>JAQPPZ010001875.1:12579430-13869145 GCA_028583015.1 Wollemia nobilis
AAGGCCACAACCCTCTATATGAAATTATTCTAGCTGAAACTGGAATGTTCCCTTTAGAAGCAATTGCTATGACCAAGTTGTTATGTTACTTGAAAAAAACAGAAAACATGACAAATGATAGATGGCCTAGAGCAGCTAGGGACGAAGAGTTGCATAGGCGAAAGAATACGTGGATGAAACAAAATTAGAAATGGATGAAACGTTGGGAAATCAACATAAATGAATGCCCAAATGTCAACAAAGACATAAAAAATTATGTGAATGAAAAGTTAGAAGTGGAATGTGGAAAAATGCAAGCAGGAAAAGACAATATTATATTGCAAATTTTAACCCAACGTATGACCACAAGGAAAAAGCGTATATAGGCGCTGAAATCAAGTGGAAGGAAAAAATACTCATTGCTCAGATAATGACTAGCTCTCATAGGCTTAGATGTGAAACAAGGAGATGGACAACGCCCAAAGAACAATGGGAAGAAAGGATATGTACTCTATGCAACACAGGGACGAGAGAGACAGAGGAACACTTCATCTATAAATGCCCTAGTTTTTCAGATATCCGTGACAAATACAAAGAAACACTTGGGAATGAGTTTATTACAGATTTATTTGAAGACAGTAAAATAAAAAAGTTGGAGAATTGCTAACACAAATCAGCAGGAGAAGGAACAACCTTCTCAAAGATATTAAAGATCATATGATATGATTTGAGTAATTGTACTTCCATATTTGAGGTCCCATAAACTATATTTGGGTCTCACGGACGTAATTAAAATCTTTCATTTCATTTCAAATAAAAACTCAAATATTTATCGCTCTTAATGCCAAGTGCAGAGTAGGTGAAGTCTCCTTCCCTTAAAGAAGGAATATAGATCCTTCCTCCTCCACGAGCTTTACCTCAAAACACAGAACAATCAAACTGTACCTCAAAACTGTATGCTCCACTTAGGCGTATGTGTTAGAGTAAATCACTATATAAAATATATTTATATAGAAAAGCAATTATAGTGTTTCAAACTTTAACGACATAATTAAAGAAAAATTAGACAAACACACATAGAAGAAGAGACAACGATTTTAACGTGGTTCACCCAATGTGGGTTACATCCACCGAGAATTTTCAGTCCTTCATTTTCTCAATCCAAGCAATAGAGGGTTACAACCTACAGCAAACATCTGCTGTAATTTCCTCTCTATATTTCCAAGGAATCAACACAGTAATTTTCTTTGTCATCATCTTCTTTGTTTTTCCTCACAACTATATATAAGAAAAAAACAGAAAAAACAAACTGCTTTTCTTAATACATTCCAAGATTAACATTGAGTTCCCAACATCTAATTTTGGGATAAAAACAAAAAAAACTTTCCCTGGTTGTCCTATTGTAAATTCGAAAACTTTCTCTGGTAGACTAACAGACTGTAAATCTGGAAACTTTCCCTGCCCGTCCTGCAGTAAATCCATAAACTTTCTCTGTTTAGCCACCTCATAATTAGGCTCCATTCCTAACAATCTCCCACTTGGAGACTAATTCCATTGCACCATACTGCAACTAAGGACTGAAAAATTCTCATCATGACCTCTTATTCCTTAAGGCCAACTGAAGTTGAGCAAAAGCTCAACTTTTCTCTTGACACCACTTTTGTAAGCATATCAGCAGGATTTTGTGATGTGTGAACCTTCCCTAATTTCAAAGATCCATCTTCCACTACTGATCTAATGAAATGATACCTGAGTTTGATGTGTTTAGTTTTTGAATGGAATGTTGAATTCTTTGCAAGGTGTATAGCACTCTGGCTATCACTCCACAACCTATTATCCTCTTGCTTCTTCCCCAGTTCTTCCATTAGTCTTTGCAACCAAACCATCTCTTTTCTTGCTTATGTAGCAGCAACATATTCAGCTTTAGTGGTTGAAAGGGCAACTAGGTGTTGGAGTTTAGAAATCCAACTAACCGCTCCTCCTCCTATAGTAAATATGTAGCCAGTAGTGCTCCTTCCACCATCAAGATCACCCGCCATATCAGAATCTACAAAACCTTTCAAGAATATATTAGAGCCTCCAAAATTCAAAGAATAATTTGAAGTTCCTCTCAAGTACCTGAGTATCCATTTTACCGCTTGCCAATGTCCTTTTCTTGGATTACTCATAAATCTACTCACTACTCCCACTACATGGGCAATATCTGGTCTTGTACAAACCATTGCATACATCAAGCTTCCAACCGCTGATGCATAGGGAACCTTAGCCATATGCTCTTGTTCCTTTTGTGTCTTGGGACACAAATCTTTGGTGAGTTTGAAATGCTTTGCCAATGGAGTAGCAACGGACTTTGCATTGTTCATGTTGAATCTCTTAAGCACTTTTTCAATGTATTTTGCTTGTGATAATTTCGGAGTGTGACTCTCCTTGTCTCTTGTTATTCTCATACCAAGGATTTGTTTGGCTTCTCCCAAATTCTTCATGGCAAAGGATTTAGCCAACTTCTTCTTGAGCATGTTTATATCTTGCATATTTGTTCTTGCAACTAACATGTCATCCATATACAATAGCAAAATAACATAGTTACCATTTCCAGTTTGCTTATATACATGGTGATCACTTTGACATATTTCAAACCTTTTATTAGCCATGAACTTATCAAATTTTAAATACCACTTTCTAGGAGCTTGTTTTAACCCATACAAGCTCTTTTTCAGTTTACATACCCAATCCTCTTTACCTTTCACCTGAAAGCCTTCCGGTTGGTGCATATAAATTTCCTCCTCCAAATCACCATGAAGAAATGTTGTCTTCACATCCAATTGCTCCAGAAACAAATTTTCTATAGCTACAAGACTCAAAATAGCTCTAATAGAGGTCATTTTTATAACTGGAGAAAAAATCTCATCAAAATCAATACTTTTTTTTTGAGCGAATCCCTTGACCACTAGTCTTGCTTTGTATCTCTTATGCCATTCATTCTCCTCTTTAATCCTATACACCCATTTATTGGTCAACGCTCTTTTACCTTTGGGTAGCTCAACCAAATCCCAAGTTTGGTTGTGGAATAAAGAGTCCATTTCTTCATTCATTGCAAGCTCCCACTTATTCCCGGTATCCATCTCGCAATGCTTCCCGAAAACATTCGGCTCACCGACGATCGGTATACAAAACATAATCGGAGAAACGTTGAGGAATTTTACTTATCCCGGTAGAACGTCTAACAGCACTTTCTGGAGATTGAGGTGCTTGTTGTTGCTGCTGTACATTTTGATCTTCTACCACCTTTGGAGTTACCTTTTCTATGTGTCCATCAAGGTCTATGTATTCAGCATTTTCCTCTTTCTGTTTCTTTCCTTGCAACCGATCTTTATACAAGTTTTTTTCATTAAATATGACATCCCTACTTCTAATGACTTTTCGGTTATCACAATCCCATAATCTGTAACCCAAGCCATCAATACCGTAACCAATAAAATAGCACTTTTGGGCCTTAGCATCTAACTTATTTCTGTTCTCTTTGTCTATATGCATAAAAGCCTCACATCCAAATACCTTAAGGAAAGAATAATTCACTGGTTTACCTGTCCAAAGCTCTTCCGAAATTCCTCCATCCAAGGCACTAGACGGTCCTCTAGTAATTAGATATACTTGCAGAGTATCAACGACATGAGCCCATAAAAATAATGGTAAGCTCTGCATGTATTCTCATGCTCCTAGCACGCTCCATGATGGTTCTATTCATTCTTTCTGCAACCCCACTTTCTTGAGGTGTTCTTGGAACTACCTTGATTCTTCTAATTCCATTTTTAGAACAAAACACATCAAATTCTCTACTGCAATATTCTCCACCATTATCCGACTTTAGACACTTTACCTTTTTCCAGTTTCATTTTCAACTAATGCTTTCCAATTCTTAAAGGTATTAAAAACATCACTTTTATTCTTAATGCAATATATCCATGTTTTCCTTGTTGCATCATCAATAAAAAGTACATAGTAAGAGGAACCTCCAAGAGAAGTTACCCGAGCTGGGCCCCAAACATCTGAGTGCACAAGCTCCAATTTCTCTTTCTTCCTTTCCTTGCCATCCTTGAGAAATCTAACTCTCTTTGCTTTACCATAAACACAATCCTCACAAAATTCCAAATCAATCTCTTTTAACTTAGGCAATAACTTTCTTGAATGTAAAATTTCCATACCTTTTCCACTCATATGGCCAAGTCTTTGGTGCCACAAAGATGCACTCTCACTTGTAGAAACTAAATTCATGGAGCGAGTGAGAAAAATTGGTAAGTAAATAAAGAGTACCCACCAATTTACCTCTAGCTACTATCAATGAACCTTTAGTAACTTTCCAAGCATTTTCTCCGAATGCAACCGTGTATCCTTCACCATCAAGCTTACTTGCCGATATAAGATTTCTCTTTAAATCGGGTATGTGTCTCACCTCTTTAAGAGCCCATTGACATCCATTTGGGGATTTAATCAAAATATTTCCAATACCCACGATTTTACATGGTTGGTCATTTCCCAATAGAACCTGTCCATAATATCTAGAAACATAATCTATGAAGTATTCCTTATGTGAGGTAGCATGGAATGAAGCACCACTATCAATTACCCAATAATCACTATTTCTATCAAGAGATAAGATTAAAGCATCTTGTAGAATTTGTCCAGATAATATTGGCTTCGAAGTGTTACCATTATTATCATTACCTTCATTTCCATCAACCTTTCTTTGCCAACAGATCCTTCTTGAGATGACCCTTTTTGCCACGAGTGCCAACACCGTAGCTTTCCTTTTCCACGTGATTTGGATCTGCCTTTGGATTTTCCACGATGTGAACTCTTGCCTCTTTCTCTTCCTCTTCCTCTATTCTCAATAGTTAAGGCGGTGCTAGATGATTCTCCTGTGGTTTTTCTTCTCATGTCCTCACTGAGTATCACACCAACCACATCATCAAATTCTAATTTATTTGAACTCGAAGCAGAGTTACTTACCGCCATTACCAAATTGTTCCAACTTTTTGGAAGAGAGCATAAGATTAATAAGGCCCTAAGCTTATCATCAAAATCCAATCCTCTCGAATGCAATTGATTAGTGACAATATTAAATTTATTTAAATGATCATGCATAGATCCTCCTTCACTCATTTTTATGTTAAATAACCTTTTCATTAAGAATACCTTATTTGATGCTGATGGTTTCTCATACATCTTGGCCAACTTATCCATGACTCCCTTGGTAGTCTTTTCATCAGAGATGTTAAAGGCTACGGTGGCTCCCAAGCACGGCCTCACAGTACCCAATGCCTTTCTATCAAGGAGACTCCACTCCTCATCGGACATAGATGAAGGTCTCTCTGTTTCCCCCTCAAGAGGTAAGTAAAGATCCTTCCGGTACAAGTAATCCTCCATTTGCATCTTCCGAATTGAAAGTTCGGCCATTGAATTTTTGAACTCTAAACCTCCGTTCTTCCGCCATTGCTCCCACTTGATCCAGAAATTCTCCTTCTGTCAAGTGCACCCAACAAAACAACCGCTCTGATACCACTTGTTAGAGTAAATCACTATATAAAATATATTTATATAGAAAAGCAATTATAGTGTTTCAAACTTTAACGGCATAATTAAAGAAAAATTAGACAAACACACATAGAAGAAGAGACAACGATTTTAACGTGGTTCACCCAATGTGGGTTACATCCACCGAGAATTTTCAGTCCTTCATTTTCTCAATCCAAGCAATAGAGGGTTACAACCTACAGCAAACATCTGCTGTAATTTCCTCTCTATATTTCCAAGGAATCAACACAGTAATTTTCTTTGTCATCATCTTCTTTGTTTTTCCTCACAACTATATATAAGAAAAAAAACAGAAAAAACAAACTGCTTTTCTTAATACATTCCAAGATTAACATTGAGTTCCCAACATCTAATTTTGGGATAAAAACAAAAAAAACTTTCCCTAGTTGTCCTGTTGTAAATCCGGAAACTTTCTCTGGTAGACTAACAAACTATAAATCTGGAAACTTTCCCTGCCCGTCCTACAGTAAATCCAGAAACTTTCTCTGTTTAGCCTCCTCATAATTAGGCTCCATTCCTAACAGTATGTTACAGTTCAACCTTAGACTATTGTGTGTTTTGTTAATAAATATAATATATGAGATTTGAGACTACGAGAAATGGATAGTGTGAGTCTTCGATCCAATGGATATAATGGGGAAACATAATTTTTTATTACAAGAACTAAATTAAGGTCAGCTATATTATGTAGCTATTGAATACAAAATTTCTCAAAGCAATCACACATAAAAAAATCAATCTTGCACTGCTTAAACTTCGTATTAATATGTTGAAAGCTTTAAAAAAAAACATAAAAGATTGAGACTGGATAAAAAAAACCGTAACTAAACAAATCAGTAAAATTATTATCACTGCAGGCTACCGGTTCACCATGAAACACAGGTAGCCTGCAACTCTCTTATATCACTTAGAACATATCAAACTTAATGTTAATACTTACGTACCATATAACATGGCACTAGTGTGATAACATTAAATTAGTGAAATAGTCAATAAACCTTAACCCCTCATAAATCAGTCATATCTAGTGAATTATTAGTTAGAAAGATTTGAAATAAAGCATCGTGAACAACTGCCTCACATGAATCCAACAATAGGCTGCATGACATGGTCTAGTCCTTAAAAGCCCTTCAAAGCCCCTAAGAAATAGGAACAAGTTTTTTCTATGGCATTTATAATGAACATGTACACTTAAAAATCCTCAAGAACATAAACACCCCTAAAAAAATAAAGAAATAGGAACAAGTTTTTTCTATGGCATTTATAATGAACATGTACACTTAAAAATCTTCAAGAACATAAACAATATTAACGATAAAAATATTTACTTAAAATAAATTCCATAAAAAACTAATGGTGAGGTCCTACCTCTAATAAAAAAATAAAAAAAACAAATAACCCAAAACTCAAAAGATAAATAAATAAAACCAATCCTCACCTGTATATAGTTCCCCTCACCCATTGAGAAGTATAGACATGGGCTTGCGGTTCTTCTATAGAGAGGTCACTAATAATATGTTAATATCATTGTTTTTTTTTAATTTGTTTATTTTATTTATTTATTTATTTTAATAAGCTTAATCATACATCCTATCATATTTATTTATTTATTTTAATAAGCTCAATCACACACTCTATCATAGGTTGGACTTGGTTCATTTTTGAAAGTGAGTCCAAAGTCAAACCACTACGAACATTTACTTTATCTTGTTTACTTAGGTAATATAAAAGAAAGGTAAAGTTTTAATACATCCTGTTGAGTGGTATTTTCACTGATTGTGAAAACACACTCTCCGATAGGATTCGAGTTCCAAATCATCTCTTGCAAAGAAATTTAATAAACAATTTCTCCAAGGTCTCCGCTATGTTAGCATTTTGTATGAATAATAATGTTATGTTCGAATGCTCGGAACACCTTAGTGGTTGCAAGTAACTGTAAACAAGGGGCACTGTGGTTTATTTTATTTTGAAATTGTAATGATTGTTCATTTAATCGGAATGAACTCAATGTGAATTAATTTTAATGATGAAATTATTTTATTTTCGATTTCGGTAGATTTTCAAGTATTTTATTTCAATGATCGTAAATTCGACTAAAGTTAGATTTTCGGGAAAATAAAAATGCAGAGAATAAAAGAAGTGAAAATAAAATACAAAGAAACTAAAACTAAAGTGCATTCAAGTGCTACGATCCTATTTGACAAAACCGAAGATAATGAGGTTTTCTGCATACAACCTAACCTATTGAACCTGCAAAACTCGCACAATCCAGATAAGTTAAGTGCTGGTCTCTGGGGTTTTAACTGTGATTTTCAAATTTAGACATTCGCATGAAGCAACCAAGAGAACTTGCATTAAACTTCACCTATAAGCCTAGAAATCTGAAAAGGGGAAAGATAAACATTCAATCTTGCATGCAGAAAATAACTCCTTTTTTCTTATCAATGAGGTGCAACTCTTTGAATTTTTTGTATTAAAAATTGGTCATTTTACAACAACAGAACTTTCTGGTTTCCCAAACCCAGTCTATGGAAGAAAACAGCCTCAAAAGCAGGCCCAGAATGGCCCTCTGGCCTTCAACACTACAACTCTGCTTACAACAATTTCCTACCTAGTCCAATGTAAAGGAAAAATATCCAAAAAAAGTGGAAGAAAAACACTCCAAAAGCAGGCCCAGAATGGCTTCTCGTCTTTGGCTCTACAACTCTGCTCGCAGTGATTTTCGACCCCTGTCCATGAAGAAGAAAAACCAGTCCAATGTGGAAGAAAATATCCAGAGAAACCCAGTGCTAAGGCCTTGCCTTCATTACTGCAATCTTCTCTGAACAGTTCCGCCCCCTGTGCCTGTCTTCGCTTCTACTTTTAAACTTTCTGTTACGGTTCTCTGTTTCGCCCTGTGACGCTTCGCTTCATCTCCCAGGTCGCTTCGTTTCATCTTCCCGCCTCTTTGCTGTTTTGGCCTTTTTGCTCGGGTTTGAAATGTTTGGACTCCTCAGTGAATTGTAACTGACGATCCTAAAACGTTATCATAGTCCCTCTGCCCTCTATGACACGTGTTAAACACTTCCCTGCACATTCTGTAACGGCCCGCCATGAATCGCGACAAAAAACAGCATGTCGCGATATCGCGACGTTTTTATATCTGCAGCTTTGCTCTTCTACCTGTATCGCGAAAACAAGACATGTCGCGATATCGCGACGTTTTTCTGTCAACAGCCTTGTCCGCCTTCATGCACCGCGAAAATGAGACATGTCACGATATCACGACATTTTTATGTCAACAGCCTTGTCCGCCTTCATGCACCACGAAAATGAGACATGTCGCGATATCGCGACATTTTTCTTCTACATCCACTTTGGTTGCTTCAGGTCGCGAAACTCCGACATGTCGCGATATCGCGACAACTTTGACATCTTGCTCTGTTTGACTGTTTTGACCGCGATTTCACGACATGTCGCGATATCGTGACATTTTCACTTTGTCTTTCTCTCTCCTCTGTGAACCGCGATTTCATGACATGTCGCGATATCGCGACATTTTTCACTTTGTCTTTCTCTCTCCTCTGTGAACCGCGATTTCATGACATGTCGCGATATTGCAACATTTTTCACTTTGTCTTTCTCTCTATACTTTGAATCGCGAAAACGCAACATGTCGCGATATCGCGACACTTTTTCTTGTACGGTCGCGAAAATACAACATGTCACGATATCACGACGCTTTTTCATTTTTTGTTCTTTCTTGTCTTGTACGGTCGCGAAAATGCAACATGTCGCGATATCACGACACTTTTTCTTTTTAGCCACGATGGAGCAACATGTCGTGATATCGCGACACTTTTTCTTTTTAGCCGCGATGGAGAAACATGTCGCGATATCGTGACACTTTTTCTTTTTAGCCGCGCTGGAGCAACATGTCGCGATATCGTGACACTTTTTCATTTTTGGCCGCGATGGAGCAACATGTCGCGATATCGCGACAACTTTTCATTTTTGGCTTTTCTTTGCTCTTTTAACATATGGGCCACTGCAACCTTCTTGGAAAGTGTGCAAAAAAGGTGGGTCCCCAATTTTGGGGTGTGTTGTGGAGCAGCCACAACAAATGGCGACTCTGCTGGGAAATGCTCCTAAGCATTTCGGTGAGAACCTAACCTAAAAAAAAAATACATACTTGAATACAGGCGTTAGCACATAAAACATAAACAAATGTCGATAGATCAAAAATACATGAAACATTAGAATCATTAAGTATCATCTCGGTGTGTGCAATGTGTTCCATTTTCTATCGTTTGAAATTGATCAACATTCCATTGTCAGTTTTACATGAATGCATATGTGAGATTGTGAATGATTTGTGTAACCTGATAAATATGCTTAGAGATTTTGCTTTTATGGAGGCTTAGACCTTCTAGTATCATACATAAACATTTAAGATTATCAAACCCTCTTAGGATCAACTATATGTATAATGAATTGCTTTATTAGATCCCAAAGTTGGTTATGAGTCACTACTATCTTGAACCCATGTGCAAGTGAAAGTGAAATCGAGCTTTGGAAAATCAGACTCCCAACCTAATCGAGATGGGAGTTTAACCCTATCCTTACTACTCGATTTGGAATTCATTACCTCACTTTGAGCAAAATAATTTAACCAGTTATGGATGAAATGGTCATGCTAGTCTATCCGTTTGAACAGTCAGTGGTCTTGTTTTTAGACAAGACATGCTGCCACTCATGGGCATACTTAACCCCATAATCCATGATTTAGCTTCATTTCTTTATTTCTTGGACCTTGGGGATGATTACCCATCCTTTGCAGAGGACATGTAGTACAATCCTTCCAATCCAATATAAAGATGAAATGGAAAATATTTAGTTTTTATTTCTTGAACCTTGGGGATGACTACCCATCCTTTGCAGAGGACATGTAGTACGATCCTTCCAATCCAATATTTATGATGAAATGAGACATAGGAGCTTTAGGGAATCAGATTCTCAACCTAGGCGAGATGAGAATTATGCCCTATCCTTACTACTCCATTTAGGTCAAATCATAGCTTTGGGGAGTTGGATCCTCAACCTAAGTTCGATGAGGATTTAACCCTATCCTTACTACTCTGGTTTTAGACTTTAAGCTTGATGGAAGTGGTAAAAACCATTGTTTTAAGGATTATGTTGCATGATAGGATAAACACGGAATGCTCCTTTCACCTGACCTTTCTTCCAAGTACGGTTTTGATCATTTTGCTCAAGATCTTTTTTAATGTGCATAGAATGTGCTTGGTTTAAGATAGTTCGGGCATCAGTTCCCAACCTTAGGATTTTTTCTTTTTTTTTATGTTATAGAATAACCCTAAGAGGATTTGACATGCTTTAATGATTTGTATCTGACATGCATATGCAACTAAGATGGCATGTATATGCAAAATGGGATGTAATATGAATGCATTGGCTTTTGAATTGCAGATGGAGTATTGCCATAATCTGTAAAACTGAAAACTTCATGCATCACAAGTTCCAAACAATATTATTTAAAATGTTTGTGTTACTTGCGGAGCTTTCTACAACATCATTCCAATGTTTCACATTCTCCTGATCCTAGGCATAAGTTGACATCTCAAATTATTATTATTATTATTATTATTTTTTATTTTTTTAATAAACAACCAGATATGTCCAGAGGACCAACACACAATCTTTAAATCCAAACCCAAATAGCAATCCCAAAAACGAAAACTTGAAAACCCACACCAAAAACCAAAAATTATATACACTATTGTACAAGATGGTGCAAAGCTTGGACTATTACTTTCCTGGATCCCAAACATGATTAGAACATTTCAACAAAAATATAACATGATATGCATGCCAAATGTTGTAGGAATCCAACCAACACAAGATTAGACCGCACCATGCAACAACTTTTAACTTACCTTGCTCACCCCACCAATTAGATTTAATTCTATTAGTATTCTCATAGGCGAGCGTCAAATTACTAAAATGATTAGACAATAAATGATATTCAATTTTATCTTGTCTATTCTTGAAAATATCCATTTCATAATTCGATTCATGATTTAAAATCAAGCCTTCCTTTTCAAATATGAGATGTCGCAAAAAAAAGCCTATTTCTAAAAGTCTTGATTTCAAATCATTTTTCAAGATTTTAAAGCAATGAAAATCATTTAAAACTTGAAAAGCATCAACAAAATTTGACATTTCCTCATTAATGATATTAGCATCCACAGGGACATCATGTAACCTATCACTTAAAATTTTTGCAGCTACTACCAAAGGTAAATATTTCACCTTGTCATCCATACTCAACCCATCATGATTAAAATTTACCATAACTTGATGAGTGTTAGTAGCCTTTTCTTTTTTCTCATTGTCTTCTTCATCATCCAACACCTGTTCAAAAACACCAAAGTTAGGCACCCAATCAAACATGCGTCCATATTTTTCAAAACAAGAGCCTAGTTTTTCAAGATATGTGTCGCGTGACACCTTTCCATGATCAATGGCTTGAGTTGCCTCAAAATCCATATTTTCATTAGGATCATCAATAGTATCAAACCCACACCACTTAGGTTTTGTAATTTCATCATTTTGAGATGGCATAGACATTGTAGAAGCAATAGGTGGATCAATATTTTCGATTTCTGGCCCCTCAGGTGGAACAAAAACAATTGATTCTCCTTCTTCATCCCTGGTAGTAGAATCATTATCCTTCTCCAACCTTTGATGCAATTCCAACCCTTCTTCCAAAAAATTCTCAGATTGCACAGGACTTGTAATATCCTCATATGAAAAGGCCATTATATTATCCTGTATATCAATAGGCACACAAAATTCATCAGAATATTTGGAGTGAGCATACTCTTCCCATTTATCCCCAAAATCATAATAATCATTTTTCAAAATCAGATTGTGGTGCTCAACTATTTCTTCATCATCTTTCAATTCATCAACATGCTTCTCATCAAATTTACCTTTACCTTCCTTAAATGGTTCAATTATTTCTAAAATTGGGTTATTGCTTGTATTCAAATTGATAAGGCTATCATAGTCCACATTTGTAACCCATGATTCACGTTTAACATAATTTGGAAGGTGTGAATTTTCTTGGTCATTGTTTTCAACAATGTCATCCGACGTGTCATCCGAGACGGATTCATCCTCATAGAATTCATCTTTTGATGAGTCAAGGGTTCCCAATTTATCACATGTTTCAATACTAGTTGGATCTAGCACTCCTCCCTTGCCTGAAATCATCATATTGTGAAAATCATTGAAATTGATTTTAGAAACATCCTTTGAGTCAATATGAGTATTTTGAATTTGATTCATACTTAAGAAAGATGATTGATCTTGCATAGTAGGTTGAGGATTTTGAAATTGATTGAAGCTTGGGAACGATTGTTGATTCTGAAATTGATTTACATTTGAATTTGGTTGAGGTGGATAAATCAATGGGTGGGTAAAGGAGGTATTAAATGATTGAAGATTATATGATCCAAAACCCACACCATAATTTTTTTGTTGGTATATGGTAGAGGTGGTTATAAGGTCCACAAACCTTTTACATAGTCAAAATGGGCTGGTTCTAGCTTCAAGCCCGTATAATCAAAATACAAAATGGATCTTTCTAAGACCCACATTAAGCCATACTTAGAGTCCACAGTCCTATATTTGTCGCTTGACTATTCGGGATAAAACAAAAACCAAACAACACCTAGCACTTACTAATACCACTAGGTTGTTGTACTCGTACACTTGTCACATCCCGAGGCCCTGACAAATGGGATGCCTTTTCTTCCTAATTCTATCTGTCAGATTACTCATCATCAACCCCTCTGATCTCCTGATGCTCTAACAGGTTTGATCTTAGCTCTTCTCTAGAAGCCAACACCAATAGTTCTTGAGGGAAGTTATCCTTCCAAATTTGCATCTCCCCAACAAAAACTGCAATATTTGCCATTAGATCCGTCGCCTGGTTCCCTTCTTTGAAGGTGTGTTGGATTCGGGCATTAACCAAATGAGATTTATGAATCTTTGCTTCTAGGATAAGCTCCAAGATGGTCCAGCTGGGGTCTTTATCCTCCTTAATTGCCTTGATTATATTAAGCGAATCCCCTTCAAATATAACTTCCTTATAACCCTCAAGTCTAGCAATTCTCATTGCCTGCATGCAGGCTCGGGCTTCTGCAAAATGATTTGTTTGAGTTCCCAAAGGCTCTGCAAAGGCAAGGACCACTTTTCCTTCCTCATTTCTCAGAACTCCTCCTGCTCCTGCAGCCCTCGAATTTCCTTTAGCTGCCCCATAAAATTGAACTTAACCCACTTCTGTGTGGGGGGTATCCACTTGACACCATACCGTGGGTTGGTTGTAATGTCTAGGTCTGGAAGTTCCTCTCCCCAGTTTCGCAAAATCCTCCTTTCCCTTAGAGACATGGTCTCATTTTTGAAGAAGAAAGTTTTCCAATTTTCTTTCAAAGCTCTGATTATTTTATTACCACATAACCTCGGATCTTTCTTACGTCCTTTAAATACTCTCTTATTTCTCTCATTCCATATCCCCCATAAAAAATGGGGTAAGTCGAGCTTCCGAGCCAAGTCAAAAGTTGTTCCCGGAAGGGGGAAGCCCATCGTATGCAGAAGTCAGACATGCTATTTGGACAGACCCAATCTATATGAAATTTGGACAGGATCATTTGGAAGACTATACAAGAAAATTCACAAGTTAGAAATATATGACTTACAGATTCTAACGCTTTCTCACACAAGATACATCGATTGATGAATTGGAAACCTCTCCTTTGCAGATTATCTATTGTCAGAATATTATTTTGAACTGCCAACCAAAAGAAGAAAGTTATTTTTGGGGTTAAATTATTTAACCAAATAATAGAAGTCGGAGTCCAGCCATTGTATCCTGAGTGGATTAACTTATAGGCAATTTTTACTAAATAGATCCCACTTGTAGTTTTTCCCCAAATCGCCTTGTCTCTTCCTTCCCCAGGAATGATCGGGAACACCCTTAAAGCATCATTGAGTTTGGTTAGGGCCACCTTCTCTTGCTCTGACAGATTATGAACTGTGATTTTCTTCCAAGAGGAAGTTTCTTGTGCTACAACAATAAAATCCCCTACTTTTCCTCCCATTTCCTTCGAAAGTTTATGTTGGAGGACCTGAAGGTCTAAGTTATCTTTTAGAGGGGACTCTTCCAACCATGGGTCTTGCCAAAAGTCCACTTGTCTTCCATTACCAATTATCCATCTGATGCCTTTCCTGACTACCTCCCGACATTCGAGCAAACAATTTCAGAAATAGGATCCTCTAGGGAGATTATCAGCTTCCAGGAAGTCCCGATTATTTCGATATATTTTGCCTTAAGAAGTTTTACCCATCCCAATTGATCATTATTGATAAATCTCCATACCCGTTTGCCAATCAGAGCTTGATTCATTTCTTTCATTCTCTTTAGCCCCAGGCCCCCCTGATCCTTGCTTGCACACACCTGATTCCATGCTACCAACAAAATTCTTTTTCTCTCCTCCGAACCTGACCACAAGAAGTTGCGTTGAATTTGCTCCAATGTAGCTCGGACCTTTGCGAGCATTCTAAATAGAGACATGCAATAAATTGGAATGCTCTGTAAAGTAGTTTGAACTAATAAGGCTTTTCCTGCGGAGTTGAGAAGGCTACCCTTCCACCCTGCTAACTTTTTGGAGATCTTATCAATGACTGAGTTCCACAATGTAGCCTTCATTCTTCCTTCAAACATAGGCATGCCTAGATAAGTTGTTGGTAGAAGCTCCTTTCCACAACCGAAGAGGTTAGCTATTCTTTCCTCCCTCCCACTAGGCGTGTTAAAGAAATAGATGCTACTCTTCTTATAGTTTATGTATTGTCCTGCTTCTGTCTCATACTTGGTTAGAATTCTCTTCAGCTTCCTAGCCTAAGGCACCGAGGCTTTGGACACAATGATTGTATCATCCACAAACTGTTGGTGAGACACTAGCTCTGCTGTTGAGGTTGGTTTGAAACCTTCCAAATGACCATCTGCCACCGTTGCTGAAATGTTCCTACCCAATGCTTTCGCTAAAATAATAAACAAGTATGGAGACAAAGGATCTCCTTGTCGCAACCCCCTTTCACTCTTAAAGTAATCGGAGGGTGACCCATTCACCATGACAGAAAATCTTGTAGTAGAGATACAACTAAAAATCAACTTAATCCACTGGGGACAGAAACCAAACTTACCCAAAATCTTAGTGAGGAACCGCCATGAGACCTGGTCATAGGATTTATTCATATCAAGCTTTAGTAACATACCTTCATCCTTACTAGCCACCATTGAATGAATAACCTCATCACAAAGCCTCCTTGGTTCATATCAATGATGAAAGGAAGGATAACCTTCAGCCTATTGGCGATTATTTTTGTGAGAATCTTCATCAGAGTGTTACATAAACTAATAGGGCGAAAACTAGAAAATTCCATTGATCCCACTAGTTTAGGGATGAAGACTAAAAATGTAGCATTAACTCCTTCTAGGATTTCCATGTCCTTTTGAGCCTCAATTATAGCTTCCACTACATCATTGCCTAGGATATCCCAAAACTTCTGGAAGAAAGTCGTGGCGAAGCCATCCGGTCCTGGGGAGTTGTTACCATCCATGTCAAAAACCACCTTCTTGATTTCCTCCTTTGTGAAAGGACTAAGTAAGAATCCATTAAGATTCTCGGTTACGAGGGGTGGAATGGCTGCCAACAGAGAGTCATCTTCTTCAATAGTCGGATTTACATCTTCTAGCAACGATTTAAAGTACTCAACCGCTTCCCTCCTTATGTCTTCCATATCTTTGGTGTTAGACCCATCGACCATCTTGTCTCCTTAATTTTGTTAGTACTCCTGTGGCGAAGAGTAGAGACATGGAAGAACTTTGTATTTCTGTCACCCTCCTTTAACCAACGCAGTCTAGATTTTTGCCTCCAAAAGGTTTCTTCAAATCCTAGCAATGTGTGGTATTCGGCTAACAGCTCCCCTCTCCTGGTTTCTCAGATCCTCTGTAAGCTGCTCTGACTTTAGCTTCTCCTGTAGTTCAATGATCTTGTCTTTTAGTTCTGCATTTTTAACAAAAATATTGCCAAAGGAAGTTTTGTTCCACTCTCTAATGTTAGCCTTCACATTCCTTAGTTTACATGCCAATTGGGCCAGTTTCGAACCATTATACTTTTTGTCCCACCATTGGGCAACCAGATCCTTGAGATCCTGATGTTGGAACCACATAAGTTCGAATCGAAAGGGTCTAATGTATCTTTTCTTAGAGTCATCCCTTGTTTCCCACATAATTGGGTTGTGATCAGACCTGATTCTTGGGAGTGCCATTAATCAAGAGTCCCCAAACCTCTCTAGGCATTCTTGAGAAAGAAGAAACCTATCTAATCTGATCTGAATTTGGTTTTCCTTCAATATTTTGTTAGACCATGTATAGGAGAATCTACGTAGGTCCACATCCATCAGCTCATGTTGCTCAACAAAATATCTAAACTCGTAGATATCAACAGTTATTCTTTGAGAGTCCCCCAATTTATCTGCAGGATTAAGGTAGCAATTGAAATCCCCCGCCACAATCCAAGGGTAGTTGGGGACCGTCTCCCTCAATTTAGCTAGCTGACTCCAAAGAACCCTTCTCAGTACCTGTCTAACTGGAGCATATACATTCGTTAAGCCACTCTTCCTGCGTGGTTTTATCCACACATAAGAGACAAATAAACCAACTAGACATCAGAATCACTCTACTATCAATCACATTCTTGTTCCACATAACCAGCAACCCTCCTACTGTTCCAGTGGCCTCTTGGCCTACTACTTCAGCTTCTTGCCAAGTCCTATTCTTAAAAAGAATAACTCTACTCTCCTCCATTTTAGTTTCTTGCAGTAAAATCATATCCAGTTTGTGTTCTTGTCTAAGAGCATACAAAGCTCTTATTTTTGCAGGATTACTCCCGCGAATATTCCATGAAAGAATATTCATTTATGGGCTTTGGATCCTCGAGCCTTCGCCCCAAAGAGCAATATTGCTTGAGTGCCATCAACCACTCCTCGCTCTGCTTCTTTCTGCCTTAAGGCAGCATTGCTAGGTTTCCCTCTTCCTACCGAACCATATCCCCATACATCCGCTCTAGGTCGGGGTTCCTTGGGATTCACTTGGCTTCTAGTAACCATCTTGGATAGGTCGGTCTTGGTCTTTGGGGTAACAATATGGCTTTCCAGGTTAATTGGTCTTTCTGACAGTGGAGAAGATTTCGTGCTCTTAGCTTCTTGATTAGTAGATTTTTTTTTCCCTGCTTTGGGGTTACACTAATCTTGGTGGTTCACCTCTTCCTCCTGAGTATCCTTGCCTGTATAATTAGTTTCCTGCTCCTTCCTCTCGATTTTTCTCCTCTAAATCCTTCTCTTGAGTCTCCTCTACCTCGGATTCCACTTCTTGGCTATCCATCTGATCTCCCTTCAGATGATTTAATGCATCAAAACTATTCTCCACCGGGATGTTGATCTCCTTGGAATTTCTTCCCATAAATTCCTCTGTAGTACATGGGACCACTTCCACCGAGCCTCCATAGGCCTCCCGTATTACCCAATCAAACTTACTTGCCCTAGGGCATTGATCTATGGGGTTCTTTCCTTTGTGATTTGGCTCTGAGAAAACCCACACCATAATTTTTATAATTCAATCGTTGCTCAATTGCCATTGCTTGAGTATAGGCTTGTGACAAAGATGTGATTTGAGGCATCCCTCGCAAATATGTGGAAGTGAGTGGGTCAAGAGCATTGACGTATATTTGGAGAGCCATATCTTCTTGAAGAACATAAAATGTCACTAATTGAGTATATAATCCAAAGAACCTTTCAGAAAATGACTTCACATTTTCACTTGGTCCTTTTTTTATAGTGAAAAACTGCTCGTATATGCGGATTGGGTCCACTCGTTCTCTATTGAATTGATTAAGAAATGTTGCCTCTAGCTGAGCCCAAGAAGTGATAGACCCTAAAGGCAGACTTGTAATCCAATCATATGCCACTTTGTCCAAGGTGTAAGGGAACATTTTACAAACAACATCATCATACCAAATTGTTAAGTGATTCACAACAAATTTGAATGCTTGAGTATGTTCTTCTATAGTATTTGTCCCATTAGACAAAAATCGAGGAAGACATCTCTCAAAACCAACGGGAAAATAATGTTGAACTCTCGGTATGTTCAATGGGCTACCTGGCATCCACGGTGTAAACATAGCCATTAGTGAATCTTAAAGAATATAACTTTAACAACAATTTTTTTTTTTTTTTTTAAATCAAAACAAATCACATTATTTCTGTATGAACAATCAAAGCGTTAGAATAGTGCATAGCAATTCATGTCCTCCTTTTAATAGTACAAAGTTGTATTGTTAAGAGAAGGCTAAAGATAATAACCAATAGGGCATGAAATATTCAAAATTGACATCCCCTGTAGCACTTAAATCACACTGAAATAAACCAATTCAGATCCTCCTTCTAGCGCCAATCTGTTGAGTGGTGTTAGAGGAGGCCGAAGATGCTAATCAAATGGACTTGAAATATTTAGCAATATAAAACTCAAACAATTATAAACCTGTAGCATCATGATGAAATAAACCATTTTAGGCCCTCCTTCTAGCGCCAATCTGTTGAGTGGTATTTTCACCCGATTGTGAAAACACACTCTTCGATAGGATTCGAGTTCCAAATCCTCTCTTGCAAAGAAATTTAATAAACAATTTCTCCAAGGTCTCCGCTATGTTAGCATTTTGTATGAATAATAATGTTCAGTTCGAATGCTCGGAACACCTTAGTGGTTGCAAGTAACTATAAACAAGGGGCACTGTGGTTTATTTTATTTTGAAATTGTAATGATTGTTCATTTAATCAGAATGAACTCAATGTGAATTAATCTTAATGATGAAATTATTTTATTTTTGATTTCGGTAGATTTTCAAGTATTTTATTTCAATGACCGTAAATTCGACTAAAGTTAGATTTTCGGGAAAATAAAAATGCAGAGAATAAAAGAAGTGAAAATAAAATACAAAGAAACTAAAACTAAAGTACATTCAGAGTGCTACGATCCTATTTGACAAAATCGAAGATAATGAGGTTTTCTGCATACAACCTAACCTATTGAACCTGCAAAACTCGCACAATCCAGATAAGTTAAGTGCTGGTCTTTGGGATTTTAACTGTGATTTTCAAATTTAGACATTCGCATGAAGCAACCAAGAGAACTTGCATTAAACTTCACCTATAAGCCTAGAAATCTGAAAAGGGGAAAGATAAACATTCAATCTTGCATGCAGAAAATAACTCCTTTCTTGTCAATGAGGTGCAACTCTCTAAATTTTTTGTATTAAAAATTGGTCATTTTACAACAACAGAACTTTCTGGTTTCCCAAACCCAGTCTATGGAAGAAAACAACCTCAAAAGCAGGCCCAGAATGGCCCTCTGGCCTTCAGCACTGCAACTCTGCTTATAGCAATTTCCTACCTAGTCCAATGTAAAGGAAAAATATCTAGAAAAAGTGGAAGAAAAACACTCCAAAAGCAGGCCCAAAATGGCTTCTCGCCTTCGGCTCTGCAACTCTGCTCGCAGCGATTTTCGACCCCTGTCCATGAAAAAGAAAAACCAGTCCAATGTGGAAGAAAATATCTAGAGAAACCCAGTGCTAAGGCCTTGCCTTCATTACTGCAATCTTCTCTGAACAGTTTCGCCCCCTATGCCTGTCTTTGCTTCTGCTTTTAAACTTTCTGTTACGGTTCTCTGTTTCGCCCTGTGACGCTTTGCTTCATCTCCCAGGTCGCTTCGTTTCATCTTCCCGCAGCTTTGCTGTTTTGGCCTTTTTGCTCGGGTTTGAAACGTTTGGACTCCTCAACGAACTGTAACTGACAATCCTGAAACGTTATCATAGTCCCTCTACCTCTATGACACGTGTTCAACACTTCCCTGCACATTCTGTAACGGCCCGCCATGAATCACGACAAAAAATAGCATGTCGCAATATTGCGACGTTTTTATATCTGCAGCTTTGCTCTTCTACCTGTATCGCGAAAACAAGACATGTCGTGATATCGCGACGTTTTTCTTTCAACAGCCTTGTCCGCCTTCATGCACCGCGAAAATGAGACATGTCGCGATATCGCGACATTTTTATGTCAATAGCCTTGTCCACCTTCATGTACCGCAAAAATGAGACATGTCGTGATATCACGACATTTTTCTTCTACATCCACTTTGGTTGCTTCAGGTCGCGAAACTTCGACATGTCGCAATATCGCGACAACTTTGACATCTTGCTCTGTTTGACTGTTTTGACCGCGATTTCACGACATGTCGCGATATCGCGACATTTTCACTTTGTCTTTCTCTCTCCTCTGTGAACCGCAATTTCATGACATGTTGCAATATCGCGACATCTTTCACTTTGTCTTTCTCTCTCCTCTGTGAACCGCGATTTCATGACATGTCGCGATATCATGACATTTTTCACTTTGTCTTTCTCTCTATACTTTGAATCGCGAAAACACATGTCGCGATATCGCGACACTTTTTCCTGTACGGTCACGAAAATGCAACATGTCGCGATATCGCAACGCTTTTTCATTTTTTGTTCTTTCTTGTCTTGTACGGTCGCGAAAATGCAACATGTCGCGATATCGCGACACTTTTCTTTTTAGCCGTGATGGAGCAACATGTCGCGATATCGCGACACTTTTTCTTTTTAGCCGTGATGGAGCAACATGTCGCGATATCGCGACACTTTTTCTTTTTAGCCGCGATGGAGAAACATGTCGCGATATCGCGACACTTTTTCTTTTTAGCCGCGATGGAGAAACATGTCGCGATATCGCGACACTTTTTCTTTTTCTGTCGCGTTGGAGCAACATGTCGCGATATCGTGACACTTTTTCATTTTTGGCCGCGATGGAGCAACATGTCGCGATATCGCAACAACTTTTCATTTTTGGCTTTTCTTTACTCTTTTAACATCTGGGCCACTGCAACCTTCTTGGAAAGTGTGCAAAAAATGTGGGTCCCCAATTTTGGGGTGTGTTGTGAAGCAACCACAACACATCCTTAAATTGTTTGATTTATTTAGTACATTTATCATTTTATAAGTTTTAAACTTATATATCCGTAAGTGTTATGTAATTAATTTATGATAGAAAGGAAAAAGAATGAGAACTTGATATTTATCATTTATTTCAAACAAGTATGACCTTTTTGTATGATCATGTTTAAATGTTTTTTTTTTAAATAAGCTATACATGGCTTTCATTGGGAGCCACTCATTAAATTAACAAAATATTACATCTCTTTTATTACATTCTAATTTTTAAAATTTATGGGATTGAAAAGGTCCCACTTGTATTACATCATGGCAATATAATGGTATTACAACAATTTGGCAATCGTGCATGTATCACTTAGCAAGATTTGAACCTTCATCTTCTTCCTGAAAGTTGAGGAATATAATCGATTAAGCTAATATCATTTGATCATTATCAGGTTATTTAAACCACATTCAACTTGTCTTTTTAAAAAATATAATTTGTCATCTTCTGCAAATTGCTATGTTTTTGCAATCAAATCCTAAATATCATTTTTATTAAGAGAAGAAGTCTCACTCATCCAATTGCCTTCTAAAATTTGAATTCTTTCAATATGAAAATCAACACTATGAATGGATAAAATATTTGCTACTTGGTTTCCATATTTATAAATATGCTGGTTATAACAACCTTTCGGTTCTCTAATACCATTTTTTAAGGGTTTTATTTAGACCTCTAATATTCCAAGATATCATCATCACTTGTTTTTATTTGTAGGCTTAGCCCCACTTCTTTCTATACTTGCAATATTTACTTTTGTTTTCCTACATCCATCTCCATTTGAGTTTACTTTTATCTTTTTTTTTGCTTCTTCAATCTTCCTCTTTCTTTTTATTTTTTAAATTCCCACCAACACTTTCATTTTCATCAATCTCTTCAATTTTTCACATTGTTTATAGAGACTTATCATATATAGATTTGTCTGATTCTGTAAGGATTTGAAGTGCAAGGAATAACCTCAAAAGCACTTTTTGCATTATGTTACCCCATAAAGCCTAAAGTGCAAGGACACTTCTCCATAGCAATTACCATTTTATGCTGCCATGAAAACCCTAAAGTGCTATGGATATCCTCCATCCACATTTCTTTATTATGTTGTTCTCGGAATCCTAAATTGCAAGGAATAACCTCTATATTATTTTCATTTATATTCCAAGAGAGGGTTATATACTACTTGAGGAAAATAAAGATAATTTACGTGACATATGCAAGGGATAACCTCTACACTATTTTTATTTATATTGCCAAGAGAGGGTTATATACTACTTGAGACACTTTTCATTTCTATTGTCAAGATAGGGTTATAAACTAAAGGAGAATGAAGACATAATACGTGAAATAAACTTAAACATTTTTTGCCTCTTTTGTTCTAAATTTTTCTTCCACATCTTCCTTTGCATCTTTAATTCATTCTAAATTTGAACTTGCATGTTATACCTTTCATCCTTTTTATACTTTGTTTCTTCTAATAGTTGATCCAAGTGAACTATGGTGGCCTTTGCCCTCTGATGTTGCAAAAAGGCCTTCTTTACCTCTTCTTTTGGAATGCAATATCCTTTATCTAATCCAACTTCTACACATTTTTATTTCCTTGCTTCATCTTGAAGTTTATCTCATGACCAAATTTTTCTTTCTTCATTGTTTTCACTTAGTAATATTTTGCCATGTGTCCAATCTCATAACAATTGTAGCATTTTATAATCCACTTATTGATCTCATTCTCTTGATTTAGATTTAGTGTTAATGAATTGTGGCAAAGGTTTTGAAATATCCATAACAACACATATCCAAGTACATATAGTATGCTTTTGGTCCTTTGTAGTAGGCAAAAGTTTTCAAGGAGTTTTGTATTACATAGTATGCTTTGCCTATTTATAATTTCTTTTTTTAGTGTTATTTCTTTTTTTTTGAGTAATACTTCTTATACACATCCGTCGTGTGGATTGAACCCGAGTCACATCACCGATAATGCAAGTGGCATCCTTGCCGATAGGCCACATGCACGCGGATTAGTGTTATTTCTTTATTGAAAGTCATTAAGTTTTCCAAGATACATTTTTACTATTCAAATTATTTTTTATTCATAGTACGCTTACCGTATAAGAAGCATACTTGAGTGGGTCAAATGGTAGACTTTGGAAATTTGAATAAAGGTCCAAAGTCTGTATTCTACACGAGTAGATTTGTACATGACACTTCGGTAACAAGAGTATGGTTGGATAACCATATTTTAGGTAAACAACATCCTCCATTAGGGTCTATGGCATTGCAGATATTAAACTTCTTTATACATGTTACACACTGAGGATACATTGATCTAAATAATTAAATAAATTAAGCTCATAGTATTTAATTATTTTCATTATGATCAATTCAAAGGTAAAATTTGCCTAAAAAGTCATATTTACAAAGTGTTTTAATTTTTTGTATTCTTTTTGGATTTAAATGAGCGTAAATGTATCACTTACTAAAGGGAGTTGTAAATTCATTAAGGTTATTTATCCTTTCATTAAAATTATTAACCTTTTAAATGCATTTTAAATTTAGGAAAACTAAAGTATCAAAAATTTGTAATTTGTGGAGTGGAACTTGAGATTAATGGCATTAATGTAAATGGCATAATTTTAATCACAACAATTTTACTATACAAAGTTTGCAATCCATCGTAACATACACAATTTAGTAGTAAGATTTAGACATGTATTATAAGCTCATACTTCCACTTGACACCTCAAAATTTTAATCTTTTGGGTTGTTGAATGTAAAAAATATTAACTATGTAAGTCTTTTAGATTTTTAAGTGTAAGAAATATTCAAGAATCCAATAGGATTGTTCATGTTAGCTTTTGAAGCTATATACTTAAGATAAATTAACCACAAGACATTAAATAAAGTTGCAATATGAAATATACGATGATGGCAATATTTTGCAAGTATAAAACTCAGAAATAATTTTACCAAATACTCATAAGCTTGTCATTAACAAATACTCATGAAAATGGTACAATAGCTTTGTAAGTGATGTAAGTGTCACATAACTCAAGGCTATAACATGTATAAATAGCCTTTCTACAATGACTCTTGGATGATTATGACTCTTCCATACCTTGTGACTCTTGGATCTCATTTGCACACATATGGAGCTCTATTTGATGTACACTTGTAATATGACTCTTCACTATCTTTTCCTAATCTATGAACACATGTACATATGGACTAATGTGCACATTTACATTATGCACAGTTGTGCATTTATTACATTGCATAAAGTATATACTTAAATCCTAATCTAAACATGCACCCATGGTGGTACATTGACATGTACCAAATAATGTAATTTACTTCAGCACCCCCATGTATTACATTATTTTGTTATTGGAGACTTCAGTCTTCAATATGGATCTTCAACTTTGAGAAGTTCTTCAACTTAATCCGGTTCAGTCTTCAATTTATTCTTTGTGCTCATATGTCTTTTTTGCTTTCTCCAATCTGCTACCTTTCTGTATACTTGATCAAATGAATGGTTAGTATATTTCAGTCTTTGTGGCTTCAAGATTACAAGTTTCTTGAGCTCTTTCATAGTCATCAAATTCTTGTATAAGAATTTTTCTTTTTCCTTTGTTCTTAGAATCATATTATCCTTTCTTTTCCTGTATAGAAACTTTTGCTTCATCATCTCCATTCTTTGATTCTTCATTATTTGGTTCACAACCTGCTTAAGCTTCTGGTGTATGAATATGGAAGATAAATTTGGATCACAATTGATCCATTTTTTTCCTTATTTTCTAAACATTTTGTAAAATGTTTCCCTTCCTTAATTCCAGAACTTTAGATTCTGTTCTTGTCAAACTCCCAATTTATGATTCCTTACTTTCCTTATTATTATCCATTGAATTATCTGAATTGTCAAACATGCTTTCCATATTATTATTCATTGAATCAACATATTTCTAAGCCATATTGGTATTTTCCTTGCTCCTTTTCTAATTATATTTTTCATATAGTTATTTAATGTGTTCTTTGAAGTAGACATCCTTATGGCTTCTTAGATAAGATAATTGGTCAAATTCTAAATTTCAATATTCTATGTTGATGTTGAATACCTTATGGCTCCCTATTTAGAAATTTAGGAAATTATAAATAAAAATATTTACATATTTAATATGTTAATTTAAAGTAGACCACCTTATCTCTTCACACCTAAATAATTTGCAAACTTCTATAATTTAAAATTCAAACAATTCAAATAAATGTCCACTTATTTCTCTATAATTTCTAAATTACAATTTTATCAATAATTAAATCTTTAGCTTTTCATCAATCAAATAATAAAAAAAAATTGAATTAACTTAGATCTCCTTATTTGAAACTTTAGCCCCAAATATGATTTAAAAAACTATTAATATCTTCCAAAAACTTTTAGCACCAAATATGATTTAAAAAACCAATAATTCCTTCCAAAAACTTTTAGCACCAAATATGATTTAAAAAACCAATAATTCCTTCCAAAAACTTTTAGCACTGAATAAACAGCAGTTACCTCAATATGCTCAGCAAAATTACCATTAGTTTGATTTCGAAATGAATGCTTCGGTAACACCAAACGTCTTCTCACCCTAACATATTTTGTATGCATGTAGCCATTTGCTTCACTATGCGCACCTTGGTTCCTTGTAAAACTGCCAGCCGTAATAATGGCATTACACTGCCCCGAAATCGAAATACAGTTTCAAATGTTCCCACATGTGAGCATTGCTGGCACGGTAAGGGGTTTCGTTAGAGTAAACGTCCGCAAACAATCTTGGCAAGGTAAGGGGTTTCATTAGAGTAAATGTCAGCAACCAATCTTCGTTGTTTTGAGTAATCGGTCAAATCTTTCTTCCAAGCTAATTTTTGCTTCAAATCAATTGATTCCTTTTTCCTCAACGGGAGCTTCCTTTCTTCTATCCACGTGGACCCTACCTATATCACTTAATATTTCGCCAGTAATTAAGAGCAATCTACTTTGGCACGGGAACAGATATTTTTTCCAAGGTTTTTGCCTTCTAACACAGTTTAAATTATTGAAGCTGCCTCTATAATTTTTGCCTCTCTTTTGTAAACTTGACTCACTTGACCCAGAGTGAGGGAGACCCCAGTGATTCAAGGTTGGTCCGTCGTCGTCAAGCTGGCGGGCACTCAACAAGTCGACTACTACATTTGCTCTTATTGAATATGCCCAAGGTTTGAACCTAAATCTCTTCCTAATAAGTGCCTAAAATCTTCAATATCACTCAATGGGAACTGTAATGGTCGCTATCTTCAGTGGTTGCGAATAACTCTTGCTTGACAAAGGATATGCTATTCGCGAAAATAATTCGACTGCCACCTGCGTGGAGACGTTACATCTGCTGTGACCGTTTGAATGCTTTTGCGCTTTCCAAAGACAAATTAATATATTTCCTTGACCTATGCAGGTAGTATTTTCCACATAACAACAATTGTAAATATTTGCCTGCTCTATCCGCTCTTCGAAAATGCAGAGTCAATCTATTGTCTATCAATTTGTTCGACTACAAATTTCTTTCTCCGTCTGTATAAAGCCAGTCCACCTCCACGTTAGTCAAAAATATTCAATATTTTTAAAAATTAGATTTCAACATTCGTTTCAACTCAACTTGACGCTTCATTGTTCCTTTTTCACTATGATGGAAATGCTCCAATGGCATTGTGCTGCAACCGTTTAATTCGAGCTATTCACGTTTTATGCTGAGTTCAATAGATGCTTCCTTCTTTAATCAAAATGGTAACAGATTCCTGTAGCTGCTCGTCGTTGGATCTTCAATGAAGATGACTTTTCCACCTATGCTTGGTGGTTCTACCGCTCTTTTGATAACTTCTCACTGTTTGCTGCAACTACTTGATAGCTACTTCTTACTCTTGTGCCTTGTTCAACCTCTTTTACTTTAATGATCCTGCACTCCGTTAACTTACAAAAACAACAACATTCACTATATAACTTCTTCTCCTTAAACAAGTTTTTAACTCTATCTTATTGTTGCTTTATTGTGCAGGTTCTAAGATAAAAATGCTATCTCCTTTCTAGACTTGAAGACTTTTACCTTAGACTTCTTTTGTTGAATTTAATAGCTCTAATATGGTGCTCTTAAAAACTTATAAATTGATTTCCTTGGTGATTTGATTCACCTTTTTTCTGTCTCGAATTTGCAACTTCACTTCCTTTTATTTGCTACCCTAAACTTATCAATCTTGCAGCTCTTATTGCTGCCCATATACCAGCTTGCTTGCTATCCAAATACCTGCCTCAATCTCCTTCAATTGGTTGTCTTAAATTGCTGTCAATTTCTCCTTTCACTTGCTATTCAAAGTGCTTCCAAATATTTCCCACAACTTCTCCAAATCGTAGCTCTATAATCTTCTCTTAATGCTGCCCAAATTTGCATTCTTTTCACTGTCTAAAAACCTTTAATCACTGCTCTAAAATTCTAAATTCTTTATCTTTTTGTCCAAGAATCTCCTCTAGCTCACCCAATTTGCAACTGTATGTCTTCTTCAATTTATTGTCTTGTGACCCTTCAACTTCTGCTCCAATCTCCTTATCAAATTCTGACTACGAATTTGATCTCCTTCGATTCTTCTTCCTCAAGAATCTGAATGTCTTGAGGTCTTCAAATCCCTTCTCCAAAATTCGGCAAACCTTTGCCAACGACTTCTTCCTCTTGGGCTGCTTGTCGGATGGTGACAATTATCCCAAATCCTTCTTATTAGAGACTTCTCCTTGCTCACAATATTTTGTCACGAACTTTCTTCAAGTCTCCTCTAATGGTCACTTATTAAACTCTGCAAAGTTACTCCTCCTAGTCGCAATAAGACTTTTGGTAGCCTTCTTCCTCTTCTCCAAATTCTTTTGATACCACTTCTCTTGGGTCTTCTAATTCTGCAACTCTTCAACTTCTCTTCTCAAAGCTTCAATGGGACCTATTCCTGATCTCCTCAATTTTCCAACTATGGGAATTTTGCAATGAGATCTCTTTCCTGGATTTCCAAAATATGTTGCTCCTCAAATCTGCAATAGGACCTTTTCTTAGTCCTTCTCTATCTCCAATCTCCAATCTTTAACGAGAACCTCCTGCGCGGGTCTCTTCAATCTTCAATTGGCAGTTTACAATCTGCAATCTTCTATCTTCCAAAATTGGAAGTTCTTCAATCTAACCTCTTTCAGGTCTCTTCAACTTCTCCAATCTATAGCTTTCTATCTTCAGTCTGCAATCTTCTATGGGGACTTCCTTCTCGAGTCTCCTCAATCTTTAATCTCCAATTTTATGAAATAAAGAATTAAGCCCAACACGAAGAAAACATAGACTTTCAAACAACGAAGGTGAAATTCTTCTTTATTTGTTGTAGGAAGCTTCTCAACTTATGTGTGTTAATTTTCTGCAACCATAAACTTAGATAGTAGAACCAAATATATTAGAATTTCCAAAATTTTAAAATGAATAAACTTCACTAGATATCTTCAAAACTAGTGGAACGAATTCTGTGTTGAGTCCTAGACTTCACAACCCTGTGGAAAGACTAGCCAATCTGCAACCTTCTTCAATCTTCCAACTTCTCCAATAGGATCTTCTCGGGTCTCTTAATCTCCTCTATCTCTTAATGTCAAGGTATGTCTTCAAGACCTAAATTCTCCTTCTATTCCGAATTTGTTCTTGGAATAGGAAACTCTCCAATCTTCTTTGGTTTCTCCTCGACTAGTGGAAATCTCCTTTGCAACTTTAAACCTGTGCAAGCCAAAACATTGTTGTGGCTCTGATACCACTGTTAGCTTTTGAAGCTATATACTTCAGATAAATTAACCACAAGATATTAAATAAAGTTGCAATATGAAATATATGATGATGGCACTATTATGCAAGTTAGAACTTGGAAATAACTTTACCAAATACTCATAAACTTGCCATTAACTAATACTCATAAAAATGATACAATAGCTTTGTAGGTGATGTAAGTGTCACATAACTCAAGGCTATAACATGTATAAATAGCCTTTCTACAATGACTCTTGGATGACTATGACTCTTCCATATCTTGTGACTCTTGGCTCTCCTTTGCACACATATGGAGCTTTATTTGATGTACACTTGTAATATGACTCTTCACTATCTTTTCCTAATCTATGTACACATGGACTAATGTGCACACTTACATTATACACACTCGTGCATTTATTACATTACATAAAGTAAATACTTAAATCCTAATCTAAGACAAACTCCTAATCTAAACATGTACCCATGATGATACATTGCCATGTACCAAATAATGTAATATACTCCAACAGTTCAAGCATTTCTTTGAAGTATTAAGTCAGTTGATAAATTGTCAAGGTGCCTTCTAAAACACAAATCATAAATTCAACAAATACTGCATAAATAATCTTATAAACTTACCTTCTATGAAAAATAATACCAAAATAGCATTCCAACATTGCAAACTAACCTCATAAACAAGAAACATGATAAGAGAATGATTATTAGATTTTCACATTTTCACCATACCTATCAAATTGAAAGTCTCAAAAATTCCCAAAGTACCAAAATATACATTTAACTATCTAATGACATAAATTGTTGTATCACCGTTTCAATCCCATATAACCAATTTAAAAGAAAAAAAATGAAAATATATGTTTCAACTCTTCTTCTACATCCCTCTTAAAAAATGATACAATCTAACTGGACCCAGCAACTTTGGAACTGTGAATAGCAAGATGCAAATCCTATAGATAGTAGGGTTGTATACCATATTTCAGTAACCAAAGTATGATTGGATAACCATATATTAGGTAAACATCCTTGATCTTGTGAACTTCAAAAACTACATTTCTTTACTTCAAAATTTCAAATCCACAAACAAATATTATCTTCAATAATTCAAAACAGACCCAAACAGATCCGCATCAATTAATTTTGTTTTTTAATTTAAACTTCTCCATAAAAATTAATGGCAATAACGTTAGCACATTGCAAACAAACATCATAAACAGAATAAAATAGAAAAAACATGCTAAAAAGAAAGATAAGGAGTCGCCTGTATGGTGCGTCAAAAGAAATTTTACTGGGATTATAAATAATGGGCTTGCTAATACCTTCCTCTATGAAAGGAAGACTTGCACACAAAGAAAATAATAAAACTTAAATCTTTTTCAGTAACTTCAATTATTTTCTTGCTGCAGAAATCTTCTTTGCATAAAACCTGTAACATGGAGCCTTTGCTTAAGCCTTTGCTTAATCCTCCCAACTTTTTTAAAATTTCACCATAAGCTTTGAACGAAAAGGTTTTTTTAGGACCAGAATTATTTTCCGTGTCAGCATACTTCTTTAAAAATGAATCAGATACAATCTATATATAACTTAGAAGCTCAAAGGCCAGGATTGTCCAAAATAAAGATGTCAAGATTTGACCAATTCTACCCTCAAAAGCCATAAGAATTTTCTAATGAAGATGATGCATAGACTATCGATATGCTTATAAAGACTAAACCATTAAAAATTTTAATTAATATAACGCATAGAATAGAGTATCGATATAAATTCCCGAGAATTCCAACCTGTAAAAGCATCTTTACTTCAACCTTAATATGGTTGAAAACATGGCGTCAAGGACCCTTCTCCAACCTCATATTTGCACTGAGTCCCATTTTGATACCAAAAAGTTTTTGCTTACATTTTTTCCATTCTGTTGTTTCAGTGGAACAAAACCGAATATTTCTTTCTTGCATTTGTCCAGTCTGTTGCTGTTTTCAGCAGAACACAGCGTTACATTTATTAAAACCAACAAAGGAACCACCATGGTGCGACTGCTAACATGCCTTGCCTAATTGCCATTTTAGTCCTGGTTTGATAAGACTCTGGGCTTTACACCTTAGACCATGCGGTTATCAGACACCCACCTTCAAATCTGGCTTGGTGTAATCCACATGTCTTTTTTAATGTGTTAATAGATGAATAAACACTCCTGACATGCACACATTCTAGCATTTTCTTGGCAGATGCCACAGCCTTAGTTTAAGTGTGGTTGTGGCCAAAGGAACCACCATGGTGCAACTGCTAAACATGCCTTTGCCTAATTGCCATTTTAGTCCTGGTTTGATAAGAACCTGGACTTACACCTTAGACCCTGCCGTTATCAAGAATCTCGGGTTACACCTTATACCTTGCAGTTATCAGACACCCACCTTCAAATCTGGCTTGGATTAATCCACGTCTCTTTTTTAATGTGTTAATAGATGAATAAATACTTCTGACATGCACACATCCTAGCATTTTCTTGGCAGATGCCACAGCCTTAGTTTAATTGTGTTTGTGGCCAAAGCCACCCCAATGGTAGGGCACTTATAAGATATTTAAGCCCATATCAATAACATAATTAGGCTAAAGATGCATTCTTTTCTGCAAATTATGACAATTTGGTATTTAGAGATGCAGTCCACTACCAATCAAAAAGGCCGAGGAGAGGAAATTATTAAAAGATTGCACATGATTGTGGTAAAAAACCTAAATGGAAGATTATTGCTTAATCAAAACACACTTTGATTAAACTATTTTTTAATTTCTAGGAAATGTTAATAACATGCATGTTAACATAGCTGTTACTATAAACAAGCATCCCATGGACCATCCATTTAATTCATCTACAATATGAAAATAACAATAGAATTCTTACTGTCTAAACATTGCATAAGCTTACACAGGATGTGTATTTAGATCTGAATTAAATACCAGGTTAAAAAATATAGAGATTGCATTTTTTTTTCATTAGTACTATAAATGCAAGACACACAAATCTACAATGTGAAAATACAGATAGAGTTCTTACACTCTAAACATGGCATAAGCTTACACTGAATGTATATTTAGATCTGAATTAATTACCAGATTCAAATATATAGAGATTGCATTTCTTTTATTAGTACTATAAAATGCAAGAGAGACAAACATTCTAACCATCAAAGTTGCAGATGGGATGGGGATTTTGTATGCTACGGAAATGAAACAACCGTGGCAAATGATTAAAATTCAGTAAAAGCAATAATTAACCATAATACTTCCGGCACTGAATGAATGGGGCAGTCCATTTTAGTTACTACCATAAGTTTCAAGGCTGACATAATCTTCCATTTGATGAAGAAGTTGATGTTGTAAACTTGTTAGAAGATAAATTTCATACATTATTCTTCCTTCACCACCTAGGAAATTTGATTCACATAATTGTGACTAATGCAGGCTCAGTCAACACTCGATTGCTTGTGTTGCTGGTGGCAGCCAAAATTTGGGCAACTGGAATTTTGGCTCCAAGCTCTTCTTAATCATGGCCAGGAGATAACAAATGGCCAATGTAAGAAAAGCTGCCTCCTTACCTACCTCTTTTTCTACCACATACACAACCTTAAAGTACATAGATTCTTCAATCTTGCATAATTGATACAATGATTACAAAATGATTTTCAGTCTGCTGGTCATACACATGAAAGTCTTAAAAGAACAACCCAGCATACCCCCTCGGCACTATCTTCCTTTCTGCAATGGCCCCAAGTCGTCACTAGACAATATTAGCTTTGTAATATGCCTGTCTGTTTCCTATGTATAAAAGTCACAAAGGCAACTATTCGTCAAAGCTTTTGATATATGAAGCAATACAATTTCTTGCCCGCATGACAGATTCAAAAGAGTGCAGCTTACCTTAAGCCATGTTAAAAGAACAATCATGTTGCCAAAGCCCCCATCCCAATCTAAACTAAACAATACATTCTGTACTTTTCAAGGTCAGCACAGCAACAAATCTTGCACATTATTGCACAATGAGTTAAAATATTATTCTACAAATGTTCTCCATCAGCTACTGATGCTCCTTAGCTAACTTGCTGAAGCAACTGCTAATGCAGAACTGCCTGAAAATAAGCATTTAGTTCTATTAATGACAAATATCTGATAAGCCAATCTCAGACTATACCAAAAACATAGCATCTGAGTGAGAAAAATTAGCAGCATACATTAGATCCACTTAATTTTCCTACCTTCAAAAATAATTGTGACCATTTGAACGACCAAGCAAGGGAGAACCAGGCCTAAACTCAATGCTGGAGAACTTGGATGGAATCTTCAAGAGCTGCTGGGAAACATGTTCTGCTAAAGCAACTTGGCCACTGTACTGTCTTTGTATTTGATCATTACCATCTCTAGTCATTCTACCATATGCCTGCCCCAAAATATCACCATCTCCAAACATTTGATCTCGATGTCTGGGAGAGCCTTCAGGAGTATTGACTGCCGGTGTTCCCCGGTAAACATCATGATAGACACCATTCATACAAGAACCATTCACATACCCCCTATTAGGTGACCTTGGCACACACGCAAAGCATTCATCCGCATATGTTGATTGTTTGAGAGCTCCATTTAACTGAAATGGAATGGCACCATGGCCTCCAGTCAAAGGAGATGAGGAGCCAGAGCTAACAAGTGGGGTTGACATTGGAGATGGGGACATTCTGCCACTTAGATACGGTGAACGTGGCTGAATCAATGGACTTCCACAGGGAGACACTGGCAAAGATATATTCCTCTGTGTGGGGGAATTCTCACTGCAAACAAAAAACATTTAACTTCAGAGATTAAACATGGCTTTTTAATGCATTTTCTAGTTACCAAAACAGTACACTCGCTATTAAAGTAATAAAACAAGGACAACCTTGAAGGTTGATATGCAAACTTCGCCCTTGACTGTCTTGCTGTATAGTCTATATCAATAGAAGAAAGATTTCTTGTGTGTCCAGTGCCCTGCAAAGCATTCTGGATTACATAAAAGAATAAAGGATAAAAGCAAATCAAGAAATAGATGATAAAATTTCAACTAAATGAAATGTATGGTGTTCACCACAAAATTGTCCAAACTACAATTCTTCTATTTATGCATAACAGAACTGAACTTACCCCAAACATGGAAAATATAAAAAAGGAAGAGAAAAAATTTTACATTGCAAAATGCCAGCACCATTCTTAGATCTTTTTACCTACAATATAATTACATGATTTAACAGACCAAGCTATGACTTCCGAAAATTTGAAGGCAATATAAACCCAAGTCTGGTAAAAGAACGCCAATAAGAGGAAACACTAAGCCATCTAAAATTCATCATTTATTACTCCTATCTATTGGAATAGGAACTTAGAAAAAGGAATCATAAATGTTGATTTTTTGTTTGTACAGGTGATTGGCCAGCACTAGGATTTTGCCCAAAAAACATCACTTGATAAGATCATCTTCTCTACATTTTGAATAACCATTTAACTCATGATATCAAGGCTGCATTAAGAGATCTGCTGGAATTCAAACAAAGTTACTACCGTTTCACCAATCTTACATCAGTCAACGGGCATAAAACAACTCCAGAAATGAATGAATAATATGATAGGGACTTGTCACCAAAAACTGCATCCTGTTGTTACCTATGACCATTCCCCTTCAGGTATTGACCCATATAAAGGTAGCGGTAAATTGAAATTTTAGGTCGCCGCCAACACACCTCTTGGATGTAGGAGACCCCTTTGTGGCAGCAAGAGTTGTTCTTCACCATACCTTATATAGACCCTTCAACCAAAGCTCAGGCTAAATTGAATCTTGTCAGTACGTCTATGCGCAACAAATATAAAGTTTGACATAAACCTCCACCTAAAATTTATCAATACAGATCAACCCCAAAACCTTTTGTGCCCATGGCAAAGCCTCATCTAAATGCTCCATAAGAGTGTGGACCAATGGAATTGATGCCCATTGCAATATCCTAGGTCTAGGTAGAATTGAATTCCCATGCACCGCCTCTGAATGCTCGCTTAACCTCCCCTGAAACCCCCTGCCATTATCTTCATCCATTACTCAATTAATAAGATTTATTTGTATATGCTTGCCTCACTTACCTGTCTGTTTGCCTCACATGCTTACCTTAAATTCCCATGCACCCCCTCTTTGAATGCTCCCTCAAAACCCCTGCTATCGTCTTCATCCATCACTCAGTAAGAAAACCTTGTTTGGGCTCCTCATATGCCTCCCTTTAGGACTTTTGGGTTCCTTTAAGTGCTCCATCCAAAAATCTGTAATTTGTTAGGCTTGGTTGTCAAAATCACAACTTAAAAATTTCATTCGAAACAGCTATATTTAACAGTTTAGTAAAGCTTGCAAGTATATTATATCATTAAGGTTACATGTATATAACAATATCATGTGCCATGCCCAATAGGAAAGGCTAGGATGCATTAACTATTCTATTTCCGACAAAGAGGACATTCACAGATACGCTTGAGCAAGACAAGATTCAGACCTGAAATAATCCAAAAATTCCACATTTAATATGTATAATCTAGAGTCAACAGCCCTGACAAAGTCTCCTGTAATTTCTTTATATAGTAACTTTTATTGCACACCTGAAGATCTTTTATGGTTTATTGGACCTGGCCAAAGTTCTCTAGTGATCAAATTCATGCGGCTGAAACTGAGGATAGCTAATTGTTAGGGTTGTTCAGTTGAAGTCCAAAGGTTCCAATGGCCAAGACTTAATCTCACGAGGCTAACGTTTGCTTATAAAAAGCTTAGTCCCAACCCTACCTCAAGACTTATCAGGTTCAGACTGTGGATGCCGAATTACTATAAAATTAGTTAATTTTCCAAGGTTTACTTATGGGTTCAGAAGCCACATGTAAGCAAAAGGGTGAACATGTGTCAGATGTGGATGCTACCCAAATTCTGAACTTGGGCATCCGAATCCACCCCAAACTAAAAGAATCATTTTTGCAAATCCCAAGTGAGATGTACCGAGGAATTTTCAGTAAAAGTGTGTCTCAGGGAAGATTGGCAGACTTGGCGCTTCAGTATGGTTGGCACCACCCTGTGTGTTGGCGGACTTGGCGCTTCAGTATGGTTGGCACCACCCTGTGTGTTGGCGGACTTGGCGCTTCAGTATGGTTGGCACCACCCTGTGTGTTGGCGGACTTGGCGCTTCAGTATGGTTGGCACCACCCTGTGTGTTGGCGCCTCAGTTGTTTAAATTGGCACCACAGATTATGGTTGGCATCAGAGTGGTTAAATTTAGTACCAATATTTTAAGTTCGCACTAAATCAAATAACCAATTTTCATGTTTTTTTTATGCATATCAGATGCATAGCTAACATTTCCCTTTTCATTCAATTCAAAGTAAGCTGCAAAGTATGTAGAGGATTATCACAGCCTTCTTTTCTACAGCAAAATAAATTTCATGCATATATCTTAAACAGCATGATCTTCTGACCATTTATTCATTGAACAAAGTTTACCGCTAATCAAAATATACATAACTATATTTTCAGTTCACCAATCAAATCACCTAAATCATACTTTTTATTTCCTTCAATAGAATATATGAGCTCCAAGTCAGTCCTGATTCACAATCCAGCCATTGGGGATACTCAGTGTACACATATTCCACAATTAAACATACAGACAATAAGCTTTCACTTCAACAAGACTTACAATTACATATCCAGAACTGAATATATATACATCCTTATGACTATTAGTCACAATCAGTACAGTAAACAGGTACAGACATTCTTGTTCTAGCACAAAAGGATCATCCCGATAATTATAGCAAGATGATTTCATGTCAACAGCTGTCTTGGGAAAACATAATTGACGATAAAGCTTCACCGCTCTACCTCCCTCCAAGCTCCAAAAGCATTTCAAAAATAGGACTTTAAAAGACTTTTGTTTACCATCTCTCAAATTCAGAAACACAGACATATAATTGCCATCTCAACATTTCAGAAACACAGACAAATGATTACCATCCCCCAATTTCAGAAACACAGATATGATTACCATCTTCCCAAGTTCAGAAACACAAACATATGATAATTATTGCAAGTAACACAACACATGCAAAACACTCGCCCCTACATTTTAAGCTCCTAAGACCCTCACTAGATCAGATTAGCATATATGGGATACAACCGTCTTCATAGAATTTGCTCTGGTATAGTTCCCTCGTTATTTAGACCTCGAAGATGCCCAACGTGCTCCAACATTCATTTACAGGAGGCTCGTGCTTCACTCCTTTCCTGCTACATAGAGGAGCTACCGCTTTGCCCCATGCCAACATCTGGTAACCCCAGGGTACCCCTTTCAACCTAACCCCATGTTTGAAACTTAAATAAAATAACTTTTTACATTTGTCAACGCAGTACACTTAAGCTGGCATACAAATAGAACACTTTTTAACACCAGGGGCATTTCAACAAATGCATACATTACTGGGTTCTGATGACAAAACATAGGCCACCATGCATACAATTCTGAGTTTTGATAACCAACAAAGACAGTTTAACTCAACTCATTTGCACACTACAACGAGTCCTGGTCAAGTGGAGAGATATTGATAGACAGTTTTAGTTCTACTTTTATTATTACAACCTTATCAAGTTTAAAGGTTGAACATTTGCACACTACAAGTAGTCCTGGTCAAGGGTAGAGATATTGATAGACAGATCTAGTTATACTTTTATTATTACAACCTTATCAAGTTTAAACGCTGAAGACTTTTTCTACCCCCCCAACTTCCCAAATGTGGATCCAATTTATGACGAGAGAAGCGGATTTAGTTTTTGATTACTTTATTTTATATTTACTTCTAAAGTTAAATTAGAAGTCAGTGAATGACGTGTTGGTCAGTAGTGGTCCCAAAACTTTATTAATGCCTTTGGAATTTCCTAAGCCTCCATAATTATTAAAATAATCCAAAGTTTTAAGGTTATAATAACTTTCCAGTTACTAATTTGTTTGTCTTAGTGATAACCTCTCCTTGTCATGATAGAATACATACACCCTGACTTGGCCTTCAACACAAGTCAAGTTTCACAGCACATTCTGGTTTCTGGGTTGCAAGCAACAACAGGACAAGATAGTTAGAGGTTTTTTAACTGCTTTATTGTACCTCAACTGCGGTCTTCATCACCTGCAAAACACACATACACTTTGCTTTTGCACATTGTAAATATATTACATAAAATCATCTAAATATACTCTAATCTGTTAATATCACACAATAAATTAATGCATGAATTCATAGCAAGGAAGAACATTATATTGAAAACAGGATATCATAAAGCATGGTACATCATATTAGCAAACTCTATTCCTTTGTTATTTAATAATCCGTATCACTTCACTACAATCTATATCATTCTAACAGTCATCCAAAAGTTTAGCAAGGGGTCAAAAAGGCAGGCATTACATAATTTTATGTTAAATATCAGTTTTACCTAAGATGAGCAAACATTTTATAAGCCATGTTTAGGCACCTCTACTTGAGGACTTCATGATCATCCCTGTCACTATGATATTTTTGATTTTTTATAACTTGTATAGTGTATACAACCAAAGCTCTGTTTGGGTGCCTTTTTTCGACACCTAATGAATCTCATTTTCAAGACAACTTTTATTAAAGTACTCTTTACTCCATCTCCAAATTTTATAAGCTATGTTTAGGCACCTCTACTTGAGGGCTTCATGATCATCCCTTTCACTATGATATTTTTGATTTTGTATAACTTGTATAGTTTATACAACAAAAGCTCTGTTTGGATGCCTCTCCTCGACACCTACTTGAATCTCGTTTTCAAGACAACTTTTAATAATGTAGTCTTTACTCCATCTCTAAATTCACATGCTGATAAATATGATTACAAATAGATAAACAATAACGACATTAAATGACTAATTTCCTTAAGGTAGAAGATGGTAGAGAGCAGGATCGCAAGCGAAAATGCAAGCGGGAGGCCTTCTGGGAGCCCTCCGGGATCCACCTCCCTGGTTTTTGGATTCGGTGGTCCAGAGCCTGATCAACCCGAGGAAGGGGAAATTCCCCCCCGGAAACCCCCTGACCCTTCTTCACCTTCCCAGGGATCGTATGCGCACGCGCTTTCTAAAGGGACCTCAAGCCCTATCCCCTCTCAAACCCTGCTCCCCAACGGCTCCGACTTGGTGATCCCAGGGGCGTTGCTGGACAGCTTTGCTATTCAGGAACAATTCACCCTCATTGGCAAGTTCATCGGAGGTAGACCAGATATGGAAACAATCCGGAAATGGGCGAGCAGCAAATGGCGCACTTGTGGGAGCTTGCAGCTGATAGCCCTGTCCCGAGGCTTTTTTGCGATCAGATTAAATAATGCAGAAGATTCATGCAATATCCTTGCTGGGGGGCCCTGGTTCCTGGGAAGGCGAAGCCTTTTCCTCCGCAGGTGGGGAGAGGATTTCAACCCAGATACGCAAAACATTAATGTGGCGCCTATTTGGATCCAGCTTCCAAACCTTCCCTTCCACTGCTGGCGAGAAGAAGTCCTAAGAGGGATTGCCCGCACTATTGGAGAGCTCGTTGCTGTAGATTCGTCTACTAAGGTACGCTCCCGCATGATCCACGCTCGCCTATGTGTTAATGCCAATTTGGAAACCAACCTTCCTTCCTTTGTCAATCTGTTCAAGGATTCCATCCTCATCAAAAAGCAGCCCATTGTTTATGAAAATAAACCCGCGTTCTGCTCTGCATGCAATACCCAAGGGCATCTGATCCACCAATGTCCCCAAGCTCGAGTTTTGAAGCCCTCTTCGCAGGGCCCTCCTGGTAAAGGCGAGGATCTCAATGTTCCTAGGCGTGCGAAGGAAGTTCCAGTCCCGGCGGGGAATCCCCCCATCGTCCCTTCAGAATCCCAAGGTTTGGGCCAGGAGGGGCGTTTCAAAGGCAAATCTCGAGATCCTGTTTCAAACCCTAGCGCCAACCTCGAACCTTCCCCAGAGCCCCTCAGAGCCTCTGCCATCAATACAGAATCTTTAAACCCCATCCTTCAGGAGATCGAGAACTTCCTACCCCAGCAGTCTTCGTCTGGGAAGTTTAGTCCAATCAACACCAGAAGCAAAGGGCACACCATGGATTATGGAGCCGAGAGGAAAAGAGGACGCCCTTCTACAACCGAGCAACGTATCAGGGCCACTGAGGATGACTTAGCTAACGGCTCCCAGTGGACTCTTTTCCTAAATTCTGACGAATCCCTCTCTGATGATCCTAAAGTGTCTAAACCCCCCTTCCAACAGGCGAAGGGAGGCAAGAAACCTCTCAGATCTTCTAGATGAAAATCCTCTCCTGGAATGCGAGAGGGCTCAACAAAGGCAACCAAGCTCAGACTTGCTGCTAATATGCGTAAGGATATCAGACCCTCCATCTTCATCATGCAAGAAACCAAATGTGACGAGAAGTCCTCCAAAAAAGCAGCCAGGACCATCTGGTCTCAAGGCGAAGCTCTGCACAGCCCCGCTCTAGGTTCCTGTGGAGGACTTATGTGTCTCTGGGACCCGTCCCAAGTGGAAGGTAGGCTTCTATCATCCTCCAACAGAGTCATTAATATTCTCTTTCATAGCATCTCCAGTAATCAGTCTTGGATCCTGTCCAACCTGTACGCTCCAAATTCCCCTATTGAGAGATCTGAATTTTGGAATTCCATCTCCCGGATGAGGGACTCTTTCAGCACTATCCCTTGGGTGGTTGCAGGGGATTTCAATAGCCCCCTGTACCCAACGGAGAAAAAGGGAGGGTTGGCTACCACCCACCATTCTACTGAGGATCTTAGGGAATTTGTGGATGCAAACGAGCTCATTGATATTCCTCTCAAAGGGAATCGCTATACGTGGAGCAACAGAAGGATTGGAGGTAATCTGATACATGTCAAATTGGATAGATTCCTGATCTCCCAAGAAGCTATTCCTCTTTTTGGTGACGCTTCCCTTTCGGCTCTCCCCAAGATTGGATCGGACCATAATCCCATTTTCCTCCAGATGGGCAGGTCTCCTGGGTTTCGAACCCCCTTTCGGTTTGAGGACACAAGGACTTCCGTGAAAAGATGAGCCAGTGGTGGAATCAGCATGTCCATGGATCTCCCATATTCAGGATTACTCAGAAGCTCAAGTTCACCAAGGAAAACTTGCGCAGGTGGAATAGAGAGGTGTTTGGCAACATTTTCAGCCGAAAGAAGTTAATTTCAGATCAACTCCAAGCCATTGAGAGAAGGGTCGAAGAAGGGGATTATGGGGCTGCAGTGAGGAAGGAGGAAGGGAAACTTCTTGCTGAATTCCACTCCATTCTTGCCAGTGAGGAAACCTTCTGGAGGCAGAAATCCAGAGAACTATGGATCAAAGCGGGAGACTCCAATACCAGATTCTTCCATGCTACAACCATGAGACACAGAGGCTCCAATAAGATTAGCAAAATTCAATGTAGCGATGGTTCTAGCACTGAAGATATCCACGAGATCAGATCTGAGGCTGTCTCTTTCTTTCAAAACCTCTTAGGATCCTCCCCAGAAAGCTCTGCCTTTGCCAAGTCCGCCCTTCTGGAGAACATCCCCAGTCTGGTTTCTGGTGACTCCAATTCCTCCCTCCTCAAGCCCTTCTCCGACTCGGAAATTAAGGAGGTGGTCTTCTCCATGCAACCTGATAAAGCCCCGGGCCGGACGGATTTCCTCCCCGGTTCTACCAAGCCTGCTGGGACCTGGTAGGACCGGACGTCTGCGCTGCCATTCGTGACCTCCAATCCCACCCCATTCCCCGGGCTGTTAACTCCACCTTCATTGCTTTGATCCCCAAGTCCCCTAATTGTCGGTCTATGGCTGACTTTCGCCCCATCAGCCTCTGCAACGTCCTTTTCAAGATCCTCTCCAAAGCCATGGCGTCCAGGATGAAGCCTATCCTTCCCTTCATCATTGACCCCCGCCAAGGAAGCTCGGTCAAAGGCAGAAACATTTTGGATGGCGTCATCTCCATTCATGAAACCCTTCATTTTGCGGTCCGGAACAAAAAAGGTGTCTTTTCCTCAAACTTGATATGACCAAAGCTTTTGATCGAGTCACCGGGAGTTTCTCCGGACGTCCTTCCGAAGTTTGGCTTCCACCCCGGATGGGTCCAACCTTATCCATAACTCGCTTCTCCTCCCTGCCTCGGTTCTCGGTGCTGGTTAATGGCTCCCCCGCTGGCTTTTTCCCGGCGTCAGAGGACTCCGTCAAGGAGACCCGCTATCCCCTCTTTTGTTCATCATCTTGGCGGAATCCCTTGGCAGAACCCTTTCTACGGCCAGAGTGGCGAGGAAGATCTCCGACATCCCAGTGGCGTCCAACTCCACTCCCACTACTCACCAGCAATTTGTTGATGACACCATCCTTTCTACGCGGGCGTCTATCATTCAGGCTAGAAACATCAAGCATATCCTATCCCTCTATGAGGAAGCGGCTGGGCAGTAGGTTAACTTCTCCAAAAGTAAGTTGTTTTTTGTTCACACCCCCCCGGACCGTCAGGGCAGGATTGGGCGGATCCTTGGGTGCTCTGCAGGAGCTCTCCCATCCTCCTATCTGGGGCTTCCCCTTTTTTGGGGAAGACCAAAGGAGAGTATGTGGAACAACGTTGTGGAAAGATTCCATCGAAAGCTGGCAGCCTGGAAAGGTAAACTTCTGTCCCAAGCGACGAAAGCAACCCTATCAAGTTCAACCCTCCAAAGCATCCCCATTTACTTCATGTCTGTCTTCTCTCTTCCCAAGTCAGTGTGCAAGCTTATTGAGCGCATCCAGAAAAAATTTCTTTGGTCAGGTGCCGAAGACAAGGCTAAGATTCCCCTTGTGGCTTGGGACATTGTCTGGTAAGTAAGAAGCAGGGGAGGGTTGGGTTTCGAAAACCGTCAGACATGAACATAGCCTTGCTAGGCAAGCAGGCTTGGAGGATTATCTCGAAAGACCCCGCGGAGTGGACCATGCTGGTGTCTAAGAAATACATGGGAAACCTTTCTTTCCTGGATTCTGGCATCCACCCCAATGGATCTGCCTTCTGGAAGGCTGTAACTCATTCCAAAGTGCTCATCCAGAAAGGCCTCAAATGGGTTCTGGGGGACGGACAAAGTATTGATTTCTGGAGCGACAGATGGTTATTGGATGAACCCCTAAGCGGCAGAGCGGACCTCGCCATGCTTCAAATGGTCCCTGACTCTCATTTGGGAATGAAGGTTTCTGACTTCATAGTCTGGGAAGATGGTCAACCCCGATGGAGGCTCCTCGCGGGCACCTCTCCTGAGGCTGCTGCTCTCAACATTATGCTCCAAGCTACTACCATTCCCTTTGAGCAAAAGGATGACAAGCCTGCCTGGGTTGGGTCTGACAAAGGGCTGTACACTGTTAAGTCTGCCTTCTCCCTCCTGAAGGATCATCCCGTCTCCCCTTCCCACATTGCTTGGAAGAAGAACCTCATTCCGAAAGTGGCCTTCTTCTCGTGGATTGCCTTCCAAAACAAATCCCTCACCACTGAGAATCTCATCAAAAGAGGCATCCCCCTCCCTAACAGATGTTACCTTTGCCTGTCCAATTGGGAATCCACCGATCACCTGTTCCTCCACTGTGAGTTCACCTCGGCTGTGTTTGGGTTTACCCTGTCTTCCTTTCAAGTCCAATGGGTTCCTCCCAGGTCTTTGTGTGATGCCTTCTACCAATGGCCCCAACCCTTTGTTAATCTTAAGCTCCGTTTCCTCTGGGACATCTGCCTCCACCACCTGATTTGGCAAGTCTGGCTTGAGAGAAACTGCAGGATCTTTGGAACCTCTACCCGGGATCCTCCCTCGGTGGCCATCAGGGCTATAGCTTTCGCTTTCGAAAATGCTAATTCCATTCAATGCCCCAGCCCTTGTCCTCTGACCCAGGAAGGGTGTATCCTCTCTTCTTTTAATATTTCTGATTGTTCCCCCCTGGGGAACCCTCTTCCTCACCCCCGTACCCTCGCTAAGTGGAGTCCTCCCCCTCCGGGATGGATTAAGCTTAACTTTGACGGGGCTTCCAAAGGGAACCCAGGAGCAGCGGGGGCTGGCGGCGCTGTCAGAGATCATCGTGGTATGGTTATCCTCGCCTTCTCTGAAGATCTTGGGATTCAGACCAACCATGTCGCGGAAGCCAGAGCCCTTTGGAGAGGGTTAGCCCTCATTTCGGAGGACTCCAGAGCTATCATCATAGAAGGCGACTCTATGAATATCATAAACTACTTGAACAAGGATAAGACCCCTGCCTGGAGGGTCCACAACACCATCGAAGAGATTCGGAGGATTCTCCGCAGTAGGACCTGTTGTCACATTTTGCACGGGGTGCAATGTTTTCAATTTTTGTAAGAGAGCTGCTCTTCCTTCTCCCCCTTTCTCTCTCTTCCCTACATTCTCATTCTTCTCAAAATTGACAGCAGTTGCCCTGAAAAATGGCTAAGTGTCGTGGCATGCCGAGGTGTTCGGGATTTTGCGGGCCATAAACGGGGGCGATAAAATGGACAAAATGAGCCCTGGATATTTTATTATTGCAGATCTTCTCGCAAGCTTTCCAACGATATATTATAATAGGCGATCGGGTCAGCGGATCAAAAGTTATGGCCCCGGGAAGCCGAACCAGGAAACCCAGTTTTTGGTGCGAAGTGCGCACTTCGCCCAGCTTTGGTGCTAAGTGCGTACTTCGCCCTTTGTGCAATGCGCACTTCGCCCAGTTTTGGTGCGAAGTGCGTACTTCGCCCAGTTTTGGTGCGAAGTCCGACTTCGCACCTCTTTTTGGGCGCACCTTGTAGCAGGCTGGCAGAAAAACGACTAAGTGCTGGAGCGAAGTCCGAACGGCGGTGAGAATCAGCAAGTGCCGGTGCGCAACCCGACTTCGCAGCGAGTCGGATCGCGCCCTTTGACCGGTGCGCGGTAGGGAAATAGTGCTACCCGACCGCGTTGTTTTTCACCTGTGCTACCCGATTGTGCTCTAATCCCGGCGAAGTTGGATAGATCGCCTTGTAAGGCGGACACGTGTCAAGCATTATCATCCGACAAGTGTCCAACTTTGGGATCCGAGCCAAGACATGCCGAGCAAAAGGACAAGCATGGGCCGCACTACTTATGCCACCGCCTCATTTAAGACTGACGTGAGTTTCCACCTGCCTCAACTACCCGCATTCTTGTCAATATAAAGTTCTACCCAACGCGCTGCCACGTGGCTGTTCAACCTTCAGGGAGACCATGCCGAGGGTACAGTCCAGCCTGACAGAGGTCAGCATCAGCAGTTCCGCGGCTCCTTTTGTCAGCTAATGTTTGATCGGGACTTTGTGCCCGTTAATGTAACGGGGGGAACTTTGGGCTATAAATAGCCACCACGTTTTCATTGTAAGGTGGTGGAAGGGGAATGTCTGTTAGGGAACCACTGTGCCCATTGTAACCGTGCTTCTGCTTATAAATACAATCTGTATGCCCGGTTCTGTTCTGCCGCTTTTATTTCTTTATGCTTATGCTTTACGCGATTCTGTGTCATGGCTTGTTGATTCATTTCAGCATTTGATGATCAAGCGCCTTTAGCATTATTTTTGTACTTTTAATTTTCATATAATAGATGTGGTAGCAGTTCCATCAGTTATGTGTGACGTTGCTGGCCCGTATCTGGTGATTGATGCGATCCCCTGCTGTTAGTTCCTTGTAGGGAATGTTTGCTAGGGAGCCATTGAAGCTGTGCGGTTAAATTCTCTACCTAACACATATACCTGGCTCTGATATCTCTAGGTTTACTTTCTACCCCTGTCAGTGTACGTATCTGGTGATTGATGCATTGCCGTGCTGTTAGTTCCTTGTAGGGAATGTTTGCTAGGGGATCATTGAAGCTGTGCATACACTGCTTGTGTATCGGAAGTACGCGTAGGTTTTGCAGTTCTTTGTCATGCTTTGTGTTTGTATGCAGTAAGTAGCGGTGATTGGTGTGTTCCCGTACTGTTAGTTCCCCCCCACCAACCTCTGAATATATTTGTAATTTCTTTCTGTACATTTGTCTCTTTCTGTACATTTATTTCTTTCCTGTTCCCTTTAGCTTAAATCAGAAACCCCCCCCAAAAGGAGCCGGCCTTCTCCGGAGATTGGCCCGGAAGGCATCTCTTCCTTCCGGCCTTTCAATGTTGGTTCGCGGGTCCAGGGCGCAATAACGACAAAATCCTTTCCTCGTGGCGGATTCGTGACCAACAGTTTTTGGCACGCCCGGTGGGACTCTTTGTCTCGCATTTGGAAGATCTCAAGCTCGTCCTCGCTCGGGCTGACAGTTTCTTTCCGAATGCTCGGTGGGACAAGGAGGTTTCTCACCCCCAAACAGAATTGAAGCACCGGTGCTCGCTTCATTGCTGTTCAAAATCAGAGCACCTGGCGACTCGGCACGTTCATATTCTCTGAGTCCGAAAGACCGGTCCTAACGCCTTCGTGCAAGCAAGAAGGTGGCGAGCGAGGAACCCGGGAAACCAGCCTGACTTTACGAAATTAATACCAACGCTCCAGGCGAGCGCGTCAGGCCGGCTGATTACCAAGCTCGCATAGACGAATCCGTGAGGTGAGACGATCAGTCTCCATATTTTAAGGAAGCCCGAGTTGGTGAATCTTTGGCTTGCCTTCATCTGGCAAAATCACCTGGCGACTCCGACTGAGTCGAAGATCCAGATTTCTTGATTGCAGCGCCCTTTTTTTTAAGCTAATAGAAGACACCCCGGAGGAATCAAGGTTTGGTGAGCAGCCTTGACCTCACAAGCGGAGAAATGAATGTTCACCTACAGTCTCCACCGTGGTGGTATTGGCTCCAACCATCACCGCAACCGATACCCGAAGAGGGCTCCCGTCTGAAAAATCTCCTTGCCACATTGTTCATCAATTGTACGGGTACCGGCATGAATGACAATCTGCCACGTTGCACCATGTTCGCGACCTGGCAAGCTTTGGGAGGCCAGCCGGACTTCAAAGATCATCTGAAGTACAACCAGATCTGGTCCGGGCACTGCAGGTTCACCGGATAGGCAACCAAAGCTAGATTTGTGTGGCGGCATGCCAGTAATGCCGCAAAATTTTGTGTAAATAATCCGGCTATTATTCAAAGTTTTAGTTGTTTTTCTTATTTCAGTCTGTGCAGTGTTTTCTTTTTAAGTGTTCCGAGGAGGCAGCTGTCGGAAGTGGATCTGAAGAGCAGTTGCAGCGAGGGTGACTCTGTTGCCCAATGGATGAAGGCATGGATTCTTTGCGCCGAGGCGAGCTCGACACCCCGCGAGCCGCCAGAAATGTTGTCACATTTTGCACGGGGTGCAATGTTTTCAATTTTTGTAAGAGAGCTGCTCTTCCTTCTCCCCCTTTCTCTCTCTTCCCTACATTCTCATTCTTCTCAAAATTGACAGCAGCTTGCCCCGAAAAATGGCTAAGTGTCGTGGCATGCCGAGGTGTTCGGGATTTTGCGGGCCATAAACAGGGGCGATAAAATGGACAAAATGAGCCCCGGATATTTTATTATTGCAGATCTTCTCGCAAGCTTTCCAACGATATATTATAATAGGCGATCGGGTCGCCGGATCAAAAGTTATGGCCCCGGAAGCTGAACCAGGAAACCCAGTTTTGGTGCGAAGTGCGCACTTCGCCCAGTTTTGGTGCGAAGTCCGACTTCGCCCCTCTTTCTGGGCGCACCTTGTAACTGGCAGGCTGGCAGAAAAACGACTAAGTGCTGGAGCGAAGTCCGAACGGCGGTGAGAATCAGCAAGTGCCGGTGCGCAACCCGACTTCGCAGCGAAGTCGGATCGCGCCCTTTGACCGGTGCGTAGTAGGGAAATAGTGCTACCCGACTGCGTTGTTTTTCACCCGTGCTACCCGATTGTGCTCTAATCCCGGCGAAGTTGGATAGATCGCCTTTGCAAGGCAGACACGTGTCAAGCATTATCATCCGACAAGTGTCCAACTTTGGGATCCGAGCCAAGACATGCCGAGCAAAAGGACAAGCATGGGCCGCACTACTTATGCCAGCTGCCTCATTTAAGACTGACGTGAGTTTCCACCTGCCTCAGCTACCCACATTCTTGTCAATATAAAGTTCTACCCAACGCGTTGCCACGTGGATGTTCAACCTTCAGGGAGACCATGCCGAGGGTACAGTCCAGCCCGACAGAGGTCAGCATCAGCAGTTCCGCGGCTGCTTTTGTCAGCTAATGTTTGACTGGGACTTTGTGCCCATTAATGTAACGGGGGGAACTTTGGGCTATAAATAGCCACCACGTTTTCATTGTAAGGTGGTGGAAGGGGAATGTTTGTTAGGGAACCACTGTGCCCATTGTAACCGTGCTTCTGCTTATAAATACAATCTGTATGCCCGGTTCTGTTCTGCCGCTTTTATTTCTTTATGCTTATGCTTTACGCGATTCTGTGTCATGGCTTGTTGATTCATTTCAGCATTTGATGATCGTGCGCCTTTAGCATTATTTCTGTACTTTTAATTTTCATATAATAGATGTGGTAGCAGTTCCATCAGTTATGTGTGACGTTGTTGGCCCGTATCTGGTGATTGATGCGATCCCCTGCTGTTAGTTCCTTGTAGGGAATGTTTGCTAGGGAGCCATTGAAGCTGTGCGGTTAAATTCTCTACCTAACACATATACCTGGCTCTGATATCTCTAGGTTTACTTTCTACCCCTGTCGTTGTACGTATCTGGTGATTGATGCATTGCCGTGCTGTTAGTTCCTTGTAGGGAATGTTTGCTAGGGGATCATTGAAGCTGTGCATACACTGCTTGTGTATCGGAAGTACGCGTAGGTTTTGCAGTTCTTTGTCATACTTTGTGTTTGTATGCAGTAAGTAGCGGTGATTGGTGTGTTCCCGTACTGTTAGTTCCCCCCACCAACCTCTGAATATATTTGTAATTTCTTTCTGTACATTTGTCTCTTTCTGTACATTTATTTCTTTCCTGTTCCCTTTAGCTTAAATCAGAAACCCCCCCCAAAAGGAGCCGGCCTTCTCCGGAGATTGGCTCGGAAGGCATCTCTTCCTTCCGGCCTTTCAATGTTGGTTCGCGGGTCCAGGGCGCAATAACGACAAAATCCTTTCCTCGTGGCGGATTCGTGACCAACAGGACCCACAGATGCCAGCACATCTTCAGCGAAGGAAATTCTTTGGCTGACCTCCTGGCCAACAGAGGATCCTCCTCCGGCAAACTCACCACATGGGATCTCGAAATCCCTCAAGATCTTGCTGACGTGGCGGCGTCAGAGTTCCTAAAAGCTCAATGATTCTCGCCAGATCAGCTAGGTGGGACACGTCAGAAGTTCTTGGGATGGAGGACAGTTGGCGATTGGGTTTCTTTCGGCATCCAATTACTGCTCTCGGTGAGACGACCCCCGGCGCGGCCGTCAGGGCCCATGACGTGGGCGGCAGTCACGAGTTGGCGAGCAGCTTCTTTCACGTTCTTAACGCCTTTCTAGGCATGATTTTCTTTCGTCATTGGGACCGAGCGAGCCTATCTCCTCCCTATCCGACGGCTCCCCTCTTTTCGGCTGTTTCCCATGCATGCGGCTTCCGCGATCCGTCGTCCTTCCGGCGCAAGCTTCCTTTCTTTTTATTCCAAGGTGGTGAAACGGGTGATTTCATTTATCTTTGTCATCGTCCCAGAATCGTGTGCAGTCATCCCTGTACTGCAGCGTCTTCCTGCCTTAAGGCCTTCTTCCGCAGATCCCCTGCCCCCCCATGGTTGTACCTTACATTGAGCCAGAATTCTCTTCCCTATCTGAGGAGGAGAAAATCTTCATGAAAGCCCTCGGGCTAGTCCCTTTCCTCAGCAAGTTTCAGGGCCCGGATGATAAAATTACGTCTGATTTCATGGAGACCTGGCAAGATGGGGAGGTTCGGGTGAAAGGTGTCCACCTGAAGGTCACCTTTGATCTCTTGCTCAAGATTACTGGGATGCCGGCCACCGGGCGTTTCATTCGGTGGGACAAGCACAACTGGCAAGAGGAGTTGGACCAGTTTCCGAACAAAGGGAAGAATTTAGGCTGGGACAAGTCCTCCCTCTTCAGAGAGGAGCTGGATGAACCGTGGAGCTGGGCTTTGAAACCGTTGATGCAGTTCATATGCTGTGACGATCCGGACAAGCCTCTTCGCAGCTACCACATCAGCCTCATGAACCACTTGCGGGCGTCCAAGAAGCTGTGCTTCCCGGACTTCCTCAACTACTCCCTCGGTTGTTCCATCGAGGCCGCTCGGAAGAGCAAGTCCAGGCCGCGGCACCAGGGGCTCATGGGCGTTATCTTCCGCCACTGTCTTTCTAACAGGGCCCCCCCTCAGATCGTCCCTCCCCTCTCTTCCAACCCGCCTGCGTCCCCGGGCCCCGACGCTCCCAAGACCGAGTCTCCCTCTCCTCCCGACCAGGCCACCCCCAGTCGCAGTCGCTGTCGGAGGCGGGCCAAGGCAACTCCTCCGAGTGGCAGACGTTCCAGACGGCTCAAGAAAGCCAAGGCCGAAGTGGAGAACGACTCTCCTCTCCACCTGAGCTCGGATTCTGAGTCGGTGCAGAAAAAGGATCAGGAGAAGGTTCCCCTGAGCTTGCTCATCGATATGGCCATCGACGCTATGGGGAACATCTCTAGGGCTGCTGAGTCGGCAATCCTGTGCCTCCGTAATCTCAAGTCGCATGCTGATGGGTCCTCTGGGACCCCGGAGAAAACTACTGCCAATTAAGGCTGCTGTCGGTCCCTGGTCGGTTGGTTTTTGAGCCTCGTGGAGGCCTGCTTATCCTTTTCTCTCCAATGCTATGACAGTTTCAGTTTCCCTTTCTGTTCAGGTCTGAGGCTCACTTTGAGACCTCAACCTTGCGGCTGTAATGGGTTCACCCCGTTTTTGTAATAAGGTTTTTGGGATCCTCTAGAAAAACCCAATTATGTATATAAATGTTACTTATCAAAAAAAAAATAACGACATTAAATAATAATCAGCAGTCACATATGCTTTAGGAAGAGAATATATTAAATTTCAACCTTAATGTTATAAAACCAAAAAATGGAGAATATATATATATATACAAATATTATGTTTTGCTACTGGAAGAGTTCAGATACGACAAGGGAAATGATAAAAGAGTAAATAACATGCATACAATGCAGTGAGGATTTTACGAGAGTGAAATTAGAGAATTGGAAAACTCCGTCTGATGACCACAAGAAAATAAAGTATGCAATCCTACAAAGACAAACTGATAAACATTACTTCATTGCTTGAAATAATTAGAAATGTGAAGTTTCAGCACATATAACATTCCCAAAGAAAGTTGATGCTACTTTGACTAGAGAACCTAGTTTGCAAGAAAGCAACATAAGACACAATCTGACAGTGATCCCTGTCTATTGTAATCTCATATAGATATTATCTTCAGCTCTTGTTCTTTAACAAAGAGGTCTACTGTTCTGTTTTGGTTCTTAGTTATCTCTCTTTACGGAACTTTTTTCTTCTTCACATTACTCACTGTTGAATTGAACAACATTGTTCTTGGTGTAAGATCAGACATGAAAAATACTGATATGAATACAGTTAAGAAGAAATACCCGCTTCTTGAAGGGCCCAGCAAAGAAAATTAAGTTTCAGTACTGGAAGAGTTCAGATACGACAAGGATTAAAAAGAGTAAACAATGACATGCATACAATGCAGAGAGGATTTTACAAGAGTGAAATTAGAAAATTAGAAAACACCATCTGATGACTACAAGAAAATAAAGTATGCAATCCTATAAAGAAAAACCAACAAACATTACATCGTTGCTTGGAATAGTTATAAATGTGAAGCTTCAGCACATATACCATTCCCAAAGAAAGTTGATGCTATGCCGACTACAGAACATGCTACTTTAACTAAAGCACCCATTTTGCAAGAAAGCAACATAAGAAAATATTGGTCAGATCACAATCTGGCAGCCCTGTCTATTGTAATCTTATATAGATATTATAATTAAAGGGAAATTATTCACTGCAACCACACTTTTCTCACCACATTCCATTCAGCTTTTGTTCCTTAACAAATTGATCTACTCTGGTATTTTTTCTCTTTTTTTTTTTTGGTTTATATGGGATAAAACGGACCCCACCCTATACCCTATAGTCAGAAAACAATCTGGCAGGCCTGTCTATTGTAATCTTATTTAGATATTATAATTAAAGGGAAAATTATTCAGTGCAACCACATTTTTCTCACCACATTCCGTTCAGCTCTTGTTCCTTAACAAATTGATCTACTCTATTCTCTTTTTTCCTTTTTTTATTAGTTTATATGGGATAAAATGGCCCCCACCCGTATAACATCATGACCACATTGTGGTAGTACAACAGCTTCTCAAGAATACATATATCTCTTGAAAAGATTTGAACCAGGGGTCTCCTCCTTGAAAGTTGAGGAATTTAAACAAGAGTTCATACCTTTTGATGTTCATGTTAACGTTCACCCATGGGATTTGAACCTTGGCTTATGATGTGAAATTCATCACTCCTAACCACTTACCCTTTGAATCCAATGGATTAAATGTTAAGATTCACCCATGAGATTTGAACTTTGGTTTAATATGTGAAACTCTTCAATCCCAATCAATAGCTCTAAACCCATGGACATAGTTATCTCTATATTATCTCTACCTTTATTATAAAACTTTTTCTTTTCCACATTCGATTCACAGTTGAATTAAACAGCATTGTTCTTGGTGAGATCAGACATCAAACATAACACAACGCTTAATGTATCAAGCAGGACTACTAATGAGAAAAATAAGAGCTTGGGCAGGAACCCAGCAAGGCAGAAACAAATTTCAGTTCCAAAAAACAAGAAATAGTCTACACAGAAAACCAGATATGACATACTGTCAAAAACCCTTCAGAGCTGTAAAATGATGAAAAGAAAAACTAAGCAAAGACAACTCATGCAAATGCAAAACTACCAACTGAACAACAGGGAAGTGAAGCCAATCAGAATTTACCATAAACCACATGTATAAGCCAATCAAAACACAAGCCTTACCAAAAACTGGTCGGCATTACAAGTTGAAGGCGACACATCTGGGCATTTTATAGCACCATCCAGCTTTGCATATGGTGCTGCATTTTGTGCAAATGGATGTTCTAAAAGTTGTTCAGCTGTGGGACGCTTTGTAGGATCACGTTGCAAGCAAAGCCTCACAAAATCCTTGCCATTCCCTGAAAGATGGTCAGGGATTGCTGGAAGCTCTTTACTGTTCCCAATTTTAAACATTGCAGCAACCTGTGGTTTTAATAATATGTTATCATTCCCGAAAAGCTTGAATGGCCCCATTTATGAATACAAGCTATCTAGCAAAGAGACATTATTTAAACCAATTACGACAGAATCACTTGTATCAGGAGAAGACCTTTCAGATATAAAATTCCTATTTTACAAAATACAGTAATAAATTTTATTGGTTCAACTGCAACAAAAATACATAATTTATGTATCATGTCCTCCTACGTACCATAGGAGAAAATTGCAATACCAAGTAACTTACCCCCTCATATTGACTCCAGGGTGGCTTTGCAGTAGCCATCTCTAGAACCGTACAACCAAGACTCCAAATATCCACAGCCAGATTGTAACCATTTGCATTCTTGATAACCTGCATCAGTAATTTAGAAGCAAAGAAGACAATCAAGATATTTGCTTCCCTACAATCATAAGTGTGAGATCAATAACGATAATAACTCTCTCTTACATAAAAAAATAAGCAGCACATTGTTTCATACCTCAGGAGCCATCCAGTATGGACTTCCTTTGAATGATAAAGGACAAGATTGTGCTGTTATCTGCACCAAAGAAATCGGTGCATATTAGGTTGTTGGGATAATCCCACTCAGAAACTTGTTCTGTTCAACTTCCAAAGTTCAAAATTGAGAAATAAAAATTGTTACATACAAAATTTAAATAGAAATGAAAAATAGATTGTCCTTCTAATAATACACGCTTTCTAAAGACGAGAAATTAAAAGGAGAAATTATATCTCCTATACTAGGACCTATTGAATTTACAGTGCTTCACTCTTCAGAATGGAGGGTTTTTTAAATTTACATTGTTAGATATTAAGAGAGAGTATAAAGCAGCATATTTTAAGTCAAGAATTCTATTGGTGACACAAGGATCAAGGAAGTGGAGTAAAAAATGAAGAAACTTGAAATTCTTTAAAATAAAATATAATATCTTTCCCTGCTCCCCCTCCCATGGCTCCTGGTTCCTGCCCAGTCCCTGGCTCAATCTAGGTCATCCCTCCCGGGGAGTGGTTGTTTGCAGATGATCTCCTGGGGGGAGATCCTTTTCCACTATCTGCGCCCCTCCCGGCCGGCTAGGGTTTCCTTGGTTGTTTTTTCAGACTGGTGCTTCCCAGGGATCCCTGTTTGGTTGGGGATCCCTTCCCTTTTTCCCTCAGGCTTCCCCCTGGGGTTTTTTGCAGGTTATTCGCGTGGATCTGGTCCCCTATGTTTCTCGGTGCGGTGGAGGTGACGGTTTAGGGTTTGGACAACTTCCCTCTTTTCTTGCGAATCCTCGGTGGGCTCTATGCTTGGACGGGATTCTTGGTCCCTGCTGCTGGGATCCTCTTCTATTTTCCCGGGGCGGGTTCCTTGTGGTGCAACTCTCTGGTCACTTCCTGATGGGCTGGATCCTCTCTGTGCTGGCTGTCGGCTTCCTGCAGGATGGCTCTCGCTGAACGAAATGTTTTCTCGGTAGGCGGGATGGTTTCTCCACAGGGCGGGATCCGCCAAATCTGCCGGTTTTCCCGCGAGGCGGGATCCTTTCTTTTCTGCTGGTTTCCCGGATGGCGGGATTTCCCTGTTGCTTCCCGCTAGGCGGGACTGTTTGTGGTGGTTTTGACTGCTTCCCGCGAGGCGGGATTTTATTGTAACGGTTTTTCTTTGCTTCCTGCTGGGCGGGATCTTCTCGATGGTGGTTTTTGGCTACTCCTCGCTGGGCGGGATCTCCAAAACTACTTTCTTTCTTATTTGTTTGTTTCCCGCTGAGAGGGATTGTTTCATGCTTACTGTTACCGCTGGGCGGAATTTCTGTTTTGGTGTTCAGTTTCAAGGGATTGATGCCCTAGGCCCATTTCTTATGTAATCAGGTTTTGGGATCCTTGTTAAAACCCGCTATAAATACAAACACTATAATTAACAAAAAAAAAAATATATATAAAAAAACATCTTCATCATAGATGAAACGTTACAAAGATATGGAGATATTTCAAAAACAAAGAAAAGAATAATATACTAGAAAACATTTCGAAAAATAAACTAAACAAAAAATAATGCAATAATGAGAAGCTCCCCTATGATGGTTTCTTCCAGGAAGTACATCAGCAATCATTAACGCATTAACCATAACAAGCAGTAATTTGTTTATTCCAGACAGCCTTACAAAAAGGATATCATATGAAGCAGGGAATTATGAAAATATATCATTTCTCTAAGAAGAAACTACAGGGCCAGAACACCATAAAAACATTTATTTCAATCAGGTAACAAATGAAGAAATCTGTGATTAGCAAGGGCACAAAGGTTTTTTTAAGGCAATCATAACCAAAATAACAATAATAGCATAAATACAATGTTCAAAAGAAATTAAAATTTCATTATTATTATCGTATCTCAAAAAGCCATATTATCATGGGCAACTACTTTATAATAAAAGTGTCCATCAAAGTGCAACGATTTGAGCTAAAGCTGCATTCATAGGATTAAATTCCATTTACAGTTGCTCCATAAAGTGTGAGACATAGATTAATTATATAGTTTTTACATCAATCTGCTATATGGAGGATTAAAGTATGTTACCGGTTCGGCACCCTAGGACCCCCGGATCCTGGTATGGGATGTACCTGGTCCAGAATCGGGTTCGATACGCCTCCGGTCCATCCAGGGTTCTGCCTGGGGGACCTGGCTACGTCTGGGTCCGTCCAAGCGGGGGATTAAACCTATGTTACCTGTTTGGCACCCTAGGACCCCCGGACCCTGGTAGGGGATGTACCCGATCCGGACTCGGTTTCGGTACACCCCCGGGTCCGTACAAGGTTCTGCCTGGGGGACCCAGATTAATCATATAGTCTATTTGTACTAAAAATTTTTATTAATCCTAAATCAAAATTGAGATATACATCTAGTTTGCAAGCATATACTGACAGTCATTTTAGCTATCATGCCTTATTTAGATATCCAGATAGTACTCTTCCACCAAGCTGGCCTGAATGAAATAGATAGAAAACCCACTAGTCATCGCATTTTCTATCCACAAGGTCATCGCTTCAATTCTTTTTTTTTATAAACATTGTGAAATTTCCCCTGAATCAACAGAGCCAAGACATTTGTTCCCTTTTTTCTAGTGCATCCACTTAAGTACAAGAGGGAAATTGGCATTCAAGCTTAAATTACCAGTTTGTTTTGGGTTCGGGTTCGGGTTCGAAGAACCCGGTTCGCCGATACGGCAATTTGTTTTTGTCTTGGGTTCATTTTGGGTTCGGCCGTACAAAAATTAGTAAAAAACATATATTAATTTACTAAATCAACGTTTACTAATCTTTATATTCAATAATCATATAAAATTATGTCTTGTTTATCATAGAAGGATAACTTATTTAAATCTTAATTATTAGATGTGTCATGACTTCTAAGATGATCAATCGTCGTTGTATCATTTAATAAAAGGGACTGGACGTGCAATTAAAAGAAACGTCCTGTTTTATATAAAAATAAAAGAACAATAATATATATATATATATATTTATAATAAATACAATATGATTTATAATAATATATATAAACTTATAATTAGTATAAGAGTGCCCCACCTACTAATATTTGACTTTCTCGAAATAAATCGATTAAACTTTACTAAGTCATGTATGGTAATTATTGAATTTAATTTTTTTAGATATTGTGTTTTACCTTTATAAGATTAAAATAGTAATTTTACGAAAATATCAGAGGTAAACAAATATTATGTTATCTTATTCAAATACGTTAAAGAAATTAAGAAAAGCATCGATTCTCTCTCCTCTAATGTGAGGGAGTGGGTGTGTGTGGGGCTATGCGTTTGGTCCCTATTGATAAGCTCAGCTCTCACCTTATGAAAGGTGATAAGATGAAGATGTCCAAGGGTGTCGGTTGTAAGGGTTCTCACACTAACCAAATCTAAAAAAAAATTATAAATAAAAAATATTTTTATTTATAAAATGTATTTTATAATAAAAAATTAAGTTATTTTATTTGAATTTAAAGTAAAGGAAGTTAATTTTTTTACAATTTCATTGACTAATATATAACCAAATCTAAAAAAAGTTCTATAATTAAAAAATATTTTTATTTTTAAAATGTATTTTATAATAAAAAAATAAGTTATTTTGTTTGAATTTAAAGTAAAGGAAGTTAATTTTTTTAAAGCCAAACCAATGGATTTTAGGCTCAAATCTAACGTCATTCTATAAGGACCATCTGAGTACAAAAGATTCAATGTTAGTTAAGGATAATAATTTAAGGATTAAGTGGATTGTGTCTGAGTACATAAAAAAGAAGCTTTATCGATTCTTGAGTTAAAGATCTCCGCCTTTTAAAGGCCTTTTCTATTCAATATTATTATGCCGTGTGAACGTCGTTGGGAGCCATCCACCAAGCCAGGTAGCTAAGGCAAGTCACCGAACCCCTGCGACGTGGAAGGAAGAGACAATAGGGTTGGGTTCCAATGTTCCAAATGGGTAACCCCTGCGCACGTGGAAGGAAGAGACAGTAGGGTTGGGTTCCAATGTTCCACATGGGTAGGTAATGAGCTTCAAGGCATTTCCGCCACTTTGGAAAGCGCTACGTGGTACGTATTTCTGGAGAGGCCCATGCGTACCCATATTTGTAAGCTGGATACCTTAACAAAATATATTAAAAAGGGCAGATAAGCAGTTCTGTAATTTGGTTGGAGGGCTTTCCGGAGCTCTTTCTTTCTGGGTAAAGAGCAGCTCTATCTGGTCCAGAAGAAAGGGAAAGCCAAGCAGGCAACGCAGAGACAAGCAAAGAGACAGGGGTTATATGGATTGAAGATTGAATCGCATGCAGCAACTCTCGTCTTTCTTTTTCTCCTTTCCTTTCAATACAACGACGTTCACGACTCAATCTGAAGAAAATGAAAATAAGAAATTTAAAAAACTGTATAGATGAAAACATCTACACGACACGGCACCATGTTATTCTTGTTCTCCGACTATACAGAGAATGGCGTGTAGCGTTAGTAAATATATGAAATTTACGACGAAAAGGAAGGCACATCCAAACGAGATCTTCGTTTATCTTCGTCGAATAAAAAATTTCCAGTGTTGTGGTTTGATAAGAATGTGCACATGTATAACCTCCGGGGTGGGGTGTGGGTCCGTCCGAATAAAAACTTTCCAGTGCTGTGGTTTGATAAGAGTGTGCACATGTATCAACTCCAACGTCCGGGTCCACCCAAGCGTAACCCTGGACGGACCCACACCTTGGAGTTGATACATGTGCACATTCTTATCAAACCACAAAGCACTGGAAATTTTTTATTTGGACGGACCCACACCCCGGAGGTTATACATGTGCACATTCTTATCAAACCACAGCACTGGAAATTTTTTATTCGACGAAGATAAACGACGATCTCGTTTGGATGTGCCTTCCTTTTCGTCGTAAATTTCATATATTTACTATCCGGGTCCCCCAAGCATAACCCTGAACGGACCCACAGACGTACCGGACCTGGACCCGGACCGGGTACGTGCTGTACCAGGATCCAAGGGTTCTAGGTGCCAAACCGGTAACATAGCATTCAATAGAGCCAAGACATTTGTTCCCAAGGTTTACGCAAGGTAAGACCACCATTGAATTTGTCCACATAGATGTTCATTGTTCACTTATCCACCTACGAGTAATGTCTACAATGAGGCCTCTATAAACATTGTGAAATTTCCCCTAAATCAATACTTCCTTGGATGCACTATGCTGGAAACGTTTTTGCAAGAGGAAAAGTTTTTAGTCAACTTAGATAAAACATTCCATTAACCTGTTTAGCTTGACTTCCCTGAGCTTCTTTGCCCTTTCTCAGGTCCATGGAAAAACTAATGCATGTCTGAGATAAACTTCTGGGTTTAGTAAGGAACGTCTTATCTTACTTTAAATGTTGTAGGATACTAGGATCTTTTAGTGTCCATGGATATCAAACCCAAAGATAAGCAGAAGCTGGACCTGCATAAACCTTCTGAAAGAATGCTTCATTTGTGAAAAAAATGAGAGAGAGAGAGAGAGAGAGATTGGAAAAATGCCCACTGACAACCAGACACCCTTCAAGTCCCAGAAGAACCCCGCATAACAGTAGGACTAGTGACAAGAATAATTATTAAAGCCAAAACCACTTTAGAAATGGAATGGAAGCAATTCCCTGCAGCTCCAACCAAAGAAGCAACCCTTTTCAAGTAGTTAAGCCAAAAGATTCAGTCAAGCCAATTCATTATTCTTGAGTATGGTGAGACTTCAGAGATTAAAGGCCACAGGAATACATCTTCTTCAAAAGCCTACTACAAAAGCACAAATCAGTCACCGCAAATGTTGACCCACCATAGAAGTCTTCGGAAAGCAAGATATTTCCATCTAACAATTAAGACTCTTGAGCTTATCATGAAATGTTCCTAGATTGTCTGAGTTCTAAAGAAAACATCACTCAAAATGTGAATTCTAGAGGAAATGCTACTGAAATGTGTCAATCTTGTCAATCTATTATAAGGCTTTTGGATTGCATGTAACTCCAAGAAATTTCAGTATGTAATTACCCTTCTGACTATTACACCCCATGAACCAAGTGCTTTCTTCAGGAAATTTGTCCATCTGAATAGCAAAACTGACCCTACAGTTGTCATCTCTCAATAATCTTTATAGAAAAATATTTTGAGAAATGAGATTTTCAATTTCAATATAAATAAAACATAGCCTAGAAAAAGAATTTCAGCTTTGCAAAAAAATAGCAAGGCAGTAAATTCACAAGAAACTATTGCCAAAGGAATTTTCTAAACATTATCCCAAATTCCTCTGGTGCAATTCCTTGTGCTGGTGGTTCTTTGTCTTTGGAATGTCGTTGGACTATGGGGTCCCCATCACTCTGCACATCATTCTTTGATTATTTTGATCTGTTGAACGCCTGTAGCATAACTTGGCCTGCCAACAAGGGATGTGCCCCGAAGGCATATTGTTATTGCAACACACTTTTACAATAAAAATAGAGCATTACTAGTCCATGGCACAGTATGCTCAGTCAAATGAAATGACCAGCTATTGACAGTACGAAAATTTGTATGATTATATTTGATGATATTATGTTTTGTAGTAAAGAAATATTAAATGCTATGGTATGAAATTGGTTGAGCAAATGCACTGCTTTTAACACACCATCAGCTTTTAGAACATCACATGCTGCATTTTACCTAATCCTTATTAGCAAGACGCTTTAAAATCACTTGAGTTTGTTATAAACCAGAGTTAAATGTGCAATGAAACTACATTAAAGCTTTATATAACCTCTTCTATTTGTATTTTTCCAATAAAAAACAAATATCACATGAAATTTTATTTTTATTTTGAGTATTAGGAAATATATCATAAAATTGACTAACAATAATGGCTGGGCTAAGTACAGATGCCAATACACACAAATTATACTGTAATTCTGATTAAGTGTGAAGTAAAGCACAGAAGTCATGGAGCCTCCTTCCTACAAGAGGCATGTAATGACCATAAGCTTGCAAAGGGATGGACTTACTTTTTGAAAAGAACTATGAGAGTACATGGAAGGAAATGAAGGAAATGTGAGCCACAGGCCCATAATGCATGAGAGTAATCACACAATATTGCACACAATGCAACAAATCCAAAATACAAAGAATGTTGAGAAAGGCCACTGAACTTGATGGCTGAGATGCATCCATGACAATGTCAAACACTGTACTTACGTCTTGGTGAAATACCATAACACTTGCATCAAAATTCTTGCAATCAGCACAATAAAACAATCAAGGAAGGTCAATTAATGGAAGCAAATTCTTCATTATGCTGCAAAATCAGCCCTAGCAAGAAGGACAAACATAAACTCATCAGAATGAATTATTGCTATGAAAGCTTCATATGTAGCCCTTTGCAACTCAGTATAGGTTAGCGATTATAGTAATTATAGCTACAGAGGCAATTTATTTTAACAGCCAAATGCTGCCCTATTTTGAAAACCATCTCCTTAGATTAATCATTCCATTAAAGTCTTCCAATCCTGCAACAGAATCTCTGGTATGCAGTTCTTTTCAACTCAGCAAGATGCGATGGTTCCAACAGCAGTACATTACCATAGTTAGTGGTTCCTCTTTGTGAGAAAGAGCTTCGACTAGGATAGTCAATTGATTAGCATTTAGCATCAGCCAAAGCTTGACCCATAGTTAATTTTCCCATCCTCCAAATGATGACAATCTTTATGGTAGTTTACTTGCAGAGATGATAAGAAATAACATAAAGTTACTATATCAAGGAAAAACTACACATGCAAAGAATGGTTGTGCATCAGCAACTTGGAACCATTTCAATAATCTCACAATATCAAATCCTTTTCCGGTACTCTCTAAACAACTGCGTATAAGAAACTATGTATAGGCTAGAGGAAAATATTATATGTCCTTGTATCATGATTAACCAGTGTGCTGGATAAAAGAAAAGTACATGTTTGGCCATGCCGAAGTCTGCGACCTTTACTTGGCCATTAGTATCTACTAGTATGTTAGCTCCTTTGATGTCCCTGTAAAATTAACAATCATGATCAAGAGTGAGAAATATATTGACATCAGATATCTAGTACAAAAACGAATGTCGATTGTCAATTATAAAGATAAGCCTGCATTACTTAAAGACACCTACTCATTTCAAATAAAATTCTCTGCAAAATAATACTGTTAAGACTTGGTCCATATAACCACCTGTGTACGGTATTCTTCTTATGCAAATATGCCAGTCCTGCAAGAATCTGTCTTGTATAAGTGCGAATAATGGGTTCTTCAAACTTGCCATACTCTTGAAGTAGTTTGTGGATAGAACCACCAGACACATACTCCAGGTAAATATAGAGCTTATCAGCAATCTGCACATAGTGCACAGTTCTTGTGTAACTATTGGTGTTCCCAAAACATAAAATAGATTTTAAATCAGTAACTCGCACATCTTGATAGTACAAGTTTGATAAACTAATGAACATATGTTAAGTATGGTATATTTGTTGAACTGTTAATCTTATTTGAGGAATATATCTGCACCCTAAGTTGGATGCACCATTTAAAGCAGACTAAACGCCATTTAAAATTTTCAAATTCAATTTCAGAAGGGCATGGTAAGGGAAAATCGCAACTACATTTGGCTGCAGTGAAGAAGAAGACTAGTCAATATACAGAAAAGTGAGTACCTTGGAGGAATTCTTTGCATCTCTGCAAAACTAACTAAAAGGACCCAAGCACTCCCAATACTGTTTCAAAATCTCTCAAGTTCAAGAGGCAAATATATTCATATATGTTTGAAAATCCCCAGGCAGACCGATATAATTCTCCACCCTCCCATAGAGGCCTTGGTTCAGCAATAAATGGGATAATTTTTAAGATTGTTTTTTTTTTTTTTTACTTGAAGGTCCCAAGACCTAATTGTACTTCAAACCACATACATAAGTGTTTGCATTTCATTTCTCAGGAAAATATAACTGAAGCACTAGAGAATACGATTGCATCATAGACTAAAATAAAAAATATGACTATTTAAATAATAATAAATAAATAGGTAAGTACATTCGGCTGAATCAGCTCACTTGGACCTCGCTTTCACTGGCTCTCAACCCTAAGAAGATTTTCTGTGTCAAGCATTTCTTATGGTTTGTGGATGTCACAATCATTCGGTCTGAGTATCTCCAGCATCGTTGGTCATGTAGCCTGAGGATTCCTCTTGGCCAACTAGGGATCCATTCCCATCAATTATAAGTTGAAACTTAGAAACAGACCACCATTTTCTTCATGATGATAGGACATGTGTCTCGCCCGTGTTCTTTCCCAGAGATAGAAAATGAGGATTACTTTATTTTCAGGTGGCCTGACTACTATGGGTCACGAGAGACTCATATTTTGTGACAAAAATTCAAGACTTCAATTATGCTGATCACAGATACTTCATCCTTTTCCTTTGAGAGACTGTCACTTTCGGGTACAGGACTTTGCATTTCAGATATAGGAATTTGCAAAGAACTCCTATCACTACCAAGCTAATTACTTCATATTTTCAGCCTACAAACAATAAAGGTATTTAGCACTATTTGGTTATTGTTCATCCACACAAAAATGGGTACAGCTCAGTTAGATGGCATCTATCTCAGTGTGCTGCTAATAGGACACCCTTATCCTCTCACTCTCATACTACCTTTGTCATGGATCAGCTTTCACCCAATCTCAAGGGCCATTTAGTTCTCTTTTCCCCCAGCCCAGCCCATGGCAACAGGAACATATTATCAGATTTCTTTCTTACCTTTGGAGATACATTAGCCTTGACTATTGGTAGAGGTTCTAGAGGTGTACCCATCTTCCTTCTCAGTTTATCCAAACTCACCATCATAGAATTGGGCATTCTCCTACAAAGATTATTGGATAATACATTAGCCTCATTTTGGTGGTTAGTAGTGGTTTTTCTGCTCCAAGCTTTCTTAGAGACATGTAAAAGCACTAATCCACAGCCTTTAATTTTAAATTGCAGCTTTTTTTTTGGTAGGTAAAAGTAAATTTTATTTACTTTACGGGTTGAAGGGGCCCGACCCTATTTACATATGGAATAGCTGCACAAAAGTTGCAGACAATACAAACACGAACAGGCCAGGCCACGAGGCTGGCAACAATCCAAAAAGAAACAAGCCCTCTAACCCGGGCATCCCAAAACCAGAAACATATGTAACCAAGCAACATAGAAAAAGAAAGGAAACCCCCCTCTAAAACCACTGGAACTGCCGCCGTCATTTCCCAGTCTCTTGGGACTTGTCACCGCTGGGAAGGAGAGCCTCCAGATGGGAGCCTCGAGGAGACACCGTTGTGGTGGCTACAGCCACCGTTGCTTCTAAAACTGGGGTTGGACGAGGACTCTGAATGGTCCCTTTGCGGGCCTGGCCTGAGACTAGACCTTGACAAGACGGAGCTAACTGGTGGGTATTTTGCCCATATCATGGTTAACCTTTTCGATAACTTCGGTGGGAAAATTGCTTTCCCAAATGATGAGGGAGCTTCCTCTGATAGCTCTATTGGCGAGGATGTCAGCCACTTGGTTGGCTTCTCTGTAGATGTGCTTGATCTGGTTTCTCTCCCTATCGCGGATCCATCGTTGGCAATCCAAGATGATATTTTGGATATTTTTCGCTCCCCTGCTGTTGCTCTGAATGAGGTTCACTATGATTTTAGAGTCCCCTTCGAAGATAACTGGGCTCGCCAGGTTTTTGCATAAATCCATGCACCTCCAAACCGCTCTAGCCTCGACAAAGTTGTTGGTTTGGGTGCCCAGGTTTTCAACAAAGGCCTTGATGATGCTGCCTTTATGATCTCTGATGACTCCACCTGCCTCGGCTTTGCCTGGGTTCCCTTTGGATGCTCCATCGAAGTTGGCCTTTAGCCAGCCTTGAGGGGGGGATTCCACTTGACCAGGGCTCTGTCCTTCGGGGGGTTCTTGGATTTACAACAGTCTTGAGGGATCTTAAGGGAAGAACAAAGTTGCTCTTCAATCCCAGGCGGAGGCAAGAACTGGCAGGGGATGAGACTGCTATTTTCCATGGCGAAGGCCAAGGCTTTAACAACCATTGCATCCTGGGTTCTGGGTTCTTTGCTGAAAACTCGCTTGTTACGTTCTAGCCAGATCTGCCAAAAAATGTGGTGGATGATGGAACTCCACAGGAAACTAATTATGGGATGCCTGAAGGGTCTTGGCCATTGATTGATCAACCCTTTGACTGAGTTGGGCCATGCCCAGCAGACCTGGAATCTATCAGTGGCTACAGAAAACACTTTCCTGGCAAAGGAACAATCCATTAAGATGTGTTGGGCTGATTCCCAATCCTGCATGCAAAGGTAGCACCTGTTAGGGACCATGACCCCTCTGCGAATTAGGTTGTCCGTGGTGAGGATTTTATTATGAACAACGGTCCAACAGAAGTGGGCTATTTTGGGGATGAGGGACCTGAGCCATATCCTTTGGGCAACCAGTTTCCCATTGTTGGAGCCTTCCCCAATGGCCTTCCTTTCACAGAGGTGAGACGCAGTCTTGACTGAGAAATTCCCGTCGATGGTGCCATTCCAGCATTGTTCGTCCTCCTTCCTGGACTGGGGGAGAAAAACCGACCTTAGGACCTCTTGGATCCCTTCTACTGCCGTGGCGATGGTATCATTAGTAATCCTGAACTTGATCGGCTTCCAATCCTGGATCCCTTGGTTAGAGGAAATGAAGTCGGCAACTCTGGGCCCGAACTTGCTATCGGTCAGATGCCTAACTACAGCCAGCTTGGGATTGCTGTTGAGGGCTTCTTTCCCAGCCCAGACGTCCTCCCAAAAGTTGATGTTAGAGCCATCACCCAAAATCCACCCAGACCCTTCGTGGATGATGCTTTGGGAGAGCGAAATGGATTTCCAGAAATGGGAGCAATTGCGGGGTATGGTGGCTTGGAGAAAGGGTTGATGCTGGAGGTACTTTCTTTTCACAATGTTCACCCACTCAGTGCTAGCGTTGGTAACCACTCTCCAAGCTTGCTTGGCCAGGAGCGCTAGATTGGTGACATTGATGCGGCGCAGACCCAGGCCTCCTTGATATTTGGGGGTGCAGACTTTATCCTAGGCCATAAGGTGGAACTTCTTTGGGTTTCGGACCCCGACCACAAGAACTATTTCTGAATTTTTTCAATGGCTTCACCCACGGTCGTCGGGATTTTAAAAACTGACAAAAAATACGTGGGAATACTCTACAAGACCGATTTTACCAGGGTTGCCCTCCCTGCGCTGGAGAGGAGAACGCCCTTCCACCCTGCTAGCCTGTTGCGGATCTTGTCCACCACGTTCTCCCACATGCCAGGGCGGGCCCTTCCCTGGAACATGGGAAGGCCAAGGTAGGTGGTCGGGAAGTCTGCTATGGAGCATCCCAGAATTCTGGCAATCTTGCGCTGCCTTCTGATCGGGGTGTGGATGAAAAACAACTTGCTTTTGGTGTAGTTGATCTTCTGCCCAACAGCCTCTTCAAAGAGGTTAAGGATATCCTTGATCACGATGGCGTCTGCAACGGAGGCTTTGGTTGCGAGCAGGGTGTCATCCACGAATTGTTGGTGGGTTGAGGGGGGAGCCCTGAAGCTGCTTTGATGTCGGAGAGTTTATTGCTAGAACAGGCTTCTTTGATAGTTCTTCCCAAACTTTCAGCAAGAATGATGAACAGGATAGGAGACAGGGGGTCTCCTTGTCTCAGGCCCCTGGAACTCGGGAAGTAGCCTGCAGCGGAACCATTCACCATAACCGAGAACCAGGAAGAGGAGATGCAATTGTAGACCAGATTCACCCAGGCCTCGTGGAACCCAAACTTGAGGAGGACTTGGCTGAGAAATTCCCTGTTGACCCTGTCGAAGGCTTTATTCATGTCCAGTTTGAGGAAAAAAGCAGCGGTCTTGGACATCTGGGCAGAGTGAATCAGCTCATGGATGGTGATGACCCCGTCCAGAATGTTGCGGCCTTTGACTGTACTCCCCTGGCATGGATCAATGATGGCAGGGAGGATGTTGGACAACCGGGTGGCTATGGCTTTGGTAAGGATTTTGTAGATGACATTGCAAAGGCTGATGGGGCGATAGTCTGAGAGGGACAGAGGATTAGCTCCTTTGGGGATAAGAGCCAAGAACGTGGAGTTAACGTCTCTGGGAATGGTTTTGGAAGATTGCATTTCCCTGACTACAACACAGAGGTCTGGGCCCACAACATCCTAGAAGGTCTGGAAAAACCTGGGCGGGAATCCATCCGGGTCGGGAGCTTTGTCAGGCTTCATGGAAAGGAGGGCCTGGTGGATTTCTTTGTGGGACAGAGGGCTGAGGAGGAACTCGTTGGAATCCCGGGAAATGAGGGTGGGAATATTGGCAAGGAGGGATTCCATGGCCAAAGGGGACTGGGAAGAAGAGGGGCCTAGGAGGGCTTTGAAGTGGCTAACAACTTCGTCCCTGATCAGATGGATGTCCGAAGTGGCTACCCCATCTTGAGTGACTAGTCTCTTGATCTTGTTGGCTCCTCTGTGCCTAAGGGTTGAAATGTGGAAGAACTTGGTGTTGGAATCCCCTTCCCTAAGCCACAACTGCCTTGACTTTTGGCGCCAAAAGGTTTCTTCTTTAGAGAGGATATTGTGGTACTCAACCAACAGGTTACGCTCCTCATCCCTGAGGTTGTCACTGCCTTCCCCTCTCTGAAAGGTGTCCTCGATCTAGCTGATTTGGGATTTGACCTGCTGCTTAGATTCAAATATATTCCCGAAGGTTTCCCTGTTCCACTTCTTCAGGTTTCCTTTGATGAATCTGAGTTTTTGGGTGACCTGGTTAGTGGTAGACCCTAGGAATTTTTGCTTCCACCATGACTCAATCAGCCCCTTGAGGTCAGGGTGGTGGGTCCACATTGATTCGAATCTGAAGGGAGTCTTGAACTGCGGCTTGGTATCTGATTCTAACAACAACGGGCTATGGTCAGAACCGATCTTCGGGAGGGCTCATAGACTAGCATCTCCAAACCAGGGGAGGGCTTCCTGGGAAAGGAGGAATCTGTCTAGGCGCTCCTGGATGAGACTGTCGCCTTTCCTTCTGTTGCTCCAGGTGAAGAGGGATCCCTGGAGGTGGATATCCATGAGGGCATTGGAATCAATGAAGTGCCTAAAAGCTTCAGTATCCCTGTGAGTGATTCTGGCTCCACCCTTCTTGTCACTGAAGTGCAGGGGGGAATTGAAATCCTCGGCCAGGATCCACGGGGTTCCTTCAAAGGCTTGCCTCATGGATGTGAGCGTGTTCCACAGAGCTTCCCTTCCCGGGGGGAGTTAGGGGCATACACATTTGACATTACCCAAGAAAGCTGGGACTCAGGATCGTGGAACAAAATATTGCTTATCTTGTCCTGTCCTGAAATGAGGTTTCCCTGGACTTTGGCAGGGTTCCACAGGCAAAGGAGCCCTCCTGACGTCCCGAACGTCGGGAAGTGCACGAAGTCGCAGTTTCACCAGATCTTTTTGGCAATGCTGGGGGACCACTGATCGCCTAGTTTTGTTTCCTGAATTAGAAAGATAGTTGGGTTATGCTCTCTTCTCATGGCTGCAACCAGTCTTTGTTTGGCTGCCCCATTTAGTCCTCTCGCGTTCTAGGAGAGGACTTTCATTTAGAACTCTTGGAGGTTTTCCTGCCCCCTTTTCCTTGCTGAGCAGGGGGTTTGGTTCTTTGGCCTTCATCCTTTGAGTTGCTTGCCCCTTCCTGAAAGAGCGTTCTTTGGGTCCCATTGGCTATGTCTTCCGCTACGTCTCTTTTCCTTCTGCCTTTCTTTTTTTCTTTCCCCACATCCATCTGGGATTTTCTGTAGCTTCGGGTCTGTCTGGGGCTCCTTTGCTCAGGGGACGACAGATCCTCATCCTCACAGTCAGAGGTGACGGGGTTGGAGGGGGCTGGTGAGGCTGGGGTTTCACGGATCGGGCGGGGAGAAATATGGGGTGGGTTGGAGGGAGGCTTCGAAGGGTTCCCAGGGGAGCTAGGGCTTGAGGAGGGAGGGGGGATGGGAGTTTGCTTGGCCAGGGGAATGGTCTGGGAAGGGCGGGGAGGGATGACAGAAAGGGTTTGGAGGATCGAGGGGATGGGCATCGGCTCAGAGCTCCCCGGGATCTCCCCTTCCTCAATGTCCTCGATAGAAACAAAATTTTGCAAAGCACTGAATTTATTGGCCATGGGAACAGAGGTACTTGCCTTATGAGAGAGTTGTCCCGACGGGGGTCTGGCGGTGGTTCTGTTCTGCGTTGGAGGAATGGAAGACTGGCGGCGGTGCGTCGTTCTCGGCTGATCCTCAGAGCGGGCCATTTGGGGCGGGAATCGGAGCTTGGGACACTGCGACTGGAGATGACCCTGGGATTGACATTCGGGGCAAAAAGCCGGTTTGTTTTCGTAGATGAGCGTCTGTTTCCACTTGAAGTCCCCGTAAATTAGGTTCAGGTGATCTGGCAGTTGGCTCTCCAGATTCACATTTACACACACGCGTGCCTGGGTTAGACGTGTCCTTGCACGAGTGGCCGGGTCAATGGCCACGAGTTCGCCAATGGCCTTGGAAAGACCTTGGAGGGCATCTTCGTAGAAGAAGTGGGCTAGGAGATTCGGGAGCCTGACCCAGATGGGGGCGAAGTTGATATTCTGGGAATTGGGATCAAAGTTTGCTTGCCACTTTTTCAAAAATAGACTTCGCCTTCCGAAGAACCATGGGCCTCCGGATAAGATGCGCTCGGTGTCTTCTTGGGTGTTGAGCTGGATCATGAAAAACCCTCGGGTCATTGCTGAGATCTCCATATTCCCTAGGGTTTTCCACTTGGACGCAGCCCATCTGCGGATGACGTCCATATCGGGGCGGCCTCCGATAAATTTTCCCACCAGGGAGTGGGTGTCTCGGGACTCATAGCCCTCCATAAGGCTTTTAGGGCACAAAACGTCGCTTCCATGGGTGATGAATTCGTTTGCCGCGGATGAGGGAGGGAACCGCTTTTTTGCAAAATATCGGCGAAGGATGCTTTCCCGCTAAGGATTCCGCCCTCGGAGAGTTGGAGGGCCGCATGGAGATTCCCGTCTCCTCCTAAGAGCGGACTGATTCGGTCGCAGGCCATGGACTCAGTCCCGCTAGGGTTCGGGGCACCGCAGTCCCCGAACTCAGGAATGCTTGGCGGCGTCATGGGGAACCTTTGCGTTCCACATTCGCGCGTCGCGCTAGTCCCTAACGGCCAGAAGACCAACGGTGCGGGGGAGTCTGGCGACGGCGCAGGGAAACGATCGAGGGGGGATCGCCGTCACAAAAATCGCACGTGCCCTAAACTTTCACCGTAGGGAGGGATTCTGCCGATCGTCAAAAAGAATAGATCCTTTAAATTGCAGCTTTGATGTTCATCAACTTCCTGTATTTTTGAGTTGTCCCCTAACATGGCTATTAATACACATACTTGGATTATATGGTTTAGGTTCACCTGTTTTGGATTTATCCCTTTTGTTACGTTCATATTGTCTTCATGTTTTAGTGCTTAGTTACTTTTCAAGATTCTTGGACTTCTTTTAGCTTAGTACTTTCTATTGTAATTGCATGTACTTTCCAGTTCCATTAACCTACGTTCGTCATTTGCGAATATTATATAATTTCTTTCTTCTTTCTTTCTTGACAAAATTTATCTATGAGAAGCCAAGTATTACTGCACTAGCATCTACTGTTTTCAACAAGAAGATGAACATTGATGCCTAAAATGTGAACAAAATTCAATACCCACAAACTAATCAAAGAGTACAACATAGGCCCATTGGGTTGGAATCCAACTAATTAGAATGTTTGGCTCGCAAAGAACCCAACGGGGTTCAATTCCCATTGGTCCCATGATAATAAGGTTTGTTGTAATACCACGATGATTTGGTTCGTTGAAATACCATGGTAACCCAGTTATGACATAATACAGATGATTTGGTTCGTTGAAATACCATGGTAACCCAGTTATGACATAATACAGGAGGGCCCACTTCAATCCTATATAACAAATTAAGAAAAGAGACACAAATAAATACAATTACAACATAGGACAAATGTGTTCTAGATGCTGCAAAGAAAACACAAATTAGAGCCCAGGATATATACTGGATGATGACAGGCACTGGAATTTAGTAAATGCATAATGGTGAGAAAAACTTACTGATAGAAATAATCTCAATACCAAGATAATCAATATTAGTTAGCCAGCCTCATTTTCTAATAGCCTTGTGCTTTGACTACTGATAAAGAAATTAATGATACTGAAATGAAAATTATGTGAGGCAATCCTAGTTGTAGAAGAGAGAGTTAGATCTTCTAATGCATATGTCATTGTAATTTATTAAGATAACTTTTCAGAAGCAAAAAGACTCAAAGGTTCCTCTCTTGAAAACGATAAATTTTACAAAAATCTTAACTATGAATATTAAATACAAATCATCAATAAAAAATGATATAGTTGTCATCTTCGTTACCAAGTTTGCATTCGAGTTTGACAAAGATAAAGTCTAAACAAAAAAAATCATTAACCAAATTGCCTTCAAATTTGGAAAATGCAAATAAATGTTTGTTAACTTAAATGTCTAAAATTAAATGACATGAGCTCATGTGGTTAACTACAAATATTAAATACAAATCATCAATAAAAAAGATATAGTTGTCATCTCTATTACCAAGTTTGAATTCATGTTTGACAAGGATAAAGTTTAAACAAAAAAATCATTAACAAAATCAGCTATAAAAATTGCCTTCAAAGGACAACGTATATAAATATATTTGTTAATTTAAATGTCTAAAATATATTCAAATGACATGGTTTAGAAAGGGGTGCAAACCCTAGGTGCATTCAAGCGTTTAAAGAAGAGGGTTGTGTGCATCCCGCTTGCCATACTCAAGAGGACATGAGGATGGAACGGAGCAAAATGGGTGCAAACCTTAGGTGCAGTCAAGCATTGTAGAAAGAGTTGTTCACAGCCCACTAGCTGTACTCGGGAGGATATTAGTCACTCTTCAATCTGCGAGAAAGCCTCTTTGGTCAGAAGAAATATCTTTCAAGGACCTATGGATTCACGGGTGGAGCTTTCCGATGAACCTCTGCCCTCTATCAAGATTTTGGAGGATGAATTTGGATTGGATATGATTGATCATGAAGCCCAAACAATTATCTACAAACTTAGGGGCAAAAGACCAGGCCTAGAGGAGCTCAAAGGATACATTAAACTTTGGTGGTCCAATAAATTCCAAGTAACTCTACTACCCAAAAATTTCTTTTCTGTTTCCTTTTCTGATTTAGCGGATAGAGATAAGGTAATGTATTATAGATACAATTGGTTTTTTGGACAAAGGGGCGCTATATACGACCTTGAACTCCAAGTTTCAGCCCCCCTACAGAAAGAAGTTGATGGCTTCCCAATTTGGGTGAATCTATATGCTCTCCCTGTGGAGTTCTGGGGAGAGAAGATATTTGCCAAAATTGGTAATGCCATTGGTGCATTCTAGTATATGGATGCCCAAACAAAGGAAAATTTGTCTAGTAAAATTAATATGAGTAAAGCAAGATTGGCTTTTTGGATGGATGTTTCAATTCCTTGGCCTCAATCCATTACTATCTCCTCAAGCAAAGGGGAATGGATCCAAAATATTGAATATGAAAACTTCTCCCTGAGATGTTATGGTTGTTAGCAATATGGCCACCTGAAGAAGAGATGCTCGGTCATCCAATCATGCTTTGATTTCTCCTTGGTGGAGGAGAAGGCCCTGCACGCGAATGATTATGAACCTTCAACGTCCCAGTTCACAAGGAAGAAGCTCATCCTCCAGCTATGCCAATTATCCAGCAAGAATCAAGCGAGCAACAAAAGACTCAACCCCGAAAGGAGAATTCGAATCACATCATTGATAAAATCCAAATGGTTACTAAAGACCATCTAGTCGGTTCCATGGAAAATATTAGCACCTCAAATAGTATTCTTGAAGCTAATTATGAAACAATCGATGACAGTCAGTTTTCTAAAAATGAAGAACAAGATGTGTTAAAACTAGATATTACCTCAGGAGCTTGAAGTGCAAAATGCATTCTCAGATCTTGCCACTCTAGAGAAAGAAGAACCTCTGCTACAAAAGAAAAACAATCAAAAACAAAAAAAAAAAGCAGTTGATTGTGGAAACTTGGCAGTTTGAGGAAGATGGAGAAAATCTTTGATAGAAAGACAAAGTTGAATATGCTTTAATTAACTTGTTAGAAATGTAATGAGAGCAATGTAATTTTTTGTTTTTGTAATGGGAATGGCCCCCAATAGAAGCCACACAACTTATTAAAAAAAAAAAATTAATGTCTAAAATCAAATGACATGAACTCATGTGGCTAAATACGTCGCCTTTCAAGGTGGAGACCCATGTTCAAATCTTGCCAAGTGATACAACATGATCGCCAAAATTTTATTGAAATAACATCGTAGCATGGTCACAATGCAATATGGGTGGGGTTTGTTGTAGTATAGATCTTATTCCCAATCACTAAGAATTGAATAGATTAAAAGAACATGCAACAAGGAATGAACAGCAATTGTAGGAACTGAACCATTTCATCATATGTGCAATTGATATGCATCACTTACAACAACATGATCTTATCACACAACAATATGAGATGATCTCTCGTCTTCGTTACCAATACCCAACGGCACAACACATTGGCAATCCCACGATACCATTCAACTACTCACATATGGAATATATACAAAATTGAAAGGGGGATAGATGGCTACAACTCCCAACCGTCACCCTTGTTCCGAACTACCACCTGATTGCAAACTAACCACACACATTGTCTCATCATGTCCATGACAACCGTGATATATACAAAATGACAATTCGCAACAATTGATCATTACACGTAACAACAATTAATAAGACGTGCAATACAAAATGCACTTGTTAACTCACTAAGGTTGTGTGCATCCAACTGTTGACCTACTTGGATTAGCAGCCTAAATCCACTTCAATCCCATATAACCAATCTAAAAAAGTTGTCTAAAATAAATATATATATATATAAAGAAATCCTCCTTTCATATAAGCACAAGATTGATGTGCAAATCTTGCTATGAATGAGTTTCCCTAAGATCATTTTACCCTCCTGCAATCATTTTCCCCTATGTTCCATGAAATTTCTGAGATGAGTATTTGCATAAGCCAATAATTTTACATAAATGAGACGGTGGCATATTCCATTGAAACCAACGATCATTACAACAGTCTTTCCACCTACATTAATCTTTATGCTACATTTTACCACATCGATTTACATGATTTATATAAGCATGGAGGGATGTGCTTCATGAACACTTATCCTCATTCATACCCATTACATAATGTTTCTATTTAAAATAAATAGTTATCTTTGTACTGTATGTATTTTATAAAATTCCAACTAACATTCCCCCCGTTTAATCTATTGTCTCCTTCCAATACCACCAAAAACTTCTTTCTTTTTTATGTGATCCTTTTCTCTGTCTTTGAAACAACTTGCTAAGACTTTGTGCCTTCATGTCATCCAAGCACATTTTTTGTACTTCAATTATCTCTTTGAGAAAAAAGGCCACTTTGCTTGTCTTTTATGTTCTCTTCTAGTATTGTAAACAGAAATATTACTCATTTCGTTCTAGAAACAAATTGAAAACTATACCTATTGAAATTTTAGAGTCGAGGTCCTTAAAGTGCTGCAATCAATCATCCTTAAAAAACTGGAAGAAAAACTAGTTTCTCCAAGCACCAAGGTATCCAACAGTGGTTAGGAAGTTCACCTTTACTTCTCTCTACTTGCTACAAAGAACTAGCTATCTAACTATTCCATCACATCATCTAGAGCCATCCTGCTACAACATGAATCTTTGCCTTCTATCACCTCTATTTCTCTATACTTGCTACAAAGAACTAGCTATCTAACTCCTCCATGACATCATCCAAAGCATCCTGCTACAACATGAATCTTTGTCTTCTATGACTAACTCATATTGGCACCACCTTGAGCTACCATGCTCCAACGAGAACTTTTGTGCACAATAATCCTTCATCCCTCCTTTCCCTTTTTGAAAGGTTTTTTCATCAGCACCCCTGGCACTAATAGTGCCCATTTTCTCCCTAGATTCAACACCTCTACTTGTGCCCATAACATCCGTTCTAAACCAACGCTCCTAGCATCACACACTAGCACCTATTGGTGACTCACATTAGCGCCCACTAGCAACTCAAACCAACATTCATTGACAGTCTTCTTTTTATTAGCACTTGACTAATCCAACACCCACTTTCGCAGATTTGGTAATTGACTCTACAGCCGCACATGGCAGCAGTTGAACTTCCTCCTAGCTATTGTTTCTACCTACTGATCTTTCCTTCTATCTTTTCTCATCATATTTTACTATTTTCTTTTTCTTAACTTGTAAAGAAATCTGTTTTATTCAATCAAATCAATAATGGCAGAAATAGATTCAACCGAACACCTTAGTCTTTCAAGGGCATTTGGCATGGTGCTCTATTCCTATGCAAATCTTCAACTCATTTATATGTATACAAGGTTTAGGCTCCCAGCATCCATGAGGAAAACTTTGTCAACCAGGCTCAAAGTTAACAATAGCTCTCTCTAGAGAGATGATATAGACAGTCAATCCCTAGAAGCCTCATCTTAAGGCATTCAAATTGTAGACTTATGTTACTTGCTTCTTGTTTTATTGGTGCTTCAAACCTTTGCACTGCTCTTCTTGTTTAGACAATAATTATTCTTCCTAACGTGTACGTACTGGCACCTTCCTTAACATTTACCTTGGTGCATGCCTCTTATGCTATTAACGCCTTCCATATTTTTCCACCTACTTACTCCCTTTACAATCTAATCCTTTGACTTAACATTCATTTGTATTATTAAAACACATTCTTTGTTACCATTTATTTTTTTGCCTACTATTTTCAACACCACCCTCAACTGGTCCCCTAAATCTTCAGCCCTCTCGACCCATACATATGGCACTCATGACCCATAGACAGCGCTCATGACACACACATCACTGACGACCCACACACAGCCCTTACTTATACCTTCATTATCAACTGACACCGGTGGTCAAGAAGGTGCAATTTTGGCGTGCTATTTCTCTTAATGAACAAGTGTCATCATCTATGTACCTGGGAATAGCCATAAGCATTATTTTGCATAAGTAAATAGGGACCAACTTTCCAAGGTATACAGTTGCCATCTTTACGATTGCATAGGATCCAATCATCTTTAGCAATTGTCTTTAGGTGTTGCTACTATAATTTCCAAGCACTTCTTCCAATTTTTTTTGACTAAGTACCAAACCACATAAAATCAAGTAACACATGCAAACACCACTTTCCATATGACTGTAGGCGCCAAGTTTTCTTCCTTCTTTTTTTTCTCCCCAAGCTGGCAAGCATTTTGATTTTCTTGAAGTTCTTAAGATATCCAAACATATCATTGACTTCTCCTGTATTTATAACTAACTCATTTTGTTAAATATAATAAATTTAACCATCTTGCATTTCTTCTTGGTGGAAACTATTCCTATGGCACTTCTGCTTCTTAATGCCTAGCCCTCTACCTTGGTGCCATTTTCTTAGTTTCCATTGTCCTTCTTAGCACTCCTGGCTCCAACCTTTATTTATGGGCATGAATGCAGTAATATGTACATAGCATGTGGCCTTCCACCCTTAGAGGCCTCTTCTCAGGGCCTTGGTGCCATCAGGGAATTAGTGGCACGTCTCAAATTTTAGATAATTATTGATATTTGGAGCCATTAGCATAAAAAGGATATTTCTTCGTATTTGAGAAAGTCCTTAAGCATGCCAAGAGAGATAAAGTACACACCAAAAGGAATAAGAACCAGACAAGCAGGAATAAGAACCACATAAGCAGAATACTTTTGACCTATTAACTGGTAAATAGTTGCATGTGTTTTTGAATGCAACAACCTCTTTAATCTTGAGTCCACTTCGATAGGCCATCTACAGCAGTCCAACACTTTTTAAGAAATATGCAAGATAGAGATAAGTGTGCTGTAGAAACAAACAGAAACCTAGGAAATTCTCCTGGACTTATTTTTACATACATACCATTTCGCTTCCATAGTACTGCACTATGTTTTGATGCCTGAGACGACTAAGTAAGGCTATTTCCTGTCAAAGGCAAGTGAAAGTCATCAATTGGTCTTCATAAGGTATTTCTTCAGTATGAGAAACAACACTAACACAATCCTAAGAGTTTCAACTTGATGAGCAATATATAATGATTCCCAAAAGTCAACTGATATGCTTTTAGGTTAAACATGTATCAAGGAATTTTACCTGTACTAACTGCTTCACACTTTCCTTTGACTTTGGATCATCAGAAAGCATTGGGACCTCCTTCATTGCACACATTTTGCCAGTTCCACTACAAATTAGGAGAGGAAACATGTGATCAAAAAATATCCAGTAGTGACGATGAAAGAATAACCATAACCACAATACAGTCCATTAAACATCGCTTGACGCAATGCTAGCAAACAATGCAAACAATAACCAAAAACACAAATTGGAAAAATATAGTTACAACTATGACAAATTTCATCAGCCTGCCCAATCCATAGTTTTAGCATCAGTACCAGTTCAAGAGACATTCATGATGTTCACTGCAACCAAATATAAAGACTATGGGTATGATGACAATGTTAAAATATGCAAGATGGAAAGTTTGTGCAAGAACACACTGGTACAAGACAATAATGCAAATATCAATTGACAATATACCCAAAAACAACAACTGAAAACAAAAGGCGAGCTTGGAGACAAATAACAGGCAAAAATTAAGTTGTGGATTCACATGAACGCATATCAGTTTGCAGGAATCTTGAATAGTAAGACCATTAATTCATACTTGTTAAGACCAGCATAAACATGTCCAAACGTCCCTCTTCCTAGAAGATTTCCTTTCTTCCAGCGCGATCCAGGACTTGAAGGATTGTCTGCCCTGTTAGGACTCCGGGGTACTGCAGAAGATGAGGAAGATGCTGAACAGGAAGCAGCAAAGGGCGAAGTGTTGGAAATAGAGAGAGGAGGTAGTGGCAAGCGATGACCAGGGTGCTGTCCTTCTTCTAGCCAGCTGGTTGGAGATTCGGGCCCTGCTCCAGCAGCTCGAGGATGCAAGGGGGTAACAGCCCCACTCTGTACTCTTGAGCTTGGGCCACTTGTCATTCTCGGACTGGGAATGGGAGAACATTCTGGGCTGCCCCTGCTCTGCTGCCAAAAAGGCTGTCCAGAAAAATCTCCGCCCATAGAATTATGTCCTGAATTATGACCTGAACCAGGGCTTGAACAATGACCTGACCCAAACAAACCTGTCTCAGGATAAGGTTTTGTTGCCCACAAAGCATTATTGTGAGATTGCTCAGAACCATACACTCTCATTGGACTTCTTGAAGGACTGGACATGGAACTCTCCGGTGCACTCCCCAGTATTCCATTAACTGGAATTTGAATATGTGTTGGAGCTTCTCTATTATGCAAGAGTCCTCTCTTAGGTGAAGTTGAGAGATTATTTTGGTAGGGAAGAGCACTGCCAGGTCGTAATATATCTTGTCCTGAATTTTTCCTGCTAAGCATGGGAGATTGCCCTGCATGCATTGCACTTCAATTGGACATAACAAAAACAACAATAAAAAAAAAAAGTCAGTCCAATCAGGGGAAAAATAGCATTCCAGAAGTCACATTTCAATTTACTGTATTAACAATAGTGCATAATATTATATGATAGCTCCAAAAGATGCCTATATACATGGTATACATCACAAAGACAAAAATTCCTTTACCTAGAGCCTCCAGAACCATTTGTGACAATTTTACTGGCAACAGCTGCATCACGATTCTTTCCTAGCCCATTGTCCTGTTGCAAGTCTATAGGTTCATCACTTCTGTCAGAGCCCACACTAGAAATAGAAGCACATCCCGAGCCTCCATCCACATCTGCAATATCCAACCTCTTTAACTCCAACAGATCTGGTGAAGGAAGTGGCGAAAAAGGAGATAATCTCCCAGATCTGTTCCCCAACGGTTGAGGAGAATTGATCCCAGATTCTGTACGACCCAGAGTTGATGGCGATGTAGATGGAAGGGGAAGCGGTTGCCCATGTGGCCTCTCAGCAAAACTCTGGCATCGTGATACGGGAGTAGAAAGTGAAGGTGATATGCATTCCACTCTAGGTCCTGATCCATTCTCAGACACTGTATCAATAGTGTGTCGTCGAGAGACGCCTGAAGACCTAAAGCTCCCCTTTTCTTCGGATAGAAACTTCAATTTTGGAAAGTGCAGAACATCAAGTATATTGTCTTTACTTCCTTTTTTCTTTACTTCTTTAGAAGACGATTTTCTCCACCATGATGGCATATTGCCGGTCTACACGTCTACTGGCACAAAGGCCCAGGGCAAGTTATAGTTTTACTGGATGGGACTAATTCTGCTGCATTTACTTTTGTGGCTTTTACTTTGAATCCTGTCTAAGGTGTCCCTCACATTGTTACGTCCTTGGTAGACAGGTTCTCTCTCTCAGTTCTAAGAAAAGTATGTTTGCAACTTTAAGGCAGAATGGAAGTTGAAAGCATCTAGCAGGCAAGAACAAATCAAACACATTAAATTACAGTTCCCTGAAACATACCAAAACACAATCTTTCTCTTCACATGTGCCAGATCAACATATATATCTCCAAGCACAGTACTATAGCATAGCAGCCTATCAAATTGAGCAGACGGAAGGCAAATGCTGAAACCAATATCTGTTTTCCCTCACCCTCCAACTTTCCAAGTAATCAAGAAGGCGACATGAAGCATGCAAGATCCTGCACTGTTAAGTTCACGCATAAGAAGATTGATTATAGACTTATAAATTCTCAAAAAATTACAACCAAATATAAGGATATTGCACCATAAAATAAGTTTTGAACTTTCCCATGGAGGCGTGCACCTACAGGAAAAATTATGAAGGTGACCGTCTAAAACAGGCTTAAATGTTTGCATCTATGAGAAAAACTATGAGAACCTCAAAGTGTAGTTAGAGGTGAAAGAATAAAAGGCAAGCTTGACAGACATCATATACAAGTGCACATATTCATTAATCCAAAAGTTTCTTTTAATCCCTTAAAGGCCAATGATATCACATGTATTCACTAACTACTATTCATGATGCACAACAAAACACTCATATTCACAGGGAAAGAAATGGCAAAAAATTATCAACATGCATATGGCTACAAGAAACTGAAGACTCTTAATTGCACCGAAAATTGTAACAGATTTCCCCTAATCTTCAGCCCCTGATGATTTCAATACATGAAAAACTAAAGCACTCAAACAGACATAATCCTTCTAGAAACTATAAAGTGCCAAGCACTATGATCTTAATATATAAGGAGTTGTAAAGTCAGCAAATTAAGTATAGAAACCAGAGATTGCTCAGAGCAACATAAAAGTGCCTAGTCTGGAAAGACCAAATTGCTCGACTTTGTAAAGGAAAGTGCTAAAAGTACTAAATCGTGCCCCATCCCCAACCAAAGGAGAATATTATTATTTATAATAAAAAGTAAATAAAAAAACTCAAGTGCAAGTGTGCCAGATAGAAACAACAAAAAAAAAGGTGGGCCAAAAACGTGTAAACAAACATGAAACCACTAATTAAAGCAGAACACTATGCTTTAACTCTAACGTGTAATGGAACCATAGGATACTTTTAACATAATTAACAGGCCAAATTACTCTGTGAAAAGAAGAAGAAATACATCACAATAAGAACAGAAAATTTATTTGTCAAATATAATGAGCTTAAGAGATTAAAACTATGGGCTTCCAATCAAGAGACCCAAGTTCAACGTTGCCCATGATAACAAGGTTCATTGTAATAACACTATCTGGTTCGTTGAGATTACACGGTAACACAGTTATGATAAAATGGGGTAGGCCCTGTTTCAATCTCATATTACCGAAAGAGAGAAGAATTTACTGTAGAGGTTAAAGCAGGCATGTCCCCATGTAAATGCAGACTGATGAAAACATGGGAGGAGTTGGCATTTAATGAAATATTTATCATTGTTCCAAGGGTGATATGACAAGGTGACTGCCTTCCCAGCTTAAGTGGAGCTGACTAGCTTCTCACTGTAGTGTGTAGCCCATTCCAAGATAATTAACAGCCCAAATTATCTTGACCAAATATGAGGAAAACATCACACAAAGAACAGAAAATTTATTTAAGTGGTTAAATTGTTGCAGTATGAAGCTAGAGATAAAACAAGTAAAATTATTTTGAAGAATATTTCTCCTTGGACTCATCCTTTGTTCAATTGTTGCAGTATGAAGCTAGAGATAAAGCCAGTAAAATTATTTTGAAAAATATTTCTCCTTGGACTCATCCTTTACTATTTGACACAGGCCCTCTCAAATTTTATGAGGAGACCTCCACTGGTTTGGAATGGTGACACATGGAACAATAGGTGTTTAGGGTGGGAGCTCCAGAGTCAGTACACTCCGACCATGAAGGGATTTTATTTCATTACTGCTTTATCTCATAGAAGAGAGGATGCTTCTTGCTTTCCCCTTCCACCTGGTGACATAAAGCTTCCTAAGCAAACCAACTATATTGTCAAGTACATGGATCTCAATAATTCTGACTTGAATCAAATGGCATAGGTTAACCGGTTAAATTCCTTACTTTCAATGAAAAGACCCAGGTTTAAATCTTGTCATGTGATACATGCATAATTGCCAAGTTATTATGATACCACTATGTGGTCATGATGTAATATAGGTGGGGCCTGTTTCAATCCTATATAACTATTTAAAAAAAATAAAATAACCCCAACTTCAACATAAGTGGAAGACAACTTACTATGAAGACAGTCAATTTTACAATGATAGTGACACTAGAACACACAGAACTATTGAAACAGGAATCTACTTATAGCAAATCAAAGGTATTATATCTAAACCTAACACATTGCAAATTACTTTGCTTGGGATAGAAAAACAGAAAGCAAAATTGCTGAATCTTTCAATATATTACTAATTGCAGTGGATCAACTGCCAAATCTCTGAACAGCAATGAAAGACACCATATGTGCAACTAGAGAAATAAATAATAAGCAATCTCAGCGTCGAATGCATGAAAATTCTCATATCTTTGGAATCATGCAAAAAGCAAATGCCTAAACGGTAAATTGCAAACAGCATGAAACAATGACAAGGATTCCAAATCTAAAAATATTGAAATACTTAGAACTATAGAAACAGGCAACAGCAAGAAAATCTCGACATACAGAGAATTGCTTCTTGCTGAACTGCACAAACTTAAATTTCCTGAGATATTTAATAGCCCAAACATCAGAGGCTGGAAACACATAATATCGCACAGCATGTATTTGTAAAACTTGCAATAATAAAATATGAACACAAGGATTCTTCTCACCAATACATAAAGGTTGCAAGTCTGAAGCAAAACTACCTCTCAAACAAACACATCAGCAAAAACCTAGAAAAATATTGTGAAAAAGCCTAAACAAGCTAAAATAGAGGAGATTATTAGGCATGAAACAACAGAACCAGTAGTTAACTGAGAACTATAAAAGCCCAAACACCTGAGACAAATTCATAAAATTGCTTAGCATGAAATCACAGAACTTTCAATTTTTTTTAGCTACAAAAAAGTGTATAGATATCTTACCTAAAGACAGGTCTTTATATTAAAATTAAGGAAAAAAAGGCAAACATACCGTAAAGTTGGCAAGTCTGGGCTAAAGGACCCAAGACAAAAATATCAGCAGAAAAACAGAAGCTAAAATCCATAGAATTGCTTGGTGCCATAAATACATAAAATTGCTCCGTTTGAAGTCGCAGAACTTCTTGCTACCAGAAAATGTCAACACGTTTAAAGTCACAAGAAGGGATTTTTTTCTCCACATGATAAAGCTTTCAAGCCTGAAAGAATATTACCCCCAAATAAAAATGTTATCGCATAAATTAGCAGAAAAGGTAGAATATTTTTAAAAAGCATCAACAGCTAAGGCTAAAATTTAGGTATTTGGTCAGTGCCAAACAGTATAACCAATAATTAATGAATAGAAAAGCCTAAACGCCTGATGCCAGTAATACATAAAATTGCTCCATATGGAATGGCAGAACTTGCAATTGAGACCTCAAGAAAATGGCAACACATCTGAGGCCAGAGAAGGGTAATTTTCAGACAAGGTTATAATATTTATAAGTTATAATTACCCCCGGAACAAAGTATATGGCATAAAACAAGCAAAGATAGCAAAAGATTAATAATTACATAATTGCTCAGTGTGCAGTCATAGAATCGTAAAAGGAAACTGTTAAAACACCCAAAGCCACAAAGAACGAAATCTTAGCAGTAAACTGCATAGTTAACTAGTTTTAACAAAAGCTATAACCAAAACAATACTTTCAGCACATAATTTAGATTTAAGAAAACCTAAATATTTCATAGATTGCTCCCTAAGGAATCAGAACTTGCAATAAAAAATAGCAAAACCTTACATACAATTGCTCAACATGCAGTCATAGAACTTCTTTAAAAAAAAAAGTCAAAATGTCAGAAGCCAGAGAAATGGATTTGTTCTCCATGGATATAAAGTTCACTAATTTGAGCCCAGCCCAGCCCATATTACTCTGCAACAAAATATATAACACAAAATTGCAAAAAAGGACAAAATATTATATATCATTGCTCACCATGCTGCCATATAATATCAATGGCAAATTCTCAACATGTAACCCAAATAGCCCCCAACACAAAATATGTAGCACAAAACTTTAAAAAAAGGACATAAATAAATATTCCGTATAATTCCTCAAAGTGAAATCGTGGACCTTGGAAAATTTAAAACCCACACGAAGCCAGAGAAACGAATTTCTTCCAAATAAATCCACAAAGTTTTCTAGTTTTGAACCAAAAAGTTCACCCGAAACCAAATTTGCAGAAAAAGCAAAATATTACATAAAGTGAAATCATGGGCCTTGTACTGAGAAAATTTGAAACCTGCATGAAGCCAGAGCAAAGGATCTCCTCCAAGTAAATCTGCAAAAATTACTAGTTTTGAACCAAAATTACAACTGCAACCAAATTTGCAGCGCAAGATTGCAGAGAAAGCCAAAGATTACGACCCCAAAAAAAAGAAAAAAAAAAACTGCTCCAAGCCTCAGAAGTTGTAATAAGAAAACTTAAATACATCTGCAGCCAAAGAAAGGGATTTCCTCCAAGTAAACCGCAAAGTCTATTAGTTTTGATCCACAACTATCGCATGGCCAAATTTGCAGCACAAAGCTTGCATAAAAAACCAGTTCAGAGCGAAGGGAATTTATCCCAAGTAAACAACAAAATTTACTAGTTTTGAGCCACAATTACGCCAAGGCAAAAATTGCAGCACAAAGCTTGCAGGAGAAACCAAATATTACAAATAATTTCCGAAAGTGGAATCAAGAAGTTGTAACAATAAAATTTAAACACATATGCAGCCAGAGAAAGATATATTTTCCTAGTAAAACACTCAGTTTACTAGTAGTGAGCCGAAATTTTTCAGAAACAAAAAGCTTGCAGCAGAAGGCTTGAAGAAAAAGCCAAATATTACTGATAATAGCTCAATGTGAAGTCACAGCATTCGTAATAAGAAAATTCAAAAACACGTGCAACCAGAGAAAGGGATTTCTTACAAGCAAACCGTAAAGTTTACTAGTTTTGAGCCAAAATAATCTCAGACTCAAAAAAAATTGAGAACAAAGCTTGCACAAAAAGCCAAATATTACAAATAATTGCTCAAAGTGGAGTGTAAGAAAAAAAATAAAAATTAAACAGACATGCAGCCAGAGAAAGGGATTTCTTCCAGGTAAAAGTTTCCTCGTTTGGAGCCAAAACAAAATTTGCAGCCCAGAGCTTGCAAAAGAAAGTTAAACAATTGCTGAAAGTGTAGACACTGAAGTTATAATGAAAAAATTTAAACACGTATGCAACCAGCAAAATAGATTTCTTCAAAATAAACCTCAAAAATAACTAGTTTTGGGCTAAAATTAACTCCAACACAAAATTCGCAGAGCAAAATTTGCAAATCCAAAACCAGATAAAGAGGCTCCCCTCACTAAATGGTAACGTTCACTACTCTACGCTAAAATTTAACTCCGAAACAAAATATCACTACGGAACCCAAAATACTAATCGCAAAACCCGTACATTTTCACAATAACCTCCAAGAACTCTGAGCGGAACTCTCCTCACAAAGGATGGAGCGCCACAAACTTGACGTCGGCCGCCACGGCCAGCACTAATCTCGCGAACAAACAGTAACGAAGGAAAAGAACTACGCCCACAACGCTACCACGACCACGGCCACCGCTGCCGCATTCTCTCACGCAACGACCACCAGGGCCTCCGCCTCCGCCTTCGGCCGCTACCATGCTGCAACGAACTTAGTCCCAACCCCACCCTCCCTGGGTTCCAACCCCGCCGACCCAAAACAACACTCCCGCCGCCCTATTTTACCCGACCTTCACGCTTCCCAGACCCTCGGAAGGTTTCGAACCCTCCCCTTCGGCCATGTACAGACAACGCGAACAAAAATCCACGAAAAACGCTACATCACCTTCTGCAAATCCAAAAGAGGGTCGAAATTTTACGCTCTCGCGCCTCTCGTCTTCCTTGTTCTGCGCTCCGGCAGAACGCCATGGAAGGAGCTTCAGCCAAGAGCCCTTTTTTCCTTTAATTTTTTTTTTTCCTCCTCTTCTTTATTTTTTTTTTTATCAGTAGAAGAAGCTTTACGAGCTTTACAGTACACCACGCCCCCGCAAATGCACGTCAAATTCACGGGAAATGCGCCCGAAATGAGACCGCGGGCCCCATATGCGGCCGAAATGAAACGTAAATGCGGCCGAAATGCCACCGGAATTTATTGAAATGAGGGTTTTGTTTTCCGGCGCACGTGCGGCAGGCCCCACGCCCTATCTCCACGCCTCGCTTGCGAGATGCCATTGCGTGTCCTGGATGACGTGGCCGAAGCCGATTGGTGGGGTTTGTCTGCAGATGGCCCGACCGACGGTGGCGATGAGCTCTGCTTTTTTCGAGTTTTCCGACCGGCCTCCTAGTTACGTAATGTGTGGATTGGAGTCGGGGAATATTTTATTTTTTAATCATTATTCGAGTCCTGAATTTTCCTTCTTTGTTTTAATCGCTGGGGGGCTTTGGTGGCTACGGTGTAATTTTAGCCGTGGCCTTTGTGACGAGAAGGTGCAGAGAAATATCGTCGTAATTAATTTTTTCTTTTAATTGTGTAATTCTGTTTTTATATAAGATATTGGTAATTTATATGGATATTGTTTCTATAAACTTTAGCTTGTTGAAAAAGATTGTAATTTTTAATAGCTTTTTTGGGATTGTAATTGTTGTTTATTTAAATATGTAATTAATTATTTAATTTAAAGTTTAAAATATTATTTGTATAATTAAATAATTTTTTAATATAATATAAAAAATATATTTTATTTTTTAATTATTTTAATTTTATTTTCTATATATTAATAAATATTAAGGTTTATTTATAAAATTATAATCTTGGTTGAAATTTTTGGTTTTTCATATAATTTTAAATATTAAAATATATCATATTGTGAAGATGATTTGTATATATTGAATTTTATGATAAGTTTTATGTGTGTTTCCTTCGAAAACTAAAAATAATCATCTTAATTTTTAAGTTACAAATATTTAACAATTTCTAAAAATTAAATTTAAATATATCTTTAAAAACTAAACTAAAATAATCAATAAAGTTATTGTTGTTGATATAGTTATTGTTCTATGTAAAATAATGAATCAATACAAAGTTTATGCATTTTTTTTTTTTTTTCTTCTACTTAATTGAATTTTTTATACAACTTTTCATATAAAATGTTAAATTTTTATTATTAAAAAATTTAGTTAGCTTTAAAATGATATAACTTATAAGTTTAACCATTTAACTTTTAAAGAGGAGACACAAAACTTAGTATATATAATTATCACGTAATTGTAAGTGGCCATGACAAATATAGATGGTACGGTAACATTTAAATTTTGTATATGGAGCAACCAAAAAGATTTGTAAACCTTATCTTATCAAAATGAGTCTATATTTGGTCATGACCTATATGAATGGTACCATTTAAATATTTAATATATTATTTAAACGAAAAGAAAAAAATAAGCCTTATCACAATTGTATATTACATCATCATAGATTTGATACCTGTTTAAATTTTGTATATACTATTTAAAAACAAAAAAATTGTAAGTCTTATCAAAATGAGTGTATATTGCGTCATCATACATTGATCATAACGGATATGGATGGACTATTTAAATTATGTATATGTTATTTAAACATAAAAAAGAAAGGAAAAAATCATTAACCTTATCAAAATAAGTGTATATTACATCATCATATATTGGTTATGATGATATGAATGGTATTCATTTAAATTTTGTATATACTATTTAAAAGAAAGAAACCAAAAAAAATTAGTAAGCCTTATCAAAATAAGTTTATATTACATTATCATAACAAATATGGATAGTACCTATTTAAATTTTGTATATACTATTTAGACGAAAAGAAGATTAGTAAGCTTTATCAAAATGAGTGTATATTACATCATCATAGGTCATGACGGATATGATGGCACCCATTTAAATTTTGTATGTAATATTTATATGAAGAGAAACAGAGCAAAAAGATTCGCAAGCCTTATAAGAATGAGTGCATATTACACCATACATTATGATCATATAATGATATTACAACAGTATAAGAATTATACATGTATTATTTCAAAAAGATTTGAAGATTCTGAAGTCAAGTATTAAATGGTATTAGCTTAATTAGTTAAATTATAAATTGTAATAATACCACTTTGTAATATAATTCATTTTAATTTCGTATAACCAATTTAAAAATGATTTGTAATTGAATCTCTTTAAAATTTGAGATATTTAATTAGTTGAACTCACGCCTTTGGATAAGAATTTCATACTTCAAAATTATAGATACAAAGGTAACATCACTTGTAAATCGTAGGCAACTCAAGTCAAGAAGCTCTTCTTTCTATCCTACCTCTTGATGGTAGCATCATTAAATATATTTAATTTTATAATTCATTTTACTAATTTATTTTTGTTAAATGCATGAATTATTATAATAAATCAATTAATAAAAACTATAATACTACGTTATTTATTAAATCTTAGATCAAAAATCTATTTTTTTTTTTTAAGTAATGCTTCTTATACACATCTACTCACCGATAATGCAAGTACGTTATTTATTAAATCTTAGATCAAAAATCTATTTTTTTTTTTAAGTAATGCTTCTTATACACATCTACTCACCGATAATGCAAGTGGCGTCCTTGCAGTAAAAAACAAATAATAAATTAATTTGCTTTTTACTACATTATTTATTAAATCTTAGATCAAAAATCTATTTTATTTTTATTTTTTAAATAATACTTCTTATACCTCTTTTTCTTACATAATTTTATATAAATCTTATTATTTAAAATTAATTAATTTTTACCCAGATGTTGTAGGTGAGTTGGAGAGGAGAGGACAATCCTCCAAGGGAGGTCCCTGGTTCAAATCTCCACCCTACCAGAAAGCTGAATTGGGTATCTAAAATCCAATTGATAATGTTGATGCGGGCAAGGTCGGGTGCGACCCCCGGGTGACTTTGACGGTTTTGAACCCCTTGGTCTCTCAAACCAAGGCAGCTCCGCAAGGGGTTTTTCGCTTAAAAATAAAAAATAAATTAATTTTTTTAATATATTTTTTTAATTAAAATACTAAATAAAACTTAAAAATAAAAATCTAGGAATAAATACCTTTCTAAGGTTTTTCAGAACATAATAAAATATAATATTGATATATATTTTGAACGTTATATAGAATATTGATATATATTTTGAACGTTGAGTATGAATTCAAAAGAAGACATATATATTTTGAATTGTTGTGTATGAATTCAGAAGAAGACTTATATATATATATAGATTTGATAAATTCATAATTTAAATGATGATTAACAATGGTATTTTGGTATGCAAAGTATTAAATAGTATGAATTTAATAGTATTATATATAGATTCGAAATTTTTTTTATTTTAAAAAAAATCATAGTTATTAAGTTGTTATATAATATTTAAAAACCTTGCGGGCATGTCCATTTTGTGTTAAAGGTAGTAGTCTATTCTGAATCCTTTGAGTGCGTGCCAAACTGACGATGACGATACAAATTCTAAAGCAACGGTGGTTCCCATCTCGCATCGGTTAACTTTAACGAAACAAATAAGTTTGATGGTTGCAGTCCATGTGGTTTGAACCCTACGCTGGCAATTACTAAAAATAGTGGTTGTTACCAACTCTCCTATGTAATCAAATATATATATATATATATATATATATATATATATATATATATATATATTTTTTTTTTTTTTTAAATAAATAAATAATAAATTTATATATAAAATTAATAACACTTTTTATTAAATCCAAAAAAAAGAAAAATAACATTTGTTATTAAATATTTGATCGGATTCAAAAATATATGACCAATTACTAAAAATAGTGGTTGTTGCCAACTCTCCTATGTAATCAAAAAAAAAAAATATATATATATATATATATATATATATATATATATATATTTTTTTTTTTTTTTTAAATAAATAAAATAATAAATTTATATAGAGAATTAATAACACTTTTTATTAAATCCAAAAAAAGAAAAATAACATTTTTTATTAAATATTTGATCGGATTCAAAAGTATATAATTTTTTATATATAAATTTGGTTAGTGTGAGAAAGCTTTACGATTTACGCTTAGGGTTAAACAACATCATCCCACTATGACTTTTCATAAAGGGAAAAGTTGAGCTTATCACTAGGGAATTTAACACACAACAGGGTTAAACATCATCATCCCACCATGACTTTTCGTAAAGGGGAAAGTTGAGCTTATTACTAGGGAATTTAACACACAATGACATACACGCAATAGATTGAACCTTGGACCTTCCGAAAAAGAGTCAAACGTTAAAATCGTTGACTTTTCATAAAGGGGAAAGTTGAGCTTATCACTAAGGAATTTAACACACAGCGACACACACGCAATAGATTGAACCTTAGACCTTCCGAAAAAGAGTCGAACCTTAAAATCATTGCTTTGTTTCTTCTTAAGACAAAAAATATATAAAATTATTATTTGAAGTTAATTTAATTTGTCTCAATACTTAGCAGCTTCCTAGTCTAAGTGAATCTTTATGCTTGGATTGAGCATCATCATCCTACCATGACCTTTCATAAAGGGGAAAGTTGAGCTTATCACTAGGGAACTTAACACACAACGACACACACGCAATAGATTGAACCTTGGACCTTTTGAAAAAGAGTCAAACCCTAAAATCGTTGCTTTGTCTTCTCTGAAGACAAAAATATATAAAATTATTATTTGAAGTTAATTTAATTTGTTTCAATACTTAGCAGCTTCCTAGTCTATAGGTGAATCTTTATGTTTTTTTGTGGAGTTTTGAGGAGAGAAGATATTTATCAAAATAGATGCTCAACTATAGGAAAATTTATCCAGAGTAAAACAAGATTGGTTGTTTGGATGGATGTTTCAGGTTTTGGGCCTCAATCCATTACTATCTCCTCAAGCAAAGCAAAGAGGAATGGATTCTAAATATTGAATAGAAAAAATTCTCCTTAAGATGTTATAGTTGTCAGCAATATGACCGCCACCTGAAGAGAGATGCTCGATCAATCGATCATACTCTAATTCCTCCTTGGTGGAGGATAAGGTCCTACATGCGAATGATTCCGAACCTTCAAATATTTAAGTTCAAAAGGAAGAAGCTTCATCCTCTATATTCACCAATTATTCAACATGAATCATGAGAGCAACAAAAGAGTCAACCCCAAAAGAAGAATTTGAATCATATCATTGATAAAAGTCAAATGGTTACTTAAAACCATCCAGATGGTTTCATGGAAAAGATCAGTACCTCGGATAGTATTTTTAAAGTTAATTATGAAACAATTAGTAACAGTAAGTTTTTTGAAAATAATCCTACAAAATATGTTACAACTACATATTATCTCAAAATAATCCTACAAAATATGTTACAACTACATATTATCTCAGGAGCTTGAAATGCAAAAATACATTCTCAGAACTTGTCACTCTTACCACTCTATAGAAGGAAGAACCTCTTTGATGGATGAATGTTATGTTTGTTTTCCTTATATCTGTTGTTGGAATTATATATCATATAAGGGTTGTTCTTGTTATTGTTATAAAAATTTAACAAATTGAGAAAGATGTAAAATATAAAATAAATATGCTTTAATTAACTTGTAAAATGCATGAAAAAAATACAATGATTTATTTTTAAATGCTAGTGGTTTAAAAAAACCACTAGCATAACCTATTAAAAAAAATCCTTCTTGATGTCACGTGGAAGAAGGCATGGAACTTGAACTTAGTTGCCCTTGATATTTTTAGGCCTAAAGTTGTATGTTGGTCGCATCAGACGTGGTACAATAATACAGTGTAAGATTTTTTTAAGATACAATGCAAGATATTGAACTTAGTTGCCCTTGATATTTTTAGGCCTAAAGTTGTAAGTTGGTCGCATCAGACGTGGTACAATAATACAGTGTAAGATTTTTTTAAGATACAATGCAAGATATTTAACCAACCTAGGAATGTCTTTGTCAAAAATTTACTATTAACATAGACACCCTTTTAAGGTCATACCCTCACCCTTTCGTGGGTATTTTTTATAATTATTTTTTTTTTCATGTTTTGACTAAACGTCGAACCATATGTTCAAGTAGAAGAATAAAACATTTTTATAAGGAGATATTCATTTGTCATGGAGGGTTAAGGAATTATATTTCATCTCAAGAGGAATAACCTTAGTCATGGATAGAAGGAAAGTGTATTAAACCTTAGTCATGGATAGAATGAAAGTGTATTAATTTATGTTTTTAATATATATAGTGAGATGGATTTTTTTTTTAAATGAAATTCAATGGATAGAATGAAAGTTTATTAATTTATGTTTTTAATATCTAGTGAGATGGTATTTTCGGGTGTAGTGTAACGATTCGGGTTTTGACTCTGCTTTGAAAGGTCTAAGGTTCAAACCGCGATGTTGGCAATTGTGTGAGGGGTGGGTGTGTGGTGGCTTTGTGTTAAATTTCCTAGTGATAAGTATAACTTTCAATTTTAGGAGGGATCATGGTTGGGAGGAGACTGCCCAACCCTGTACTTGGGTCATAGGAGTTTCTCACAATAACCAAATCCAAAAAAAAAAAACTAGTGAGATGGATTTTTTTAAAAAGAAACTTATTGCATCATATTGTTATATAATGATATTGAAATGAAATGAAAGATTTTAATTACGTTTGCGAGACCCAAACATGGTTTATGGGACCTTCAAATATGAAAGCACAGTTATTTAAATCATATGACCATTAATATCCTTAAGAAGGTTGTTCTTTCTCACACTGATTTGGGTTAGCAACTCCTCAACTTTTTATTTTACTTTTTTCAAATAACTCTATCATAGACCCTTTTCCAAGTGTTTTTTTATTTGCTATATCCACTAATGTAGAGGAGTTGGAGAGCAAGTGGGTAGTTAAAACTCTCCATTTGAAATCGAGAGGCCTAGGTTCAAATCTCTTCCCTCACATGTTGTGGATATGCTATGTAAAGGTTATATCGTGACCACATAATAATATTTACCTCTTTTAAAAAAGTGTTTTTTATTTGCTACGAATGTTCGAAAAACTCGAACATTTATAGATGAAATGTTTACGTCTCTATTGTCCCTGTGTTGCATAGAGCACATATCTTTTCTTCCCATTGTTCCTTGGGCGTTGTCCATCTCCCTGTTTCACATCTAAGCCTATGAGAGCTAGTCCTTATCTGAGCAATGAGGATTTTTTCCCTCCACTTGATTTGAGCGCCTATATATGCTTTTTCCTTATGGTCATACATTGGGTTAAACTTTGCAATATAATATTGTCTTTTCTTCCTTGCATTTTTCCACATTCCACTTCTAAACTTTTCATTTACATAGTTTTTTTAATGTCTATAACAAGTTGACTATTTAAACTTGTATCCTTTCGAAAGATTCGAACATCAGTCTCCTCTTTAAAGTTGAGGAATTTATTCCATTAAACTAATGTCATTATATTATTTTGAGTTAAAAAATGAAGGTTTTTACGAAGGGTCCTGGTTTCCTTGTATGAACTTAGATTATTTGTATGAAAACCCAAAAATATATTATTACAATATCCCTCACAAAACTAAGTAAATAAAAAATATGGGTTTTTATGAGAAATTCTATTCCCCTAGTGTCAGGAAAACTCAAAGATATACGTTATCATATCTTTCACGCGACCAATGAAAGGGATGTTTGTCTCGACATTTTGTACCATTCATTAAAGAAAAAACATGTGAATTTTTAAATTTATTTATGGATTGATTACGAGGTTAAAGATTTATATATTTTTTTTAATTGAAATTTTTTTGAAGGATTACCCTTTCCCTTTTACTCTAACTTAGTTACATTAAGTAATATAACCTATTTGATGTCATTGGGATTTGAACCTTTGTGGGTCAAATCATCCACATGTTTCAACCATTGAATCATAACCTCCTTAACTATAAGGTTAAAGATATTTATTTATTTATTTTTACAATGGGATTGAAATGGGCCCATCCATATTCTATAATCACCACAAAATGGTATTACAAAAATTTGGCTATTTAAACATGTATCCTTTGTCAAGATTTGATCCAAGTCTCTCCTCAATGAATCAAATAAATTGAGCTAATGCCATTGGATAAAATTTAAGTTAAAAAAAGTAGGTTTTATGATGTAACACCCCAAAAAACATGACACAAGAAAACACACACAAAAAGAAAAGTTTACATATTATAATTTATTTTTTTTACTAAGGAGGAGGATTCATAAATCCCCAACCAACCTTAGATCGACCTACTGTTTGACATAGCCTAAGTTTCTTAAGAACTATACCACACAAGATTCCCTTCACGCAAGTCCCGTCTGCGTAAGCCTATCTTGTGTTGTGCACGTAAGCCTATCTCTCTCATCAGTCTTGATGAGCTAGACTTACCACCTTCAATTGTTAGAAGGTGTACACACATCTCCATATCCACACAAGTCGTTATGTGTGGGCATGTTATGTGTATTGTGAGCTAAGCTATCAATATTGTCCACTGACAAGCTATCTTAGCTCTGGTACAATCTTCCAAACCTAGTTTCCAACCTCCCTAAGGGGGTCTCAAGCCCTTAGGGTACCTCTAAGTTCACCTAGAACTTACTAAATATTCTTTCCTTTTTAATCATCACAAGAGCATAAAAGATCTAGATACTAAATCTAACAAAATGAATTATCATCAAGCAAGCATAGTCAAGGCATAGAGAAACAATAACCAATTATGCATACATTAAAAGGTTTAAATGCAGAAGACTAAATAAAGAAGTACTAGATGTGGTAGTTACAAAGTTCATTCAAGTACATGAACTAGTATGGTACACCCCATACCTTTCCACACTACTTTACATCCATTTTATCGAGGAAATCTCCCCACAATCTAATCTATTGCAAAAATAATCAAGAAGTAAGGTAGAGAGCAAACTTGTGGATTGGTCTATCTCCTAACTTTGACCTTCCTACTCTTCCATCGATCAAGTGAGGATAGTAGGGGATCAGGACACTCATGGATTTGGATAGACATGCTTCTATATGCACTTACTTAATTCATTGCCAAATTGCAACTATACAAATAACCCAAGCAATTCAACTTACTAATGCATAGTCCTTTATCATAGAAACTACCCTTTCCACTTCCCCTCTCACCCAACTTGAGAGAGTCAATCAACCATGCATTAGCTCACATGCTCTATTTGTAGTAAATGAACTACCCTCCTCAACAATTAGAGTCCCATACCCATAATTGCTAAGTAATCATTTATTTCATAACATAAGGTCCCATACCCTTAAATTACAAAATAACCATCTATTTCATTTATTTTATAACATAAGGTCCCATACCCTTAAATTACAAAATAATCATCTATTCCATTTATTTCATAACATAAGGTCCCATACCCTTAAATTACAAAATAACCATCTAATTCATTTATTTCATAACATAAGGTCCCATACCCTTAAATTACAAAATAATCATTTATTTCATAACATAAGGTCCCATACCCTTAAATTACAAAATAACCATCTAACCCATTAATTTCATAACATAAGGTCCCATACCCTTAAATTACAAAAGTTTTTTGAAAATAATCCTACAAAATATGTTACAACTACATATTATCTCATAAGTTTGAAATGCAAAAATACGTTCTCAGCACTCTTTAGAAGGAAGAACTTATTTGATGGATGAATGTTATATTTGTTGTTGGAGTTATGTGTCATATAAGAGTTGTTCTTGTTGTTGTTATAAAAACTTAACAGATTGAGAAAGATGGAAAATATCTTTATAAAAATGCAATGAAAACCATACAATAATTTATTTTTAAATACTAGTGGTCAAAAAACCACACAGAACTTATTAAAAAAAATCTTTATTGATGTCACGTGGAAGAAGGCATGGAACTTGGAACTTAGTTGCCCTTGATATTTTTAGGCCTAAAGTTGTATGTTGGTCGCATCACACGTGGTACAATAATAGAGTAATTTTTTTTAAGATACAATGCAAGATATTTAACCAACCTAGGAATGTCTTTGTCAACAAAATTACTATTAACATAAGGTCATACCCTCACCCTTTTTTTTTAAGATACAATGCAAGATATTTAACCAACCTAGGAATGTCTTTGTCAAAAAAAAAATTACTATTAACATAAGGTCATACCCTCACCCTTTCGTGGGTATTTTTTATAATTATTTTATTTTATTTTATTTTTTTATGGTTAACTCAAACATCGAATCATGTGGTCAAGTAGAACAATAAAACATTTTCATAAGGAGATATTCATTTGTCATGGAGGTTTAAGGAATTTTATTTCATCTCAAGAGAAATAGCCTTAGTCATGGATAGAATGAAAGTGTATTAATTTATGTTTTTAATATATAGTGAGATGGATTTAAAAAAAAAAAAAACTCAATCGATAGAATGAAAGTTTATTAATTTATGTTTTTAATATCTAGTAAGATGGTATATGGGGTGTAGTGTAACGGTACGGGTTTTGGCTCTTCTTCGGGAGGTCCAAGGTTCAAACCGCGACGTTGGCGAGTGTGAGAGAGGGGTGGGTGTGTGGTGGCTTTGTGTTAAATTTCCTACTGATAAGTATAACTTTCAACTTTAGGAGGGGTCATGGTTGGGAGGAGACTTCTCAGCCTTGTACGTCGGTCATAGAGGTTTCTCACAATATTATGTCCCTTAATAACATAATATAATATAAAAGGATTAAGAGTTATGTTTAGGAGGGTCCTAACATCCTCCTTCTAAATTTTTCCTACGATGTCTTCTCTACCTCCTCGGTCCATGTTTCCCGCCTACCCGCCATTACTCCTCGACCAACCTCTGACAGGAGGTAGGGTGAACACCCCTCTCCTTTCTCTTCCCAAGGTGATTGCCATAAAGAGTTTTCCTCTCATGTTAGGGCAATTCGACCGATTCTACTGAATTTCGTCTTGTCACCATAACGTCTCAGGGGGGTCGACCGAAGGGTGGGCAGCGACTTCCTAGGTACGCTGAGGCAACCACATTCTCTTTAAGCATTATCTTTTGCCTTTCTAAAATAAATCAACTATTTATTTTAAACAATATCTTTTGCCCTTTTAAATAAATAAACTATTTATTTAACATATTTTGCTCTTTTTAAATAAATAAACTATTTATTTAACATCTTTTACTCTTTTTAAATAAATAAACTATTTATTTTAAACAACATCTTTTGCCCTTTTAAATAAATAAACTATTTATTTAACAACATCTTTTGCTCTTTTTAAATAAATAAACTATTTATTTAACAACATTTTTTGCTCTTTTAAATAAATAAACTATTTATTTAAACAACACACATATGAAGTTTGTGAAGGCAAACCATCTACCCCATGATCACCGATTATCAAGGTTAATAATGCTGAAGTAAAAGATAATCATGCAAGTGCATCAAACAAAGAGGGAGTCTTTCCATCAATCTAATCACCTATCTTAGCCTCTAGAACTTACGATAGCTACTAGGCCATCAATCTGGGGCTCAAGGTGATTAGACATTGATGATTATCCCTTAACCGAATGCATGCCTATATAAAGGTATATATTTGTGTTACCTTTGAGTTGCCTTATCATCACTTCCCCTTCCTCAAGTATTCTCTCCTTCGATGGATGACTCAATTTCCTCCACTCATGAGTGTACCTGATACTACACATTGGCAATTTATTAGCAGCAACATATCCTTCATGACTTATCTAATATCATGAAGCTACTTGATTGCACAAAATCGAATATTAGTCATATTGGTTAATACATTATTTTTTCTATGTTTCAAAAGTCCATATGAGAGGGTCATGACATATGAGGGGTTATGATCCCCTTGTATCGGAGTTTGAACTTGGGTCTCTTGAATGAAAAACTAAAGATATACCACTATGATATCCCTCACATTTGAACTTGGGCCTCTTGAATGAAAATCCAAAGATATATCACTATGGTATCCCTCACTGTACAAGTTAAAGATATTTATTGACATAAGTTTAATTAATTTAATTTTTCAACTTTTAAACAAGAGATTTTTTTTAATATAATGTGAAGTGTGTGTTTGACTCCTATTGATAAGCTTTGCTCTCATCCTTATAAGAGGGGATGCCCAGCTTGAACGTTGGTCATAGGTGTTGAGGATACTTAGGCTTAGTCGTTTAGCCTAAGTTATGATTATTATTATTGTATTACATATTTTATTTGCATGCATTAATGTAATATGTGAAGGTATAGTATAGCCTTAGTGAAACTTTTCGTCAAATTTTTGCATCTTCACATCACTCTTTTTACAAAAATTAAATATTTTTCACTCCATAGGTCAAAATTTTTGCATTTAGGGGTAAAATTTTTGAGTTTTAAAGTGCAAAATTTTTGTGAAAATTGGAGAAGTAAGTTGAATTTTTAGCACTAAACTCACCCTATTTTTTAAATTTCAAGAGGAAAATTTTGTGATTTGGGTCATTATTTTGCAAACCTATACTGGCATACACTAGAAAAAAAATGACAAATGATCTTGCACAACAAGTAGCCAATATTACCACTGTTGTTGGTTATTTAATGGAGAAAGTGAAGGGTATTTTTGTGGCTACCCCCCTCAAGGAGATGTCAAACTTTACAACAACAAATTTGCCAACAAAATCAAATGTGATGTTAAAACTTATGACGAATCCCATAATCCTGATGTATTGTCTACTTGGATATTGGATATGGAGACTTGGTTCTCATATGCCAAGCTCCAAGAAGAGGATCGATTACCTTTGGCAAGGGTAAGACTTACAATTTCAGCACAAATGTTGATTTTTGATGGCACAACTAAGGTCAATAATTGGAAAGAATTAGTGGCACTTTTGAAAGAAACATTTTTTCATCTGACTACCAGGCAGATCTAAGGATCAAATGGTATAAGATAAAGCAAGGTTTTAATATGCTAGTTTCTGATTACATTTTTCATTTCAATAACCTTAGAGTTCTTTCTGGAATCACTTCTTCAGATCAAGAGCTTATTGAAAAATTTGTAAGTGGTTTGCATGATCCTATAATGAGAGAGATGAAATTCATTCCATTTGTCTCATTGTCATCGGTATTCAAGCATGCCATCTTAGAGAAGGAGAAATTTGGTGGTTCTTATAGGTCACGACCATCACATGAAAGCTCTTCCAAAGGTTCGAATCAACACCAACAAAAGGTGAAGAACTCCTCTTCCCCTAATTCTTCTACTCCTCCCCATTCATCTAAATCTCATTCTTCCTCTTCTAGCTCTAAAAATTCTTCTTCTTCTACATTGTATTGTGCTTATTGTAAAAATAATGGTCATACCAAAGCTAATTGTTTTATACTTGGGAGAATGAAGAAGAAATCCCTTTTTGTAAAGTCAAATGAGGAAACACAAGATGGTCACATTGTGGCTACAGGGAGAGAAGAAGAATATCCTGCTTTGAAGGGTAAACTCAACAAGGTTACCCTTATGACAAATGTTTCTGCTCATGGGGTCGTGACCTTTTTTTTGTCACTAAGGCCCACCTAACACACAATGTTTCTATTGATTGTATCATAGATAACGACTCACAGAAAAATCTGATTGCAAGATCCGTTGTCAAGAAGTTGAAGCTTCCCACAAAGCCACATCCTCAACCCTATGCACTTGGGTGGAAGGATGTTGACTCTACTTCAAACATCACACACACTTGCATCGTGTCCTTTACCTTTGGTGATAAATTTGTGGATAAGGTTAGGTGTGATGTCACATACATGGATTATTGTGGAATGTTGTTGGGTAAACCTTATCAATATGATAGGAATGTTGTATACCATGCTAAAAAGAACACCTACACATTGAAATTGGATAACAAATAATATCTGGTGGAATGCACTAAGAACACATCTAATCTAGTGCTAATTTGTAGGTAAGCTCGCAAAGCAGTAAATCAAGCACAAGAGTTGGCACTCATATTCATAAGACCCACATAAAAAGAAGATCAAGCACAAACTTTGAAGCAGAGTTGCATTAACCAAATCACACACAATCCACATAAACAGAGAAAAATACCAAAGTTTTTTAGATATTCCTTTTTGAGGAGAATGGAGATTATAGAGACCAATCCCATACAAATTTGAAATTCCCCCCAAATACCCTATTTCCCCCTTTTCCCGTCTAGAACAATCTATTTGAAATTTGAATTTCGGAGGCAAACTTCTTGAGGTCATAACTCATCGCTCGTTGCTCGAAATGACTATTGGCACATGTTTTCGAAAAGCTCTTGAAGGGGTTTACTACCCTATATTGTGTTGAGACATAATACCGCCATATTTCAGCCCTTAAAATGCTTCTAAGGCCTTCAAAATTGACCTCCAAGTTTTACTAGTAGGATTTTCACTAGTTTTGACAGGGTAGGAGACCTTAAAATTTACATATCTCCCAAACTGCTTAGGATATTGGGATGATTATTTTGGCATTGGGTCTATTTCTCCATCCTCTAAAAAACTAAACAAACTTTAGAACAAAATAAAACAAATATAAATTTGGGTGATGCAAGATCACTCTTACACCGTTGGATGCTCCTACATCAAACTTCTAAGTTCCACACAACGAATATTTCACTTCAAAATATTCTATAGTCACATAAGATTGTGTTTAATGAACTCACCAATCTACCATCGGAGACAGATATTAATCATAGCATCAAAATCATTCCAGGTGTATCACTTCCAAATGCACCCATTACCAATAATCAGTGCTACATATGGATGAAATCAAACGTCAAATTGAGGATTTGTTGGAAAAAGGATTCATTAAGCCTAGCACTTCTCCGTGTGCTTCCCTTATCCTTTTGGTGCTAAAGAAGGATGGCTCATGGATACTTTGCATTTATTTTTGTGCATTGAACAAAATAACAATAAAAAATAGATATCCTCTCCCTCGCATTGATGACTTGCTAGATCAACTTCAAGGGGTAATTTTTTTCTCTAAAATTGATCTTAAGAGTGGTTACCATCAAGTAAGGGTTCAAGTAGAAGACACTTGGAAAACAACATTCAAGACTAAATTTAGGTTCTTTGAGTGGTTGGTGATGCCCTTTGGTCTTACAAATGCACCTGTAACCTTCATGAGGTTGATGAATGAAGTGTTTAGGGACAACCTAGATAACTTTGTGATCATATACTTGGATGATATCCTTGTATATTATGCTACTTGGAAGGTACACTTACAGCACTTAGATCAGGTTCTCTGCACTCTTGAGAATAACCAACTTTTTGCTGACCTTCCTAAGTGTTCATTTGCCTAAATTTCAATCTCCTATCTTGGCTTCATAATAAATTAGCAAGGAATCCATGTAGATCCCACAAAGGTAGAAGCACTCCAAAATTGACCAACTCCCTCCTCTGTCACTGATCTTAGGATTTTCTTTGGACTTGTGAATTTCTATTGTAAGTTCATACACGGCTACTCTATGTTGCTCATCCCTTGCACCATCTCACAAAGGCCAAAGTTAGATTTCATTGGATCAAGGAACATGATCAAGCCTTTGAGACCTTGAAACACAAACAGTGCATTGCCCCTGTTCTTGTCCTTCCCAACCTTTCTCATCCATTTGAGATAGAGACATATGCATCATAGTTTGCAATGGGAGTTATTTTGAAGCAAAATGGGAACCCCTTGGCATACTATTCCGAGACCTTCTCAACTGCCAAAAGAAACTACTCCACATATGACAAAGAGTTGTATGCATTGGTCTAAGCCATCAAATATTATAGATACTATATTCTTGGGAAAGAAACAATTGTCCACACAGATCACATGTCTCTCAAGTTTCTTCAGCCACAAACCAAGATTGAGGAAGCTAGACATATGAAGTGGGCCACTTACTTGCAGCAGTTCCACTTGGTCATCAAGTACAAGAAAGGAACAACTAATACAGTGGCTAATTGTTTGAGTTGTCCACCCATGGCTCAAGCACAATTGTGACTACCTCTCATATTGGATTTTAGACTTGGCCACCTCTTTATGCTCTTGATCCAAATTTTAGTAAGGTTCACCATCATCTTGTACACCCTTCATCTTCCAACCTCACTCCTTTTCAGGACTACCACATGAAGGATGGAATTTTGTACAAGTTAGAAAAACTTTGTGTACCACAAGAGCATAGGGTTTCTCTCCTCAAAGAAGCCCACTCAACTCTTTATGGAGGTCACTTTGGAAAATAGAAAACACTCCACCACTTACAACGATTCTTCTATTGGCCTCACATGTAGAGAGATTAACTACGATTCTTGAGATAGTGTGTCATATGTTGTCGTTCCAAATCATAAAATAAGAAGTTGGGCTTGAGTGTTCCCTTACCCATTCCTTCACATCCTTGGGAGAGCATATCCATAGACTTGGTGAGTGGATTTCCCTTGACAGTAAGGTAGCATGACAATATTTTTGTGGTTGTGGATCGATTCAGTAAGATGGCCAAGTTCATTCCATGCTGGAATACTAGCACATCACCTGATTTGGCATAGATTTTCTTTGAGATAATGTGGCGATCCTTTGGTCTCCCTACTAGCATAGTATCTGACAGAGATCCACATTTTGTGGGACACTTTTGGAGATCTTTGTGGAAAAGTTTGGGAGTTTCCCTTAATTTTTCCATGGCTTTCCACCCTTAGTCAAATGGGCAGATCGAAGTTGTGAATCGCACACTAGTATAGAGTTTGAGGATCTATCACCACACCTCACTAGAAAAGTGGGATATGAACCTCACTCACATTGAGAATGCATATAATAGAGCAGTTCACAACTCCACAACACATTCATCTTTTGAGGTTTGTCTAGGATTTTAGCCACTTGCACCATATGCGGTGCCTCTTGCGTTGCCCTCTCCCACCACTGCACACATGGAGAAGGAGAAAGATAAGGCAACCTCTTTCATACAAAATTTACAGAGCCTCCATGCTAAGATGACACTGATCCTACAGAGGACTCAGTAGAAATAGAATAAAGTGATGGAAAAGCATCACATTCCTCATCCTTTTCAGGTTGGTGATAGAGTTTGGCTTCTCTTGGACAAACAACGCTTCTTAGAGAAGGCACATAACAAGCTCAAGCCTCTTCGCTATGGGACATACACCATCACTAAGTAGATATCTGAGAATACATTCTATTTGGACCTTCCTTCACATCTTGGTATCCATGATGTTGTCAATGTGGATCTTTTGAAGCCCTATCAGGACTCAACTTTGGAGACTGCACCTGTCGTCAGCCATCCAACATATGTGGTACCTAACTTTCAGCTTTCGCTTGATACAAATAGAGTTTTCAACATGAAGACTCGTCATACTCGATAGAGTTTGACCACTTCCTACCTTATCACCTATTGCGGTCAGCTTCCACACCACGCACACTGGATCTCTCACCATCAGATGGATCGTGATCTTCCAGATTTGTTGAGAGCATTGGGGTCCAATGCTTCTATGGTTGGGAGGAGTGTTGAGGATACTTAGGCTTAGTCATTTAGCCTAAGTTATGATTATTATTGTATTGCATATTTTATTTGCATGCATTGATGTAATACATGAAGGTATAGTATACCTCATGTAAGTATTGCATTTACTTGTTTTAGGTTGTTGTTGTTAGACTGTTAGATTGCATTTGTTTTCTAACAGTTCTTAGTTGTGTGCACTATGATTGTGATCAAGCGGTTATCCTTGTTTAGCACTTTGTTACAAGTTGTTATAACCCTCTCACGATTGCATTATGTGTTCTATTATATATTGCATATCATCAAATAAATATTGAGCTTCATTTTTGGGTTCTTATATCAGTAGGGGTTTCTCACACTAACCTAATAAAAAAAAGTATAAGGTAGCACAATAAGGGCTACACTCCCTGAGCATAACAATAAGAGATTTAAGTGCAAATTTTATCAATTGATATATGAATATTTGTAGCTCTCGAGGTCTAGGTGGATTGGTAAGTGCTTGTCTAGCTAGGCATTTACCAAGAAGACACCCAGGTTCAAACCTCGGGGGTAGCCTGTTTGTAAACATAGTAGTATGATCTGAATCCTCTGAGTGTGTGCCAGACCGATGATGATGGTATGAATCCTGAGTGATCGATGGTCCCCTTCACATTGGGTCAACAATAACGAAGCGGAATAGGTTTGGTGGAAGCAACTCCTGTGGTTTGAACCCTACACTTGTCAGCTACTAAAAATAGTGTGGTTGTGACCAACTCTCCTATGTAACCGAAAAATATATATGCATATTTATCAAGCTATTTTAATACTACTATGTAATCTATTATCTACGAGACCTATTTTAATATTTTTAAAATTATGTGAAAATTTAAAATTTTTAATTAATTTATATTTTTTAATTTTATATTTTTTTGTGTTTAAAACTTTTAATTCTTATTTTTTATTATTTTTTAGTTTTATTATATATTGATTTAAGAAAGATATTGCAATCAAACTTAATATAATTTAAATTGTATATTTTGGTTTCTTTTTCTTAGGTAGGTGATTATATGTATACATTTGACTTGCTATTTATTATATTTATTACAAATGAAAATGTGATAAATGTGCACATTAATTATTTACATGTTAAATATTTAATTATTTTATATGATTTTTAAAGATGAAAATTTAATTTATTTTGTACATTTGAAATAATAATGAGAGTACATTAAATATTTGCAAATCTTATTATTATTATGTAGTTAACATGGTATCCATATCTCTTTATCATTGAACAATGGCCCTCAATTATCTACAAGGATAAATATATTCATTGACATATGTTTACCCTTTGCAAAGGTAGTAGTCTGCTCTAAATCCTCTTAGTGCACGCTAGATCGACGACGACGATATGAACCCTAAGCGACCGATGGTACCCATCTCATGCTGAGTCAATAAGAACGAGATGGTCCCCATCTCATGCCAAGTCAACAAGAACGAGATGGTCCCCATCTCACGCCGAGTCAACAAGAACGAGACGAACATGTTTGTTGGGAGCAGTTTATGTTGTTTGAACCCTACACTGGCCAATTACTAAATATAGTTTTATATACATATATATATTTATTTGGTTAGTGTAAGAAACCCTTAAGACCAATGCACAGGGCTGAGCAGGCTCCCCAACCATGACCCTTCCTAAAGCCAAAAGCTAGGTTATATATAATGAATGGACATGACTTTCTAGGTGAAAGTAAATTGATGGAGTGTTCCCTCTATTTGTATGAATAAGTTTGTAAAGCATAAGAATATTTCTTAAAATTGTTCAACTTGAGTGGCTTAATAATGGAGACTTTGAAACTCTAAATATAGGTTTAAAGTTCAAATTCTATAGAAGCTAGGGTTGTATACCATGTTTTGATAACTGGAATATGGTTGGATAACCATAGAGTAAGCAACATCCTTTGTTAAAAATCACTTTACCCTTTATATTTATATTTATCCTTTCAAAAGGATGCATTATATTATATATGATCTTATATGACATTTTGTATTAACTAATTTTAGTGTATTTTTCTTTAATATTTTATTTAAGAATTGTAAATTTTTAAGAAAAACTAATAAATGTTGATTTTTTTTCTTTTTGATCTTGGTTAGTGTGAGAAACCCTTATGACCGATGCTCAGGGCAGGACATCCCCACCACTACTATGACCTCTCATAAGGGTAAGAGCTGAAATTATTAATAGAAGCCAAACACACAGTCATCACACACCCACCCCCTCACACACTTGCCCACGCTGCTAATAAATGTTGATTTTAACCTGAAAGGGATAGGTTGATTGGTAGCGATTGAGTGCTTATCGATGGGTTACCTTGATTCAATTTCTTATACAATCAAGGGACTTGTTGATTGTGTCTTTACCCAACGGGCTAAGGTTTATAGAGGTTCCCTATGCAACCAAAAAAAATGTTGATTTTTTTAATTGGTCAAATGGGATTGATGGAGAGAATGTGAGCCAAGAGCAAATCTCATATTTTTCTTATTTTGGAAAGCAAGCAAGTGTTGTATGTGTGAGCAAGAAATAAAATACAAGCAAGGAGGGAGCGTCACTACTTCTCATTACAAATCTTACAAGAAACTTAAAAACTAAATGCTCCATGTGAAGAAAATATAGGTAACATGGTAGGAAAGTATTTTTGGGAAGTCCTTACTAGAAATAAGGATACAAGTGCCCTAGTTAGCGATAAGAGGAAGAGTGAATCTATGACAACCTATCTAGGTGGCAGATACTACACCAAAAGTGATTATCAAGGATGAGATAATCAAGTATGATATAACGGTTCTTAAAAGCAAAGGGTTAATATGTAAGTTCCATGGATATTTGTTATGTTTTTCAAAGATTTAAAATTAGATCGATTGGAAGTGGGAATTGAATTCAAAATACTCCATGGCATTTCTTCCGGAAGGATTTTTCCTCATTATCTTCTCCAATTTAAAAATCAAAGATAAAATAATGGATGGTAGCCCTTGGTTTAGTAGCAAAGATGCATTTTATTTAAGACCACAGAGTGATAATTTATCTATAGAGACAGAGACTATTAAAAGGATTATGGTGTGGATTAGGCTTTTTGGACTTATCAACTTGTCAATAAGGAGATTTTGAAGAATATCAACAATACTCTAGGAGAATTTACCTTGTAAAGACCAACTACTAAGGCGATAAGGCATATTGTATACACTCGAATGTGTTGTCATTGATATTTCAAAACATTTATCAAGTTTATTAAGAATAAATTTGAATCAAGAGAATGAGATCAATTAGTGGATTATGAAAACATTGCATTCCAATATCATAAATGTTATGAGATCAAACACATGGCAAGAGATTTCAAAGTGAAAGCAATGGAAAAAGAGAGAAAACTTTGGGTATAAGACACAATTTAATGTGATGCAAGTAGATCATATCATGGTAGAAGTTGCATCAAATCAAGGATTTTCTAATGGTAACATTTGTATCATCAAATATTAAAGGTCATTATAGTTTACTCCAATCAACCATTAAAAAAATTGATATAAGGTATAAGGAAGTACAATATGCAAGTTCAAGTTCAAAAGGAGTTAAATGTGCAAAGGAAAATGGGAAGGCAAATTTTAAAGGGAATGAGGTAAAGGAAGTCAAGGTTAATCTAGGTAAACCATCTTCCTTTTCCTCAACTAGCATAAGATCCTGTCCTTGCAATAAAAATAAAAGTAGTACATAGTGTCTCCATTGCACTTTATAGTTTCAAGAGAAGCATAATAAATAAATGAAATGCATATGGGGGATATCCATAGATATTTAGGGTTTTAGGGTAGCATAAGAAAGTAATTACTATGGAGGATCATTCTTATACTTTAGGATTTTTAGGGCAACATAAAGAAGAAAGTGTTTATGAGGTTATTCCTTGCATTTCAGATTCTTTAGAGCAACATAAATCCTTAAAAGATAATTCTCGTTATGAACAATATGGAAAAATAAAAGAGATTGATTAAGATGAAAGTATTGGTGAGAATGAAAAGAGGAAAGGAAGGTCATCAAAGCATGAACAAAGAGAAAAGTAAACTCAAAGGGATATTGATTTGGGAAGCCAAATAAAAATATAATAGGTGTTAACAAGAAGCGATGTTAATCTCACTAATAAAAATAAAAGGTGATGATAAAAATATGTCATGGAATATTAGGGGTATTAATATGACCCCTAAAAAGAGTTATTAGAAAATTAATAGGTTGTTATAGTCCTGAATTTATTTTAATACAAGAAACAAAAATAAATAATGAAGAACGTAAGGATGCTTTTAAAAATATTTGGAAGATGATAGATTATTTGGTAGTTTCTTCTATAGGAGCTTTTGACAATATTGCAACAATATGGGACAAATGCAAATGGGATGGACAATTGTTAGAAGCAAAAAGTAATTAGGTTGCTAGACTATTTTGTGGAAAAGAGAAAAACATCAAAGCTGAGGTTGTTAGCATATAATCTCTTTATGCACAATAATATCTAGATTGAAGTTCTCACAATAAATTATTTACATAAGTATTCAAGCAAATAGATAAACTTACTATTATTCCCATGGATCATAAACTTAGTATTCTAGTACCAATGAAGTACTAAAATTTCCATTCCTACATCTCATATGCTTGCTCTACATATAGCCTTTGCAATAACTATTGATATTTCAATTATTCATCTTCTTAGACTCTTCACTCTTTCGGGAAGTATGACTTCATATTTCTCATATGAGAAATATATTTTATTGACTCCTAATAATGACAAACCTCTAATGATTACTAAATGACAAACTCTAAATGACTCATATTTACAAGACTCTTTTCACACCACATATTTACAAGTACCAAATAATGTAATAAACTCCAACACCCCCATATTACATTATTTGGTATAAGGTCCATTGTCTTCATTTGCTTTGGTCTTCTTGATCACTTCTTCATGGTGATGAACCTTGATCATTTTTGAATCTTTGTCTTTGTCTTTATTCAATTAGTACCTATCTTTATCCCAATATTGATAGTTGTTGTTACTTGTACCTATTGTACTTTTGAGAAAGTCATCACAATAATATAAATAATCATTTATATAACTTATATAATTATTGTCCCTGTTACAATCAATATTTTTCATGTTAACATCTTTCATGCTGGAGCCATCATAAATGTGTGAATCAATTCTAGCAACATCTTGATAATATGTTTTACTAAGGACCATTTCAGTCTCATCAATACTGCTTAAATCATTACTATGTATACAAGTATTTTCATATGCATTCATGACATTTAAATCATTGGTGTCACAACTTATATCTACCATTTTAGGTTTCAAAACATAATCAAGAATATGTCTTTCTTTTGTAGTATACTAATGAACAATTTTTTCAAAAAATATTATCATCCTTTCAAGTAGAGTGATATTTGCTTAAACACTATCTTATTCTTTTACCATGATAATTTTATCTTCAATTAAATATCTTTTATGATATTGTTCTTCTGGTAGAAGTTGATCTAAATATTTTTGTGAAAGTGTTATCACATCTAAAGCAAATATACCATTTTTGTAGGACCCAAGGGCTTCAATCTTGTTTAGTCTTTTGATAAGACATTTCTTACTACCATTGATGACTTTGAATTCTACTATTCTTCCTCTATCCAATAATTGTGATACCAAAATTAGGTTATTTGCTATCCCTGGAACATAAAAAACATTCTCTAGTGTGCATTTTGAGAAAGGTAGACTAACTATAACATTGCATGTTTCTTGGACTTCGTAGATTTTTCATCAATAATATTAGTTAGTATACTTTATTTCACTTGAATAGAATCAAACCAATATAGGTTGCCAATCATGTGATTGTTGGATCCTGAATCAATATACCAAAAGTTATCTTCATACCCAATTTTTGGTTTTGTTTGATTTGCTTTTGGTGATTCACTATATCTCAAAATATGTTTGTGACAATATTTTCTTTGCTTTCAAAATTATTTCTTAATGAAGTTTACCTCTTTAATCATATGTGACTTTGTGAAAGGCCTTTTTGATGCATTCATAATTGTTTTCTAATTCTTCAAATAATTGTCAATTCTTTCTTTATCTGTTTGGATGATGTCAATAAAGTAGAAGACCTTTTATCTCCCTAATTTTTCTTTTTATAATTTTTTTTCCTTATTTAAATAATATTTTATGATATTTCCATATTCACTTTAGAGAGAATAAATTTTGAACTTTATAGAGAATAAATTTTGAACTTTATAGTATAGCCTTCAAATAATTTATCCTTGTCTTTACTCAATCTTCAATATCCTTTCTTTGTCCTTGATAAAACTCTTCAATATCTTGGGCTTGCCTTGCTTTAAACTCGTTCCTTCAATAATATGTCTTCTCTTCAAAATAAATCAAAAAAACTTTTCTTCAAAAATATATATTTTTAACAATTCGACACTTTCAATAATTAATTCAACTTTCTTCAAATTGTCTTCAATTTTTTTTTTTTTGAAAAATTTGAAAAAACTTGTATTAAAACAAAGATCAATTACAATATGGGAAGAGACTCTTCCCAGCCGAATTCAGAGAGAACACAAGCTTACAATAGTAGAAGAAGATTTGCAATGGAGCCAAATCTCCTGAACCATTAACTAGCTAGCAGGGGGGACGACATGGACAGATGATGCAACTTGTCACGAAATCGCGACACTATTCTTCTCCTTAGGCCGCGAACATGCAACATGTCGCGATATCGCGACACCTTTCCCCTTTGGCCGCGAAAAGCAACATGTCGCGATATCGCGACATTTTCCTCCTTTGGCCGCGAAAATTCAACAAGTCGCGATATCGCGACACTTTTCTCCTTTGGGCACGAAAGTGCAACATGTCGCGATATCGCGACACTTTTTCTCTCTCGGCCGCGATGAAGCAACATGTCGCGATATCGCGACACCTTTTCTCCTTTGGCCGCGAAAATGCAACATGTCGCGATATCGCGACACCATTTCTCCTTTGGTCACGAAAATGCAACATGTCGCGATATCGCGACACCTTTTCTCCTTTGGCCGCGAAAATGCAACATGTCGCGATATCGTGACACCTTTTCTCCTTTGGCCGCGAAAATGCAACATGTCGCGATATCGCGACACCTTTTCTCCTTTGGCCGTGAAAATGCAACATGTCACGATATCGCGACACCTTTTCTCCTTTGGCCGCGAAAATGCAACATGTCGCGATATCGCGACACCTTTTCTCCCTTAGCCGCGAAAATGCAACATGTCGCGATATCGCGACACCTTTTCTCCCTTGGCCGCGAAAATGCAACATGTCGCGATATCGTGACACCTTTCCTCCCTTGGCCGCGAAAAAGCAACATGTCGCGATATCGCGACACCTTTCCTCCCTTAGCCGCGAAAAAGCAACATGTCGCGATATCGCGACAACTTTCCTCCCTTGGCCGCGACGAAGCAACATGTCGCGATATCGCGACAACTTTCCTCCCTTGGCCGCGACGAAGCAACATGTCGCGATATCGTGACAACTTTCCTCCCTTGGCCGCGACGAAGTGACATGTCGCGATATCGCGACAACTTTCCTCCCTTGACCGCGACGAAGCAACATGTCGCGATATCGCGACAACTTTCCTCCATGGCCGCGACGACGCAACATGTCGCGATATCGCGACAACTTTCCTCCCATGACCGCGACGACGCAACATGTCGCGATATCGCGACAACTTTCCTCCCTTGGCCGCGACGAAGCAACATGTCGCGATATCGCGACAACTTTCCTCCCCTGGCCGCGACGAAGCAACATGTCGCGATATCGTGACAACTTTCCCCCCTAGTCGTGACGAGCAACATGTCGCGATATCGCGACAACTTTCCTCCCTTGGCCGCGACGAAGCAACATGTCGCGATATCGTGACAACTTTCCTCCCTTGGCCGCGACGAAGCGACATGTCGCGATATCGCGACAACTTTCTGCCCTTGACCGCGACGACGCAACATGTCGCGATATCGCGACAACTTTCCTCCAGTGACCGCGATGACGCAACATGTCGCGATATCGCGACAACTTTCCTCCAATGACCGCGACGATGCAACATGTCACGATATCGCGACAACTTTCCTCCCTTTGCTTTTTCTTTGATCATTGGCTCAAGGACCTTTCCAGACCCTGTCTAATCACCTCATCCTCAATATCCATGTCACTGTGCAACTGAACTCCAACCTCCTTTTCCGCACCCATCTTAGCCAAAAAGTCAGCCGCTTTGTTCAAATCTCTACTCGCATAAACTGGGATCACGTCCTCCAATTCCTTCCATAATTCTTTAATTTGGGTAACAAGAGCCCTCAACCTCCAAGCTTTCAGATCAAAGTTCCTCATGCAGTCTAGAGCTCCAACCATTATTTGCGAGTCCGATTCAAGAATAATCCCGCGGTGGCCATGTTTCATTGCCCAAACGAAGCGTACTTGATGGCAATGGCTTCGGCTTCATTGTTAGTGGATCTTCCTAGGCCTTGCAATTCCCAATAGAGCACAGTCCCAAGCATGGTTTCGGCACACCACTCCAATTCCGGCTCTACCCAGATTGCCTTTTGCAGCTCCATCAATATTGATTTTAATCCAACCTTCAGGGGGAGGTTTCCAACAATTTATGTCCTGTCCCTCTTGCAGTTCAATGCGTTCTTCCACAGTTTCGGTGACCTTGCTCCAAATGGTCTGCCAAACCCCGTCTAGAGCAGTAAAAGTTTCTCTAAAAATTTTGGCATTTCTTTCCAGCCATACTTGCCACCAGATAAAGCTTAAACCGAGCTCCCAACCAAAACGAAGAGCTTTAGATTTGAATCTACCTTTCTGCCATTTTGCCCAGATATTCATCCGGTTCAGGTCACCACTTACTTGAATTTTAAAGTAAGCAAACCAACGCAGCCAAATCTGTCGGGTGAAAGGGCAACCAAACAGCAAATGGTCAGCAGTTTCCTCGCTCTTGTAGCATAGTACACATTGAGAAGGGCCGATGATACCTTTTGATCTGAGATTATCAAAAGTGAGGATTCCATTGTGCATGCACTGCCAGGCAAAAAAGTTAACTTTCGGCCAACCTTTAGAGTGCCATATTTTCCTCCAGTCCTCAACCTGAAAAGTATGAGGGGGGGGCTCTGGGAGAATGCTGTCATATCCGTCCTTTACTGTATAGACGCCAAGACTCCCAAAGCCCCAAGCTAATTCATCCTCCACGTCTCCCCCTGTAAGAAATCTTTCTGTCAGAATTTTAGTCATGATGGGAGTCAAATCCGGAGGGATTGAAATGGGCCACTCATCCAACTTCTTGAACTGCTTAAACTTACACTCCCCCAGATGAGTAGTTGTGAAATAACTTTCAATACGGATCCATCCCTTGGCTTCAATGGCTGCTTTTATTGGTCGTAATTCTAGAAATTCAGCAATGATGGGTGGGAACTGATCCCAAGAATCTGTCCAAAAATGAGCCTTCTCCCCTCTTCCCACTTTCCAAAATAAGCGGTCTTTAACAACCTGAGACCCTAACTTGAGAGCCTCGCCAAACTAGGGACCCAAGTACCATCCAAGGGGATGCGAGCTACATCGATTGGGTTGGCCTGTCCCAAGTATTTGCTAGTTAGGATTCTACTAAAAATGGAGGTGGGTTGGGAGATCCATCTCCAGTACAGCTTTCCACCCAAAGCTTTATTATTTAGCTTAGATTTTCTCAAACCTAGACCTCCTTTAACCTTGGGTCGGGTAACTTTGTCCCAGCCCACTAAGGCCCACTTTCTCTCTCCCTTTGCTCCTTCCCATAAAAACTTTCTAGCCATCCCGTCCAACTCCTTCCAAATTGTAACCAGGGTAGCCAGGATAGAGAATTTGTAAATTGGCATGGCTTGAATGACCGACCGTAAGAACGTTAATCCGCCACCATAACTTAACCACTTGTGAGACCAGTGATTAATTCTGTCCTTGATACACTCCAACAGATTCCTCCATGTGTCTAATTTTAGCTTCTTAAAGTGCAAGGGGACCCCCAAGTAAACCACTGGGAGAGAAGTCCTTGTGAATCCCAAGATTTCTAAAATTCTGTTCTGAAGCCTTTGCTCCGCATTAAAAAAACCACTTTGGATTTCTTGTAATTAATGACCTATTGAGTAGCCCCGAGATAGACATTAAGAGTATCCCTAATCATTCTTGCTTCCCCGAAGCTGGCCACTCCCACCAAACCAAGTGTCATCCACAAACTGTAGGTGCATTAAAACTTCGTCACCCACCCTGATACCCAATAATCTACCTTGCTGTCTTCTCCTCAAGAAAAGTCTGCCAAGACCTTCAGCCAAAATGAGAAAAAGATAAGGAGAACATGGATCCCCTTGGCGCAGTCCCCGAGTAGCTCCAAATGGTTGCGAAGGAAGGCCCTTGATTAGCACAGAGTAAGTCGGGGTAGAGACACAACTCATGACCCACTCTATCCAGTCCTGAGAGAAACCAAAGGCTGCCATCATTTTAGCCAAGAAACTCCATTCAACCCTGTCATAAGCCTTTGACATGTCCAGTTTTATGAACATCCCTTTATTACCGAAAGTGTGCATTGAATGGATTGCTTCCCGGGCCACAACCACCCCATCCGGAATCTGTCGTCCCTCAACAAAACCCCCTTGCTCATAGGAGACAATGTTGTGAAGAAGAGGTTTTAGGCGCTCAACCATTACCTTTGTGATTATTTTGTACAACACATTACATAAGGCAATAGGCCTATAATCTGAAATATGAACCCCCTCCTCCCCTTTTGGAATTAAGGTAATGAAAGTGTGGTTTATAGCTTTAAGCATTCTCTTATTTTCTCTGGACTCTTCTACAACAGCCCTTACATCTTCCTCTAAGTAGTCCCATAAAGCCTGAAAAACTCAATTGGGAAGCCGTCTCGGACCTGGAGTTTTACCAGTGCTCATTCCAAAGACCACAGTTTTCAATTCATCTCTATCAATGGGTTTGAGGAGGGCCTCGATTTTCATCCTCATAAATAACAAGCAGTATGACAGAAATAACTTCATTTTGGGCCTCTACATCTTGTACCACACTTTCCTTAAAAAGCTTAGAAAAATAATCCATAGCATGGGAATGCATACCCGGAAGTGTATCAAAGGAATGACCGTTCTCATCTTGAAGGGCCTCCATCTTATTCATCCGTCTTCGAGCACAAGCAATCCGATGAAAGAATTTTGTATTTTTGTCCCCTTCTAATAACCAGGTGGTTCTTGCTCTCTATCGCCAATAGGTCTCCTCCCGGTTGTCAATGTCCTCAACCGCCGTACGCAAGGCATCATCCTCGCCTTTGAGCCGGTCTCGTAATTACTCCTTCTCTCGAACTATTTTTGGACCTCATCCCATCTGGCCACCAATGGAGCTCTTTGGGCCTGGAAGTCTGTTTTATTAGCACGCCTCCAATACTTCAACTGAGTTTTGACATATTGTAGTTGTTTGTGGATTCTCAACATTGCTCTCCCATAAGCCGGGCGGCCTTCTTCCCACCACCGTGGAATTTTCTCCCGAAGTTCTTCTTTCTGAAGCCAAAAATTCTCAAATCGAAAGGTTTGTGATGCTGCCCCATCCTAGTCCCGCCTTCCAACAGAATGGGACAATGATCCGAAACTCGGGCCTTCTAAAATCTAAAAATTTATATTCCATTTTACAAACGCCTCCTCCGAAACCAGAAAACGATCTAGCTTAACCTTCCTGCTATGTGGCTCCCGCCTTTTATTAGTCCAAGTGTAGTTAATGCCAGGACATTTAATGTCCACTAAGTGCAAAGCCCGGACTTGGGCAATCATGAAACGGTCCCCCCGGGTCCAAAAATGGTGTTCCCCCTTCCCGGTCTCTAGAAGATAATTTAGCGTTAAAGTCCCCCGCTATAATCCAGCCTAGATCTTCCCTTGAGGTTCGCATGTTATGCACAACCTTCCACTGCCGCCTCCGACCATCTAGGTTTTGAGACCCATAAAAGTTTGTGATTAGAACGTGTTCCGCAGGTGACATTATTCCTAAAAAGAGAAGTGAGAACACCCCTCCAGGCAAGATGTTCTATTGCAGACCATTCAAGAGAGTTCCACAGAGTAACAATCCCCCTCGAGGCACCTTGGGCAGCCACATCCATATGACCAGCACCCCTCCAAATTCTCGTTGACTATTTTGGACATAAGATCCAATGACATCTTAGTCTCCTGTAAAAGCAAAAAATCAGTATTACGATTCTCTAAAAGTCTTCGAACAACAGATTGATGGGTTCTCGCTGTTTAAACCCCTCACATTCCATGATTGTATAATCATTGGTTACCCTGGGAGCAATAAGAGTCTATTGTCCTCACCGATCCTCCCGTGATCAATTTGTCTCCTTGGGCCGCTAGCAACTCCTTATTGGATCTTCTACCTACTCCCCGAGAATTGCTGTTTTTTGATCTTTTTTCTACCCCGGGTTATCCCCAAAGTTGGCCTTTCCCTGTTCTTCTCTCGGTATTCCCATGCCGACATCCCGAGATACCGTCTCGCTCCCGGTTATGCACTACTAAAGCCCCCGAACACACCGGGCCGTGATACCTCACAGAGTTCAACTACCTGTCGTATGACGGGAGGAGATGAGAGAGGGAGTTGCCCGAGAATATTAGAAGTTTCCTTATTACCCTCCATGCCCTCCATAAATTGTTCCTCTTCGTCAACCAATGACTTAAATATCTCATACCTATTGGCAGGTCTGAGATGGGATTGCTCCTTTCCCTCTTTTTTCTTTGTCCGTATTTTTCTTCTGGGTTGTTCAAAACCCTCTCTCTGAGCTTCCCGGCCCCGAACGGTGCTATTAGAATCTTTATTAAGTGTTGCCTTATCCTCTTTAGGCAGGTTTGGCATTCCTAAAGGGGCCTCCATTTTAGCATTCATATTATTAGGGCAAAAACGGGCCAAATGTCCATGTTTGTGACAAACCCTACATCTAAAGGGTAGGGCCTCATAGTCCAGCTGTTGAATCCAGGAGATTCCTGCCAATTCAATTTCCATCTCTATCGGCAAAGGCCGGGCCGAGATCCATCTCCACACATATTCTTGCATACACCGCCATGCTCCCTTCAATTGTGTCTCTCGGCAACACCCGGATGTCTTCCAATAGAATTGCCAATCCTTGCCAACACCTGCTCACTCCATAATTCCATTGGAAGAGCATATAGTCGGATCCATACTGGGACAGCAGTAGGTTCAACTCGGGGATCGAATCCCACTCTCCATGGTTGAACAAATAGCCCTGTCGGGCCATGATTTTTCTTCTCTGACTCGAAAGCCCTATTTCTATCGGCCAAAGACGAAAAGCTAACAATAAAATATCCATTGCTAATAAACCACAATGAATACTCACCGTGAGGCTCCCAGTTTTGGCGGATCCAAGAGTGCAAAAAATTCAGGGAAGGACGTATACCCATGAACTTGCAGATTAAATCGTGATTAGCCTCAGTAAATGACTCGATTCTTCAACCATACTTGGCTCGATGACAATTTTTGGCTCTGGTTTCGGCCTACGGCAAACATCCATTCACACGATGTGTCGTCGACCTATTCCCAAGCAGCTCGTGAAGAGCATTTTATATGCCATTTTTTGCGCTTCGACGTTCTTTGGAGAAGAATTCTCTTTAAACAAATCTGCGTATGAGCAGCTACTCCCCGGAACAGGAGCCAGAGAAGTCCCCATTGGACCCTCCTGGGTCACCAATCTAGCCTTCAGATCCACCGTACCCCGAAGGCACTTCTGCAAACCAGCTAATGCCCTAGATTTTTTGAAGTTCCAGAAACCCTAGTTCAGAGGAAAAAATCGACCATGGGATGGACAATTGTTAAAAGCCTAGAGAATTTTTAGAGAGTCAATATGCTTCACATTCACTTCAATCGTCTTCAATTTTAATAAATTATTTTTCCTTCAATATAATTAATTTCCTTTGTAGTAGAAATCTTTTTTCTTTCAAATTCAATATTTAAATCTTCTTTTCTTAAAAAATTATGAGCAATTCTTTCTAAATTATTCTTTGAATAATAATTTCATTTTAGTTTCTTTAACAATTCCAATTAATCTCCTTATAACTTCTTTCAATATATTAATTATGCTCTTTTAATTTATTATTTCCACTTTAATAATTCTTCTTTCCTTTGATTAATAAATTTCCTTCTTTTCTTTTCTTCAATCAACAATTCCTTTCATAAATCAAATTTCCCTTCTTCTATAATTGTGGATGAAGGATTAGGGCATTTTTTTGAAAAACGTCTCATATTCTAAGAGTCATATCTTAGCGAAGGGTTGTCCAACTTAGCTAATTCTTGGACCAATTTGTGCAAAATTTGAAGATTTTTAAAATTGGTCATGTGAAGGAATCCAAACAATATTGATGGAGACACGACCTTGTGAATTCATCCATCTGGAACAAGGGCAATGAGGATTTTTGAAGTCACAAAAAATGAAATTGCAAATATCTATCAACCAAGGTTTAGATGATGGGAGGAGCAATGGAGGGCTAGGGATTTAGTGAGGCAAGAAATTTTGTTTGGGCATAGAATTTTTTAGCTAAGTTTCTTTTTCCCTTTTTTATCTTAGAAATTTTGCATGCAAATTTATTATAAAGTTTTATTAAATATTATATTTGCTATAGGATATTCTAGTAAAGTTTAGTAAATTTTAATAAATTTTGAGTTTTAGTTTCCTTTCCTTGGACTAATTTATAGCTAAATCCTTAGAATCATCTATAGTAGTAGAGGTTAGTGAACTCATCATAGAGGATCAACCCTCGTTGCTCAAAGATAGGATAATTTTTGGTAAATTTAATGGGTATTGGATAAGGGCTTTAGCCTTGAGAAAATTGATTGATAGGATTTGGAAGTCTCAAGGAGTGATTATATTCTTTCTTCCTAACCATTTTTTGTTCTAAGGAAGAAAGAGATAGAATCCTTAAAAGGGGTCCTTGGTTTATGGGAAGAGAAAGACTCTTCCTTACCCGCTGGTATGAAGTCTTTTCACCTGAAAATGTAAATCTATCCCTAGTACCAGTCTAGGTTAGGATGTATGGGTTACCCATTGAATTTTAGAAAATGGATACCTTCAAGGCAATAGGCAACACTTTGGGAGAATTCCTTGAGATTTTAGAAACTACAAAAGATGGATTCTTGGTTATTTATGCTTGGATATTGGTCATGATTGATATAAGTAAAGCTTTACCAAAATCAATCATTCTTAAGTATGAGGATAAGATGTGGATCCAAACCATAGATTATGAAAGCGTATCTTCTAGATACAGAAGATGTCATGAGATGGGGCATATTGAGAGATCGTGCCCTATGAAGAGTCCAACAAAATCATATGTAGAAAACCGTAAGAGAAACTTACAAATGGATATGGATGAGGATGGTTTTCACCTTCCAAGAAATAGATCTAGACAAATGAAAGTAAATAAACAGTGGAGATTATTGGTATGAAATTTGGCCTAACAGAAATATTTGTGCTCCCCGTGAACCTCGATCAACATTGAACATATGCACAACTGGGAGGCTTTGCGATCGTTCTCCAGAGAAGATCGGTTCCTAGGAAGTCCTTGCTAATTATGCCTGAGGGAAAAGGGTGTTGAAAGAAAGGAGAAAAATAGTTGAATCTAGAACTTAAAGGGATACAGATTCAACCACATCAAAACATACATAGAATAAACTTAAATCATTACAAGGAACATAAGCAAATCACCTAACAGATCAGCCAACCCTCACTCTCGCTTAGTGTCTAAGATACACGATTGAATGCAAATTCTAAAACTATCAAATGAAATACATGAAATACAAATTATAGAATTAGAGCATGTCCATATGACTAGATTTAACATAAATAAACATTCAATACTTCATACATTCAAGAGCTTAATTGGAGACCAAACAATGATACACTTATATTTTATGAATAGCAAAAGATTTACATATGAGTTGTAATGGCTAAAGAGTCGACCCCTTGGAGTGCCCTACACTCTAGTATATAAAGACCTGCAATAAATATTGTAATCAAGATGGTGGATGGTGGACAAGACAATGGGAGCACACCAGCAAAGGCGACCATGCTGTGGATCTTTTTAAATCTTCTACAAACTATAACGGAGGGCAAATACCATAAGAGGATAGACAATACAACCTGAATCTAGACCCTTGATCAATTTTTTCATGCCTAAATGATCTAATGGATCATAAATTTATCCATATGATTTCTAAAAAAGACAACCATTAAATGCGTTGTTAGATCTCTTGAAGCCAACAACTTCAATGGATCTGAGACTCAACCTGCTACCACCCACTAGTTGGGCACCAAAATTTTTAATTGTCATCTATTCACTGTGCATTCTCATAAATAAGGGAATTGCTTCCTACAAGAAGTACCCTTTATGGTGAAAATTCTAGGATAGATAGACTTTTAGGATGTGCCCACCGCATGCCATTGATACGAAACTTCGCTCGTTATGCCTTATCTTCTCCAGGGTAGGTTTTCGGGCTTCACATCATCTACCATTTTGGGTAAAATTTTGGGACTCTTCGAGGGAATAGAAGATGCTCAAACCTTTGCCCAGTACTTTACTTAGGCAGTTTGTTAAATTTTTATGATGGGGATTAAGGTCTGGCCTAGGTCTGCTTATGTCTCATTTCTTCGTCAGGCTCTAAACTTTGATGACCCTCCACCTTGCCTCTGGGTATCACTTCAAGGGTTGACTAGGAGTAGTCATTCTCCTATTTATCTACCTAGTGCATTTGTGGTGGTTGCTCAGGATCCCTCTTCTCCGTCCCTATTATGGGATAGGGCTTGGGACTCCCCTAGAATCTCTGAATGTCCAATTCTCTGCCCGTCTTACCACTTAGCCAAATTCTATATTTTATCCAATGGAGCCCCAAGATAATTTCATAGTTAAATATGCTCCACCATATTGGCCACCTAACATCAAGTGAAGTTTTGGAAGTTTCTCAATGAATCAACCTGATTGACTTCTCCACCCTTCTTAGCATCTCCCCAAAATTCTATTGCCTTCATTGCAACATATCTCAACACTACTCCACTACACCCTAGGGACTCATTATCAGCATCCACTACCCAACGCTCAAAGATCTAACTTCCAAAAACTTGGTCCTTTCTAAAAACCATCATCTTGCCTAAAAAGGGAACAAGTGGGTGAATGGATGCAAAATTTCACCCACACTTCTGGCGGTTCATAGGGGATTTCCACTTTGTGGGAACAGGAACCCAAAAGGTAATCTATTAGCGAAAAGCACTTTCAAACGAGGAAGAGAAGAAGAAAAGGATTGGAAAGGCACAAACAAAAGCAACCAAGGGAGGCTTCAAGACAAAGGAGGGTGGCAGGCGATGGGGTGGGGACTACACAAACAACAAGGTGAAATATAATGGATATAATAAGTGAAAGCGGGGCACAAGAGGGGAAGAAAGGAAATGAAGAGAAGAAGGCTCGAGAAACAAGAACAAGAACACATAGAAGGGGAGGAAAGAGAAAAAGAGGCATAAACAGGAAGAAAACAAGTTTTACTAACTGAGGGAGTTAGTGACAACAAACACAGGAGAAAATTTGAGAAAAGAGAAGGATGCAAAAAAATGAAAGAAACAAAAGGGAAGGAAGTCCATTGGACACTCTATTGTAGCCTAAGGTCACTTCAAGTTTAGATAGAATGCCAAAGATACTTGTCCATATTTCTACAACCCTTCTTTTTAATACAATCCGACAATGACTCAATTTACCTATCATAATGCATCCAAGGAATACTGAATTGCAACCATATTTTTAGATTCATTTTCTCTAGTAATTCTCTGCTGCTACATATGAATCAATATTTATAGAATAATTTCCCGATCTATCATGCAATAGGCACAACTCTCGAAATATTTGGTCTGATGCAGATGATCCAGGAGTACTTTTTAAGCAAGTGAGTCCAGATCCTTCCTTTCAAGCGTCTTTTATCCTCATAATGTCATGTTGGCCTTGCTTCATGTAAATGAAACTTTTCAAGGGATTGTGTGAAGGCATTTTGTACTTGTTGCCTTCATCCATTGGGCTACGGAGTCACAACAATAAAACACAAATAAAACCAACAACATAAATAGAAAAAGAAGAAAACACAAAACCAGCAAGAAAGTGCTACAAAAACCAAGATGCCTTCTAGAAATCCTTTTACATTCTTGTTCTTACTTTGGTTAGCTGGTGATAAATCATTGAGACCAATTTCCAGTTACCTTATGCAAGATGATGATATCCACTGTGTGGCTACATGCTTATCACACTTTTTATTTATTTTCCAGCTATTTACACAAAATTATGGTGTGCTCCACATGCCCAAACCATAAACCCTTCTACAATCTATTCGATGAACCTGTAGTGTACGAATCAAATAACACCAAAATTGACCTACTCACCATGCTCAACTTGGTAATGCTCACCGTCATTATTAATTTCACTGGAGATCCAACTAGATATATCGCTAGACCTCAACGTCCCCGTACTCTGACCATACATTATTTGTGTAGTTATCGCTCTTACCACCTTGGCCAATGCTTGGGTTGCTAACCTTTCCTGAAATTAAAACCAACATCATACTTTGATGGGATCAAATTGCATCGTCACCCATACCTCATCTTTTCAAGCAACAATGATTGTCTTAAATGCATTTCAATCCTTACAATCTTATCCTTTTGGATCGTCTTAGATTTGGAGACTATTAGCCGGGTTGTTGTAGAAACCCAGGTCAAGGATGAACAATATAATCAGGTTGGAATTGTCATGATGTTGCCACCTTGTTTGAAGCTATCTCAGGATCACACATGGGCATTTGGATGGGATCCATCTTCTATTGGCTAAGAAGTGATCCTTGCTAGGGAAATAATGTTGCTAAGGCTTTCTCTCCTACCTTTATGTTTTGTGCACAAGATCAAGATTTTGTACACTTGCTGCCCCATAAGAGAGGTTACCCAACGTTCATTCTCCCATCTCTTAAATTCCTGCAAGGAACTGCAGTCAACGACGTTGTCCATCATGGGGAATGAAAAATCATCTTTTCTATATGGGTCAAGAATTGGGTCCCCTCCCCATCTTCCATATTTGTATGGTGGTACTCCTTTCCCAAGGATGAACCCCATATTAGGAGTTGGTTGCACATAGGTTTTTTGTGCATGTGATTCCCAATTACTGAGCTCTTGATTTTCACTTGTTGATAAGAGCTCCCTTTTCATGTTATTTATCTCTTCAGTTAGCCATTGGATTCTCATCATCAATTCTTGTTGGGTTTGTTGCATTTTATTTTGAGGATAGAGGGGAGAATTTCCCAACATATCATGACATTGATTAGTCATGAACCCTGCAGGTAATGGGTTATGGAGTAAGGGTGAAAGGCGTAGAGGTGGTTGGAAAACCCCTAGGGGGGGAAATTTTTCTTGCCTGGATTAACATGCTTTCAGCTCAAAGTACCTCCTTGAAGATTTGTGAGAATCTCATTTCTCCTGAATGTTGAATTAGGAGACTTATGTCAGGATTAAAAGCCTGGACATTGTACAAAATATGCTTGAGTAGGGAACGATCAGACTTCATGGTGAATCCTTCACCAAGTCCTATGAAATTAGACATTGAAGTCTGGAATGTTCTCATAAGGGATACACTACATGAGCAATGAGAAGGGGTATCTAGAGCTGTCAAATGTGTTTATGAAGGCTTCCGCTAGGTTGACCCACATATGGATGCTTTCATATTTCAAAGATGTGTACCATAGCAACACTATTCCCTAGAGAGAAAGAGTAAGGAGCCTAAGCACGATATCCTCAAATGTAATGTTGTGAATGGCTACCAAAGAGGCTACATATTGATTATGTTCACATGAATCACCTTCCGTACCATCATAGCTTGATAAAGTTTTCAAGGTTACCTTAGGGATGCAATGTAGATTCAAGATATTTAGGGGGCCTGCATCATTCCAACTAGGATATGACTGTTAAATCACTTTGGCACTAGTTCTTCAAGCTTATTGAGTCTTTTGTTTAGGTTGGAGTTGCTAGATGAGCATAATTTCTTTTCCAGTGAGGTCAAGGCTACTCATCAAACCTTGAGTCCTCCTAGTGATAATCTATCAAAACAATGTAAAAGGATGATCGATCATGGGCTTCAACTAATCCTGAGTAGAGTATGATATTGAAGGATTATATAAGGTAGTTGATCACAAGATTTGTTATTCAGACTGGCTAGCCTTATGCTTTGTAATCATGAAAACATAGAGAGGTAAGCTTAATAATTTTTTTTGAGTATTTACCTCAACGGAGTTGTCGGGTGATTTAAGAAAACTAGGAATAGCGAAGAATCACCAACTCCAAACTATGGGATAGAGTCCCACTGAGCATATCAAAAACTGTTGGTGCAAAATTTTGCCTAACAAAAAGGTTGCACGCTTCGTGAACCTTGACCAAAATTTAATGATCGCGTAACCAGGAGGCTTTGTGGTTGATCTTCGAAGAAGGATGATTATTGAAAAGTTCTAGCTAATTATGCCTGAGGAAAAAAGAAAGAAAAGGAAAACATAGTTGAAGCTAGAACTTAAAAGGGGATAGATTCAATCACATCAAAACATACATAGAATAAATGTAAACAATTACAAGGAACACAAGCAAATCACCTAAAATATCATCCAATCCTCACTCCCGCTTAGCGTCTAAGATACATGATTGAATGCAAATTCTAGAACTACCAGATGAAATGCATAAAATCTAGATTGTAGAATTAGAGCACATCCATCTAACTAGCTTTAATAGAAATAAACATTCAATACTTCATAAATTGAAGAGCTTAATTGAAGAGCAAACAATTATACACATATATTTCATGAATAACAAAAGATTTGCATATGAGTTGTAATGGCTGAAGAGCCAACCCCTTGGAGTGCCTTGCATTCCAGTTTATAAAGACCTTACAATAAATGTTGCAATCAAGATGATGAGTGGTGGATAAGACAATGGGAGCACGCCAGCAGAGGCAGACATGCTGTGGATCTTTTCAAATCTTTTGTAGATTGCAATGGAAGGCGGTTGCTAGAATGGGGCAGGCAATACAACCTAAATCTAACAACCTAAATCTAGACCCTTGATCAATTTTGTCATACATGAATTATTTGATGGATCATAAATTTATCCATCTGCTTTCTAAAAAATATGACCATTAAATGTGTTATTAGACCTATTGAAGCCAACAACTTTAATGGATCCGAGACTCAACCTATTGTTGCCCACTAGTTGGGCACCAAACTTCTTAATTACCAACTAATCATTGTGCACCCTCATAAATTAGGGTATTGCTTCCATCCTGTAAGAAATCCCCTGCTACGATGAAAATTCTAATATGGATAAACTTTTGGGATGTTCCCATCGCATGCCATCGATCCGAAACTCTACCTATTATACCTTATCTTCTCCAAGGCAGGTTTTTAGGTTTCGCATGATCTTCCATTTTGAATGTAATTTTGGGACTCTTTTAGGGAATGCATGATTATCAAACCTCAACCTAGTTATTTACTTATATAGTTTATTGAATTTTCATGGTGAGGATTCAGGATCTAGCCCAGGTTTGCTTACGTCTCATTTCTCTGCCAGGATCTAAACTTAATGGACCCTCTACCTTGCCTTTGGGTGGTTCTTCAATGGTTTATTAGAGGTAGTCATTCTCCCATTTATCCGCTCAGTGCATCCATGGTGGTCTCTCAGGATCCTGCTTCTCCACCCCTATTATGAGGCAGGGCTTGGGACCCGCCTAGAATATCTAAACACCCAATTCTCTGCCCACATTATCCCTTAGCCAAATTTTACATTTTATCCAATGGAGCCCCAGGGTAATTCCATAGTTAAATATGCTCTTCCTATATTGGTCACCTAACATCGAGGGGAGTTTTAGGAGTTGTTCGATGACTCAAGTTGACCTACTTCTCCACCCTTCTTAGCATCTCTCTAAAATGTTGCTACCTTCATTTCAACCTATCTTAGCATTGCTCCATTGCACCCCAGGGACTCATTCTTAGCATCCACTACCCAACACTCAAAGGTCTAGCTTCCAAAAACTTGGTCCTTTGTAAAAACCATCATCCTGCCTAAAAAGGAAACAAGTGGTTGAATGGATGTAAAATTTCACCCACATAGACCAATAAGGAAGGATACTGGAAGAAATACCAACTCTTTTGAGGCTTTAGCCTATGAAGAAAAAGTAGATCAAATATTATAGGACATTGTATAATAGGTTCAACATATTAACAAGGAACTGTTTATTCAATATGATCCTGATTTAGGGACAAAAATTCTTGATGAACCTAATGAATGTGTCTCATTATATTTTGAATACTCTCTTGAAGTACCATGCACCATTCAAGAGAAAAATATGGTAAATAAAATGCAGTGTTAGATGTTAATACCTCTACCATTAATAAGAAAATACCAAAAAATGAGTAGGACAAGTCAAAAGCTTGTGTAGTAGAGCCAAGAGAGGATAAACCTAATGAAAAAGAAAGTTGAGGAAGAATATTGAGGAATAGAATCAAACCTACTCCTGATATAGACAAAGCAAAAAGAGGAAAATCCTCATATTATCAAATGATATCCAAGGAAGCAAAAGCAAACATAGAGAAAGGAACACAAAATAAGTTGGTTGAATGTCTCTTAACCAAATAACAAAATGATATTGGTAATTTGCAGGTGGGGCCAGTTGCCCCTAATGAAACATTATTATAATCTCATAGAATATAAGGGTTGCTAATGCCTCCTCAAAATAGAGGTGTATCAAGGGCCTTTGTTTAAGTAATAAGCCTAATATTCTTTGTATCTAGGAAACTAAAATGACAAAAGAAGTTTCCAAAACTATGAAAGCAATATGGGCAAGATGTGAATGGGATACTATGGATTTTGAAGGAGTAGTAGGGGGAATTTAACTTTTTATAATCCTATTAGAACCTCTCGTGTAACCATTCATAAAAGTAGGCATTGGATAACCTCTTTAGTCACATGCTACTTTGTAGATATTCGTTTCATCCTTATCAATGTCTATGGACCTACAACTCAGTCGGGATGATTAGAAGTTTGGAGTATGATTGAATCATTTATGAGAAGTAAAGACCAAGAAAAATGATTCATGACCATAGGAAATTGTAATGCCATAACCAAGCTAGATGAATAATTTAGAGGAATTAGGAAATTAGCCCAAAGTATGAGAGTTTTCTTAGCTTTTATTCAAAACAATAGTCTATGGGAGGTTGATTTTGAAGAAGATAACTATACATGGACCAACAACATGAGAGGCATTAACCTAATAGCAAAAAATTAGATAGATGCATACTCTTAGATCATTAGCTAGATGAAGGGGCTTGTACTAAAATTAATACCTTGACAAGGATTGGTTCAGATCACTAGCTAATAAGAGTTAAAATGATGGTAAGTGAATTAAAAAATACCATATTTTAAATATGAGCAGATGTGGGAAGACCATCCTCAATTTGTTGATATGATAACACATACATGGAATTATTTAGGAAATTATGGGATGTTTACACTTCCAAAAAAATTTAAATAAATGACATCTAGATTAAAAGAATGGAACAAGAACACTTTTGGAAGCATTTTTTAGAAGAAAGAAGAACTAAAATATAAACTGTCAAAATTCAAAAAAGGGAATCATAATAATCCAAGCTCGGAGAAAAGGAAGCTGCTTATTGAATATCATGATATTTTGAGTAAGAAAGAGAAATTTTAGAGTTTAAAATCAAGATAGACTTGGTTAAGAGAAGGGGATAAAGATACATTTTTTTCATAGGATGGCTATAGTACATAGATCAACATCCAAAGTTAGTAAAATTAAATCAGTAGAAAGGGTTTGGATTGAAGACCATAGTGAAATTATAAATGAGGTAAGGTCTTTTTATCAAAATATTCTAGGATCAAAGGAGTTTGAAGTTTGTAATGAAAAACTTCTACAAGAAGTGCCTTCAATTATAACATATGAAGACAATAGAAAGTTGGTGGAGCCTATTACTCTAGAACAAGTTCAATTAGCTATTTTTTCTTTTAATAGGGATAAATACCCGGGTCTAGATGGGCTCTATACAACATTCTATCAACATAATTGCGCTCTCTACAACATTCACAAAACAAATTGAGTTTGAAGAAGTTTGGCAAGTAGTAGATGGAAACATTACACATCCTACTATAAAAGGAGAAGATAGAGAAAATTTTGACAAGGAAGATAGAAATGCAAGACTCATAGTCATGTTCGAAGTAAAAAATGAGGTCAAAACATACATTAGAGATACAACCACAACCAAGGATGAATGGGAGAAGATGAAGATAATATCTAAAGCCAAGAATCAAAAGTATATTTTATTCCTCCAATGTCAGCTCCATTGTCTAAATATGAAGAATGGAGAAAATATAGAAGGATTCATGAGGAGAGTATTTTATTCCTCCAATGTTAGCTCCATTGTCTAAATATGAATAATAGATAAAATATAGAAGGATTCATGAGGAGAGTAGCAAAATTATGAGTATCATTGCAAGTGCTAGGAACTAAAGTATTAAATGAAATGCTAGTTCTTATTATTTTGATATCACTCCCATTCAAGTACAATATTTTTATGACTACACTAAATGTCAATGAGCAAACACCAAGCTTTGAGAAGCTGGTGAACCTGGTTCAAAAATTAGAGGTCTCACATACTATAGAAGAAGAATAATTACTAGTTACAAGTCAAAGAGGGAAGCAACCATTCAAAAGAGGTATAAGACCTCCACAATGCTGCTAACAAAGAAACAATTTCTAGATATTTCAAAATTAAAAGAATGATTCTTAAAGAAGTACTTTCAACATGCAAAAGACATGTGATCATTATGGAAGAAATAGATACACTATAAAGCATTATTGGCATATTCCATTAAAAAATGGATCACCTTCTTCAGAGATGAACCAGTAGCAAAATATGTCATCGTCATAATAGCAAAATCAAAGTTGAAGAAAGGCACATCAAAGTAATGTATCCAAAGAGAATAAAGCCAAAGAAGAAGAAATAAAATCAAGAAACTGAAGAAGAATAACATGTGTTTACCACTCAAACACACTTGAAACACCACAACAATGTTTTGTATAATCCAAAATGTATGTCCGGTCGAGAAACTTGGAAATAACCAAATAAACATACAAGAAGAGTTCCACCGATTGATAATTTCAATCCAAGAAAAAAAAAAGAGGCAACACCAATTAAATATAAAGGAAAACATTAAAAGCATAAGCCATGGCATACCTGTAAGGCCAAGAGGTTCAATACATCATGGAATGAAGAAAGTAAGTTCAAAGTCAAATAATTTTCTATTCACTTTTCCGAATACAGAGAAAATCATCTACAAGATGAATGTCCTATTGTGAAGAAAATTTAAAAAAGACATGGAATAGCCTATAAATTAGATCTTGTTGAAAGTAGATTATCTATCTTTGTGGCTCAAACAATAGATCTAGACACCATCATCAAAGCCTAGGATCTTATAAGACCATTATCAATAAGTGTACCAACACTACAAGGAATCAAGATATTAAATTACAAGATGCATTATGATATCATCAAGATTGGCAACATAGTTCATGATAAAGGTAAATTTTTTAGACGGGGCCAAATGGATTAGCTCTAAAGGCCATAGAGAAATTAAAAGGTTTCTATATTCTAGTTCAAGTAAAATCTATGGTAGCTATAGGATCATTCAAAGGAATAGAACAAGTGTGCATAATTTCTATAGTTTGCATTAAAAATTTACATCATATTTATCATATCATAAAACTTATGATAAAAGGAGAACTTGGAAATAATATAGGATTTGATCACAATTAAAAGTAGAGAAAGGGAAAGTGACTAAAGAATCCATACACAACTTTAATTCCAACATATGCAAGATAGAAATAACAGACAATCAATTCAACAAGTGACATTGGATGCATGTAACATAAGATTCACTTGAATACACTGAAGAAACACACTTCAAACATTGAGTAATTAAAAAATATTTTGTATTTTGAAGTGCAATTTTAGTAGAACTTGACACTCCTAAAGTATCTAAGTAGTGAGTCTACATTAAGGGGAGGAATTTATCTCGAAATTCCTATATCACCCTAGAAATTGTTCTTTGGTCATAAGCAAAGGAGAGCTTTTGACTATGATGTAATAAGGGGGGTATATTAGGAGTTATTACATTATAAACCATGTGAGAAGTCAAGTGACATAACCACCTCTCACAAGGTACATGCATGTAGTATAGGACAAGATAGTTGCAAGTTTGTTTGGTTTTGTTTGGAGGTTTGCTATACCTAAATTAGGCATCCTATGTGCTTAAATACCCTTCACTACCATAATGTAATTCATTTTAAGCTTAAGTTATAACATGCTAACCATAGGAATATTGAGGCCTTAGGGAGAGCTTTTAGTGATCAAACATTCTTCCAAAGAAAATCTTTGGGAGTAGGAAATTTTGATTGCTCTAAATTCTCGTATTTAACTTGGCCAAGTATCCACCATATTTTGATAGATTCTTAACCAAATCATACTTCCATATAAAAATAGGTAAATAAAGGTTTTGAAGCTCATCCATCATTTTTTTGAGTTCCTCTCCTTTAATTAGGTTGAGAGAAATCTATGATCTAGAGTTGCTCACACTAATATCATGTTTGACCTTTGGACCTTTACAAGCTAGACATACCCAAGCCAATGGTTTCCATTTTGACTTAGAGATAAGAGGATAAGGCTTAAATCAAGCATCAAACCAAAAATTTGCATAACCCTCTCATTGATTGACCATATAATATATTTCTTGATTATTTGTAAACTATCTGATATAAAATTCCATGTTGGCGATCCTTTGGGTAGGGTTCATTTTTTGAATAGTTTCATTGCATCAAGAGAACCTATATGCTTTTGAAGTAACATTTTCGTATCAAAGGCCAAACTTATAAGCCTACCATTTCATAATATTGCATCGCCATTATTATTTCCTTTGCACACCATATCCCAATTATAAAGAGGAAACCTAAATTTCTCCTCACATCCTTTCTCAAAAAAATCTCTTTAAAAATATATCATATTTTTATGCTATACTTATTGATAATATTGAAAGCATCATCATATAAATAGGGATGGATTGCAATGTAATATTTATAAGTTATGACCTTATTGCCATGATTAAGAACTTACCTTTACAACCTACCAAATAAGCTTTCATTATATCCAAACATGATTTCCAAATCTCTTTTATGAAACAAAGGAATAACCAAATAGGTTGATAATGTTTTTTAATTTTAAACCCTAAAATACACGCAATAATTCCATGTAAATTTAGGGCAATGTTAATGAAAATATTGGATTTTGAATTATTAAACAATTGTTAGTTGTCTTCTCATAGCATGGTAATATTGGTTTAAATTTCAATGCCTCGCTGAGTAAGGAATGATCCAAAAGAAAAGTATCATCAACAAATTGGAGATGAGATTCAAAGAGACATTTATTGCAACATGAATGCCTTTGATTTTTTCTTCTAGTTTTGCATTTGAGAAAGTTGTTCCTAGTGCCTTTGCAAGAATAATAAGTAGATAAGAATATAGTGGGTCACCTTCCATTAATAAAATTAGAAATTTTAAAGTGCTATAACAACATCTAATCCATTCACACCAACCTTGATTGAAACTAATTTTTTTGAGAATATCAAGTAGAAAACTTCAACAAATCCTATCATATGCTTAATTCATATCTAATTTCATAATCATGTCTAGTTCTTTCATGAAATAAAAATTATGTATGGCATTATATACAATGATTACACCATCAAGAATTTGTTTACCATGACCAAAACCACCTTGTTCCTCTAAGATAACACAACCTAGAATTTGTTTCAATGTCTTTGCCATTATAATTAAAATGATATTATAAATTATATTACAAAGGCGTATTGGGCAAAAATTATCAAAATATTTTGTCTTACCTTTCTTGGGAACCAATGTAATAAAGGTGCCATTTATCTCACTTATTGTAGTCTTCCATTTCTAGGCCTCTTCAACTACATCTAAAATATTACTCTTCAATAAATCCCAAACCTTTTGAAAGAAAATTATAGGAAATCCATTAGGGCTAGGTGCCTTTTTGGGATGGAAATATAAGATTGCTTCATGTAGCTCCTCCATAGATATCTTCTTTGTCAAGCTTTTATTTTGTACTAGTGTGATAATTGATGGAATATTTTGAAAAAACTTACCTTGTACCTCCTTATCTTACCCAACATTTGAAAAAATATTTTTGAAATAATTAATTGCTTCCTTCCTAATATCTTATTCTTCCTCAATATTTCCTCCATATGGAGTTAAAATTATTTTAATGCAAATAAAAGACAAATTTGTTTTAACATGTAAAATTTGGTATTTTTATCTCCTTCATTGAGTTTTTTTCCCTAGACTTTTGGAATCGATATGACTTATTTTTCATTATATTATGATAATAAAATTGAAGACCATGTGTTTATACTGAGAGGGGGGGTGAACAATATAAGATAAAACTTTTTGCCTTTTAATCCAAATGATAACATCAGTAATATTAAAGCAATAAACATCACACAAAGCATCACACACATGAGAGACATGATTTTACGTGGTTCACCCAATGTGGGCTACTCCACGGAGAAAATATTTCTTATAAATTTCCCTCGAATAAATTATCTTGGGAATCCTTTCCCTACAATGTTTATGGACCTATTTCCAAAGGAGACACCAATCCCCTAATCAAGTTTGTGGATATTTATCCACAGGAGAACTCCTTTCCCCTAAGCTTTGACTGATGATCTTCTAGGAGATCTGTTGTCCCTACTGCTATGGCTGATGGATTTCTATCCACTGAAGAAACCTGTCCTTCCTACCCTGGCTAATGGATCACTATCCACTGGAGACTATCGTATTCTATACTCTGTCACCTCCAAATATCTGTCTCAAATCTACACTAAACATAGTCCTTCGGTCTAGCACAAATTTGTCCTCAATATTTGTCTTTGATCTGGCACAAACCTGTCCTCAAATCTATACCAAAATCTGTCCTCTAATCTGTCCTCAATATCTATCTCTGATCTAGCACAAACCTATCCTTAAATCTATACCAAAATTTGTCCTCTAATCTGTATTGTAAGCTTCCACAAAAGCTCACATAAATTTATCCACAAGTCTTCTCTAATACTTGACTCAAATTTGTCCAACAATATCACACTAGAACTTGTCCAATCTCATAGAAACATAAAGAGAATTGTTAGAGAATCAATATGCTATACATTCATCATAATGCTCAATAAATTTCAATCACTCTCTTAGAAACATATAGAGAATTGTTAGACTCAATATGCTTCACATTCACCTCAATACTCAATCACTTTCTCAACTCAATTCAGAATATAGAATAATTTGTTTCATAAAACTTGAACAATCACTTCACACATTCACTTGACTAGGCTCAACCAACTCTACTCAACCAATCTCACATAACAATGATACTCATGTTCTTTCCAAACCCTAGTTCAAGTTCTTCACTCAATTCAAACACTTCAACAACAATGCTTATAAAACAAGGTTTTATCAACAACTCTTAATTCCAGAAAACCTTGAAGCATTAATTCAAAACACTCTCAACAATGCAAACCAAACAATTCTTTTCACTCCAACTTTCCATTCACAATTTTCAACAATCACTCACTATGAAGAATATGCCCATACCTTTTGTTGGATGTAGAAGTGCCTTTAGAAAACCTGTCTTAATCACAATTTCTTCTTTCCAATTCCAATGGTTAAACACAACAATATCACTTCAACACTTTCCAAAAATATTCCTTGGACATAAAACAATCACAACTCAATTTATGCCTTATTGCTCCCTTTTAAAATTAGCACTCATCATAATATACATAAAGATAATTTCCTTGATACACCTTATAAACTCCAACTTAAAATAATATCCAACACTATAAAAATATCAACCAAACACCTTACAATCTTTTCAAAACATTTGAGCAAACAACATTAAAAATTTAATTTTGCAAAAACCCTTATAACTCCTTTAGCAACCTTAGAACCAATTTAAATATGCAAAAATTAAATTTTAAATGCCCAAACTATATTCCCAAAATTTTTGGCGACCAATTTACAATCATACCTCTTTATTCTCCAAAATAGGATTCGACGAGATTCGATCCGCCGTCTCCTCTATCCTAAGAGCCTTAGCGCTTGGGAGCCCACCGCATGGGCTACGAATGCCCACGTGAAGGAAGGTAGAACCCCTTCCTCTTATGCCTCCACTCGTCGTCTATTTCTCACAAAACTTGCACACCCTTTCCTTGCTTTAGGTGCAACACAATTCGTAAGGCTCACAATTCTAAAGCTCGCAATAATCATTGAAAGCATGGTAAGGTTTGGTAGGGTGGGAGTTTCCCCCTTCTATACATGTTTTTAATTTCTCCTCATGTCGACGGCGCTTTATTCGAAATCGAATTTCGAATATTAAATTTGATAACCCACCTTAGGATTATTTAACCTTAGCTTAAGTTAATTTATAATTAATAATTAAATTAATTAATAATTAATTTAAATAACTTTATAAGTTAAGTAAATTAACTAATAAATTAATTTAAAATTAATTTATAATTAATTTTAAAATTCCTTTGCATAATATTATAAAAGAATATTATAATATTATTTATTTGGGCTTTTTCTTGCACTTTGGACCTCATATGACTTCCTTGAACCGGATCTTGAAACTGAAACCAAAACAGATGCTGCCAACTGAAACTGCCACTAGTTGATGCTGAATGTTCGACATCAATGACAACTCACTCTTGACATCAATGACAAATTATCACTCAAAATGTCCAACAAAAACATTTATTATTTTTCTTGCACATAAGAACCCGAGTTTGTTCCATTAATTTCTACTGTCTCTTGTAAGTTTTTGAGTTTGAATTCATTTCCTTTTTTTTTTTAAATGTTATCAAAATATTTGGCATTCCAAAATTTTATTTGCCCCTTTAGATATTCCATATTTTGAGCAAACAAATGCATGATTCTTTAAAATTTAATTCACCCGACCATAATATAACTATATGGAAGAAATTAGGGTGTTGAAGCCACACAGACTAGAAGTAAAATGGATTTGGACAACTGTTATTGAGTAAATCACAAGTCAAAAGAATAAATTTGTGATCTAATCATGATTGTAGTTAAATATCTAAAGCGATTGTATGATTTATTTGTAATAATATGTTGGATAACAAAAGTCTATGCAATATTTTTGTTATATGAGTTTGCCCAATGCATCCATTATCCCATGCATATTAACAACTTGAAGGAATAGTATTTGAAAGGCCATTTGAAAAGACAAATGAATTAAAATCTTACATTGATTGAGACCATCCAAGAGTTCCACACTCATTTTCCAAAGGAGATAAAATTATGTTGAAGTCACCCCCAAAAATCCATAGATTACAATAATGAATCATCATTGTGTTTGAAAAAAATATGAGAAGGTCATTCCAATATCTTTTATAATGAGTAACTATGGTTGGAGCATATACATTTATAACCCCAAATTTGATGTTTTTCTCTATCCTATAAAATAGTCTTAACCCAATTATTTTTTGATTCTAACAATTATCCATCCCATTAACATTTGTCCCTTATCGTTGTAATACCTCCAAAAGCATCTATAGAAGAAATTGTCAAAAAATCCCTTATCTTCTAAATGCTTTTAAAAGCATCCTTATATTCCTCACTATTTAATTTTGTTTCTTGTATCAAAATAAACTTAGGATTACAACAACCTATTAATTCTAGGGGTCTTATTCATACCCCTAATATTCCATGACACATTTTCATCATCACTTCTTGTTTTTATTAATGGGCTTAGCCCCATTTATTGTTAACACCTATGATATTTTTATTTGACTTTCCAAATTGATATTCCATTGAGTTTCCTTTTCTCTTTGTTCATGCTTTGACCATATTTCCCTCCTTTTTCTATTCCCACCAACACTTTCCTCTTGTAAAGTTTGATGTTGCTCTAAAGAATTTGAAATGCAAGGAATAGCCTCACAAACACTTTCTTCTTTTTGTTGCTCTTAAAAACCTAACATACAAAGAAGATCCTCCAAAGTAGTTACTTTCTTATATTGCCTTGGAAACCATAATTTTCCATTTTTAATTATGTTGCTCTTGAACCCCTAAAGTGCAACACATACACTTTGTATTGTTTTTATTTTAGTTACAAGGAGAAGATTTTATGCTACATGAGGAAAATGAAGATGATTACCTAAATTAACCTTAACCTCAATCTCATTCTCTTTAAAATTTGCCTCCTCATGCTTTGCAACTTTAAATCCTTCTAAATTTGAACACATGCATTATACTTCCTCATTCCTTGTATCAATTTTTTTTCTAATGGTTGATTCTAGTAAAAACTATATTGGCCTTTGCCATTTGATGATGCAAAGGATCTTACCACTTTCTTGGGAGGGAAAAAATCTTGATTTGACCCAAATTTCTACTATGATATTATCTCCTTGCTTCCTATTAAAATTTGTCTCACACCCAAAACTTTCCATATTTTTCTCCATCATTTTTACTTTGTAATACCTAACCATGTGTTTGGTCTCATAACATTTGAACATAAAAATACAATTTTTTATAATGCACTTGTTGATTCCATTATCTTGATTTAGATTTATTCCTAATGAACTATGGTAAAGGTTTTGAAATATCCATGGAAAAATATATTTGAGTGTATATTACATGCCTTCTCTCCTTAGTAGTTGGTCCCTCTTGGATGAAATCCTTAGAGTACATATATAATTCAAAAATTTCTTATTGTTTAGCTGATAAAAAATTACAAAAACCATAATTCATATAGAAGCCTTTTAATAGTTTTTATCTCCTCAAAAAATCTCACTCCATGGTCTTGAATATAATGCATCTCTACCCCTAAACCAAGGGCCACCATCCATTATTTATCCCTCATTTTTGAATGACAAAAGATGACGATGAATAATCCTTTCAAAATAAAAATAATGGAGTACTTTGAATTCCATTCCCACTTCCATGTGATCCAATTTTGAATCGTCAAAAAACTTGGCTAGTATTCATGGAACTTAAATGCTAACTCTATGCTTTTAAGAACCACTATATCATGATTGATCATCACATCCTCGATAGTCACTTCTGGTGTAGTATCTGCTACTTGAATAAGGTTTGTAATAAATTCACTCTTCCTCTTATCCCTAATAAAGGCATCCATCCTTCCAACTAAGGCATTCTAACTTCTAGTAAGGACTTTTAAAAATGATATTTCTGCCATGTTATCTAGATTTTCTTCACAAGAATATTTTAGTTTTTTAGTTTCTCTTGAGATTTAGAACAAGAAGAAATGGTGCTTGCTCCTTGCTCACACTTTTGTAACTATTTAAAATTTCTTTCTTGCTCACACTTGTACCACTTCCTTTCTAAAACAAGAAAAAGGTAAGGTTTACTTTTGGCTCACACTTGCTTTTGACTCACACTCATTCGATACATTCAATTTATTATTACTCTTTAGAGTCTTGGATAATATATTTGATAAATACCAATTCATACTTAACAAACACTTTTTAGAATTATATATATGATATTGAATTTGATTTATAATTTTTAAATACGTTTTCATAAATATAATGCAAATAGCAAATATTCTCTTTATGACTGCAAATATGTTCTATATATATATATATATATATATATATATATCTATTTTTTTATTGTAAAAAATTATCATCCTTTATATAATATTATCTTCTTTAGTTAAAAAATAAATATTGTAATTCTAATACTGGAGGATTAACAAGCTAATAACAATGAAAGTGATTTTTGCATATTTAGGTATCTAACATGAATCATATATTAGCTTAAGATCTGTCTTATTTTAAATAACTTTACATAATCCGTAGATTAAAAATAAAATTAGACAATTTTTTTTGTTACACACTTTTTAAGTAAACATTTGTATCTTTTACGTTAATTCAATTAGATTTTATTATTGTTTAAAACTATGCAAAAATTATATTATAATAAAATTTTATCTTTAAAGATAATATTACATAAGTAACTATGCATGTTCACTTATGTTTCATAGGAAACAAATACGAGTGCCAGCTTCTACAAAATATTATAGATCATCTATGTAGACAAGAAAATATGGTATTGGCATAGATGGTATTGACAAAGAGCATTAATTTATGGAAACAATGATGTCTCACAGCAAAAGAGCTAACAATGGGAGCAAATGAAGCACAAATTTGACATGATTACACAAAGGAACTAGAAAGAAAAGATAAGACTAAATCAACAAAGAGACTTTCTGATATGGTCTAAGAATCCAAGAAGTGGGTAATACATGGCCATAGAAGGGTATAAGGTAAGATTTAACAACAAAAAATGAGGAAAAGCTTTGGTGGTGGAGTAGAATATGGAAGGTAAAAGCTCCTCTAAAAACTAGAATCTTTGCTTGGTTAGCTCTAGCCAAAAAAACACTAACATGGGATGTTCTTCAAGGGAGGTTCTAGTAAGGACCAAGCCAGTGTGTCATGTGTAGAAAGGAAGAAGAAATAATGGGCTATCATCTAGTTCATTATCCTTTTGCAAGAGAAGTGTGGAATTCAATTCTACATTTGGCTCAAGATAAAGGATAATGGCTTACTAGGAACCTTTTGGATAACATGCAACAATGTTTTAAAGAAAGAGGATTAAAGGAGTATAGATGTGTCCTTTTGATGGTGGCATGGGGATTATGGCTAGAAATAAATGCTAAGATATTTGAAGGTAAGGAAATTATAGCGATTCAGGTGCAAATGCAGATTAAATTCACTTTATCTTAAAATCTTCCCAAAACCAAAACTAAGCAAGCATATACAAATTCTCTAGCAAAAAATTAAGCATATAGGAACACTAGTAGTGGATCCTATGAAGCCATGGGCATTATTTGATGAATCTTGCTAGGGCAGCCTAGGTAGGTGTGGGGAAGGGGGAGCACTTTACTTGAATAAAAATAATAAGATCAATTTCAAGGCAGGTTTTGGGAAAGGCACAAATAATATGGAAGAATGGAAAGCTTTGATTCTCTTTATAAGAATAGTGATAGAGTAAGGAATTACACCTTTACAAATTTGTGTATATTGTTAAAATTAATGATAACTTGGGTTGTAGATCATGTTGAGATAAAAAAACTTACTCCTTAGTCTTTTCTATGAGCAAGTGAAATTACTATAATATTTTATAACAATAATTTTATACGAGCACATTTATAGGGAACTAAAAGTAGAAGCATATGGTATTTCAAAATATGGTTTGAATATTCTAATAGACACTTGGAAAAGGAAAGACGTGTTTAGAGGAATTGGGATTTTCTCACAATCCTCCTCTAATTAATGATCATATCAAAGATCAATTAATATAAAAAAGTATTTGAAATGGACCCTTGCTACTATTTTATAGAAAGATAGGCTTCAGAATAGCACCAGTCTTGAGGAGTAAAATTTGAGTCCTTATATTTGGACCTTAGGAAAGAGTCATTTGAGAACTATGATTGATCATGAAGTTATTCTTGCATTCCACTTATCGATCTTATTATTAGGATTTCGTTTCTAGATTGTAAGCTGACTATAGATTATTACAATAGGGAAGCCAATACTCCTCTCAGTTAAGTTTAGACCAACTCCTAGATGAGATGTAACTAGAATTCTTGAGGGTACTTCATACTTGTAGCATTGTAATTTTTTCAAACTCAAAAATAAAAATTATAATTTTTTTTGAGGAAAACAAATGTTTCATATGTGTGAAAGATAAAAGTGTTTTAAATTTTCTATTAAATTTTTATTCTAATTAGTATATATTTTTATTATAGTTATAAAATACTTGGAGGAAGGGATTAATTTTAAAGCAAAAGTTAGATCCAGTTTTAATTATATATTTTTTATGCAAATGTATTTGAAGATACACATTTAACATAATTTTCTTATGGAAATAAGTTTAAGCTTATGTTTTTCATGAAACTATTTTTTATTTTTTAAATAAAGTTTTTATTTCAAATAAATAAAGAATACATTCAACGTATATACTTGTGGTTAACACCCTTTGCTACATATTTAAAATATATCTAATTCCTAATGCCACCAAAAAATAAATTTAATTACTGAGGCAATATCAATCTACAAACCCATAGAGGAGAGGGAATAAAACCATGACTCTCCAATATTCCAAGCATAGCTACTCACTCCAATCGCAGATTCTCATACTATAAAGGCTACATCTGCCACAAAATCTCTTCTCACAATGTTTCACAAGACAACTCAATTACTGTTAGATTTTAAATAATGTGTACCTTTCCCTTATTTTGCCTTGACATGTGTCATTTGGTTTTTCATATTGTGACATGTGTCACCAATCTTTATATTTCTCCTTTTCTATAAAGTCATTGTAATCCGTAACATTTCTTTGAGGTTTGAGTTTATCTATTCAGGTTGTTTGCCTGTTATTTGCCTCCTGAGTTTTTATTCTATCTAGTTTATGGTTGTGTCATACTATAATAGGGTTTAGACCCAACAATTACCTTATAGGAACCCCTATTTTTTGTATGATATGCATTTCTAACTGCTCCACCAACAAAGCACGCTTCTACAATTATAAATATTAACTAGGTTACAATGAATAAAACAATAGACCATGCACAAGATCCTCTTGTCCTGAAAGACTTTCCACAACACAAACATCTTATGACATCCAATATCACCACCTGGTTAAGAAGGATAAAGAGGAATTCTCCCAATCCATAGCTAGTTTCTATGTCAAAATTGTAGAACACAAGCTTATACTAAGAGGGGGGTGAACAATATAAGATAAACTTTTACTTTTATTTCCCAATAAATATTATCCAATATTATCAATTGCAATAAATTTCCATAGAAGTATTAACCAATATCATAAATAACATTAATAAAGCAATGCACAAATCATCACACACATGAGAGACATAGATTTAATGTGGTTCACCCAATATGGGTTACGTCCACGAAGAAAATATTTCTTATAAATTTTCTCAAAAAATATCTTGGGAACCAATTCCCTATTACAATGTTTATGTGCCTCTACCCAAAGGAGACTCCAATCCCCTATGCTCAAGTTCGTGGACCTCTATCCATAGGAGACCTCAATCCCCTCAACACTAGTTCATGGACCTCTATCCATAGGAGACCTCAATCCCTCAAAACTAGTTCATGGACCTCTATCTATAGGAGACCTCAATCCCCTCAACTTTGGTTGATGGAACTCTATTCATAGGAGACCTCAATCTCCTATGCTCTTCTCCAAGTCTACTCACAAGGCTTACTCAAATCTGCACCAAGCCTACTCACAAGGCTTTCTCAAACCTGCTCACAATCATTGCTCAAACCTGCTCTAAGCCTACTCACAAGGCTTACTCAAATATACTCCAAAACTTGCTCATAAGGCTTGCTCAAATCTGCTCCAAACCTGCTCAAAATTACTCTCAACTCTGCCCAAATCTACACCAAGCCTACTCATAAGGCTTGCTCAAATCTGCTCAACAACCTACTCACACAACCTGCTCAACTCTACCTCAAACCTGCTCACACAACCTACACAAATATGCTCACAAGCCTTCTCAAAAGGCCTGCTCAAAAAAACTCACAATTGCTCACAATACAGCTAACTAACCTGCTCAAATATTTCCCAAAACTTGCACACAAATAATGCTTATATATTTTTCAAAATGCTTTCTTCAATTAAAGTAATTTAGACATATTCTACCCAAAATTATTTTCTTCATAAACATATAGAGAATGATATGCATTAAACACAATCAATATGTTTTTCTCACATTCATTTGCATTCACAAGATATCTCTAGTATAGCTCTTTAGTTGTTGACCTTCTTATGTATATCCCAAAACAAAATCAGTGCACACACTTGCTTCACAAATATGATTTCTACTTCTTGCAAATTTCTTTTCAATATCAATCAAAGCTAGTGCATAAATTTGCTTCACACAATTGATTTCTAACACTTGCATGTTCACTTCCAATGTCACTCAAACCAATGCCCAAATGCTTCACAAATTTATGTAACAATGATGCACAAATTTGTTCTCAAACCCTAGCACAAGTGTTTCCAATTTCTTTCAATGATAATACACAACTTGTTCTCAAACCCTATCTCTTATATTTCCAACAATGCACAAAACATTTAACCGTATATCTCCACCTTATGACTTAATAACAAATTTCTCAAAGCAAAACCACCTTGATAAGGAGTTAAAACATCATACCTCTAAAAGCTGCCTTGATGAAGATGTACCCTCCAAAACCTGTCTAAAAATAATTTCATTTATTTTGCCACTTCAAAAATAGATTAGCAAATCTTTCATTCATACATTGGAAAACCTTCTCAAAACAACGTGCACAATAATGTCCCAAAGTAATGCTCTATAACTCCTCTTCGTTTCACAATATAAAGCCTTTAAATATAAACCAAGCCTTTCAAAAATGTCAAGTATAAATACAATCAACAATAGAACATAATACACATTTTATCTTCCTCTTTTACTATAGCAAAAGAAAGCCCTTAACACACTTAGACAATAGTACAATTTTCAAATCCTAACACACCATAAAACTCCCACTTTAATCATGCAACCTTAACTCTCTTATACACTAAGAAAAATACAACTTTCCAATATCGCAATACACCATAAAACTCCCACTTGAAATTTACAAGGATAATGCCTTCATGCACAATACAAGAACAAATAACAATTTCACACCTTATAGCCTCTACTAAGTCCAAGGTAAAATAAAAATCAACTTATTTTAATGCTCCTTGTAAACTTACCGTGACCACCTCAATCAAGTCAATGCAATATTAAAAAATTCAAGTACCTCATGCACGACGTGATTCGAAACGACGACCTCCCTAGCGCAGTGCTTGTGACCAGCTGTGCTAGCGCAGCCACTAAAACCAAAAGGAGCGCCTCCAAAATTTATCACTATTCTCTACACACAATTCAAAACCTTATCTTATAGTAAAACAACATCCAAGGATTTCGACCCTACGACCTCCCCTCTAACAGCGCTCACACAAGCCAACGAACCACTAGGCTACCCCAGTTGGGTGTAACATAGTAGGCACACACTTCGGATAAGATGTTTTCAGCTCATGCACACCTTAATATTTTGTTGTATCTCTAAAGTCTGTCGTTCGCATAAAACATTCATAAATCATAACATATGAAAGCTTGCATTTTTAAAATGAAGGAGAAATAATAGGTATTTATATGCATAAGAAAAAGTCTTCAAAACTCCACGATGTTGGCTTGCATTTTGAATAACTCCCGCACGTTTGCGCCTTAGTTTCTTTTAAACTTTGGTTATAATATTAAAATATTATAACATAGACTTATACGTTGGCGCCTAAGTCCCCTTTTGAAATTTGAGTTATAATATTTAATTAAAATATTATAACATAATATTTTAGGCCCATAAATACTTAAAACCTTTGGAAATAAATAATGCCAACTTGTGTCCCATATAAACCTTGGTCCTCAATATTTTAAACCTTTTGATCAAAACCTTTTTTACCCATGCTTTCAAACCTTTATATTTTAAATCCCTTGTCTCAAGTATTTAAACCTCTTGGCCCAAATTTCTTAAACCTTTTCTTTATAATATTTAAACATGATATTTAAATATTGTAATCTTTTACTTTAAAAATATTTCCTTGAGAAACTGTTCAACCTCATAAATGCATCAACCATGAAGAATATTCTTGCCTTAATTATCATTGCATATTTTGGCATCAAACCTTTGACATCAATGATAACTCAATGTACTCAATATTTCCAACAAAAATCATACACAATAAATGTAAACAATAATTTGGCTCATTTGCAGGATGCTTTAGATTCTGCTTATTGTTGGCCCTTGTTATGAGAATCGCTTGATTGAAATATCTTTAAAATGCCCTCCCTTAGCTAGGTTCCTTTATTGGCTAGCTAGTTTGCTCTCTTATTTAGAATCTTGGGGGTGTGTTCAAATTGGATATGTTCAAATTTAAGGTTTATTTGCTTCACTTCTTGATACACCCTTTAGAGCCAAATGAATTTTGGCTAGATTTTATTGTTTAAAATATTAATAACCAATTGAGAATCCTTCCTCACTATAAGTTATTTGATTTCCTTCTTTATTTCCAACTCCATTCTTGTCTTAAGGGCATGAAATTTAGCAAATTTGCTAGAATTAAAACTAGTTAATGGAAAATAAGATAAAACCTCCAAGACTTCTTCATTGAGGATAGACCCCCTTGCTCTAAAACTGCCTGGGTTACCTTTAGAGGTGCCATCAAACATCAAAAGATGATTTATGGTTGCCTTCACTTGAGGAAGACAAATAGAGGTTTTTTCTTGTATATTTCAAGAATAAGATTTGATGGAATCCCTAACTAGACAATGGATTTTGATCTTGGTTTTGCCTATGTTAGGAGCTTCCTCATTGAAGATTTTTCTATTTCTACTAATCTAATTTTCCTAGAGGAAGTATCTTGGAATAATTCTCCAAATTCGGAGCATGGATTTATCATTTTTAATTTCTATAGGAAGGGAGAGAATTATAAGAGAAATAAAATCATAAATAGAAGAAAACATAGCGGCTTCACTCTAGCCAAGAAGACCTTCATTGAGCCTGGTCCATACTTCTCTAGAGGAATGGCATGACAAAACTAAATGAGCTAAATTTTATTACTGGATGTAGCATAAGGGATAAATAGACGGGACATATTGATATATTTTTTTAGATTATCTTGAGTGAGTTGATGATTGTGACAAGTAGTCTAGAGAAAGAAGTTGACCTTTGGAATAGAAAAAGGAGTCTATATCAAATTCCAAGGGAGGTTACCTATAGAAGTAGAATTCATTTTGGACTAATATCCCTTGTTAACAATATAAATACCATATCCACTAAGAGATCCCCAGATGATTACATATTTGTTTCCAACATAAGGTGGCAATCTTTGACTCAATTATAATTTAACCATCTTCCAATGAGGTTGTAAATCAATAGGAATACCAAGTTGCTCTTTGCTTTTCAACTTCTGGCTATGCATGATGGAGTTGAGAGTTTTGAAGTTACTATCCTTTAGCTATTTTTGAAGAGGAGGCTCTATTTGAAGTTTGTAATTTTGCAAAATCTTGTGAGAGAGAGAAACTTCTCTTCTAGATAGGGGGCTCTATGATAGTTATTCGATAGTGATGTCTTTGGACTCTAGAATTTCTTTCCAAATTTTATATATCTGTAGAATATTTGGATTGAAAAAGATCTCTATTCTAGTTTTCCCATTGCAGTATTTGTGCACCACTGCTTGCACCCACCATTTTGAAGGTTGGGTGATCATTTACCAAACTAGTATTGCTTTTAAGGCTAAACTTTGCTTACTTATAGCTTTAATATCCAACCCTCCTTTACTCATTGGCTTAGTTATAATATCCCACTTGATAAGATTGTATTTTATTTTACCATCTTGTTTACCCCTTGCCCAAAGAAGTCTTCTCATGATTTTCTCCATATCATTTAGAAAGGACTTTGGAGCATGGATAATATAGCATTGGTAGATGGGAAACTGTTGGAACAAAATCTGCCTTCGGTTAATAGTGTTGCGCCTTAGACTTTGCCAACATTGAATAGACAGATCTTGCTTGAGATCATCTGTCTAGTCTCCAGAGAAGGCTGGTTCCTTTGAGTTTTTTAGAGAAAAGGGGAACAAGAGATAAGGGAAATATAGCCTAAGCTAGAACTTTTCTCACGGTACAGATTAGACAACAACAAACATTGATGATGCAGAGTACTACTTTCAGAGTTTTCTTTATATCTTCTTATAGAAAACACGAATTCCTGAGTGCGACTTTTAGATGTTCGTCTAAATACATGTAAATATCTTTTAATGTTCAACTCTAGAAACAAGGTTTATAGATGCACAGTCCAGATTTCAGAACAGATACATTATAAAACTTAGAATGAATAAAAGTTAAAACACCAGATACATACACTTGCACACAGAAGTTTCGGAAGCCAGAAGAAGAAATCTTTTATTGCTTGTAATCCAGTACATGTACATCAAGCCTGTAAACGTCCAAGAGCCGACCTCTTTTCATGGTCGACTCACTCCTATTTATACCCTAAAAAGAGTATCTTCTACTACGTACATTTAATTTCTTCAATCAATTACAAGTAATTGTCTGCAGTTTCTAATAATATACAACGGATTTCCCGTAGATTGGATAGATTTCCTTCTGGCTAATTTTAGATGAGCCTGTTATTCTGCAATCATCCAACGGACCTGCAAGGTTATAATCAACTGACCATTCTTCAGAAATCAGCACCTGATGTCAGTGCATGTCCCTAGTTGCCAAAAATATACTTTGTTTCCTTGGCAAAAATCGGACATGTCGCGAAATCGTGACACTCTTGTTTCTCTGCCTGCCTCCCCTTTTTGAGTCGCGAAAATGCAACATGTCGCGATATCGTGACACTTTTGCCTCCTTGCTCCCTTTTGTTGCTCTTAGCCATGAAAATGTAACATGTCACGATATCGCGACACTTTTTCCTTCTTGCTCTTTCTCTTCTCTTTTGGCCATGAAAATGCAACATGTCACGATATCACGACACTTTTTCCTTCTTGCTCTTTCTCTTCTCTTTTGGCCATGAAAATGCAACATGTCACGATATCACGACACTTTTCCTTCTTGCTCCTTCTCTTCTCTTTAGCCATGAAAATGCAACATGTCACGATATCGCGACACTTTTTCCTCCTTGCTCTTTCTCTTTGCTTTGGCCAAAAATGCAACATGTCGCGATATCGCGACACTTTTTCCTCCTTGCTCTTTCTCTTTGCTTTGGACCACAAAAATGCAACATGTCGCGATATCGTGACACTTTTTCCTCCTTGCTCTTTCTCTTTGCTTTGGACCACGAAAATGCAACATGTCGCGATATCGCGACACTTTTTCCTCCTTGCTCTTTCTCTTTGCTTTGGACCATGAAAATGCAACATGTCGCGATATCGCGACACTTTTTCCTCCTTGTGGTGTTTTGCTTTTTCTTTGATCTTTAGCATATGGGCCACTTCGGTCTTCTTGGAAAATATGCAAAAAGGTGCATCAACTATTTTTCTGTAGTTAGTCACTTTTTGACTAACATTCTTGGCGCCTTTCGGGGGAATTTTTGCTCGCAAAAATAGGGACCAGGCCTTCATCCATTGGGAAACGGAGTCACCAGCATAGTTGCGAAAAGTAAAATTTCGAGTGGAAAAACAAAGATAAAAGAAAAAGAATGCACTTTGGAATATAGGTGATCTTTACCTTATCAGAACCTTTCTTTTACCGCTTAGGGACTTAACCTTTGTCTGAAGAACACAAAAATTCAATTCTGGGAGCTGGTCCCAGCTCTGGCTACTGGCTGCTGCCCCTGATGTTTAGATCTTCTGATTTTGTCCATGGCTGCAATTATCTCTTGATAAGTTTTGCACACTTGATTCCAGTCTTCATCTTCTAGATCAGAAGAATCGATGAAAAGTTGATAGACATACTGCAATTCTTCCACTTTATCATAAGAAATGATCTTTTGTTTTAAAATCAGTTCTTGCAAACAGGTTTTAATCTGTGTTAACCTCTGGATCATTTCCATGACCTGCTTTTCTCCTACAGGTTCCTGCCAGCTGTCGATGTCTGTTTCATCTTCAACAAAAGCTTTTATTGATGCCGAAAGGACTTCTTCCTTCAAAACTTTTGAACCTTCATCCCAGAGGTAAGGAAGCCCATTTTGGATAGCCAAATCAAGATTTTGGAGCAACCCTTTCGCTTCATCCTCAAGCTCGTGCAGAAACTTGTTTCCCTGCGCTATCAATTTAAACTTCCTAAAGAAGTTCTTTGCTGCTATTTTAGCTTGAGACCAGGCTTCGCTTCTGAGCTTGGCTTCCATGCTTCCTGGCATATTTTTCGACAAAATCTGAATTTTAGTGGCCGCATCTTCTCTTTTTAATAAAAATGCTTCGGCAGCCTCAAATTCCTATTTTACTACTTCGGTAGCTTCCTTTACTTTAGCCAAATACAACAATACAGGTTTAGCCTTTAATACTAAAAACAACAAATCTTTTAACAATTCCTTCCTCATGCTCTTTACTTTATCTTTTGAAAATCTGGAAGGGGCATTTTGTTGTTCGACCAACTGTTGTTGTAGCTGCTGTATCTATGTATTTAATGCCTGAATCTGAGCTTCTGCTATACTCAACTTTTCTTTACCTTTTTCCACTTCACTGGCAGCAGCACTGAATTTACCCTCCCATTTTTTAGCCTCTAAAGTAAGAGCCTTCTCTACTATTTTTTGCTCTTTCACTACAGCCTCTAATTCCTTCCTCTTCTCTTTTTCCTTCAAAAACATTTCTTGATAGTGTCCTCCTTGTAAGTATATGGTCCCAAAATGTGCTTGGGCTTTCACCCACTCATCTTGCATAGGCAGTTGAGATATATCTTCGTTTATCTCTTCTGCCTAGTAATCTTCCACGGTCATTTCTCCCTTTGATTTCTTGGTAATGGGAGTTAACTTCAACTTCTTTCTCTGCATATTGGCTGGATCTAAAGCAATGATTTCTCTTACAGTAGTCGGTGCTTTAGAATCTCTAGATGCATGTGAAGTCCACCAATCTAAAGCATTCCTGCTCACCCTTTTTAGATTTTCAATCTTGGCCATGGTGGACTGTGACTCAGTCCCTTGAGAAGTTGTAACTCCAGCCACTGGGATGTCAATGCTAGGGAGAAATGGAATGGGAGCAACTACGGACCCAATATTTAGCGGACTCTGGGAAGATGCTGCCATTTCTGGGAGAACAAGGTAATTTTTTGGCAAGGACATTATATTTTTGTCGATTTTAGAAAAGGAAGGAGAATTACAATGGGAATGAGTAGGAGAATGAGAAGGAGAAAGTGAAGAAAGCATACCTATTTCCGGTTGGGCTGGTTGTTGGTGTCCTTCTTCTCCTTCATGTTCACTGACGACAATTTCTTCACTCTGCATTTTTTCTGCATCAGGAGTTTCATTTTCTTCATCACTTTCATCTAAGTTTATAACTTGTTTCTCCTGCTGCTCTTCTACCATCAAGATCTCCTTTTTAACCAAAATTTGTTTTTTGTTTTCACTCTTTTGGCTCTCTTGAGCCGAACTGGGTGGGCCGTGTGGGACTTCCTTCTGTGAAGTTTCATGCTCAACGTTCTGAGCATCTGCATCGGTGTTTCCTTCAGTTGTATGGGCTGGTTCGCCTTCCTGAGTCTCTTTCCCTGAGTCATCCTCTGTATCTTGAGGCTCTTGATCACTAGACGAGGTTTGAATAATACTCTTGTCTTTTCTCCTATCCGCCATCATTTTCAATTTCCTCATTCTTTCTGCCATGGGTTCATCAGATTTTGTACCCGAGTCTGTAGGTGGAACAAATTTTACAACCTTTGAGGAATGATGTCTGGATGTCAGGGTATCTGCCCCAAGTGCTAGACGCTTCTCTCTTTGATGGACTAGAATAGGTTCAACTCTCCCCTGTCCTTCTTTGCCCAACCCTTTTCCATCATAGCCCATTTTCAACATCATTTGGGCGGCCTTCGAACTATAAGTCTTTCCTTGTTCTTCAGTAAAGACCTCTTCTATCGACCTTTTCCTAGCTGTCCTAGGTTTGGTCTGAACAAGGGGAAGATTCTGAGCCTCTGTAATCGCTTTTCCCTTACCAGCTTCAGGCTGCTGGGATTTCTCAGGTGGCTGGGACACTTCGGGAGCAGAAGAATGACCACTTCCTACGCTTGGAGGGATTCTAACAGGGAAACTTCCTCCCCAGGAGTCATGGTGTTCAGCATATCGAGTTTCGAACAGATTGTCATTTTTGGTGGGATATCTTGATGAAATAAAATTTGTCTGAACTCTCATTACCCACCATTCTCGAATTTTTGCCACATCCCAATCCAGCCTATTCTTCTGAATCAAGGCAATTTTTTTCTCTGTCAACTGATGAGCCTTTTTATTTTCTGGGTCAAATTGAACAATTACTTCATAAAAGTCATGCCAAGGAGGCAAAGGCTCCATCTTCTCTATGTGCCACTCCAATGGTACATCTTCTGTGTTATTCCTATTTTCCTCAATATCATCCCTGATTTTAACATGAAATTCTTTTTTATGTGTTTTGTTCAAAATGGACTGTCTCTCAGCGAACCTGCTTATGGGGTCATATTTCCATCTTTGCGGGATCTCGATAAGACCCAATTTTCTTAAATACTCCGCTATCTGTTCATTCTGCCCCTTCCTTGAAATAGTAATCCCTTCAAAACTAAAGGGCATATTACAGGTACTGGTTTTTCCAATTCCAGTCCCGAATTTGACATTAATGGTTTCTGTTTGCCTTACATATTCTAAGGCAAAGATTCTATCAGTCACATAATGGGGAAGTAAAAAGGGTTTGTCTGTAAACCCATACAATCTGATACACACTCCTTGTGTTAGGATAAACCAATCCCCCTCCTCTGCAAACTTGGTTTGCAATACCTTTTCCGCTTTGGGGGTCAATCTTGTTATTTGCCCATACATGATTTTTAGTGCAGGGCCCAAAAATTCCCTATTGAAATCATAATACGATTCGGACTTGTATAACACATTAGTCCATTCATATACTGGCAAAATTTCTCCCTTTTCATTCTTATCATTCTTTGAAATGAAAGCTAACTCTTGAGACATGAAATAAAAGAATAACCATACCAAATATGAAGTGTATCTGAAAGAAAACTGGGTGCCAGCCTTCAATGCTGCCAAACCCTCATGAATTTCTGCACTTAAGAACCCAGGCCAGTCAAAGAAAATAGGTCTCACACTCCTGCTCATAACAGCCGAATCATACATTTTGGGGTTCGACAAACACTCTGCTACAACCACCTGCCATTTCTGAACCTTTTCATCATTTTTTAGTCCCGCAATCATGGCCAAGATGGAATATAGTTCAGGGTTTTTAAAAGTTGCCCTGTCAATTGGGGGTTCTGGTGGATTTGCCCCTTCTGGAAGATCTTTTAGCTGGGTGGCTAGGAAACCCCTCACCTTTTTGGATGAGCCAAAATATGTAGCCTATTCTAAGGGGTCAAATTTCTTAGGTTCTAAGGGGGGAACACGACCCGCAGTGAAAGCAGAAACAAAAGCATCTTTGGACAGAGGAAAAAGGACCTTCCCTAAAAAATCCCTAACTTTTCTCCCTTTTTCATCATAGAAATTTGCAATTGCCCTTACCAGTTCTGGGCAGGGATGGACAGGAATATATACATACCAGTACAAGAAATAATGGTATGCAAACGTTGAAGGAGAAGACGCAGAAACCCCAGTTGCTACCCGATTCTTTATATTGCTCCGAATCTCCGTCGGGTCCTTCCATGTTATTATCGTATCTGCAATCCGAGAGTCTCTGTCAATAAAACTAGCACTATTTTCTTCCCTTATGTTCACTACCGAAGTAGTCGGGAGTGATGAGGTAGATGTTGCCTGGTCTTTCGCCTTCTTTGGAGCCATTACGAATTATCAGGTATGCAGATTTTGAACCTCCTCTGATTACTTCACAATTCTTTCCTCGCTACGCTATAGTGCAGTGGTATAACAGTGGCTGGCGAGACTTCTAGCTTCTCAAGCATCACAGAGACAATTCCTTGCTTCTTTTCTTCTCCAGGAGCCTTGAGCAAGTTTGCAAATGGCGAAATGCCTCTCTGAATCTTTGAATTTAATTTTATATCACCTAGGAGGACATGCAAAATTAATGCATTAAATGACGGTTGGTTGATTTGATTTTGTCTGTCTTTCTTCGGTTTCCGTTCTTGCCATATTTCTTAGGAAACTCCTAAAAACGCTTGTCGGCTCATTAAAAACCCACTTGGGGACTCGAAATTATCCCATGCCCGAAAAGATGCTAACTGACAGATTAATTATCTTCTCCCACTGGACTTCTGGCACGTGGTTGCTTTAAAAACATTTGGCGGTGGAAATTTTTTGGAAATATCCTGAGGAGCACACATAACATATTTCGAAACTTTCTTTTTATTCATCCCTTCTCGCCGAATTTTCAGGCGATCACGCGGCAGCCCCAGATTTTTGAAAATTTGAATTTTTCCCTCCAGATTTCATTCAAAATATCGGACCCCGCTAGTCCGCAAAAAATGATTCTTATTAGGCCGTAAAAAGGGAAATATTTACAAAACTCCAAACTTATAATATACTGTACATATAATGGTGATCTGTAGCTTTTACTGGAAATACAATTTTAGGTGAAAAGCATTCACCGTGATGGGTAGAACCCATCCATCTTGATATTTTAACTGGAAGGCATTGAATTGCTTTTCTGAAACAATTTCGAATGGCCCCTCCCAGAACGCATCAAACTTGTCATGGTGTCCTGGCTTTGCTTTCTTGACATTCCATTTTAATACCAGGTCACCTATTTTGAATTTCTTGAAAGTGGTTTTCTTATCGAACCACCCGACTATTTTTACCATATGCTTTTGATGATGATCGTAGGCCTGTTCCCTAGATTCTTCAAGCTGCAGAAGTTGCATCGATCGGGCATCCATTGGATGACCTTCATCTTCGTTAACTTGGTTTAGCATCCTCAACGTGGGTATCTCCATATGAATCGGTAGAACAACTTCTTTGCCATAAACCAAAGCATATGGCGATGTATTGATTGATTTTTTGATTGAGATTCTGTCGGCCCACAGGGCTTGATTCAGGAGTGAGTGCCAGTTCTTCTTATTGTCCTCTAATGTTCTTTTCAGAATTCTTAGAAGATTCTTATTAGTAGACTCAGCTAATCCATTACCTTATGGGTAATAATTAGAGGAAGTCTTCAGGTAAATTCCATATCTACTGACGAATTCGATCATCTTTGCACTAGTGAAAGGGGATCCATTGTCTGTAATCAAAGAATATGGTATGCCAAACCTTGTGATTAGACTTTCGACAAATTCTATCACCACTTCCAAATCAGCTTTCTTCGTAGGCACTACTTCTGCCCACTTGGTGAAGTAGTCTATGGCAGTGAGAATGTATTTGTGGCCTGATGATGAATTTGGCTCTATTATCCCTACGAAATCCAACCCCCACTGCTGGAATGGTTCCTCGACTTGAATAGATTTTAAGGGCATAGGTGCATTCCTGTTTCTCCCCACATACCTCTGACACTGTTCACACCTCTGGGTCACTTTGTACGCATCTAGGAAGATGGAAGGCCAATAACATCCAGCTCTAAGGATCTTCAAAGCTGTAGTTCGGCCTGCATAATGTCCCCCTGAAAAACCTCCATGAAATTCATCTAACACTTTCTGCTTTTCATTATCGGGAACGCATCTTAACAATACACCATCGATGTTAATCCTGTACAACCCCTCTATTCGAAGGGTATATTTCAATGCTTGGGTTCTGAATCTCCTTCTCTGGGAAGCGTTCATATCTTCAGGACATGACCCAGTCTGAAAATACCTCACAAAGTCATCGATCCAACTTGAACCTACTCTGTCTTGGTGTTGCTCTGTGTTTGCCATGACGGGGTGGCTCTCCCCATATCCACTTGCAGCTTGCTTGGCCAATTCTTGGCACAAAGCTCTCCCTCTGACTATTTTAGTAGGATGTATTTCTACATCATACTCTTGGATGCGAGTCACCCATCCAACTCTTTTTTCACCCAATTCTCCTTGAATTATGAAGTTCCTTACATCGGGATGAATAACATACACCATCGTCCGACTCTGGGATAAGAAATGTTTTAGCTTATTCAAGGATTTCATAATTGCATATACTTGTTTTTCTATGAAGTTGTACCTTTCCTCATGTTTGTGCATGGTGGAACTTAGAAAGGCTATGGGTCTTTCTTCATCATCTGCTCCTTTTTGAGTGAGAACTGCAGCATAACTACCTTGTTCTCCGACAACATATAGTATGAAACCTCGGGAATAGTCAGGATTAACTAGCACAGGAGCTTGAGCGATGGCTTCTAGAATTTTTTGGAAAGCTTCTTTCCTTGGCTCTGTCCATTTGAAAGGAGCATCCTTTTTCAATAATTCAGTCATTGGTTTAACTATTTGGGCAAAGTCCGCAATGAATTTTTTGACAAAATTTATTTTCCCAAAGAAGGACTGCAAACCTTTCTTGTTAACTGGGAGTGACAACTCAAGAAGTGCCTTCACTCTATCAGGGTCAATTGATAGCCCAACTTTAGAAATAACATGCCCAAGGAGTATTCCTTCTTCCACAGCAAAAATAGATTTTTTAGGATTTAGTGATATTCCAAATTCTCTACATTTCTCAAACACTTGTTGCAGATGAGTGGCATGGTCCTTTTTGTTGTGAGAAAAAACAGTCATGTCATCTAAATAGATGACAATAATTTTGTTTGCAAGCTCCCCAAAAGCTACGTCCATGGCTCTTTGGAAAGTTGCTCCTGCGTTGGATAATCCAAAGGGCATCCTTTGGTATGCAAATGTTCCCCACTTAGTGGTGAACGCAGATCTTGTATTGATCTTCATTTCTCACCCAAACTTGATTGTAACCAGAGAAGCCATCTAACAGAGAAAACCTTTCTGCTCCCGCCACAGTATGAAGGATTGGGTCAATCTGGGGTAAAGGATAGTGATCCTTTAAAGAGGCTCTATTCAAATTTTTGAAATCGATGCATAGTCGTATTTCTCCATTTTTCTTGTGGACTGGAACTAAATTTGCCACCCAGGTAGAGTGCTTGATTGGGTATATTATCTTAGCCTGCAGGAGTTTTAACAACTCCTGTTTCATTAAGGCTTCAATTTTAGGATTCACAGGCCTCTGCCTCTGCCTAAAAGGTTTAGCTCCTTCCTCTAGTTCGATGGTATGTTGAATGACCTCTTTCCTATACACTTTCAGATCACTATAAGTCCAGGCTATTATATCTGGATACTCTCTACATAACTATTTTATTTTCTCTAGTTCTACTTCTGTACAATCGGTCCCTACTTTGATCATTTTTCCCGGTTCTAGTTCTATTTCTTTATACCGACGTTCATCTACCTTGATCCTTCGACCTACAACTCTGTCGCTATTGTCAAAAAGGCTCTCCAGGGTGATCAGTCCCTTGGGGATATGATTATTTTTCAGTTGAATAAGGCTCTCTTCGTCCTCTTCTTGTAACGCTCTTTCTGTAGAGCAATTCATCTCATGAATCAAAAAATCTAGGATCTGCTCATCATTTTTGAATACTTGCCAAAAAATGTCCTTGTCGGGCACAGAAGGCTTGTATATAAGTCTGACTATTTTAGACTTCTGAATAACATTACTGACTGGGCAAAAATTGGATCCTACTGATGCTAACAGGTCTGCATGGGTGTTCTTTTCTCTGGAAATGGATTTTATGTTTAGTGCTTCAAAATTTTCCAATAGATCCAACACTTTGTTTTTGTAAGCCTTTAGGTAATGTTGCTTACAAATGCATTTACCAGTAACCTGTTTAACAATCAGCTCTGAATCTCCATAGATCAGCAGCTGTTTTGCACCCAGTTTTTCAGCTTTCTTAAGTCCCAAACACAAAGCTTCATATTCAGCCACGTTATTGGTGCAACTCCATGTCAACCTATATGAAAAGACCTTTTCTTTTCCAGTAGGTGAAATCAGAACAATTCTAGCTCCTACTCCATTTTTGCACCTTGACCCATCAAAGTACAATTTCCATAATTGGTTGGCTGAATCACCTGTTTTAGGGACAACAATAGGAAGCTTTTTTGGTTTTTCAATGGAATAGCTTCCTATTTCTGTCTCTACCATAGCGTTGAAATTCTCCATCGAAAATTGATCTTCAGATTGGAGTTCCTCCATGGTTTCTTCCATTAGATCAATATTCTCCAATTCCTCGGACATCATGTTGATGGTAGTTGTTTCCTCTAGTCTTTCTACATGAAAAGTAGATGGTTTTTCATTGTAGATCTTGACTCTTTTACCTTTGAAAGGTACCTCCAAATGAGAATAATCTAGAGATAGATAACCACCCAGTTTGGCTATGAACTCTCTGGATAAACACATACCGAAATATGGTTCTAAGTCTACAACAACTACTTCTTGTATGACGACTACTTCTGGCATTCTGTGGAGTTGAATAGGGATATCTTTGATCACCCCGATAGTTTTTACTTGGAGTACCATCTAATTGCAACACACCAGGATGACTTCGAGTATATTCCATCCCCATTATGTCACATACGGCTTTCGGCATCACCGTAGTTGCGGCCCCTGAATCAATCATGCAATTGTGAACTATCCACCCCTCCATTTGCAAGGATAGATAGAATGGGGGCGGTCTATTTTTCCCAGAGGTTGACACAACATTTGCTTGTATAACATTTGAGGAAGAGGTATCATTCTTTAAATTTAAGGATTCTTGGAGGAGGTCGATCTGACCAGGAATTTGTAGTGCATCATACATGCTTATTTTGGAAGGGGTCCTCTTCATTTCTTCTGCAATGTTGAACGAAAGAGTTGCAGCTGGGGATACTTCAACACTTTTCTCCCTTCCACTAGTCGATGCGTCATATCTGTCTCTGTAGACCTGCGTAGCTTCTGTTCTTTGTATTTTTGTTAATGAAGGAAATTTGAGTCTTTCCTTCGCTTGCTCTTGAGTCTCACTCCCTTTTCTAGGAGGAAATTCTTTTCTTGGTGTAGCCGCAGAAGTCTGAGGAGGATCAGAACGTCCTTTCTCATTAGACTGGTTTTTCTACGGAGTCGCCCTAGGGGCAGGAGGAAAACTTAGTGGTTGGAGTTCCTTAGGGTCGACTTGTAACGACTTTTTTCCCGACCTTGTCAGGACTGAGACTTGTTCCACGGATGGCATTGCCAAATTGTGGTGGACTTCTCTAATTATGTTCACCTATCCCTTGCCAATTTCTTTGGCTCTTTCATTAATAACCGCTTGCACATGATGTTGATGAATCATGCATGAATCTTCTCCATGAGGATCATTGCAAGTGGTACACCAGTAATCAGAATTAGTGGGTTCTCCATTATCTCCTGTCTCATTTGCATACACCACATTTTTTCTATCTTGTCCTCTTCCACTTGTTGAAGCACCTTCCTTTTGTATCTGTGGAAATCTTCTTGCTTGGATATTCCGTTCAGCCTCTCTCTTTTTCATGGATGCCATTTCATTTGACAATGTCTTCATTGTATCAATTATGGTCGTGTATTGATCATTGGGGGAGCTGATGCAAGGGGTGTGGCTGGTAATGCAAGGAATGTAGGAGGTGCGGCTATAGATGGGAGAGCCTGTGTTGATGGGAGTACAGGAAGTTTAGAAATTGATGCTTGGGAAAGCTCTGGTACAATTGGCAATAGACTCTTTGATGGATATCTTTTTGTAGCGATGAGATCAGCTTCGCCCTTTGTTGCCTCTAGATAGATCCCAGGAAAAGTGGTTACACGGGATTGCCTTATTATCATACTGAGATCTGAATCAAAAGCCCTTAAATAATAGCATATAGCTTGTTCTTCCATGGGTTTTAGGCCTTGCGGTACTCTATCACGAGTTCTAGTAAATCTGATGTTGAAATCCTGGATTTCTTCTCGTGGATGCCTCTCAATGACAGTGAATTGATTCAGCAATGTGAAAGGATCTGCATGTATATTAAATTCATCGACCAGACGATCGACAAGCACTGCCCAAGAAGTAATGGATCCAGTGGGGAGCGCTCTGTACCAATAGAGCATCTTTCCCTTCAAAGATATAACTAGCAATCTGACCATTACATCTTCCTGAGTGATATTGTAAATAGATGCTAGCGATGATACATCTAGACAATGCTCATCTACTGTTTTGCCTGTTTCATCAAAAGTTGGCAATGCTTTTAGTGCAGCTTGTGGAATTTGATTTTGTGCTCCTAAGTTTAAAGGACCAGTTTGATTCCACACAAGATGCGTTGGGGCAGGGGTGGCTGCCATGATTGCTAAAGGAGTTACAACTACTATAGGATTGCTTGCAGATGCTCCTACAATGGGTGTTAAAGAGGTGCTAATGGTGTCGGGTGGATTTGATCATGCGGCTAGCACAGGGTGTGCCTTTAGGCTTTCGAGATGTAGTTCAAAGAACTCGATAGGTTCTTCAGAGTTTCTAGCTCGGGATCTAGTTATCATATGGCTATATAACCAGAAGGTTTTTAGACAAGGTCTTTCTTTTATGGTCTAAATTGCAACGGAGTCGCCAGGTGGTTTTTCTTGAGATTTTCAAACAAAAGGCTCTTAAGGTAAAACACCAAAACTTATACAATACTGTGGGATTGCTTGTCCCATCGGGCATGCCAAAAACTATTGGAACAAAATCTGCCTTCGGTTAATAGTGTTGCGCCTTAGACTTTGCCAACATTGAATAGACAGATCTTGCTTGAGATCATCTATCTAGTCTCCAGAGAAGGTTGGTTCCTTTGAGTTTTTTAGAGAAAAGGGGAACAAGAGATAAGGGAAATATAGCCTAAGCTAGAACTTTTCTCATGGTACAGATTAGACAACAACAAACATTGATGATGCAGATTACTACTTTCAGAGTTTTCTTTATATCTTCTTATAGAAAACATGAATTCTTGAGTGCGACTTTTAGATGTTCGTCTAAATACATGTAAATATCTTTTAATGTTCAACTCTAGAAACAAGTTTTATAGATGCACAGTCCAGATTTTAGAATAGATACATTATGAAACTTAGAATGAATAAAAGTTAAAACACCAGATACATACACTTGCACACAGAAGTTTTGGAAGCCAGAAGAAGAAATATTTTATTGCTTGTAATCCAAGTACATGTACATCAAGCTTGTAAACGTCCAAGAGCCGACCCCTTTTCATGGTCGACTCACTCCTATTTATACCCTAAAAAGAGTATCTTCTACTACGTACATTTAATTTCTTCAATCAATTACAAGTAATTGTCTGCAGTTTCTAATAATATACAATGGATTTCCCGTAGATTGGATAGATTTCCTTCTAGCTAATTTTAGATGAGCCTGTTATTCTGCAATCATCCAATGGACCTGCCAGGTTATAATCAATAGACCATTCTTCAGAAATCAGCACCTGATGTCAGTGCATGTCCCCAGTTGCCAAAAATATACTCTGTTTCCTTGGCAAAAATCGGACATGTCACGAAATCATGACACTCTTGTTTCTCTGCCTGCCTGCCCTTTTTGAGTCACGAAAATGCAACATGTCACGATATCGTGACACTTTTGCCTCCTTGCTCCCTTTTGTTGCTCTTAGCCATGAAAATGTAACATGTCGCGATATCGCGACACTTTTTCCTTCTTGCTCTTTCTCTTCTCTTTTGGCCATGAAAATGCAACATGTCGCGATATCGCGACACTTTTTCCTTCTTGCTCTTTCTCTTCTCTTTTGGCCACAAAAATGCAACATGTCGCGATATCGTGACACTTTTTCCTCCTTGCTCTTTCTCTTCTCTTTGGCCATGAAAATGCAACATGTCGCGATATCGCGACACTTTTTCCTCCTTGCTCTTTCTCTTTGCTTTGGCCAAAAATGCAACATGTCGCGATATCGCGACACTTTTTCCTCCTTGCTCTTTCTCTTTGCTTTGGACCACGAAAATGCAACATGTCGCGATATCGCGACACTTTTTCCTCCTTGCTCTTTCTCTTTGCTTTGGACCACAAAATGCAACATGTCACGATATCGTGACACTTTTTCCTCCTTGCTCTTTCTCTTTGCTTTGGACCATGAAAATGCAACATGTCGCGATATCGCGACACTTTTTCCTCCTTGCGGTGTTTTGCTTTTTCTTTGATCTTTAGCATATGGGCCACTTCGGTCTTCTTGGAAAATATGCAAAAAGGTGCATCAACTATTTTTCTGTAGTTAGTCACTTTTTGACTAACATAAACGCATTGATGACAACCTTTATTAGGGTCATTTTGCCATGGTGAGTGAGCCAGACATTAGACCATCCTTCAATTCTCTTTCTTATTTTTTAATTATCTTATTCCATTAATTACTCTTAATTCTATTGAAGCCGATAAGAACTCCTATATACTTGAAAGTGGCATTAGTCTTACTTTGACAACCCAATATTCTCTCTCTCTTTGACTTCTCTATTTTTTTGCTAGAAAAATGAATAGTAGACTTGCTAAAGTTTATCTTGTTTCTTGTTGCTTCTTGATAAGTTTCAAGAGCTTTTTTTGTTCTTATTGTGTTGCTTTAGTGGCTTTACTCAATAGGATCAAGTCATCTACAAGTCGAACATTATTAATGCTTTGAACCTTCTCATGGATGAGAAATCTTAGAAGCTTTTTTATACCTCTTTGTTGTTCTAGAATATGAGATAATCCTGCTATAGTCCAAATGAATAAATATGGGGAGAGGGGAAAACCTTGTCTAACTCCTTTAGAATCCCGGAAGAAGGAGGTGGGTCTACCATTAAGTAGGAGAACAATCCAAGGCCTTAAAATACAAGCAACCATCTATTTTTTGAATAGTTCATGGAATCCCATCTTGATAAGAGTTTTCAAGATCAGGTCATGGTCTATTCAATCAAAAGCACTTGTCATATCTACTTTGAGGACCATATCATTCGATTTATCCTTCTTGCTAGATTGCATAGCTTTTTGAACTAATACTTAACCTTCTTAAATCCTTCACCCTTTCACAAACCCTGATTGGTTGGGAGAAATAATTGAATCTAGCAACGGAAGAATTATGTTTTTAATGATTTTAAAAATTATTTTGTATGAAGTATTGCAAAGTGAAATTGGTCTAAATATTTGCAATGAATGAGCAAGTTTTTCTTTAGGAATCAGGGCCAAAAAAGTGGAGTTGATTCCCCCATCTATTTGTTGTTTAGTTTTGCTTTCTTGAACCATCTCCAAAAGATCCTTCTTGATTATGTGACAGAAATCCTAATAAAATTTTACATTAAATTCATCAAGCCCTAGGGATTTATTACATTGCATGGAAAAAACCACTCCTTTGAGCTCCTCCATGGTGATAGGTTGGATCAAATGTTCATTATCCTCTTGCTTTAGAGAACCGAGAATGAGATCAATAAGAGCTTGTTGGCTATTTGCTTTAATTTCTCCATCTTTGTTCAACAAATTTTTGAAGAAATCAAGAATATGTTCTTTCATTTGTTGTACATTGCTTGATATTGTCCCATATTCTTGTGTTGTACATATATCTTTGTTGCGCTTTCTTATGAAAGAATTTGGTGTTTTTATCACCATATTTAAGCCAAATCATTCTAGATTTTATTCTCCAATTTTTTTCTTATTCTCTTTCCATCTTCAAAATTTGGGTAATGAGTTCTTTTTGTTCTTGAATGAGACTCTCTCCTTCTCTAATTTCTATTGCAGTTTGAACCTCACTAAGTTTTGCTTTCAGTATGGAGTAAGGAGTATCCTTGGCTTTGTTTTTTATCTATTTTTTTATTTACTACTTTAAATATTGAATCTTTTTTACCCACTCTTGGGCATAAGTATTTTCCTAGATTTCCTCCCATACATATGAACTAACTCTTTAAAATTAACCTCCATAAATCAAACAAATTTATTATTGAAGGGGGTGGGGTCCCAATTGGCTTGTTGTTCAAACCCCAAAAGCATTGGTCTATGGTTGAAATGATCATTAGACATAATGTTTTGAGAAATTTTGGTCCTATGATCTAATAGATTATCATCAACAAGGAATCAGTCCAATCTTTCAACAATAAAGTTGAAGCTAATTCTTTTGTTATTCCAGGTGAATTTGCTCCTTGTCAGTTGTACATCCATAAGATTGTACTACTGCATTAGATATTCTACAAGTTATCTATTTGGGTCTCTTATGTAGACCTCCCTTTTTTTTGTGGGTTTTAAAACTAGGTTGGAGTCTCCTCCAATTACCCAATATTCTTGCTTTGAGTTGGAATACACATTAAGCAACACCCTTCAACACCAACCTTTTTCAACTAGATTGTTTGAAGCATAGATGTTGGTGATGGTGTAAACTTGACCAGTAGGGGATTTAAGCATTATTGTAAGCCAATGTTTAGTGGCCTCTACTGAAATTAAATCTTAATCTATTTTCTAAGCTATTACAACTCCTCCTGAACTCCCTTTAGCTAATATGGCTAAATGTTTTCTTGATGGCCAACAAAAACCTATTGTTCAATTAATTCTTTTTAGATCCAATTTGGTTTCTTGGATCAACAACACATCTGATTTTTCTTGAATGAAAAAGTTTTTAAACTTCTAATTTCTTATTTTCATGTCCTAAATATCTAATATTATAGGTGATGAATTTCATTATTAAAAAGGATAAAGGGCAAGACAAGAAATTACCTCTTCTTGGAAGTTTTCTTTGAAGTTGTCTTTATTGAGTCCTTTATCGTGGTTTGCTTCCATTTCACTACACTTTTTGAGGCTTCTCTATCTCTGAGTTTTGCATTTGAAGTTCTTTATACTCTTGATTTGGTTTTGGCCTTTGGAGAAGTAAAGTTCTCATTTTCTAGGATATTTGCTTCCTATTCTGGCAAAGGGATTTTTGAAGCTCTTTCTTCTCTTTCTTCCCCTTCTTTTGAACTTGAATGTATTGATTCCTCTTCTCCTTGTTCTTCTTCTAGGATTTCCATGTTTAGAAATGGGTCTTGTTGGAGGAGCTCATCAAGATGCTCAGAGGTAACTATTGTTGTTTCCTCCAAATCCTCATCCAAAAGATTGAACTTGTTTTGAGCTTGCATTTTCCCCTTAGGGATTTATTTTTTTGGAACATAAACATTCTTCCCTCTTTTCCTTTGAACTTTAGTAAAGTCATATTGTTGTTGGACTTGATCCATAGGCTTTGTAGGGTAGTCCCTCTAGAAGTACCCGTATTCATGACATTCAGAACACTTGCATGGAATCTGATCATAGTCTAACTTTTGTGTATGTTGCACAACTTTGTATGAAAGTGTAATAGCTTTTGGTAGCCCTTTCACCAGATCCTCTTCGACACATATTCTAGCCACCGTGAAGTTTTGATATTCTGGCTCTGCTTTCATTCTATAGATGCCAATCTTATTTTAAATAGCCTTCAGTGTTTCTTCCTTCTAGAAATACAGTGGGAGAAAGAGAGACAATCTGTTAGGATTGTAATACTAACTATTAATTAGTCATTCACCATTATTACTTTATATGGACAATTGTGTCCTTTCACTCATAACTATAGGATAGGTATATATGATCATTCAAATGGGTGTAAACAATCATCCAAGAAATTATAAGAACAAATATATTTGATATCCATTGGACAGGTTACTCTTCCAGTGCAAAGGTGATTCAATCCAAAGGTGATTCTATTAGTTTTACATTCATTTCATGCATCCAATTCCAATTATTTCATTCGTATAATCTGCTAGGACATAGATTCTTACCATATGTATGAAAGCATTATTCCAGGGATTCATTTTGTATCTTTTTCTTCCAACGTTTTTACTCCATCACCATTCACCCGCTTACATCTCCACCTACACCTGTTCTATCCATAAACAATCCACTACCAGTGCTACACACAAGGTCGACTAAGCATCACATACTATTGATGCACCTCCGACGTGAAGATCCAACCACCAAGAACCGATCTGCAATCCTAGAATGAAAAATAATTTTCATTCGTAAGCATGTTTTTCGCATGGAAGAAAACAATCTGTTGTGCGATGTCATTTTCGGGAGAACCAACGAAAACTGGTAAGAAAATAAAGTATAACCTAAGGTTTAAAAATATTTTAGTTCATTGGTAACCCTTTCGTCATCGCCATTTACCTTCTCTATGACACCTTCATATTTTGACGAGGATAATAAACCTACGATGACCATAAACCTTACCAATCCTAAGGTTTTCATTTAAATTTTATCACTGTCGCCAAACAAATTTCGCAGAAAGATGTTAAAATTTCTTTGACCAATCATAATCCACCTCGTGAAATATTTTAGTTGTTGTTAAACTCCCACCATTGTCAAAAGATATTCGTAGGAGAAAATTAATTTAAAATCCTAAAGTTTCATGAATTATCCGTCACCGTAAAGACTCTCACCATCATCGGAAAGGAATCGCACAATTACGTAAAATTTTCATCGCCCAATCAAAGAACACAGTTTGGAGAATTTAATTTGCAAATTATAAGGAGTTAAATTATAATTTATAAGGTTTAAAACTCAAATTAAACTTCGTTGTGTGTATCTGTTGAAAGGACAAACAACATTTAATTCTTTTAGAACAGTTGCGGGATTAAAATCCCACATTGGCCTTGTTGTGGCCAGTGTAGGGAATAAAACAAGTAAGTCACAAAATAGAAATTGTGGCCACCTGGTGGTGATCGCATGGTCTCTGTTGTGCCCTTATGCTGCTTATCTTACGTGCCTCCCGCTCGTGCCTAGCCTCCGGTCATGCTTTTTTACTTTCAGCGCTTGCGATAGCAGCACGTTCTCCTTGCCGTTGTCTAAACCGTCTCATGCTTGACATCACTGTTGATTTTTGTTCGTACTTATTTTTATCGCTGACGTTCAAATTCAAAAAACTAACCGTTGAAGTCCAAAAATAGTTGCTAAACCAAATGTTTAGCAAAATCTTGACAAAATTACCAATTTTTTGCAAAAATATATCAATTTGTGTCAATTTTTTTGCCATTTTCAAATAAAATTCAAAATTTAAATTATATGTTGGCGAAGAATTGCAAATTACTCCACGAATGGTTGACGAGAGGCGATCACAAGATCTTACTCTTGAAAAATTCTATCAAGAGTTTCGCCAATGAAAGGACTAAATTACTCAAAATAATATTTGCACCACCCCTAAAACTAACCGAACTTTACCAATTAAACAACTCCACTTTGAGGAGATGCAGGAACAACGAGCGGAAAATCTCTACGATAATTGTGATGAGCAATTTCCTCACCATAAATGTGCTACACTAACATTTTATTTATTGAAGGAAGTTGATCCTTGTCAATCCATAAAGGACGAAGATGAGGTAGTGTTCAAAATGCCCGATGTACTTACTCACAATAATGAATACATTGAGTTCGATGTGCAAGAAGTGATCAATACACCCGAAGAAGATGAGATAGTTGTGTCCAAGATGCCTGTCATCCCTACTCATAGTAATGAAAACATTGAGGTTGATGTGCAAGACATGATCGATACATCCAGAGAGGATGAGGTAGACATATCTGAAGTGACCAATGGAGGCCAGACATACACTATACAAAAACTACACATAAGTTTCTCACCAACCATGGGTTATCATCATATAGGTAAACTGATTCAGAAAGGAGGCACATTTATTTTCCCTTCGTTCTACACAGGGAGAACCTACTAAAGTGTAAGCCCACCATCATCACGATTCTACTATTCTTCTTGGCAACCCCCCACTAACGCTTTGACCCTCAAGATATCCCTGCCTCCAAAAAAATGACAATAAATATTACAAGAACTTACACAAATCTACATGGAAAACAAGGGATAAAGCTCCTCACTTTGAGCTTTGAGGATAAAGCTCCTATTAAGGAGGGTGGCATGTTAAGATTCTAATCCTAACCATTAATTAATCATTCATCATTATTACTTTATATGGACCATTGTGTCCTTTCACTCACAACTATAGGATAGGTATATATGATCATTCAAATGGGTGTAAACAATCATCCAAGAAATTATAAGAACAAATATATTTGATATCCATTGGACAGGTTACTCTTCCAATGCAAAGGTGATTCAATCCAAAGGTGATTCTGTTAGTTTTACATTCATTTCACGCATTCAACTCCAATTATTTTATTCGTATAATCCGCTAGGACATAGAGTCTCACCACGAACCCATAATAGAAATTTGGAAGGAGTCTCTTCTTGTAGATACTAAAATCTTGTCAATCCGATTATGCTACCATAAGCAACGATTTCAGGACACACCAAGGCCCCTAGGGCAGCCCTCAGGAGGCATACAGTGGTTCTAACCATTTAGTACAAGGTTTTGAAAGGTTCTAGGCCACTTTTGGCACCTTTTGGACACTTTGCTACTATTTGTTCCACCCTGGGGTGAATACAGAACCTATTCATCCCACCTTGGAGTGAATAGCAGCATTTGTTCCAAGGTGGAGCGAACAGCAGGTTTGACTGGTAAAAAGTCAAATCTGGACAAATGGCGACTACCAACGGTTACTTTTTTGGTTCCTAATGACCAGAAAGTCAGTGCATGCAACATATTAATTCTCCAACCCATGAGGGAGGCCAAATTGGGATATTCTCTTCTCCCTCCAGCGCATGTCACCCTGATGGCCAAGTGGTGCCCCGTGTCTTGCATGTCCTCGCATGCCATTTTGCACATGAAGCCTCCTTGGGCTATAAAGTGGATGCATTTTCCACACAAAAAAGGAGAGGATATTTTTGGGAGCAAAGCAACGGAGTGCTGCCAAGATTTCCTTCCACCCTTTTGTGCCTAATTTTCCCTTAGAATCTCTACCTAGCGAAGGAGGTTTGCGAGTGAACTAGAAGGCGCAATATTGTTACAAAAACGAACCATATGAGTGAGTTACCACACAAAATTCGGTGAAAATACCCCTTATATTGTTTTGGACCATTTCCCAGTGGGATTTGTGGTAAAATATAGGCAAAAATGGTGGGCGTCCCACCCCTGGGCGCCCCCCAATTTGTGACAGTCCTATTCGTCCCACCCTGTGATGAATAGAAATTTATGCATTATTTTGTCAGTGTTTTTAATTATTTATTTTCTATATGCTATCATTATGCTGTAGTTCAAATTTTAAGTCATTCTGAGCTATATTGGCCGAGATATTGCATTTTTAGTGTTTTGCAGGGTCTCTTACAGGTATCCAGCAGTCATTTGAGAGAACACCCAAACCGTGGCTGATCTTGCAAATATGACAAAATGGGTTTTCTTATAAATGCACTTTATGTATTTTTTACAATTTTCATGCATTTTGGATATGCGTAGCGCCATAAATTATTTGCTTTGTATTTTGCAAGTTACGAGTAGTCATTCGAGTTTCGAAGCCCCATCGGATGCAATCTTGGTGCAATTTTTGGTGATATCTTCCCAAAACCTTATGTTTTACATCCCTATACAATTTCATGTCATTTAGAGTTTATTTGACATGTTTTATCATTATTAGCCATTTTGCCCTTGTGGGGATTGCATGCTTTTTATCATACGCACTCGCTATTTGATGATTCTGGTTTCCTTGTGTGTAGGTGCAGGTCATTACAGAGCATTGGGAGGTAGCCTAAGGTATCATAAATCAAAGACACAAGCGATGGCAACCTTGGCCCACCCACTTCGATTCTGGGTACAAGGAAAGACATTGGATGTGCACCCGAATTCCTTGAGAGATTTGACCCTTGGGCACCCGAGTTGTAAAAATTTGTATCACCCATTTTGAGCCCTCAAGGGGATGCATTGTAACTTGGAATCTTGATCATTTCGATTAATAAGAGATTTATTTATTTTGCTTTACTTCTTGTTATTCGTCATCTTTCTATTTTACTTGCATGCTTCTGTTTGGCGCTCGTTAGCGATAGGGCATAGATACGCACATTTTTTATCTTCATTTGGTGCATCATTTTTCCCTACTTAAATTCCAAGGGGTCGAAGAGAGGATTTCACATGTTCATGTAAAGACCATAATGACCCATAAACCAGGGGCTAGATCTAAAAATCAAAATTTTCTCCTCCTTAGAGGTGAAAATGGCCACAAAGAAGCCTCTTCCACAAAGTTTGACTTCTATTCCTCCTCTTACCAATGTTATCCATTCTTTATCAATCCATCCTTCAATTGTTTTCCCCATAGGACATGAACCAGTAAATCTACAGATCATAGCCAATGTCAATAGTCAATAAATTTCTTCTCTGATATCTTCTTGAGTTATCTCTAAGGTGGGAACTTCTTCCCACCTTTTCACTATTTTTTCATGAAACTATTTTAATCATTGAAAATTGATTGATTTAAATTCTACCACCAACTTACTAAAATTAGAACCAAAATTCAAACCATAATGTGTATCTACCTGAGATTGACACTCTGAAATCTTGAGTTTTGTTGTATGATAAGTTTTATCAAATCTTATTGATGGTAACATATCCATCCAAAAACTATTTAAAAAAATTAAGGATGAACAAAATGGTTCCTTTCATTTCTATTACTGATAAGATAAGATGATCTCAATTAAAATTTATTACAAAACTTGATCTATAACATACATAATGGATGAATCTCCATTCATTACATTTATCAAGGATTGAAGCATCACCTTCAAAATCATAAAAGATGTAGAAAATATTTCTTTACCAGTAGAATTTATTTTCTTGTTCTCCTTATATACATAAACATAGAAAGTTCATAAACTTGGGATGAGATGTCACTTATTTAAGATATTGTTATCTTATGTCAATATACACAATGGGATCACTATGTAGTACAATTATCAATAGTAGTTGTGCCATTGTTGGTTGTAATACCTTACCCATTGTAATACCTCTATTGACCTCATTGTTTCCCTAACTCAAAAAATCATTGTCGTTTGGAAAAGATCCAATTAATCCTTATCCATTGTTATAACCAATTTTTTCATGTCCATCATTCTAGACCACCATCATCAAGATAGAATAATAAATTTGTGAAATCCATTTGAGGGTAGTCCACCACATATTTGATATTGTTTAAGTGGACAAGGATATTAATCTAATTGATCTTAATCTTATAAAAAATGTAGTCAATTTTGATTTCCACTTATTGAATTGAAGTTTCATCTCAAATATATGCTCACATTCCTTTACACTCTTATATTTTTTCATCATCTCCTTAAGGAAGCGATATATCTTTTTGGTCCTTGATTGATTTCCACCATGGATATTTAAAACATGATTGGACAAATTTGTTAAATACATTATACATAGGATTGGTTAGAAGAATCTTGTCCAACAAATATTCATTTAACTTTTTATATCAAATTATGCATAGGTTAAAAATATTTTATAAGTCATTCTTTGCAACTATTTGTCATCAATCTTCTCATCTTCATTGTCACCATTCATATAGAACTTAGAGGTTGCTAGAGATTGACACAAGTATAGACACTAATTTCACTATCCCTTTTTATGGTACTTATCAATTTTACCTTTGCCTTAGCCATAATCACCTCTATATCCCATGGTTTCACCAAAAACATTGATCAAATAAGATAATAGTAAATGGTAAGTGAAAGATGAGTGATTAACATGGAATTTACATTAAGGATTGTTGCCTCTATTTGAATGAGCTAGTAAGACCAACTCTATTGAATCATAAAGATTTTGCTTTTTAAAATCCAATTAACGAGGTCCGAGGTGTAGACCAATTGGTCCCCATAAGAGAGGCGGAGGTCCAAGGTTCAAATCTCGGGCCTCATCGGACTGAACACTTGTCCCTTTCCTGGTGCTTTCAGCGGCATAAAAGTTTTAAAATTATTGTGGCATGGCGATTATAGGGGCGGACTACGCGAAGATTTGTGTGGCGGCTTCAGGGCGGACAACACAAAATACTATGGCGGCCATAAAAGTTGGACAACCTGCCCGGATTCGTGGCAACTACTACCGATTCCACCATGTAAAAAAAAAAAATTCCAATTAACTACCTTTAGTTTATATTTAACATCACATCAATATGACAATTAATAGTTTAACAATCCAACTCAAAGCACATATCCATATTGAGATTGAAGCGGATATAATAGGGTTTAATATAGTTTGAACAACAATTTAGCTCACCTAAAAGCTACTTTCACCTCATGACTAATTTATCAAACACTATATTATTTATAATTAATTCATCTCGACATTGTTTTCTATTATCCTAATTTGGCGAGGGTAGGGTTGTACACCATGCTTTGTAACCTAAATTTAGCTCGATAAATACATATGTAATAAAGTACATCCTTCAATGTGATCTATAATCTCGTGGATGTTAAAATCTACTTTATTTTAAATAACATTATAATGATGTATAATAAACCAACCTTTTATGATTGATAATATCTTTTAAATGTTTATCATGGTATAAAAAGCTCTACTCCAAATTTTGAACTCATTTTTATTATACAAACGAAAAAAAAGAAAGATTAATGTCACCTTTTAGCGCTCACTTACGATTCCCTCTACTAAACAATCAAAGTTAAATTTTCTCAACCGTGTCTATGATTACTAATTAAACATTTATCTTTTTATCTTCACTTTGTAAACCTCTAATAAAAATAACATATAATGTTCCAAATTTTAAACACTATCTTATCGTAAGACAACTAATAATCTTCTAAATTTTTACTCTCACTCCTAACAAACTCCAACAAAACACTATCTTATCGTAAGACAACTAATAATCTTCTAAATTTTTACTCTCACTCCTAAAAAACTCCAACAAAAAAAATTCTTAAATAAAAAAAAAACTTTTAGATCATTTTTATCCAATGAACATGCCTACTACTTTTTTTTTCTATGCCAGACTTGTTCATAGTGGCATAATAGTGATTGTCATTTTTTGTTACAAGTTTGGCTTAACCTTATAACACACCTTTAAATGGATGATTGAGTTGATATATATTACAAACTGAATCATTACCTTGCTCTTCATATTCATGGTAAATATATAAGAATTACAAAGAACTCCGTTGAGGCAGTTTGAACTATGCTGGGCAGTTTCTCAACTGAAATGGTTAACTTATTTAATGTAATATACGATATACTAAATATTCTAACATCCCCCCTTATTACATTAATGTTGACTACACATAGCATTGCGAAACAATTCAAATTTGACTCGAGCAAGCGCTTTGGTGAAGATGTCCGCTATTTGCTCATCTGTGGGAATGTAGTGGAGCTGAATATGATGCTTTGGAACCTCATCTCGAATGAAATGACACCTAGTGTCAATGTGTTTGGTTCGATCATGAAAGATAGGATTCTTGACGAGATTCAGAACACCTTGATTGTCGTAGAATAAATGTAAAGGAAGTTTCTTTGGAAGGCCCATACTTATGAGGATGCGACGTAACCATATGATCTCGCAGACTGCTCCACTAGTTGCTCGATATTCTGCCTCAGTAGAAGAGATAGCAACAACATGTTGCTTCTTGCTATGCCAAGAGACAGGACCAGATCCAAGGTGAAAAATATAACCTGCAGTTGATTTTCGGTCATCTATGGATCCAGCATAATCAGAGTTCGTGTACCCTTGAAGATAGAACTTGTTATTCTTTTTGTATTCCAGGCCGATATATGTCGTACCACGGACATAGTGAAGGACTCTTTTTGTTGCTTTCCAGTGGCTAACTTTAGGATCTTGCATGAATCGTGAAAGATAACCCACAACAAAACTAAGATCTGGCTTGGTGTTTGTGAGATAGATGAGACTCCCAATCAGCTGACGATAGAGAGTACTATCTATTTTAGGAGATTCATCAAATCGGGATAACTTAAGTCCTGCTTCCATTGGTGTGGCTTTGGGCTTGCAGTCAGTCATCCGATACTTTTCAATTAGAGTCATGGCATATTTCTTTTGAGTAACTTGTATGCAATGCTTGTATTGAGTTACTTCTAGACCAAGACAATAGTGGAGAAGTCCAAGATCTGTCATTTCAAAAGAGGTATTAAGATCTTTCTTAAGCTGTTTTGATCATACTCTCTGAAGCGCCTGTTATGATCAGATCATCCACATATAGTACTAGAATTACTATGTTAGAACCATTGTTCTTGATATATAGATTAGGATCTGCAGGACTTCTTCTAAACCCATGTTGCACTAGGTGACTATCAATTTTGATATACCAAGCTCGAGGAGCTTGTTTAAGTCCATATAGAGATTTGACCAGCTTACAGACTTTCTGTTCTTGCCCTTGAACTATAAAACCTTCAGGTTGAGACATATAGACCTCTTCTTGTAGGTCACCATTTAAGAAAGCACTCTTTACATCCATCTGATGTAGCTGCCAACCAAATTGAGTTGCTATTGCACACAAAACTCGAATAGTGGTCATTTTAGCAGTAGGAGCAAATGTCTCTTCATAGTCTATGCCTTCTTTTTGTGCATAGCCCTTTGCAACAAGTCAGGCTTTATATTTATCTATTGCACCATTTGCCTTATATTTGATCTTGAATACCCATTTGCAACCAATGGGTTTCTTCCTGAAGGCAAATTCACTAACTTCCAAGTTTGATTTTTCATTAGAGATGTATGTTCTGCATCCATAGCAGTTTTCCATTGATCTTTACTGAGTGCATCTGAGACTGATGTGGGTTCTTTTTCATCTAGTTTTGTCAGATAGACTTTTTCATCTTCCATATCTATATCCTCATCATCTTCTATATTCACAGATAAATCATCAAAATGTTGACAAAGGTCATCAACATCTGTTATTGCTCTGCTGCATCATCTGCTCTTTTGTGTTGAGTCATCTTTGCGAGTAGCGGGTCGATCTAGAGTTAGATCCGGAAGTGATGTCAATTTTGAATCTTGCAATGTACTAGTATACCACTTAGGAACCTTCTTCGAGGAGGTCTTTGCTTCTTTCTTAGGTTCATCTTCATTAAGATATACAAGTGTATTATTTGATGTGAAAGTTTCATCAAATACTACATCTCTCCTGATGTGTGTTTTCTTGGTTATAGGATCAATCAACCGATATCCTTTTGAATATTCATCATAACCAAGAAATATACATTTTTGAGTTTTCTCATCTAGTTTCCTTCTTTTCTGTTTAGGAATATGCATAAAAGCTTGGCATCCAAAAACTCTTAGGTGAGAAATTGAGGGTTTCTTACCACTCCGGGATTCTTGTGGAGTTTTTCCTTGTAGAGCCCTTGTAGGTGCTCTATTTAGTAGGTAAGATGTTGTGTTTCTTGCTTACGCTTGATATTGTTTTTCTAAGTTTGCTCCTTTTAACATACACCGACTCATTTCTACTATGGAGCGATTTTTCCTTTCTGCAACTCCATTTTGCTGCGGTGTATATGCTTGTAGTGAGTTGTCTCTTAATCCCATGTTTTTCCGAAAATGCTAAAAATTCCTTGGAAGTGTATTCCCCCCTCGATCTGAGCGGAGAGTTTTGATGGAACAACTTGTTTCCTTCTCAACTTGTCTTTTGAACTGACGAAAGTAGAGAAGAGCTTCTGACTTGAGTGCAAGGAAGGAGACCCATATTTTTCGAGAGTAGTCATCAAAAAATAGCTGAAAATACCTCTTTCCACCATGACTGGTTGGGAAAGGACCGCACAGATCTGCGTGGATTAACTCCAAGGGTTTGTTAGAGCGAGAAGAACTAGTCTCAAAGGGAACTCGATGTTGTTTCCCTGCGAGACAATCGAAGCATACTGGGAGAACGGATGAAAGCTGAGGAAGCCCTTTTACCATGTCATATTTGCTTAATTCGAGTAAATACCCGAAACTGAGGTGCCCGTATCTTTTATGCCATAAGGAAGTTGTTGCTTGTGTAGTGGCAATGAGGGCGGTATGGGATGTAGAAACTGTATCCAAGATGAATAATCCATGTTTGTAGGAGCCGGTGGCAATGTGTTGACCTTGGTGAGTGATGAAACATCTCTTTTTTCCTTTTTCAACTTGGAAAACAACATCCATATTGCGATCTAACATCTGTGGAACTGATAAGAGATTGTTGGCAAGGCCGGGAACATAGAGAACTTTCTCTATGGCACAGTCTCCATCAGGGAGAGTGACTGTAACATCCCCTTCACCTTGTACTTGATAGACCTGATTGTCTGCAATAGTGACAGGTTTGCCTTCTCTGGCGTGAAAGGTTTGAAACCAGGACTTGTTCCCAGTCATATGTTTGCTTGCTCCAGAATCAATATACCATACAACATATGATTTGGAAGAGGCAGTATGGGTCATGAGCACCTTGTGTGCTCTTTCGGAGTCATTATCTGAAGAAGAATTTGAATGATCTGAATGGGAATCTGCATAAGCAACATGACCTTTTTGTTGGTTACGATGTTGGGGATATTTCTGCTTCCCTTTGCTTTTCTTATTTTGTGAGGGATCATTCTATTGTTTGTTTTTGAACCAACACCGGTTGGTATCATGATTGTTCATATCACAGATCTTGCAATATTTATCTCGCTGGAGATTGGGCTTGCCTTTGCCTTTGGAAGAAGACCCTCCCTTACGGAATTTTCCTTGTTTGGGCCCTTTTTGATGAGTGGAAAGAGCAGTGGCAGGTTCCTCATCTTTCTATACTTGATTGGCTTCTTCGGTTTGAAGCAAGTTAACCAATTCAACAAAAGTTAATGTTACGCAGAAACATTGAGTGAAGTGATAAAACTTTTGTAAGATGGTGGGAGTGCCCTCAAAATAACAGATGTCAAAAGATCATCATCGATGGGTTTTCCCATAGTATTGAGTTTAGCTTTTAATTCTGCCACTTTGCAGAGAAACAATTCAACAGTCTCCCCTGAATGCATTGTGAGATTGTGAAGTTGGGTTTGTAGGTGAAGAATTATGGAATTATTCTTTCCTTCATACACAGTAATCAATGCCGCCCAAGCATCTTTACTGCTCGTGGCATCACAAATATGAGGTTGGACCTCATCTGTTATGGCAAGTAACAAAAACATAAGGCCCTTCCTGTCTTGATCATCAAATGCATCTTGATCTGTCCCTGTTGTGGTGGGACGAGAGGTAGTGCCACTGACGACATCCCATAATTTTTTGACTTGAAGAATAGCTTTCATTTTATGCTTCCATGGCACAAAATTGGTGCCTTTGAGCAATTGGGCATCGAAAAGATACTTGTGCACTGTAGCCATTTGTTTAGGGTTCCTTATAGCACCAAATGGTCCCCTTTTCGATATATCGTTGCCAGGCCAGTTATACCTGAACTGAATAAAAAACAATACCCGCCCTTACGTGAGGGAGACTATAGGTATTATGAAGATCAGAATGATACGTGGAACATAGGCAGTACTGAAAAGGATTGCTTTGTTGATGGCACCTACCTTAGAAAGACAGGAATCCGCATGCGTGGGGCGTAACTTCCCCTAAACACTTTGGAGTCCAAGACTTTCGTCAGGATTTACGCCTAAACACAATAGCAATGGGGGTAAAAAATTCACTCAAAGAGATGTTTAATGACACCTGCCTAAGAATCTTTGGAAGAAGAATAATCAGTTGGAGGAAATTAAGTCAAAAAAACAAAACTAGGAGAAAATTAGTGTTGGTAAGAAAACATCAAGTAGATGATCAATGAAGATCCCTGTGCAAAAGAGATAACTGCTTTACTTGCTTTTGGAGAACCTGTGTAACATATCTTTGAGAGAAGTAGTGGATGCTTTGATGTAGATGATTTTTAATTGCAGAAAAAAAATGCAATAATCAAACAAGCATACTCACAAAATGCTTCTCACATAGGTGTCGGGTTCAACCGAAAATGCACCCAAATTTGACAAAAGAAGGTGTCGAGTAAAATCGAAAATGCACCTTTGAATTCCCCCCTCTATCTTGTAAGAAGTGAAGGCAAAATAGAGTATAATGCCTTTGAACAATTGCTTTGGAAAAAAAATAATGACAACAAAAACAAATGTGTCACCAAAAATTTCTTGGGGCGTCAAAATGCCCGACGAGGCGTCAACAAGACCCTCGGGGCATCAAAATGCCCTCCTTGGGCGTCATCGGGCCCTCGAGGCGTCAACAGGATGGGCATCAAAATGCCCTCCGTGGGCGTCAGCGAGGCAGCAATACTTGACCTCCACGTACTGTGGCGGATTCCTGCACAATCTCGGCACGTCGTCCAAAAAAAAAACTCCTTCGCTGTTCGCGTTCTCGGCACTGGCTTGGGCGGATTCCCCAAAAAAAAACACGGTGCCAATTTTTAATTAACAGGTATGAAAAAAAAAAATTGAGCGCGTCTTCTCCTCCGCGGTTCGCGTTCTCGGCACTGGCTTGGGCGGATTCCCCAAAAAAAAACACGGTGCCAATTTGGAATTAACAGGTGCGCGTCGTAAAAAAAAATTCTCCTTCGCGGTTCGCGTCCGCTGCGACTTCGGGACCTCTCGTCCAACAAATGTCGCCTCCGCAGTTCGCTTCTGTTAATTAATAGGTACGCGTCGTCAAAAAAAATTCTCCTCCGCGGTTCGCGTCCGCTGCGACTTCGGGACCTCTCGTCCAACAAATGTCGCCTCCGCAGTTCGCTTCCGCTGCGACGTCGGGATCTCTCGTCTGCTTCGCTTCAGTTTGATTGCAAATAATCCCAGGCGGCCAAATCCAGTGTTGTTAGCGGTCTTGTTTGGAAGGGACTTGCCAGCGGACGTGGTCAAGAAACCCTACGACGTGGTGGTTTCACCCTTGGCGGCCATCATGGAGGCCAGTGGCTCATGGCCGATCACGGTTCTGGTAACGAAGCTGCGCGACGTGTTTTTTTTTAAGGCTGCGTGCTCAACCACGCCGTGGCCGATGGCACCTCTTTCTGGTGACGCTGCAACTCGTGGGCCAAGATCTGTATATACCGCAAACAAATAGTAGATAGCATGGAGGGCTGCCACTATATAAAAAAATGACAAATGCAATGACAAATGAACTTTGTATATCTACTGCAACAACAAAAAAATAGCCGTGAATCGATTTTTTTTAGAGTGCATTGGAATGGCTGTGTACCATCTTATCCTTGCACATTATCGAAAAAAAAATGATTGCTCTGATGCCATATTACAAACTGAATCATTACCTTGCTCTTCATATTCATGGTAAATATATAAGAATTACAAAGAACTCCATTGAGGCAGTTTGAACTATGCTGGGCAGTTTCTCAACTGAAATGGTTAACTTATTTAATGTAATATACGATATACTAAATATTCTAACAATATAAAAGCTATAAAATAAGTTATTTTTGGAATTTAAATGTGGAATAGGTAAAGCTATAAAATAAGTTAATAAAAAAAATATATTTTTTGATTTTACATGGTATCCGTCACGAATTTAGGCAGGATATCCGCCTTTTAATGGTAGTCATCTGCGTTGTCCGCCTTGAAGCTGTCACATAGATTTTTGTGCAGTCTGTCCTTACAACCATCGTATCACAATCATTTTAAACCTTTTAAGTTGTTGAAAGCACCAGGAAAGGGATAAGCCTTCAGTCCGACGAAAGGGACAAACTTTCTGTTCGACGAGGCCCGAGATTTGAACCTTAAACCTCCGCCTCCCTTGCAAGGTTTGGAGGAATCAATTGATCTACAACTAGGACCTAGTTAATAAAATATTTAAAAAATTATTTTGAAAAATGTAAAATATATATATATATATATATATATATATATATTTCGGTTACATAGAGAGTTGGTTACAACCACACTATTTTTAGTAACTGACAAGTGCAGGGTTCAAATCATAGGGACTGCTTTCACCAAACCTATTCCTTTTTGTTATTGTTGACCCGCGTAAAAAGAATCATCGATCACTCGAGATTCATATTATCATCATCGGTCTAACGCACTCAAAGATTCAGATCAAACTATTACCTTTGCAAACAGGCTATCCCCGAGGTTTAGGTTTAAACCTGAATGTCTTCTTAATAAATGCTTGATCAAACAAACACTTACCAAACCACTATATAAAAATAATATCAAATAAATCTTAAAACTAATCATTGAAAATTAAATCATTTGTAAACTCTAAAAATTAAAATTCCTTAAAAAAAATCCAAATGCAACATTTTAGGAAAAAACCTTAAAAATAAACATGTGCCAAAAATGTCTTCCTCCTTATTAAAGATAGACCTTTTAAGTTTAATTGAATGGACACAATTAATAAGGTCAAACTTAAGAAAAAGGTAAAGGAACCATTAATATTCTAACAAACACTTTTGTGTTTATGCTGAAGTTCTTGCACCCTTCTACATGTTATGCATTTTTATTTAACTTAACTTGTGGACCCGATCAATATACTTCCACATCATTAATTATTTATATACATACTTGTCACTTGCCTATGTTTTGTGGGGCATTTAATTTTGTTTATTGTGAAAAGGAATATTTTCTTGCTTAATTTTTATGATAATTTTCTATTTTTTTAGAGAACGTTTATAAACTATATTAACAACCACTCTCAAAGGGTTTGAATACAAAACCACTTAAAAAACAACCACCATCTTTAATCACTAGAGCAACTACCTATCAAATAATTTTCCATTTTTAAATAAAAATAATAGAAAATTGACATTTTACCAAACTTGTAGAAACAACCTTATATTACACCTAGCTTTGCCACATGAATGTTCTTGATCCTATCAACTTTTAATACACTTATAACCTTGGAACACACAAATTGTAATATTTAATGATTGAGTTCATATTGATGTAGGATTTGTGCGTCCTTTAGGTGGATTAACACATGATCTCCTTGTGATTCTTAACATAGAGTAATGAAAACTAGGCATATCTACACCATGGAAAATTTCAAAGCCTCTTTGAAACCTCTGAATGAGAACGATGATAAGGTGAGAGTATAAGCCATTTGATGTTTTTTTAATATTGTTTGTAGATTCCTTAACCAAAAGTTAAGCATTCAATAAAATTAAATTAAAAAAATTAAGTCTTTCCCCCGCGTGTGCATATAGATAGTTTTTAAAATAATTTTTTTTGGTAATTATTATAGTAGATTAAAAAAGGGTTTTTATAGAGGATCCCAAAACCTTATGTACAAAGCCTTGCATCATGCCTCCTAGCTTTATGTATAAGCCTATTACAGAAATCGTAACCCCTAAAAAAAACTTGATTACATAAGCAATGGGCCTAGGGCATCAATCCCTTGAAACTGAACATCAAAACAGAAATCCCGCCCAGCGGTAACAGTAAGCATGAAACAATCCCTCTCAGCGGGAAACAAACAAATAAGAAGGAAAGTAGTTTTGGAGATCCCGCCCAGCGGGGAGTAGCCAAAAACCACCATCGAGAAGATCCCGCCCAGCGAGAAGCAAAGAAAAACCGATACAATAAAATCCCGCCTCGCGGAAGCGATCAAAACCACCACAAACGAGTCCCGCCTAGCGGGAAGCAACAGGGAAATCTCGCCATCCGGAAACCAGCGAGAAAGAAAGGATCCCGCCTCGCGGAAAAGCGGCGGATTTGGCGGATCCCGCCCTGTGGAGAAACCATCCCGCCCATTGAGAAAACATTCCGTTCAGCGAGAGCCATCCTGCAAGAAGCCGACACCCAACACAGAGAGGATCCAGCCCATCAAGAAGTGACCAGAGAGTTGCACCACAAGGAACCCGCCCCGGGAAAACAGAAGAGGATCCCAGCAGTAGGGACCAAGAATCTCGTCCAAGCACAGAGCCCGTCGAGGATTCACAAGAAAAAGGGGGAAGTTGTCCAAACCCTAAACCGTCACCTCCACCGCACCGAGAAATGCAGGGGACCAGATCCACGCGAATAACTTGCAAAAAACCCCAGGGGGAAGCCTGAGGGAAAAAGGGAAGGGATCCCCAACCAAACAAGGATCCCTGGGAAGCACCAGTCCGAAAAAACAACCAAGGAAACCCTAGCCGACCGGGAGGGGCACAGATAGTGGAGAAGGATCTCCCCCCAGGAGATCATCTGCAAACAACCACTCCCCGGGAGGGATGACCTGGGTTGAGCCAGGGACTGGGCAGGAACCAAGAGCCATGGGAGGGGGAGCAGGGGAGGGACCAGAGCCCTCCCCTCTCTACTTTCTTCCCTCTCCATCTCTAGTTTTTAAAATAATTTGATTTAAATTTATTATTATTATTTTTGATTTGGGTAATGTGATAAATCCTTACAATTGATACATAGAGTTGGGTAGTCCTCCCAACTATCGAGAGCTATGCTTATCAATACAAACTTTAACACACAACCATATACACACCCACCCCCTCACACACGTTGTGGTTTGAACCTTGAACTTTGGACCTCTCAAAGAAGAGTCAAAGAGGTTTTGCGCTGTCCTCGGGTCTGATTTAAATTTATTATTATCATTATTTTGATAAGTTATATGTAGATTTTATTAGGATCATTTTATTAAAAAAACCAAAAATTTTATATGCTAGTTTAATTAAATCATTTTCAGCTTTGTCTTTTATTTCTTTTATATTAAATATATTCTTCATCTTCCTCAAAGTGCTATGTTTCCACAATCAATTATTTGACATTCTTTTCATTAAGAGATAAAATATCACTCGATAAATTACCTTCTAAAATTTGAATTTTATCAAAATAGATCAACATTGTGATGGGTTAAATTATTTGTTACCGAATTTTCTTCTCTATAAATAAATATGCTCACAATTCCAAGAGATTGCCTCCAAGAATAGATACTGAACATAAATAGTATTATTATTTTTAATCTAATCCCTATATCTATTTATAGATAGTATTTATGATTTTTTTTTAATCCCTCCCAATTGAAATATATTTGCATCATTTTTTAATTATAATTGTAATCTATTTAAGAAGTCAAAAATCTAAAGGAGTAAATAAAGATTTGGAATGACAAACCTTTTGGTATCATTTTTAAAGAAAAAGAAGGTAATTGAATCCAAGCTCAAAAATTTACAAAAGAGTAGAAATCAATAGAATGGATTTCTTATGTGAGAAATATATTTATTTTTTGATTAACATAATGCATTGAAAAATGAGTCATATTGCTTCCAAAAACCAAGGGAGAAATGGATCAAAGAAGGATTACATAAATACAAAAATATTTTTTCTTTTTGTCACAAAAAAAAATTAACCATTAAAATTTCTAGGGGAACAATCTTTGAGTGGCATTAAAAGGTTGATTACTAAGTTAGGGCCTTCACCTAATTGCCTTACCTCTTGTTTGGTTAGTCGTAGATCTAACTTCAATGCACCTACCATCACTTTTGGTAAGATAGAGGTGATGAGCATAGTTTCAATCAAGCAACTTTAGACCAACTTACCCTCGCATATCAGAGTTAGGCAAAAGGGTTTTACTATAATTTTCCTAGCCAATTCTATCTCATGTCCCCTATTCTATCAGGGTTTCCTTTAGGTTCCTTTTTATAGGAAATTTGGTTGTGACCAAGATATGAGCTCTTCTCCTACTAGCATAAAAATCTTTGGTGGGCTTGGGTGTTATTGACAATATTTATTGAAGGATTCAATAGTTGTAGTCTCAAAATGCTTGTGATAGTGGGGTTCCTTTTGATCTAGTCACTTTGCATCCCTAGAAGATTTCATTGGCTTTGGGTCTAGTTGCTCTTTTGAATTTTAGTTGAATTTGATACCCTTTGAGTGATAATTGGTCGATCAATTGTCTATAGGGTACATCCATTTTTACTTCCATGTAACTAAAACTTATTTTTGTGGAGTGATAATTGAGGTGTAGACAATCTAGGGGTGATCTAATTGGCATTGGGTTAGTATCATGGGTGCTCCTTCCCTTTGTGTCTCTATCAGGGATCAAAAACCTTGCCTGGTTGTTGATAAAAAAAAGCTTCTAGAAATGGTTCGTGGTTCATGATCGAATGTCCTTGAGTTAGGTATTGATGGGGGAACCTTGAGGGTGATGATATGGGAATATCTAGTTGTTTTTCTACCTTATTAGGATGAGCACCTCCCTAGAAATTGCTTGCACTTTCCTCCTTATCTCATCCATTTTGGATTTATATAGAGAATTTAGGGCCAGATAGAGAGGTAAAGATAGGAAAATGAAATCTATGGGGAAAGTGAGGTTTGATATGGCAGGTTTCTCGATGAGCAATGTTGGACATAAGAGTTGAGAGAATAAATGTAGTGGGGGTATCGAGAGCAGTATTCCTATCTAGATGAGGTTATTTTCTACCTAGGTGGCTATCCGGTAGGCTACAAGCAAAGAGTTTCCTCAATGGATTTTAATCACCATGGCAATCTCTAATATTATCTAGGATTCTATACCAATTTTTATGGAACTAGGTATTGAAATCATCCATTGCCTTCATTGGGGCTTGCTTGATATTCATCAAGTCTTCTAATAGGGATGCTCCATGTGCAATCTCCCTAAATATATCCACTAGTTGGATGGCCAATTGGTCCTAAAATCCTATTGAATATGAGGGAAGTGACATGTACCATTCCCATGTTTTTCCTTTGAAAGATGTCAACAAAAACCTTAGCACTACATTTTGTGTAACCATGTTGTGCACTAGATAAAATCTTACCATATGATGCATATGTTCTATTGGTGTGAATGCATCTTCTTTGATGAATTTGGGCAAGGACTTTAGAGCCACCATCGGTATTGGATCTCTGATGTCTGGTGGAGTAGGGGAAACCAAGGGGCCTCAATCATTCCATAGAAATTCCTTTGATATTTTTTTGTATCACCATATTTTGGTTTACATGAGGTTTCTGTTAGTCAAAATACGACTAACCCCAAAAATGGTTGAAGCACTTTTTGAAGAAGACCGAAGCGGCCTACTTTTGAAGGAGCAATAAGAAAGCAAAATACGCTAAGGAAATAAGGTGTCGCGAAATCGTGACATGTCAGGTTTTCACAGCGAAAAACAACAAGGAGGCCAAACGGAGGAAAAAGTCACGATTTCGCGACGTTGCACATTTTTGCCAAGTCCGCCAATGAAGGAGCCCAAGTCAAGGAGAATGTCGCAATTTCATGACATGTTTCATTTTCATCGGAAGAAAAGCCAAAGGGACTAAAGAGACGAAGAATGTCGTGATTTCATGACATGTCACGTTTTCGCGGCCGAAAGCGGCAAGGTGAACCAAAGAAGCAGAAACGTCGCGATTTCACGATTTTGTGATATGTCTCAGTTTTGTGATCAAAGATGAAGAATAGAGCTGAAGAGATGAAGGCGTCATGATTTCGCGACATGTCACGTTTTCGCAACCTAAAAGAGGAGACAAAGCAAAAGGGACGAAAATGTCACGATTTTGCGACATGTTCCATTTTCGTTAGGGGAAAGAGAAAGAAGCTTCGCAAAGGCAGAATGTCACGATTTCATGACATGCCAGCTGTAATGGCATAAAAGGTATTTTTGGCAACTGAGACATGCACTGGCACCAAATTTTTGATTCCTGGGAAAGGCCAGATGATTGTAATGTGGCAGGCTCGCCAGATAATTGTAATATGACAAGCTCATCTAAAATCTAATTTGTAGAGGATCTTTTGTAGATTTTTAGAAACTGCAGACAAATTGCTTGTAATTGATTAGGTGATCAAAATGTACACAGTAGAAAGATGCTCTTTTTAGGGTATATATATGGGTGAGCGACCCACAAAAAAAAGGTCGGCTCTTGGACGTTTACAGACCGTATGTACATTTTGCTGGAATACAAGCAATAAAGATACTCCTCCTTCTGGCTTCTGATTTTCTATGTGCAAGTGTATGTATCTGGTTTTTTGACTTCTATTCATTTTAAGTTTATATTGTATCTGTTCTGAAATCTGAACTGTGCATATATGAATCTTGTTCCTGGAGTTAAAGATTAAGGAATGCTTACATGTGTTAGATGAATGTCTAAATCATACTTAGGAATTCATGATTTCTACGTGAGGGTATAAAGGAAGCTTGTAGACAAGTGATATGTGCATTTATTTCTAGTTGTTGTCTAATCTGTACCATGAGAAAAGTTCTAGCTTCGGCTATATTTCCCTTCTTTCTTGTTCCCATTTTCTCTAAAAACCCAAAGGAACCAACCTTCTCTGGAGATTAAATGGATAGTCCCAAGTTAGATCCGTCTATTCAATGTTGGCAAAGTCTAAGGCGCAACACTATTAACCAAAGGCAGATTTTGTTCCAACAGTTTTTGGCACGCCCGGTGGGACCTAAAAATCCCATAGTATTTTATAAATTTTTAGTGTTTTGCTTCAAAGCCTTTTGTGAAAATTCTCAAGCAAAAAACACTTGGCGACTCCGTTCAAGAGGGTTTAGACCAAAAGAAAAACCTTGTCTAAAAACATCTGGTTATAAAGTCATATGATAACCAGATCCCGAACTAGAAACTCTGAAGAACCCATCGAGTTCTTCGAGTTACACCTCAGAAGCTTGAAAGCACATCCCGTGCTAGCCGCACGATCTAATCCACCCGGTACTAGTGACAGTTCTCTAGTACCTACTATAGGGACATCTGCAAACAACCCTATAGTAACTGTAAATACACTAGCAATCATGGCTGCTCCTCCCATCCCAGCCCATCTTGTATGGAACCAAACTGGTCCTTTGAACTTAGGAGCTCAGAATCAAATTCCCCAGGCTGCACTAAAGGCGTTGCCAAATTTTGATGGGACAGGCAAGACAGTGGAGGAACATTGTCTGGATGTTTCATCGTTAGCAACCATTTACAATATTACCCAAGAAGATGTAATGGTCAGATTGTTGGTCATATCTTTGAAAGGGAAGATGCTCTATTGGTACAGAGCGCTTCCTGCTGGATCCATTACTTCTTGGGCAGCACTTGTAGGCTGTTTGGCCGATGAATTCAATATACATGCAGATCCATTCACATTACTAAATCAATTCACTGTCATCGAGAGGCATCCACAAGAGGAAATCTAGGATTTCAACATCATATTCACATGAACTCGAGACAGAGTGCCCCAGGGTCTAAAGCCCACCGAAGACCAAGTGATATGCTACTATCTAAGGGCTTTTGATTCAGATCTCAGCATAATTATAAGGCAATCTCATGTAAACACTTTCCCTGCTATCTATCTAGAAGCAGCCAAAGGAGAAGCCGATCTCATCGCCACTAAGAAATATCCCTCAAAGACCCTATTGCCAATTGCACCAGAGCTTTCCCAAGCCTCAGGTCCTAATCTCCCTGCACTCCCATCAACACGGGCTGTCCCCGCTATAGCCGCACCTCCTGTACCTCTTGCACTACCTGTTCCACCCCTCGCATCAGCTTCCCCAGATAACCAGTTGACAACCATAGTTGATACAATGAAGACGTTGTCAAATGAAATGTCATCCATGAAGAAGAGAGAAGCTGAACGAAATTTCCAGCCAAAGATATTTCCACAGATACAAAGAGACGGGGCTTCAACAAGCGGTAGAGGACAAGAAAGAAAAAATGTTGTGTATGCTAATGAAGCAGGAGATAATGGAGAACCCACCAATGCTGATTATTGGTGTTCTACGTGCAATGATCCTCATGGAGAGGATTCATGCATGATTCATCAACACCATGTACAAAGCATGATAAATGAAAGAGCTAAAGAAACTGGGAAAGGTCAGGTGAACATAATCAGAGAAGTTCACCAGAACTTGGCAATGCCTTCAGTCGAGCAAGTTGCAGTCCTGACAAGATCAAGAAAAAAGTCGTTACAAGTCGATCCGAAGGAACTCCAACCATTAAATTTTCCTCCTGCCCCTAGGGCTACTCCTCAGAAGGATCAGTCAAATGAAAAAGGATGCTCTGACCCTCCTCAGACTTCTGTTCCAACACCAAGGAAAGAGTTTCCTCCTAGAAAGGGAGACGAAACTCAAGATCAAGCGAAGGAGAAACTCAGATTTCCTTCATTAACCAAAAGACAAAGGACAGAAGCCACTCAGGGCTACAGAGACAGATATGATGCGTCAACTAGCGGAAGGGAGAAAAGTGTCGAGGCACCCTCATCTACAACTCCTTCGTTCAACATTGTAGAGGAGATGAAGAAGACTCCCTCAAAAATGAGCATGTATGACGCGCTGCAAATTCCAGGTCAGATTGACCTCCTCCAGGAATCTCTAAAGTTGACTAAAGGTAAGAGCAAAAATCCCTCCTTCTCAAATGTTATACAAGCAAATGTTATGTCAGCTACTAGGAAAAATAGACCACCTTCGTTCTATTTATCCTTGCAAATGGAGGGGTGGATAGTCCACAACTGCATGATTGACTCAGGGGCAGCAACTACGGTGATGCCCAAAGTAGTGTGCGATATAATGGGAATGGAATATACCAGGAGCCATCCTGGTGTGTTGCAATTAGATGGCACCCTAGTGAAATCTATCGGGGTGATCAAAGACATCCCCATTCAGCTCCACAGGATGCCCCAAGTAGTTGTCATACAAGAAGTAGTTGTTGTGGATTTAGAACCATACTTTGGTATGTGTTTGTCCAGAGAATTCATGGTAAAAGTGGGAGGTTATTTGTCTCTAGATTATTCACATTTGGAGGTACCGTTCAAAGGTAGAAGAGTCAAGATATTCAATGAAAAACCATCTACCTTTCACGTAGAAATACTGGAAGAGACAAGCACTGTCAACATGTTGTCCGAGGATTTAGAGGACATAGATTTAATGGAAGAGACCTTGGAAGAACTCCAATCCGAGGATCAGTTTTCATTAAAATATTTTAATGCCATGGTAGAAACAGAAATAGGGAGCTATTCCATCGAGAAGCCAAAAAAGCTACCTATTTTTGTCCCTAAAAAAGATGATTCTGCCAGCCAGCTCTGGAAACTATATTTTGATGGTTCGAGATGCAAGAACGGAGCAGGTGCTGGGATTGTTTTGATTTCTCCTACTGGAAAAGAAAAGGTCTTTTCATATAGGTTGACATGGAGTTGCACCAACAATGCAGCTGAGTACGAAGCATTGTGCTTAGGACTCAAAAAAGCTGAAAAGCTAGGTGCAAAATAGTTGCTGATTTTTGGAGATTCAGAACTTATAGTGAAGCAGGTTACTGGCAAATGCATTTGTAAGCAACATTACCTAAGGGCTTACAAGAATAAAGTGTTAGATCTCTTGGAATATTTTGAAGCTCTGAACATGCAATCTATTTCAAGGGAAAGCAACACTCATGCAGACCTGTTGGCATCAGTTGGATCTAACTTTTGCCCAGTCAACAACGTTATCCAGAAGTCTAAAATAGTGAGACTAATTTACAGGCCTTCTGTGCCTGATAAAGACATTTTTTGGCAGGTATTCGAGAATGATGAACAAATCTTGGATTTTATGATCCATGAGGTGAATTGCTCTAATGATAGAGTGCTACAAGAAGAGGATGAAGAGAGCCTGATTCAGTTAAGAAACAACCATATTCCCAAGGGACTGATCACCCTTGAGAGTCTTTTCGACAATAATGACAAAACTACAGGTCAAAATATTAAGGTGGATAAACGTCGATACAAGGAGGTAGAATTAGAACCGGGTAAAATGATCAAAGTAGGTACTGATTGTACAATAACAGAACTAGAACAAATAAAGCAGTTATGTAGAGAATATCCAGATATAATAGCCTGGACTTATAGTGATTTAAGAGTGTACAATAAGGAAGTTATTCAACATACCATCGAACTAGAGGAAGGAGCTAAACCTTTCTAGCAGAGGCAAAGGCTAGTGAATCCAAAGATTGAAGCTTTGATGAAACAGGAGTTGTTAAAACTCCTACAGGCCAAGATAATATACCCAATCAAGCACTCTACCTGGGTGGCCAATTTAGTCCCAGTTCAAAAAAAGAACGGTGAGATCAGACTATGCATCGATTTTAGAAATTTGAATAGGGCCTCTTTAAAGGATCACTATCCTTTACCCCAAATCGACCCAATCCTTCACACGATGGCAGGAGCAGAAAGGTTTTCCCTATTAGACGACTTTTTTGGCTACAATCAAGTCTGGGTAAGAAATGAGGATCAATATAAGACTATGTTCACCACTAAGTGGGGAACATTTGCATACCAAAGGATGCCCTTTGGATTATCTAACGCAAGAGCAACTTTTCAAAGAGCTATGAATGTAGCTTTTGGAGAGCTTGCAAATAAGATCATTGTTGTCTATTTAGATGACATGACTATCTTTTCTCATGACAAAAGAGACCATGCCAACCATCTATGACAGATATTTGAAAAGTGCAGAGAATTCGAGATATCCCTAAATCCTAAGAAATCTATATTTGTTGTAGAAGAAGGAATACTCCTTGGGCATGTTATTTCCAAAACTGGGTTGTCCATTGATCCTGATAGAGTGAAAGCACTTCTGGAGCTGTCACTTCCAGTTAATAAGAAAGGATTGCAGTCTTTCTTTGGACAAATAAATTTTGTCAAAAAATTCATTGCCGATTTTGCCCAAACAGTTAAGCCAATGACTGAACTGTTGAAAAAGGATGCTCCTTTCAAATGGACAGAGCCAAGAAAAGAAGCTTTCAAGAAAATTTTGGAAGCCATAGCTCAAGCCCCTATACTAGTCAACCCTGACTATTCTAGAAGTTTCATTCTATACGCTGTCGGAGAGCAAGATAGCTATGCTGCAGTTCTCACTCAGAAGGGAGCAGATGATGAAGAAATACCAATAGCCTTTCTGAGTTCTACCATGCACAAGCATGAGGAGAGGTACAATTTTATAGAGAAACAAGTGTATGCAATTATGAAATCATTGAATAAACTGAAGCACTTTTTATCCCAGAGTCGAACCATTGTTTATGTGATTCACCCTGACGTAAGAAATTTTATAATACAAGGGGAACTGGGTGAAAAAAGAGTTGGGTGGGTGACCCGCATACAAGAGTATGATGTAGAAATACATCCGACTAAAATAGTCAGAGGTAGAGCTTTATGCCAGGAATTGGCTAGACAAGCAGCAAGTGGATATGGGGAAAGCCAACCCGTGATGGCAAATACTGAGCAACATCAAGCCAGAGAGAGTACAGATTGGATCGACAACTTTGTGAAGTATTTTCAGACTGGGTTGTGCCCTAAAAATCTGAATGCTTCCCAAAGAAGAAGGTTTAGAACCCAAGCTTTAAAATATACCCTTCGAACAGAAGGGTTGTATAGAATAAATATCGATGGTGTATTGTTGTGTTGGTCTTACAATGGCACTGAGAGGGGGGGGTGAATCAGTGTAGCTATTTCAAACTTAAAAACTTAACTCTTAAATCTGAAGCAATGAAAACTTAAAACCAGATAAAGCAAATATCACATGAGAGCATCACATAACACAAGATGTAACGAGGTTCACCAGATTTGGCTACTCCTCAAAAATAGACTGCTTGGACACCCATCCAAATCCAGCCTTTGCAAAGCACCAACTTTACAAACAATTTACCAACACCCACTGGAAGGAGCACCAACCCCTAATTTATCTGCACCAACAGAAAGGAGCACCAACCCCTAATTTACCAGCACCGACTGGAAGGAGCACCAACCCCTAATTTATCTACACCAACAGAAAGGAGCACCAACCCCCGATTCCAAGCACCAACTCAAAATTCTATTTTGAATCTTTTTGACATAAAAATGCCTTCGCTTTTACAAGACCCTGATTGGTCTATTGCTTTCTCAACATTGCCCACTCTTTACACAACACACACCCTGCTCACTCGCCTCCTGCGCACTCTCTTTCAGCAACACTTTCACACTCTTTCGCAACACTTTTTCACTATGAGCGGCAACTTTATTCCTCCACGCAACTGCCTTTTATAATCAAATTGTCTAAAGTAACTCCAATTGTAACTCCATATTTTATTTCTCATGCACCACTTGCCACTTGTAACTATTCTATTAATATTCTTCCCACTTGTCAACCTAACTCCTTCTATATGTAACTCCTTTTGTATATATATAGTGGGCATTACGTTACATGCAACGTATATCTCTACCATGACTACGTCTTCTTGATCATAACTGTTCGTATTCATTTTGTGCATGCATGCATTTTCTCGATTCTATTTATCGACCGTTCGATTTCTCCTTCTTCGACGTTCTTAAAATAGCTTGCATGATTTCTATCCCTTAATTTTCTTCTAATCTTTCGACCTATCACAAATCGTGACATTTCTATCTCTTTGTACTCTTCTCACATTCTACTCATGAAAACATGACATGTCACGATATCATGACATTTTTGGCCTCCTTGTCCACTTCTTCGCTTGCACCCATGAAAACCAGACATGTCACGAAATCGTGACACTTTTCGCTTCCTTGCACTTCTCTGCCTTCCACCCACAAAAATGGAACATGTCACGAAATCGTGACACTTTCGCTGCCTTGTGCCTTTTCTGTCTTTGGCCGTGAAAACACAACATGTCACGAAATCGTGACACTTTTCGCTTCCTTGCACTTCTCTGCCTTTCGCCCATGAAAACGGAACATGTCATGAAATCGTGACACTTTCGCTGCCTTGTGCCTTTTCTATCTTTGGCTTTTTTAATAGCGAAAGAACATGTCGCGAAATCGTGACACTTTTCCTCCTTGGCGCTTTCTCTTCGAACCTATCATAAATCGTGACACTTTCTCTCCTTGCTTTTCGAACTTCTGAAATCGTGACACTTTCTCTCCCTTATCCTTTCTCTCCTTGCGCTTTTTAAAATCATTTTTTTCTAACTTCGAAATCTATTTCTCTCTTCTCTCACACGAAATAGCGTGACATTTTCTTTGCTTGCGCCTTCTTTCCAAACATGTCATGAAATCGTGACAATTTTCTTACTTGCCTTCTTTCCAACATGTCATGGAAATCATGACAGTTTCTTGCTTCTTCTCTCCAAATGTCTGAAATTTTTCTTGCCTTCTCTCCAACATGTCGTGAAATCTGACAATTTCTTGGCCTTCTTCTCCAACATGTCACGAAATCATGACATTTTTGCTTTTGCCTTCTCTCTCTCCAACATGTCGCGAAATCGTGACAATTTTGCTTGCGCCTTCTCTCTCCTCGGACATGTCACAAATCGTGACAATTTTGCTTCCTTCTCTCTCCTCGCCATGTCGAGAAATCATGACAATTTTGACTTCCTTCTCTCTCCTCGCCATGTCGCAAATGAAAAACATGTCGCGATATCGCGACAGTTTTCTTACTTGTCTTTTTCTTTGATTTTCTAAATCTGGGCCACTTCTGTCTTCTTGGAAATTCACTGTACATGTTCTGACTGACCTCTGAACTCCTGTCCACTGCATCAACTGCATCAACTGATCTCTCTGTCTGTGTTGACAACAATGACAATACTTTGGCTGCACCTTGCACATCAATCTCCCCCTTTGGAATTGTTGGCAACACTCATGCAATCTCCTGTAATTCTTCTCCCCCTTTGACAATAATACCAAAGGGCTACTGCAGACTCCCCCTGAGTCCATGCACAACATTCTCAGGCAAAAAATTATTACAGTTAGCAAAAAGCATAAACATGAGCAATATGATAAACAGATGCATAAATGCTCCCCTGAGAATTTGATCCCGATAGCTAGTCAATTCTTAGACTATTCTTGGGAATATGTGACCACTTCATTTCACTGTTTGACAACACCATGATAAGCATAATAGGCATTACTCAGATCTATCTTCAACTGTGTTGGTTGCTGGATCTCTATCCATTGAGACTCTGTTCTCTGTACTCTGTCAATAGGCTCACACAGAACCTGCTTAACAAGCTTACATAGAGCTTGTCCAAATCAGCTCACAAGTCCTCACTAGAACCTGTCCAATTCAGCTCACAAGTCTTCACTAGAACTTGTCCAAATCAGCTCACAAGTTCATCAAGAAAAACTTGCTTAGCATGAACCCACAAAGAGAATTGTTAGAGACCCAATGTGATTCATCAACCTCATAGAAGCATAAAGAGAATTGTTAGAGACTCAATATGTTCTATACTTAACTCCCAATCTCAATCTCAGCTCAATCTCAATCTCAAAAGAATAAGATAGATGTAGTATGCTTTTCTCAAGAACATGAAACACAACCCAACAATTGCCAACCATGCAATAACTCATATAACAATGATACTCATGATCTTTCCACAACCAATATCTTTTCTCAACCATTTAGGGCTTTAACAACAATGCTTATAGACAAGGTTTAACCAACATCATTCAACTCAAGATTAACCTTGAAGCATTCAACCAATCACTGCATGAAAAGGAAACTAATAGACATCCTTTTCCTTCCAAAGGTATTTGAACAAAACAGCCACCAACATAAATCACCAATGCAAAGAATAACTTGCTCAAATCAATCTCAATGGAGTAAGCCCAAATCATGTATCAAGTAAAGTATTAACTTGATCAAAACAACCTCTATGAAAGCAACTCAACCATCAATCTCAAAACAGCCAACTAAGGGTTTCACCATCTCACCGCAAGTAGCAAGACTTACTAACATAAACCCTAGTGAAAAATGCTTCCTCTTTGTTTGAGGAAGAAGAGAATAGATCTTCAACCTGTTACCAACACCACCCTCAACTTTGCCACCAAGTTAGGGTTAGATCATAAAAGTAACCACAAAAATATTTATTCCTTAAAACACCTTATGACTCCAATCCTTAGAAGTCAACTATAAAAAGAAATATAAAGCATACAAACAATATATCCTTTTACACCTTACTCAAACTCATACTTCTGGACCGTTACCTCTAGCGTTGGAACCTCAATCAACGTGTAGTCATCAACTCTCGATATTCTGCTTCCTCAGGCAATATCTCGCATTCCTCAAATAATGCAAGACTTTCTTAGGTGCATAGGCATCTTGACCTCCTTGGCGCTTCACCACCTGGGCGCTATTCTCTCAACGTCTCTGCCTTGCATGTGCCACTTGGCACTCTTGACGAACTGGGTGCTAGTGCCACTGTTTGCTTTGACTCTGGCATCTCTTTGCTGCATGTTCTATCTCAGATAACGCCTATCAGCTGCTGCATCGAAACACAAGTACGCAGCTAGGGCACGCACGCATTCTTTCATCAAACCAAAAATCTGAACTGTTATGATCCGTAATTTTGAACAGTGGCAGAAGAATCATCAACAGAGCAACAATGACATAAGCAATACTACCAATGGTGACAGCTCTCCATTTAATCACCACACTTCACGGCACTTCAACAAACCACTACATAAACTAAAAAACACACTTTAACAACAATACGACAATTTCTCGACCACTTGCCTTTCATCCTCAGAAAACCATACAAATACATAGGAGCATTAAAATAAGACTTTAATATTGCTCCCCCTGAGGATGTGCCAACTGGAGTTGCTTAGAGCAATGGAGGAGTAATCTCCTTCTGTCCAAGGAGACACGATTTCCTCTCTTCTTTCTTTCTCCAGTTTTTCTTGAACTTAGGCTGAGAATTTTCACCTGCATCCACATTTTGAACCTTTTCGTGAACCTGAACATTTCTCTTGGGTGGTTGTCTCTTGTGCATTCTTGATGGATAATTATTTTCCTGTCTGTGTTGCACTCTTTGTGTCTGATGGAATCTACGGTCTTGCCTTAGATTAGATGCAGAGGTGCTTGGACAAAACCTTGCTATGTGCCCATGACCATTACATTTAAAACATTGCACATGGTGTTCACTCAGAAGAGCAGACGTATTTCTACCAAAGATAACTCCTTGATTTATTATTCAATCCACAGTAAATTGCTTGGTGACCATAATGGCTGCATCTAAAACAATAATCGTTAAAAGCATTATTATGAGAAGAGTGAGAATGAGAGAACCTCTTTTGTGGTGTTTGCTTTGCTGTAGATCTTCTTTGATATTTTCTTCCTTTTGAAGATTCGACTTCAGACTTTTCTTTCTTCTTTCCTTCATCGGTGAACTTCTTCTTCTCTGCATTTTTGGAAGATGATGGTTGTTCAGCTTCATATCCAAGACCAAGCTTAGTTGTGGAGCTTCTTTGTTGCTTTATCATTTTATCTAGCAACTCTGTGCTCTTCTCATATTTGAGATTTACATTGGCCTCTACTAGTTGTTTCTTCAATGAAACAATCTCTTCTTCTTGTTGGCAGCAAACAGTCTCTTTCTCATTGATTTGAGACTTGAGAATATCTTCAATCCTTTTGTACTGTTCTACTTGCACTTTAGATCAACAATAACTTTGTTAGATTCCTCTTCACTTGTGCTACATACATAATTCTCATCATCCAGGTGTGTCTTCAAGGCTTCTTCTGATTTCTTGGCCTTTTGAACCTGTAAGAAGAGATCTTCAATCTCATCTCCATATTCTTCCAATTTCTTGGACAGTCTTTTGTTCTTTTTCTTTTCTTTCCTCAATTCTTCAAGTGCAGCAATCAACTCACCTCTTAGATTTACTTCAGCCTCAGCCTCAAGGTTTCCATCACTTTCTTGTTCTTCTTCTGTATTTTCTTCTTCGAATGCCATGAACAGAGTTTCACCTATTTCTTCTTCAGAATCCTCATCGGATCTGTCTTCAGAGGAGCTGACATTCTTGGATATGAAACTTTTCTTCTTGAAGTGGTTGTTTCTGAACTTCATCTTTTTCTTCCAGTCACTTCTTTCTCGGTGCGATTCTTCATCACTTTCATTCTCCATATTTCGTGGACATTTAGCTGCAACATGCCCAATGCCTCCACAGCTGAAACATTTAAATGGTAGCTTTCCTCTGTATTTTCCTTGTCCCCTTTTTAGTTTTCGGACAAAGTTTGCTTCCATCTCATCGGATGTCTCTTCATCTTCGGATTCTTGTTTTGCTTTCGTATGTTTGTGGGCTTTAAACGTAGCTTCTCTGTCTGTGGGATCAGACTTTCCTATTCTCATCTCATACGCAGTCAACGAACCATGCATCTCATCCATACTAAACGTATTTAGATCTTTGGCTTCTTCTATAGCTGATACTTTAGAATCAAATCTTTTGGGAAGAGATCTTAATACCTTTTTTACGATTGCAGGGTCTTCAATTTTCTTGTCGAGTCCTCTAATGGCATTAATGACTTCATTTACTCTCAGCATATATGCCGCTATGTTCTCATCGTCATTCATCTTTAACGCTTCGTACTGAGTTCGATGAGTTTGCAACTTGGCCTCCTTGATCTTATCGTCTCCTTCATGAATGCTCTTCAATTTGTCCCAAATTTCTTTTGCAGTTTTACAGCTCATGATCTTTACCAGTTCACTGTTTGCTACACCGCACATTATAGCATTCTTTGCCTTTGAGTCATTCTCAAATAGTTTCTTACCGACAACATCGGTTGGAGGAGTGGTGGGTATTGTGTATCCACTTTCTACTGAGTCCCATATGTCGTATCCCAACGCACACAGATATGTCTGCATCCTGATTTTCCAGAACGCGTAATTAGTCCCGTCAAACAATGGAGCTTTGTTTGATGAGAATCCTTCACCAACTGCCATTGTGGCACTTCCTAGATCACCTTAGCCGATTGAGCTTGTTCAGGAACTTGGCTCTGATACCAATTGTTAGTCTTACAATGGCACTGAGAGGGGGGTGAATCAGTGTAGCTATTTCAAACTTAAAAACTTAACTCTTAAATCTAAAGCAATGAAAACTTAAAACCAGATAAAGCAAATATCACAAGAGAGCATCACATAACACAAGATGTAACGAGGTTCACCAGTTTTGGCTACTCCTCAAAAATAGACTGCTTGGACACCCATCCAAATCCAGCCTTTGCAAAGCACCAACTTTACAAACAATTTACCAACACCCACTGGAAGGAGCACCAACCCCTAATTTATCTGCACCAATAGAAAGGAGCACCAACCCCTAATTTACCAAAGCACCGACTAGAAGGAGCACCAACCCCTAATTTATCTGCACCAACAGAAAGGAGCACCAACCCCTAATTCCAAGCACCAACTCAAAATTCTATTTTGAATCTTTTTGACATAAAAATGCCTTCGCTTTTACAAGACCCCGATTGGTCTATTGCTTTCTCAACATTGCCCACTCTTTACACAACACACACCCTGCTCACTCGCCTCCTATGCACTCTCTTTTTGGTAGCACTTTCACACTCTTTCTGCAACACTTTTTCACTACGAGCGACAACTTTATTCCTCCACGCAATCCCCTTTTATAATCAAATTGTCTAGTAGTAACTCCAGTTGTAACTCCATATTTTATTTCTCATGCGCCACTTGCCAGTTGTAACTATTCTATTAATATTCTCTTCTGCCACTTGTCAACTATAACTCCTTCTATATGTAACTCCTTTTGTATATATATAGTGTGGGCATTACGTTACATGCAACGTATATCTCTACCATGACTATACGTCTTCTTGATCATGACTGTTCGTATTCATTTCTGTGCATGCATGCATTTTTTGATTCTATTTATACGACTGTTCGATTTCTCCTTCTTCGATAGTTCTTAAAATAGCTTGCATGATTTCTATCTGTAACTGCACCTATAACTGTCACATCGACTCCGTTAACCTCGTAATCCTGTTGCGACCTATCATGAAATCGTGACACTTTTGTCTCTTTATACTCTTCTCGCCTTCTACTCACGAAAACATGACATGTCACGAAATCGTGACATTTTTGGCCTCCTTGTCCACTTCTTGTCTTGCACCCACGAAAACCAGACATGTCATGAAATCGTGACACTTTTTGCTTCCTTGCACTTCTCTGCCTTTCGCCCATGAAAATGGAACATGTCACGAAATCGTGACACTTTCGTTGCCTTGTGCCTTTTCTGTCTTTGGCCAGCGAAAACACATGTCATGAAATCGTGACACTTTTCGCTTCCTTGCACTTCTCTGCCTTCCCGTGAAAACGAAACATGTCACGAAATCGTGACACTTTCGCTGCCTTGTGCCTTTTTGTCTTTGGCCCGTGAAAGAAAAAACATGTCGCGACAATACACACTCCCCCCCCCCCGCCTCTCTCCCCTCCAAAACACCCCCCCCCTTTTCGCTGCGACATTTCTCTCCTGCGCTTCTCTACGCCAACACTGTCGTGAAATCGTGGACACTTTCCTCCTGCCCATTGATTTTTCTTAAATCTGACCCCTGAAAGCAAGACACTTTTCTTTGCTTGCCCCTAATCCTCTCCAAGCGAAATCGGTTTCTTCTTCTTCTTTCCAACTTCGAAATCCCCCACAATTCACGCCTCATGCAAATTGACATTTTCTCTTTCTTTCCATTCCAACATGTCGCAAAATCATGACAATTTTGACCGCATTTTCTCTCTCCTCTGAGATGTCACGAAATCACGAAAATTTGGCCAAAAATTTTCTCTCTCCGTCCGAGATGTCGCGAATCGCGACAAAAAACATGTCGCGATATCGCGACGTTTTTTTTACTTGTCTTTTTCTTTGATTTTCTGAATCGGGGCCACTTCGTCTTCTTGGAAATTCACGTATATGTTCTGACTGACCTTTGAACTCCTGTCCACTGCATCAACTGCATCAACTGATCTCTCTGTCTATGTTGACAACAATGACAATACTTTGGCTGCACCTTGCACATCATATTGAAATACATTTTTGATAATGAAAAACAGAGAGTATTAGATGAATCTCATGGAGGCCTCTCAGGTGGACATTATTATGCAGGCCGAACAACAATTTTGAAGATCCTTAGAGCTGGATGTTATTGGCCTTCCATCTTCTTATATGCATACAAAGTAACCCAAAAATGTGAACAGTGTCAGAGGTATGTAGGAAGAAATAGGAATGCACCTATGCCTTTAAGAGCTATACAAGTCGAGGAGCCTTTTTAGCAGCAGGGATTGGATTTTATGGGGATAATAGAGCCAAATTTATCAGTAGGACACAAATACATTCTCACTGCCAAGGACTACTTCACTAAGTGGGCAGAAGTAGTTCCCACAAAGAAAGTTGATTCAGAAGTAGTGATAGAATTTGTAGAGAGTCTGATTACAAGATTTGGCATACCAGACTCTTTGATTATAGACAATGGATCTTCTTTCACTGGAGCAAAGATGATCGAGTTTACCAGCCAATATGAGATTTACTTGAAGACTTCTTCTAAGTATTACCCACAAGGTAATGGACTAGCTGAGTCTACCAATAAGAATATCCTTAGAATCTTGAAAAGGACACTAGAGGATAACAAAAGGAACTGGCACTCACTACTAAATCAAGCCCTATGGGCCGACAAAATTTCAATCAAGAAATCGATCAATACATCACCATATGCTTTGGTTTATGGCAAAGAAGCTATTTTTTTGATTCATATGGAGATACCAGCATTGAAATTGCTGAACCAGATTAATGATGATGAAGGCCATCCAATGGATGTCCAATTGATGGAACTTCTGCAGCTAGAAGAATCTAGGGAGCAAGCCTACGACCACCATCGAAATCATATGGTAGAAACAACAGGGTGGTTCAACAAGAAAACCACTTTCAGGAAATTCAGGACAGGTGACCTGGTTTTAAAATGGAACATCAAGAAAGCGAAACCAGGCTACCATGACAAGTTTGATGCTTTATGGGAAGGACCATTTGAGATTATTTCAGAAAAGCAGTTCAATTCTTTTTAGCTAAAGGATCAATATGGGTGGATTCTTCCTATCACGGTGAATGCAATTCACCTGAAATTATACTTCCAGTAAAAAGCAAAGAAAAAATATTATATGTATAATATAATATAAGTATTTTGAAAGTTTGTAAATATTGCTATTTTTTGTGGCTTAGTAAGAATTTTTTGTAGCCAATTAGAGCCCGACATTTTTTGAATAAATTTAAGGGGAAAAATTCGCCTTTGTTGTCTTATAATTTCAAATTCAGAGCTGCCACGTGGTCCTCTAAGAGCTGGCGAGCAGGAATAATTAAACGGACTCATCGAAAGATGTTATATACTCTTCCCAAGAAATATTTCTAAGGTCAGCAGTCGAAGCCTTGTTTGAAGTGGCCACGTGCCAAGGGATAAGCGGGTGGAAGAATAATTAATCAGTCAGGTGGCATAATTTTCGGCATGAGGTAGTTTCCTATTTCCCATGCAAAATTTAATGAGCTGGTGAGTTTCTTTTTAAGAAACTTTCTAAAGAAGGTGGTGGAAATGAAAACCAAAGAAAATATGAAGAAATAAAATCTACCAACCATCATTAATGCATTAATGTTGCATGTCCTCCCAAGCTACATGAAAGTAAAATTTGAAATCTTGCAAAGGCATTTTGTCATTTACGAATCGCTAAGCTCCCACAGAGAGAAAAGAGTGAATACTGTCACTGTAATAATCAGAGACCAGAAGATTTTTGCTATCCCCATACTGCGACGCTGTAACTTAGTAAGAAATAAAGAATTGGGAAGTATTCTTAGAAAAAATTTCAGTGCCCATATACCTGAGAATTCCTAATGGCTCCACAAAAAATGAAGAAGCAAGAAGCATTGACTTCGTTGCCCCAACTACTTCGGTAGTAAGGAGAAGGGAGGAGAGCAGTGCCATATTTATTGATAAAGATACCCAAATTGCAGACACAGTTGTGACATGGAAAGACCCGATGAAGATTTGAAGCAATATAAAGAACCGAGTAGCAACCAGGGTTTCGACGTCCTCTCCTTCCACGTTTGCATACCACTCTTTCCTGTATTGGTATGTATATATCCCTATTCATCCTTACCTAGAATTAGTAAGGGCAATTGCCAATTTTTACGATGAAAAAGAGAGGAAAATTAGGGATTATTCGAGAAGGGTTTTATTTTATCTGTCAAATGATGCATTTATATCTGCTTTTTCTACGAGCCATGTCCCTTCTTTAGATCCAAAAACCTTTGATCCTTTACAACAGGCTACATATTTCGGTTCATCTGAGAAAATGAGGAATTTCCTAGCTACTCAGCTAAAAGACCTTCCCGAGGGAGTGAATCCACCAGAACCTCCCATAGAAATTATAGCTTTTAAGGACCCTGAACTGTATTCCATCCTAGCCATGATTGTTGGGCTCAAAACTGATGAAAGGGTTCAGAAATGGCAAGTAGCGGTGGTAGAATGTTTGTCAAACCCTAAGATGTATGACTCTACTGTCATGAATAAAAGTGTAAGGCCAATTTTCTTCGACTGGCCCGAGTTCTTAAGTTCAAAAATTCATGAGGGTTTGGTAGCTTTGAAAGCAGGGACCCAATTTTCTTTTTGCTACACTTCTTATCTGGTTTGGTTATTCTTTTATTTCATGTCTCAAGAATTAGAATTTATATCAGTAAATGATAGAGATGAAAAGGGGAGAGTTTTGCCAGTCTATGAATGGACCAATGTGCTGCATAAGTCAGAGTCCTACTATGATTTCAACAGGGAATTCTTAGGCCCTGCTCTAAAAATTATGTATGGACAGATTAGAAGGTTGACCCCCAAAGCAAAAAATGTCTTGCAAACCATATATGTTGAGGAGGGAGATTGGTTCATTTTGACCCAAGGAGTATGTATCAGATTATATGGGTTCACAGAGAAACCCTTTTTACTCCCCCATTATATCACTAATAGGTTATTTGCTTTAGAGTATGTTAGGTAGATGGAAACAATAAATATGAAGTTCGGGATTGGAATTCAAAAAACCAGTACCTGCAACATGCCCTTCAAATTTGAAGGAATTACTATGACGAAAAAAGGGCAAAATGAGCAAATAACAGAGTATTTGAGAGAATTGGGGCTTATTGAGATTCCACAGAGGTGGAAATATGACCCCTTGAACAGGTTTGCTGAGAGGCAAGCCATTTTGAATAAAACCCAGATAAAATATTATCATGTTAAAATCAGGGAAGATATTAATGAAAATAGAAATAATAGTGAAGATGAAATCCTGGAGTGGCATATAGAGAGGATGGAGCCTTTGCCCCCATGGCATGACTTCTATGAAGTGGTTGTCCAATATGATCCTAAAAATGTAAAGGCCCATCAATTGACAAATGACAAAATTAATAGAATACTAAAAAATCGACCGGATTGGACTCTGGAAAAAATTCGAGAATGGTGGTTAATGAGAGTGCAGACTAACATGATTTCATCTAGATACCCCACCAAGGATGACAATAAATTTGACCCTAGGTATGATGCCAATCATGAGTCATGGGCCGACAGTTTTCATGTCAGGATCCCTCCTAGTATTGGAGGCAGTCATTTATCCAGCCCAGAAGCACCTCAACAACATGAATATGATAAATGCAAGAAAGTGATAGTAGCTCAGAACCCTCCTCATGTTCAGACAAAACCTAGGACATCAAGGAAAATATCAATAGAGGAAGTTTTTACTAAATAACAGGAGGAAAATTATAGTCAGAAGGCTGCCCAAATGATGTTAAAAATGGGCTATGAAGGAAAAGGGTTGGGAAAAGAAGGACAGGGTAGAGTTGAGCCCATTCAGGTAGCCAAAAGGGAGAAGCGCTTAGCGCTTGGGGCAGATACTTCGGTTGCAAAACATTATTCTTCAAGGGTTGTGAAATTTGTACCTCTTGTCAATTTTGCTACAGAGTCTGATGAAGAACCTGTAGGCGAAAGGATGAAAAAATTAAAAATGATAGCTGATCAGAGAAAAGACAAGAATGTTGTCCAAGACTCTCCTAGCGAACAAGGACCTCAATATGCAGAGGAAAATCCAGGTGGAGAGGTTGAAGGAGATGGACAAGACCAAAAAAATGAAGGAAATGATGATGCAGATTCTCAGGAAGCTGAGCATGAAGATTCTCAGAGAGATGTCTCACGTGGCCTACCCAGTTCGGCTCAAGAGAGCCAAAATATTGAAACTGAAAAAAAGCTTCCTGTTAAACAAGAAATTGGAGATGAAGGACAACAGCAGGGAGGATCCCCCCAATATGAACAAATAATAAATCTTGATGCAAGCGATGAGGAAGATGGACATAAAAAAGATGTTGAAGCCCCTGATGAGGGCAATATTCAAGATAAAGAAAATGTTACCAGTGAGCAAGAAGAGGAGGAAGGAGACCAACAACGGATTCAACCAGGAGCAGGTATGTTTTCTTCACTATCTCCTTCTGTTTCTTCTACTCGTTCCCATTGTAATTCTCCTTCCCTTTCTGAAGTAAACAAAAATATAACATCCTTGTCAAAAAATTGGTTTGTTCCCCCAGAGATGGCAACATCTTCCCAGTATTTTCTTAATGTCAGCTCTGCATTGGCTCCCATCCCTTTTCTTCCTAACATCAGTATCCCAACAATTGGAGCTGCATCTTCTCAGGGGACTGACTCGCATCCAACGATGGCAAAAATTGAAAATCTAAAGAAGGTTAGCAAGAATGCCCTGGATTGGTGGACTTCCCACTCAGCTGAGGATCCAAAAGCACCTGCCAGTGTACGAGAGATTATTGCTTTGGACCCAACCAACATGCAAAGGAAGAAATTGAAATTGACTCCCATTACCAAGAAATCTAAGGAAGAAATGACTGTGACAGATTATCAAGCTGAAGAAATAAATGAAGATATCTCCTAGTTGCCCATGCAAGATGAGTGGGGAAAGGCTCAAGCACATTTGGGGACTATATACTTGCATGGAGGGCATTATAAAGAAATTTTTTTGAGAGAACAAGAGAAAAGGAAAGAGTTAGAGTCTGTGGTGAAGGAGCAGAAAACAACAAAAAAAGCTCTAACTATGGAAGCCAAAAAATGGGAAGATAAATTCAACGTCGTTGCCAGTGAGGCAGCAAATTACAAAGAAAAATTAAACACAGCAGAAGTGCAGATTCAAGCACTCAATCAACAAATACAACAACTGCAACAACAGTTAACGGAGCAACAGAATGCTCCGTCTGGGTTTTCAAAGGAGAAAGTTAAGAAAATAAGAAAATATTTGTTGAAAGAATTGTTGTCCTTAGTGCTGAAAGCTAGGCCTTTGTTGCTATATTTGGCCAAAGTCAAGGAAACTATCGAGGTAGTAGGGGAGGAATTTAAAGCTGCAGAAGCATTTTTGCTTAAAAGAGAGGATGCTGCTACAAAAATTCAAATCTTATCAGACAAAATGCCAGAAAGTATAGCAGCTAAGCTAAGGAGCGAAGCCTGGTCTCAGGCTAAAATTGCAGCGAAGAACTTCTTTAGGAAGTTCAAATTAGTAACCCAAGGAAACAAATTTTTGCATAAGCTGGAGGCTGAGGCAAAAGGGTTACTAAAAAATCTTGATTTAGCTATTCAAAATGGGCTTCCCTACCTCTGGGATGATAGTTCCAAAGTGCTGAAAGAAGATGTACTTTCATCATCTGTGAAAGCTTTCGTTGAAGATGAGTCAGAGATAGAAGGTTGGAATGAGCCTATAGAAGAGACACAGGTGATGGAAATGATTCAGAAGATGACACAGGTCAAATCTTGCTTACATAAGCTAATTTTGAGACAGAAAATAATTTCTTATGATAAGATGGAGGAATTACAGTATATATATCAACTTTTTATTGATTCTTTTGATTTGGATGACGAAGACTGGAACCAAGTGTGCAAAACTTACCAGGAAACGATAAAAACAATGGATAAGATCAGAAAATCCAAGCATCCTGGGCAAAAATAGTCAACTGGAGCTGGGACTAGTTCCCAGAATTAAAAATAATTCTGTAACTATTTTGTTTTCAAGAAGTTGAATGTCTTATTAGTGATAAGTCACTAAACTCTAGCAAAAGTTTTGACGAGGTAATGCTTACTTATATTTTAAGTGCATTTTTCCTTTCTTTTTGCTTTTCTAAGGTTTTATTTTCTACAACTGTGTTGTTGACTCCGTTTCCCAATGGATGAAGGTCTGATTTCAAATTTTTGCAAGCAAAAAATCCCTCGAAAGGCGCCAAGAATGTTAGTCAAAATATGACTAACCCCAAAAATGGCTAAAGCACTTTTTGAGCACTTTTTGAAGAAGACCGAAGCGACCTACTTTTGAAGGAGCAATAAGAAAGCAAAATACACTAAGGAAAGAAGGTGTCACAAAATTGTGACATGTCGGGTTTTCGCAGCGAAAAACAGCAAGGAGGCCAAACGGAGGAAAAAGTCACGATTTCGCGACGTTGCACATTTTTGCCAAGTCCGCCAATGAAGGAGCCCAAGTCAAGGAGAATGTCGCAATTTCACGACATGTTTCATTTTCGTCGAAAAAAAAGCCAAAGGGACTAAAGAGACGAAGAATGTTGTGATTTCGCGACATGTCGCGTTTTCACGGCCGAAAGCGGCAAGGTGAACCAAAGAAGCAAAAATGTTGGGATTTCGCGATATGTCTCAGTTTCACGGTCAAAGATGAAGAATAGAGTTGAAGAGACGAAGGTGTCATGATTTCGTGACATGTCGCATTTTTTCAACCTAAAAAAGGAGACAAAGCAAAAGGGACGAAAATGTCGTGATTTCACGACATGTTCCATTTTCGTTGGGGAAAGAGAAAGAAGCTTCACAAAGGCAGAATGTTGCGATTTCGCGACATGCCAACTAAAATGGCATAAAAGGTATTTTTGGCAACTGAGACATGCATTGGCAACAAATTTTTGATTCTTGGGAAAGGCTAGATGATTGTAATGTGGCAGGCTCGCCAAATAATTGTAATATGACAAGCTCATCTAAAATCTAATTTGTAGAGGATCTTTTGTAGATTTTTAGAAACTGTAGACAAATTGCTTGTAATTGATTAGGTGATCAAAATGTACACAGTAGAAAGATGCTCTTTTTAGGGTATATATATGGGTGAGCGACCCACGAAAAAAAGGTCGGCTCTTGGATGTTTACAAACTGTATGTACATTTTGCTGGAATACAAGCAATAAAGATACTCCTCCTTTGGCTTCTGATTTTCTATGTGCAAGTGTATGTATTTGGTTTTTTGACTTCTATTCATTTTAAGTTTATATTGTATCTGTTTTGAAATCTAAACTGTGAATATATGAATCTTGTTCCTGGAGTTAAAGATTAAGGAATGCTTACATGTGTTAGATGAATGTCTAAATCATACTTAGGAATTCATGATTTCTACATGAGGGTATAAAGGAAGCTTGTAGACAGTGATATGTGCATTTATTTCTAGTTGTTGTCTAATATATACCATGAGAAAAGTTCTAGCTTCGGCTATATTTCCCTTCTTTCTTGTTCCCCTTTTCTCTAAAAACCCAAAGGAACCAGCCTTCTCTGGAGATTAAACGGATAGTCCCAAGTTAGATCCGTCTATTCAATGTTGACAAAGTCTAAGGCACAACACTATTAACCGAAGGCAGATTTTGTTCCAATAATTTCCAATCGAATGATAATTCTTCATTGTACTCCAACAAGGTGATGAATAGATATCTCCACCAAGATATCTATTTGGAAATGCTTATGTTGTGGATTTCAGGGTCATTTCCAATGGAGGAATTGAATTTAGTAAGTTCTTTGACCAAAGGAGTCATTGGGTGAACGCTCAAATAGGAAGAGACTGAGGTATTTTTTGGAACCTCAATGTGATAATTTAAGTTTGGGTCCCATTAAGCATATTAGTTTGAAGTGTTGGGGATTAGATCTGGTCCTTATGCTCTTGGCATTGTGATCACCAATAATACAACCTCGTTGGGTGCATCTAGTGTTTATGCTTCACAAGGAGTGCTAGTTTGAAGGAGCATGGGATGCAACTCCTTCAAATAACCTCCAAGTTTTTTTACCAATGTTGGCTTCTTGTTTGGATGTGATCTCTAATGCACCGTTGCATTCCTAAGCTAGCCTAATCTATTGGGTTCTTACCAAGAAAAGGGGTTAGAAGAAAAATAGTAAATGACTAAAAGCAAATATCAAGTAAAGTAAAACTACTCTAGGAATACAATGCACCGAAGATCTAGAACTCCTTGCATCACAATGCGTTAAATGAATACATGTGTCATGGCTGATAGTGCATAAGAAACATGGTTTTACCAAACATGAAATGCACCAAATAAGCATACACATTAACCAATGTAGACAGAGAAATAGTCACAACTTATCATACATATACAATGGTCAAATTACATACATGTGAAAGAAAGAAACTTGAAGTTAATCAACTAAGATGACCCAAGGCTTGAGCTAGGTCATGATATAAGAGAGGGTGAAAAAAATCCAATACGAGGTTAGATACTAGGCATGGGTATGGCTAGTTTTTTATTCTTTACAATGAGAAAAAAAATATTTATAAGAATAATTGGGGAAGTTTTCCCCAAAATTCATGCAAGAATTCAAAAAGTGTTTAGTTCAAAATTGCTTGGGCTAATCAACATCAACGTTGAGAAATTTTCAAGCTTTTCGAAACTAGTAACAATAAATGTTATTGGTAGGTAGGCTTGATGGGACTCTTGTTGTGTCATTGGGCTACTTCATGCTGGAAATATCCTATGATTATACCTCTAGGATCCTTCTCCATTAATGCCTTGGATTTGGTGTTGCCCCTTGGATTGCATTTTGTGTCATTGCTTTGAATGTTCTAGTTGTTGCCTAGGAAACCATGTTTGAAAGGCTAGAATTGGATCACCAACTTCTCCCTTGCATCTGGTCACTATGGGTTACTCTAATTATTCTAGTGATGACCAGCACCTAACCTACTTTATGTCCTAACAATTACCCTTAACAAAGCCCATGTTTGTGTGTTGCTTGAGTAATTGTTTTGCCTGGTGTTATTTATTTTGGTATAAAAGGGACATCCTTTTTCATTGACCTACCCATAGCTTCCTTTCTAGCATTCCAATGGTGATGGGAACTATAATACAAAATATCTTGGTAAGTGTTTCTAAGGTGCCTTTTCCTCTTTTGCTCCTTGATAATACTCTTTCATCTTATATCTCAAGGAGGCCTTTGAGGGGCCAACAAGCCTAAAGGTTTAGGAAATATTTTGTAGGTGGAAGTATTTTGAGCTAATGTATTCTTCCTTTTCCTTTAGGTATGAAGCTTCTCTTGGGGGAGGAAAGGAGCTTGCCTTGTTACCTCCTTACTCAGCCACCTCAAATCTTACTCCTTCTTACATGAAGAATGGGCCTCAATCCTCCAAATAATTTGATGGTGTCATATTGTAATTGCATTTGGGACTAGGAAACACCCTCAGCTGTGGAAGGGGGATAGACCCATAGTCTCTTCCCTATAAGGAGAAGGAAAGTAAATAGGTGTTGGGTGAAACAAGATCATGTTAAAGGTGGAGCCCTTTTAGCCATCATTAGAATGGCTTAGAATATCCAATCAATAATAGAACCTACCTTAGCCACCACTATAAAGGCTTTTAAATTATTTCTTTGCCTTGGTCTAGTGGGTTAGTTGGACTTTGTAGTATGGGGAGATTCAATATTGAAATTTAATTATGATGGATATTCTTCTTTGGGTCACCTTGGATGGTCTTCTAGTATCAGCTACTTTGTAAGTAGTAGGAGCTTTGGACCCCTTCATTCTAGCTTTGGATGATGCTTTGATCAAAATTGCCTTCTTCAATAGGATTTATCTGTGGTAGAGAATTTTCACTACATCTTTGATAACCCACAAGGGAAATCCTAGTAGGAGTCAAGGAACCTAGAGAGAAGGTCCTTGTACATTGGGTACAAATTTTGAATGGGGGAAAGTCCTAAGAATTTTACAACAAGGATGGAAGTTGGGTAAGGATAGTGTCAAAGGAAAATCTAGTTGAGATTTTGTGAAACTTAGAAAGGGTGTACCTCATTTTATAGGCCTTGTCACTTAGAACTGCTCCTAAGGTTCATCCTTCCTTTTGTTGATATTTTGATGATAGGGAAATATAGATAGACTCTTTTCCTTATGCCTAGACAATGGGGGACATCATCATCTTTCATGCCTTGCTATGATTGATTATGGTAGTTGTCTTTTTGACAAAATAGCCTTCATTACTAATCTTGAGAGGGCTGGTGTGCATGCCTACCTGTTGGCCTTCCTGCCACATTTTGTAAAATTTTAAGTTGTGTGCAATTTTGGGAGTTATCACTGTAAAACTTCTCTTTTTCATCAAAAATGGTTAAGATGTTAATTTTTTTGTGTGTTTTCACCAGCTGTCTCCTTTCACTTTCTTCCTCAAAACTATTTTCTTTCATGTCCTATGGTTCCTCTGGTTTTTCTATGCAATTTTTGTCATTTTGTGTGCAAAATTGTGAATGTTTTAGCATGGGGCGATATCGTGGATGTGTTTTCTACTTAAAATTTGATAGTTGCAGGTTTGTTTCACTCTTCGTATGTGGTGACAGTTTTCGACGACTTAAATGATTTTTTCTCTTTTACAGAGCATGCTTCCTAACCACTTGAATTCCCAGAACTATACCTAGATGCATCCTACAAGTGTGTTGGAAATTTGAGTTAATTTGAGGCATTTAATGTTTTCATTGATGTCACATGGATCATTGATATCACATGGATCATATTTGGTTTTGGTGGCCAAAATATTTCATAAATAAGCATTTATGATATTTTGGAAAGCATGGAAATTTATAAGGTTTTTGTGAAAACCAAGGCAGGAAAAATAAAAGGTTTTATTTAAAACCATGGATGGCAGATTTGAAATGGGTTTTTCTTAAAACCCGGTTTGGGATTTTGTTTCGTCAAAAAAGGTGTCCCGGTGATGGAGATATTTAATTTTAAAGATTTAAGTTTAAATTTTAATTAATTAAAATTAAAATTAAAAATTAATGTTTTATTATTGTCGACGTCATCGAAGCCCTTGAGCATTTAGAAAAAACATGGTGAATAAATATGATTACAATCGCCGACGTAAAAGAAAAATACTCCTTCGAGTATAAAAGGAGGAAGCCCCAAAATATTGAAAGTGGATGAAGGTAATTTGATTAATGCATGCGCCTCGATTTTTGTGCGAGTAGAAGGAGCGTGGATTGCACTGTGGTCAAAGAGGGAATAGGGTTCGGTTTTTGCGCAAAGGAAGATACTTGTTCGGAGATAAGAGGGAGGTCCCTCTCCCTTCCTCACGTGGGTGTGTATAGCCCACGCGGCTTAGCCAAACGACTTGGCTAGAGGAGACGGCGAAACAAATCACGCCAAATCCCCTTTTTAGGGGTGTAAGAGGTATGCTCATGAACTCCAATTTATGCGGAAGGGTAGTGAATAAAAAATATTTTGCATTGTCTATGGTATTTCCAAAGTTGGTTTGGGAGGTACAAGGTTAGCAAAATTAATATTATCTTCTTGGTTTTATTATAGTGTAATGGAGAGAAAAGGGTGTATGGTGTTGATGACGATTTAAATGCTTAGAATTTTTTTGATGTCAATTATATTTTGGAGGAAGGTCTTTGTTCTATGATTTTGAATATTTTTTAAGGAAGAAATTAAATATCCCATGGTGTTGGATATTATTTGAGAGGAGCTTGATGCATGGTTAGAAAAAGAGAGATTTCTGGTGTTTTTTCCTTTTGAAAAGGTGGCATATTATATATCGTCAAAAATATTATTTCGAGGGCTATTTGACTAACTTATTTAGAAGGAGAAATAAGGTGTGTGTAAAGAGATATTTATGATTTTGCAAAGGGGTTTCAAAAGTGAAGTTTGCCTTGTTCTTTTTCAAGAGGATTAATTCTTTCATGAGGTGACAGGGTATGCAATATTGTGATTTATTTTATTTTATGGTATAAGTGGTTTTGGGAGTGAAAAGGTTATGCAATGTTTTGATTTATATTATTTTATGGTACAAGTGGTTTTAGGAGAGATAGGGAAGTTGTGCAATTAAAGGCCTTGGTGATGATTATTGAAAAGTGGAGTAATGTTGATTATTTTGTGATCTACTAACCCTTGTGAAGATTGGCAAAAGAATTTTGTGATTGTGGCAGATTTACAAAGAGGTTTTTTCATCTTCATAAAATGTATGGGCACATTCTTCTATTGATTGTTTATGGTGGTTGATTTCTGAAATATCATTGGAGGGAAAAGGATTGTTTGTGGTTTCCTTTTTGAAAGTGGTTGGTTGAATGCTTCAAGGTTTTCTGAATTGAGAGTTGTGTCTAAACCTTGTTTTATAAGCATAGTTGTTGAAGCCCATTGGTTGTGAAATAACTTGAGTTAGAAAAGAACATGAGTATCATTGTTATGTGAGATTTGTGGTTGAGCATTGTTGGAAATATTTGAGTTGGTTGATACATACTTGGACTAGGGTTGTGTGAGAAAGAGTTGTTCCTTGTGATGATTGGTTGAGTTGAGTTGATTTGAGTTGAGTTGAGATTGATTTGGGTTGAGAGTGAGTTTAGAACATATTGAGTCTCTAACAATTCTCTTTATGATTCTATGAGTTGAGTTGAGTTTGATTTGGGTTGAGAGTGATATTAGAACATATTGAGTCTCTAACAATTCTCTTTATGCTTCTATGAAGTTAATTTGAGTTGAGATTGCCATTCATTGTTGAGTTCATTTTGAGTACTATTTGAGCATGATTGATTGAGCCTTTGAGAAGGCCTTTGGGACAGATTTGAGGACAGTGTTGGGACAAATTTGAGGATAGTGTTGGGACAGATTTGAGGACAATGGTTGGACAAGTTCTTAGTGAGCTTGTTGGATTAGATTTGGGCAAGTTTTTGGTGAGCTTGCTAGAGCAGATTTGGGCAAGTTCTTAGTGAGCTTGCTAGAGCAGATTTGGGCAAGTTTTGTGTGAGCTTGTTAAGTAGGTTCTATGTGAGCCTATTGAGTAGGTTCTTAGTGAGCCTATTGACAAAGCTTTGGAGGTGATAGAGTACAGATGATAGAGTCTCAGTGGATAGAGATCCAACAACCAGCATAGTTGAAGACAAATCTGAGTGAGGAGTCTTCAAGTGGAGAGAGGTCCACCAGTTAGTGCAGTAGAGAGACAAAGTTTTCTAGAAGATCACATAGCCAGAGCAGAAAGGGAAAGAGTTCTCCTGTGGAAGAGATCCACGAACTTGAGATTAGGGGATCCACATATCCTTTGGACAAATATCCATAAACATTGTAATTAGAAGTGATTCCCAAAGAGATTGATTGAGAAAGTTTTAGTAAAAGATTTTCTCCATGGAGTACCTCACATTGGGGAACCACGTTAAATCTTGTGTTTCAATTATGTGTGGTGACTTGTGCTTTTGCTTACTACTACTATCTGAGTTATTAATGCACACTACTATATTTGGTTATTGCAATTAAGGACATAATTGATATTGTTTTGGAAAGAAAGTAAAAAGTGATCTTATATTTTCACCCCCTCTCGGTATAAGCTTGTGTTCTTCAAAGTGGACAAGTGAACACGCGGGACCGATGAATAGGACGGTGAACGAAGACCATCGGCATGACGACGGTTTGACTAGGGAGGTGTTCGATGGTCGAGGCAAGCTTGGCCGAATAGTTTGAACATGGTAGGGATACGGTAAACATAGTAGTTTTAAGAGATATCAATGACAACAGAAGACTAAGCCACATGAGCGCCACAACAAGACGAGATTACCAGGCATAAATGCAGGGTTATAGTATTTCCAGATATTTTCTTCGCTAAGACATCATTCAGCGTCGAGGATCTACATCACCAAACGTACCCATAACGTGGTGTAAGAAGCCCCTACCATTGGTGTAGTTCGTACGCACGCCAACATGTGTTTAGAAGGGGAGCATAATGACCAAATCCCAAATGGATACTCATACATGTGAACACCACTCCTATTCGGAAGGTTGATAGAATTAAATGAAAAGAGCGATAGCGCAGCACTATGAGTTTTACGGGAGCTTACCCATGAAAAAATAGGTGGACGAGTCAGCAATGAAGAAGACCAATGATGCAATGATTTGGATTGGAAACTTCCCTAAGCTTAGTTGTGGGTAGATTTATGGATGGTTTGTTTTCACGAATCGTAGCTGGAAGATGCACGTAGTTGATGTCATGGCAAGCTGAAGTGAATGCAGGACTTTTCGTAGAGGTGCAATCGTGTTGTTTTCGGTACCCAATGCTTTCCTCGTGATGAACGATAATCAAAGATATAGGATAGACTGAGGTCACAACGTGCACATAAATAGCCTCCATAAACAACATGCTCACCATGGCTTCATTAGTACTATTCATTTACTAGCTCGAGGCGGTATTGGACAGTCAGGCATGCACCGACGGACGGAGCAGGTTGTACCGAAGAAGACCCAAGTGTATATCCGAAGGTTTGATGATGGGGTATTCTTTGATGAATCCAAGCCGGGTCGATAATTTGAGGAACTAAGGTTGTTGCTGATGAGGATTAGAAGCTCCCACTGAAGACCACTGTGGAATCACATTTACAGAGGGGTTACCATATTCAGACACGAATCTTGATGACAGATAGAAGGTGACATGGAGGTATGGGCCCATAATGGGGATTGTGAATGCATATGTAGACTAACCTGTGACAAACACTGGACCTGAAGAGAGAATATGCATGTATTCGAAGGTCGATTGGCAGGAGTTGATGGTATGCAAGAGTGAAAAGTGAATGTGAATGTAATTTGTTTCAGGTTCGGTGAGATCAGAACATGACGGTGGAAGGTTTGGAGTGATGGATAACAGTGGATGGACACCGATTGTCTATTCATCAGTGAAAACTGGTGGCTACATCGATAAAGGGTACCAGATAATTAGTTTGAGCATGAAGACTATGGTGGTTCTGTTCGAAAGGCTATAAATAGCTTGGATGGTTTTCAAGGCAGAGTGTGATGATATTGGAGAATAACGCAGTCTTTGGCGGTATGAACCGAACGAATCATCGAGGATCAAAGTTTTGACAATGCGGCAACCGGGAAACCCATGGATACATATGATGAACCCGACGATGCGCTGTCATGTGGCTATTCACACGGCTTTGGGGATTGCTCACTGTTGGGTGCGATAGGGCTATTCACTCTCAGTGAAGCTTTGTAGCCGTGGATTGAAAAGCTAGTTGAAGAGCTATTTGATAATAATCATGTGGAGATCTATGCTAGACCGTCAGAATGGGTTTATAACACACTGTAGGGAAGATACCATGTACGGTCGATGGTTTCATGTAGAGCGAATTCGGAAGAGGAATTACAAATATCCTCACAAATTTGAAATTTCCCGCTTCCACATCATAACGGTTTGGATGGGATTAGAGCAATTAAGGAATGAAATCATATTTTTCGTCACAGTCAGCGACGTCCAAAAACACATTTTAGAGGAAGATTAGCGTCATTTGTAAAATATAATGGGTCTCTCGGGGACACGTAACCGAAATTCTCAATAACCATTGTTCCGTTAACATTTGAAGCATGAGCAGTGTGCAGGTATTATGTAACGGAAGCTGAGCGAGACTATGGGATGATGGCATTATGTCATGGGGCAGAGGGCATTCAAAGTTGAGAAGTATAAGCCGTGAATATTTACCTCTATAAAATTGAAACATTTGATCGGAGGAAAATACAAAATTTAATGTGCCATTTTAGCTCTATGCTCGTTGTGGAAGGATTTATATAATTATAAAACAAAAGCGTTACAAAGTGTTATAGGTTAAGCCAAACGAAAAGAGAACATACGCGGGGGCAGAGACAGAAAACCAAAGGGAGAGAAGCAAAAAATGAAAAGCCAGCAATAGGAAATGAAAAGACAGAGAGTGAAAATTGTAAATAGGGATCGAATCCAAGGAAGAAGGGTTAGATCTTTTGGGAGAGAAAGGCCACCGTTGGACTATTTACACCACTTGATGTCAATTTTGGGCATGTATTCTGCATTGTAGTTGAACATTGAATATCTTTCTACAATTTATTGGAGATGTTTCAAGTTTTAATGCATTTTTATGGTTGATTTGATTTGATTTTATTTTTTTTAACCTTTCTTTTTGTAGTTTTTTTTTTAATTTTTGGTGATTAAAAAAAAAAATTCAAACTTTAAAAATATATACATGGGTGTGAAGAATGAGCTTCAATATTTCATCTGAAACAACTTTTAACTCTTTTTGAAGCCATTTCGATTTTATAAAAATTGTTGTTTTATAAGGGTTTTATAATTTTAGAATTTTCATATTTTTGCATTTTTGAAGGCAAATCAATTCTACAGCTTTGCATTTATGTTCACAAGCAAGAAATGAACTTCCCTTTATGAAAATTTCAATTTCATCAAGGGGGGTAATTTTTATGGCATTCCATAAGCCATTATTTTTAGAGCAATAAATTACCTTTTCTTTACGAAAATTCTGATTTCATTAAAGAGAGGTAATCTATTATTATATCAAAGGCTATTGTTTTTAAAGCATTAAATTATTTATTCTTTATGAAAATTATGATTTCATTAAAGAGAGATAATTTATGATGACATTTTAAGACCCTTACATTTCATGGTTATTCATGCATATTTATTTCCTTTTATTTTATTCATCAAGGCAAATTAAAAGGAATTCAATCTTCATTTCACATTCATATTTAGAGAGATTTTAATATTCTATTTCATTGTTCAAAGCAAGGTTTAAAGAAGGTAAAACTTATTTAAAATCTGCTTAACCAAAAGAAGATAAAATCTATCTAAAATCCTCCAAGATAAAATGAACTAAGGCTTACATTGTGGTCATATAAGGGCCAAATCACATTTGCATTTATTTTAAGTCTCATGAACAATTATTAGCATAGCATAATAAAATAAACCAACACATACCCCTTGTTAAAAATTACTTGCAAATCACTAAGGTATTCGTAGCACTCACTTGATATATCCTCACAAGATTACAAGCTCGCATAAGTAAAAGGAACCTTGGAAAAATTTCATATTTCTTTGCAAGAGAGGGTTTTGTGATAAAAATCCTAAGTGTGATGGTTGTTTTGCAATTGGAAAAATTTACCACTCAACACGACCTAACCGTCAACCCAGAGCAGAGGCTTCCCAAGGATGTGTTTCGAGCGATGAAGGAAAAGCTGCGACATTGGTCAGATCACAAGATTTCTAAATGGTGGATCATGCGAGTCCACAATAACAAAATGCTTTATGACTACCCAATGGTGTTGGACGATAAATTCTCCATGGTGTATGATGAAAACGTAGACACCTATCAGGCCTTCTTATTTTTGTAGACTATACCTCGAAGCACACAAGGCCCTGATGAAGTGGAGGACCTAGCAACAAATAAGCACATGGTGCAAGGCAAGGGCAATGCAGTCCTGAGTGGTTCATGATTGACTAGAGGTAGTGGACCATCACCTCATAAGGAATAGAGCACCTTCCCAAATATAAAAGCTAAGGAAGTGCCTCTCCTATTGCACGTAATGAAGAGGTCATAGACCAGCACTCCGAGACCCCTTAGAATGAGCTCCTATGCGACACCAATAGCCCCTCCATTGAGCGTTCCTAAAATGCCTATCGTGAAGCATTTGGAAAAGTGGTAAGAGGTGGAGGTGATTGATGTAGAGGTAATTGACATAGAGGAGAGAGAAGACCCACATGTGCAACAATCCACTTCCTCGACTTCTTTGATCATAGAGCCTGAAGGTACGTGTGCACTATTTTCTCTTTCATATTCTCTCTCTTTGGACTAAAATCCTAGTTGCTCCCCCCTTTCCTCTAGCCTCTCCATCCCTTCCATTTCTCTTTCGCTGCCCTACTCAACAATTTTTGGAATTTCAATTCTCCCAGCCCTTTCTTCGCCCTCAACAACATTTGTGTCTTATGCAACTCGCCTTAACGCTGTCACAGTCTCTACACCTACCAGCTCCTCTTCCTCTATTTTGGAAGACACTATTACTAATCTTTCCATTATCACAAAGATGAATCCATTTTCTCTTTCATTGCCCTATACTATCATGGCATCGATTTCCTCTAAAGTTTTAATGCCTAAGCCCACCATCTCCATGGTTGCTATCCAGACCCAAGCACCCTTGAGGGTTAGCGCAGTCGCTTCCCCTCCTATTTCCTATGTTTTGTTCGAACTTGAGCCACAACATCCTATATTTTTATACACACTTATCCTCAGAGTTAAGGAGCCACTCAAGTCTAAGTTGGAGATGACACAACACTTGGTAGCCATGGAGAGCATTCATAAGGTATGTCATAGATCATCGTGTTGACAAAGGGATCATAGGAGGAAGGAGGTGCAAAATTTAGTGCTAGCTGATAAGGCATCCATCATCGATCCAAAAAGGATGGAGCTCCACATGATTGAGAAGGTATCCATTATTTGAAAGCCTCTAGGAAATACCCCGACTGATTACACTTACCACCATACTATGGAGGACATAACAAGGATTAATAGAGCATAGAATATGGGAAACATTCAAGTCGAAATGGGCTCCATCTATTTTCATGGTGAGCACTACAAGGAGCATTTATTTGAAGTTCAGACCAAGAACTTTGAGCTTGAGGAGGTCTTGGCAAAGGCGAGGGGACATATTGAAACACTTGAGTCCGAAGCTATGCAATTGAGACAGTGCATGGTTTTTCTAGAGGTCAAGATCGATGAACATTCCAAGACATACACCCAAGAAGATCAACAAATACATACACTAAGCATTCTGGGCCAGTAGTTGCAGACTCAGTTAGCATAGAGGACGTCACAAAATGTCACATTCTCTAAAGAATGCATCAAGGAGATGTGTCTACAGTTCTTGATGGATTTCTCGATAAGGGCTGCATGGGGATCACAATTTTAACTTTCTTCAAGGAGGCGCAGGAGGTAGTTGCCATTAGCAGTTTTTATTTAAAAGCTACTTAGAAAAATGTTGATCTTTGGCTAGACTTAGCCACACATCTCAAGAAAATTAAAAATATCAATTCCCACCTTACTCCCATGAACCCCCTAGCTCAATCATGAGCAACAACGAATATGACCCTACACTATTTCTTCACGAAGCTCGAGCTAACAAAAAAATCTCATAAGCTCTCAAATACCCTCAAGCAAGAGAGAGACATTTCACTACAATACTTTAATACCCTCACACAAATTGGCATCCCTGATTTCACAAACAATGAAGGAGCCACTCCATCACTCTAGGAGTTAAGGCCGATATGGGCAGAATTCATCAACAAAACCTCAGATATTGATGTTTGGGAGGATTCGATTTTAGATTCACATGTGATACCTTAAATGACAAAATACACCACAATCGAGTCTTGCTTGTAGGAGTTCGATCGGAGATTGGATCTTGCTGATATTGAGCGAATTGAGACCTTCTGTTACTTGATCCAAGAACTCCAAAAATAATCAACCTTTTGCCCTGACCACTAGGTCAATGCTTCAACGTTGTATGGACATGTGTTTAAGAGCTCTTTGGAAATACTTCTCCCCTATCCACATGAGCTAGATTTCGAGGAAGAGGCAAAAGGTGAGCAAGGAGATGAAGAGGAAAAGGATCGACTTGAAGAACTACCAGGTAGAAGCGATGAGTAGTTCGAGGATACTGAAAGCGAAGATGACTTTACAATCTAAGGATAAGGTCTGGGATTTTTGCATCGAGGTAGGCTCAATACCTCGTGAATTGCCAGAGATGTTGGCCTTCCTACCACATTTTGTAAAATTTTAAGTTGTGTGCAGTTTTGGGAGTTATCATTGTAAAATTTCTTTTTTTCCATCAAAAATGGTTAAGATGTTAATTTTTGATATGTTTTAAACAACTGTCTCCTTTCACTTTCTTCCTCAAAACTATTTTCTTTGATGTCCTATGGTTCCTCTGGTTTTTCTTGTGCAATTTATGTCATTTCACATGCAAAATTATGAATATTTTAGCATGGGACGATATCGTGGATATATTTTTTGCTTAAAATCTGATTTCTGCAGGTTCGTTTCAATCTTCACATGTGGTGATATTTTCTAGTGACTTGAATGATTTTTTCTCTTTTACAGAGCATGCTTCCCTTTTAAGTGTAGGGAAGGGGCACTTTTGCTCCATTTGTGGATTGAAAGTGTTTTCACTCCTAGTTGTGGAGTGAAGGTCCCTTTAAATAAGGGGAGCAATATTTCTTAAAGCTAAGTCTTGGCTAAAAAAGTGCTTTCGCTCCACTTGTAGAGCGAAAATCCTCCATAGAATTAAGTGTGCGCATTGACCAAAGAATTTCGCTCCACAAGTGGAACGAAAGTGTTTTTGCTTCACAAGGGGAACAAAAACCGCTTCTTGAAGGTAGAGCAAAGTCAAGCCATAAAGTTAAAGTGCAAAGCAAGTCAAATTCGTGGTCAAAGGTGATGTCGCTCCACTTGTGGAGAAAACCTCTCATTTATTCTACTTGTGGAGTGAATATCAAGTAAAAGCGCATGTCTTGAAGTATTAGGCCAAGAGTACTTTTGCTCCACAAGTGGAGAAAAATCATCTTCGCTTCACTTGTGGAGCAAAATCTGGCCAGAAAATTAAGTTGTTCGAAGGCTCAAGCAAAGCAAAGGGACATTTTTGCTCCACCTCCGAAGTGAAAGTACTTTCGTTCCAATTATGGAGCAAAAATCTAGGCAGGTCCAAAGCACAGCGAAAGCTGCATAGAACAATCATTGATTGCCCAACCGACCCTGGAGCTACGCTTTGAGTTGTTCGATCATGGTAGATCAGGGGAACCTTCTACATTCAATGCTAAGTTATCTGCATAATCAAATTTATGTTGTTAAGTCAGTTCCAGATCAAATATATCTACTACCATCATAGAAGTGGTTGGGCATTAATGTTTTGAGAGGCAAAATCCTCTATAAAAACTAGAATTTTTGTTGTAACTAAGGATGGACAATCTCTGCTAGAAAAGCAGTTGTATATCTTGAAATATGCTTCTAAAACATGGACTTCTGGTTTCAGTCTTGAATCTTCTATCTTTGTATATGCCTTCTATCATGTTACTTTTGTTAAGTTAGTCACTTTGTCATATGGCTTGAATTATATTTCTGGATTTAGCTGTTGGTGAAGGATTAATGCTGGAGTACCCCTAGAGGTTATCCAATTGAGAGGATTTAGTTTCAATTTTTGTTAAAAGTCTATTATTTTGATTGCTGCTGGTTCGAGTGAAAGTTGTGTATCATGCTTCTTGCCCATCACCTCCGTATCTCAGGCTTTCAGTCTCTTTCCCCATTCCTTTCATTTATTTCCCTCTCTTTATGCATCTTCTCTAACTCTTATCTCAAACCAATTTTATTTTATTTTCGAAACCAACCCTACTGGAGATTGGCACGGAGGAAATTTCTTTCCTTTGGCCATTCAATGCTTGGCAGTGGGTCTAGGGCACTTTAGACTTAGAAAATATATATCTAGGTCAATTCCATTGCCAACACTACCTTTTTTATCATGTCCTTTAATAATGTGATATTCAAATCACTTGTCATGGGTTTAAACTCACTTGTGTCCTGTAACAACTAGATAACTATGTAATTATATTTATTTTTAATGTAGAAGGGTCTAGAGAGCCAATGGTTTGACATTTGCACTAGGCACATACCCCATATTGATGCAATCAAAGGTCTTCCTAGAACAAAAATCCCAACATTTGGAACCCTAATGCTTCTTCATGCAGGTTAGTTGTATTTTGTCTTTGGGTTGGGTTTTCCCCTCCTTTGTTATGTTGATTTTGGTAACTGAGTCATCTGGTAGCTTCTCCTCATATTCATAGTAGGCTACATTCAAGTGGATTGCTTTGGCTATGATATTCCTCTAGTAACCTTCTAATTCAAAGTTAAAGGTCCTAGGGAGACAATGTTTGAGTGGTATCAAAAGGTTGATCACTAGGTTAGGGCCTTTGCCAAATTACCTCAACTCCTATTTGGTTAGTCATAGAGATGACTTCAACACACCCTCCACCACTTTTGATAAGGCAAAGGTGATGAGAATAGGATCAATCAAGAAAATTTAGATTAACTTACCCATGCATATCAAAGTTAGGTAAAAGGGTTGTACTTCAATTTGCCTAGCCAACTCTACCTCATGCCTCCTATTATATTGAGGTTTCATTCAAATATATTTTGGTATAAATTTTGGTTGTTGTCAAGAATGGGGTTCCTCTTCTACTAGCTTGAAAACCTCCAAGAGGGCCTAGGTGTTATTTTCAACATTCACAAGAGGATTCGGTAGTTGCAATATAAGAATAGTTGTGATAATATAGGGTCATTTTGATCTGGTCACTTTGCTTCTCTAAAATATTTTAATGGATGTGGTTCTAGTTGCTCTTTTGGAGTTTAGTTGACTTTGGTACCCCTTGAGTGACAATAGGTGGGTTCAGTTTTCTATAGGGTACATCCCTTTTTCCTCCCATGTGACTAAAAATTGTTCTAGTGGAGTGATCATTGGGTTGTAGACATCCTGAGGGTAAGCTAATCGATATTAGGCTAGTGTCATGGTTGCTCCTTCAATTTCTGTCTCTACCAAGACTAGAAATCTTGTTTGGGCTATTGATATAGATAAGATTTCATAAATGGTTGGTGGTTAACCACTAGATGCCCTTGATTCAAGTACTAAGGGAGGGATCCTAGGACTCCCAATATGGAAATATCTAGTTGTTTTGCTACCTTCGTAGGATGATAAGCTCCTTAAAAAGTGCTTACACTTTCCTCATATCATTCATTTTAGCTTTGGGTGGAGAAATTGAGGTTGGATAGAAAGGGAAATGTGGGAAAATCATATTTATAGGGAAAGTGAGGTGGAAGATGGCAAGTTGCTTGATTGGTAATGTTGGACATAAGAGTTGATGGAATAGAGTCATTGAGTATCTTAAAGGTAACCTTCATATCGAGATGAGGTTTTTTTGCTTGGAAGGCTATTTGGCAGGTTGTTTGGCAAGGCGTTTCCTTAGATTTTAATCATCATGTCAATATATGAGATAAAAAATGAGTACCATACCTAGGGGGTCTAATTTCATCCAAGATTCTATACCAAATTTTGTGGAGTTAGGTACTGGAATCATCCATCGCTTCCATGGGAACTCACTCGATATTCATCAAGTGTTCCAAAAAGGATGCTCCATCTATCTTCTCCCAAAATCTATCCACTAGTTGGGTGGCCAACTGGTCCCAACCTCCTATTGAATGTGATGGAAGCAACATATGCTATTTTCATGCTTTGCCTTTGATATATACCATTTGAATCCTCAGTGCTACATTTTGTATAACCCCAATGTGCGCTATACAAATATTTACCATATGATGCATATATTATATTGGTGTGGTCACATATTCTCTGATGAATTCAAGTAAGAACTTTAGATCCACCATTGGGATTTGTTCCTAAATATTTGGTGGAGTAGGAGAAACCATGGGGCTTTAATCATTCCATGTAGGAATTCTCCTTGTTAGCTTTTAAGGGTGTATATTAAAGGAAATGCAACCACAAGATGTGAAATAAGTAAGCTATAATAAATATATGATAATGGCACTATAATAAGTAGGAAAATAATGAGATAAAATTCTATAATAACTCAGTAATATGCCATTAATGAAAGCTCACAAAATAGTACAATGTAATATAATGAAGGACTTGAACACTCTAGAATTTTTTAATGAAGAACTACATTGTACCTACTCACAACTATAATAACATTGTCTCTCTCTCACTAACTATATTCACACACACTATCACTATCTTTTTTTTTTTTTGAAAAAATGAAAACTTGTATTAAAACAAGAACCAGATACAAGCGGGAGAGAACACATCCCAAGCCAGAGCCACGAGCAAAACAGCAAGGAAAGCGCACAAAGGCAACACTAGGTTCCACAAGGCACAGAGAACGAACGACATGAAAAAGCGACATGTCGCAAAAACGCGACATGTCACGAAATCGCGACAGGTAAACCCGTCACGGCCACTTCGACACCAACAGGCGCGATAACGCGACATGTCGCGAAATCGCGACAAGAAGGGCCCTCAACAGCCACCCGCAGAAAGCATCGTGAAAGCGCGACAGAAACACTAAACAACAATCAAGCCGCATAAAGGCCGCGATATCGCGACGAAAAACCAACCAGTCGCAAAGGAGCCAAACATGCCGCAAAATCATGCAAGAAATACGCCAGAGGCCAGGAAGGCACAACCTGTCACGAAATCACGACAAAAACCAGCTCGTAGTCGCATTAGCACTATAGGTCGCGATATCGCGACAATTACCCACCCAGCCGCCTGAGTGCCAAAAGTGACGCGAAATCACGACAGAAGAACCATGCAGCTTCCAAAACTCAAACTTGTCACAAAAACGCGACGAAATATTTACATTGCTATTCAAATTCATGAAAGGAATGAGAGCGCTGCAAAAACACCAATCGAACCTAGAGAGCGGGACCTGTCGCGATATCGCAACATGTCACGGAATCGCGAGTCGCGAAATCGCAACATGTCGCGATATCGCGACATGTCACGATATCGCGACAAGATGCGGAATCGCGTCACGCGATAACGTGAAATGTCACGATATCGCAACATGTCACGGAATCGCGACCCGCGATAACGCGACATGTCGCGATGTCGCGACAGAAACCAACCGGAGACTGCGGAGGCTCAACCTGTCGCGATATCGCGACAGCAACCAGCCAACGACCGCGACAACACAACATGTCGCGATATCGCGACAAAAAGGACCCTTAGCAAAAAAAACTTTGCACATTATTTCAGAAATTGTTCAAGGCCTTGTCTGATCTCGGCATTCTCCACAGAAAAATTGCTATGCAGATGAATCCCAACCTCTCTCTCAGCACCCAACTTAGCAAGGAAATCGGCCGCTTTATTGAGAGATCTACTAGCATAAACAGGAATCACATCCTCAATTTCCTTCCAAAGCTCTAAAATTTGGGAAACCAAAATCCGGAGTCTCCAAGCTTTTAAGGCAAAGTTCCTCAGGCAATCAAGAGCACCAACCAGGATTTGGGAATCAGACTCAATGATTATCTTTCTGTGACCATGTTTGACGGCCCAGATGGAGGCAAATTTAATAGCAAAGGCCTCAGCTTCATTGTTTGTGGCATATCCCAGACCTTGCAATTCCCAATATAGCACAGTCCCAGCATGATCACGGCAGATAACTCCACTGCCAGCATTACCCGGATTACCTTTAGCAGCTCCATCAGTATTGATTTTGACCCAGCCTTCTGGGGGAGGTTTCCAACAACTTCTTACCTGTCTCTCAAGATCAGCACCTCTCCCACTCAAAGGCTTAGAAGCTGACTGGTTTTCCTTCTCAGCATAGATGGCAACGGTTTCCACAACTTTGCTCCAGATGACCTGCCAAATCCCATCCACCGAAGAGAAGGTTTCATGAAAAATACGAGCATTTCTTTCCAACCAAACCTGCCACCAAATAAAAAGGAAATCGAGCTCCCAGCCAGTACGAAGAGCTTTAGATATAAATCTACCTCTCTTCCAGCTTTCCCATAAATTGGTCCGGGACAAATCTCCAAGCACCTGAAGTTTAAAGTGGGAGAACCAACGGTGCCAAATCTGCTGTGTGAAAGAGCAATCAAACAGAAGATGATCCACAGTTTCCTCATTCCTATAACATAAAACACACTGGGAAGGGCCAATGATGCCTCTAATTCTGAGGTTGTCAAAGGTCAAGATACCATTATGCATCAGTTGCCAAGCAAAGAAGTTCACTTTCGGCCAGCCCTTGGGATGCCATATCTTCCTCCATTCATGAACAGGAAAAGAGTGTGGGGGGGCTCAGGTAGGATCGAAGCATAGCCCTCCTTCACAGAATAAACCCCAAGGTTCCCAAAGCCCCAAGCAAGCTCATCCTCCTCATCTCTCCCAGAAAGAAACCTTTCCGCCAAAAGTTTTTCCAGAGTTGGAGCCTGCTCCGGAGGGATTGGAATAGGCCATTCACCCAGTCGCTTAAATTTTTTAACCTTATACTCCCCCAATTGGCTGGTAGTGAAGTAGCTCTGAATATTAATCCAACCTTTATCTTCAAGAGCTATTTTTAACGGATGCAAATCAGGAAACACAGCAAGGATAGGAGGATGCTGATCCCAAGAGTCAGTCCAAAATCGGGCCAAGTCGAGATCCAACTTTCTAGAACAATTGATCTTTGATAATGCGAGATCCAAGCTTGAGCGCCTGCCACACAAGAGAACCATTACCTTCCAAAGGATAGCGGCCCAAGTCGTTGGGATGAACAAGACCCAAGTATTTGCTAGAAAGGATTCTACTGCAAAGGGACGAAGGCTGGGAAATCCACCTCCAATACAGTTTCCCAGCCAGGGCCCGATTGTTAAACTTGGAACTTCTTAAGCCCAACCCACCTTTTTCCTTGGGCTGGGTGACCTTATCCCAACCAACCAAGGCCCATTTCCTCTCTCCATTGGCACCTTCCCAGAGAAAACTTCTAGCCGCTTTGTCCAAATCTTTCCAGATTGAGGGAGGGACGGCCTGAATTGAGAATTTGTAAATAGGCATGGCCTGAATAACAGACTTTAGAAAAGTTAGTCGGCCCCCATAGCTTAACCATCTATGAGACCAGTGATTCATTCTCTCTTTGATGCCATCTAGCGAGTCCTTCCGGAAATCAGCTGTCGCTTTTTGTAATGCGAGAGGAACCCCCAAATAAACAACAGGAAGGGAGGTCCGAGTGAAACCCAGAATCTCCATAACTCTCTCTTGCGACCTTTGATCAAGGTTGAAGAAGACCACTTTTGATTTTGATTCATTGATGACTTGATTAGAAGCCCGGAAGTAGACGTTAAGAGTATCTTTGATTCCTCTTGCTTCTCACACTATCACTATCTTAAAGGCCTATATATAAGAAGATATGTGCCTTGGCCTTTACTCTACCCATGACTCTTCATCTATCTTATCTTGTGTCACAACCCAATATACTCACTGGTTGTGAAAAACACATAAACACAAAAATTTGATTGAGAGCATAATTAAAAATTGCACATAATTGATGTTTTGCCCAACTAGATATTTGTACATGGCATAATGTTATCACACTTCAAGATTATTCACCATTACAGCTGGTGTCTTAAGTGCTCGGGACCAGCCAACTTCCCGTAATACATTGCCTTAGTCAAAAATTTACCCCTTCTACGAGTATCTCTTGTTCTTGGCATGGGGTTTGCCCTTCCAGGGCCCATATCACCTGAAAGGGTGGATGCCTTAACTCCCATATTCTAAATTATGACAGATATGGATTCGCAATCCCACTCATGTCCATGAGAGTCCACTGACCCATACAATTAATAGGATAATGCTTTGGAACTGGCGTATTTATACTTATGACTGACCATTGAATTTCAACTAAAGTTTAGTTAGGGTTCACCATCACATGGATTCTGAATTAGATTACTCAGTTCTAGCTTCAATTGATGGTAATGCTGCCCATCCCATCTACTGCTGGACTTTCCAACCTCATATACGAGCTCTCTGGTTATGAGTCTAGTTGGCAATTCCACAATCAAAGTAGGTTGTGAGAATCCCCACGTACCATCTATGTGTTCCAAAGATAATGTCCCATACCATCATCTCTTGCTCTCAACAGCATGGAACCTCTGTCCAAACACTTGGCTAAATATCGAAAATACATATACACGGCTACTGCCACCGTTGGCCATCGGAGTTGGGTTAGTGCTATCCTCCTCGATAGACACTTGCTCTCAATGAAAGAATTGGGTTACTGCCATCCTCCTAGATAAGCACTAGCTCTCAATGCAAGAGTTAAATTTTTATTCCTATTGACTTTATTAAAACTCTTTATTTCTTCAAGCAAGGATTTCCATATGGTTTAAAATTCAGTTTATGCTTGAATTATCATGATTATACCTTTTTCTATTAACAAAACATAAGTTTTCATATAGCATAAATATTGAAGCTTTTTATTTGTACAATCATTTAACTAGAAAATTTATGATGCCTAACTAAGTAAATCTAAATAATAATGAAACATTCCATTTATATTCACCAATTTTAAAACATATATTCACATAACTTAACTAAGGAGTCCGTTAGCAAGTCAACCAATTATTAAAAGAAACACATACCCATTTACTGTTCCTATCTTCAGAATTTTTTTTTTTTTAAATTTATAAGCTCTAAGAAAAGAACTCTTTAAAATTATTTAAATATCATCCGACACATCAATGTACTCTATCTCAACTCTATGCATTATCAAACACACATTTTAAACAAGATTCCAAGTCATATTCTCGTCTTTTAAAAAGACATTACTATCTAAACATATCCTCATATTAAAATAAAGATATATTTTTCTTATTTGAAGGAAACATATGACAAAGTCTCTTGAACATAACAATGATTCCATTAGGTGTATTTCTTCGGTAATCTTTATATTTATCAGTTGGATTGTCTACTATCTTAGAGGATGTTTAGAGCTGAGAGTATACTTGTTTTTTTATTTTTTTTGAAATTCTATCTTGGAAAACATTCCTTTATTTCCTATGATTCTTTTCAAATAATTTTCAGCATATATATATATATATATATATAAACATCTGACTTCCTATTATAATATTGCTCTTTTCAAATATCATTTCAATCCAACATAGTTCAAGTTTCCTCATATTTCAGAGATTGAATAACACATGAAAATGACTTGCAATTATATGAGGAGGTTCCTTTGATATTTAAAATATTTCAATACAATTCGATTGACAACGCAGTCACAAAGAAACTATAGGTGAACACAATCTATGGCTTACCTTATCAACATAAATATGAAAGTTTAAATATGCATATCCTTAACAGAAATGAATACATTTATATCCTCACGACACATCTCTGCTCATTCACTTTGAGGAATAAAATATATGGCCAGACTTGGCTCACAAATCACTCTCATATAAATTGCCGAAGTATGCATATAACTAAATAAAAACCATTTGTTTTATAGATAGGATATTATTGTTCTTTCAAAAAATGGCTACAACGCCATGGCTCTTGTGCAAGCTAGAGCTCGACAAACATCTCCATTGCCTTTAATAGACCACCCGATCAGGGAAAATACATGAGTCTAAAGGTGAGAGTATGGGATCAAATTGGCCATAGAATGCATCTATATGCAAATAACATTCATGCACAACACACATATGCTATGGAAACCTTCTCAAATTTTAATAAGGATTCACACTCACATAGAGCAAGCAAACTTAGAACCCATTTTAGGTTTTAATAAAAGAAATTCCTCTCATACAATACATAGAGCATATAAGTTATAGATCTCTTTTCAGATTTTTTAAAACAAAAATATTTCCCACTCATGCATTACACAGAGCATGCAAGCTATCGAGCTCTTTTCAGATTTAATAAAAGATTTCCCACACAGGCATACATGTTATAGCAATGATTCAGATTTTAATAAAAGATTTTCCCATTCAAGAAATGCACAGGCATGCAAGATATAGCAACATTTTAGATTCATTGAAAATTTATTACTCATGTAAGCACACAAACTATAAAGGCTATCTTTGAAAGACAATGACCCATCAATTCATTAAAACTAAGTGCTATGATTTTCAGAATTGAAAATATATCGTCATGAGAGAGTTTTCCACAAGTTATTAAAAAAAAACCAATAGCGACAATATGACAACAATTAATCACACAAAAAGAGTATGCATTTCAACAATGGTAACATAGAAAACATATCTCACAAGTAACATACTTCTATTACTAGAACTCAAGTGTCTACCTGGTTACACAACACTCCAATTGACCGCTTTACCACCAGCCAATTACCTTAGCGCTGCAACTTACTGTTCAACACCCTCTTCCAGTTCTCTTCGCTTGCTTCCGTATCCCCCCCAGTATTTTCCTCAATACCAAATATCATATCCCTCTTCTTCATTTTTGTTATCATTAAAAGAAACTTTTTTTGCCATCCTAAGGTGATGCCTTACATGGTTTGTTATGCCAGATCATTTTTTTTTAACCCATACATAGACAAGTATAGCTTATTTTTCTCCTTCTCCGAGTGGAGGAGAGTGGTCTTAGTGGTTGGTCGTTTAATCATCATTAAACTTGATGACTTCATTGATGCCTTCTTGATATGTTTTACATTATCCATATAATAATTATCAAGGTAATTATTTTTTTCTATATATATATATATTCAAATTAAATATCATTTGAACTATGTTTGATTATTATTCATAATTTCCTATATATATATAGTCACATATATATGTTGTTTTACAAAACTTGAGTTTTCTTCCAACCAAAAACAAACAACATATCTATATTTTTTTACTTTTTATTAATTTATATATATTTTTTATTCTTCCCATTTATTAAACTTAACATTGACACTACACAACAAAAAGGAGCACACAAGAAAAGCATACAACATCAAAGAATATGTAAGAATGCAGTAGTGAACTTGTACAAAGTAAAATCACTCACATGATATAATGCATCAACAGTTAGAATGATTCATATGCAAATTATACGGTGGAATTCCATGTATCCACTGGCCAAGGTGCGATGAAGCACATCATCATAGCCCACCTACCTGACGCCTTTCAACCTCAGTCTTCGTCAGGGTGGTTACTCTCTTTCGCCTCCACGCATAAACCTATGCCTGCATCACAAAACTCAATGCAACATCACATTCTTCCAAATTAAAAGATATCAAGTAATAAGGATGTGACATACTCCCCCACTAGGAATTAACACAATCCTTGTGTTAACCAAAAAATATAAATACAAATATCCACAACATCTAGTCAATATATATATATATATATATATATATATATATATATATATATATATCAAAATCATACAATAGTCATGTTGGAGCCAAATTTGACTCAACTTTTAAACCCCAAATTTTAAATTTTTGGTTTCAATCAAACTACTAATACTGCTGGTCATTGCTTAAGTTGTGAGTAATTTGATTTTTCATTGGTTGGTTTGATAAAGTCTAACCTTAACCTTTTTAATAATGTGGGCTTCATTGTATAAATCAAAGTACCTCAAATGGTTAGGGAAGAAATTTTCAAATTAAAAACCTAAAGCCAAAGTCCGACCTTCATAAATCTTTTCTTGGGCCTAAAACCGATTAATAAAGTCCTTAAATCATAAGTTGGTTAAGCATTCACCATGGTATCAAAATACGAAAGGTCTAAGGTTAAAGCAAATATTAATTAATCAAAACCTAAGGGTATGCACCCCACCAAGCTAACAATCGAGCACCTTAGATTTAATCCAAGGTCTGCACTCGATCTGGAAGAAATCAGACGACAACACTTTAATAAAATAGAACCAAAGGACAAGTCAAAAGTCAAGCCATGGTAAAACAGTAAGTAAAAAGATCACACCTTAGTCTTAATTGGATGGTAGCGTGCCGTCATGAATATATCTAACGAAAGCGCATTCAAAAAGAAGTCCGAAAGATAAGTCAAAGGGTCAATAAGGTTTAACCTAAGGTTTAAAAATCGAGCATCTCTCATTAAATTAGACGAAAGTGCATTGTCTTAAAAATTTGATGGACGCGCTTTCACAATAAAACCTGAAGGTTAAGTCATGAACCAATAAACAAATGTGATTAAAGTCCTTGCACCTTCGACAAGATAGATAGATGCATCGGCCCCAAGATCAAATCAATGGCTGCGTATTGTCTGAAAAGTCGAAGCATTAAACATGAGCCATAATGGTCAAAAGGTTTTGATTAACCAGTGAGTAAGTCTAAAGAATCAGACAACAATGCTCAATCATCTTTAAAATCAATGGTTGCGCGTCCTCTAAGAGGTCAAAGGTTTAAGAAAAGTTTTCATGGGTCAAGGTCAAATTAAAATCAGAGCAAGTCTGACAGATAGGACGATTGCGCCCATGTGATATCCAGATCAACGACCGCACATGTTTCAAATTAATCACCTATTAAAAATCAATATTAAAATAATGCACCCCCTTGATTAGTCATCGGGCAGGTTACCAAGATCAAACGGTTGCGCTCGATCGATTTTTAATCTAACGGTGGTACGCTAATTTAAAATACATTAAGGAGTTTTAAGATTCGAAAAATATTAATTAATGATAATCATGTTATTAGCAAGGGTTTAATACATCAGCTAATTCCCCCTTTCAGCTTAAACATGATTAGTATTATACACCCTTGATTAAACTAACTTGCAGGTTGACTTAATACAATGACAACGCTTGTCTCCACTCAGATCCGACGGTCGCGTTGAAATCACGAATGGTAAGATGAAGACTAAGGTAAAGATAAAGATTAATTGTGTTTAGTGAGGGTTTAATATGTTGACTAATCCCACCCTTTCGCCTTAATCATAATAGAAAATTAAAGTTTTTACATTGATTATATGGTGGGAATCTTATTGGCAATATAATGATAGCACCCAAACTAATCCAAAAATTGATGGTTGCGAAGGCTTGTAGTGGCGGAAAAGGATTGAAAGCTAAATGAATATGTTTTAATGATACACAAATCGAACAATGATGCTCATTTCTCCCCCAGATCCAATGGTGCACATACAAGAAGATAACCGAAGGTTAATCTAAGCATTATTATTTCAAAATGTTGATTAATTAACCCAAGGTACGTAGGGATTTTTCTCATTTATTAAAAACTATGTGCATCTGCATGATCCAACGATCACACCTCACCACAGTAAGATCTAATGGTGATCACAACAAAAAATGCCCGTATCATATGTTACCATCGATTAATATGAGTTGTTAAGGTTTGAAAATATAAGGATTAAACATTGGATAATCATGATTAATTGAAGACCATAAAACACATTATTTCAAGTGTTTATATGCAGCTAGGTACATTAACCATCATGCAGGTCTTGGGATATCAATGGTCGCACTAGCATCCTATCCAGATAGTACGATAGCACATTAATCGACATTCCAAGGGAAAAACCAATCACTTGTATCCAACGGTTACGATTAATCACGGTTGGCTCAGGGAAAATGGGGTATCATAGGAAATATAAAAACTAATGCTCACACCAAGAATTGAATATCACGAAAATCTGAAAGGATACATAATCGATCCCAAAGATCTAGTTATCACTCGGATCCAAGGTGGCACGAGGTTCAAAAAGGGACACTACCCCCATGGCACATACCGTTCCATGTCAGATTAAAAATCCCCATTGACAAATGAATAGAAATCATGAATGATTGTAGGCACACGAATCAAAGGGATCCAAGGCACATAAGTTAACATACATCACCCATCATAAAACACAAAATTCCAAAAATGGCTAAGTTGGCACGATTCTGTTGGTCAATTTTGAACAGCGGTTAGTGGCATCGGGTCGATAACGAAACATGAGAATTTATCAAGTTCACTCCACCACCTTGTATATGAACTTACGAAACCAGTCAAGGCCACTCCAATGGTATACCAAGAATTAGAATTGATATATCAGAAGCACAAAGGGAAGAGAGTATTTGAATTCTGAGAAATCAAAGAAGAACTTGACCAACAATCACGAGAGTAATGGTATCGTGGGGAGATGTGTTCATACCAGCAGATACACGAGAAGCCGTGAAGTTTATCACAGATAAATCACCCTATTCTGTGATTTATGGACAACCTATTATTGGTACCACTATGTATGATTTTGCCCATAAATGTGGGACAGATAAAAATCCCAACTTAGCTCAATTATATGAGATCGAAAATGCCTACATTAAGAGTTTCGCTCGAGTGATCAAAGGCGATAATAGAACCCCATGGATAATGGCAGATTTGTTCCATAAAGCTCAGAGGTGGTAGTACAAGGGTTTCCCCAGAGACAACATATGGAATAGTAACCTTGGGAAGCTGATATGCCCAAAAGTGCATTTCTCCTCCGACTTGATGGCTTGGTTGACAGTGGCATATGATGAAAGAAAGAGGACCTTTCGAGACCACATGAATCGAAAGGCGTTCAACACCAAAATCGAAGATATCCAGGAAGTGTTCAAATTGACGAAGTATACCACATTTTTGGTGGACCAGGTAATTGAACACCAATCTTGTATGTTCGCTGATATGGAAATTTTTAGAAAATTGTTCGATACACATGTAACAATAGAGAAAATTTTTCCAATTAAAAATAATTTTAAACCCTGGGTACAAGACTTCTATGACATGATAAATATAATATTGGGAGTATAGGATACGAGTAGAATAACAAAAAGGATTTTGTATTTAGTTGCACAATGTAATAGAGGACATAACACCCCAATCTATGCCTGGGAACTAGAATTGAGCTCACAAATACATAGAGAAATGGTAGAACTAAAGAGAGCAATTTTCAAATAGAGGCAGGAGATGCCTCTCTTTTCACAATATTCTTTTCTCACTCACTTAATAGTGGGCTAATTGGAGGAAGAAGCTCGTAAGAGATTAAAAGCCATAGATAGCCCCTATGTACAAAATAGCTTCTGGAGACTTCATGAAGGACGAAATCACATGGGTTGGTTTTGTGATCGCTTCCTAGTAGAAATCCATTGGGCCTTAACTAGGCTAATTCCAGAAAGATTAGGGCTAGGGGTAAGAGCATTCATTAAAGAAAAGGAGATAGGATATTTCTTCTTCATAGAGGGTTTTACTTACATCAGACTATATGGAGATAAAATCCCTCCTAAGGTGTTACCCCAATACTACCCATTGTCCATAGTAGCCTTAAAATTATGCATACAAGTGGTAGAAGAGGCTAAAATGAGACTGGTTAAGAAGCATGGAAAAGTCCCCTAGCTTGATGTTCCTTACCATTTTGGGGATTATGTATTTGTTGGATATCCTTACCTACTCAAGGGAATGTTTGAATTGGACAATATGGTATTCGATGAAGTGTCATGGAGGTTTTATGACCCAAAAGGAACTTACAACAAGATGATGGAGAAGAGAGAGTACGCTTGAATCGAGCACCGAGAAGATGCTTTTGAAGAAATATTATTAGAAGTTATAGAGAAAGGATCAGATTTATAGATAATATGGAATAATTTCCCTCTAGGAAAGAGATGCAGCACACAGGTTTGTGAAGCCTATGACTACCCAAAAGAACTAAGAAGGCTTTGGGAAATTTTAGTAGATGTAGTGGCACCTGTTTTACCAAGGACAGGCCCAATAATTAAAGAAGACCCTTTGCTAGAATTGATAGAGGATAAGAACATAGAATTAATGGAGGTCACTGTTAGAGCTGTTGATGTAGTAGAATAACACGTTAGACTCCCAGTGAATGACCAACTTAGAATAGAAGCAACACCAAAAGAAGTTCCTCAATAGACCTGTACAGATAAATGTAAAGAAATAGTAACTTCATCTTCTCAGAAAGCATCACCTACAAAGCAAGATGTAGTTCCCATATCTGATAATGTGCTAGATGTAACCAGTATGAAGAAATTGGCACCCATGGCCATCCCTACCTCTATAACCATAAAGGGATAGGAGATCAAAATCCCATCAGTGATACAAATGAATCCCACGAAAACTGGTGGACTCGATGGCCTTTTTTGAAGTTACTTAGTGAAGAGTCAAATAAAAATAACTCTAGTAGGAGCAAAGAAGCCTAGATTGTCTTTACCAGTTGCCAAGGTTGTTTTTTAAAGAACATATGAGCAGGTTGCCTTCATTGTTACAGATGAACAAGAGTTGCAGTTAGTAGTAGGGATGGGAAATACAGAAGAACAATCTTCAAAAAAAGTAGAGTTGAGGACAACTGTGTTAGATATTACTGAGATTAATCTCCCTCCTTTGCAAGACCCACTAGTTCTCAGTACCAATGAGGAAATAGGAGGATCATCAGTACTGGGTAAAGATGCTGATATAGCAAAACTTGTCAAAATAGTGAATGCTCAAGCCATTGATCAATTTGTTGAAAAGATTGAAACACTCAAAAAAATAATTGGACCAAGAAGAAAAGGAAAAGGTAGAATTAAAAGCTGTGATAAGTAAGCAACAAGAAGCTGATATGAGGAAAATTGAATCGTGGAGGGACATTTTTCGTAGGACTGCCCAAACTTCCGAACTCGTTTCGGCCATATCTCACTCATCCGGACTCGGATTGAGCTAAAATTTTGAGGGTAGATGCCTGAAAAACCCTAGAACGTCTCCACCAATTTTCATATCATTTGGAGCAACACAGATCCTAGCGCATCCCTATGTGTGAACGAGATATTTGGCAAGCGGCTATGCGAGGGTTTCATCTGGGTTGAGTGCAAGCAGCTCCAGAGGTTGGTTTTTAGGGCCTTCGGGCCCTAGCGGCCAATATTTTTGTGGTTTATGCTCAATATTTTAGCAGGAAATGTTGTAGGGGATCCAAGATGGGTTAGAAATTTGTCTTTCAACAGATCATACTATGAACTTGAGTGACAACGACTTCCAATTTGCTGCACAAAAGAAAAGTGAAAACCATACCTTTCCACGACGTCTAGGGCAAGGATTAAAGAGATCACAAAACAAGTTTCAAGCAGTTGATCAAAAAATGGCTCATATCTCAAGTGAATCTGGTGCTAAGGTGCACCCACAAAATAATTCTACTATGAAAACCCCTATCAAGGGTAAGAATTTCGAAGACTCAGTCCCAAAAATGAATTTTAGGGATGCCCTTCATGGTGGACAGACCTCAGCCCAATGCTAATATCAATCTTAGGGCTTCCCATAAACCTCTAAGAATGCCTAAGATTGATCCCAGGAAAACGGAGTCGGGATGTCTTAAAGCAGCTGATGGAACTCCTATTGTTAAGCTTGATATGGGTAACATTCAGATTGGCATTGAAGATTTGGAAAAAAGAGGACTAATTTGTCGGTTCGTGGGTTTTCGTTCGAGTCTATCTGCTTTCAAAGTCTGGGCTGCAAAAAGCTGGAAAACTAAAGGTGAGTTACAAATCTCTATTTATCCAAATGGTTATTTTCTTGTTTTATTTGCTAATAATGAAGATAGAGAGAAAAATTTTCAAGGGGGTCCTTGGTTTTTTGGAAGGGCGGGGCTTTTCATGAAGCCCTGGCATACTAAATTTAAAGTCGAAGAAGAGATGCCTTCTATAGCTCCCGTGTGGGTTAGACTCTTTGGCCTCCCTATTGAATTTTGGAATCCTACTATTTTTTCTTCAATTGGAAACTCTTTAGGAACTTTTATGATGATTGCTGATTGTACTCAAAATTTTGAACATATTATTTATGCTCGAATTTGTGTTTTAATGGATTTTGACAAACCCCTACCTAAAAATATCACATTACAATTTGGGGAAGACACTTGGGAGCAAGTAGTGGACTATGAGAACATTCCTTTTCATTGTAGAATTTGCCATGAATATGGTCATTTGGCTAGTGCTTGCCCAAATAAAATTCCTGATCAAAAGAAAGAAGATATAAACTCAACAGGTTTCCAAATACCTAAGAAGAAGAACACTCAGAAAAAACCAGTTATGAAGGATCAATCAAAGTCATCTGCTAATATGTTTGAAATCCTTTCCACAAATGATGTCCCAAGTGAGGAAGAGGAAATAATGGAAACTAAAATCTTAGAAACACAATTTAAATATGAAGGGAAGAACTCAGAGACAAACCAACAAATCAAAGGTTTTCAACGAGAAAAAAAGGGAGAAAATTTACACAAGAAAAACAATCTTTCAAATGTCAAAACTTCAAATAATGCGAGTCCCAATATAGACTCCGTTGAACCATCTAGTAAAATTTTGGCTGTGTACGAGCATTCTTCAAGGTTAGAAGCCATCTCAGATTCAATTGGAATAAGTCAAGAAACAGGGAAAAAAAATTGAAGATGGATTCTAATCAAAAAGCAGGTCGCAAGACCAATCAATATCATATGGTAAAAGAAGGTGAAAAGCTTGTAGAGGAAGGTAAGATTAATGCCCTTCCCAAATTTTTTAGCCCTGGTATTAATGAAGATCATCACTTGGAATATTAGAGGACTCAAAGGGAGTCTTTCAAAACAAAATGAAATTAGAAGAATGATTCAGATAAATCATCCACATCTTGTTTTCCTTCAAGAAACAAAGATGTCAATGGAGGATATGGACTCAATTGCCAATAAAATTTGGCCAGCTGGAAAAGTGGTTTCCCTCAGTTCCCAAGGGACTTCGGGTGGCATTGCTTGTCTTTGGGACCCAAAAGAGGTAGTTATTCACCATATGGTTGGCAGTTGGGGTTTGTTGGCTATAGCTATTCAAAGTAGACATTCCAACCAGATTATGCTCTGCATTATTGTTTATGCTTCGACTTCTTTGGAGGAAAAAAGAAGACAGTGGAAGGATATTACTCATATTATCTCTCATTTTCCTGAAGCTTGGATCTTGATCGGAGGAGATTTCAATACCATCCTCTCTCTGGATGAGAAAAGGGGGGAAATAGAAATTTGGACAAAAGCACCGACCTCATGAGCGAATATATTGCAAACCTCCATCTTGTGGATATCCAACCGAGATAATGGCCTTATGACTTGGTCTAACAGAAGGCAAGGCTTAGCTTGTATAATGGAGAGATTGGATAGGTTTTTGCTCTCTAAAAATTTCTTAATCCATGGTCACATTCCTAAAGTGAAGACTCTTAATAATGTTGGTTCGGATCATTGGCCAGTCATGGTGGAAATGTGGAAAACCAATGTGAGTTTCTCTCCTTTTCGTTTTCAATTAATGTGGCTTAGAGACATTTCCTTCAGACCTCATGTGCAACAATGGTGGAAGGAAGGTAAACCTAGGCATGGGACTAAGATGTTCTGTTTTGCCAAAAGACTGCAATACATTAAATCCAAAATCAAGACTTGGAACTGGAAAGAGTTTGGGGATGTTCATAAAAAAAAACATGAAGTTATTGCTCATCTTGAAAATTTGAATAAGAAAATCCGTTTAGATGGCCTCACAGAGAAGAGAAGTGCGGATGAAATTAAACTCACAACTCAGTTAGAGGAATGGGAAAAAAGAGAAGAAATCTTATGGAAGCAAAAATCTAGAATTCAATGGCTCAAAGAAGGAGATCGAAACACAAATTTCTTCCACAAATATCTTCTAGCTCGAAGATCTCACAACTTTATTTCTTCCTTAAAATCAGATTCTGGAGATGTTGTTTATACTTGGGATGGCATGAACTCTATTGTTGTTGATTACTTTTCCAATATTTTTGCTTGCTACTCCTCTTGACTCAGCTTCACAACAAAATGTTCTTCAAGCAATCCCTTCTCTTATCACTTTCGAGGAGAACTCTATTTTGACTGCTCCTGTTACTATCAATGAGCTTCAACAAGTAGTTTTTAAAATGCAAAAAGGGAAAACCCCAGGTCCTGATGGTTTTCCCATTGAGTTCTACCAAGAGTTCTGGGATATCCTTCATGTTGATTTATTAGAGGTGGTGGAAGAAGCCAGGAAAGCCAAAGAAATTTTGAAGGTTATCAATAAAACTTATATTACTCTTGTTCCAAAAGCTCAAGAGGTTGATCATATCTCAACTTTTAGACCTATTGCTTTATGTAATGTTCTTCTCAAAATCATTACTAAAATAATGGCGAAAAGGGAGAAGCCTCTTTTGCATAAGATTATTTCCCCGAGCAAGGGGGTTATGTGGAAGGACGTCAAATAGTAGATGAGATAGTTCTTGCTCAGGAAGCCATCCATTCCATGGATATGCAAAAATCTCCTTCCATGTTCATTCGGTTAGACTTATCCAAAGCTTATGACAGAGTGGATTGGCACTTCCTTATCAAAGTTTTGAGGCAATTTGGTTTCTCTAAGGATTGGATGGATTGGATTATGGGATGTATCTCTTCAGTTTCCTACTTAGTTCTTATCAATGGCAGGCCTTCTCAGTCATTCCCAGCTTCTAGAGGTATTAGGCAAGGTGACCCGCTATCCCCTTATTTATTCATCATTCTTGTTGAATGCTTGGGTAGGACTATAACCAAAAAGAGGGAAAACAAAACCCTTGAGGGAGTTACCATTGCTCATGGAGCTAGACCTATCTCTCATCTTCAATTTGTGGATGACTCTACTCTTTTAGGTAAAGCTACAGTTAAGGAAGCTTCTAATATTAAGCAAATCATTAGCTATTTTTCTAAGGCTATTGGGCGGTTCATCAATGAAGACAAATCTAAAGTTATTTTCTTTCACTGCTCTGCTAGACAGGAATCCATGGTCTTGGATAAATTAAGATATAAGAAGACCTCCCTTCCAATCACTTATTTAGGTATTCCCATAAATATTCAAAGGCAGAAAAATAAATATTGGAATTGGTTGTTGGACAAAGTCAAGAAGAAAATTGGAAAGTGGACCAACAGGTGGCTTTCTTCGGGGGTAGAATCACCTTGGTAAAATCAGTCCTTCAAGCTATTCCTATTTATGTTTCTTCCATTTTGAATATCCCAAAGGTTGTTCTTCGAGAATTGGATCAAATCAGTCATCGTTTCCTTTGGAGTGGTACTAAGGAGAAAAGAAAATGGGCCTTGGTGAAATGGGATACTTTATGTCTTCCTAAGAGTGAAGGGGGGTTAGGATTTCGGTCTTCTATTAATAACAACAAAGCTTTAGCTGCTAAATTATATTGGAGGATGTTGCATAACCCCAATGCTCTTTGGGCCAATAATCTCCATGCTAAATATGCTGAGAACAAAAGTCCTGAAGACCTTGTTCGCTATCAACTTCCTACCAAAGGTTCTCCCATTTTAGCAGTTCTTAAGACTGGTGAGGATTTGATAAAGAAAAAATTATTTTGGATCATTCATAATGGTCAACAGGCAAATTTTTGGACAGATTCTTGGGATGGTCACAAGCCTTTGATAACTCAGTTTCTCGATTGGAGGCCTTGGATGGAGGAGCTTCACCGAGCTAATTGGATAAAGGTGGCTAATTACTGTCGGTACCATACTGGTAATTCAAAGGTTGGTAGATATTGGATCCCTATTGAGGACTGGCCTATTCAAATCCCAGAAAGGCAAAGACAAGATATCCAAGGCATCCTTCATATGAGATCCCTCTCTTGGTCCCATGAAAAAGATTGTTTTGGATGGAACAACACTACTAAGGGTGAGTATTCAGTTGCTCAAGGTTATTTGACCTTATGCCATAATAATCCCAACCATTCTTTTGACATATTTTCTCGATTGTGGGCTCAAAAGCTCTGGCCTAAGGTGAGGTTCTTTAATTGGCTTTTATTGCATCGTAGGGTGCTTACTGGTGAGCAACTTATGAAGCGTGGTTTTCATGGCCCTTTTAGATGTGAAATGTGTGAAGAGAATGTAGAAACTCTCAACCATATTTTTATTGAGTGTACTTTAGCCTCTGAGCTATGGAGGAGAATGGCCACTTTACTTGGCTTACAGTGGTCCAATTTTTTTACTTTTGAACAACTTTGGAGGGATTGGCCTAATCAAGAGGGTGTTGATCATTTTATTAGGCAGTTAGTTTGGATGGGTTCTACCATTCTTCTTTGGAATATTTGGAATGAAAGGAACAACCAAATTTTTAATCAAGATAGGAAGGATATTCACTATATTTGGCAAAAGACCATAGCCAACTTAGTTGAATCAGTCCATCAACTCCTTAATCACCCCCAAAACTCCCACCAAAGATGGGATCAAGTGATGCAAATATTGAAGATTAAATCTTCTAAGGGCAACCAACTTAAAGGGAATGTGAGTATTAGTAAGATGGATAGGACTAGAAATTGGCAACCTCCTCCTAAGGATTTTGGAAAAGTCAATACTGATGGAGCCTCTAGAGGGAACCCTGGAAAAGCCGATGTGGGAGGAATTGGTAGACTTTCAGATGGCTCCCTGGTTTTTACTTTTGCTGAGAATTTGGGTATTCTTTCCAATAACCTTGATGCTTTCCAATAACCTTGATGAGGGGTATGGTATCCTCAGAGGCCTTCAGGAGGCTACTAAGGTTGGATGGGAAAAGGTGTTAGTTGAGTCGAACTCTCAACTTATGATTAATCTCTTGAAGACTCCTTCTAAGAATCATAAGGTGGATTGGAGAATAAAAAGAATTATTGAGAAGATTCAATTAATCCAGATGGGATTTTTGAAAGTTGATTACAATCATGTGGTCAGAGATCAAAACAAGAGTGTTGATGCTTTAGCTAATTGGGCTTTGGACAAAGGTGATCTTACTTGTTATGGCCACCCTCCTATATGGTGGGCTTCTCAAATTAGGGAAGCTCTTCTTTCTATCATTTCTTTGGATGGCTCCAGTTCTGAAGGTACCTAGTTTCTTCTTGCTTTTTTTTTTTGCTTCTCTTTGGTTCATTCAGTTTTTTTAGTTCCCTAGCTCATTCTATTCTTTATTTTGTTTCCTCTGTTGATTCTTGCCTTATTAGTCTTCTGGTCTAGATAGGTCATTGTTATGTTCAATTTTTTTTTCTTTTTTTTTTTGTTTTTTTTTTTTAGTTTTTTAAGGTGGGTGGGTTCTTTTGTTTTGTTTTGTTTTTGTGTTCTTTGTGTTGTTTTTTGTTGTTCATGTGTTTTTGTTGTTTTGTTTTTGTTTTTTTTTATGTTTTTTGTTATTGTTCTTGTGTTTTTTTCGTTCTTGTTCTTGGGTTTCTCTTTGTTTGTGTTAATTCGTGTTTTTATGTGTGAGTGTTTTCTATGTTTTTTGTTTTTGTTTATTGTCTGTTGTTGGTTGTTTTTTATTTTTATTTTATTTTATTTTAATTTTTTAGGTTTTGGTTGTGTTTATTTTTCATGTTTTTTTTGGGTTATGTCTTTGTAGTGTTATGTTGTTTTTGTCTTGTTTGTGTTTTGTTATGTGGTTCTTGTGTTTTTCTATGTGGTTTGTGTTGTGGTTTCTTTTATCTTATTGTGCGTGTTTGGTTGTGCTTTTGTTTTTGACACACTCAAGGAGCATGTTTTTTATTTTATTTTATTATTTTTGTTGTTATTTACTTATTTTTAAATTGGTTTTGTGTGTTTGTTTGCTCCTTGAGTATGTCAAAGGTGGTAGGCCAGGTCCGAGTCCTGGGCGTTTTTGGCGGAATGGATACCCCTGCCTCCTTGGGTCTTACCCGAAAGTGGCATCCCTTTTGGGATGTTTTCCACAAATAAAAAAAAAAGTAAGCAACAAGAATAATTAAATAAGAAAGATGCTTCAATTGCCCAGCCCCTTGTAGTGACCAAGGTTTAAGATCATGTATATTATTTGAATGTAATGAAAAAGGACATGTACAGAAGAATAAAAGCTCAGGCCAAAGGTTTTATCGAAATATTCAGGCAAATAAGGGTGATTCAAATAACTGCTCAAGAAATCATGACCTTGATGTAGGAAAGAGAAAAATATTTTAAATTCATTCACCCAACCCTAGACTTCATAGGGGATCATTTTGAATAACTACACGGATAAGAAATAATGACACCTGATGACAATAAGATTCAAATGAATTTTAAAATTTTCAAAGCAGCCCTATTTGGATCAAACCAAGAGAAATGGACAAATTCTGTGATTGAGATGAATGACCTGATAAAGGATGCTACAGATAAATTGGCAAATATTGGCATATCCTTAGATAAATGCTTGGAAGCATCAGAAATAGAAGGAATATTCAAAGAAACCCTTGAGAGATTTTACTGTGAACTAGGTGATGAGGAGGAAATGATTAAACAAACTACACTCATGGTAAATTCTGCAAAAGCTTTACTACTTCAGTATGACAGTAGCATACCTGTTATTGTTATACAGAAAAATAAAATTTTGTAAGAAATGAATATGCTTAGGATTGCAGCCACTTTTGAAACAAAAATATGGAGGTTGATTGATGAGCATATAAAGAAGTTTAAAGGGGAAAAAGGTCAATACCTGCAAACAACAAAAAGTATATTTTGCACCATAGACAACTGCAATAACATGAGACATCTCTGGGGCAGTTAAAGGGTCATAGGATCAAGGAAAGGTAACTCAAAAGAGGCCAGTTTGAAAAGTAGCAGCTAAACGCACCAAGAAGTAGCATAATCAAATGAAAGTTCTCCTCATACTTAAATCACCAATTTAGTGGGAATTTGTTTGAACAAGTTAAAGAAGGGAGAACAATAAAAACCTCAAATCCAATTGGATAGCACCAATTTTGGAAATTCAATCAGATGATGCCAAGTGTACAACCAAAATTCAACCAAAAATAACAGAATCAAGAACCAGCAGCTATAAAATGAAGCAAGCAGGGTTGGATTCTGCATCAAGCAATTAGAGAGAATATCATTTTTGCTAAAAGGTATACTTGAGTGCCTGGTTAGTTGTGCTATTGTATTACCTTCTATGTATTTTTTTCTTTCTCATTTATTTTTCTTCCCTTTGCTTTGCAGGATTGTGATAGGAAAGCATTCAAGAAGCTGAGATCATTTCATACCTTCTTCAACCTAGGATTCAGAGACTCTACTGTTACCATATTGGAACAATGAGAGTTGGAGAGACCTGTTACATTATTTGAATAGAGTCCTCTTAATTGTATTGATGTATTTCTTTAAGAAAAACAAAGTTAAAAGGCATCCCGCCGACTCTGTATGTAATATTTTATGAAATCAATACAATTATGGGTTTTATTCCTGTCATAGCTTTGTCATTGTACTATGTGTCACTGTGTAATGGGTTACATTATTTGAACACATTATATACATTTCTTTCATTGGTTAAATCTTTATTTTATTACGATATTCGAATGAGATTAAAACGCCAATTTTCTTCTCCCCTTCTCTCTGTTTCATATTAAAATTGTTGTTAAATTGCTATAACAACCCAATGAATCTAGGCACCGGTCTACATAAAGCATAAAAAATGTTTATTTTCATGCTTGGTAATTTTAATGCATATAATATAAATATGGAGCATGCAAATTAGAAGTTTAATTAAAGAATTGTCACTGGGGTTTCTTTACCCGTTTTGCCATCTTCTTTAGCAATATTCGGGTTTAGCAAAACATGAGGCAGGTCAACCAGAGCCTGTAATAGCTTATTGGTTTCGAACGGATTATCGTAGCGTGACAATTGATTTCCTACGGATGCAATAATCAGTTCTAACAAGTCACAATTGCCATAACAACCTCAAAATGTCAACATCAAAATAAAATATGTACAACTCAATACATATAGCAAATTGTCTTTTGGTTATCAATTTTAAAACAAGGAAATTGGTCTCTCATGTCTGAAACATTTTCCCAGGTGGTATTTTTCTCAGAGTAGTGGTCCCACTAAACCCTACACTGCTCCATAGTTATTTTCCTCAAGTATTTAGTTTTGAACCCCAAAAATTTAACTGGTCGAACCTCGATGAGTTACAGGTCCGACGTCTGCAAATGTGACACATCCAAAATATGTGATTGGTCAGAAAAATATTTATGAAGGAAAGACACATGGAAAACACTAAGGATTTTGGATATATTTGGTGGCAAGGCAAGTTTGTAGGCGACAGGACTAATCTTGTCAACAATGTCAAAAGGACCAAAAAATTTGGAACTTAATTTGGTGGATTTGATTGAAATTTTGGTCAATTTGACTCTAAGGAAGACTTTATCACCTACAACAAATTCTTGGGGGTTTCTTTTCAAGTCAGCATAACTATTTTGGTGATCAACGACTTCATGAAGTCGCTGACAAATTTCCTTAAGTTGGATCTCCATATTTTTAACAACATCAGGACCGATCACCTCTCGATCACCCAAATTATCCCACGTTAATGGTGTCCTGCACCTAAACCCATATAGAGCCTCAAAAGAGGCCATGCCCAACATGGTATGGTAGATGTTATTATAAGCAAATTCTAACAAGAAGATATAATATTTCTATTTATTCTGGTGATCCATGCAATACATTTGTAGCATATATTCTAGCACCTGATTGACCATCTCGGTCTGCCCATCCATCTCAGGATGATAGGCGGTGCTGATATTGAGTTTTGTTCCCTAGGCTTGGTGCAAAGCTTACCAAAAATCAGAGGTAAATCTTGAATATCTATCCGAGATAATTATATCAGGAAAACCATGCAATCTTACAATTTCACGAGCGAAATCTTGCTATGGCTGATGCATCATCACGTATGCTACCTGGTATAAAATGCGCTACTTTAGTTAACTTATCCACCACTTCAAATATAGCATCATGCTAAAATCATGTCTTAGGAAGGTCAACAATAAAATCCATAGATATTACTTGCCATTTTTGTTCTGGCACATCGAACAGATGTAGCTATCCTCTAGGATGTTGATGCTCTACTTTAACCTTTTGACATTCCAAGCATTTAGCAACAAATTGTACTACATCCTTTTTCATTCCAGGCCAAAAATAGTCTTTTCTCAAAGTTTCTCTCATTTTAATTACCCCTGGATGGGCAGAATATGATGGATAATGATCTTCTTACAGGATAGTTCTTTTTAGTCCCTCACTATTAGGTACTATTACTCTTTTATGAAAACATACCAGATTTTGCTGGATACTATAATCTTTGTGCCGTTCAAGTTCTTGCTCAACCTTATTGCGGCATTGATTGCAAAACTCATCACTTCTTTGCATTTCCTTGATATGTTCCTTTAGATCATACTAACATTTTTTAAGTGCTGCTATATATCTTTTTTTGCTAAGAGCATCTACTAATTTATTTTCTTTCCCTTTGATATATTCAATACCAAAGTCATATTCAACTAGAAACTCCATCCATATTTGTTGTATGGCATTTAATAGAGGTTGAATAAAAATATATTTAAAGCTTTGATGATCAGTTTTAAGCTCAAAAGGCTTCCCTAACAAATAATGTCTCCATATCTTAAGAGCATGAACTACTGCTACTAGCCCTAAATCATGGGTAGCATATTTTATTTCATATTTCTTGAGTTTCCTAGACTCATATGCTAATACAACCTCATATTGCATCAACACATCACCCAATCCTTCCAATGAGGCATCAGTACAAACAGTGAATGATTTTCTCGAGTCAACTATTTTTAGTATAGGTGCAATTGTCAAATTTTCCCAAGAACTCAGAAGGCTTCTTCACACTATGTCATCCACCTAAAATATCTCTCTTTTCTTTGAAAATTAGTAATAGGATATGCAACCTTCAAAAATACCTTAACAAATCACCGATAATAACCGACCATTCCCATAAAACTTCTTACTTCTGATACATTGGTTGGGGCTGGCCAATTATTTATAGATTCAATATTCATAGGATCTATAGCTATTCCATCAGCTGAAACAATGTGTCCCAAATACTGAACTTGTGATGTATAGAACTCACATTTGGACAATTTCCCATACAATTTTTTTTTTGAGGATTTCCAATACTATCCTCATGTGTTGGTTATGTTCTTCTCTGCTTTGAGAGTAAATCAAGATATCATCCAGAAAGACTAACATGAATTTGTCTAAATTTTCTCAGAATATACTATTCATCAAATTCATAAATACAACTAGTGCATTTGTTAACCCAAATAGTAATATTTTGAACTCATAATATCCATATCGAGTTCTAAAAGTAGTTTTATAGGTATCCTCCTCCCTGATTCTTAGCTGGTGATATCCTGACCTAAGATCAATCTTTGAAAAGATTGTAGCTCTTCTCAATTGGTCAAATAGATCATCAATTATGGGCAAGGGATATTTTTTCTTAATTATCATCTTGTTGAGCATTCTATAATCAATGCATAGTCTCAAGGATCCATCCTTATTTTTAACAAACAGTACTGGTGCTCCCCAGGGCGAGACACTACGTTTAATGTGCCCTTTCTCTAACAAGTCTTGTAGTTGTGTATTAAGCTCTTGCAATTCAAGAGGCGTCATATGATAAGGGGTTCAAACTACTGGGGTTGCTCCTAGCATAAGCTCGATTGAGAAATCAAATTCTCTTTTTGGAGGTAATCCAGGCAGATCCTTAGGAAAAACATACCTAAATTTATTTAACACTGGGTATTGCTGAAATAATGCAAAACTTGAGTTAGTTTCCTCCTTTTTGTTCAATTTAACCACATATAGGTGCCAAATAATTTTTCCCTAGGGTATTTCTATTTGTGGATCAAATAGACACTGGTTGACTAAGTAAGTTTATCCTAAGCCATACTCAACTTGCCACCATCTTGCCATAACCCTAGGTGTAATTGGTATGTCCTTCAATATACTATTGGAAATGAAACTTTCTATAGCACCACTATCAATTAAAATTTGTACATCTCTTTTGCCCAGTTTTCCTTTAATTAAAAATGGGGTAGCTTGCCCTGAAATGTTAGGAGTACCTGTGGCAGCAAATATTCTGTGCGGTGCTCCCTCAGTGGAATTCCTATGATCTACTCTATTAGGGCATTATCTAGAAAATGGTCTAGTGCTCCACATACAAAGCATGATTTTGGTCCATCGTTCTTTTGTTTATCACTTTCCTTATTCTGATTACCATTTTTACCCTATTCTCTATTATTGTTTTTCTTCTCTTAGAAATTCCTTTAATCTGGATGCCCTCTGTTCCCCTAGAATTTACCCTTGTTTTTGCTATCATATCTGTTATACCCTCCATATCTGAATTTCTTGTATTGATATTTACCTCTATTTTTCTTGGGGTACTTTATTTTCTTTGAATTTTATTATTTGACTTGTTGGTAGTAAGCCTTTACCTCTTTTTGGCTTGATTCTTCATATCAAGCAGCGTCATAAGCAACTAATAGTGTTTGAGATACTTTTCTTCCCACTGGTTGACTATATTTTAGGTGTAACCCCATAACAAACTTATGATCTTTGAACTTTTCATGCCCATCAAATTCTGGGGCATATTTAAAAAGTTGCACAAACCTATGGTAATATTCAATTACTATCATATTACCTTGTCTTAAGTTGATGAACTCTCCATGTTTCTCAATATATAATTGTTTAGTAAGAAAGCGATTTTTAAATTCTCCTTCAAATTCTTCCTAGGGTATATCTACCACTTCTTTCTAAGTAATTTTCTTGTACGTGGTCCACCACTCTCTTACAAGACCCTCTAAATGTGCCACTGCCTATGTAGTTTTAGATTTTAAACAAAGAGGCTGGATCGTAAAATATCCTTCGGCTTCACTTAACCAATTGACAACGGTTTCACCATCACCTCTTCCATCAAATTTGGATATATCCAATTTCTTGATTTCATTTTTCAATTCTTCACCCACTTTCCTTCTCGAGGAACCCTCTGGAAATTCACATACTCTTTCATCTCCCCTTCTATTAGTCAAATTTTCAATGACTTTCTATTGTTGGGTGATTAATTCTTGCTGTTGGGACATTTGTGCCCTTTGTTTATCCATATAATCACTCATCTAAGTTTTCTAGATTTCCATTTTCTCATGCTATTGATTCAGTTGCCCCTACGTCATTTGAATCATTTGAGCCATATTTTCATCATTCTACATAGCTCTCGCAGCTATAGGATCTTTCTCTCTTTTGACCATTCATCATGGTATATTAGTAGCTTACACCCTTTCAGACTCCCTTATGAGTCGTCTCGTTCCCACTCTTGGAACTTCTGCATTTTCCTCTTATAGATTAACACCGACCCTTTGTGAGGTACCTACCATACCTGGTATCAAAAGAGTTATGTCAAAACAACTATTCATGTTCATTAGCCAAGGTTTCATGACCTAGGCTTTGATACCAACTGTCACAACCCAATCTACTCACTGATTATGAAAAACACACAAACAAAAATTTTGATTGAGAGCATAATTAAAAATTGCACATAATTACTATTTTTCCCAACTAGATATTTGTACATGGCATAATGTTATCACACTTCAAGAATATTCACCATTGCAGTTGATGTCTTAAGTGCTTGGGACTGGTCAACTTCCCGCAATACATTACCTTAGTTAGAACTTTACCCCTTCTGCGTGTATCTCTTGTTCTTGGCATGGGTTTGCCCTTCCAAGGCCCATATCACTTGAAAGGGTGGATGCCTTAACTCCCATATTCCAAAGTATGACAGACATGGATTCACAATCCCCCTCATGTCCATGAGAGTCCACTGGCCCATACAATTAATAGGATAACACTTTGGAACTGGTGTATTTATGCCTATGACTGACCATTGAATTTCAAATAAAGTTTATTCAGGGTTCACCATCTCATGGCTTCTGAACTAGATTACTTAATTCCAACTTTTATTGATGATAATTCTGCCCATCCCATCTACGGCTGGACTTTTCAATCTCATATACCAACTCTCTGGTTATGAGTCTAGTTGGTGATTCCATAATTGGCTCAAGTTGTGAGAATCCCCACGTACCATCTATGTGTTCCAAAGACAATGTCCCATACCATCATCTCTTGCTATCAAAAGTGTGGAACCTCTATCCAAACACTTGGTTGAATATTGGAAACACATATACATGGTTTCCGCCATCGCTGGCCACCGAAGTTGGGTTAGTGCTATCCTCCTCGACGCTTGCTCTCAATACAAGAATTGGGTTAGTGCCATCCTCCTCGATAAGCACTAGATCTCAATGTAAGAGTTGAAGTTTTATTCCTATTGACTTCATTAAAACTCTTTATTTCTTTAGGCAAGGATTTTCGTATGGTTTAAAATTCAGTTTATGCTTGAATTATCATGATAACACCTTTTTCTATCAACAAAACATAAGTTTTCATATAGAATAAACATTGAAGCTTTTTCTTTGTACAATCATATAACTAGAAAATTTATGATGCCTAACTAAGTAAATCTAAATACCGATTCCACCATGTAAATTCAAAAAAAAAAAAAAAACTAAGTAAATCTAAATAATAATGAAACAATCCATTTATATTCTCCAAGTTTAAAACATATATTCACATAACTTAACTAAGGAGTCCATTAGCAAGTCAACAAATTATTAAAAGAAACACATACCCATTTACTATTCCTATCTTCAGAATTTTTTTTTTTTAAATTTATAAGCTCTAAGAAAAGAACTCTTTAAAATTATTTAAATATCATCCGACACATAAATGTACTCTATCTCAACTCTATGCATTATCAAATACGCATCTTAAACAAGCTTCCAAGTCATATTCTCATCTTTTAAAAAGACCTTACTATCTAAAAATATCCTCATATTAAAAGAAAGATATATTTTTCTTATTTGAAGGAAATAGATGACAAAGTCTTTTGAACATAACAATGATTCCATCGGGTGTATTTTTTCGGCAATATTTATATTTATCAGTTGGATTGTCTACTATCTTAGAGGTTGTTTAGAGCTGAGAGTATATTTGTTTTTCTATTTTTTTTTGAAAGTCTATCTTGGAAAACAAATATTCCTTTATTTCCTATGATTCTTTTCAAATAATTTTCAGATATATATATATATATATATATATATATATATATATATAGATAGATAAACATCTGACTTCCTATTATAACATTGCTCTTTTCAGATATCATTTCAATCCAACATAATTCAAATTTTCTCATCTTTCAGAGATTGAACAACACACGAAAATGACTTGTAATTATATGAGGAGGTTCCTTTGATATTTAAAATATTTCAATACAATTCGATTGACAACACAGTCATAAAGAAACTATAGATGAACACAATATATGGCTTCCCTTATCCACAAAAATCTGAAAGTTTAAATATGCATATTGTTAACAAAAATAAATATATTTATTTCCTCATGACACATATCTACTCATTCACTTCAAGGAATAAAACATATGGCTAGACTTGGCTCACAAATCACTCTCATATAAATTGCTGGAGTATGCATATAACTAAAAAAGAACCATTCGTTTTATAGACAACATATTACTGTTATTTCAAAAAAAGGCTACAGCACCATGGCTCTTGTGCAAGTTAGATCTCGGCAAACGTCTCCATTACCTTTAGTTGACCACCCGATCAGGGAAAAGACATGAGTCTAAAGGTGAGAGTATGAGATCAGCTTGGCCATAGAATGCATTTATATGTAAACAACATTCATTCACAACACACATATGCTATGGAAACCTTCTCGGATTTTAATAAGGATTCACACTCACATAGAGCAAGCAAAATTAGAACCCATTTCAGGTTTTAATAAAAGAAATCCCTCTCATACAATACATAGAGCATATAAGTTATCGAGCTCTTTTCAGATTTTTTTAAAACAAAAATATTTTTCACTCATGCATTACACAGAGCATGCAAGCTATCGAGATCTTTTCAGATTTAATAAAATATTTCCCACACAGGCATACATGTTATAGCAACGATTCATATTTTAATAAAATAATTTCCCATTCAAGCAATGCACATGCATGCAAGATATAACAACGTTTCAGATTCATTGAAAATTTCCTCTCATGTAAGCACACAAACTATAATGGCCATATCTGGAAAAAAATGACCCATAAATTCATTAAAACTAAGTGCTATGATTTTCTGAATCGAAAATATAACGTTATGAGAGAATTTTCCACAAGTTATTTAAAAAAAACCAATAGCGGCAATATGGAAAAAATTAATCACACAAAAATAGCATGTAGTTCAACAATGGCAGCATAGGAAACATATCTCACAAGTAACATACTTCTATTACCAGAACTCAAGTATCTACCTGGTTACACATGATTGACTGATTTACCACCAGCCAATTACCTTAGTGCTGCAACTAACTGTTCAACACCCTCTTCCAGTTCTCTTCGCTTGCGTTCGTATCCCCCCACTCTTTTTCTCAATACTAGAGATGATATTCCTCTTCTTCGTTTTAGTTATCATTAAAAGAAACTTTTTCTGCCATCCCAAGGTGACGCCTTACATGGTTTGTTATGCTAGATCATTTTTTTTAACCCATACACAGACAAGTATAACTTATTTTTCTCCTCCGAGTGGAGGAGAGTGGTCTTAGTGGTTGGTCGTTTAATCATCATTAAACTTGATGACTTCATTGACACCTTCTTGATATGTTTTACATTAGCTTTCTCCATATAACAACTATCAAGGTAATTATTTTTTTCTATATATATATATTCAAATTAAATATCATTTGAATTATGTTTTATTATTATTCATAATTTCCTATATATATATATGTTGTTTTGCAAAACACGAGTTTTCTTCCAAGAAAAAACAAACAACATATCTATATTTTTTTACTTTTTATTAATTTATATATATTTTTTATTCTTCCCATTTATTAAACTTAACATTGACATTACACAACAACAAGGAGAACACAAGAAAAACACACAACATCAAAGAATATGTAAGAATGCAGTAGTGACCTTTTACAAAGTGCAATCACACACATGCTTTAATGCATCGATAGTTAGAATGATTCATATGCAAATTCTACGATGGACTTCCATGTATCCATTGGCCAAGGTGCGATGAAGCACAACGTCATATCCCACCTACCTGATGCATTTCAACCTTAGTCTTGGTGGTCACTCTCTTCTGCCTCCACACATAAACCTATGCCTGTATCACAAAACTCAATGCAACATCACATTCTTCCATATAAAAATATATCAAGCAACAAGGATGTGACACTATGACTCATATACATGTGGACTAAATGAACATTTACATCATTTTACATTCTAACACTTGTGCATTTATTACATTGCATAAAGTAACTCAAAATTTACTCTAAAGTAAACTCCTACTCTAGTTATGTACCCAAGGTGGTACATTGACATGTACCCAATAATTTAATATACTCTAACACCCCCTTGTATTACATTATTTGGATATTGAAGACTTTAGTCTTCAATATGGATCTTCATCTTTTGAATGTTCTTCAACTTGATCAGGTCCTTTTTATTATCTTTAAATCATCTTGCACTGTATACCTCCTTGATCTGGTTCCTCCTCTTCTTCTTCTTTATTATTGTCTTTGGATCTAGTTTTTGCACTTTCATAAGTTGTCATACTATCACATGATTCCTGCAAAAATATTTCCTCTTTGCCTTTGTCCTTATCATTGCTATTCTTGTTGTGTACAGAGGCTTCTAAAAAAACACTTAAGGCATCATGATAAGATTTTGAGTTAGTACAACTTGAAGTATCAATGAGGATTGAAATATTTTCTCTAATATGAATTCATCCATTGTTGTTTTCTTTTTAAGTGATTCAATCAATTATTTTTGTTCTACATTCTCATCCTTGTAACATTTGAATGTAAGTAATTCCATATATAATATGCTACCAATGTCTAAAGGAATTTGAATATCATTTTATCCATTATCAATTTATTTAATGAGTCGAACATGTAGATAGTATTCTAGGGTTTCAAAGTTTTTTTCTAAAGCTTTACTATGAATCATTTTTGAAGTAAGATATAAATATCCTTTAGATTTTATAAGTAAATTCTTGGTTCCAATTTTGATAAAATTTACCCTTTCCTTTCTGATAGTGTTGTTCATGTCATTATTTACTGTATTTTTTGAAGTTGACATCTTTCGACATCCTTAAATTCAATAGAATATTATCACTTGAGGATCTAATATCTTTCTATGTGAATTCTAGGCTAAATCAAATTTTATAGTGTAGAATTATTTTAGTTCTTGATAATATTTTTGATAGATCCTTTGTAGTAGTCTACCTTATATCTCCCTAGTTTAGAGTATATGCTCAATTTTGCTAAGAACCTTTTAATTTTAAATTTTTTGTAAAATACCTTCTAACTAGCAAGTGTTTGAATGCACTATGAAACTTGATAGTATGCTTAGCTTTCTTAGTTTAATTTGAATTCCTTTTGAATTTCTAGTGTTTACTTTCTTTCCTTATGTCTCCCTATTGAATATTAAATAGAAAGCTAAAGATCAATGATGATGCATCTTCAAGTTTTAATAAGGTTCATTTCCTTCAAGACCTTTTAGTTGGATTAATATCTCATAAATTAATGAGAGACTAATGTAAAATGCAATTCCCAACTTCTAAGCAATTAATGTTTTTTCTCCTTTAATTTTGAATGGTTCAATTTTCTAAATTCCAAGAATTTAAACTTTGAAGTAGTATACCTTATAACTCCCTAATTTGGAACTTTAATAAGTAATAATATTTGCAAATTAATATTTTAATTTTTCTAAAGTTTAAAACCTTATATATCCTATATTAATTATTTGCAAATATTGTAATGTTTGCATCTCAAGCAATCTATAATATCTTCTAGGATATACTTCCTTTGCTAAAAATTGTTTTCTTACTCTCTAAGGTTGATATTTCAATGCATTAATAAATAAATTTCAATCTTGTATTAGGCACCTTATAACTCCCTAAACTTAGGAAAGAAAATATTAAATAATGTAAAACTTTTACCTTCCTTGTAAAGTGTATTGTGCAAGCTAATTGGTTTATGGAGCGACTCTTCAATCCAAGTGTGAATTTCCGGTCTCCAGTGTATGACAGAGATAAATCAATCTTCATGGACTCCATCTCCTCCTTAATGGTGCTTTGAATCCCTTCTTTAATGCTTGATTGTGTACCTTTTATTCTCTCTCTCCCCATTTATACTTGTTTGCTTTAATAGACGTTGTCCCTTATTAATGTTTTGGTCGTGTGGTGCATACATTGCTTGGTTGAATGTCGGTTATATTCTTGATGAGCACTCGTAGCTTCCTTGCAATAATTATGATTTCTCCTAGCTTTTGAATAATTATTTCAACGTTCATGATGGACGTTACTTTGACATGGGTTCTCCCTTACTATGTAGGTGTTAGAATACATATGAGACACATTATTTATTGTGTCAAGTGGCACAAGATTTCTTGGCTCTAGATTGCAAGTGGCACTCCTTTACTTTACATGTAATGATACCTTTAACATCTTTTATTCCCTGAATATGTCTTGCCAAAAAATACACTATATGGTGATGATATGAGGTTGGCTCTAGCTACAGTGGTTATATGATGCTCCAACACTGCCCTATGCAATGACAATTTTACTCTAGCAATGATGGTTCTATGGCGCCTTAACATTACCCTCTTAGGTTATAATTATTCTTAGTTGGCAGTTCATCTATTTCTTGGGTAATATACCTTCATTTTCACTTTATAACTTGCTTCTTAATGATTTCAATATGTTACCCTTAGTAATTATCCTTATTTAATTGGTATGCAATGGATGATAACCTTCTTTGTAGACCCTTTGTGCTATATTTTATGTAGATATGTAATAGATCATGGTCTCCTTACGTAGGTCTTGATATTGCAAGTTAATGGTGTTGTAGGCACTGGATTCGGTGATGGATATGGTGTTTTTAAACAACATGAAACTCATCTAATGTGATCCCTTCATTAGCTCTATTTCCTTGCTATAAGTTTGCTCTAGAAACTTGATAATTTGGCTATTTTGTAGACGTTTTTTTTTGGCTATTGCAATATATTTGATACACTCTAGATTTGTTCTCTTTGCTATGTAGGATAAGAAGATTATGGTGCAAGAATATAATGCAAATAACTTTGTAATAGTTAGAATGGAATACCTTAAATTTGCACCTATATTTTGAGATCTTTAAGTCTCCTTTTGATAGCTTTGTCTCTTCCTAGATATGGTGACTCCTTTGCTCTACTTCTTGAGAGAAAATAATGATATAGTGTTTCCCTCCTTATTAGACAACTTACTCTATATCCTTTTATTGGTTAACTTAACAACAATGTTGTAGACACATAAAACATGTCATGTTGAGGAGGCTACTCATGTGGACACATTTTTAGGCCATATGACTAATATTGGACCTTTCCAAGACCTAACAATGGTTCTAAAAACTCAAATAGGGGCAAGCAGTATTTTATAACTTGTGTCACTATCCCCTTTAGCGATGGCCTCATAGCCACTAGCAGTGATGATGGTCACAAAGTTGGTCATTTTGATTAAATATGACCTCATATGTAAAAAAATCGAGCTACCCGAGCTGAGTAAAATTAGTTACAACACAACCAATTTACAATGGTTTTGGTTCGAGAAGCTTCTATAAACATCGCCTCACCTATTTCAGCCCAATCAAATCTTGATTCTTATCTTTTTGAGCAAGCTAAGATCCCAATTTGGGAAGTCTACTTAAGGTGCCTAAAAAAAAGAGAGAAAAGAGAGAATTGATCATCCATAGACTGCAATGAAGTGCTCCCTTTTTGTGAATAGAGAGTGCAATATCTCATAAGCATCACAGTGCTATTGAATTTGCATCATGGATCTTTCATCAATAACCATGGAGTACAATAAAACTTGAAGTACCAATTACACTGATTTGCTTCATTAATTCACCATAGATTCTGAGCCAATTCCGCAACCCAACTATATTTCTAGACACAACATTCCTTGAACATAAATTTGGCATCTAAATTAACTATCACCATTCATCGAGCTCAAAGAACAAAGTCTCTATTTGGTGGCTGCTATTTTCAACAGTGGTCTGTAGGTGCCACCGTCAGTCCTGAATACGACCAATAGAGCTAGCCATTCTAATTGAGGACGGCCTTGCGGTGACATTCAGTTTGTCTATATTTTCCAGTTTCTTTAGTCTTAGATGCTTTTCATTTTATTTCTAACATAGATTAGTAGTATCTTTTTCAAAATTTTAAGCTTTCTTTCACTGTTTTTCATGCATTTTACTATTGCTTTACATATTTGCTTCATAGTTGATACTTATCAAAAAATATACCTCATATTGAGAGGCTTTCATTGATATTGATGTCCTTGTAGTTTCTTTGTGTGCAGGTTATAGGATTAATCAAGAGCTACACATCACCAAGATCCTCTTTCTTGGCATCATAAAGCAAAGGTGGTGAAGTAAACCCTCTATAATCATATTTGGAAAGAGCAAGAACCTTGCAGATTGCATCTTTTCCCCTTGTGGGATTACATATTGTAATTGTGTATCAAATTAGGAATCCCTAAGAGGGATATATTGTAACCGAGTTTCACATTATTAATAAGAAGAGCATCCCATTTATTTATCTTGTTATCTTGATGGTTACATAATTTCATTTGTCAATTTGTTTACATGATTACATAGTTAGATGCATGGTTTTTTCTGCTTTACAGTGGCGATCATGTGCGGGACCATTCCTAAATCATTGCTAGCTTGATCTTTCTTGCTATTTTTGCATTGCAGGTACCACCATTTTGAGCAGGTACGACTAAATATGGCCGCCATAATTGGCTCTAATGGCTAGCATGACTGCCACTCTAATATTTGATGATCTCCAAATAGAACACATAAAACCTAGTTTTGCAACATCTTCATCAGATGAGGGCTTTCCTATAAGTGGTTCTATCCCTATTTTTTGTTGTGTTTTCCTCGAATAGAAAATTTAGTATTTAATTAAAAAAATAGATAAATTTTAAGGTAAAATTTTGAGGTCTCTATTTGTTTGCTGGCCACTACTGCTAGGAACAATAGCCTCTACTTCTTATCACAATAGAATACAGTGATCAAATTTTTGACCCACTTTGTGTCTAATGGCCACTATCATTGATCATTTTTCACAGATATGACCCATGATAGATTATGTGTTAGGGTTTGCCTACTTGTAGCTGGAGAGAAATAACTTCTCTCTGAGTATAATAACTCGATTCACCACAATTATAAATGCAAATAACTAATAAATCAAAACATACGCAACCAAAATGAATTATATTAAATCAAATAGTTTCACGATGAACAATAAAATCACTCGCCACTCTGGGAGGGCACGTCCTCGCCGTGAAGGCAAATGCGAAACGCAGAGAATGAAAGTAAAAATAGATGATTTAATTTAAATAACTATCTAATCTATATATATGAAGTGTTTACACTTGGAATACCTAGCCGACGGCTAGGTTTGGTATGTAACATGACTCCCCTCCTCGGAAAGCTTTGTCCTCAAAGCTGGAAATGTCTGGAAAATACTTTCAGGTTCCCATGTGGCATCCTCCTCTGGTAAATCTTGCCATTTGATGAGAAATTCTTGAATCTGGCGTGACCGTAGTCTTCGTACTCTTTGTTGTAAGATTTCTTCAGGTTGGAGATATATGCGTCCTTCCTCATCGAGCACTGGTAATTCTGATTGACCTTGCACCTTCTGACCAATTACTTTTTTGAGACACGAAACATGAAATACTGGGTGTATTCTTGATGATAAGGGTAGCTCTAACTGATAGGCTACTTCTCCAATGCGGCGCACAATTTTGTAAGGACCATAGAATCGTGGAGCCAACTTTTGGCTGGACTTTATCCTTAACGATGATTGTTTGTAAGGTTGCAACCTTAGGAAAACCCAGTCACCAATATTAAAAGTTCTCTCTGATCGGTGCGAGTCTTGTTGTTGTTTCATACGATTTTGTGCTTGGACTAAATTCTCTTTGAGGATGGTGAGTGTAGACTGCCTTTGTTGGAACCAATCATCCACTTTGGCTACTTTGGATGACCCTTGTACGTAATCTGCGACGATTGGAGGCTTGGTGCCATACAATGCTTCAAAGGGAGACATCTTAATTGAGTAATGGTAAGAAGTGTTGTACCACCATTCTGCCATTGCTAGCCACTGGCTCCATTGGTATTGTTTATCTTGAGCGAAACATCTTAAGTATGTACCCAAACATTTGTTAACTACTTTTGTTTGACCATCTGTCTGTGGGTGGTAGGCCGAAGACATATTCAATTTGGTACCACTAAGTCGAAATAATTCCTGCCAAAAGTTACTAGTGAAGATGGGATCTCTATCACTTACAATATTTTTTGGCATACCATGTAATTTGAAGATTGAATCCATAAATACCTTTGCCACCTTGCTTGCGGAAAAAGGATGTTGTAAAGCCTGAAAATGAGCGTATTTGGATAACCGATCTACGACTACGAAGATTATTGTCCTGCCTTCTGATTTAGGAAGACCTTCAATAAAATCCATGGATATATGTTCCCACTGACGCTCAGGGATGGGTAATGGTTGTAACAACCCTGGTGATTTGACTGTTTCTCCTTTATTGCGCTGGCAAACTTCACATTCTGCTACCCATTGTTTGACTTCTGCTTTTAATCCTTTCCAACAAAATGATTGTTTGACCCTTAAATATGTCTTCAAAAATCTTGAATGTCCTGTTGATGGAGAAGCGTGCGATTCGTCGAGGATCTTTGATTTGAGTTCTGAATTGTGTGGAATGTAAATGCGGTTCTTCTTCCCGAGGATCTTATCTTCATAAGAGAATAAAGGGTATTTAGAGGACCCTATAGATAATTCTTGAATTATCTGAGTAGTTTCGCTATTGGATAACCATTCATTTTGTAATTGATTCACCCATTGGGAGCAAGGGCCCGAAATAGCGTTAATGACTACTTCGTCTTCGTATTTCCTGGATAATGCATCAGTGGCCACATTTTCCTTCCCCTTCTTATACTCGATAACAAAATCATAACCCAATAGTTTGGTTAACCACTTATTTTGTTTCGGATAGGAAAACCTTTGCTCAAGAAAATGTTTGAGACTACTATGATCTGTTTTTATAATGAAGCGGCTGCTGATTAGGTAGTGTCTCCATTTTTCTACCGCGTGAAGTATTGCCAACATTTCTTTTTCGTATGTTGATCTTCCCAAATTTTTTCTCGATAGCTGTTTACTTTCGAATGCCAACGGATGACCTTCTTGCATTAATATAGCCCCAATTCCTGTGCCTGACGCATCACATTCAATAACAAATGGTTTGTGAAAATTTGGAGTTGCTAAAACTGGAGTTGTACACATGGCCTCCTTAAGTGCTTTGAAGGCTTGAGTGGCCTCTTCTGACCAATGAAAAGCATCCTTCTTTGTGAGTGCTGTGAGAGGTGCTGCAATCTTACCATAATTTTGAACAAACTTGCGATAGTAGCCCGTGAGACCCAAAAAACCATGAAGTTTCTTGATGGTTTTAGGTAAGGGCCACTCTTGAATTGCCTTAATTTTATTGGGATCGACTTTGACGCCCTCGTGTGAAACTATATGACCAAGATACTCGACTTCTTGGACACCAAATGAACATTTGGAACGTTTGACAAATAATTTTTCTCTCGTGTAAAATGTGAAGGACCTTATCCACATGATGTAAATGATCCTTCCATGTTTTGCTATATATGAGAATGTCATCAAAAAAAACTAATACAAACTTACGGAGGAGTGGACGAAACACTTGGTTCATGAGACTTTGGAATGTGGATGGTGCATTGGTGAGACCAAAAGGCATGACCAAAAATTCGTAATGACCTTCATGAGTACGAAAAGCAGTTTTGGGAATATCTTCTTCTCTGACACGGATTTGGTGAAATCCTGAACGAAGGTCTAATTTTGTAAAAAATTTTGCACCATGCAACTCGTCCAATAGGTCATCTATGACAGGGATCGAAAATTTGTCCTTGATAGTGAGTTTATTGAGGGAACGAAAATCAGGACACATACGCCAAGAGTTATCTTTTCGGCGGGCCAGAACTACAGGAGAAGAATAAGGGCTAGTGTTGTGCCGAATGACTCCATGATCTAGTAGATCCTGAACGATCTGCTCGATTTCTGTCTTTTGTGGTTGAGGATAGCGATAAGGACGACTGTTAGGTGGCACACTCCCTGGAATCAAATGGATGGCATGGTCATGAGATCGTTTAGGTGGTAATCCTTTAGGTTCTTGAAAAACCTCTTCGTAATTTGCTACGAGGTCTCTTAAATCTGAAGCAGTAATATCCGAAGTTGTTTGAGATTGTTTTTCCAAACAATTAATTTGAGCTATAAATCCGTATCCACCCTTTTTTAACATCTTCTCCATACTATGAGAGCTCACCATCTGTGATGGAGGAGTGGTAATGCCTTGTAAGCGAATGACCCATCCGTTTTCCCTCCATTCCACGAATAATTTCTTGAAATTGAAGCTAACCGTGTCTAATGTTTCCAACCATTCAACTCCCAAAATGACATCAGAGTTCCCTAAATTCATGACGAAAAGAGATCCAGACCAGGTATAAGTTCCCATTTTAATGGAAACTTGAGATGTTCTACCAACACATTGGGCGTTCACCCCGTTGGCTACTAGAACCTGGAATTTGTCTTTGTTGGAAGAGTTAATGAATAGATTCAGAGCTTTTGTTGTTTTGATGTCGATAAAATTGTGGGTACTGTCGGAATCAATTAGCACATTCACCTTTTTTTGGCGGAGAAATCCTGGTACCTTGATGGTATGGTGGGCGGTTAACCCCATGAGGGCATGCACGGAGATAGCCATTGTATCCTCTTCCTTCTCTTCTAGAGTACTTGGTAGTTCTTCTTGCATAGGTTCTTCTTGGTGGTAAGCTTCTTCCTCTTCTCCTTCATATTGATCACATTCAATATGAAAGTTTTGTTTTTGGGCACATGCTTGTTCCCTGGGATGATGATTGCGACATTTATAGCAAAAGTATCTTGATGGTTGATCATTTCTGTGAAAGGAATTGTTGCGATACGAAGGACGACTATAAGTTTCACGTCGTGCATATAACTGAATTCTCTTCTCAGCCAGCTTGGCTATTCGTATGCAATCGTTTAGCGAGGTTGGATTTTGAATGTCCACCTCAACCCTAATATTTTCTTTCAATCCATTGCAAAAAGCTCCAACCACTGTGTCGGGACTGAGGTCTAATGTATACGGTAGTAAACTGGTGAATTCCGAGACGAACTCACTAACCGATCCTTCTTGTTTAAGAGATAGCAGTCTTACTGTGTATGACGATGTAGCTCCTTCATCAAATCTTTCTAAAAAATAGGTAGTGAATTTTTTCCAGTTAATAGTAGCTCCTTTCTCGCGCTTAAGCCATACGAACCATTGGTAGGCCTCAGTGCCTAATTTTGATGCAGCGAAAGAGACTTTATCAAAATCCCTAATTTGGTATAAGTCTAGAATGCCTTCCATTTTGGCTATCCAACCACGAGGATCATGACCCTCAAAAGTGGGCATATCAATGCGTGGAAAATTATTAGGACCTCTTGGTTGGTGATAACCCATATCCCTATCCTGATCTTGGTTATATCTCTGTCTATGAAAGCGATTCCCGTAATTATCCGGATTGCCTCTTTGTTGTTCCCAATCTTCATCCTGGTCGTCATTTTCTTCATTCCTTTGTTCATGGGAGTGATTTTGGGAATTAGGATTGGGATTAGGTCGGTTTTGTGCGCTCAACAGTTTAGTTAGGTTGACATTAATTTGGCGCATACCATCTAGTAAGTGTCGAAGAGTTTCATCCGTGGTAATGGCCGAGTTGCTTGATTCTCCTTGTGTGACGTTTTCGTGAGTTGGGGGAGGGTTAGTAGCCATGGGATCGACCAGTGGATGATTCGGATTATAACTGCCAATTTTGAAAGGAGAAGGAGAATTTTTTGTACCTTGGCTTCGATGAGGTCTTCTTGCATTGGTATTGGGAGTCTCCGAGCTTGTTAGTCGACCGTCGGATCCTTTGGACCACTGTTTGGTCATGCAATTTCAACATAACCTGCTTAGGAGCTTTTGAGCTTTTGATTTCTACAAAATTTGGTTGAATTTGGCAAAAAATTGTATTTCGCTTCAACTGTCACTCCAACTGCGATGCGGATTTGAATATTGGCTCGCCTCCTTGACAACCACTTTGAACAGTTTCTTGACAACTTTTGACAATTTCCTTGACAACTTTTTGACACTCGACAATTTTAGCACACGAGCGAGACACGACTCTACGGAGGACAAGACCACCGGACGACACAGACACAACTGACAACCGCTTGAGAATAGGAGACTAACGAGATCGACACGACTCGAGATGCTACGCTAGACTCAAGACTAGAGACGAGGATGCAAGGAACAACAACAAACGACCATACACAGACAACAACGAACGCAAGCGACACGACCTGACGACGAAGGACCCGAGAACTGACACAGACTACGTAAAAAGGACCTTGACTTGATGAAGAACCCGACACGTGGGACACATATGGAAGTGAGGACAGCTGGAAGACACGGAATGCAAGACGGACAAGCTGGAAGACACGGACAGGGAATGCAGGATCACTGACACTGAGCCGATGCAACACTAACCAGTGAGGACTGGACGCGAACGACGACACAACCCGGACTCAATGTGGCATGGACAGCGAGGGACGCGACCAATTCAAGACACAAGATACGACACGAATGCAAGATCACTGACACGGAGAAGATGACAATTCAAGACACAAGATACGACATGGAGAAGATGACACATGGAACATGAGATACGTGGAGGAGGCTTCGCGTGAAAGAGGAGGGTTGGCCGTGTGACCGAAGTCACACCCTAGTACTTTCTCCTTTCATCTTATAAACCTCTTGTGTCCTATTGCATGCCCAATGTGGGATATAAATCCTGAAGAAAAAATGAAACAAAAATTATAACCTGTCGTACCTTAGGTTATCCGTGTAATATTTGATTTTCTCGCAATTTAATTGGCTCGTGGTGATGTGTGGGAACAATGACTGTAATTGCAGCATTTGCAATGAATTTGTGCATGATTCTTCAACAATTCTTCGGATTTTGATTGATTGGGTGTCGTAATGATTTCACAGATGGTTCTGTGGTGATTACCGTTTGGATTGCGATCGATTGGAAATAGTGATTAGTCTGGTGCTTGCTCTGCCTGGGTCTATCCTCCGATGATTCGGCGCCTAGAAAAATATAATTACGTCGACTTCTCCTGTGTTATGCTGATCATGCTTAGTTGTTGCCTGCACGCGGACTATGTTTGAGGACGGTTTATGTCTAAACAACTACGAAGGATCATTCTACTATGATTTGAATGGGCTGCGAAGGATCATTTTGTTGCGTCTTATGCCCTTGTGACGGTGGAATGATATGTGAGAGTATGAAAATGTGAGAGAGATACTCCCATTAGGTTTCGTTCGGATCTACAGAATCTGATACCACTTGGAGAGAAATAACTTCTCTCTGAGTATAATAACTCGATTCACCACAATTATAAATGCAAATAGCTAATGAACCAAAACATACGCAACCAAAATGAATTATATTAAATCAAATAGTTTCCTGATGAACAATAAAATCACTCGCCACTCTGGGAGGGCACGTCCCCGCCATGAAGGCAAATGCGAAACGCAGAGAATGAAAGTAAAAACAGATGATTTAATTTAAATAACTATCTAATCTATATATATGAAGTGTTTACACTTGGAATACCTAGCCGACGGCTAGGTTTGGTATGTAACAGTAGCCTACTTAAAGGTTATCTCATTTAGATCTACATTACAATTTTTTAAAAGATAAAATGTTTTTACTTGCATATTTTTGAATTTGAAATGTATTTTTCATGCATGTAGAGAATATCATGGAGTGTTGTATCTTGCATATTTGATTTTGCATCAATTAAAATGAACCACACACACTTCACATTGTAAATTTAACATCAGATGAGTTGGAAGTGACATCCAACCACTGATCAAGACCAACGATGGCCTTCATCACCACCTTTTTGGCTTGCATATTGTGATTTTTTTAACCCGACCATGGCCAAGGCTAGCTCCAAGAACCATTATAGCTTTGAATAATTGCACGCACTCTTCTTTAGAAGGTGTATCAATGATTACGATGAACTAGGTGAGGATTGATAGGACCTGTGCTCCCTCATCAAATATGGGCTTCATCTCCATATCCTGGTGGGTTTTGCAATCCGAACTTCATCACCGGATTAGCGTGTGAGAGCATACATGTGAAATCCCTTAAACATTTGAGAATTACATCAATGATTTTTCAAACTCGTATAAGAAAGTGGTAAGATATTCAATGCATCAAAACACACAAGCCAATTTTCTAGGAAACACAATTAATCTTTAAAAGAGATAATCACTTGTATACATTGTTTATTTCTTAATTACATACGAGATAATAAAAAACAAATGGTCACTACATGGAGCCACACCTAGGTAACAACTGAGGTGGCAAGAAATGCACGGGAAGGTGCAGATCACCTTAGAATTATCCCACTAGACCAACCTTTACCTAAATGAGGTTTAGGTAGTCTCCATGAAGATAATTCCACCCATGGGGGATCTCATCAAGAAACCCCTACTAGGAGGACTACTGTGAGAACTCCTAATGATCATGATGAGGGTACTTCTAGACCTTAATCATCCCATGATATTGATAGATAAAATCTTCCCAATGAGGGGTACACTAGAGGGGTTGCGCACATTCGCTTACCCAACAGATCTTCAAATCCCTCTTAGCATGGAGTGGAATACATACCACTTCTTGGCATTGGTGAAAGAGGTACTCCTCCTAGCCAACCCTGGAAAACCCATAAGTTAGATCATTTAGATAGGTATGGTCAAAATTCAACCCATAGAGCCCCTTCATCCTCTCATTCTCATTCAGAGAGTGCATAGTGAAGGGATAGTGTGTCATACATATGCCCATGGTGAGTGTTCTAGGTGAGCACCCAATACACCTGCACCATCTACACATGAGGGCAATACACCTAGGGTTGAACATGGAGTCAATGCAACCTCAATAGAATGAGGTAAGAGGGTAGCTATACCATCAGCGAGAACAAAAATCGCTAAATCCCCTCGCATAGAGTTACAAAATTAGCGACCCTATACAACAGATTGCATAAATCGGCTACCCAGGCCTGATGCTCACTAGAGAGAGCAGTTACTCCAATCTCAATTGGAGGATTTGCATCATGAACGTGAAGAACTAGATCATAAACATGAACAAGAATAAATATTACACCACCAGTGGATGTATGAACATCGATTGCATGAAGAAATAATCCTTGAGCAAAAGCTACGCAAAGAACAATCCCACAGAATAGCTCAAGAAGAAGTAGCTATGCCTAGTACCTATAGGTAACAACACATTGTGAGGTGCTCTGCATTTCATTTGGAGTTGATTAATAGGTAAACAGAGAACCATCCTCATCGCACTTCAATGCATAATTCTTGGCAAAGACAATGCTTAGTGCCAAACCCACCATAATATGAGGGTTATCAAGAGATGAAAGTAGAGGAGCAGGATTAGGCGTATCCTAAACCATATTCCATAGACTTGGATGATGATCACAATCGACCAAATCATTCTAATAGAAACCTCCTATTGTTCCTAGGAGACCTCTTCAGGAAGATGAGATCATCTCATCATAGGCCTATAAAGTGCTCATGGAGTGAATCAAATCGCTCAAGAAACAAGGTGTGGTTTACCAAAAATCCACATTGAGAAAATTATATAACCAACCCCTCCATCCATCAGTGCCCATGCCAACTTATCCTAAGCATTTTGAGATGCCTAAGTTGGATAAATTCAAGGGGGATGATGATGCTCAGGAGCACGTTATGATTTTTATGAACTTGTGCTTCCAGCTATAGAATAATGATGCCTTACTATTGCACACATTTGTTATCACACTCATGGGTTCTACCCTGGAGTGGTATAATCAGTTACCAAGGCACAATATATCTAGCTTTGAACATCTAGCAAATGCTTTCCTTGAATACTTTTCTTTTGGAATCAAGAAGAAGGCCAACATATCTAAATTGTCAAACCTACATCAATATGACAATGAGCCAGTTATGTATTACAAGAATATATGGTAAAAAATCATGTCAAAATTACCATCTACCATTCCCATTTTTGAGTTAACTCAGATGTTTACAAAAAGTTACTCTAAGCATATCTTGTTGCTACTACAATTGCAATAGTATCAGATATTCGAGGAAGCTTTGGTGTAAGCCAAAGTAATAGAGGACATCAAGGTCCAAGAGGGAGAGCTAAAACTCTACAAGAAAGATTGGAATAAAACATGCAACCACCCTCATCAGGTGAAACCAGCACCTATGAATCAAGTTGTCTTGAACATTCCAAAAGTGAAGAAGTCCCAATAAAATCTAAATTATCAGGCTCAACCTTCTCCAGTGCACTATAATTAGTGTAATAAAAATTAGGGTAAGGACAAGCAATGTCATCCACCACGTCAATATACGCTATTGCCTGAGTCTTCGGTGTTGTTATTCAATAGACTATGCAAGGTCAAGGTGATCACCTTGCTCGAAGTTCACTTGTTGGATCCAAACTACCCTAAGCCAAAGGGGTATAGAGAGGACCAATATTGTCCCTATCATAGACAAAAAGGTCATGACATTGAAATGTGTTATGGTTTTAATAACCTAGTACAAAACATGCTAGATAGGTATCAATTGTATATTGATAATCCTTTGGCTCCCAATAACCAACAATTGGGTATATTCAATGAACCCTTACCCCATCATGAGGCTAAGGGAAATCAGATAGGAAATGTCAACGAAATACACACAGATCTACCCACACAAGGATTTTTTGGCATGATCAATATTGTCACCCACAACAAGAGATACAATCAACCTGAGCCACCTATGACTCATATTTGTATACCTACTATGCCTCAGCAAAGGCCAACTCAAAATTAGTTACCAGGCCCATCGACAAGACCGATGATCACTATCCAAACCAAGCTCACTCAAAGTCTGCAAATGACCTCGGCCAAGTTATCCATATATGAGCTCATACAATAGTCCCCTAGGCATAGGGAGACCCTCATGGAAATTCTTAAGTCCATTGAGCTCTAGCCCTAGAACCTAGATGCTTTTACCAATTTCATGGGGCATATCCAAAAGTGTAAAGAGCCCGTGATCACATTCTATGATCACAAAATCAAGACAATCTCGACTAACATAGTGGATCCTCCTCTACACATTATCTCTTGCATAAATCACATACCTTTCAAGTGAGTGTTAATTGACATGGGCTCTTCAATTAACATCATTACAACAAAAGCCTTAGGACACCTAAGTCTTCCTGAGTCACACATAGTTACCTCAACTTTCACATTGTAAGTATTTAATGATGCGTTATGCTCCATAATTGGTACCATAGTTCTACCTATTCAGGTAGGGCTTAAGACCATATCAGTTATGTGCCATGTGCTAGAAGGTGTAATGCAGTACATCTTACTCGAGCATCCTTGGATCTGGGATATGAGATGTGTTCCCTCTATTTTGCATCAGTGCATCAAATATATCTATGAGGGATAAGTCCATGTCATCCCCTCAAATGAAGAACCATTCAAGTATGTGAATCAGGTTGATATACCGAGGGAGTTTGTCCTCCCATCCATGCATATGGATATTCGACCCACATCACCAACTAAGCATCCAGAGCATAAATCCAAGTCAGTGTGGGCTGATCCATCCACGTCAGTGCCACCATAATCTCCTAGGCTAGTTTTCACTTATGACAAGCCTTCATCATCATCAAAACCGAAGGATAAATAAAAGCTTAAGGTACCCATGGTAGAAGAAGATCCTAGAGTCATTCCCAATGTGGCTACAGTGGAGATTTTAACTCCCATGGAGGAGGATGTTTCACCTGATCTAGAAGAGGATATACCTCAACCTGCTTCACCTACATCATCCACTGCATCATCCACACCATAGGTGATAGTTCACTTAGTTAATCCTAGGCTAGTGGAGTATTTGGTTTAGAACATCATGTTTACACCAATAATCGAATCCATGCAAGACATGGGGAGACCCCATATTCCTCCATTACCTATTGGGATGGTGGTACCTCTTGGGATACCACCTAATCAAACCAATTTTATTTATGAGGGCTTTGACCAAGCCATGGACCATTCTCCTATCGACGATGATAATGATGATGAACCTTTCACAGGGAACATGTATTATCTATCAAACATCAAGTTTGTACTTAGGTATTTCAACCATTGACATTGGCATGGTAATGGCTTAGGCTTATATGAACAAGGTCGTAAGACACCTTATCAACCATAGTATCAATTTCCCATTGATAAGTTTGGATTAGGATACTCTATCCATAGGTAGGATGAGTTACTAGCCATATCCTTAGAGTGCCTAAGTTTAGGTTTTGGGGAAGATGTTGATTGGAATCCCTATGCATACTCCAACCCTTCACATCTATGGAGGGATGATCATCCAGTAACTATGGTTTCTATAGAACCTCCTTTGGTTTATCATGAGAACATCTCTATCGAGGCTGACTCAGAGAACATTCCCATAATTTATTGGATCAATACCGATGATGAATATGTGGATGAAACTAAGATGGCATATCTAGGTCCTAGACACCTTCGTCCCCTAAATAATCATATAGAATCCATTGAGCCTAAAATACCCCTTGCTAATGAAGATGATATTTATCATGGGATATTCCCTTAACTACCTATTCTAGCATAGTTGCTTCCACTAGAGGATCCAGTTGTCCTACCTCCTCCTAAAGGGGATCCTAAAATCCCAAAGCCTCCTAGTCCAAACTAGGAATATTTAGAGCAACAAGTAGTTGATGAGTCCTACCCACGTGGTCATGGATATTACCTTCTATCCATAAATATGATCTCCATTGATTTAACCACACCACTCTATAACCCATACGACTTTTCAAAACCATTGCACCTCAACCTTGAGGCCATTGATTTTGATCGCATCGCTTCATCCCCATCGCCTAAGGATTTCTTCCCTAATGAAGAAATGTTACAACCATTCCATTTTTCCCTAGGCTATGCTCATGATGTCTATAACGTTGAGGTTGAACCTGATATGGTAGATCACTTGAACCCAGCATATGACATCCATTTGATCCCTATGCCTCACCAGCTTGAGGAGGGGTCCCATATGTCGATAGAGGAGACTTTCAAAGTGGATATCAGCTCAGATCCCAATCATCCTAAGAAATTCAAGTTTAGAGAAAGCTTATCTCCTGAGGAACAAGCCATCCTCATACCTCTATTGATGGATAGACCTAATATTTTTTCTTGGATGTATAAAGATATGTTAGGTATGGATCCAAAATTGGTTACTCACAACCTTTCGTTGGACCCTACCAAGAAACCGATCAAGCAAAAACTTAGGAAGATGCATCCAACCATTGCTTTGATGGTAAAATATGAATTAAAAAAACTATTGTATGCAGAATTTATTCAACCCATCAACTATCCGAAATGGATTTCAAACATGGTACTTGTAGGAAAACCTGATGGGAGGATCCATATTTGTAAGCAAGGCAACAACAAAGGATGCATTCTCATTGCCCAACATTGATGCTCTGGTAGATGCTACAACTGGTCATTAGATGTTATCTCTCATGGATGGGTTTTCTAGCTATAATCAGACTCAATTTAAACATGAGGACCAAAATAAAAAAACCTTTACACTCCATGGGGTACAATTTGCTACAAGGTTATACCTTTTGGCCTCAAAAATGCTAGTGCCACATACCAGCGGGACATGACATATATTTTCCATGACTACATACACAAAATTTTGGAAGATTACATTGATGACCTGCTAGCCAATTCATTATTATGTGAAGAGCACATAGAGGTCTTGCAAAAGGTCTTCGATCACCTGATAGATCACAACATTAGGGTGAACCCCAAGAAATGTGTTTTTGATGTTACATCTAGAAAACTCTTGGGATTCAACATTTCAAAATGAGGGATCAAATTCAATCCAGTAAAATTCAAAGCTATATTAGAAATGCTTCTCCTAATGAATATTAAATAACTTAGAAGCCTACAGGGTAAAGTGAAGGTTAATGTCAAACCACACGTAGCAGAAAATAAAAATTTAAAACTTTATTGCATTATTCTCCAACAACCTCAACATTACAAATTCTAATGTATATATAAGTAAGGGATAGGGAGAAAGTCGGCAGAGGGAGATGGAGGGATAAGGGGAAAGAAGGTATATCGGAGGGATAAGGAGGAAATGGAGGGATAAGGAGGGAATATAGGAGGAGAATAGGAGAGAAAATAGGAGGGAGGTTAGGGAAAATTGCCGACAAAACTTGCCGACAAACTTAGGGAGTTTTCACACTTAGGCTTAGAAAAAGATTTTTCTAAGCCACTTTCGAAGAAACCCTATTCACACTTGCAACATTCTCCCCCTTAAAGTTGAGAGGACTGACTACACAGTCTCTCAGCTTTACAAATTGAGCTTTAGTCATCGCCTTGGTGAAGATGTCCGCGACGTTCTCCAAAGTGTGACAAGTATTGAAGCTCAACAATTTCATGTTCCACCATATCTCCGATGAAGTGGTACTTCATATCAAAATGCTTCGTTCTCGCTATGGTGGACAGGATTATATGCCAACCGAATGGCACTGATGTTGTCGCAAGAGATTCTGGTCGGACCACTTTGTTGTTCTCCAATCTCTTCTAGTACTTTCCTTAGCCACAAGGCTTGAGTACTTGCATAAGTAATCGCTATATACTCAGCTTCTGTTGAAGATAGCGCTACTACTGTCTGCTTTTTGGAACTCCAAGTTATTAGTCCTGATCCAAGACTAAAACAGTTTCCTGATGTTGACTTCCTGTCATCAATATTGCTACCCCAATCACTATCACTGAAGCCTACAAGCTTGATAGTGTTACATTTATGGTACTGGATTCCAAAATCCAATGTACCTTTCACATATCTCAAAATTCTTTTAGCTGCCTGCAAATGCAACTCATATGGGTTAGACATAAATCTAGAAACAAGAGATACAACATACTGAATATCTGGTCTGGTGTTGGCGAGAAACATCAAACTCCCAACCATGCTTCTGAAAGTGGTCACATCAACTTTTGGTGCTCCATCATCTTTGCTTAATTGGATCCCATGTCCAACTGGAGTTGCAACTCGGTTTTTAATGCTCCATAGCAAACTTCTTGATCATATCCTCAGCATACTTATGTTGACAGATGAAGATCCCTGTATCTGACTGATGAACCTCCATTCCAAGGTAGTAGTGCATTAAGCCAAGATCCTTCATCTCAAACCGCGTCATCATGGAGTGTTTGAACTCCATATTCATTTTTTCATTACTACCCATAAAAATGAGATCATCCACATACAAGCAAACTATGAGGATGTCATTACCTTGCTTTAGGTAGTAGAGTGTGGGTTCATTTTTGCTCCTGGTGAACCCATAATCTTTGAAGTACCCATCAATGCGTGAGTACCAAGCTCTTGGTGCCTCGTTTAAGACCATAGAGTGCCTTCTTCAATCTGTAAACAAGGTGTTCTTTACCTTGCACTTCAAATCCCCGTGGTTGCTCAACGTACACTTCTTTTGTCAAGTAACCATTGAGAAATGCACTCTTTACATCCATGTGTTGGACTTTCCATCCTTTGTGTGCAGCTAAGGCAAGAACTGTTCTGATAGTCTCCTATCTAGCCACAGGAGCAAAAGTCTCTTCATAATCTATTCCATATTTCTGAGTAAAACCCTTTGCCACTAATCTTGCCTTATGCTTCTCAATGCTTCCATCAGCATTAAACTTGGTCTTGAAGATCCATTTACAGCCAACACATTTCTTTCCTTTAGGAAGCTTCACGAGCTCCCAAGTGTCATTGTTTTTTATAGAGGTTATCTCCTCTTTCATGGCATCTTGCCAAATCTTCTGAGTACATGCCTTCTCATAACTAGAAGGTTCAAGCTGTGCACTAGTTAACAAAGCATAGTTAACTTGATCTCCCCTAGGTTCCTGCTGGGATTCATCATCACCATACAAGTGCATACTTTCTAATCTGTGTAAAACAGATTCCATTTCACTAGCTTGACTCCTAGTGTATCTTCTTGAAAAATTTTATCCAACATCTGAGATGATGGATGATACTGTAGAGTTCTCTTACCTTTGGATGGAACATCAATGTCCATTGGTGAGGAACTTACTGATCGCTGTGGAGAAGGACTTGGTGAAGAAGTTGAATCAGAAGATGGACTTGGAGGATGTGTGGGAGGAGACTGCTTTCCTTTCTGTGGGAGCTGTGGTTGCACTTGCTGAGCAACTATATCGATGGCTTCAACATCACTGAATATTTGGGGCTTACCCCACTCTCCCCCTTCATCAAAAATCACATCCCTTGAAACCACTATCTTTCGAGTCGTAGGATTGTAGAGTCTATAACCCTTTGTGTTTTCACAATATCCTACAAAAATGCATGCCTGACTCTTTGGATCCAGCTTCTTTCTCAGCTCATCAAGAATGTGAGCATATGCCAATGAACCAAATACTCTGAAATACTTCACATTTGGTTTCTTACCATACCAGGCTTGGTAAGGTGTCTTTCCTTTCAAACTTGAAGTAGGACTTCTGTTCAAGATGTGAACACTAGTCCTTGTTGCATCTCCCCAATATGAATTACTCAAATGCTTTGTCTGAAGCATTGATCTTGCCATCTCCACAATGGTGCGATTCTTCCTTTCTGCTACACCATTTTGTTGTGGAGTGTAGGCAGCTGTGAACTCGCCTCTTGATGCCATGATGTTTACAAAAATTCAAAACTGATTAGAGGAGTATTCTCCTCCTCTATCTGATCTAAGACATTTTACAGAATATCCACTCTCACTTTCAACTTTTGCTTTAAAATCAACAAAGCATGCAAATGCTTCATCCTTATGCTTCAAAAAATATATCCAACACATTCTTGTGCAATCATCAATGAAAAGTAGGAAGTAAGAGTGGTTACCTAGACTCTTGGTCTGCATCGGACCACAGATGTCTGAATGCACTAATCTGGAGTGGATAGCTGGCCCTCCATGCTTGTCCATGAGGAAATTTCGATCTGGCATGCTTGCCCAAGGCACACCCTTCACAGACTTCCTTACTATCTTGAATTTTGGGAAGTCCAGCTACCATTGCTTGTGAAGTTAGCATTTTCAAACTTGCTGAATTCAAATGACCATATCTCAAGTGCCATAGGACACTTGGATTGGTAATAGCAACATTTGCTAACTTATTTCCTCCCGGCTGGCCAAACTTCAAAGGAAATAATCTATTCTTTGACATTGGCACTTGTGTAATGATTCTATTACTATTGTTCTTGTCAAAAATGGTGCATTTACCCTCATCAAAAATCAACTTATAATTCTTTTCTAGCATTTGACCAACACTTAAAAGATTGTGTTGAAGATGAGGTGTGTAATAGATATCACTTACTTGCTTGATGCCTTCTTTCGTTGGAACCTCCATGGCTCCAATGCCTTCAACTCGCCAATGACTTGTCATCTCCCAATCGGATGTCGGATTTGTATGAGGAGTCTAAAGTAGCAAAGAGTTCTTCTTTGCCACTCATGTGATTTGAACACCCAGTGTCCAAAATCCATGTATCATTCATATTTTGCTCTGTCTGGCCATAAGAAAGAAAGAGATTTGTGGACTCTTCCTCTTCTCCAAAATTTCCAAATTGACTGCTCTGGTTGCTGCTGCTTCCTTGCGAAGTCTTTGACCAACAATCTCGAGCATAATGGCCAGGTTTGCCACAATTGTAGCAAACTTGTTTTGATTTATCTCCTCCTTTTCCTTTGCCGGATTGTTTCCCTCTATATTGTTGTTGTCCTCCTCTATTCTGATTTCCACCTCTCGTTGGATGATCCTCCTCTCGTTAGGAGTTCCTCCTCTTTGATTATTCCTCGCCTCTGCCTCTTTGTTGTCCTCTCGCCATCGGCCTCTACCTCTTCCTTCATGTGTGGCAAAAGCTTTATCATCTCCTCCATAACTCGGTGGTAGGAGTTTCCCGTAACCTCTCTTCATGTGAGAGAAGTGAACCAGTTAGTGCATCAAAAGACAATGAGGTTAAGTCTTTGGATTCTTCAATAATTATTGCAACATAATTCCATTTAGGAAGAAGTGTTCTCAACACTTTCTTCACCATAACCTCTGGCTTAATATCTTCCCCTAGTGTGACCATTTTATCAACTACGGCTTTCACTCGCACGCAGTAATCTCCCACTTTTTCATTTTCTTGCATCCTGAGATTTTCAAAATCTCGTTTCAATGTTTGCAGTTTTACCTGTTTTACTTGGTCACTACCTCTATAGCTTTCTTTTAGGGCATTCCAGGCATCTTGTGCAATTACATAAGAGGCAACTCTAGGGAAGATACTTTTATCTAGGGCAGCATGTATGTGATAAAGGGCGAAAGCATTGTTCTTCTGTGCTTCTTTTCTAGCCTTTTTATCAGCATTAGAGAAAGCTGCCCATTCAATAGCAGTTGGTTCAGTATAGCCCTCTTCGACTACATCCCATAAACCTTTTCCTATCAAAAGGGTTTTCATTTTAATAGACCAATATTCATAGTCTCCTCCATTGAACTCAGGAATCGGAAGACTAGTATTGGATGCCATTGCATAATAAAAACAAACTTTATTTGAAGCAAACAAGTACTATAAAGCAGTACAAAGAGATTAATGATTCAAATCAAATCTCGCCTTTTTAGTACATTCAGGTTCTGCTTCGGAACTACTACTGATGACAATGACCTCAGGTTCTTCAGGATCCACTTCCTCTGGATCTTCTTCTTCTTCTTCAGCTTCTTCTTCTTCTCTTCTTCTTCTTCTTCTTCTTCTCGTTGCTTTGGGTTCAGGAGAGCGTGGTGAATAGCTCTCACTTGATTCTGCTGCCCGTACACCAGGTGTATAACTGGCACTTGCTTGATCCTTTGGAACAACTTCCTCTGGTACAACTTCCACAGGCTTGGACTCTTCAATCCTTTGTCCGAAGATGTTGTCTTCTGAATCTGCCTCATACCCTGAATCTGGCTTCCTCAGATGATCAATCACCCGATTTTCCACTCGACAAAACACTGTATGGAGACTTGTTCGTCGAACCCTTTCATCAAAGGATTCCGGTGTCTCTCGTCTCAAAATCGAGAGAAGTGCATTATAACACCCCCCAGACCGGATCATCTAACATTTCACGGGCACATTATTTCTCTTTTTCACAAAAAAGGCTCTTCAAACAAGGTTTTTAAAATTTTTATAAAGTCTTTTAAAAAAAAATTTAATAAATTTTTATATTTTTTTTAAATTACCTTTTAAATTAATTTATTAAAAAGATAATTTTAAAGAAAATATAATTTAAATTTATTAAATAATTTTAAAAACTTTAATAAAAAATTTAAAACCTTTAAATTTTTAAAAAAAAAATTTACCTTTTGTAAGCGGGTGATTCGACCCCGCGACCTCCCGGTTAACAGGCAGAAGACGTGACCGCTGCACCATGCGATGGAGTTGAAACTAAACAGGGAACACGTTCCCTTTAATCCTTCTTGGCGGCAATAACGACAAAAAAAAAATTTGTTTCTTTGCGCGTGTCAGGCGGGATTCGACCCCGCGACCTCCAAGCAAGCGACAAGATTAGTAGCCTAGAATCATAACCATGTTAGCCTAGAAGAAAAAGGAAGATAAAGAACATGTGATATATTACATTAGTCGAACCCTGGTTAGGTATGAGCTGAGATATGCATACATCGAAAAGCTCTATTTAGCAGTGGTTTTTGCAACTAAGAAGTTGCACCACAATATGGTAAGTCATACTACATATTGATGAGTCGAACGTATCATAATACACATACTACAAAGTGGATCATGCTACTGATAGAATTAAATCTTGAATTCATAAGACAACAATCAATCAAAGATCAGGTAATAGCAGATCAGTTAGTAGAGGCACCTCTTCAATATGATAGGCTTCTTGTCATAGAACTCTCTGATGATGCAATATTTGAATTATCGGTCACCCTAACCTGAAGAATCAGATAACAAATATAACATGATATTGTTATATGATGACTGAAATGTGAGCAAGGGGGTGGCAAAGGGATCATGTTTTTCATGCCACAAGGAGCTCTAATGCCCTTATCTTTTAAACTCGATTTTCCTTGCACCAACAATAATATTGAATACGAGGCCCTACTATTGGGTCTCCAAACAACTCTCACCATGAAGATTAAAAGGCTAAATATCTTTGGTGACTCCTTACTCATAGTCAACCAAGTCAAAGGAATCTATCAATGTAGGTGTCCTATCTTGAAAGCGTACAAGGAGCTTGTGGAAACTTATTGTAGACACCTAAAACGCATCATGTCGTTGATGACTACTCATACGGGACATTCTATAAGACCATATGCAAGATCTTGGACAAACTCCAAGATAAAGTAGTAGTTCTATCCACTCAATTTGGGCTCCTTGGCCTAATCAGTCTGAACTGCAGTTGAGACCTGAGGTCTATAGTCTGAACTACTACTAACACCTGTGGTTTACAAGCTAGACCACAACTATCACCTGTGGTCTAAAATAAAGTTCAGTTGGCCTTCATCTGAGCCAAATCGATTTGAACGCCCATTTTTTCTAGAAGAAGGTAGTTGAAGGATGAAAGATTCTAGAGGCTTCCAATCCAACTGTCCTAACCACATCTTCTTGATCTTGGCTTCTCCATGAAGCCACCCCTAGCCCTTGGGTAATCCTATAAGTACCCCTTAGAATTAGGGTAAACTATCAGAGAGTGCATTAGAGATTAGAGCAACGAAGCCCTATCGAATTATGGACTCACTTGAGTGCATTGAGAGGGAGTTTGGTTGCTATCCACTTGTTAACTAATGAAGCATCATGTCAATTAGTGCCATGGATGCCCTAAGGAGCTAGAATGCCAAGAAATGTAAATTTAAGCAAATGGAGGCCCAACAGTGCAATTCAATTGCCAATACAGTCAAAGGACACCAAGGCAACCCTTGATCATCAATTGGACAAGGAAGATCAATCCCACAACCCTATTTTTGGAGGGCAAATCTACTTGACTGCTCACTGCGGTTGACAACCATGGTGTACAGTGCATACCGCTCATCAGAGCTACGATTTACAATCGGTGAAATATCTCCTTATTGTTTCTTTTGCATTGTGCTTTATTAGACTAGATTAATCATCTTAGTGGTTTATTTAGCATTTTAGAGACCCTGACTAACCAAATTAAGGATTTCATTAGGATTATTTCATTATGTAAATTAGGACATGATTAGCTCATTTTCATGTTATAATTCCTCATTTCATGCAATTAATCCACCAGATTGATATATGTACTTTCTGTTTCTATGTTTCAAGCAATATTTATGAATTTGGTATAAGTATAGCATGTTTTGTTCATTTTCTTGATTTCATTAGTGTTATGGCATTTTCATGTTCATATCCTTTAAAGCACCTCATCATGAGAGGCTGCCTATGCTATTAATGCTTTTGTGTTGTTTCTTGACCGCAGGAAAGCATACTCGAAGGAGATTCAACCATCTAATTCCTTCTGCAATGCGAAGAAGAGGGTCAACTCCACCCTAGAGTAGTTTGTGTCACCCCGAATGGTTTGAAACTCACATTCGCCCTTGAAAGGGATTTCATATGCTTTTCATACTATAATAAGAGTATCAAAATGGTATCCCTAAGAGGGACACATTTGTAACCGGAATTGGTTTCTTTCTAAATGGAATAAAAGCATTCTTTTCTTTCCAATTTGTTGTCAATATTGCAATGCATTCTTTTGTATCTCTTATTTTGTTTACGCAGTAGGAATCATAGGTGTGATTCATAAGATGAATGCAATTTGACAATATCAAGTGATCTTTCGTTGACTTTGATTATGATTGTTGATATTATGACTACCCCCTCAAGAGATGATTCGATGAGGGTAGGACATTGAATAAAGTGACGAGTTGCTTGACCAAGATGATTAATTTGAATGATTTAAGACTTTTGCATGTTATTATTTGACAAGACCTATTTTAGCTATGATTTCAACTGTTAAGAGTAATTGTATATATCTATCCCGTAGAGAAGTTTGGTCATAATGGCATTCTTAGGGAATCAATATGATAGTAATTCCAATTATGCTTGTGTTGAATCACTATGGTCGATGATCTGCTAAAGATGTCATAGAAGAAATGAAATGAACACCTCGTTCTCATGGGGCAGTCTGGACATTGTGACTTTCTTTAAGATTTAACTGAAGTCATGTCAAGTCAACGATGATTAATTTACCCCAAATAACCTTATGGTATTTTACTCATATTTTTGGATTGCATGGATTTCAAGTCGCTGTAACCACCAAGTGTGTAGAATAAATGATTGAATACAAGGCACATTTGAATTTTGAATTATGTGAATGTTTTTGTTATTTTTGAAAATTTTGAGGAATCTAGATCATTGAATATTTTTAATTTTGCATTTTGAAACCTATCATGGTGAAAATTTGAGGGATTTTATTATTGGTTGCTAGCCGCGATTGTCAGTCACAGCTAGTTTTACCAAATTCCTTAGTCGTGGCTGACACCCGTGATCGGCAAACCCTAATTTTGTGTCTGCAGTTACCAGTCATGGCTAACGACAAATAGGAAAATATAAAAGAAAAATATTTCATTTTCAATTTCCTTAATTTTATTTGCCATATGGTGAGATAGAGAGAGCTTTGAAGGGAGAGAGTGAAAACCTGATATGGAACGTTGCTAAATCTTTCACCCATACCCATGGCTGACTGATCAAAGGCATCCACTAGTGGCAGAACCGGTGCTACAAAGGTAGCCCTCTGAACCTTTACTTTTGAATTACCAACTTAAAAATGAACCTCATTAATTAATGGGTAAAATGAACTCAATAAACTATTGGCAATGAACCACACCCTAGTTAGGATTTAGACTAGGCTAGTTAGAGGGAGGGTTTATTTTTTTTGTTTTTGGGGTTAATGGGATGGGAAATGACCTTGAAAGAGGTTTTTTCGTAGTCGCGGGTGGTAGTCGCGGTTCCCAATTGATAAATTAGGGATCGCGACTATCATTCGCAGTTGAATTCAAATCCCAATGATCATAAATTTGACTGTTGCACCGATTATGGGTGACAGTTGCGACTGAGCAACTTTGGAATTTTTTTTATTTTTTTTTATTTTTTTGCTGTATGATTTTAATTAATTTTTTTTTGAAATTTTCCAAGTAAAATTTTGATTTTTTTGAATGTTTTGAATGCACTTATGAATGTTTTTTCCTTTTTTAAGGATTTTTTAATTTATTTGTGTTTTTAAGTGTATTTTTTATGTTTTTGTAGTTTTAATTAATTTTTGTTATTATCTCCCCTTAGTTGACTTCTAGAGCATGAGAGTCCGAGTTATTTTGCACTCTTCTACGCAAGATGGATGACGTAGATCGGGATTGGTTCATAGTCATAGGCCTCAATTACATGTTTTGTCTTCCTTCCATTAGGGCCGATTAGGCCTACATGACTGCTTTGGCCCGCTGCTGGGATGCATGGACCAATACCTTTCACCTGCTGACTGGAGAGATCATAGTCACTCTAGAGGATGTATATTGCATCTTTCACATCCCTATTAATGGTGAGGCCATCAAATATTCACCTAATATGGCAAAGATAATGGTATTTTAGAGGGTATTTTGCACCCAGAGTGACAAGGCATTGAATGACATAGAGCATGAGGGCAGCCTATTGAGCATTGGTATAGGGCATGGGTCTTCTCATGATAGTATGTTGTGCTGGTGTATATCATTATACATATGCTTCTTCTGAATACATATGGCATGAGGTTCCCTTAGAACCTCCTAGAAAGGATACAGGATTTGCTGGCCAGCACAACTCAGGAGCCACTAATTTTGTCTTGGGAGAGAGCTCTCCTCGCATAGCTCTACAATGAGCTATACCACATCACACAATGGGGCCACATGGGAGTCAGGTGTAGTTTTCTACTCTAGATATGGATGTGGGAGAACATCACTATTGATCACCCTAGGGGACTACCTTTATGAATCAACAACATTGAAGAGGATCCCAATGCTATGCCACTTTTTGGCCTAGGGAGATCAAGGGATTTAGGAGTAGGTACCATGTAGGGGATCTGTAGTACTACATGGATCATATCATAGGGTTGATGATGAGGCCTGGAAATGCCTCAATCATAACATGTTTTGAACACTAAAATTGCCTATAAACTCTTATGTTTTATCTGATATGTTAGTTAAGTTGATTCAATATGCTATATATTAACCATTTTGCATGATCAATGTATTTGGAATATTATATGTTGATTTTTACAACTTTTTGCATAGTTTTATGTTCTTTTTGCTATGACTTGCTAAAATGATATGCTTAGAATAATAGCAACATTTCACTAATCATGTTTTGATTTGTATCAAGCATTTATTTCACCTAAATCTGGCAACAATGCAAGCAAACTGTTGCTGTGCAGCAAAAACTGGTCTTTCCCATGTAAATTCCAGCCAGCTATCCATAAATAGCAAGGCATGGAATTCACATGTGGAAAGAGATGAAGAACATTGGAATTTGATCTTAAGAGATAACCCACCTGAGAGATGTAGAAGAAATCACTGGAAAAGCACACATTTGTTCATTTCGAAGTATCTTTGGAATGAACAGATATCTTCAGAATGAGAGAAAACAGTGTCTTCGAAATGAGCGAATATTCAAAATGAAGAATGCAATGTCTTCGAAATGAGTGGATCTTAAGAATGAAGAATGCAGTATCTTCAGAATGAGAAATATTTGGAATGAAGAATGTAGTATCTTCATAATGAGCGATCTTCGAAATGAGAATTGCATTGTCTTCGAAATGAAGCCACTTATCTTCGGAATGAAAACAAAATGTGCTTTTTGACTTGTTGACCGATTTTTGAAGCCAAAAAAGAGAAATAAAGGTTGGAAAAGGTAAAGGAAAATATCTTCCATCTGTATTTGCCGTCATTGCCAACCAAAGCCATCATTAAGGGAAAGATCAAGTTTTAATCTTATTCTAGGATAAAATCAGAATTTGTTGCAGCATTGTAAGATTAGATCTTTTGAGATATTCACAATTTGTAATTAGATCATAGGACATCTATAAATATTGCTCCCATTCAGGTTGAGCCTAGTAGTAGTGGAGGTAGTGATATATGTAGAGAGAGTAAGGAAGCTAGCAGAAAGCAAAAAATAGGTAGAATTTGACTGTTACAGTCCTGTAACAGGTTTTCAGCAGAATTATTGTAATCATGTTCTTTTATCAATAAAGTGCACTAGTTCTATTTCATATTGCTTGTAAATAAGTGTGATTAAGATATATAGAGAGAGAGAGACTCATACCTTCTTCTGGACAAGGAGGTTGGCCACTTCCAGACCTAGGAGGAGGACTAATAAGCAGGTTTTTATTCTGATTTTGCTTACAGTGAGAATGAGTTGTAGAACTTGTTATTTCAATTGCTTGTAAACAGGTGACAATATCTCGTAGTATTAGTTTATTTATACTTAGATTAATCTTGTGCTTAATGTTTTAGTTGTAATATTTACTTTTAGCAAAGCTTCCATTTTATTTCAGACCGTTATTTCTAAAATTTGTTGTTTTTAGCAATTTCTTACATTCTGTGTTTTGCTGTCAACCCCTACATAGAAGATTGACAACCTTCTATTACAGAGTCTTGATAGGGTTTTGTTTTCCATGTTATAATTAGATTTCCATTGCTACAAAAGTAAATAGATTTCCTTTCTACAATTAGAATCAGACTTTCAATTCTACAACTATTATTTCTGCAACATAATTAGGTCTCATTCTGCAATTGTAAATCAGGATTTCATTTCTGCAATTAATGATTAGTTTCCAATTCTGCAACTTATATTAAGGTTTAATTCATACAATTTAGAAATAAGAATGTCCTAAAACCCCCCACACAACCGGTTCCACCAATAAGACCTGTTTCTCTAGATTGACCTAAGTTATAGCTATTTCACTTCTTCTTCCACAGATAGCCTTGTACATAGCCCTGGATTGACAAATTCATTGAGAATTAATGATGGTATAATGACTACGCATCATTTTGGCACCGTTTCCAGGGAATAGTGTTGCCAAAAAAAACAAACAGTCCAATAGTTGTAATCAGACTAAGTTGTGAAAATTTAGGTTAAAATTTGAATACAACAGCTGAGGAAGGTAACAACTATTGACTTAATTTATGTCATTCAAGAGTAAACATGAATGAATAATTCTAGGGATGAAAAAGGTAGAACTACCCCAAAGGATCCCTGGCTTGTTCCATTAAGGAGATCTTCACGCCTAAGGGGTGAATCACCTGTGTTTGAACTACCAGAAAGATTGATAGAAAAATCACCAGTCTCACCATCATTAGAATATTTTGAGAAAGAAAAATCACCAATTTTATCATCATCAGAATGTCCTAAGGAAGAAAATTCATCAGACTCATCATCAACAGAGAGGCTTGGACCTCTTGAGAGAACAATTTGGAAAGCTTTAACTTCTCCCAACAAACAAGAAACTATGGCAGAAGGAGGCAATATAGATGGCCAACATGGATATGTCCATAATGAAGGAGATGATAAGGATATGCTCCAACCTTCCAGAACATTTGAATATCCTATTCATCCGAATCCAACACAAAACTCTCCCATGAAAACCATTTCACCTTCGGTACTTCCAACCTTTCGAGGTGTTGTATCTGAAGATCCTGATCAGTTTTTGTTTGAATTCAAGGTAGTGTGTCAGACCTATGATTATATAAATGACAATCAGAAACTTAAATTTTTTCCCTCAACACTCAAGGATTCAGCATTGCGCTGGTTCATGAGCTTGGAGCCAAATTCCATAAGAACCTGGGATCAAATAGAAACTGTATTTTTAGATAAATATCAGGAATATTGCCGTGTAAGGAATAGGAAAGATGAGTTATTCAAAATTAAGCAAGAAGATGATGAAACATTGGAAGATTATCTTGATAGGTTCTCCTTTTTTCAAAGGAGATGTGGACTTGTAGAACCAAAATTATGTAAAACCATATTTTTGAGAGGATTGCAAGATGAATCCAGAGAAGTTTTAGATTTGATGGGAAAAGGGGATGTAACCACTATCAGTAATGATGAAATTGTGGATCTCTGTAGGAATTACTCTCGCACTAAGCAGAGAAGAAGAAAAATCCGCACAAATGGCACTGATGTGAAGGACCCGATAGAGGAACTTGCAAATTTCAAAGCCGATATTCTAGTGCACCTAAACACTACTTTGGGGGAAATGTCTGCAAAAGCAAAAAACATAGAACCTTTTGCAATTTATTGCCCAAGATGTAGAAATAAACATTTTTTACAGGAATGTCCTTTGAATAAAACATCTATCTCAGCCATTTGTAGTATCTGTTCAAAAAGGCATTCAACTGATCAATGCCACCTGCTACCACAACTCAAAACTATGTTAGAAAACTGGACCGAGGAACTCAACTACATTGGACCGAAACAAGGGGGAAATTTCTCTCAATACAAAAATCCCCCTTGTTTTCCTACAAATTGGGGGCATAATCTTGGTACTATGCCTTGGGGACAATCAGAACCACCCCAACGTGCTTGGAATTATCCTCAATGGAAAAATTCCCAAGAATGGCCACAAGAAAATTGGAGTAACCTAGCCTGGAATCAGAATTAAAACAACCCCTCATGGAATCAAAACAATACAGCTTGGAATAAAAATCAGACTAATCCACATTGGATGCAAAACCAACCACAGTGGAGTCGATGAATACCGATCCTATCCAAGGCAACAAAGGAATCAAGGACAAACTTAGCATTTGTTACCTGCACCTAATCAAATTTTTCAAGAAAAACAACAGCAAACACAGCAAGTGAAACAACCTCAAATTCCAGCTCAACTAGTCACTAATCCAAATAGCATGAGACAGACACCTCCTGTCTATGTGGCTGAAGCTGAAGAAAATGTTGAAATTAATGTTCTTGATTGTAGTAACATCCAAATTCGTTCAAGAAAAGTTATACCTGAACCAGTTTCAAATGAAATTAAAAAAATGAAGAGCAAGAATCATTGGAACCAGAGAAAGTCCAACCAACAATAGAGAGAAGAAAAATTGGAACCAAGAAAATCCAACCAACAATAGAGAAAGAGACAAAACCACAGGCAGAACAGTTACCAAGGATAATTCCATATCCTGAAAGATTCAATGCAATACCAAAAAATTCTGAGTTAGAATTGGTCAAAGAACTCAAAAAGTTGACTATATCATTGCCCTTGTTGCAAGCCATTAAGGAAATACCATAGATTAATAGTACTATCCAAAATTTGTGCATTAAAAGAGCAGGAAGAAAAAAGAAGGCATTTCTCAAAATAGTGCAGGTTGAAGGGAAGATAGCTGATCTCTTATTTGGAAAACTAGTACCTCCAAAGTATAGTGATCCAGGAAGCCCAATTATCATAGTCACCATAGGTTTAGTACCAATATCAAATGTCTTAGTAGATCTAAAAGCTGCAATAAATGTCATGACCAAGGATACAATGAAACAATTACAGCTCAAACATCTCAGCCCCACATTTACAGTTTTAGAAATGGTTGATAGGACAGTTGCAAAACCTGAAGGTATCATTGAAGATGTCCCTATAGAAGTTTTTTCTTGGGAATTCCCTGTATATTTATTGGTTTTACAACCAAGAAATTCAGCACATGGATATCCCATCATTTTGGTAAGACCTTGGCTTGCAACTGTAGCAGCCTTCATAGACTGCAGATCTGGAAATATGACTATTTCAAATGGTATTGATCTTAAACAGATTTCTTTATATCCTCCTGCAAAACCATCTAGCAAATTTTTAGGTCAGTTATGGTTTTCTGACTCAGATGAAGAACCAAAAGAGGTCATTTTTACACTAGCTACCTTAGTAGTAAGAGATCACATAGAATACCTCAGTGACATAGAAAATTTAGAAAATGAAACAATCCTGATGAATGTTCTACATGAACAAGGTTTAGAAGGAGAAGCAACAAATATCCAACAGTTGTTAAGTAATGAGGAGAATCAAAAATCTGAAGATGAACCATCCGTAATATCACGGGAAACTCTATTTCACTACCACATGGATGGCACCATCATCTGATTTTTCCTTCTCACTGTTCCATACAAGATATGCTTCCCTCAAGTAGCAATAAAATAGAAACTACTTATTTTCTCCCATCTCAGCAATGTCCTCTTAATCCCCTAATCACCAGGTATGAAGGAGTGAATTCAATCCTTCTAAATAAAAAACAAATATAAGTCCAGCCAGGCAAATTTCTAAACATTTACAGCCAGCTTGCTAGGGAAGAGGAAGAAAAATTGATAGTTGTCTTGTAGAAGCATGTTCATGCTTTTGCTTGGAACTACAAAGATATGTCAGGAGTTCATCCTGATATATGTACCCACAAAATTTATACTGAAGAAGTCAAGCCAATTAGACAACCCTAGAGAAGATTGAATCCTGCCTAAGAGATATTGTGAAGGAAGAAATTGAAAACCTTATGGAAGTAGGATTCATTTACCCAATTTCTGATAGTCAATGGGTTTCTCCATTGGTAATAGTTCTTAAGAAAAATAGAAAAATGAGAGTATGTGTAGACTATAGAGAGTTGAATAAGGTGACATACAAAGACCATTTTCCATTACCTTTCATAGATCAGGTGTTAGATACTCTTGTTCGGAAAAAGATACTTTTGTTTTCTTGATGGATTTAGTGGATATAATCAAATTCAGATTGCACCTGAAGATCAAAAGAAAACAACTTTTACATGTCCTTGGGGAACATTTGCCTATAGGGTTTTACCTTTTGGTTTGTGTAATGCCCAAACAACTTTTCAACGAGCAGTCCTAGCAATTTTTGCTAATCTAACCACCAAAAGTGTTGAAATATACATGGATGATTTCACAGTATGTGGACAGACTTTTGATTTTACATTGGAAAATCTTGACAAAGTCTTAACTCACTGTGAAACATACCGGTTATCATTGAATCCATAAAAATGCTTCATGATGATGAAGGAAGGGATAGTTCTTGGTCATAACATCTCTCCTGAAGGGATCCAAGTTGATCCAAAGAAGGTGGAAATTATCAAGAATCTCCTTCCTCCTAAAACTCAGACTAATGTCAGAAGCTTCCTAGGACACATTGGTTTTTACCGTAGGTTTATTCTCAACTTTAGTACAATAGACAGTCCTATGTTTGCCCTATTGACTAAAGATTCTGAATTCTCCTGGACTGTAAAGTGTCAGGAAGCATTTGAAGCTCTAAAAGAGAAATTAATAAATTCACCTGTGCTCAGAGGACCTAATTGGACATTACCATTTCACATACAGACTTATGCCTCCAATACAACAATTGGAGCAACATTAGGACAAATTGACAATGGTGAACACTATACCATCTACAACATTAGCAAGAACTTGACAAGAGCCGAGAAAAATTATACAACTGAGAAGGAATTCCTAGCAGTAATATATGCCATCAACAAATTCAGGCATTACATCAAAGGTTATCAAATATTTATTCACACAGATCATATAGCCATTAAGTATTTGATGAATAAACCTATGGTAAGTGCAAGAATTATTCATTGGTTGTTATTACTGCAAGAATTTGATATCACTATAATCAACAAACCAGGAAAAGCTAATGTTGTGGCAGATTTCTTGTCCAGGTTACAAAACACAGATGAAGGGGAATTAGTTGATGACACTTTTCTTGATGAAAAACTATTTGCTATATCAGTCCAATCACCTTGGTTTGCAGATATAGCCAATTATTTGGTCACAGGGAAAGTTCCTCCACATTTCACTTCAAAATAGAAAAAACAATTGATCAAACAGAGTTCTTCTTTTGAATGGATTAAGGGTATGCTTTTTAAATGCAGTCTTGACCATGTGTTACGTAGGTGCATCCGAAAGGATGAAGTGTATGATATCCTTAGAGCTTGTCATGATGAACCCTCAGGTGGACACTATTCTGTAAAAAGCATAGTTAGGAAAATCCTAGGGATAGGATATTATTGGCCATCTCTTCACAAGGATGTAAAAAAGTACATCAGGCATTGTGATGCATGCCAAAGAATGGGGAAACCCACTCATACAAATGAGATGCCACTGCAGCCTCAAATGGTTTTAGAACCATTTGAGAGGTGGGGGCTTGATTTTGTAGGACCTATTGATCCACATTATCAAGGAAAGGTGCATATTCTTGTATGCACTGATTACCTGACAAAGTGGGTAGAGGTGCGTGCTTTCAAACATGCTTGTGAAGAGAAGGTCGTTGATTTCTTGTATACTTAGATTTTTTAGAGATTTGGAGCTCCACGGTCTATCACCATAGACCAAGGACCCCAATTTACATCCAAAGTCATAAAAATATTTACAGAATTGTATGAAATCAAACATAGGAAATCATCACTTTATCACCCATAAGCAAATGGCCAGGTTGAGGTAACAAACAGGGAACTAGAACGCATCTTGACAAAAATAGTAGCTTTTCATAGGAGGAATTGGCTAGATAAATTACCTGAAGCAGTTTGGGCCTACAATACTACTTGGAAGTCCACTACTGGATTCACACCTTATGAACTAGTCTTTTGTAAAAAGCCCCTCTTACCTATTGAATTTGAGCTACTAACATTGCGCACAACATTGGAAATTGGAATTGAATTGTTGTAGGCATAGATAGATAAGATTTTACAGCTGAATGCATTGGATGAACTTAGATTGGATGCTCTACACAAAACTAAGGTAATTCAGGAGCAGAGGAAGCTGTGGCATGACAGTCACATTTAGCAGAGGAAACTTCAACAAGGAGATTGGGCTTTACTGTTTGATTCTCGCTATGAAGACTTTCCTAGAAAACTCAGAACTAGATGGTTGGGACCTTACTAGATTGAAGAGGTATTTGACAACGGAGCATCTCATCTATCTCCTATTGATGGGTCACAAAGGAAGTTGGTAGTAAATGGACATCGCCTCAGAGTGTACCATACACCTCTGACTAAAGAAGAATTCTTGCAGTAACTTGATAGTTTGGATACACAATAGGTGGAAGAGATTCCCTCTTCCACTTCAAAACAATCAGCATGATCATGGATTTCAAGAAAAAGCATAAAATACAAAAAAATCAGAAAAAAAAATAGAAAACAAAAAAATGAATAAATTTTGAGTATGAATTCCTTCATGGGCATGGTTTCAGGGGAAATCATGAAATTCCTTGGAAATCATGAAATTATTTCATGGGCATAGGCAGGATCAAGAAAAAAAAAAAAGAGAGAAAAATGAATAACTCAGCAGTTAAAACCTTTTCTTAAGGCACTACTGGGTTGGTATGCATGAAAACCAGTTTTCTGGCATGCATAACCTTGAGAAATTTTTGAACCATCATTGTACAAACTCACCAAGTGCACTTGTTTTGAAATGTTGCAGAAAATCTCAGCAGAACATCAATAAAGGCAGTCATTCTTCAAAACGGGCATTAACTATTTTTATCAGGTATATATTTCTTACATTTTTTCATTGTAAAATGATTGGTGTATAGTATATGACAATTAACCATTAGCATAAAAGGTATTCATAAGAGTTGGCATACTTAAAACATGTTTTGAAAATGAAAATATTGATTTATGCCTAATCTTCGAAACAAGAATGCCAAAAATAGTGCCTGTTGTATTATCTTCGGATTGAAATTGTCTTTGAAATGACAATTTGTCTTCAGAATGAAACTTGGTCTTTGGAATGACGATTTGCTGCATCATATTTGAAATAAGGATCTGTCTTCGGAATGACGATTTACCTTTGTAATACAGCCTAATCTTCGGAATGAGGATTGATCTTCGAAATGAGGATTAATCTTCGAAATGAAGATTTAAATTTGCAAAGAGGATTTGTCTTCGGAATGAAGACCTATCTTCGGAATGAAGTTATAATCTTCGAAATGAGGATTTGTCTTCGGAATGAAGACTCATATTTGGAATGAAGTCTTAATCTTCGGAATGAAGTTTTTAATCTTTGGAAAAAGCATTTTCCACATGGCATCCAGAAAGACAAGGTATGAAAAAAATCAAATTCTTTTAGCTGCATACGATAAAAAGGGACACGTGTCAGCAAGGATATGGTTTATTTTGCACGTGAGAATCTACGAACTGAATAGAAAAATTAAAACCAAATGAGGTAGATCTGACGACAAGGACATCCACATAATCATTAACGGACAGGTGTTCAGTGCAACAGTAGAAATGCATTCCACCTTCCTTTTTGAAGACGTGTTTGCAAAGTACAATGCTTAGGTTACGGTTCATTTCGAAGAAGAAGACAAGAAACAAGTGATGAGGCCTGGAAATGCCTCAATCATAACATGTTTTGTACACTAAAAATGCCTATAAACTCTTATGTTTTATCTGATATGTTAGTTAAGTTGATTTAATATGCTGTATATTAACCATTTTGCATGATCAATGTATTTGAAATATTATATGCTGATTTTACAGCTTTTTGCATAGTTTTGTGTTCTTTTTGCTATGATTTGCTACAATGGGATATGCTTAGAATAATAGCAGCATTTCACTAATCATATTTTGATTTGTTTCAAGCATTTACTTCACCTAAATCTGGCAACAAGCAAGCAAACATTGTTGTGCAAAGAAAATCTAGTCTTTCCCATGTAAATTCCAGCCAGCTGTCCATAAATAGCAAGGCATGGAATTCACATGAGGAAAGGGATGAAGACCATTAGAATTTGATCTTAGGAGATAACCCACCTGAGAGATGCAGAAGAAATCAATGGAAAAGCATACATTTGTTCATTCTCGAAGTATCTTCAGAATGAACAAATATCTTTGGAATGAACAGGATCTTCGGAATGAAGAATGCAACGTCTTCGAAATGAGCGGATCTTCGGAATGAAGCATGCAAGATCTTCAGAATGAGCGATCTTCGGAATGAGAATGCAGTATCTTTGGAATGAGCGATCTTCGAAATGAAAACTGCACTGTCTTCGAATGAAGCCACTTATCTTCGTAATGAAGAACAGAATGTGTTTTTGACCTTTTGACCGATTTTTGAAGCCGAGAAAAGGGAAATAAAGGTTGGAAAAAGTAAAGAGAAATATCTTCCATCTGTCTTTGCCGTCATTGCCGACCAAAGCCATCATTAAGGGGAAGATCAGGTTTTAGTCCTCTTCTAGGATAAAACCAGAATTTGTTGCAGCATTGTAGGATTAGATCTTTTGAGATATTCTTTGTTTGTAATCAGATCATAGGATAGCTATAAATATTGCTCCCGTTCAGGTTGAGCCTAGGTAGTAATAGCAGATAGATAGAAAATAGAGTAAGGAAGCTAGCAAAAAATACAGAGTATAACTAGAAATTGACTGTTACAGTCTTGTAATAGTTTTTTAGCAGAATTCTTGTAATCATGTCTTTTGATCAATAAAGTGCACCAGTTCTATTTCAAATTACTTGTAAATGAGTGTGATTAAGATTTAGAAAGAGAGAGAGACTTACACCTTCTTCTGGACAAAGAGGCTGGCCACTTCCAGACCTAGGAGGAGGACTAACAAAGCAGGTTTTTATTCTGATTTTGCTGCAGCAGAATGAGTCCTAGAACTTGTTATGTCAAATTGCTTGTAAATAGTTGACAATATTTGTAGTATTAGTTTATTTATGCTAAGTTTAATCTTGTGCTTAAAGCTTTTAGTTGCAATCTTACTTTCAGAAAAGTTTCCACTTTATTTTCAGATTGTTATTTTTAGAATTTACTATTTTTTAGCAATTTCCTGCATTTTTATGTTTTGCTGTCAAAATCTGAACAGAAGATTGACAACCTTCATTACATAATTTTGATAGTTTTTATTTCCACATTAGATCTAGACTTTCATTACTGCAAAAGTAATTAGATTTCCTTTCTGCAATTAGGATCAGACTTTCAATTCTGCAACTGTTAATTCTGCAATATAATTAGGTCTCATTCTGCAATTGTAATTAGGACTTCATTTCTATAGTTAGTGATTAGTTTCCAATTCTGCAACTTAGATTAAGATTTAATTCATGCAATTTAGAGATAGGAATGTTCCAAAACCCCCACAAAACCGGTTCCACCAATAAAGACTTGTTGCCCTAGATTGACCTAAGTTATAGCTGTTTCACTTCTTCTCCCGTAGATAGCCTTGTACACTGCCCTGGATTGACAGATTCATTGAGAATTAATGATGGTATAACGACTACGCATCATTTTGGCACCGTTGTCGGGGATATAGTGTTGTCGAAGAAAACAAATAGTCCAATAGCTGTAATCGGACTAAACCGTGAACATTCAAAGTTAAAATCAATATAACAACAGAGTAAGATAACAACTATTGACTTAATTTATGTCATTTAGGAGTAAACATGAATGAGTAAGTCTAGGGAGACCCCAAAGGATCCCCGGCTTGTCCCATTAAGGAGATCTTCACGCCTAAGGGGTGAATCACCTGTGTTTGAACTACCCGAAAGATTGATAGAAAAATCACCAGCCTCACCATCAAGAAACATTTTGAGAAAGGGAAATCACCAATTGTATCAACAGAATATCTTAAGGAAGATAATTCATCAGACTCATCAACATAAAAGCTTGGACCTCTTGAGAGAACAATTTGGGAAGCTTTAACTTCTCCTAGGAAACAAGAAACTATGGCAGAAGGAGGCAATGTAGATGGCCAGCATGGCTATGTTCATAATGCAGGGGATGATCAGGATATACTCCAACCATCCGTAACATTTGAATATCCTATTCATCTGAATCCAACACAAAACTCTCCCATGAAGACCATTTCACCTTCAGTACTTCCAACCTTCCGAGGTGTTGTATCTGAAGATCCTGACCAGTTTTTGTTTGAATTCAAGGTAGTGTGTCAGACCTATGATTATATAAATGACAATAAAAAACTTAAGGTTTTTCCCCTCAACTCTCAAGGATTCAAAGATTACGCCGGTTCATGAGCTTAGAGCCAAATTCCATAAGAACCTGGGATCAAATGGAGACTGTATTTTTAGACAAATATCAGGAATACTACCGTGTAAGGAATAGAAAGGATGAGTTATTTAGAATCAAGCAGAAGATGATGAGACCTTGGAAGATTACCTTGATAGGTTCTCCTTTGTTCAAAGGAGATGTGGACTAGTAGAACCAGAATTATGTAAAACCATCTTTTTGAGAGGATTGCAAGATGAATCCAGAGAAGTTCTGGATTTAATGGGAAAAGGGGATGTAACCACTCTCAGTAATGAGGAAATTATGGATCTCTACAGGAATTACTCTCGCACTAAGCAGAGAAGAAGAAAAAGCCGCACAAATGGTACTGATGTAAAGGACCTGATAGAGGAACTTGCAAATTTCAAAACTGATATCCTAGTGCATCTAAACACTACTTTAGGGGAAATCTCTCGCAAAAGCTAAAAACACAGAACCTTTGGCAATTTATTGCCCAAGATGTAGAAGTAAACATGCTTTGCAGGAATGTCCTTTGAATAAAACAACCATCTCAGCCATTTGTAGTATCTCGTTCAAAAAGGCATTCAACCGATCAATGCCACCTCGCTACCACAACTCAAAACCGTGTTAGAAAACCAGACCGAGGAACTCAACTATATTGGACCAAAACAAGGGGGGAATTTCTCTCAATATCAAAATCCCCCTCGTTTTCCTACAAATTGGGGGCATAATCCTGGTACTATGCCTTGGGGACAATCGGAACCACCCCAACGTCCTTGGAATTATCCTCAATGGACAAATTCCCAAGAATGGCCACAATCAAATTGGAGTAACCCAGCCTAGAATCAGAATCAAAACAACCCCTCATGGAATCAAAACAATCCAACTTGGAATCAAAATCAGACTAATCCACATTGGGTGCAAAACCAACCACAATGGAATCAGCAATACCAGTCCTATCCAAGGCAGCAAAGGAATCAAGGTCAAACTCAACATTTGTTGCCTGCACCTAATCAGAATTTTCAAGAAAAACAACAACAAACACAACAAGTGAAGCAACCTCAATTGCCACCACCAATACTAATCCAAATATGTAAGACAGACACCTCCTGCCTATGTGGTCAAGTCGAAGAAAATATTGAAATTAATGTTCTTGATTGTAGTGATATTCAACTCCGTTCAGAAAAGTTGTACCCTGAACCAGCTTTTAATGGAAACCAAAGATAATGAAGAGCAAGAATCATCGAAACCAGAGAGAATCCAACCAACAAAAGAAACAAAAAAATTGGATCCAACAATAGAAAAAGAGACACAAGCAGAACAATTACCAAGGATAGTTCCATATCCTGAAAGACTTAATGCAATACCAAAATTTCTCGAGTCAGAATTGGTCAAAGAACTCAAAAAGTTGACTATCTCATTACCCTTATTGCAAGCCATTAAGGAAATACCAAAAATTAACAGTACTGTCCAAAATTTGTGCATTAAAAGAGCAGGAAGAAAGAAGAAAGCATTCCCCAAGACCTGTACAAGTTGAAGGGAAGATAGCTGATCTCTTATCTGGAAAACTACTACCTCCAAAGTATAGTGATCCAGGAAGCCCAGTTATCACAGTCACCATAGGTTCAATACCAATATCAAATGTTTTAGTGGATCTAGGAGCTGCAATAAATGTCATGACTAAAGATACAATGGAACAATTACAGCTCAAACATCTCAACCCCACATTTACAGTTTTAGAAATGGCTGATAGGTCAGCTGCAAAACCTGAAGGAATCATTGAAGATGTCCCTATAGAAGTTTCTTCTTGGGAATTCCCTGCAGATTTTCTGGTTTTACAGCCAAGAAATTCAGCACATGGATATCCCATTATTCTGGGAAGACCTTGGCTTGCAACTGCAGCAGCCTTCATAGACTGCAGATCCGGAAATATGACTATTTCAAATGGTATTGAGCCGAAACAAATTTCTTTATATCCTCCCCGCAAAACCATCTAGCAAATTTTTAGGTCGGCTTATGGTTTTCTCGACTCAGATGAGGAACCAAAAAGAGGTCATTTCTACACTAGCTACCTTAGTAGTAAGAGAACACATAGAAGACCTCAATGACACATAAAACTTAGAAAATGAAACAATCCCGATGAATGTTCTCCATGAACAAGGTTTAGAAGGGGAAGCAACAAATATCCAACAGCTTGATAAGTAATGAGGAGAATCAAAAATCTGAAGATGAATCATCGATGCTATCACAAGGAAACTCTGCTTCACTATCACATGGATGGCACCATCATCCGATTTTTCCTTCTCACCTGCTCCATACAAGAAATGCTTCCCTCAAGCAGCAATGAAACAGAAACCGCTTCGTTTCTCCCATCTCAAGAATGTCCTCTTAATCCCTTAATCACCAAGTATGAAGGAGTGAATTCAGTCCTTCTAAATACAAAACAAATAGAAGTCCAGCCAGGCAAATTTTTGAACATCTACAGCCAGCTTACTAGGGAAGAGGAAGAAAAATTGATAGTTGTTTTGTAGAAGCATGTTCATGCTTTTGCTTGGAACTACAAAGATATGTCAGGAGTTCATCCTGATATATGTACCCATAGAATCTATACTGAAGAAGTCAAGCCAGTCAGACAATTTCAAAGAAGATTGAATCCTGCCTTAAGAGATATTGTGAAAGAAGAAATTGAAAAACTCCTGGAAGTAGGATTCATTTACCCAATTTCTGATAGTCAATGGGTTTCTCCATTGGTAATAGTTCCTAAGAAAAATGGAAAAATGAGAGTATGTGTAGACTACAGAGAATTGAATAAGGTGACATACAAAGACCATTTTCCATTACCTTTCATAGATCAAGTGTTAGATACTCTTGCTGGAAAAAATACTTTTGTTTTCTTGATGGATTTAGTGGATATAATCAAATTCAGATTGCACCCGAAGATCAAGAAAAGACAACTTTTACATGTCCATGGGGAACATTTGCCTATAGGGTTTTACCTTTTGGTTTGTGTAATGCCCCAAGAACTTTTCAAGTGAGCAGTCCTAGCAATTTTTGCTGATCCGACCACCAAAAGTGTTGAAATTTACATGGATGATTTCACAAGATGTGGACAAACTTTTGATTTTACATTGGAAAATCTTGATAAAGTCTTAACACGCTATGAAACATACCACTTATCCTTAAATCCAGATAAATGCTTCATGATGATGAAGGAAGGGATAGTTCTTGGTCATCACATCTCTCCTAAAGGGATCCAAGTTGATCCAAAGAAAGTTGAAATTATCAAGAATCTCCTTCCTCCTAAAACTCGGACTAATGTCGAAGTTTCCTAGGACACATTGGTTTTTACCGCAGGTTTATTCCCAACTTTAGTACAATAGCCACCCTATGTTTGCCTTATTGACTAAAGATTCTGAATTCTCCTGGACTACGAAGTGTCGAGAAGCATTTGAAGCTCGAAAGAGAAATTGATAACTCCACCTGTGCTCAGAGGACCTAATTGGACATTACCATTTCACATTCAGATCGATGCCTCCAATACAACAATTGGAGCAGCATTAGGACAAATTGATAATGGTGAACATTATACCATCTACAACATTAGCAAAAACTTGACAGGAGCAGAGAAAAATTATACAACAACTGAGAAAGAATTCCTAGCAGTGATTTATGCCATCAACAAATTCAGGCATTATATCACAAAGTTATCAAATATTTATTCACACAGATCATACAACCATTAAGTATTTGATGAATAAACCTATGGTAAGTGCAAGAATTATTCGTTGGTTGCTGTTGTCTGCAAGAATTTGATATCACCATAATCAACAAACCAGGAAAAGCTAATGTTGTGGCAGATTTCTTGTCCAAAGTTGCAGAACACGATGAAGGGGAATTAGTTGATGACACTTTTCCTGATGAAAAACTATTTGCTATATCAGCACAATCACCTTGGTTTGCAGATATAGCCAATTATTTGGTCACAGGGAAAGTTCCTCCACATTTCACCTCAAAACAGAAAAACAATTGATCAAACAGAGTTCTTCTTTTGAATGGATTAAGGGTATGCTTTTTAAGTGCAATCCTGAACATGTGTTACGTAGGTGCATCCGAAAGGATGAAGTGTATGATATCCTTAGAGCTTGTCATGATGAACCCTCGTGTGGACACTATTCTGTAAAAAGCACGATTAGAAAAATCTTGGGGATAGGATATTATTGGCCATCTCTTCACAAGGATGTGAAAAGTACATCGTGCATTGTGATGCATGCCAAAGAATGGGGAAACCCACTCATACAAATGAGATGCCATCGCAGCCTCAAATGGTTTTAGAACCATTTGAGAGGTGGGGGCTTGATTTTGTAGGACCTATTGATCCACCTTCTCAAGGAAAGGTGCATATTCTAGTATGCACCGATTACTTGACAAAGTGGGTAGAGGTGCGTGCTTTCAAACATGCTCGTGAAGAGAAGGTCGCTGATTTCTTGTATACTCAGATTTTTCAGAGATTTGGAGCTCCACGGTCTATCACCACAGACCAAGGACCCCAATTTGCATCCAAAGTCATAAAAGTATTTACAGAATTGTATGAAATCAAACATAGGAAATCATCACCTTACCACCCACAAGCAAATGGCCAAGTTGAAGTAACAAACAGGGAACTAGAACGCATCTTGACAAAAATAGTAGCTTTTCATAGGAAAAATTGGCTAGACAAACTACCTAAGCGCTTTGGGCCTACAATACTACTTGGAAATCCACTACCGGATTCACACCTTATGAATTAGTTTTTGGTAAAAAGCCTCTCTTACCTATTGAATTTGAACTTCTAACATTACATACAACATTTGAAATTGGAATTGACTTGTCGCAGTACATACAGATAGGATTCTCGCAACTGAATGCATTGGATGAACTTAGATTGGATGCTCTGCACCAAACTGAGGTAATTCAGGAGCAGAGGAAGTCGTGGCATGACAACACATTCAAGAGAGGAAACTTCAACAAGGAGATTGGGCTTTACTGTTCGATTCTCAATATGAAGACTTCCCTGGAAAACTGAGAACTAGATGGTTGGGACCTTACTGGATTGAAGAGGTATTTAACAATGGAGCAGCTCGCTTATCCCCCATTGATGGGTCACGAAGAAAGTTGGTAGTGAATGGACATCGCCTCAGGGTATACCATACACCTCTGACTAAAGAAGAATTCTTGCAGCAACTTGATAGTTTGGATACACAACAGGTGGAAGAGAATCCTTCTTCCACTTCAAAACAATCAACATGATCATGGATTTCAAGAAAAAAAGAAAATACAAAAAAATCAAAAATAGAAAACAAAAAGATGAATAAATTCCGAGTATGAATTCCTTCATGGGCATGGTTTCAGGGAAATCATGAAATTCCTTCATGGGCATAGTCGGATCAAAAAAAAAAAGAGAGGAGAGGTAAAAAAAAAGAGAGAAAATGAATAACTCAAGGGAAAACCTTTTCTTAAGGCACTACCGAGTTGGTGTGCATGAAAACCAGTTTTCTGGCATGCATAACCTTGAGAAATTTTTGAACCATCATTGTACAAATTCACCTAGTGCACTTGTTTTGAAATGTTGTAGAAAATCTTAGCAAAATATCAACAAAAGCAGCCATTCTTCAAAACTGGCATTAACTGTTTTTATCGTATATATTTCTTACATTTCTTCATTGTAAAATGATTGGTATATAGTATGTGACAATTAACCATTAGCATAAAAGGTATTCATAAGAGTTGGCATACTTAAAAACATGTTTTAAGAATGACAATATTGATTTCTCCTAATCTTCGAACAAGAATGCCAAAAACAATGCTCGCTGTATTATCTTCGAAATGAAATTGTCTTCGAAATGACAAAAAATGGATGTTGCACTTTGTCTTCGAAAGAAACTTTGTCTTCGAATGACAATTTGTCTTCGTAATGAAACTTGGTCTTCGTAATGACGATTTGCTCATCATCTTCGAATGAAGATCTATCTTCAATGAAGGGTCTGTCTTCGAATGACGATTTCTTTCACAATACAATTTGATCTTCGGAATGAGGATTAATCTTCGGAATGAGGATTGATCTTCAGAATGAAGATCTATCTTCGGAATGAAAATTTTGCAAAGAGGATTTGTCTTCAGAATGAAGACCTGTCTTCGGAATGAGGTCATAATCTTCGGAATGAGGATTTGTCTTCGAATGAAGACTTGTCTTCGGAATGAAGTCATAATCTTCGGAATGAAATTTTGTTTGCATTTTCGAAAAGAGCATTTCCACGTGGCATCCAAGAAAATAAGGTACGACAAAATCAAGATTTTTTCTTAATTGCATGCGAAGAAGGGACACGTGTCAATCAACACATGGTCTATTTTTGCACTCATTGGAAATACGGAGAATCTGCAACCATATGCCACCAGTTTTTAATGTCAATTAACATGCACGTGAGAATCTGCAAAACTAATGAGGTGGATCTGACGGCAAGGACATCCATGCAATTATCAACGAATAGGTGTACAATGCAGAAGTAGATATGTGTGCCATCCTTCTTTTCGAAGACGTGTTGCGAGGTACAGTGCACAGAATACGGCTCATTCCGAAGAAGAAGAAGAAGAAAAGGGCAACGAAGGTTCTAACTTAAAACTCTGCAAATTTGCAACAGAAAATAGCCAAAAATCTTGCAATAGAACAGCAGCCGTAGTATACGATTTTTAAACAGAGAAAAATGGGGCGAAAGATCAGAACAGAGCCCGCAGACACCAATTACCTCCGAGAAAATCTTGCAGTTGTGCAGATTTTTGAAGACGGAGGATTTATGACATTTTTGGATAAATTCAATGGGTCTTCTGAAGATTTAGCTGGCATGTTTGCCCATACGTTCAGTAAACAACCGAGCACATGTCAACGACATGTCTATTGAGGTAAGCCCTAAAATTTTAAGTCAGATTACAGAGCTGCCATTAGAGGGAATTTCAATTACTAGATCTCGGCAAGAACACATTGGCAAATGTAGTTAATCAGCTTGTAGAAGAAAATGATAGAGAACTCGAATACTTAACCCATAACAACACATGCAAAGGGTTAAAAAGGGCCAGCTAGCAGGAACCCTGGGATGAAGTAGCCACCGGGTGATTAAGTTTTTGACCCGTGAAGGGCGAGATGTGCCGTTGTCGTGGCATCATCTGTGAATTTTGAACCATCTCGTACATGGTAGACAACAACCGAAGTTAGGGTAAATCTTCCCCTGTATTTGTATCAAGAATTAAAGAACATGGCAAAAAGATATCAGGAGGGTAAAGGAAGCCTTCGCCATCATGGCCTTATTAAATTAATTTGCCAACATCATTTTAGAGGAAACCCTAGGAGTTTTGACAGGTTTTACTCTAACCTAAATGATGTCATTTTTGGGGATGAAAGTGAGGAAGAAGAAGAGCCAAATATCGCTATGTTGCTGCAGAAGAGGAAACAAGTTGCTACAAAAATGTTGCAGAGGATGTTGCAGAAGAAGTTGCAGAAGGTGCCCCTGAAGCTGTTACAAACTACACCCCACAGAGATAGAAAACCTTGCTCCTGAACCATCAACTTCACAGGCTAAGAGACAAAAGAGAAGAGGATCTGGAACTAGCAGCAGAGCAGAAAAACAAAAGAAAGTTTGGTTTGCTGAAGCTGCAACTGACTTATCAGAGCAGAGAAGTGAAACAAGGGAAACAGAGGCATCAAAAACTGACCCCATGACCCCTGTTGTCACCGGAAAATAGAGCAAAAAGAAGAAATTTGCATCTGGAACTAGGAGGTCTACAAGAATCCATTTGAAAGAAACTCGTAATAGGTCATGGAGGAAGAAGATAGACCAAGTAGCCCAGATGTCACAAAAATACAACCAGCATCTGATAACTTTCCAGAATTCCCTGAACAGATAGCTGAGGCAAAAACTGAGCAAATTGGTTTGGAAGAGGCTACAGTTCAACAGGCTACAGATATGGTAGATGCCCTTATAGACAGTCTCACAGAGCCTCCTGAACAAGAACAAACTATTGCAGTAGAAGAAGAAAATTTGGTTGAACAGCCAACTGCAACTGATTTGTCTGCATCAGCTTCTGAAGTAGAAACAGAAGTGGAAGACATCACTGAGCAGCTGAGGGCAGCAAGAAGTGTTGTCAAAACATAGACCAAATGGATCACAGAGAAAGAAAGCATCATTGAGATGCAAGAAAGAAAAATTGTAGAACTTCAACAGGAAGTGGCAGAACTAAAACAATTGTTGTTGTCACAATCTGAAAAGCAGCCAGCTATGTCCCATGATGAAGATAATTTGGCTCAATTGCTTCTGGGTTTATCAAGAGCAGATGACTCTGTTGAGGCAGACATAGAAGTTCATCCTGAAATAGCACTCCTTCATTCTGAAGAAGTGCCTGTTCATTCTGAAGCAGTGCCTTCTTGTTCTGAAGATGCTTCAAAAATGGTGAGAAATATTGCAGAAGATGTTGAAAATGAACCACCAACACAGAAACAGTCCCAACAGCAAGAAAATGCTCAAGTAAGTACTCCTACTGAGGTCCCTGCATTTCAACTTGTTACACTTCCAATAGAAACAAAGATAAGGGGGTACAAGTAGAAATACTATCTGATGACAACCCCATAGAAATAGCAAATAAGGGGGTGCAAGTAGAGATATTGACAGATGAACAGCCAATGGAAGTGGCAGAAAAAGGAGTTCAGACAAATCTGTTGCCTAGGATCCCCCCTGTAGTAAGACCACCTAATACTGTGTCCCTAGAGCAATACAATGCAGACATAGCTAGCTGGATGATTAGATATGAACAACTTGCCAATAAAACTGAAAAATTCAAACTAGAAGCAAAACAACTAGAAGCCAAGGACACAAAAATTTAGGCATTGAAAGAAAAGGTATATGACTTGTGCCAAATTGCTGAGTTTTTAGTCCAATTTAGACGGCCAGCCAGATTTTACAGCCTTATTTTGAAGGAAAATACCTTAGATGGCAAGTCATGAGGATTACTTCAAACCTTCCATACAAATTGGACACTATTGAAGATTTTCTAGAGGCATATTTTGACAGTCCTTTTGAGCAGAAAAATCTTTTGTGTGAACTATTTTTGCATAGTTTCTTCATTCCAGAGGAAGTTGACTCTCATCCTCAAATCTACATTGGAGATGTTCAGTTGAGAGCATTCATGTCTACTGTGCAAAATCAGCTTTATTGGGATCATGAGAAAAGGTAGAATAAAGTGATTGAAACAAGGGCTGAGTTGTTAGTCAGAGCAATCCAGCCAAATCACCTAAATATCACTCAGAAGCACTTCTCAATGATGAACAGGGATGATATTAAGAGAATGTACTTGAACAATTTGAGGGACTGTGTGACCAGATTTAACAATTTTTGTGATCACAATTTCTTCCCAGCATTGTCAATATGCAGAGACAGATGGAATGAACTTTCCATGTCTTTAAGGAAAAGAGAACCTATCTCCCCCATCAATCTAGAGTGGTCCGAAGAAGAGCAGAAGGTGTAGTCCAACTGATCCAGATCATGCAAGATAACCGGATAGGTCTCAGGTTCGAGGCCTCCAACCATCATTACTCCTAGCCCCATTTTACTTTGAAGAAGATGAACAACTTGATGAACAATTTGAAGATTGGCTCGTAAACATTCAGAAAACAGGGGATATTACATAGGCAAGAAGTTATTCTACAGTTCATGGAATCTAAACATGGACATATGTGATTCCATAGCTCAACGTAATGCATGAGGGCATGCATTAATATAAGTTGGGGGAAATGATGAGGCCTGGAAATGCCTCAATCATAACATGTTTTGTACACTAAAAATGCCTATAAACTCTTATGTTTTATCTGATATGTTATTTAAGTTGATTTAATATGCCGTATATTAACCATTTTGCATGATCAATGTATTTGAAATATTATATGCTGATTTTACAGCTTTTTGCATAGTTTTGTGTTCTTTTTGCTATGATTTGCTACAATGGGATATGCTTAGAATAATAGCAGAATTTCACTAATCATATTTTGATTTGTTTCAAGCATTTACTTCACCTAAATCTGCAACAAAGTAAGCAAACCGTTGTCTGCAAGAAATCGGTCTTTCCCATGTAAATTCCAACACTCGTCCATAAATAGCAAGGCATGGAATTCACATGAGGAAAGGGATGAAGACCATTAGAATTTGATCTTAGGAGATAACCCACCCGAGAGATGCAGAAGAAATCAATGGAAAAGCATACATTTGTTCATTCCAAGTATCTTCGAATGAACAGATATCTTCGAATGAAAGATCTTCGAAATGAAGAATGCAACGTCTTCGGAATGAGCGGATCTTCGGAATGAAGCATGCAGTATCTTCGGAATGAGCGATCTTCGGAATGAGAATGCCGATCTTCGGAATGAGCGATCTTCAGAATGAAAACTGCACTGTCTTCAGAATGAAGCCACTTATCTTCTAATGAAGAACGTAATGTGTTTTTGACCTTTTGACCGATTTTTGAAGCCGAGAAAAGGGAAATAAAGGTTGGAAAAAGTAAAGAGAAATATCTTCCATCTCTCTTTGCCGTCATTGCCGACCAAAGCCATCATTAAGGGAAAGATCGAGTTTTAGTCCTCTTCTAGGATAAAACCAGAATTTGTTGCAAGATTGTAGGATTAGATCTTTTGAGATATTCTTTGTTTGTAATCAGATCATAGGATAGCTATAAATATTGCTCCCGCTCAGGTTGATCCTAGGTAGTAATAGCAGATAGATAGAAAATAGAGTAAGGAAGCTAGGATAAATACAGAGTATAACTAGAAATTGACTCACATAAGTCCTGTAATAGCTTTTTCAAGAGAATTCTTGTAATCATGTCTTTTGATCAATAAAGTGCACCAGCTTCTATTTCAAATTATTTGTAAATGAGTGTGATTAAGATTTAGAAAAAGAGAGAGACTTACACCTTCTTCTGGACAAAGAGGCTCGGCCACTTCCGCACCTAGGAGGAGGACTAACAAAGCAGGTTTTTATTCTGATTTTGCTGCAGCAGAATGAGTCCTAGAACTTGTTATGTCAAATTGCTTGTAAATAGTTGACAATAATTGCAGTATTAGTTTATTTATGCTAAGTTTAATCTTGTGCTTAAAGCTTTTAGTTGCAATCTTACTTTCAAAAAAGTTTCCACTTTATTTTCAGGTTGTTATTTCCAAAATTTACTATTTTTCAGCAATTTCTAGCATTTTTATGTTTTGTTGTCAAAATCGAATGAAGATTGACAACCTTCTCGTTACATAATTTTGATAGTTTTTATTTCCACATTAGATCTAGACTTTCATTACCACAAAAGTAATTAGATTTCCTTTCTGCAATTAGGATCTGACTTTCAATTCTCGCAATCGTTAATTCTGCAATATAATTAGGTCTCATTCTCGCAATTGTAATTAAGACTTCATTTCTGCAGCTAGTGATTAGTTTCCAATTCTGCAACTTAGATTAAGATTTAATTCATGCAATTTAGAGATAGGAATGTTCCAAAACCCCCCACAAAACCGGTTCCACCAATAAAGACTTGTTGCCTTAGATTGACCTAAGTTATAGCTGTTTCACTTCTTCTCCCGTAGATAGCCTTGTACACTGCCCTGGATTGACAGATTCATTGAGAATTAATGATGGTATAACGACTACGCATCAATAGGACAAGCGAATATTTTGAACTAAAACCCTACAAATTTGCAACATAAAAAAACCAGAGATCTAGCAGAGAAATAGCAGTAGTAGTAAACAGTTTTTAAACAAAAAATATAGGGCGAAAGATCAGAATGGAACCTGCAGATACCACCTACCTCCGAGAAAATTTGGCAGTCCTACAGATTTTTGAAGATGGAGGGTTTATGCCATTTTTGGATAAGTTTAATGGGTCTTCTGAATATTTGGCTGGCATGTTCGCCCATACATTTAGAAACAACCGAGCACATGTTAACGACATGACTATTGAGGTAACCCCTAAAATTTTAAGTCGATTACTCGAGTCTGCCATTAGAAGGGATTTCAATTTCTAGATCCGGCAAGAATACATTGGAAAATGTAGTTAATCGGTTTGTAGAAGAAAATGATAGAGAGCCGGAGTATTTAACCCATAACAACACATGCAAAGGGTTAAAAAGGGCCAACCTACGAGAACCCTGGGATGAAGTAGCCACCTGGATAATTAAATTCCTAACCTGTGAAGGGCAGTATGTGCTGTTGTCAGGGCATCATCTACGAATTTTAAACCATCTTAGACATGGTGAGTAGCAACCAAAAGTTAGGGTAAACCTTCCCCTGTAACTGTATCAAGAATTAAAAAACATGGCAAAAAGATATTAGGAGGGAAAAGGAAGTCTTCGCCACCATGGCCTTATCAAACTAGTTTGCCAACATCATTTTAGAGGAAACCCTAGAGTTTTGATAGGTTTTACTCTACCCTAAATGATGTCATTTTTAGGGATGAAGATGAGGAAGAAGAAGAACAAGATACTGTTGACGTTGCTACAGAAAATGTTATAGAAGATGCTACAGAAGGTGCTACAGAAGCTGTTATAGAAACAAAAACACACCCAATAGCAGTAGTAGAAAACCTTGCTCCTGAACCCTCAACTTCACGAACCAAGAAACAAAGAAAAAGAGGATCTGGAACTGGCAGCAGAGCAAAAAAACAAAAGAAGGTTCATTTTTTTGGAGTGACTACTAATTTGACAGAACAAGAAATAATAAGGGAAACAGAGGCATCTGAAACTTTCCTCACAACCCCTGCTGACACCAGGAAGTAGAGCAAAAAGAAGAAGTTTGCATCTGAAACTAGGAGGTCCACCAGAATCCATTTGAAAGAAACAGCAGAACAAGTTATGGAGGAAAAAGAAGGACAAAACAGCCCATATGTCACAGAAATACAACCAGCCTCTAAAAAATTTCTAAAATTCCTTGAACAGATAGCTGAGGCAAAAATTGGGCAAGATAATTTGGAAGAGGCTACAGTTCAACAGGCTACAGATATGGTGGATACAATCATAAGCAGTTTCATAGAACCTATTGAACAAGAGCAAATTATTGTAGAAGAAGAGATAATGGTTGAACAACCAACTGCAACTGATTTGTCTGCATCAGATTCTGAGGCAGAAACAGAAGTGGAAGACATCACAGAGCAGTTGAGGGCAGCAATGAGTGTTGTCAAAACACAGACCATATGGATTTTAGAGAAAGAAAACATCATTGAGATACAGAAAAGAAAAATTGCAGAGCTTCAGCAAGAAGTGGCAGAATTGAGAAAAATGTTGTCACAGTCTGAAAAATAGCCAAATGTATCCTTTGATGAAGACAATTTAGCTCAATTGCTTTTGGGTCTATCAAAGGCGGATGACTCCGTTGGAGACAGACATGGGCGTTCATTTTGAAGCAGCACTCCTTCATTCCGAAGAAGTGCCTGTTCATTCCGAAGCAACACCATCTCATTCTGAAGCATTGCCTTCTTGTTCTGAAGATGCTTCAGAAATGGTAAAGAGCATAGTAGAGGATGTTGAAGATGAGCCACCAACATAGGAACAGTCCCAACAACAAGAAAATTTTCAAGTACTCCTATTGAGGTCCTTGTATTTCAAACTGTTATACTTTCAACAGATAAGGGGGTATAAATAGAATTACTATCTGATGACAACCCAATAGAAATAGCAAATAAGGGGGTACAGGTAGAATTATTGGTAGATAATCAACTAGTGGAAGTGGCAAAAAAAGGAGTTCAGGTAGATCTGCTACCTAGGATCCCCCTTGTAGTCAGACCACCTAATACTGTGTCTCTAGAGCAGTATAATGCAGACATAGCCAATTGGATGATTAGATATGAGTAGCTTGCCACTAAGACTAAGAAATTCAAATTGGAAAGGAAATAGCTAGAGGCAAAAGAAATAGAAAACCAAGCATTAAAAGAAAAGGTGTCTGACTTATGCCAAATTGCTAAATTTTTAGTTCAATTTAGACGACCAAGCCAGATTTTACAGCCTTATTTTGAAAGAGAAATACCTCAGATGGCAGGTCATGAGGATTAGTTCAAACCTCCCATATAAATTGGACACAACTACAGATTTCTTGGAGGCATATTTTGACAACCCCATAGAACAAAAAAATCTCCTATGTGAACTATTTTTGCATAGTTTATTCATTCTAGAGGAAGTAGAGTTTCATCCTCAAATCTACATTGGAGATGTTCAGCTGAGAGCATTTATGTCTACTTTACAAAATCAGCTTTACTGGGATCAAGAGAAAAATTAGAATAAAGAGCTTGAAACAAGGGCTAAACTGTTAGTCAGAGCAATCCAGCAAAACCACCTAGTTATCACTAGATAGCACTTCTCAATGATGAACAGGGATGATGTAAAGAGGATGTACTTGAACAACTTAAGGAACTGTGTGGCTAGGTTCAACAATTTTTGTGATCACAATTTTTTCCCAGCATTGTCAGTGTGCAAAAACAGATGGGATGAACTTCCCATGTCTTTGCAAAAAAGAGAACCCATCTCCCCCATCAACTTAGAATGGTCTAGAAGAAGAGCAGAAGGTGTAATCCAGCTGATTGAAATCATGCAACATAACTGGATAGGTCTTAGGTTTAGGCCTCCAACCATCATTACTCCAGTTCCATTCTACTTTGAGGAAGATGCCCAACCTGATGAATAGTTTGAAGACTAGATCAGGAACATTCAAGAAAACAGGGGGTATTATATAGGCAAGAAATTATTCTACAGGTCATAGAATCTAAACATGGACATATGTGATTCTATAGCCCAACAGAATGCATGAGGGCATGCATTAATATAAGTTGGGGGGAAAATGATGAGGCCTGGAAATACCTCAATAATAACATGTTTTGAACACTAAAATTGCCTATAAACTCTTATGTTTTATCTGATATGTTAGTTAAGTTGATTCAATATACTGTATATTAACCATTTTGCATGATCAATGTATTTGGAATATTATATGTTGATTTTTATAGCTTTTTGCATAGTTTTGTGTTTTTTTTGCTGACTTGCTAAAATGATATGCTTAGAATAATAGCAGCATTTCACTAATCATGTTTTGATTTGTCTCAAGCATTTATTTCACTTAAATCGCAGCAAGTGCAAGCAAACTGCTGTTGTGCGTAAAAATCGGTCTTTCCCATGTAAATTCCAGCCAGTTGTCCATAAATAGCAAGGCATGGAATTCACATTTGGAAAGAGATGAAGACCATTGAAATTTGATCTTAAGAGATAACCCACCTGAGAGATGCAGAAAAAATCACTGGAAAAGCACACATTTGTTCATTCCAAAGTATCTTCGGAATGAATAGATATCTTTGGAATGAGAGAAAACAGTGTCTTCAAAATGAGCGGATCTTCGAAATGAAGAATGCAGTGTCTTCGAAATGAGAAAATCTTCGGAATGAAGAATTTAGTATCTTCGAAATGAGCGATCTTCCGAATGAAGAATGCAGTATCTTCAAAATGAGCAATCTTCGAAATGAGAATTGCATTGTCTTTGAAATGAAGCCACTTATATTTGGAATGAAAACAGAATGTGCTTTTTGACTTGTTGACCGATTTTTGAAGCCAAAAAAAGGGAAATAAAGGTTGGAAAAGGTAAAGGAAAAGATATTCCATCTGTCTTTGCGTAATTGCTGACTAAAGCCATCATTAAGGGAAAGATCAAGTTTTAATCTTCTTCTAGGATAAAACTAGAATTTGTTGCAACGTTGTAGGATTAGATCTTTTGAGATATTCATAGTTTGTAATTAGATCATAGGACATCTATAAATATTGCTCCCATTCATGTAGTAGTGGAGGTAGTGATATATGTAGAGAGAGTAAGGAAGCTAGCAGAAAGCAGAAAATAGGTAGAATTTGACTGTTACAGTCCTGTAACAGGTTTTCAGCAAAATTATTGTAATCATGTTCTTTTATCAATAAAGTGCACCAGTTATATTTCATATTGCTTGTAAATAAGTGTGATTAAGATCTAGAGAGAGAGAGAGACTCATAACTTCTTCTGGACAAGGAGGCTGGCCACTTCCAGACCTAGGAGGAGGACTAATAAGTAGGTTTTTATTCTGATTTTGCTACAGCAGAATGAGTTGTAGAACTTGTTATTTCAATTGCTTGTAAACAGATGACAATATTTGTAGTCTTAGTTTATTTATGCTTACATTAATCTTGTGCTTAATGTTTTAGCTGTAATCTTTACTTTCAGCAAAGCTTCCATTTTATTTCAGACTGTTATTTCTAGAATTTGTTGTTTTCAACAATTTCCTACATTCTATGTTTTACTGTCAACCCTTGCACAGAAGATTGACAAACTTCTGTTACAGAGTCTTGACAGGGTTTTGTTTTCCATGCTATAATTAGATTTCCATTGCTACAAAAGTAAATAGATTCCTTTCTGCAATTAGAATCAGACTTTCAATTCTGCAACTGTTATTTCTGCAACATATTTAGGTCTCATTCTGCAATTGTAAATCAAGATTTCATTTCTGTAGTTAATGATTAGTTTCCAATTCTACAATTTAGATTAAGGTTTAATTCATGCAATTTAGAAATAGGAATGTCCTAAAACCCCCACACAATCGGTTCCACCAATAAGACCTATTGCTCTAGATTGACCTAAGTTATAGTTGTTTCACTTCTTCTTCTATAGATAGCCTTGTACATAGCCCTGGATTGACAAATTCATTGAGAATTAATGATGGTATAATGACTACGCATCGAGTTAAGGTCAGAGTAGGTTTTATGGTGCCCCTACATGGATTACCTAGCATAGGCAGAGGCAAACTGTTACTTGAGGTGGACGCGATGTGACAGATGGCTCCTTGGGTGTAAACTCAACATGCATGAGTTTTTATACTTCTCACACATCACCAATTAGTTTAGGATCTTCTAGGATATTCCTGATGAACCAGTTTTCTACCACCATCTTAAGGCATAGACACACCTAGTCTAGCCTCAAGTGACCTCACTGGGAGATGAGGACAATATCTACTAGGATTCAAGACTGGCAGATGCAGGAATCATAGTAGAGTACGATGCCTGGTGGACTACCAAGTTATGGTAGGATGGTGGAACGCTAGGAAAATCTAGGTATCGAGAAGTCGTAGAGGCAGTAGGTGCAGATCCCTAAGGGCGACACATTTACTAGAGGACTAAGGGTAGATGCGGCCAAGTTGTAGCAGTAGAGGAGGATGCCTGAGATGAGGAGGAGGCAAAGGAGGAGGTTGAGGAGGAGCCTTATGATGAGGTGTCATAGCTTTAGGCCTAGGTAGCTAGCTTGCAGTCCCAGCTACAGACTTCCCAGATGCAAATTTTGGGGAGGGATACCTCCCTTGCTATATTACAAGTACAAATAAGAGTAGTCCAAGCTTAGCTTGTAGAGGGACAAACATAGTGGCAAGGCTATCAGGAGGAGATGACAGCTCTCTAGGCCCAGATTACCACTATATAATAAAGATAAAGAAGATCATTAGGCAGTGTGACCTTATTTGATCTCATCTAGATGTTGTGAATACAGAGTGGGACTTTCTCCAGTCATCGAGGAGATATTCCTTGAATTCTCAAGTTGCTCCTATTGATCTAGCTACACAAGGATCAATAGGGTTGGATATATTTGTAGATATCCAAATACTATATGCCCTCATCCAAGATGGTACTAGGTAGTATGCATTAAATGTAACCCACATTGCTCTCCTAGAGGGTGAGGTCAGACTACGTAGTGGCATAGTACCTAAGAGATCCACAACTACAAGTTCATAGAGGACCAAGACATGGGAGACTAGGCAGTCATCAGCATGGCCTAGTTACAAGATTGGGAGATCTGATAGGTCCATAGGTACCAGCTCCAGGCAGACTCACTAGGAGGATGGAGACAATGGAGGAGACTCACAGGTAGGAGGCATAGGCCCTATGTAGTATAGGTTTTTAGATATTTATACCATTTTTGAGTGTAAGGTTTGAGGACCTACATAGTTGTAGCCTACGGGTATTTTGACATACACCTATGTACTTTTTGACACATAAAAACACACACACACACATATATATGATCTAACTTGATTATGGCTCATTACATGTGTACATATTTGTTGTTTTATGTTTATGAGATGCATATGGATACATTGATTATATGTTCTATTGAATTGATGTTATATGATGTGATGTATTGATGACATGCACTAGCTAGTTGATGGATGTATGACTAGATACTGTGATCTAGATGTGTAGATGGACTGCTATGATATATGCATATGGATGCAATGTTAGATGTTAAATGCATGTTTAATTTTATTTACTTGTATGCATTTAATTTATGATGTTATGATATGATGAATGCAAATGTATGTACTACATTATTTACATGATGTATTCTAATGTAAATGAACCTGTATGCTTTAATCACTTAAAACATAAGGAATGAATGCAATTTGAGTTAAAAATATAATGGATGACACCACATAATGTATAATAATTATGAATGTAATTTATAAATATTATCATAATAATTAACCAATTAGGCATCCATATGTGAGATGTAATATGACATATTGCTTCTCTTCATAAGCTTTTGTAAGTTAAAAAAATGCACAAAATAGTCAATGGCTGTTTAAATATCGTTGTTGATATCCATATGGTATCTAACCTATGTTGTGAACACCCTTTAATAAACAAAATATCCCAAAAGGAAATTTATGATTGATTGATTGATGTGATTTGTTGCTATTTGGGAATTTTTGAGGTTTTCCATGAAACTCAAACACCCTAGTTGACTTATCAAAAGTTGTATAATAACTATACTAGACTTCTGAAAGATAAAATTGTTGTAATGAAGACCTAGATATTCATTATCCCTGTGTGTGCAAATGAATATATTAGATGAGACATAAGACTACCTCATTTCCATGTGGGATTCATTCAGCCCATTGTTGTAATGAGGATCACCAAATTTTCACCATGATCCTAGGTTTGGAGTTAGTTGGACTAGACCACTAGGTGATACAGACCACCTAAAGCTAGCTCATTTGCAAATTGCTTTGAAATACCCCAATGCCAGGTAGGATTCATTCAAACCATTGCTGTATTGGGGATAACTCTATGATTTTTGAGTATTGACCATTCTAGGGATTCAAGCTCTTCACCCTCTTCTTTTATTTTGATTTATTGGGATACTTGCTCATTGTATACTGATAAAAATCATTATTTATTTTGCATTTTTATTTTTCTTTTGTTTTGAGCAAGGGATTTGATTTGTTTTTGGGATTTTTCTCCTTTTTGTAAGCAAGGGATTTCTTGGGTAGGGTGAGCTTGTACTTTTTCCAATGATCAACACCCTAGACCATGTGCATCACAATATAGGACCACTAGTGATAGGGTGTTGATCATTCGCTCAAGGTTACTAAGACCACTTTGTAGTTTTCAACTTTCTTTGTCCTAATTAGGATTTTTAATGTGTTTGATTAGTGATGGGATTTTGACATATGATGCTAGGTGTTATCAAAACTAGAACTCATCCTCAAAAGTAAAGATAGATTTCTACAAAATTTGATAAGATCACTAGGTATGGCTAAATTACCGAAAAAACCTAGTATATTCTTCATAACCATAGGGAGGGTTGTGTTGAAAAATACAATTACTCACAAGGGTGATGGATGATGATGATGCATTTATGCATGATTGAAATACAAACATGGTGTCATTTGTAAGATTGCAAACACAACCTATCCTAATGCAAGTGCGATGGATGAGGATGCCTAATACAATGCAATTACATGAATGCATATGCAAAATGAAATGCATAATGTAAATTTTTTTGAATTTTTATGTTTTGCAATATTTTTATATTTTATTGCTTTTTTATTTTTATGGATTTTGATTTTTTCTCATATTTTTTTGAATTTTTGAATTTCTATGTAGAACGCCTTAAGATGAAAGATATTGAGAGTTTCAGGCTCTTCAACACCTTCAAGTGATGTTAGGCGATACATTCTAGGTCCAATATTCTCAGATATGATATATGGACCTAACTAGTTAGTCGTAAATTTATCTCGCAAGTGCATCGATAGGTTTGAGTTATGTTGGTTCTCCTTTAGTACAAGATCACCAACTTTAAAGTCTATCAGATGGAATTTATTGTTATAATCTCATTTTAGGTGTTATTGATAAATGCAAAGATGCTTAATGGCATTCACGTGATGTTCATCAAGAAGCATTAGTTGGTCGAGGTGAGCTTGTTACGCAGTGTCGTCATTGATGAACTCCTTCAATGTGATGTGCAAGGTTGGAATCTACAACTCTAATGGTATAATGGCCTCAGTGCCATATACTAGTGTAGAAACCAAAATCTGACGCCTTCTAAAATACATTTACCATCCCACCATCAAATCCTGCATAATAAAAAGATATGCCTAAGTTCTAACTTAGGGATATAAAATCTTGCATATTATCCTATTTTCCTAATTTATTAAATCTAGAAAGTCAACTTAGGATACCCTGCCTACCCATTGGACATGTGTCCCAAACACTTCATCCAACACACTTGCCACATATTACCCACTCTTGTCCCCCTTGTCTTTGCACATGGGACATATTCCCAACACCCATGCCACATCTCCTCCACTTTGTCTCCTTTGTCCCTTCACATAGGATAGGATCCCACACTTCACTCCACTTGCAGCCACATCACTTTAGTTAAGTGAGGCACACTGAATGACTCATAGTAACTACCCCTTCCACCTGGCAGTTCAGATTTACCACTTGGCAAGTCAGACTTGCCACCTCCCATTTCCCTCCAAAGCCCTAGGAAGCCTATAAAAATACCATATTATCAACAAAGAAAGATATTTGAATGTGCATATCGACAGGCTACCAAAATACGTCCAGACCCAATGAGAAATTGTGAAGCATGAGCCCAATTCCGTACCATTGGTTCGAATCCCGAGGTAATCTATTTTTAGCCAAAACCGCCCATCCACGATTTCACAGTCAAAAATTCACATCCGTGGTTTCACAACCGCAGATCCACGGTTTTGAGTTTCTTGCCACCCATCCACATTTTCATAGTCCCAAGCATAAAATCATGCACATCAAAGATCAGTAAAAGCATTCATTTGTTAGTAAGGCTATATCTGTTAATTGCTTATGTTGCTTGTTTCATATGATTACTTGCTTAGGGTTCATGCATAGCATTGGTGTTTATTGCTCATATATATACAGGTGCTACTAATCCCTTTGTCGGTTTGAATGTGTGTAGGTGACAGGTACTTTAGAAAAGCTATTGAAGCTGGAGTGGTCCCTTTTTGGATACCAAAGCCCACTCATCTTGGATTGTAGCTAGAAGAACGAAGAGCACGTACCCCTACGAAATTTTTGGGAGATCCCATTCCATCAGATCTTCATCCATTTGTAGCAATACAGAGAGAGAGCATTGTAACATTATCCCAAGCATACTTGGGGCAATCCAAAATTCATTTTGTAATGAATTGTATCAAAATCAATAAAGAAAAGCAATTTTGGCAATTTCTATTTCTCCATGTTTTATATTTCATTGCTAAGTTTTTTTGGTTAATCCCAAAGCAAATTTAATATCAAAACGCTCCAAGGGGGACACCCCTTTGGTCAATTCAAATCAAAATGCTCCAAAGGGGACACCCCTTTGGTCAATTCAAATCAAAAGGCTCCAAAGGAACCAAACCCCTTTGGTCAAATCAAATCAAAAGGCTCCAAAGGAACAAAACCCCTTTGGTCAAATCAAATCAAAATGCTCCAAAGGAACAACCCCTTTGGTCAAATCAAATCAAAAGGCTCCAAAGGAACAAAACCCCTTTGGTCAAATCAAATCAAAATGCTCCAAAGGAACAAAACCCCTTTGGTCAATTCAATTCAAAAGGCTCCAAAGGGGACACCCCTTTGGTCAAATCAATCAAAAAGGTCCCAAAGGAACCTAACCCCTTTGGTCAAATTTCATTTCAAAATGCTCCAAAGGGACACCCCTTTGGTCAATTCAATCAAAACTCCAAAGGGACACCTTGGCAAATCAATCAAAAGGCTCCAAAGGGGACACCCCTTTGGTCAAATCAATCAAAAGGCCCCAAAGGAACCTAATCCCTTTGGTCAAATTTCATTTCAAAATGCTCCAAGGGGACACCCCTTTGGTCAATTCAATTCAAAATGCTCCAAAGGGGACACCCCTTTGGTCAAATCAATCAAAAGCCCCAAAGGGACCAAATCCCTTTGGTCAAATCAATCAAAAGGCTCCAAAGGGGACACCCCTTTGGTCAAAATTCAATAAAAAAGGCTCCAAAGGGGACACCCCTTTGGTCAAATCAATTCAAAAGGCCCCAAAGGAACCTAACCCCTTTGGTCAAATCTCATTTCAAAATGCTCCAAGGGAGGCACTCCTTTGGTCAATTTCCATTCAAAAGGCTCCAAGGGAACCAACACTCCTTTGGTCACATGAAATTCAAAAATCTCCAAAGGAACCAAACCCCTTTGGTCACATTTCATCTCAAAAACATCAAAAGACAAAAAAAAAAAAAAAACAATAATAAATATAAAACACAAAAATATTTTCATACACATTGCATTTTTAATAAATCACTTTCACAATCCATCTTCCATTGCATTCACACATTCCAACTTTCATAGCATTTGCACATTCATACCATTCATATTCATTAAAATCAAGAATAATTGATAGTGCACTATGTCTTGTTGCCTTAATCAGGGGCACCTCACATCAAACATCACCAAAACCATCAACATAATAATACATTGCTTCCTAAGAAAAATCCTAATGTTTTCAATCACTCAACCACTCCTAGTGTCTTAAGCAACCTTCAAAAAATATGTCGAATTCTTTTAGGACCATTGCACATATATACACTAAGCAAATCTTGAGTATTGGGAATTGATCTCAAAAACATTCTCAAACCAAACACAATTTCACATCTTAAAAACATCTTGTGTCAAATAGGGATAACACCATACTTGGTAGGAACCTTGAGGTGAAAAGGGTCATCCTTGCTTATCCCATTATGCAACATAGTCCATGACAATAGTGGTTTTCACTACTATCACAATTACTTCAAATTCAAAAGATAGAGTAGTAAGGATAGGGTACAATTCTCATCACACTTAGGTTGAGAATCTGATTCCCCAAAGCTCTAAATCTTTTACATCACACACCACTGATTAATTGGGTTGTAAGGATCGTACTACATTTCTAGTCAGACGGTTAAGTAGTCATCCCCAAAATTCAAGAAATCAAAAACAAAAATCATGGACTATGGAGTTAGCCTCCACCGGAGCTATAGACGCTTGACTGGCAGTGGAGTACGCTCATGCGTGGTGACATGTCTCTTTTAAAAAGAGACCTCTGACCGCTCATACGGACAAGCTAGCTTCTAGGTTCAAACCATAACAGGTTTACCCAATTTACTCAAGATGAGTTAATGAACTCAATTGCACACACACTGGTTCTTGATTGTCTCGGGTCATTACCATGCTCTTGATTCGGTAAATGAATTCACTACACACACATTTGGTCCTAGAAGAATTAGGCAGATTTAGTGAGTTTGTTCGATACACTAGGATGTTTGAGTCTTTGCAAAACAACTCTAGATCCTTTATCCCTAAGGACAAGAAAGTCATAAGCAAGCCTCCATTCCATACCACCATCACATAGTCATAAATATCATAATCCATTTCATCCATGTGGTCATACCAGTAGTATCATATTGGTGCCCCTGATTAAGCAATAAAGGTAAAGTTTGCTAAATAATGGTTCAAAACCTCTTTGAACAATGATCAATAAAAACACCATTCATTCAAATGGTTCAAAACCCTTAAATCAATAAAGCAACACCATTCATTCAAATGGTTCAAAATATCTTTGAACAATGATCAATAAAGCAACACCATTCATTCAAATAGTTCAAAATCTCTTTGAACAACAATCAATAAAGCAACACCATTCATTCAAATGGTTCAAAATCTCTTTGAACAATGATTAATAAAGCAACACCCTTCATTCATTTGCATTCATTCATAACATTTCATAACATAAAAAAACAATTTGAACAATCAATCATTACACATATACATAAACAATCACAAAACAACTTGGGGAGTTCAAGGTCTCACACCTTCCCCATCAATCACATCAAACAATCAATCAAACAACTTGGGGGATTCAAGGTCTCACACCTACCCCAACAATCACATTAAACATTCACATTTCAAATAATCAAATTCAAAAAGCTCCAATGGAATCAACCCCTTTGGTCACATTCAATTCAAAAAAAAAGCTCCAAAGGTAACACAATTTCTTTGGTCAAATTCAATCTCAACAAGGCTTTCAAAAATTGAAATGCTATAATCTCAACTCCCTAAGAAAGCCATGTGGTTGGACTGCTCCATGGGATAGAGATGCACATTTCCTTCTTCACTCAGCCTTAAGTGATCCTTGTATCTAGTGATTTACTCTAGCACCCTAGCGGTTGTAGCGATTGGCTATCCATACAATCCGGTAGGAGGAGTAGATTACCATAAGGACAATTATCATTAACACAATTCAAAAATCCCAAAGGCATAAACCCCTTTGGTCAAATCAATCCAAAATGCTCTAAAGGTACTCAAATTCCTTTGGTCAAAAAAAGTCAATCATCAAAACATAAAAACAAAAAAACATCTTGTGCTTTCTTTCCATTTCAAAAACATCAAACACCAAAAATATTTCCATACATATTTTGTCTTACAAAACCATAAAACAACAAAAACATTGCCATGAATATTTTGTCATATAAAACATAAAACACCAAAAACATTTCCATGCATCTTTTGTCATACAAAACAAAACAAAAACACAAAACAATCATGCATTCTCCAAAACAAAACAAAAAAACAAAAAAAATCCAAAGATATCTCAATTCCTTTGGTCAAAAACAAATTCAACAGGCTCTTGAAAGAATAGAAGTGTTCTCATCTCAACTCCCTAAGAAGGCCATGAGGTTGGACTGCTCCAAGGGATAGAGGTGTACATTTCCTTCTTCCACTTAGCCTCAAGTGATCCTCGTATACAATAACTTATCCTATATACTTAGCGGTTGCAGTGACTAGCAATCCATGCAATCTGGTAGGATGGATAAGTTACCATAAGGCCCTTGAAAAGTGATTCACCTCATGCAAAAAATGAATTGTTATCATCTCAATTCCCTAAGAAAGCCATACGATTGGACTGCTCCAAGGGATAGAAGTGCACAATTATCAACAATGGTCAAAATCACAGTTGAAACAAAAACAAAAACATCCATCTCATCAAACCATTATCATTTGTTTCATCGCTTTCATCATTTCATATCTTCTCCATCGACTCATCGCTTGAAGGGAAAGACAAAATCAACAAATTTAGTTTCATAATCAAAGTCAACACTCAAAACACTCAATCATGCAAATTACGCTCATTAAAATGAGCATCTTTTCCATGATTGGGGCAACACAAGTTGACTTTTATTTGTGACCATCTTACACAACTCCCCTTCAAATGCAAATGGCTACAAAAACATTGTAAAACCCTCCAAATCATCATCTCACATCATCATCATCTCAAGTGAACCTTCTACCTAGTGATTTACTCTAGACACCTGGTGGTTGCAGCGATTGGTTGTCCATGCAATCCGGTAGGATGGATAAATTACCATAAGGACACTTATTCAAAATCATTTCACATCATCATGTTTGAAATTAAATCAGGTTGATCCTTCAATTTTTGAGTGACTTGCGTTCAAGCAGATTTGTCCAAGGTTGTCATTGACGCCTACTCCATGGGGTTACAAAACATGGAAAACTTATACTTCATCATTTTGCATTAAGGAATTGCTAACAATCACTAGGACAACGAGCTCCTAGGGTGATTGGTTCCTTTACTTCATCATCTTGCATGTCAATCAAACCAAAAGGTAAATTTATGACAACATAAGTCCACCCCAAACTTGGGGCATCCAACTTGATATTGATTTCCAACATTTACATCAATCACATCATGCATTTTTACAAACATCATCATCATCACATCATTTAGTGAACCTTGTATCTAGTGGATTACCCTATACACCTAGCGGTTGCAGCGACTAGCAATCCATGCAATCCGGTCGGATGGGTAGCTCACCATAAGGACACTCATTCAAACATTCAACATCAAATCACTATGGCATTAAATCAGCTAGGTCCCTAAATATTTGAGCTTAGATGTGTTCAAAACAGATTTGCACAAGGTTATCCTTCAACCCCTTTCATTGGGTCAAAAGCGAAAAACAACCAAACACAATTTGGTAATAATCAGAAATCACTCGAGTATCAAATTCTCGAACGACTGGTTCCTTGAACCCATCATTTGGAAGGAATTGCTAAAGTCATAGTGGAACAAGAACTCCAAACGTGGTCGAAGATTTTACCACACATTTTGCACATCAACGAAACCAAAGGTAAATTTGCAAGAACACAAATAATCCCAAACTTGGGGCATCAAGTTGATCAAAATGACATACATTTGCATCACATCCACATCATTCAATCAACCACCTCCTTTCATCATCCACATTTGGTCAATTGGCTCATGGGTTTCATCCTTTACCCATTCGCCAATTGAGGGGGTAAGCAAACAAATCAAAAATTTCAAAAAAAGTCATTCATTCTTTGCATCGAGAAGATTTGAGTCCATTCCTCCATCAAATAAAACCAGGTGTCTTTTGTTTTTGCACCACATTGTGTTTCACACAACACGGTACAAAAAGGGGCATCTGTAGACACTAAAATCTAGGCATTTGCATTTCATCATCATAATTTTGCATAATAATATATGCCTAAGTCTAAACTTAGGCATATAATTCCTGCACATTATTCATTCACATTGCACATCACAATTTTGCATAATAATATATGCCTAAGTCTAAACTTAGGCATATAATTCCTACACATTATTCATTCACATTGCACATTTTAGTTCTACATAACATTATGTGCCTAAGTTTTGACTTAGGCATAAAATCCTGCACATAATTATATTTTCTAGATTTTATTAAATCTGGGAAATATCCTCCTAGGATACCCTCTCTCCTCACTTGACATGTGTCCTGGCCACATCACCATCACTCCTTTTCCACCTCTCATACACCCTTGTCCCCTTTGTCCCTTCACATGGGGTAACCCTCCACAATTCACTCCACTTGCACCTACCCACTTGCCACATCTCACACCTCACTCCACACTTCACTCCACTTGCACCTACCCACTTGCCACATCTCCCTAGTTAAGTGAGACACTTCTAGTGACTCACTGCAACTACCCAGGATAGGTGGCTACCCAGTCCCTGCCACTTGGCAGCCTTGGCTTGCCACCTATCCTTCCCTCCAAAACCCTCAAAGGCCTATAAAGGCACCATCACATGACCAAGAAAAGGGAGAAGGAGAGGAATGCTAATGTTATGCTGCTCCGGATTGTGCTATGTAAGCCATATTCATTGTTCATTTTCTTCTATTTTCATTTTACATTAGTCATTTCATTTACATTTATCATTATCATTGTGACAGGTGCTACTAAACCCTTGTCCATTTGCATGTGTGCAGATTTCAGGTTCAAGATTCAACAAGCTCAAAGTCCATCACGGTGGTCACGAAAAACCCACCTCCCACATTGTTGTAGCATGAAGAAGCGAAAGACACCATATGTTTATTGTAAAAGGGATCTCCCCTTGTGGACATCTTATTGTAAAATGCACCCTCAAAGGGTCAATTTGTATCCCAAGGGACCACTTTCCCAAATATAATAAAATGTTTCATTTTTATTGCAATGGTGTTCTTTTTTATGTATAAAAATTTCATTTTTGTAACCAGAAAAACTAAGCAATGAAATATATAAAACATAGAGAAATAGAAATTGCCAAAATTGCTTTTCTTTATTGATTTTATACAATTCGTTACAAAATGAATTTTGGATTGCCCCAAGTATGCTTGGGACAATGTTACAATGCTCTCTCTCTCTCTGTATTGCTACAAATGGATGAAGATATGATGGAATGGGATCTCCCAAAACTTTCATAGGGGTACGTGCTCTTCATTCTTCCAGCTACAAACCAAGATGAGTGGGCTTTGGTATCCGGCAAGGGACCACTCCAACTTTAGTAGCTTTTCCAAAGTACCTGTCACCTACACACATTCAAACTAACAAAGGGATTAGTAGCACCTATATATATATATAAATAAATAAATAAATAAAAATATATATATATATATATATATATATATATATATATATATATATATATATATGAGAAATAAACACCAATGTTATGCATGAACCCTAAGCAAGTAATCATATGAAACAAGAAACATAAGCAATTAACAGATATAGCCTTACTAACAAATGAATGCTTTTACTGATCTCTGATGTGAGTGATTTCATGCTCGAGACTATGAAAACACGAATGCACGATAGGGAACTGGAAACCACGGATCTGTGGTTGTGAAATCGTGAATGCACATTTTCAAATGTGAAACCATGGATGGGTAGTTTTGGCTAAAAATATGTTACCTCAAGATTCAAACCAATGGTACATAATTGAGCTCGCACTTCACAATTTCTTGTTGGATCTGGATTCATTTTGGTAGCCTGTCGGTATGCAAATTTAGCTCCCTTTATTTGTTGACAAGATGGCATTTTTATAGGCTTCCTAGGGCTTTGGAGGGAAATGGGAGGTGGCAAGCCTAACTTACCAAGTGGTAAATCTGAACTGCCAGGTGGAAGGGGCAGTTACAGTGAGTCATTTAGTGTGCCTCACTTAACTAGGGTGATATGGCTGTAAGTGGAGTGAAGTGTGGGATCCTGTCCTATGTGAAGGGACAAAGGAGACAAAGTGGAGGAGATGTGGCATGGGTGTTTGGAATCTATACCATGTGCAAAGACAAGGGGGACAGGAGTGGGTAATATGTGGCAAGGGTGTTGATGAAGTGTCTGGGACACATGTTCAATGGGTAGGCAGGGTATCCTAAGTTGACTTTACATATTTAATAAATTAGGAAAATAGGATAATGTGCAGGATTTTATATCTCTAAGTTAGAACTTAGGCATATATTTTTATTATGCAGGATTTTATGGTGGGGTGGTAAATGTATTTTAGAAGGTGTCAAATTTTGGTGTCTACAGTTGCTCCTTTTTGTACTGTATTGTGTACAACACAATGCAATGCAAAAACTAATGACACTCCACCTTTATTTGATGAATGGACTCAACTCTCTTTGGTGTGGCAAAGTGAATGATTGTTGTTAATGAAATTTTAATTTGTATGTTTACCCCCTCGATTGGTGAGTGGGTAACAATTGAGACCCATTGGCCAATTGAATGTGTTATTTCTATGTTGCTACAAGTTAACCCCCATTTTGTTTTAGCCATGTACATATATATACATATATTGCAGGTCGAATTATGCATAAAATACCTTTAGGTGCATTATGTTTAGTGGCTCTGGCTCCAACTTTCCTTTTAAGTTAGAAAGTCTATACATTCCTGGTCCCAAACTTTCCTTCACAATATATGGGCCTAACCAATTAGCCGTAAATTTATCTCTCAAGTATGGCAATTCATTGGTAGTTTGTTGATTTTCTTTGAGCACTATGTCCCCTACTTGAAATTCGTGAGGATGGACTTTTGAATTGTAAGCACGTTTGATTCTATATTTATATACTCACAAATTCTCTATAGTGTTGATGCATTTTTCATCAATAAGTGTCAATTGATCAAGACGTGCTTGTATTTCAGTGTCATCATCCATGAATTCTTGTAATGCAATTCACAAGGAGGGTATATCGAGATCGAAAGGTAATATAGATTCAGCACCGTAAACCAATGAAAATGGTGTTGCTCTTGTTGGTATTCTGATGCTTTTTTCTATAATCCCATAGTGCCAAAGGAAGTTGAGTATGCCAATATCGATGATTTTATTTGACCATTTTCTTGAGAATGGATACCATTATTTTGTTGGTTGCTTCAGCTTGCCATTTGCTTGCGGGTAATAAGGTATTGAGAAACTGTGTTGGATTTTGAATTTGTTGCACAAGGCTCTAACATCATTATTCTTAAATGAATTCCCATTATCAAAAATTATTTTTGAGTGTATTCCAAAACAACAGATAATATGCTGAAGTATAAACTCTGCTATTCGAGGTCCAATCGTAGTGGTCATTAGAATTGCTTCCACCCATTTTGTGAAGTATTTCGTAGCAATTATGATGAATTTATGTTGTACTAATGAAGCAGGTGATATTTTACCAATCAAATCGAGACCTCATTATGAAAATGGCCAAATAATATGAATGGGTTGTAAAGCATGTGATGGTACATGATTCAAATTTGCATGGTGTTGGCACTTTTAGCACTTTTTGACATATTTACAACAGTCATTTTCCATGATCAACCTATAGTATCCCATACGCAATATTCTCTTTGCAATGGCCATTCCACTAAAGTGGCCACCACAAGTACCATCGTGGGCTTCTTCTATAGCTCGTTCTGTTTCAACCGAATTTAGACATCATAATAATATTCCATCATAACCATGTTTATATAACACATTCCCTAGTAGAGTAAAATGAATTGCTTTTTGTTTGAAAATTCTTTGTGTAGTTCGTATCATTTCTATTTTGAGTGTTCCAGACTTGAGAAAGTCTCTTATTTAGTCAAGGTAAGAATTGTAAGATTCAACATGTATTAAACAAACATTTTTCTCACCTACAGATTCTCCTCTTTGAATTGATGGTTTGGGCACTGTTGTTATGATTAACAGTTGTACTTCTCCATGCTCATTCTTAGGGATGAGAGATGCCAAAGAAGCCATTGCATCCATAAATCTATTTTTTAAATGGGGTAAGCTACTAATTTTGAACCAGTCAAACTTTTGTAGCAACTTTGTTGCCACTTCATGGTATTACTTTAAAACGAGTTCATTACATTGGTATTCTCATTTTACTTGATAGACAACTAGTTGAGAATCACCAAAAATGATTAGTCTTTTTATTCCCATTGCTATAGATGATTGAAGGCCTAAGATTAAGGCTTCATACTCTACGTTATTGTTAGTGCACGTGAAGTCGAGTTTGAATGATAAAGGAATTGGTATCCATTTAGGTGTATAAAACATAATTCCCGCACCTTGTCCTTTCTCGCACTTAGATCCATCAAAGAACATTGTCATATCTGCTTTGTCCTAAAAAAAAACCAACTCTTCTTGTTCTGTGACAAAGAATACTGAATCATCTAGAAGATCAATGATTAGTGGTTTGTCATTATGTAGCGGAGCTTCAACTAGTTGATCAGCTATCACCTGACCTTTTATGGATTTTTGACTTATGAATTCGAGGTCGAATTCAGTTAGAAGCATTATCCATTTAGCAGTACGGGTGTTGTTGTATGTGCGAGTCATCATGTATCGCAAAGGATTTTCTCTAGCTATTACATAGGTGGTGTTGCTTAGCATATAATGTCTAAGTTTATTAGTGGTGAAAACCACTACTAAGCATAACTTTTTAACATAAGCATATCTTGTTTCATAACTTACCAATGTTCTACTAATATAGTAAATTGCTTGCTCTTTATGATTTTCATTATTTTGTGCAAGCATTGTTCCTAATGCAAAATATGTTGCAAAAATGTATAGGTAAAAAGGGACTCCTATTCGAGGTAGTGTAAGAACTGGTTGTGAAGCCAGATACTCCTTTATGTCATAAAATACCTCTTGACATTCAGTTGTCCAAGAAAATATCACCTCCTTTTGTAATAGGCAATTGAAAGGTCTGCATTTATCTGAGAGTTGTGCGATGAATCATCGGATAGATTGAATCTTTCCTTATAAACTACGTAACTCTTTTAAGTTATTGGGAGGTGTCATTTCTAATATAGTTTTTACCTTACCTAGATCTACTTCAGTGCCTCACTTGGAGATAATGAATCCTAGAAGCTTTCCCAATATGACACCAAATACACATTTCTTAGGATTTAACCTTACTTTATGTTCTATCAATCGATCAAACGCTTTTTCTATTACTTTGATGTGCTCAAGACGTGTTTTTGATTTAGCAATCAAGTCATCTACATAATACTCAATGATATTATGCATATAATCATGAAATATGTACGTCATAGCTCATTGATATGTAGCTCCTGCATTCTTAAGTCCAAAATGCATCACTCTATAATAGAATGTCCCCTAGGGTGTTGTAAATGTTGTCTTGTGTTGATCTTCAAGATTAATTCAAATTTGGTTATATCTCGAGAAATCGTCCATTAAGGAAAGCATTTCATGACCAGCATAGGAGTCTACTAGTTGATCGATATTGGGCAAAGGAAAATCATCTTTGGGACACACTTTGTTTAAGTCTAAAAAATCAATGCATACACGTATCCCTCCGTTCGGTTTATGAATGGGTACCATATTTGAAAGCCATTCTAGGTAATAAATTGGTACTATGAAGTGTACATCCAATAACTTTTGCAGCTCTTCTTTCACAATTAATGTGATTGCAAAATGGAATTTCCTAAGCTTCTGTTTGAATGACTTTGCATATTATGCTAGTGTAAGGTTGTGGACTAACAGATCTAGATCTAAGCCAGGCATGTATTTATATGACCATGCAAACACTTCTTTATTTTTCATTAACATGCTTATTATGTGTTCTTTCTCCTCTGTGGATAATTCTTTTACGATTTTGATAATTTGGGGATTATTCGCATCTTGACTAAGGTTCACATCTATAGATTCTTCAATGAGCATGTGAGAAAATTCTTCTAGTTGATGTGGAGTTGAGATGAGGTGGATGTCATCTGCCACATTTTCAAATGTCTTTGGGTCTTCCCCCTCTATTTTAGTTTGAAAAACTGATTTATTTGATGATGAAGTTTGTTGTGAAATATACGCGCTTGAAGCACGTAGCAATTCTTTGGATAGGATAAATTCAACAATGGATGGCGGGGATGAGATCTTATCCATGGAAATGAGGTTGGTATCAATATGGATTGGCTTTGCCTCATCATATGGATTGTGGAGTGGGGTGAGCAAATCAATAGAAATCATGTTGACTTGATGGAAATGAGGTGGTTGTGATTTGAGAGGTGATGACTCATTCTCTCTAGGTTGCAACTGTCCTAATGTGTGTGATTGGTGATGCTCCATGCGATGCCAATGTGATGGAGAAGGATCTGGTTCAGGTCTCTCATGTTATTTTCTTAGCCAAAAGATAGTTTAGTCTATTAGAAATTTCTTTTGGTACCAGTCATCTCTTTGAATAGATTATACATATATTACCTCTTCTTGAGGTTCTTCTGCCTCTTGATTATGTTGTTCATGATGCCCCTCTACTTGGAGTATTCTTCTAGCTTGCATTTCATGCTCATGATTTAGAAATATCATTTTTGTCTCATCTTCATAATCATCCTCGCTTATCCAGAATCCGTTAGCATTTGTATGAGGTCCCATATCAAGTTGTATGTAATCTAGCCTAAGGTTGGCCATTTCTGGTGGATCTTCGTATCCTGGTTCTTATTGTAAGGCTTGTTCTACAAAGGTTTAAAACAAATGAGGGTAAAAAATTTAGATTAGGTATTCACCATTTATATCATCATCTTCATAATTAGGTTCATCCTCTTTATCACTTTCTCCTTATCCATCTTCGCACTCAATATCCAGTTCTTAGAATGTTTGACTTAGTGAAGAGCTTGCAATGGAAGGTTTGTAACCTAGACCTGAGTGGTAATTTGGCTCTCTATATTTTGGCTCAATAATACAGTGAGGACATTGTTCATGTCGTCCAAGTCCATATCCTTACCAATTAACCCTTTGAAAATATCTCACTAGGAATGATGGGTTATATAGATAATCAATGTTCTCATTGAACTCTTTTACATGGTCTTCCTCCAGAGGAGATGGACCATATGAAGAATCGACTCCCCCATATATGAAATTTATTGCATTTTACGATGAACCCATTTTGTATATCTCACCTATGGCTAAAGGTGGGTCCCGAGGGTGACCATAATCTCTTACTGAATCAATAGGCGGTGTGATTGTGACACTTTCAATAATATGATCGCCAATACCAGGATTGGCAAGATGTATTACAACTCGGTAAGGTTGGGAGGTTGATGGCTCGGTGGATGAAGTGGGTTCTTCTATGCTTGGTTGTGGCTCTAATGGTGGTGGTGGATTATCTCTAATAGGTGGCCCTTTTTGCGAGACTATGGGTTGTGATGATTGTGGTTTATTGATGGCTAGAGTGGGTTGTGTTGTGAATATGAATGGTTGTTGTGGATCTGGAAGTGTGCTATATGGAGTTGGTTGTTGGTTGGCAGGATGGTTTGGTATGATTGGAAAGTGATATGCAGTGTTCGAAGGCTAAATTGAGTTGACGCTTTTGGATGCAAAAGTTGGGTCAACTATAGGTAATTCCTCTTGAATGGGTGCTTTTGATGAAGTGTTACTAGGTGGAACGGTTCTAATGGTGAGTGGCTTGATCGTTAGGTGTGTTGATGGAAGCAAGGTCTCATACAGGTTTGAAATTAAGTTGTATTACTTGAAATATTCTATGTCAGCTGGTATACAATGTACTTTGCCTTCATGTACATATTTTAAATATTGATGCAATGTTGAAGGCACACACTTCATTTCCCTAATCCAAGGGCATCCAAGAAGTATATTATATTGCATTTCTCCTTCCAATATGTGGAAGAGGACATGTATTTTTTTTACCCCCATGGTGACAGGAATAACAACATTCCCCACAGTTGAGCATAAAGCATCATTAAAAGCCCTAAGGGTGAACGTGGAAGTTGTGATGTGAGATGATGTGATGTTGAGATTTTTAATTGCAGGTGTGGTGATGACGTTGATGGAGGAACCAGTATCAATAAGCACTCTCTTGAATGGCTTCCTGTCAATGTGAGCTACTATGTGCAGTGGTGGATCAGGTGAATCTATCAAATTTTGATTTTCCTCGAAGTCATAAAATACTATCGATGATTCCATACACTTTTGCACACTCCCCACAAAGGAATTGAATGCATTGGAGTCTTCTGATTGTACTTGTATAGAATTTAAGATTTCCATAAATGCTTCCCTATGGGGTGTTGATTGTTGTATTAGCTCATAAATTGATAATTTTTTTGAAGCCATTTTTAAACTTTGTGTTAACCGGCTATTTAATGTGACAACTAGGTTATTATGGAAAGGTGGTGGTGGAATGCTTGGTCCAAGTTGTATGGGCACATTTGTTGGTTGTGTTTTTGGAGGATGAGTTGTGTGATTAGCTTACCTCTATCCACGGGTAACTATACTGATAGCTCCTACAAAATCTTGCGGTAATTGAGACACATAATTAACCTGATTGGGAGGAACTGTTGAAGTTGATGCTCTCGTCGATTGTTGATTTACCTCTCGATGTGGCAAAGGTGTCTGGTAGATGCCTAGGTTTTTGTAATTTTTGGCTAGTGGGTTGTCAACTTTAATTGTACCCACTTCCAATAAATCTTGCACAATTCCTTTGAAACCATGACAACCTTAAATATCATGTCCTCTTTGTCTATGATAGATTCAAAAGAGGTGTTCTTTGTAACCTTTTATTTTTGGTTTTTTAGGATCTTTAGATTTTATTTCTAGAAATGTAAAGGGTTTTGTTGCATACAACTTTTGGAAGACTAATGAATATGGCTCTTGTACTGGTGTGTAATTTCTTTTTGGTTTAAAATGAGGTTGTTACCTTTCTACAGGTTATGTTTGAATTTGTGCCTATTGTGGGGGTGGAACCACTTGATGATTCAATTGTTGTGGTTGTTGTTGTTTTTGTTGGGGTTGTTGGATTTGTACTTGAGCTGGTTGATTTAACTGTGGTTGGCCCAAAACTATCTGGTTAACCTGTGCGGTCTTGTACTGATCGTGGTTATTCCCCTTTTTATTCTTATTGTGCCACTCTTTCTTTTTAGGCTTTATCTCACCTTCATGAATTTTGATCTCTTCTATTAGCTTTGCTTGGGTGAGTGCCTCATAGAATGTTCTATATTGTTGTAGTTTTAGTAACGAAGAGATGGGCCTAGCAAAACTCTTCATGAACATTCATATTATCTTTGACATAGGGAGGGAAAATGGTAACTTGATCATGACTGACCTCCATCGATTGTCAAAGTCATAGACCGATTCATCATCATATTATTTTATATAAATCAAATCAGTCAATGTGGTTTGTTTTCTGACATTTAGGGCAAATATTTCCAAGAACTGGTCTGCTAGTTGTTCAAATGTAAACAAACTTTGATGTGGTAGGTGGTTGTACCAGTCTTAGGATTCTTCTCCTAATGTCTAAGGAAAGGTACGTAACAGTAGTGCATCATCGTTCTTGATTCTGAAGCATGCATTTACAAATCTAGTTATATATTCATGAGGATCCTCTTCCCCCTTAAGTTCAAGCTTGGATATTTGAAGATTCGTTGCATATGATGGCTCAAGCACCGAAGCATGAATAGGATGATGTTATGACCCTCCTAACGTAACTCTTAATTGTATTATATATTATATTGTATTATAAAGGGACACATCCCTTCACCATTCACACCTTTTAGATATATGTAAATAGGACAAGGAGGATGCTCCAAAGATCATCGAAGAACATTAATTTATTATATTATGGGTTTACGCCTTTCAATACAAACTGTAATCCTATTCAAACAACAATTTTTTTTCTACATTTAATTCATATTTCAAGTTGCAGGTTCATAACAACTAGATCAGAGGTAAAAAGACCTAAAATTTTATCCCCACCCCGCTCTAGTTACTGACAGGCCATTACTCGACAACATTTTCTTTTCAGCACACATTCTCACCATTACTAATGGAACTGTTACATAGTAGGTCACAGTCGCCAGAAAAAGTAGCATACAAAATTTTTGGACATCATCATGCATTACCGGAGTTAGAATACCCCAAAAATGAGTACAAGTGAGGAAAATATCATTCGGTGTGAACAAAGAGCAACAAGTACGCAAAATTAAACATGACAGAGACAGATAATTTTTTTTGACAAAACTAATTTTTGCATATTCAAATCACTTATAAACCAACCACACCCTAAATGGCCGAGGGAAGACGATCTCAAGACACAACGAAGGATATTGCGAAGGAGGTTTCAAAATAAATTACAAAAGAACTCTCGTATTTTTCCAAGGAAATGAGAGACATGATGCAAGGAATGGTGTTTTGAAAGGACAATTTAGAAGATAAAATCACTACCAAAATAGCAGACCTAACCATAAACATCACCAACTCGAATATAGATATATCCACTAAATTGGATGCTACAACCCATTCCATGGACTTAGTACAACAAAATTTGTTGCTCATGCAAAATGGACAACAGAACACTACGCCACCACAACAAACATTAAAAGGGGGACCACATACATCAATACTTCCCCGTACCACAAAACTAGATTTTCCAAAATTTGATGGAGGGGACCCCACAAATTGGATATATAGGGCAGACCAATATTTTGTATTATATCAAATTTTGGAGATTCAGAAAGTCCGTATCGCATCATTTCACTTGGAAAAAATTGCTACCCAGTGGTATGAATGGTATGAGAAAACAAAAGTTTGGCCCACATGGATTGAATTCACAAAAAAACTTAATGTTGCGATTTGGCCCCACTAAATTTGAAGACTTCACAGGAGCCCTCACCAAACTACGACAAACCTCCACCATAAGGGAATACCAAGCGTAATTTGAGAAATTGGTGAACCTTACAACAGGACTAGATGCATCATTCTTCCAAAGTTGTTTCATTAGTGGCCTAAAAGAAGACATTAGAATGGAGGTACAAATACAAAATCCTATCGATATGATGCATGCAGTGGCATTAGCACAAATGATAGAAGAGAAGAACAATAACCAAAGGCGAATAGGAAGAGTTTTTTTAGGAAAAACACCAAATACCTACACCAGCCAAAAATTGAATAAGGTCATGCCAATTAAACGAATTAGCCAAGAAGAGCTAAAAGAAAGACGAGAAAAGGGTGTTAGGATCCTATCCTAACATTAATTAATAATAACAATAATAATATATTTTATCCTAAAGTTTATAATAATTAATTATATTAATTATTATATTATTATAATATTAGGGTTAGGAAGCATTGCAACCTTTCACCTATAACCCTAGAGTGGGTATAAAACACTATACAACTCTATCATTCGAAATATCCATGAAATATTATATAAAACATTTATTAAAACATTGAAGGGACTTCCCGACAATCCAAAAGCGATTCTTTTAGTTTTAGGTTATTTATTTATTTATTTATCCATTTATGTGCTAGGAACCCTAGGTTCCTACCATCTGGTATCAGAGCCTTATGGATCCAACCATATTGGTCAAGGAAATGAAAAATGACATTGCAGAAATTAGAATAATGATTGAACAAAAAAAAAAACAAATGGAACGTTCTGATCGTATTATACAATATTTAATGGAAATGCAAGAGGAGACCCTAGCCATGGAATCTCATGTAGAGGAGGAAGAGCCCATAGCCATGGAATCCTGGGTGGAAGAAGAGCCCATGGATAGGAAATCTCATAGGGTACTCATTGCACTCCCCAGGAAAGAAATAAATCAAAACCCTAGAATTTTTTTTAATGAAAACCCTAAATTTTTTGAACTAAAGTTTACTGAATGCACAAGTTCCATATTGCATCATTTTGATTATGAAAACCCTAAACATGCATATTTTTTTATAGAGGCAGAAAGTAAGATTCATAAAATTACACTAGATGTTTATATTGCCAAAATTCGAGATATAATTTGTGCTAACCTTGGTGCAATTGGTATTAATATAGATGATTCTAAGAAGCACAAAAATAAAACCACCATGATGGAAATACAAAATATTGATTATCTTCTGGTTTTATGGGGTGATGCATTGCTCTCATCTATATGCCCTCCACCATGGCCACCACCAATTTTTGAAAAAAAATAAATTGTCTCTTTCTGGTGCAGGCCAAAAATAGTTTTTCATAAATTCTAGACTATGGTTTGAAAACCAGGAAGTATGGTGAAGTTATCCCAACATCGAAATAACACAGTTGAAGCTTCATAGTCACTATGAGTATTCAATAAGAAATGCACAACATAAATTCTAAATCATAAATCCTCACATTTTTGGGCGATTCGCAAGGGTCTTCAAAGTTTTGGTGACAAATTAAAGCAAATTGTGTTCACCACCATACATTTTCGGTGAAGCTATCCATGAATATGGGATAGCAACTTTTCATAACATCAAGCAAATCGCAAGGAATATATTTTTTAAGCTAAATCAACCTTCCAACAGGAAAGCAACATGTGCTAACATAAAATTATCCACCGCGATCCAAGATCCGATAACGTGCATTCCAACGGGTTTCGAAATTCTTTGGCCTTTGAATATTAGCTGGGTTTATTAGTGGATTTATTTGGTTCTCCACAGGAGCCGAGTATTCCTGGAACCTACTCCTTCACCATTAAATCTCTTGAGAAGTGAGGTGTCTTTGGTCCAGATCTTCTAAAGCTCACATATCTCGGGTAATAGTTCATCCAACAAGTAAGATTTCAGGTAATATGATCATATTTGGAAATTCACCCGCAGGTTGCATAGAAATCTAGTCCAAAGCAGGAGTGTTAGAAATCTAGACCTGTTCGTGGACGTGCAGGTTCATCCAGAAGAGTTAAAATTACAAACGGTGAAAACATATTTAAAGAAAAAATATATATATTATATATATAACACAAATTATTACCGTTCGAGTTAAATATATCCTTGGACGAATCTTACAGTGCAGATGGTTGTAGCAAATAATCTCATTATACAATCGCTCCACCTCAGGCATCCGAAAAATAAAATTATCTCTAGTGAATTAGGTTTTTAGCAATGGAAAATTTAAAATTTTAGGCATTCGCAAGATTAATCTAACTATAGCAGATGTCCAGCATAAAAAAATTACAACATTCATAAAAATAATTTTCAAATCTAACCCTGAGGAACGTCTAAATCGACGATCGAATCCACCGATGAACATCAGTCATATTTATAGTTAAATCCGACGAGTTACGTAGAAAAATCTAGCGTCTTGATGTCTCTAATGGAACAAGGAAAAAAATCGGCAGTAAAAAAATTAAATTATGAAAATTATGAAAATTTAGCTAAGGTTAAGAAAATTATGAAAATTTAGCTAAGGTTAAGCAAATTTCGGTCGTTGTTTTAAGTTTTCCATCGTCGGCTGGGTAGAAATAAAAAGTTTTCAAAGCCAATTATCCCATATTTTCAATGACATTGGCAAAAATGTGTTTAAGAATGCTTCTGCCAATCCCATGATAGCTGTTCGCCTGATCCTTGACACTAGAAATTCATGTGCCTTCACTTTTCCTCGACTCTCGTGCCCTACAGCCTTGCCTCGCTCTGTCGTCTAACCGCATGTGCTTCACTCCTCTTCAATTGCACTCTGCTCTGTCTACCAGTCTGCCGCTACTGCTATTACCACATGCTTTCCTCTACTTACCTCGACTGTCATGCCACCCTTCATGCCTACCAAGCTATCTTCCCCTCGTCTGCAATCCACTTATTCCTTGATTATCGTGTTGTGTCTTCCCACCCCGTGGGCGAAACATGCTGCTTCGCTCACGTGTCATCGCCCCATAGCTACCACAACACTGTCGTCGCTCACCCTTTGCTGCATTGCACTTTTTGCCTTGTTATTTTTGTACCGCAAACCTCCACCAGTCCCTGTCATGCTACTTAGATTTTCGTTCCCCATTGTGCCCAGCTTCCTGTTGTTTCCTGTTGGTAGTTACCTCATTCACTGCGCATAGACTAAACAGGGCATTCGCCCAAAAGTTTTTGAAAGCAATAATTATTAGCATTCGCCCAAAATTTTTTGAAAGCAATAATTATTAGCATTCGCCCAAGATTGTTAATAACAACTTTAAAAAAAAAAAAGTTTTGAAAAAGTTGTAACAACTTTTAAGAAAAATTGTCAAAACAACAAAAACAAAAATTGTAATTATTGTTCAACAAGAATTTATAACTTTTTACAAAATTGCTAGCGACTTTTACAACTTTTCAAAATTTTGCAAAAAAAAAAAAAAGCTCTTGTTAAAACTCGTAAAGTTGATTCAAACTCACACTCGAAGCTTAAGTACACAAATCAGAGATCAATAATCAGGGTTTGTTGTTGTCAAAAGCTAATATTGGAAAAAAGTAAGGTTTAACCTGAAGAGCAAGTACTATTCCAAGGTGGAATATTTGAAGAGCATATACATATTTGAAATAATCAAATAGGAGATACAAGGTTTTATACATTAGCTTACAAGGCCAGATGTTTGGAGAATTACACACTACAACTCCAAGCTTTGAGGACAAATCTTGTTTTAAGGAGGATGGAATGTTAGGATCCTATCCTAACATTAATTAATAATAATAATAATATATTTTATCCTAAAGTTTATAATAATTAATTATATTAATTATTATATTATTATAAGATTAGGGTTAGGAAGCATTGCAACCTTTCACCTATAACCCTAGAGTGGGTATAAAACACTATACAACTCTATCATTCGAAATATCCATGAAATATTATATAAAACATTTATTAAAACATTGAAGGGACTTCCCGACAATCCAAAAGTGATTCTTTTAGTTTTAGGTTATTTATTTATTTATCCATTTATGTGCTAGGAACCCTAGGTTCCTACCAAAGGGCCTATGTTTCCACTACGATGAAAAGTTTACCCCCAACCACAATGCATCTCATCGAAATTATATTTTTTGGACACAGTTGATTGTACTCCCAAAGAGGAGGATGACATAGAAGTGGAAGTAATAACTGAGGTTGTAGAAGAAAACCAAGAAGATAAAACAGAAATATCCTTTAACGCATTAGCAGGATACTCGATTCCACAAACAATGAAGGTAAAAGGGTATTTTAAGAAACAAAACCCTATTGTGATCTTAGACTCTGGTAGCACTCAAAATTTTATAGACACCAGTTTGGCCAAACAAGCTAATTACTTTATATATCCCTGCAATGACTTCAAAGTCATGATTGGCAATGGATGAAAAATTACATGTAAAGGCAAATGTAGGAATATCATACTCATGATGGGGCAATATAACATGAAAGCAGATATGTATGTACTACCATTAGGAGGATGTGATATTGTTTTGGGAGTACAATGGCTACAAACTCTCGATAAAATTCAATGGGACTTTGAAGAGTTATGGATGCAATTTATACAAAACAACCAAACATACACAATTCAAGGTTTAAAAACAGATCCCACACAAATTGTAAGTTCCCATAGAATGGAAAATATTCTTTGAAAAGGAGGAAGAGGCATGGTTGCCCAACTATTTTCCTTTTAAAACACCATCGAAGAGCAACCAGAGGCACCCGAATTAATAGAAATCCTAGATAAACATGACAAAATATTCAAAGAACTAGAGGGATTACCTCCAAAATGAAGCCATGATCATGCTATTCAATTACTTCTGAGACACCAACCTCCAAATATTAGACCTTACCGATATCCATACTTACAAAAGATGAAAATAGAAAAATTAGTACAAGACCTACTAAGCGCAGGGGTCATTCGACCTAGTAGAAGTCCCTACTCTTTGCCCATCATACTAGTAATAAAAAAGGATGGATCATGGCGCCTATGCGTGGATTTTTGTGCTCTCAACAAAATAACAATTAAAGACAAATTTTCTATTCCAGTCATTGATGAACTACTCGATGAACTAAATGGAGCCGCAATTTTTTCTAAACTCGATTTATGATCAGGTTACCACCAAATTTGAGTTAAGGAAAGCGATATACCCAAAACTACTTTTTGCACCCACGAGGGACATTATGAATTCTTGGTGATGCCTTTTGGCCTCACCAACACTCCATCCACATTTCAAAGTCTTATGAATAAGGTATTTTCTCCCTTCCTTCAAAAATTTATTTTAGTTTTCTTTGAAGATATTTTGATTTACAACAAGACATGGGAATAGCACTTAACACATATAGCACAAGCACTCAAAAACTTGGAAGAAAATAAATTATACGCAAAGAGATCAAAGTGTTCCTTTGGGAAGCAGGAAATTGAATATCTTTGACATATTATCTCCAAGGAAGAAGTTAAAGTAGACCCCCAAAAAATTGAAGATATGGAAAATTGGCAAATTCCAAAAACTCTAAAAGGGTTGCGTGGGTTCTTAGGATTAACGGGCTATTATCGCAAATTTGTTAAATATTATGGGAAAATAGTAGCACCCTTAATAGACCTACTTGAAAATAATGCCTTCATATGGTATCCAAAATTGAATGAAGCTTTCATGACTTTGAAAAATGCCATGTGTACTACCCCCATCCTAGGTATGCCAAATTTTTTCCAACCATTCATTATTGAAAGCAACACTTCCGAATTGGGAATGGGAGCGGTGCTCATGCAAAATGATAATCCCTTAGCCTTTATTAGTAAAGCATTTTCCAAAAATAATTTAGCACGTTCCCCTTATGAAAAAGAAATGTTAGCTATGGTCCATGCTATCCAACATTGGAGAAAATACCTTATTGGAAAACATTTCATTATCCACACCGACCACCATAGCCTAAAATACCTTCTTGAACAATGGATAACCACTCCATAATAGCAAAAGTGGGTAACAAAACTATTAGGCTATGATTATGAAATCATCTACAAAAAGGGAAAGATAACATGGTTGCGGATGCACTTTCCAGAAAGTTCGAAGAAACTTCACAATTACATGCTTTTTCCTGCCCCATCCCTACATGGATTGAACAAGTCAAGGATGAATGGTATGCGGACCCTACTATACACACCATAATTCAATAGCTACAACAAAATCCCATGAGTAAACCCCACTACTCTTGGCAAGGTAACATGCTCCATTACAAAGAATGTTTAGTCCTCTCACCTACATCGGTTTATCGTCCAAAGCTTCTACATGAGCTACACGCTACACCTACTACAGGCCACTTTGGATTCCTAAAAATCTACAAAAGAGTGGCTAAATGATTTTATTGGCGAGGAATGAAAAATGATATCAAGAAGTTCATCAATGATAATAAAGGTGAAACAGTGGCAACACCGGGCCTTCTTCAACCTCTACCCATACCAACCAGGACATGGGAGGATATTTCAATGGATTTCATTGAAGGTCTTCCAAAATCCACAAGAAAAATGATGATCCTAGTGGTGGTAGATCATTTATCTAAATATGCCCATTTTTTTCCAGTAGCTCACCCCTATACCATTAGTACTATTGCTCAAATCTTCCTTGACAATATTTTTAAATTACATGGCATGCCTTCTACTATCGTTAGTGATCGTGATCCCACTTTAACTAGTAATTTTTGGAAGGAATTATTTAAACTCTAAGGTACGCATCTTCGGATGAGCTCCGCTTACCACCCACAAACGGATGGTCAAGCTAAAAATATCAATAAGTGCTTAAAAACCTATCTTCGATGCTTTATTTCCACCAAAACCCTTCACTGGGTTAAATGACTTCCACTCGCTGAATGGTGGTATAATACCACATATCACACAACCATAAAAATGACCCCTTTCGAATCATTATATGGCCGATCACCCCATATCTAACCTCTTATCTTCTAGGAAGTACAAAATTACCAGCTGTAGAGATGGAGCTGGTCACTCAAGATAATATCATTCATGCTCTGAAGGACAATCTACATATCACTCAACACTACATGAAGCAACAAGCGGATCAAAATCAGACTGAAAGGGTTTTTCAAGTAGGGGATATGGTATTTCTCCGCCTCCAACCATATCATCAAACTTCATTGAAAATAAAAGGGTCACAAAAATTAGCACCAAAATTTTATGGCCCTTATAAAATTCTATAGCGTATTGGACCTGTTGCATATAAAATTGAATTACAAGAATCTTTCAAAATCCATCCGGTATTTCATGTTTCTTGTCTTAAAGCCATAATAGGCACTAACATCGCTACGCAAACTCAACTTCCAAAATTTTCAGATAATGAAGCTCTCATGGTTGAATCAGAAGCTATCCTAGACTGACGTATGTGCAACCTCCGTAACTGCATCATCACCGAGGTATTGATTCAATGGAAAGGTCTACCTCCAAAGGATGCTATGTGGGAGAAGCTCCACTAGATTCAACAACATTTTTTACAATTCCAGCTTTGAGGGCAAAGCTTTTTCAAAGGAGGGTGGCATGTTAGGACCCTCCTAACGTAACTCTTAATCATATTATATATTATATTGTATTATAAAGGGACACATCCCTTCACCATTCACACCTTTGAGATAGATGTAAATAGGACAAGGAGGATGCTCCAAAGATCATCGAAGAACATTAATTTATTATATTGTGGGTTTATGCCTTTCAATACAAACTACGATTCTATTCAAACAATGATTTTTTTCTACATTCAATTCATATTTCAAGTTGCAGGTTCATAACATGTGATTGAGTAGTTGCCTTAAATTTGGCTTTTGGTATTGCAAACCTGGAGTTTGCATGGCAAGACTATCAATTTGACTCTGTAAGAACTGGTATCTAGGTTCATCCATAGGACTGACACTCGAATGTACTTGATGCTGCTGGTAATGTGGTGGATTGTATATAGGCTATGGGTGATAGGGTATGGTTGGTTGAAATGTGTTATGGTAAGGATATTGATGGACGTTTTGATACAAATGGAGTGATGGAGGTATGATGGTATGCTGACCTACTATATTAGCATATGGATGTGGAGGGTGACTATAAACCATAGTGGTGGATGGGGGGTGCATTACCCAAGATGGATCTTGTATGAAGGTATTTTTTTGGTGAGATGTAGGTGGGAAGTTTTGCTCAATCCCTTGCAAATATTGGTTGGGGTTAGTATTTACGCTATGGTTAGCATTATCTAAAAATATTTGTTGTAGTTGTAAGAAAGCCTATTGCATAGCAATTGCATTTGAAGTAGGGACCGCCACTTGTGATGTGGTAGGTTGGGTTGGTTGTGGAACAACCAGGGTAGTGGAAGTGAGTGGGGGGTAAGTAGCAAAGGGTATTGCCACTAACTATGGTATGATATGAGATGTAGAACCTATGAGGGTAGTGGGTTGAGTGGATGTTAGGGTTTGTGAAACAACAAGAATTTTTTCATACAAGGGATTAGTGGAAATGGTTAGTTTTTGAGGTAATGTGCAGGGTGGTTGGTTGGATGATGATGGTTGGTTAGCCAATGCTACAGTAGCCAACTCAAAAAGAGGATTTTTAAAAACTTGTTTTGACTATTGTGGGTAAGTATATGCAGGATCTTATTGTAATTATGGTACAAAACGAGGTGGGATGGAGAGTTGTGGTAATGATGAGAAGACCATTCTAGCTGCATTCAAGTACATTCTAACAACATCCATGTCAAAAATGGTGACATGACTATCTACCACTATAGGAGGTTCACTCCTAGGTGTCTCAGGTATGCCTATGTGAGTAGCCCTATACATAATATCTATGTTTGTATTAGGTGCATTACTAGAAGGCCCTACATTAAGACTTTGGTATGTAGAAGAGGGCATGCCTACTTGTCCTACCACCAAGGTGTGAGGGATATTTCCAGACTAAGAAGCCATGGGGGAAGACCACTGACTTTGGTTTGACACTAGTTTCTTAGCTTGAATACTGAGTTTCGTGAACAATGCCAAATGCAACTATCTATGTAAATAAAATGATAGTACGATGCAATACAACATGCAAAGCAAACAAACACACAAAGTTTTTGGTGCTAGATTTTCGTTATTTTTTTTTTTAAATGAAAAGACGTGTGCTCAATGTTTTGCCCTATATGAATCTAGCATTTCATCTGTATACTCATAGCTCGACAACCTAGCTATGAACTTTAGGTCATGTAATCCCACCTATAATGTGTGGTAATGAAGTCCACACACGGCTAGGGAGCACAGGTCCTACCAATTCCTCATCCAGTTCACCCGTAGTCTACGATACACCTCTCCGAAGAGAAATGCGTGTTATAACCCATGGGCTATGATGGATCTTGGAACCGGCCTTGGCAAAAATTAGGATATAATGTTGGTGGTTCGATGATGAAATCCAAACCCGGTGGTGATGAAATCTAGCTATTTTCCAATGTTTATGTGAGTGTGTGGTGATTTTGTTTGATTATTGTGATATGCAAAACTAACATGCAATTCTATTTTTATACCTAATGCAGAAAGCAGGAAAGATAGAGAATAGTAGAAAAAATCATATCAGGGAAAAAATTGCAAATTCAGGTAAGACTCAGCCAAATTTTGTTTAACAGGGCTAATTGTGGGTGAGCAATTAATTCTAGTAAACAACGAAAACACGGTTATCCAACCCTGGGAACACGTTTCAGGAAATCCAAACCATGGATGCACGGGTCCTTTATGTCAACAGAACCTAGTAGAGTACAGACCCAAACCCCAAAAATGAAATACCTAGGTTATTTCTAACCTGGTATATGCAAGATGATTGCTTCCTACTATGTTTATCCAAATTCTCATTTATTTTCCCTTTATGATTTCATGTATGAATGCAAGATTTAAGTAAGTTTTTCTATTCCTAGGACCTAAATGCAAACAAAGGCATACAAGACTAGGACTCTTAATCTACTTAAATGCAACCTAAACCTAGATTTAAAAGAAAATTTTAAAATATGAGATAGGGTACAGACCTGTATTCCTTTCGTTGCTTATTATAGCTATCAACCGTCGGCCCACGTTTCTACAAACAAGAACCATACCTTCATGTTTCAGAATGTTCAACAACACCTCTACATTTTCTCAGAGCTAAAACCATGCACTTGCATTTTCTCAGGATAGAAACTGCACGCTTGCATTTTCTCAAGATAGAAATCGTATTTTCACGTTTCCATAGTAAACAGTTCGGGCACAAGGTTTTCTAGATTTATCGACCCAAAGCTAAATCTATGTGCGCCTCGAACTCCCGAAACCTGTAGGTGCAAACAAATATTAGTAAATCAAATAAAAATCAAGGCCAACAAAATGGAACCCTTTGGGGGTCCCACCGTGATCGTCATTTTGTATACATAAAGAAGAACACCATTGCAATAAAGATGGAATATTGTATCATTTTTGGGAAAGTGGTCCCTCGGGATACAAATTGACCCTTTGAGGGTGCATTTTACAATAATATGTCCAAAGGGGGTGATCCCTTTTTACAATAAAAAATTGTGTCTTTCACTTCTTCAATGCTACAACAATGTGGGAGGTGGGTTTTTCGTGACCATCGTGTTGGATTTTAAGCTTGTTGAACCTAGAACCTATAATTTGCACACATGTAAATAGACAAGGGTTTAGTAGCACCTATCACAATGATAATGATAAAATGCAATGAAATGACTAATATGAAATGAAAATAGAAGAATATGAACAATGAATGTGGCTTACATAGCACAATCCACGTAGCATAACATTAGCATTCCTCTCCTTCTCCCTTTTATTGGACATGTAATGGTGTCTTTATAGGTCTTAGAGGGTTTTGGAGGGAAGGACAAGTGGCAAGCCAGGGCTGCCAAATGGCAGGGACTGGGTAGCCACCTATCCTAGGTAGTTGCAGTGAGTCACTAGAAATGTCTCACTTAACTAGGAAGATGTGGCAAGTGGGTATGTGGAAGAGGAGTGAAGTGTGGAGTGAGGTGTGAGATATGGCAAGTGAGTAGGTGCAAGTGGAGTGAATTATGGAGGGTTGCCCCATGTGAAGAGACAAAGGGTACAAGGGTGTATGATAGGTGGAAAAGGAGTGATGGTGATGTGGCCAGGACACATGTCAAGTGAAGGGAGAGGGTATCCTAGGAGGATATTTTCCAAATTTAATAAAATCTAGAAAATATAATTATGTGCAGGATTTTATGCCTAAGTCAAACTTAGGCACATAATTTTATGTAGAACTAAAATGTGCAATGTGGATGAATGATGTATGGTAATTATAAGCCTAAGTTTAGACTTAGACATATATTATTATGCATAATTATGATGTGCAATGTGGGTGAAAAATGCAGTAATTTATATGCCTAAGTTTAGACCTAGGCATATAATTTAATATGCAAAATTATGTGATGAAATGCAAATGCCTAGATTTTAGTGTCTACAACTATTGAAAATGGGGTTGCCCTAGTGGGTGTCCATATGCTAGTCCTGTAAGACCATAATACAAGGGGTAGCTGTATATGCCAATATTCATGGTTTTCTTGTACCATATTTTTCAATATGGCTACCACTGTCTTATTTGAAGCTTCAGATTTTTTTTTTGCTTATAGATAGTATGGAGTTGCAAAACTATGTTGTATATTGTACTTGAATATCAAAGCCCTCACAGTTTTATTCTTGAATGGTATTCCATTATCTGATATTATCTTGGATGGTATCCCAAAATGACTAATGATATTGTGAAGTATGAACTCCACAATACGTGCTCCTATTTTCACTGTCAAAGGGATTACTTCCACCCATTTTGTAAAATACTCAGTAGTCATTATAATGAATGTATATCGACATGATGATGGGGGAGATATCTTACCAATTATATATAGACCCCACTGAGAAAATGGCGAAGCTACTTTAATGGGCTATAAGGCCTGCAATGGAAAGTGTGTAAGATTAGCCTGATGTTGACATTTAACGCATTTCTTGACATATAGGGGCAATCCTTCTCCATAGTGGAAAAATATTAATCCATTCTAAGGATGCACTTGATGATGGTCATTCCACTAAAATGTCCACTGCATGTACCATCATGATCCTGTGATATTGCCCAAGCTAATTCTTGAGGCTTGAGACAACGAAGGAGAAGTCCATCGTAGCTTCAATGGTACAATATGTCTCCTTACAAGACATACTTTATCTTTTTATATCTAAATGTGCATTTTGTGGCACATGATAATCCCTAAGGAATTAAACCAAGCTTAAGGAATTCATGTAATTATGACATCCAATCTTGATAAGCTTCTACCTCAACTAACAAGACGACTTGTTCCCCTTGCAGTTCATTATGCACGAATGCATACTGGGATACAATCTTGTGGTGAATGGTGGTGCCATTCCCCATAGGATCTTGTGAGATCAAATACCCCTAGGGTGCCTTCTTAAGAAAGTCTCTAGCTTTATAGAACCACTCATGGTTGGGTTCTATATGAATCATGTTGACTAACTCTTTATTATCAAAAGCCTCGTGCTGCATCGTAGCATGCGAAAGCATCTTTACATGAATGATAGTAAAATTGGAAGATGGATTCTGAGGGATCAAGGACCCCAAATATGCCTTAGTGTCTACAAATATATTATATGTATGAAGTATTGCCTCGATGTCATACAATTCTAGTTGGGCTAGATAAGTTTTAGCAATATTCTTATAAGCTTTCAGGATAGGACACATGCATTGAAATAATCCCTTAACCTGATTGACAATGAGAAGGAAGTCACCAAAGATATTTAATCTTCTAATATTCATGGTGATTGTTGTTTGGAGGCCTAATATTAGGACCTCGTATTTAGCATTGTTATTGGTACAAGGGAAGTATAGCTTAAATGACAAGGACATTGGAGCACCTTGCGGTGTGAAGAAGACAATTCTTGCACCACCCCCTTGCTAACATTTTGAACCATAGAAGAACAAAGTCATATCAGCTTTGTTATCTGGTTCTTTGAGTTTGGGAGATTCTAATAATGCAAAGACTACATCATCAAGAAGCTCTATGACAAGAGGTTTACTATCTTCAAGAGGTGCCTCTTCCAGTTGATCAACTATGACCTATCCCTTGATGGAATTTTGGCTGATGAATTCCAAATCGAATTCTATCAATAGCATGATCCACTTTGCAGTACGTGTATTATGATATATCTTACTCATAATATACTATAAATGATTTTGTTTTGATATCACATATGTCATATGACTTAGCATGTAATGATGTAACTTCTTCATTACAAACACCACTTCCAAGCACAAATTTTCTACTTATGCATATCCTAGCTCATAACTCACCAAGGTGTGGCTGATATAATATATCACTTGCTATTTGTCTTGCACATTCTTTTAGGCCAACATGGTTCCCATTGCAAAGTCGGTAGCTGATATATATAGTAGGAAAGACACGTCTGGTCTTGGTAGAGCTAGTATTGGTGGCATTACCAGGTATTGCTTAATTTTAGCAAAGGCCTTCTAACAGTCCTCATCTCAACTAAATAAGACCCCCTTGTGTAGTAGCCAATTCATGGATCGATATTTGTCCAATAATTGTATGATAAATATCTTTATGGATGCTAATTTACCTTACAATATTCTTAGCTCTTTGATGTTGGTGGGAGGATGTATTTCAAGAATAACCTTGATCTTTGTTGGGTCAACTTCGATCCCTCATTTAGAAATGATGAACTCCAAGAGTTTTCTTGAAGTTACACCAAATACACAATTATTGGGATTCAACCTGAAATTATGCTCTATCAAGTGATCGAAGACCTTTCTTAGGACCTCAACATGATCTTCACACAGTAATGACTTTACCAATACGTCATCGATGTAATCCTCGAGGATTTTGTGCATGTAGTCATGAAAGATGTATGTCATGGCTCGCTAATATGTGGCACCAGTATTTTTAAGGTCGAATGGCATAAGCATGTAGCAAATGTTCCCCATGGTGTTGTAAATGTGGTTTTGTGCTGGTATTCAGCTTTAATCCAAATTTTATTGTAACCAAAAAAATCATCCATTAGGGAGAGCATCTCATGACCCGTAGTTGCATCTACGAGAGCATCTATGTTGGGAAATTGGAATGAATCCTTTGGTGTTGCCTTGTTGAGGTCTCTGAAATCCATATAGATACGAATCCTTCCATCAGGTTTTCCTATAGGTACCATATTTGATACCCATTTACGATAGTCAATGGAGATAATAAACTCTACATCCAACAACTTTTGCAACTCATATTTAACCATTAAAATTACGGTTGGATGCATTTTCTTGAGCTTCTACTTGATAGGCTTTCTAGAGGGGTCTAGCAAAAGGTTATGGGTGACCAATTTTGGATCTAGACCCGATATCCTTGTACATCCAAGAAAAAATATTAGGTCTCTCTTTTAGTAGAGGGATGAGGATGGCACACTCATCAAGATATGGACTCTCTCCAAATTTAACCTTCTTTGGATTAGTGGGATCATCACTAATATCCCACTAATCCTAATCCTTATTAGGAGATAGACTCTCTACTAACATGTGCAATCCCTCCTCAAGATTTGAGGCGTAGGGATTAGGTGGATATCATCAGCTGGATTTAAAGGTTCCACATCGAAATTACCCTTAGCATGATAAACATCATGGGTGCATCCTGGTGCAAAGTGAAATGGTTGTAACATTTCTTAATTGGGTAAGAAATCTTTAGGCTCTAGGGGTGAATCATCAAGATTCTAATCAATAGCATCTATATTAAGACACAATGATTTATAAGGATTTGCTAGGTTTTGGAGTGGAGTGGTCAGATTAATGGAAATCATGTTGATGGAGTGGATTAGATCTCCAGAACCACGTGTGTGCAACTCTACATTATCAGTTATATTTGCATACCTGAGATGTGTCTCTATGGGTATGGGGATCTCTGGATCCGGTCTATGAATAGACTGGAACATGGGATTATTTGGATTAAGGAGCTACCAATATGTTGCTAGATTGAGGAAGACCCTATGATAAATATCGTTTAGATTATCCAGTCTGATCGAGATGCGAGGGCCAAGAAATATTGTTCGATATGATTCTTCCATGTCAACTGGCTCTGCAAGATGATGCAAGTGTCATGGCCTAAGATAGGCCATCTCGATATCATATTTGTAATCACTGTCATCTATGAAGAATCCCTCATTCTTGCCTACTAGAATTGGGTGTTGAGCAAGATGTCTAGGCGCAAGGTAGGTCATTTCTATTTCATCCTCATATTCTTCATTATTTGAGGACTGCTCATCATCATCACTCCCATAATCACATTTTGGTCCATTGCTTTCAAAAATGGACTCTGCTTTAACTTCCTCGGAAGCAAATTTTGATTCAATATCTATTGTTAGGTCTAGATTCTAGATTTGCATGCCAGTGTCATCAATATCTTCACGACTTTCATTCTTCAAGTTAGCTCTTGGAATGTCTTCTTGACCGGCCTCCACCATAATGTTGTCGTGATAGATCTCAGGTGGTTCTATAGAGATGTAGGTAACTAACCGATTATCCCTTTGCATGTAGGAAGGGTTAGGGTGATAAGGATTCCAATCCACATTATCCCCTAAACTGAGGTTTAGGCAATCAAGAGATGCTGCTAAAAGCTCATCCTATCCTCTTATATGGTAGCTCAACTCGAACCTATCAGTTGGTAATTGATATTATGGTTCATAGGGAGTTTGATTCCCTTGCTCAAATAAATTGAGACCATAACCATGCCAGTGGTAACGTTTAAAATAACGTAAGGTGAACTTTGGATTGGAAAAATAATGAACATTCACTAAGAATGGTTCATCATCATCTTCATCTATGGGCATGCAATTAGCAAGTTGGTCAAGACCTCCATAGATGAAATTTTTTTGGTTGGATGACACCCCTAGTGGTACCACCATCCCTACGGGAAAGTTATGGGCTTGAGGTCTTTCCATGTCCTGTGCAATCTCGATAAAAGGTGTGAATTTCACATTCTACACTATATACTCCGCTAGCCCAGGATTAACCAAATGGATGGTTACCTGCGATGCAGATGACCTAGCTGAAGAAACATGTGAAGCAGGTTGAGGTACCTCCTTAGCTTCATTCTGCGTGTCTCCTTCATCCATGGGACAAGAGACTTTAGCGGTGGCTACTTCAAGAATTTCCTTTGTATCTTTCTTATCTAGTATTGCCTTAAGCTTCTGGTCATTTCTAGGCATCATCAATGCTATAGGCTTTGTAGAAGATTTTGTTGTATGCATAGATAGTCATGGTATTGATGTCGAATTTCTAGCACACACTTCCTTTAGTTTACCCTCTAGATGTTTAATAGGCGACATTGGCCTTATATCCAGGTGTATTGAGGGGAGTATGAAATATATAGGAAAATCTACTTGATTCACATATTTAAATGGCTCCTCATCAGAAGGAACCACGTGCACTTTTCCCTCATTTATATACTTAATACATTGATGTAAAATTGAGGGAATACAATGCATCTCTCTAATCCAATGCCTCCCTAATGGGATGTTGTACTGCATTACACCTTCCAGTACGTGACACATCACAAGGATGGTCTTCAATCCAACCTGAATGGGTAAGACTATAGTATCAACCGTTGATCATAGTGCATCATTAAATGCTCTCAGAGTAAAGGTCGAAGGTATGATGTGCAATTTGAGCAACTTCAAGTATGCCAAAACCTTGGTAGCAATAATATTGATCAATGACCATGTGTCAATTAATACTTCTTTGAATGGTGTGTGGTTAACACATGCAATTATGTGCAGCGGTGGGTCCACTGTAGCAGTAGATACCATTTTAATCTCGTGATCATGAAATAAAATCAACATCTCACTATACTGTTGTACATGTCCCTCAAAATTTATAAATACTTTCGGGTCTTAGGACTCAACTTTAATAGACCTGAAGATGTCCATGAGCGTCTCCTTGTGCTTAGGAGACTGTTGTATCAATTCGTATATTGATAACTTTGTTGGATTTGTCTACATGATTTGAACTAGACTATTCCTAATGGTCACCACTGGTCTAGTTGGTGGGTCTAGCATATTGTTTTGTGTTGGCATTTGCGAGGGTGTAGCTTGAACCCTAATCAGAGTTGGAGGTGGATCTAATCGCTCGTACCTCCTTTTTCTTGTGATAATATTTACCATATCAACGAAGCCTTATGTAGGTGGCTCAATCTGCACTTGGTTCACTTGGTCGGCATTTTTCCTCGAAGGCTTGTGGTTTGGAAGAGGATTTTTTAAAATCCCCATGTTTTGATTATCTAGAGCCTGAGGGTTGTCGATAATTAGCTCACCTTTGTCGATCATGTTTTGTACCACGTGTTTAAAACTATAACATCCTTCAATGTCATGTCCTTTAATCTTGTGGTATGGGCAATAATGATACTCCATATACCCTTTTGGTTTGGTTTGGTTAGGGTCTTACAACTTGATCTTAGGTAAGTTGATAGCCTTAGCCTCGCACAGTTGATAAAAATTTGATGTCATTGTCTCTGAAAATGGTGTGAACTAGCGAGGAGGGCATTGCTCCTTATTCTTACCCTGTTTCTTATTATTGTGCTGGTTGTATTACATAGGAGAAGGTTAGGCCTGATAATTCTATTATTTTTGGCCCTTGTCCTCTTTTTGGAGGTTCAACACTACTTGATTCATGTGGGCTGGCTTGGCCTAGTGATTTTGATTTTGAGTGTTCTTATTCCAATCCTTTTTTTTTAAGCTTCAAGTTACCCTCCTGTAACTTGATATCCTCAATTACCTTGGCTTGTGCCAAAGCCTCCTCAAGTATCTGGTATTGTTGTAGCTACAACAATAACGATATGTGCTTTGCACAACTCTTTGTAAACATCCAATTCAGTTCCATTGTTGGAATAGAAAATGGTAATTTTGCCATTAATTTCCTCCATCTATTTCCATAGTCCATGATCAGCTCATCGTCGTATTGCATTAGAGTGGCCATATTAGACAAGTTTGTCTTCTTCTTGATGCTGAAGGAGAAACATTCAAGAAACACATTGGTTAGTTGTTTAGATTTGGTTATGGTGTACCTTTTTAATTGGTTCAACCATTCCAGGGTAGGACTTGAAAGGGTCATGATGAATATTCTTAGTAACAGAGCATCATTTCTTTGTATCTGAAAGCACATATTCATAAAGCCCATGATATGCTCATGAGCATCTTCATCTCCTTGAAATTTACCAGCTTTGGCATCTTGAAGTGATTGGGATATGCTAGAGTAGGCACTGAGGGGCTAGAGGTACATTGTGTATTTTTTTCAAGTTTGGATTTTGATAAGTCGTCCCTTGTTTCTCAATGGCTCTTACCTTTTTCAGCCAAGTCTTTGTAGGCCTGGGAAGATAGAATTTCCTCTTCCCTGAGAGATATTTGAGGAGCTTTGGGAGGTAAATTCTTCTTGGGTGGAGGTGGAGGCAATGGTTCATCCTACTCTTCTACCAAGGAGATATCTGGGTACGGTTGCTCTTGATCATCTCCTTATACCTCCTCGTACTGAGTACGCCCATGGTGTTTGAGCACTTGGTGTTGTAACATATTTTGGGTTGTATAATGAGTACAATTTCCTATATGCTAAAGGTATAATTTGGGCTACAAAGAAGCTTTCCTATGATGGCGCTCCCTATATTCACTATGAGGAGGCAAATCGGTGTGAGCCAATATATTTTCTGTCTCTACACGCTCCTTTTGGTCAAGGATGCATTGCTCATGCATGTGCTGCTTATATAGATTTTTCCTTAACAACCTCTATCTTTGAGTATCCTTGTTTATGAGGTGCTCACACTTTGTGTGTACATCTTCCAATTGATCTTGGAAGATTCACTATCATTGCTCTAACACCATTTTTTGTGATCGATCTATGAGATTTACAGTATGTGGCCTCTGGTTAAGGAACTCTATTTGTGTAACTTTATTGGTGTGAACCCCAATAGACTTGTCTACCATGATCTTTCCTTTGTCTGTATAGATGGCATTCACATTATGTTATTATCTGTGATCTATGCCCACATGGGTTTATGGGGTATGTATGCTTCGAGAATGCTTTGAGCATTCTCCTGGTTCCTTGATAGTCCTACGTGTACTCTCACTATGAGAACTCATGGAGCAAGAATGTGCAGATGAGGCTTTACACCCTAATTGCCCTAGGACTCGATCAAGTCCATCAAGTTGTCTATTTTTCCAAGGTTTATTTGGTGAAGTACCATTTGCTCCAAATTTAGACATGTCAATCATGAACTTTTCAATTTCATTATTGTTTGGAATTTATTTGGGCCTACGCTTTGAAGTGGCCCTCTCTTCCTACATCTGATTGGGTGTATTTTATTTTTTTCTATCCTAGGATGGTGGGGGCCTCGAGCCACCCTTATATCTATCCCTCAAGGAGTGTGCATTACCTCCTCTATTTGGGGTATTTTGAATAAAATTCCCACACATTGAATTATCCCCTATAATACTCACTGAATGTCATTTAGGAGGATTCTATGGTTGAGAGTTCAACGCATTATCTTGTGTGTTTGGTGGAGCTTTGGATTCAACATTGATTATGCATCGATTTTGGCCTCTCCGTGTACTAACCATAATGTGTATTATATCCTATGTATATTTTAGAGAAAACAAAGTATACAATTATGATTATCTCTTTTAAAAAACAATTTGTAATCCCTAAATTGGTTTTAGTGTGTTCTAGGTGTGTTGAAATCATAAACTAACTCTCATCATGTTTTCATATTTTTTGATGATATACTTGTTTAGTTTAATGAATTTCACCTGTATACGCACAGTTTGACAATCGACAATGAAAGTCATGGTCACATAAACCCCCCAAACTGTGGAGATGAAACCCACACCCGAGCAGGGAGCACAAGTCCTTTTGATCCTCACTCAATACACTGTGTGCAATGATACATCCCTTCGAAGAGGAATGTGTACTATTTTGCATAGATAGTATGGATCTTGGAGTCGGTATTGGCCAAAAGAACAGGTTTCATGGGATTTTAGCCAATGGATGGAAATAACTGCCACTATCGTTGAACTCTACTAGTGGATGGGTGTGAATTCCATCTCACTAGCATTTAAGTGTTGCATGGTGTGTGTGTGTGTTCATTTTAACTTGCATGTAAACAAAAAATGCATCACCAAGAAAACATGATCTTTCCTATATGCCTAAAATAAAGACATTTCAAATTCAGAAAGATGCATGTATCTAGCTATATGAAATTCAGAGAATGCATTTTAATATGATAAATCAGACTTTTATTGGGCTCAAAGCAAGCAAAATTTACACACAATTTTTATCTACTAGCTGCTATTCTATGCAACAAGTAACAGTACTGACCACAAGACAGAGTTGCAGCCCAAAAACTTAGCCGCTATTGACAGCAGCAGCTAACAGTGCTAGCCATTATTGTCAACCATGACTGATAGAGAATATAAAATTTCTCATTAAATTTTACCTTTACTATTTTTCTAGATGAGTTATTTAATTAATGATAGGCAAAAATAGTAAAACAAGAAAATTAGAGGGATAGGATTACCTGGAAATCCTCATTTTATGGAGATACGGACTGCTTACTATCTATCTTTCTACTCTGTTGCTAGCCACGGTTGTTAAACATGACTGAGATAGTGGGCCATGGGTGTTAAACATGGCTAAGGTTGCAACATAGAAACACAAAAAAAAATAGTAGTCTACCACATAATTTGTGGGATTTTCGTCGTGATCGCCATCTGTACCACTCTAAAAGCATGCACCTAGACTACTACATCAAGTATACCAAACATTAAAGCATGAAAATATGAACAATTGATTAAACAAGAAATAACAACTTCTTTATATTATCATTGCAAATATCCTTTACAAATATGTCTCTCTTAGGGATACCGAATTATTTGATACAATTGATACAATATTTTGATCCCCTTAAAGGGGATGGTGCAATATGCAGGCTCTTAATATAGACATGAATTGATTAAGGCTAAAAGAAGCCTTATTCTCACTTTATTGGAGGAATATGTTGCCAAGAATGCTTTTAATATGCTCATATCCTGTAAATATACATTCAAGAAACAACACAAATAATTAGAAGCAAAGGAGGCCTCTCATGATGAGGCTCTTGATAGGAATTTGCATGAATTAGTACAAATGTAGCAAGAAAGCATGGAAACTTGTAAATATGATTACAAAACCTCTGAATTATTATAAAGGATGATAAGAAAGCAATAAATATAGCAATTATAATGCATAATTTGCTATTAAAACTTGAAATGAATCAAATCTAATGAAACTAGTGCAAATTGACAAAATAAGAGAAAATAGAGTAAAGCTACCTCTAATTCCTAGAATTAACCATACAAAAGCATAAATGAAAGCTAATCTATGTCAGATATACCTAATTGCATACTTAGAATGAAAGTCCTATGGCTAAAATGAGGGAAATAAAGTGTCAAACCCTAACTGCAAGTCTAAAGCGCAGCTGGATTTGTTAGCCACGATTGATAGTTGTGGCTAAGGAGAAAATCCTCTTGATCTTGTAATCAGGGCTTGAATATCAAATTTCTCCTCAAGGGTTGCAAATGGCTCTTCAATTCAATAGGGCTTCACTGCATGTAAATTGACACTTAATCCAAACTTTTTCCCAATTTGGAGGGGGGTCTTATAGCACTCTCAATTCCTAATCTTGGCTTCATGGAGAAGCCAAGATCAAGAACCAAGAGGTTGGAGCAGTTGGGAGGAATATTCTGGATGCTTCCTCGCTCGAAACCACTTAAAATCTATTTTCAGGGCCATTGTAACTAAATTTGGCTTGGCTCGAGAATTGAAAATAGTTTTAGGGCTAGCCGTGACTCTAATGCGTGGCTAGTACCTTAGCTGCAGGTGTCATCTACGACTAAGACTGAGTAGGTCAAATTTACCTAAATTGAGTGGTTATAACCACTACTCTACCTTGGAATGGTCCAAGATCATTCATATGGTCTATTAGGATGCCCATATGAGTACTCCCCTACACATGACACATTTTAGGTTTCTACAGGTCATATTATTTCTAAAGACAAAATAAACTAAAACCTTAGGGAATTACAACAATCTCTAAAGTCCCTTTGCTATGCCACTTATAGTTAGTGGATGATTCAAATTTTTTGAGTCATGCATCTTTGGGAGAGGCATACAGGTTCAAGAATATTTTGAGTCTCTTCTTGACAACCATAGGACAATTGATTAAGGAGAAAAAATAAAATATTGTCCTCTTTCATTACTCTGCTTGAGTGGAAACTATGATTCTGAATATATTATAATTTAAATGAGCTTCTCTTCTTAATTTTTTGTCTAGAAAATTTTCTTGAAAGTACCAAGTAGAAAAAAGAAGAATGGATGTGGTTGATAGAGAGGATAAAGAGTTAACTAGATAATTGGACCAATCGATGTCTCTCTTTTAGAGGTAGACTCACTTTGGTAAAATTAATTCTTCAATATATTCCTATCTATATATCTTATGTATTGGATATCCCTAAAGTTATCCTAAAATAACTATTCAATCTATTCCCATTGATTCTTATGTAGTGGATCAAAAGCATAACACATGGGAACTTGTGACATGGGAGAAGTTATACCTTAAAAAAAAAAGGTAGTCTAGCCCTTAGATCAATGATCAACAATAATAAGGCATTGGCATTTAAATTGTATTGGTGATTAATCAACACCCTTCATGCACTTTGGAATCAAAATTTGAGAGCTAAAAATACAAAAAAAAAATATTACTGAAAGGATTTACTAGATATCAGCTACCTAGTAGAGGATCATCAATCCTAGCAATGTTAAGGATGGGGAAAACATTGATCAAGATGCAATTGTTTTGGATTATCAAAAATTACCAAGAAAATTTCTAGACTAAGGCCTAGGATGTTAGCAATATAATGTTATTCTCATAGGTTAAATAATTCCACGATCATCAATATCAGCAATAATCAAACATGTATAAAATGAACAATAATCTCACATAAAACACTTTGAAAGCTTTACTGAAACTACTAAAACAATGCATAAAGCAAAGCTTCTTTGAGTTACATATTACATGGCTTTGTATTCAATATAAAGATACATGAGACTCTTCACATTACATGACTCTTGATCTTTTCTCTCCTCAAAACTCATGGGAGAACTTAACTCTTCATATTCTTCTTTTACATAATAAATATCATATATTACATAAATACAAAGTCTCTCATGATTGCATATAACTTCCTAATTCTAAATTTGACACTTCACACTCATAACTCACACTTACAAGACACCTCACACATTTAATTACATGGCATGTACTAACTTCTAATAACTTAATACATACTTTATACACAAATATCAAACTCACACCCTAATCTAAATATTTACAATGGGACAAAATAATGTAATACCTCCAACACCCCCCATATTACATTATTTGGTATGAATACCTTTTGTCTTCAATGTATAATTCTTGTCTTCATTCTTCAGCTTTGGCTTTGATACTACTAGTATTGTTTCATTTACCTTTCCCTTGCAACGCTTGTCAGATTTGCTTTCTTCTTGAAAGTCCATGATTTTGTTCTATTATGATTTACTAAACCATCCATAATGTACTTTGATTTTTTTCTAACCTATTGTTGGTTTGATGTTTTCATAGATCTTACAATTATGAAGCATTCTTCATTTTGGTTCATGCTTTTCAAAATTTTCTCTTGCTATTTTTCCAACAACTCTTGCTTTGTTATCAAAAACATCAGTGCCATTAGAAATTTCTGAATGATTTGTATTATTATTTTTGCCACATTGTTTCTCAATTTGATTTGCATATTTACTATCTAAATGTTTCTCATAAGGGCTCTATGAATTGTTTCATTCTTCCTCATTTTTTATTTCTTGAACTTCTTGGACCAAGTTTCCTTTTTTATTCTTCCATTTTGGTTTGTGTTGTTGTACTAATGGGTACTGAGACTGATATTGCCTTCGTTGATATATTTGAAAAGATATATTTAGATAATTGTATCTACAATAACTTCTGGTATGACCTTCCTTATTGCATATGTGACAATATTATTTTCTCCATTTGAGTTAAGAATGAGATGATGCAACAGTATTAGTTGACACTTTTTTATTTTACATAAGATAATTATTTGTCATTTCATCTCAGGTTAGATTTTCTATTTCATACTCTTTAAGTATGTTGACTAATTCATCAAAATATATGGTTTTGTTTAGCACTTGAAGAGAAGTAACTAAAGTTTTGAATATATTTGGGAGTGCTCTTAATGTCACTTGAACAAGAAACTTTTCTTCTACTTTTTCTTCCATAGTTTGTAATTTGGCTTTTAATTATGCTACTCTTTGAAGAAAATGTTCTACACTTTCTCCATCATGAACCTTCAAAGAATACAATTGTTATTACAAGTATAAATTAGATGTTTTATTTCTTCTCTCAAAAATTTTGCTTAATTTTTTCCATGTAATTTTTGAATTTTTTACTTCACATATATGTGCTTGAATTGCATCAAATATGCATTAACATAAGAGCTTGAGCATCATCTTCTTTAAATTTTTATATTCCAATTTCATATTCTGGAACATTTCTTTTTTCATTCACCACATTCCATAGTTTTTAAACAATGAGTATTGATGTCATTTTGTTCTTCCATGGAGTAAAATTTGGTTCTTTTAGAAGTTATGATTCAGAAAGAAAAAAATTGTATTTTCCAAAGTTATATTGTTCAACCTTCAAATTATTTATTCTTATTATAATTCAATTTTTCAAATCAATTCAATTTCATTTCCTTCAATAATTAATTCATTTCCATAAAATCAAATTTCTTCAATCATCAATTTAATTTCATTAATTAAAATTTTCCTTCTTATATATCCCTTTCATTCATTTCAAATTTTAACTTTTTTTATATATTCTTATCACTCCATGTTATTCAATTATCAATCAACTTCTTATATCTCCCAAAATCAAATTGTTGAGATCGATTTGAGGGTGAAGATGCCACCCTTATTTGTTGGCTAGGGTTTTGGAGAACCCTAGCATATTAAAATTGTTGTATTGGATAATAAAGCATTGTAAAACCCCTATCTAGGGTACACTTGGTTGTAATATCAGAGATCCACCTAGAAATAAGAATAAAATTTTATTTCTATACAATCATCTGTGTTTATTTTGCTTTGTTCATTCATTTATGTATATTGTTTGGTGTTTTTCGAACTCACATATACACAAATTATTATTCATCTTCTTATAACTCCCAAAATAAAATGAATTCAAAAAACTCCAATTTGCCCCTGATTTATTAAATAGCATAAATGTTGAAAGGTTACCTTAAATTTAGGCACTTATCCCATGCATTCAAATGTCTCGTCCACACACAATAGTTTTGCTTTGCATTAGGGTTACATGCTCAAACTTCTAAATATACCTTTTCTTTGGAGTGTTTCAAATCCCATAATTTTTCAACATTAACCCACCATGTATTGGTTCTCTTTATCAAGCATAATCAAACGTTTACAAAATTCTCTCAGTCTAGGCATTACCTAGAAATAAGAATAAAATTTTATTTCTATACAATCATTTGTGTTTATTTTGCTTTGTTCATTCATTTAAGTATATTGTTTGGTGTTGTTCGAACTCACATATACACAAATTATTATTCATCTTCTTATAACTCCCAAAATTAAATGAATTCAAAAAACTCCAATTTGTCCCTGATTTATTAAATAGCATAAAGGTTGAAAGGTTACTTTAAATTTAGGCACTTATCCCATGCATTCAAATGTCTCGTCCACACATAATAGTTTTGCTTTGCATTAGGGTTACATGCTCAAACTTCTAAATATACCTTTGCTTTGGAGTGTTTCAAATCCCATAATTGTTCAAAATTAACCCACCATGTATTGGTTCTCTTTATCAAACATAATCAAACGTTTCCAAAATTCTTTCAATCAAGGCATTATATGTTTGTCTTCTCAAATTTCTATGGTAACATTTGCAACATGCTCTCATTGGAGCTATTCACAACATGCTATATTTTCTCATTTTAATTGTTCTCTTTCACATAATAGCATGTTTTCTTCTCTAAATCTCTCCTCCAGGTGTTTCATGCTTTTAGCAGACTCTAGAATGCAACAACACTCTATATGTATCTACCAAAATATGTCTTCTCTTCCTCAAAGCACTTAGTCTTTCTTACCTACAACACTTTCATGCTTACAATATCTTGTTCAAAATAATCTCTTCAACCTTCACTCGTTCTTATTTCTCCAATCTCCTTCAGTGTTCTTCTTCCTCAAATATTCCCCAATCTTCAATCTAGTCACTTCAATCTTTCTCCTTCCACATTTCTTCAAAATCCCTTGCTATCACTCCAGATTCTATAAGTGTTTCCTTCAAAGTTACTTCCTCCCAATATGTTTGCTCTCCTTATTTCACCCTGGATAGCTAATGTGCCTCTCACCAATGAGGCTCTGATAACATTGTTATCAATATAATGTTATTATCAGGTTAAATAATTCTAGGATCATCAATATCAACAATAATAAAGCATATACCAAATGAATAATAATCTCACAAAACACACATTGAAAGCTTTTTTAAAACTTCTAAATAAATGCATGAAGCAAAGCTTCTTCAAGTTGCATATTATATGGATTTATCTTTAATATAAAGATACATGAGACTCGTCACATTATATGACTCTTTACCTTTTCTCTCTTTAAAAATCACAAGAGAACTTAACTCTTAATATTCCTCTCCCACATAATAAATCTCACATATTACATAAAGATAAAGTCTCTCATGTTTTCACATAACTCCCTACTTCTAACTTGAAACTTCACACTCATAAGTCACACTTACATAGAAGACACCTCTTACACTTAATTACATGACATATACTTACTCCTAATAACTTGAAACATACTATATACACAAATATCAAACTCATACCCTAATCTAAATATTTACAATGGGAGCTAACTCCCTACTTCTAAACTTGACACTTGACACTCATAACTCACACTTACACACAAGATACCTCATACACTTAATTACATGAAACATACTTACTTCTAATAACTTGACATATACTATATATACAAATATCAAACTCACACCCTAATCTAAATATTTACAGTGGGACCTAACTCCCTACTTCTAAACTTGACACTCACACTTACACACAAGACACCTCACACACTTAATTACATGACACATAATTACTCCTAATAAATTGACATATAATGTTTACACAAATATAAAACTCACACCCTAATATAAATATTTACAATGGAACCAAATAATATAATACCTCCAACATAGGATGGGTATCCCCATTGATTCAACATATTTTTGAATGGAAATATCTAATGGAACTTCATAGGAAAGGGTGTGACAAAGTTTTCCACTATTATAAGAACATTATGGATGGTTTTTGGCATGAAATAATATGGATCCCAATTGTCGAGTGGCCTATGATGACACTGGAGGTTCAAAAGGAAGTTATTCAACTGGTTCTTAGAGCTTGATTTCTTTATCTGTCTCAAGCAGATGACTCTTTTGGTTAGGGCCCTCACTCTAATGGTGTTTATACAATAGCATTGGGATATTCCTCATCATGTTAGTATGTTGTAGTGATGTCTTCAAACTTTGGTAGCTACCTATATGGCCCAAAGTGAGGTTTTTTATCTAGCTTATTTTTCATAAGTGGGTCCTTATAGGAAATCAATTGATGAAACGAGGTTTTTTTACCCCTAAATATGTGTGATGTGTTGCATAGGTGGATAAAATATGAATCATATTTTTCTTTCTTGTCCCTCAAATACCTAATTATGAAAAATGTTGACCTTCCTCTTGGATTTTAGACCTCACATGTTCACTTCCTTTGAGCAAGCTTGGCATACCTAGCCTAGGATGGATGACATGGATAGTTCTATGAAGGAGATGGTATGGGTCAACATTTCTTTACTACTTTGGAATCTTTGGAAAGTAGGGAAACATAAACCATTCACCAATATGCAGAAATATCAAATCATTTATCCACAATACATTATCCACAATAACAATCCACAAATGAGAGAGAGATAGATAATACCCTTAAGGTAGGGAAACACCAATAATAATCCTTAAGGAAGGAATAACTCCACAAGATCTCCCAAGATGAGAGGTCACTTCATGGGCACGACGATTACATAAGATTCTTCTTCAATGATATGAATCCTTACAATGACAAATATCTCTTCTTTATATATCCATATTCTTATTCTACTTTGGAGAGCCTACTATTAATATTATATTATATTAAAATATAATATAATATTATAATACAATCAACCTTGGGTTATGTGTGGCCCATGCCAAACCTTATACAATATAATAATATATCCCCAAATATCTATTCCTAGGTACCCTACCATGCCACCCTCCTTACAAATGTTTTGTCCTCGAAACATATGAAGAAACTTGATAGTATGATTTGCTAAGCAATGTTAGCAATTGGTACCACTCTCACTCATCCATCCATCCAAGTGAAACCCGATGATGCTGGTACACCATTTTTTTACTTGAGTATCCAAATCTGCTTCGTTGGCTCCATGCTTTTGCTGTTGTATTTTGATAACTTGAATGATGGGTCCACTTGTTCCTTGATGCTGATGAACCATGCTGAAAACCATGATCACTATGCTTTCTTTGCCAAACATTGCCATAGTTGGTGCCCTATTGATTACATGTAGAACCATAATATTGTTGCCTTGAACCATGTCTCCAATATTGTTTCCGCTCATGGTGGTGTGGATGGCGATATGGTGCAACCTTTACTTGATGTTCTACCTTCTTTGACTTTTTAACCTTTAGCTTCATTGTTTTAAATTCTTCTACACCTTGTTCTTTCATGTTATATTTTTTTGGTGTGTCCTTGTGCTCTTCTATCAAATATTCCTTGGAATCTATTGCTGCTATCGCCTTCTTGGATTTTGTTTCATGTTCTTCAATTTGTTCTTCTACAACCACTTCTTGATTTTCCTTGTATCCTTGCTCCTCAAGCTGAGAAATATCCTGCAATGTTATTTCCACTGAATTAGTTACTGCTACTTCTTTCATGGAATCTGTTGCTACTATTGCCTTCTTGGATTTTGTTTCATGTTCTTCAAATTGTTCTTCTACAACCACTTCTTGATTTTCCTTGTCTCCTTGCTCCTCAAGCTGAGAAATATCCTGCAATTTTATCTTCTTTTTCTCGTACCATAACTTCATAAACTTCTTTTGCACATTAATGTTAATAGTACCCAAAGAATCTAACCAAGGATAACCAAGAACAATATCCTCATCATCCATCTCAATAGCATAGAAATCTGAATGTAAAACATATTTATCCATGGTGATCTTCAAATCTTCAAAAATCCGAACATTCTCACCCTCAAGTCGTATGTCCTTAATTTTTGTTGCTTGAACTTGCAACTTCTTAGCCAAAACAATATTAATAAAATTATATCTGCTACCAGGGTCAATGGAAATAATATCCTGTTCCTTTTGAATGCTTCCATGAACCTGCAAAATAGACTTTTTAGATTTAAACAAATTCCTTTGTCCATTTTCTAATTTATCTTCCACCAAAGGTATGGTTTCCTCTGTCTGCATACTGCCATATTTTTTATCTTCCCTGACCTTTTCCTCTTTCTTCTTGAGTAATTTTATTTCTTTTTCATAGTCGTCGATCAAATCCATTAGGCGATCTACATAATATGGGTCCCATTTACTCAAGAATGCATGCTTCACTTCCTCCAAAGTGTATTCATCATTTGTTTCTTGACAAAAATTTATCCACCAAAACAAAGCTTTCCCTTGAAGAGATAAATTAAAGAAGTATTTCCAATAAGGATTACTATGATGTTGATAGACAAACTTTTTCCACCATTCCATAGCATCAATATCATCTTCTCCAAAAAAACTTTGGAGTGCCATTGTGCATGCCCTAATGCAACTAGGGTTTTTTGATAATAAATATCATGCCCTAATGTAAACTAGGGTTTTATGGAAAAAAAAATATCTTCTCACCAAGTTGAAGCTAAAAATCCCAAAGACAACTACATCTACAATTTTTCTTCCAACAAAATAAAGTGCAACTGATTTGCTTACCCGAACTAAACAAATTGTCTTTTGAAAAATTCGCGACTTGAAAATTCATCACTTTCCTTGTTCCAGATGGCTGACTTCAAAAGGTCGTGTCTCCCTCAATACTACTTGGATTCCTTCATATAACCACTCATTTTAAATCTCTTCAAATTTTGCATAATCTGATCCAAGAATCGCCTCAATCGGATTAGCTATCGCAAAGATATGGCTTCTGAAAGATGAGACGTTTTTCCAAAAAAAATCTGCGAAATTTGTCACTATCCTTTTTTCGGATGACTAACTTAAAAAGGTCGTATATCCCTCAATACTACTCATATTCCTTCATATGACCACTCATTTTAAAGCTCTTCAAATTCTGCACAATCTGATCCAAGAATCGCTTGAATCGAATAAACTTGCGCAGAGATATGGCTCCTGAAAGATGAGATGTTTTTCCAAAAAAAAATTGCCCTAATTCTAGGGTTTCACACAAAAATCTCCACTTTGCCAAAATCGTTACTCTGATACCACTTGTTGCGAAACTATTATTATTAAACATGAACCATTCACCAATATGCAGAAATATCAAATCATTCATCCACAATACATTATCCACAATAACAATCCACAAATGAGAGAGAGATAGATAATACCCTTAAGGTAGGGAAACGCCAATAATAATCCTTAAGGAAGGAATAACTCCACAAGATCTCCCAAGATGAGAGGCCACTTCGTGGGCACGACGATTACATAAGATTCTTCTTCAATGATATGAATTCTTACAATGACAAATATCTCTTCTTTATATATCCATATTCTTATTCTACTTTGGAGAGCCTACTACTAATATTATATTATATTAAAATATAATATAATATTATAATACAATCAACCTTGGGTTATGTGTGGCCCATGCCAATCCTTATACAATATAATAATATATCCCCAAATATCTATTCCTAGGTACCCTACCAAAATTCAATAGGTTATTCACTATATCCGATACATGACCTTAGCTAATATCAAGGAAACTATCCAACATGTAATGTAGGCCCCATCCTCCCCATCCTAGTAGTGGAATAGTATTCTTAGTAAGATGAAGCTTTCTTTGGATGAATGGAGACAAATAAATCCTCAAAAACATAAGTTTTTTATTTTGCGGGATGGTCATTGGCAAGCCCCTCCTAATTTTGCTAGGAAGATTAACACGAATGGAGCTTTGGAAAGTAATCTAAGAAGAGCAAGTATGAGATATATAGGAAAGCTTTTAGACGATAATCTTGTCTTCATATTTGTGAAGAATTTGGGTGTTCTATTTAATAATCTAGCAAAATATTATGCTATCCTTTGGAGTCTTCAAGATGCTACTAAGATTCACTAGAGTTCAGTATAGGTAGAGTCAAACTCTCAAACACTCATTAATAGACTAAAAGTTACCACTAAAGCCCCTTATTAGGGTTGTATTTACAGAGAGTGTTGGAAAAGATCCACAACCTTCAAACCAAATTTAAAATAATTGAATTTTTTTGTCCCCTATGAGAAAAATAAGGTAGTAGATACTATGACAAACTATGACTTAGACCAAGGAAATCTAATTTGTTATGGATACCTCCCTAGATGGTGGATGCAACAAATCAAGAAATACCTCTACTATATCTTACGTCTTTATGCTGGTAACATTGATTTCTGTGTCTCATAACTTAAAAGAAATTATGACATTCATCTTTCTTTGCATTAGCTTAGTGCAATTAAAGCACTAAAGCTAATCCTCTATAAAACTCAAGATGAAAGCCTTGTTTTCTTGGAATTGATGTCGATGTAACCTTCTTACTCACTTGTAATTGATAGAAAGTATTAAAAAAACAAAAATAAATAGATATTTTAATTAAATTATATATTTAAAAAATTTTAATTAAGATGTGATCTTTTATTTTTTAAATGAATGTAAGAACATTGAGTGATAGTGTTGGTCATGAATCTGCCTAAATACAAAATTTAATTTTTGTGCCCTAGACCCAGCCAACATTGAAATGCCGAAGGAGAGAAATGTCCTCTGAGCTAATCTCCAGATAGGGTTGACTCCTATACTAAAACTACTAATTGGTTTGAAGGTTAATATTATTGAAAAGAAATGGGAAATAACAGAAAAAAATGGAAAATATGGCTATAATCCAGATTTATAAGGTGGGGATAAACTAACAGCAAATATTCACAACAAGCATGGATTAGCATATAAAAGAAATCCAGGCACAGAAACCACTCATAGTTTTACAGAGATAACTTCCAAGAACCATTTCAGTATTCACTCCCTCACAAGTAGTATTAAATCCAGATGCAGAATTTAAAATCAGTAAATAAAAGACATGAACTTGATCAGAAATGACAAGCGAAAAGAAACCAAACACAATACTACTCAAGGAACCAGAAGTTGAATGTCTTTCTATTTATGCGGAAACTTCAAGTGTTTTTCTGCAATGTCTATCCTCCTTCATTACATTAAAATGTTTAGTATTTATAGAGGATTTTACCTCTTTTATTTAATGCACAATACAACAAAATGTCGATTGGTCAAAAATTAGCAACAACAATTTCTTCCTTGGTAATGACAATACTTGAATAATATTATTCCTTAAGGGATAGTGATCCGGTTTTTTTGGAGTGCGCTTGGAAAATTGACGAAAGAAAGAACATCCCAAATGTCGATACATCAAGACTTAAAAATTTTGCACGACAATCAAGATTTTGCATATTAAATTCTGGATGTCGTTACCTTCTCTTATGCCTTGGAATCTTACCCTTGCTATTTGAAATCAACGAAATTTACTTCAACTTCGAAAAGGAAAAAAATTCATAGAGGGCACCTCAAAAATCATTGGGATTGCATCGGGTTTGAGGACGTAGCATTTAATCCTGGCAAATTTTTAGAAAAATTCTGGATCATCGCTCTTGTTGCCTCAAACATTCAATCTTTGTCCTTTTCTTAAGAGATCTGCACTTATAGCGCTTCAGATAGTAACCATGGCTGATGATTGCCTTCACAACTAGAATTTTGTCTTTCATTTTAGTTAATTTCACCCCTGATGTCTTCTTGTTTGAATGACAGGCAAAGAAATGGGCATTTCGCCCCTCAACATACTTTCACCCCTTTCTTGGGTGATTTCACCCCGAAAATGATTAAAAATGTCTTCTTGCAAGAAGGGAGGCAAAAATTATTAATTTCACCCCTAAGAGGGGCAAAAATTATTTTCACCCCACCCTAGGGGTGACGTTGACTTTGACCAGCAGGTGAAACTGCTTTTCTTGAGACTTTTGCCTCAAAACGCCTTCATTTGGAATTTCACCCCTGAGAGGGGTGAAAATGTTTTTTGCCCCTTATGAGGGGTGACATTGACTTTGACTTTCCCTTCTATGCATGGATGATTTCATCTTCATGTTTGTGCTCTGAAAACTACTTTTACTAGGGTTTTACCCCTAAAAGGGGTAAAAATGATTTTTGCCCCTGTTGAGGGGCGATTTGACTTTGACTACGCCCAACATTGTTCTCTTTTCTATTTTTGGCCCGAAGAAGCTCTAATCAGGATTTTTCATCCCTAAGAGGGGCAAAACTAATTTTCGCCCCTATTGATGGGGGATGTTGACTTTGAGCCTTGCAAATTTTTCTTTTCCCCTTTGTTTGGATAAAATAATTCAAAATAATTTCACCTCGAAGGAAGGGCACAAAGGTTTTTCACCCCTTCCTTGGGTGAAAACATCTTTTCTTCTTCTTCTCAGGTGCCTTCACTTCGAATTAAAAATGCCAAAGTTGTATTAACCCTTCTACGTTCCAAAACGTCCATTGCTATTGAAATTTCTCTTCTACGCCCCATTAATTTCTTACCAACAAATCTATTGTGCATCTCTAGAAATAAAATTAGCCTTTTATTTAATATAATTGTTTACAAGGAAGGAAAATATTAAAAAAATAAAAATAACACAACTATATCATTTTCAATTCAAAATTTTTAGAATTTTTACAAAAACATTCAGTGTGGCAAAACTGCCAACACTTTTGGTGGCTCTCGGGGTATTCGGTTCTTCTAAATGCAATCGATCCCAGGCCTTCATACATTGGACTCAGTTATCAATGCCATCGACTGCATCAGATCTATCAGGTGTACTAGATGGTGTGGTTGATTTTGTAGCCTCCTTCTCTCTTTCCTCCCGTTCCTACTTCTCCTATCCTTCTTCTGCTTGTTACTCTGCTTTTGCCCATACTCATGCTTCATGCTTGGTGAGGCTCTCACTTGTAGTTTCATGCATGGTAACTACCTCATCCCAGGCTTCATCTATGAATGCTGAGAATATGCTCAGTGAATCTATGACAAAGCACAACATCTCAACTTGATCTATGCTAATGCGGTTAGCTCTCTTCTGAAGTTCCAGTAAGGAAGATTCGATGCGAGTGAGCCTCTCCATTTAGGGCAGTGCTTGTTCCTCTGTGATTGGCTCCTCCCAACCGTCAATCTATGAAGTATATTCTAATAAATCTTGCCAGGTCATATTCAATTCTTTTGTTGGTAAAAGCTCACCTTGTGCATCGATGAAGCTCAAAAACCCAGCATCGGCTAAAACCTTGAAATATATGAGCGAAACACAACACTCCTATTCAAATAAAGTTATCAAATTTTGGGATTCTCTTGCTAGCTCCAACTGAGAAAAATAGTTGTGCAATATCATTATGACCTTGGACTAACTGTGATCCATCCCACTCATAGGCTTAACCTGGAAATCAGAGTTCGCCAATACCTGGATCTTTAGTACCATTTCCAGTTTTGGTTCTAGCCTTTCTTCAGCATATTCCAAAGTTTGCTCTCCAATAAAAATAACTATTTTAGCCTCAAGAATATAAAGCAAAATCTTGAGTGCATCCATCACCAAAGTCACACAATATTTCAATTTGATTTTTTCCTTGGAGAAACTTGTTGATTGTGTGGCTTTCTTAGCCAGTTGTTTCTATACAACCTCAAGTTGGGATGTTAATGCTTGTACCAATTTTTTTGTCTTATACAAGCTATCTGGTAGCCTTTGGCATCTTTCTCCCATTCCTCTACCTTATTCTGCTAGCGCTTTGTCTCTGATTTCCTCATTTTTAGCTGATCTCTACTTTCATCCAGAGCATTATTCAACTCAATGAACTTTACCTCAGACTCAAAGTAGATTTTCATGTAATGCTCACCATGCAAGTAAATAGAGCTCATGTCCACCTGCATATTCCCCAATTTTTTGTGGTTTTAATATTCATCAGGTCCTCTGTAATGACTTTACAAGTGTAATCACTCGAAGTCATTTCTCCTTGAGGTTTTTGGACCTATGGAATCATTCTAACAGTATGAGACTCCATTATTTTAGGGTCGAAAGCAACTTCTTAAATAACTTTGGTGGAGCCTGAGCTTCTTTTTTGTTAGGGTTCTTAAACCATTATGATGCACTTAATTGATCTTGGATCATCTTCATCACAACAGGATGCTCTGGTACAATGTCTATCTCCGAATATGGCAGCACCTGCAACTCAAGAAATGGGACAGGGGGAAAGTGAGTCTACTGAAGTTTTGGCTTGGGAAGGGAAATGGAAATGGGAACGGTTGATGTAATGGAAGTGGTTAAAGCGATGGAATTGAGGGTTTTGGCTACAGTTACACTCACTCAAGGAGGATCTTGCATACTTATAGCCACGATGGAAATAACTAAAATGGAGGATGAAGGAAGCAAAAATGGGTTGGGTCCATATGTGAAAGAACTGAAAGAAAGGGAAATAGTAGAAGTGGGAATAGAAGAAGATGGAGCATCAATGATTGGGTATTGGAAAATAGAAAGCAAAATGGAGATGGTGGGTATACCAAATTGAGGGGATACGAAATCAACAACTATAGAAATGGGTGCAATAGTCACCGAATGCTCAAGAGAAAAGGAAGAAGGTATAGAAAATGTACCTTCAAGCTCGGACACCTTCTAAGCTAGTGATGAGGGCAATTGTGGTGCTAGCCTGCTCCACCTCCTTCTCCAGATCTATGACTTCCATGTGTTGGATAAGTTATTATGCCTGAATCAAAGTAGAATATTTTGAAATGTTAGCTTGTGTGGCTTTGTCTATAGGAGGAGGGTTCATCCTAAATGAAGAAATTGCATCTGTTCTGGGATTTTTGGATATTTTAAAGAAAGGGAGTGCCTCACACTTATTCTTATTTCTCTAGAGTTGCACTTCTAGAAATAGCTATATTTCTTCTTCTACAAGTGGTGCTTCTTCAACCACATGTTGCTCATGTTCAACCATGATCTCTTCACTATCAGATATTTGAAAAGTTTGAGGTACAATATTGGTAAAATAGATTGGCTAATAGCCATCATAGTACTCATCATAGACGTCCGAGAATACCTCATCCATTACCAGACCATAATTTTACCCGATTTTCCCTCTCTGGGCCCTCATAATCCACCCATTAGTAATTTTCTCCTCGACCCATTTTGAAAATTATTCTTTCATCCTTCCAAACAAACTCGAAGGAGGAATTTGGTGCTTGTAAACTATCAAGTTGTATTCATCCTCCATCTCATAAAAATCATGTCATGGTGGAAGCGACGTCATCTTCTCAACATGCCATTCAAGATCATGTTCTTCTAGATTATTTTTGTGCTGTTGAATAGCAAGTCTGGGATAGCAATGAAAAATTTTGGCGTTAATAAAATTTACGAACCGACCCAAAGGGCCATACTTCCACCACTAAGGTAACTCCACCATGCCTAGATTCGAGAGTGCTTCATTAAGCAATTTATTCTGGATGACTTGGTCAACTTCGATGCCACCGAAGCAAAATGGCATAGTGCACGTAGTCTTCTTACCTTGTCCTGCCCCGTAGATTTTTTTGATGAATTCATTCTACCAAATGACTTCCATTCTAAAGAGGCACTTAGTAGTAAAATAAGGAAGGAGAAACAGCTTGCTAGTGAAGCTGAAAATTCGTACCATGATGTCCTACATCAACAAGAAGATATCTCATTTTTCTTAGTGATAATCTCTTCCTGCATTGCTCTCGACACTCTCTCACTCGTGCAAAAAATCATTTTGATGGCAGGACCCAAAAACATGCAGTTAAAATTGTAGAATGATTCCCCCCTAGATAAGCTCAGAGTCCATGAATATACTGGCAGCTTATTATCTGCCTCATTAGTATTTTTTACTGCAATAAAAGAGAAACGTTGGTGCATGTGAAAGAAGAAATACTAGGCCAAAAATGAAGCATGCCTAAACAAAATTGCTTCTTCACTCTATATTCTCTCCAAATAGGTGTGCATTACTCGGGCCACATAATTTGCCCAGTCAAAGAATATGGGATTTGTGCTTGCTTGTAAAGTTGTAGGGGCATAAAATTCTACTTGCGAAATACACTACACCATTGTTGCTTTCCATTTATACGCCATAGTATTATTAGGAAGACCAGATGCCCAGGACAACATAGAATACATATCCGAGCTTTTAAAATATGTTAAGGATTTTGGTAGAGATAGAAACTATCTAAACTAGGATGTCTTTATCAGTTGGTTCTTCATGAATTGGTTCAATGTTACGGTCAATTGGTACCTTTCCTCTTGCTACTTTAGATTCATCTTATTGAACATGACATCCGAGGAAGGTTTCAACCTGCAAGTAAATGACTCTTTGATTGCACCAGGAAAAATGGTGAACAATTTTTCTCCCTTTGCATTTTGAACGGCCCTAGTTGCAGGTTGATAAAATTTTGCAATTGTCATTATCAACTCAGGGTAAGGACGCACAGGTGTACACAAGTACTAGGAAATCTACACATGGTAAGCAACTATTAATGGGATTTCTGATGTAAGTCCTTGCCTCATTACATTCTCCACATTTAGGCACAATTTTTCTATGCCTTTTTTGAGATTGAACAATTTCCAATATTGGTCAGTGTATCTGAATATGGATCGAGCTTAGTATTTTCATGCCTCCTAGATTTTTTGGCTTTTTTACCATCCTATGCTTTTTTCGGCTTCAAAGATTTTTTCAAATCAACTGTCTTATTCCCCATATTTGCACCTCTACTCTCACTGTAATAGTCTGGTGAATCTACAACACAACAAAAACTCGGGTGAACTCAAAAAAATAAAAAGCTTCAACTTTCTTATTCCACAAGCTTTTGACTTGCTCCTTTTATAATTTTTACCCTCCAACTACCATATTAAATGTAGGTGTTGCACATCAAAAATTCAGATGAATATGCACCTTGATTCTCTCGCCGAACATTTTAAAAAAAAAAATAAGCTACCCTTCAACTACCAATAATGCCCTTGCATTGTGAATCTTACTTGGATGTCGAATTCAACCACTTTTTGCCTTGAAGGATGCAATTTGGAATTCAACGACTCACCTTGAGAAAAGCAAACACCGCGTGTGATAAAATATGGTGAAATAATTAATTTCACCTTATTAAAAATACTGAAACATCTTCTAGAATCTTTGCGGATGAAATTAACCTGATGGCATGTATTAACTTCGAAAGCTTTCTCAAAATGTGTGTCATCCAAAAAAAATCATTGAAGGAGCACCTACTTAGTCGAAAACATATCGAGGCAAAAATATTTTCATCACCTACGCTCTGAAATTGCTTCCTTTACCTACTTAATGGAGTTACACTCCTCTCAGCCCCTTTTTATAAAAATTTACTTTCTTAATTCACCCCAAAAAAACAGCTTTAACTAAAAGCGCTTTGCATGAAAAAACAAAGTGAAATCGTTTTCTTCCTTCTTTCTTGCCGATTTTAGTGCCATCAACTACAGTTTGGAAAAAGCATGCATTTATTTTTTATCCTTTTCTTAGCAATTTTGCTCTGAAAATACCTGGTTGAGGGGTGCCATAAGGTTTTGCCCCGAAAATAGGAAAAGCAAGATAAATTTAATTTGGGGGTGAAAACACAATTTTAAAAATCCTCCTTGCTTTATATTTTTCTTTTCTTTGGCAATCTTAAAATAAGTGGGGCAAATTTAATAAAAACGGGTCGCTCCTTTCTTTTTTCAAACTTTCACTTTTGCTTTTCTTTTATTTATTTATTTTTTATTTGTGGAAAACATCCCAAAAGAGATGCCACTTTTGGGTAAGACCCAAGGAGGCAGGGGTATCCATTCCGCCAAAAATACCTAGGACTCGAACCTGGGCTTTTCTTTTATTTTGAAAAATAGAAGCGCTTTTTAATAAAAAAGCTAAATTCAAGGTGCTTTTATAATCTCAAAAATAAATCTGCTTTCTCTTTCCCCCTTTTTCACCCAAAAATAATATAAAAGTCTTTTTTTTTAAATGTTTTCAAGCAAAAATGATTTTTTGTTGATGGCAAGGTACTCTCGAGGTGAATTTACCTACCTTGGGGGTGAAAGTGATTTCTCGATGAAATCCATTTTTTTTTTTTAACATAGCCAACTGAAAATAGAATAACACAACAACTTATGTACATATATACATACTTGATTTGACCATAAAACTGTTACTGATGATAGGCCTTCAAATGAAGGCTATTTATGGGAATCGAAAGCTCATGGCTATCCATATCCTAAAAATAAAATGAATAAATTTGATTGACCCCTGATATTTGGAATGGGCCCTCCCATATTTTATTTTCATTCCACTTTAGCACTAGATCACCTACCTTAAATGACCTCTTGGACATTTTCTTTGCCAAACCACTTCTGCGTCACCTAGCATGTTCCATGAAGACATTGTATGATTTCTCCTTCTCTTCTTCCAACTGTAAAAGTTGTACCAACCTAATACTCATGGGATCAGATTGATCGTCATCTTCACCATATAACAAGTGCCATGACTGAAGAGTCGGTAATTCAATATGAATGGGTAACACTGCTTCTTTACTGTAAACAAAGGAGTAAGAAGATGTTTTAATGGATTTCTTCACAAAGATACGGTCAGTCCATAATGTTTGATTTAGGAGCAAAAGCCAACTGCATTTATTATCACTTAGGATCCTCTTCAAGATTCTTATCAAATTCTTGTTTGTGGACTCAGCCAAGTCGATCCCTTATGGATAATAGTTAGATGATATCTTCAAGTAAATTCCATACTTACCTGCGAATTCGTTGATCTAGGCATCGATGAAGGGAGTCCAATTTTTTGTTATAATGGCATCAGGTATGCCAAGACGAGTAATTAAACTCTCCAAGAAAGCAATAACTATTGTTTGATCCACCTTCTTAGTTGGAATTGCCTCTGACCATCAAGTGAAATAGTCAGTTGCCATCAGGATATATTTGTGTCCGACAGAGGAATTGGGATTAATGACCCCAATAAAGTCTAAGCCCCATTGCTGGAATTATGCTTCAACTTGAATCGAATGAAGGGACAATGATACATTCTTTCTTCTCCCAACATACCTCTAGTATTTATCACAATTTTGATTGATCTTGAAGGTATCCATAAAGAGAGTAGGCTAGAAATATCCTGCTTTGATAATATTTAATGCCATTGGCCTCCCTACATAATGACATCAGACCAGAGTGGAACTCCTCTAGGATTATTTGTTTTTTAGATTCCTGAACACACCTGAGAAGTACTCCGTCAATGTTTTTATGGGATAACCTATTTGGTAGTATCACATACCTAAGGGTTTAGAGTCTAAATATCCTCTATGAGGCATTAAAGTGCGAAGGACATCTTCCTGATTGGAAATATTCGACAAGGTCCTCTATCCAATCATGATTGCCTGTAGAATGGTTAGCAAAATTGCCTTCGCTTATTGAATTTTCAAGTTAGCAAACCATGGATTAAGATGTAGCATTTTTTGCAAGTTCTTGACACAGTGCTCAACCTTGAACCAACTTAGTCGGACGGATTTCAACGTCGTATTCTTAAATTTTGGAGACCCATACTACCCTCTTGTCGCTAAGCTCTCCTTGAATGATGAAACTTTGGATATCTGGGTGGACCACTTAAACTATTGTTTTGTTTTGAGAAACAAAATGTCAAAACTTCTTCAAGGATTTCATGATCGCATATACTTGCTTTTCAATGAAGTTATATTTTTCTTCGTGTAGTTGGATGACTTGGGTCAAGAAAGCAATCGGTTGCTCATCTCCATCATCTCCTTTTTGTGTAAGCACTGCTGCATAGCTTTATTTCTCACCAGCAATGTATAGGATAAAATCCTTCAAGTAATCAGGGTTCACCAGCACTGGGGCTTGAGAAATTATTTCCTTTATCTTCTTGAATTCCTGCCTTCTAGGCTTGGTCCATTTGAATTCCATGTTCTTCTTTAGCAGCTCTGTCATTGGCTTCACTACTTGGGCAAAATCTACAATGAAATTTTGAACAAAGTTTATTTTCCTAAAGAGTGGTTGTAAATCCTTTTTTTCTGGATGGTAACAACAGTTTTAGGAGAGCTTTATCTCTAGATGGATTAATCACCAAACATTATTTCAAGATAATGTGTCCTAGGAGCTTTCCTTCTGTTACCGTGAAGATGGACTTCTTTGAGTTGATTGATATTCCAAATTCTCAACACTTTTCAAACACTTGTCTCAAATGTAGACTATGTTCCTCCCTATTGTGATAAAAATGATCATGTCATCTAGATAAATAACAATAATACGATTCAGAAACTCACCAAAGGCTATGTCTATTGCTCTCTAAAAATTTGCACTAGCATTTGAAAGACCAAACGACATCTGCTGATAAGTGAAAGTTCCCTATTTTGTGGTGAATGTTGTTTTGTGTTGATCTTCATCCTTAACCCATATTTGATTATAGCTAGAGAATCTATCTAATAAAGAGAATCTCTGGGCACCAGCTACCACATGTAGAATCTGATCAATTTACAGTAGTGGATAGTGATCCTACAGAGATGCCAGGTTCAAATTTTGAAAATCCATGCACAAGCGGATATTTCCATTTTTTTTTCTCACAGGAACCAGGTTTGCTACCTAAGTGGAGTGCTTTATTAGGTAGATGATTTTAGCTTCAAGCATCTTTAGCAATTCTGCTTTCATCAAAGTCTTGATCTTTGGATTTATCGATCTTTATTTTTTCCTAAAGGGTTTTACTCCTTACAACTCGATGGTTGTTGGTAATTTAACCCACCTTTAGGTGGTCGATAGACTTGGTCAGCAGGAGTGGATGGTAGACTTGGTCGATAGGAGTGGATGACAGGCGGCAAAGGATTGAGGGAGAAATTCAATTTTAATTATCCTACTCTCTCCTTAAACCTCTCCCCTAACTTTTCTCGCACAATATCTAAGTTGTTATTTTCCAATGTATATAAGCATTGTATTTCAATTATTTTGGTTAATGAGAATTACGGTTCACACTTGGTATCAGAGCAGGCGAGGTCGAGGGCTCACAAGTTGGCCAGGAGGACCCACAGGCAAGCACACATCCTAAGGTCGAGGAGCGACCCATAAAATGAAACCCTGGTGTGGATCATCAGGTAGGCAAACTGGACAAGGAATCAAATCCTAAGCAGCTGACTTGGCGGTGAGCTAGCATGGATCTCGAGGTGAGGTGCAGATAATAGAGCACAAAGTTGAGGACCATACCACATGGTAGACCCAGAGGCGAACACGTGGTGATAAGCCACAGACCTAGAGGTGGACACATGGCAGACATAAACAGTAGACCTATTATGATTGGACTGACACAGGACACGTGGCACGCTGAGAAGGAGGACACGTGGTATGCTAAGGACACATGGCACGCTGATGTAGTAGGGTGTTGGTCACAAATTTGCCTAAGTACAAGATATGATCACTTGTGTGCCCTAGACTCGACCAACATTGAAAGGCCAAAGGAAAGAGATGTCCTTCGGACCAATCTCTAGAGAGTGTTGGTTCCCTTACTAAATCCTACACTTTTGAAGACTAAAGTTACAGAAACAAATTAGAAATAACCGAAAGAGAAGGGAAATATGGCCATAGGTCGAAAATATAAGATTGGGGAAAGATTAACAACAAAAATTCCACTCAAGCACATGAATAACATATAATAAAAGAGAGCAACATAATTTACTTACAACCTTGCACAGATAACCTCCAGGATTGCATTCCAAAAATCACTTTCTCACCAGCAATATTTAAACTCAGATGCAGAATTTAAATTTAACTAGCAGATAAGAAATACGAGCATAAAATAGAAGGAAATCACACATAAAGTCACTTGCAAAATCAAAAGCCAAATATATCTTATTTACGCAGAGAACTTGATAAGTTTTCTTGCAAAATGTCTCTCCTCTTTTTACAATGGAAATTTGATTAGTATTTATAGAGGTTTTCGCCTCTTTCATTTAATACATATGGAGGCAAAATACCCATTGATGAGGGACATGATGAATTAATTACTCCTTGGAAATCTTCCTTTGGCAACCATGATCCGGTACAAATGCATTGAATTCTAACCACCTTCGCGCTTTGAAAATTGACCATTGCTCCAACAATTTACTCCACATTAAATTTATCTTGGAGAGGGAGTGAAACTGTTAGGATAACGCCTTGGAAATGATAAAAATCAAAGGAAATATCTTCTGGTTTGCCACAGTCATTAAATTCCGTCATTAAATTTTCCCATTTCGGGCAACTTTACATTTTCCGTAATTTTCCTTTTTTAGAAAATTTCAATTTTTAGAAACTTTCCATTTTCAAAAAGTTTATATTTTTGGAAAGTTTCCTTTTTTAAAAAGTTTCCATTTCAGGTAAGTTTCCATTTCGGGTTCCGAAATGCCTTTTTCGGGTTCCAAAATGCCCTTTTCGAAAACTTTCCTTTTTCGAAAAGTTTCCATTTTTGAAAATTTTCTATTTTTGGAAACTTTCAATTTTTGAAAAGTTTTCCTTTTCGGGGAAAAAATGGCATTTTCGGAAATTTTCTCTTTTTCACCCGAAATGACTTTTGACTTTGAAATTGCATTTGCTTTCCCGAAATTGATTTTCTGCCTCGAAATTGATTTTTTTGTGGTAAAACTTCCCGGAGCCATAACTTTTGATCCGTTAACCCGATTGTCTATTGTAATATATCGTTGGAAAGCTTGTGAAAATATCTACAATGATGAAATACCCAAAGATCATTTCATCCATTTTATCATCTTTTTTTAGGGCCCGTAAAAATACCAACATCTCTTTATGTTTTTTACCGCTTTAAAGCTCCATACTTAGGCAAAATTTTATAAAAAATTCAATGTGGTAAAAATGCCAACATTTTTGGCGGCTCATGGGGCATTGAGCTTGCATCAATGTGAAGATCCCATGCCTTTATCCATTGGGCAACAGAGTCACAACCGCTTGCTGCATCAAAATATTTACTACTTGCATCAACTTCCTGTACTGCTTGATATTGTCCGGTCACCTATTGGTATTTTTCACCCAACACAAGGAACTTCGTCGAGCTCGGATGATTTTCTCTGCTTCAGGGTGCTCTGACAAGACTTTGATCTCTGACACCAACGACTCCTGTAATCCAAAAACAAAATGGAAAATAAATAAATAGAGGTTGTTGAGGGTTTGGCTCAATAGAAGGAGCATTGGTGATGGATGACTATGAAATGGGGAGGGGAACAAAAGTGGTGGGTATAGTGAATAAAAGTGAAGTGGAAGGAGGTACTGCAGAATGAAGGGAAACGATCACCAAATGCTCATGATCAAGAGAAGAGAAAATGCATACCTGCGGGCTCCGACACCATTTGAGCCGATGATGTGGGTGATTGCAACCTTAGATTTTTTTTTAAACTTGATCACACCATTTAGTGCCCTCAACACTTTATTTATCAACCGATCTATTTACAATATTTACATAAAATTTTATGATATGATTGGCATGTCGCCACCACAAACCTGGCTTTGGGTGCTTATCTGGTGAATCTGCAGTGTCCGGACCAGATTCGATTATACTTCAGGTAATCTTTAAAGTTTGGTTGTCCTCTTATAAAAGTTTACCAAGTTGCAAGCCAACTACAATGTGGTAGGTTATCATGCATACCAGTACTCATATAATCAATGAATAATATGGTGAAAATATTTACCATATGAGAGCCTTCTTCGAGTACCGATTGCGGTGATGGCTGGCCCCAATATCGCCACTCTTGGGAGTCCACTAGCTGCGGGATCTTGGGTACATGCTCCTCTAACTCCTTCATGTGACAGTAATATTTTTTCGACAATAGCCCTTCTATCAAGATCTCCTCAGGATCAACCTCCTGATGAGGCATGCTTATTGGGACACAAAAAGGGTGCAAAATTATGTCTTCTTCGCTCTCAGAATCAACCTCTTGAGCTTGTTCATCTTCTTGGTCCAACTCCTGATAGAAATTGCAAGCAACCATATTATTCATTGCTAGAGCAGTGCTTGCATACTCCCTTCGTTGGCCCTGGATGAGATTCACCTCTTGTGCTCCACACAGTTGTGTTTTAGGTACTTGCATAGTTTGAGGGATCTTCCATTGTGAATACTGAACAAGACATACAGGAGTAGTAACTATCGGAGAGAGTGATGGAAAAGCAGTTTCTCTCTAGTGCATTTTTCTCGATTTGAATAGGAGCTGCTCTGCTTATACTGCTTCTTGAAAGATTTGAGGGAATATTTGTTCCCCTGATTACAGTAGGAGGATGTTTATGTCCGGGTGGAAAGCTCGAACATAGAAGAAGTGGGCCTGAGAGGGTGTAGGTCGGATCTTCTCTGGAATTCTCCTCCAACTCCTCCAAAATTGGATATTGAAGTCCATGATGCTCTCTAGAGGTGCTCTCGTGATGTGCATCAAGAGTTGGAAGGGATCTTGAGTCATCAAATGTGTCAATGAGTGCTCCCGCTAAGTCATCCCATGAGCAGATGCTCTTATGTTGGAGCATTTTATACCACTGCAACACCCTTCTTTCGAGAGATAAGACCAAAATTTTGATCATGACATCTTCATGGGCTATGCCATAGAGGGTCGCTAGAGTAGCAACATCTTCAAGGTGCTCTCGGGCCATTCTCTTAGTGCCATTGTATTTTTTTAGGGTCTTCAAGGCACTTTTAGGAATCTCATGCTTACTTTGGAGATTCAAAGGGCCAAGATCATCCCAACTGGGACAACATACATGTGTCATTATAGCAGTGGTATTCAGAGATCATGGTCCTTACCATTGAGTCGGAGTCACCAAATGAACATACTTTTTCTGCTTGTGAGGTCAAGGCTGCTCACTAAACCTTGATTCCTTCGGGGTGTCTTCTTTTAGTATAAAATGTGTCCACGATCAAGAGATCTGAATCTTCAGCTCAATAGAGTCACCAAGTGATTTTGCCAGATAAAAGCAAGCCAGAGATTCACCAAACTCGGGCTCCTTTAAAATACGGGAACTATCGATACAAAAATTGTGAGTCCCACCGAGCGTGCCAAAAATTGTTGGCATCGATGGGTTTGTCAACTTGAGATAATACTTGTTCCACCGACTATGGATCTTACTGGGACAAAAACTGTCTGTCCCATCGGGCATGCCAAAAATTGTTGGTCACAAATCTGCCTAAGTACAAGATATGATCACTTGTGCACCCTAGACTCGACCAACATTGAAAGGCCAAAGGAAAGAGATGTCCTCCGGACCAATCTCCAGATAGGGCTGGTTACCTTACTAAATCCTACATTGTTGAAGACTAAAGTTGTGGGAAAGAAATTGGAAATAACCGAAAGAGATGGGAAATATGGCCACAGGCCAAAAATGTAAGATTGGGAAAATATTAACAGTAGGAATTTCACTCAAGCACATGAATAGCATATAATAAAAGAGAGCAACATAATTTACTTACAACCTTGCACAGATAACCTCCAGGATTTCATTCCAAAACTCACTTCCTCACCAGCAATATTTAAACTCAGATGCAAAATTTAAATTTAACTAGCAGATAAGAAATACGAGCATAAAAGAGAAATGCATAAAATAGATGGAAATCACACATGAAGTCACTTGCAAAATCAGAAGCCAAATATCTCTTATTTACACAAAGAACTTGATAAGTTTTTTTGCAAAATGTCTCTCTTTTTTTTACAATGGAAATTTGATTAGTATTTATAGAGGTTTTCACCTCTTTCATTTAATACATGTGGAGGCAAAATGCCCATTGATGAGGGACATGATGAATTAATTACTCCTTGGAAATCTTCCTTTGGCAACCATGATCCGGTACAAATGCATTGAATTCTAACCACCTTCACGCTTTGAAAATTGACCATTGCTCCAACAATTTACTCCACATTAAATTTATCTTGGAGAGGGAGCGAAACTGTTAGGATAACGCCTTGGAAATGACAAAAATCAAAGGAAATATCTTTTGGTTTGCCACAACCATTAAATTTCGTCATTAAATTTTTCCATTTCGGGCAACTTTCCATTTTCGGAAATTTTTCTTTTTTAGAAACTTTCCATTTTCGAAAACTCTCAATTTTCGAAAAGTTTCTATTTTCAAAAAGTTTCTATTTTCAAAAAGTTTCTATTTTTGGAAAGTTTCCTTTTTTTAAAAGTTTCTATTTCAGGTTCCGAAATGCCCTTTTCTTAAACTTTATTTTTTCGGAAAGTTTCTATATTAGGAAATTTTTCATTTTTGAAAACTTTCCATTTTTGGAAAGTTTTCCTTTTCGGGGGCGAAATGGCATTTTCGGGGGCCGAAATGGCATTTTCGGAAATTTTCTCTATTTCTCCCAAAATGACTTTTGACTTTGAAATTGCATCTGCTTTCCCGAAATTGATTTTCTGCCCCGAAATTGATTTTTTTGTGGTAAAACTTCCCGGAGCCATAACTTTTGATCCATTCACCCGATTGTCTATTGTAATATATCGTTGGAAATCTTGTGAAAATATCTACGATGATGAAATACCCAAATCTCATTTCATCCACTTTATCATCTCCATTTAGGGCCCGTAAAAATACCAACACCTCTTTATGCTTTTTACCGCTTTAAAGCTCCATACTTGGGCAAAATTTTATAAAAAATTTAATGTGGCAAAAATGCCAACACAAGGGTACGGGTGACGAGGCAACTGAGCTGACAAAGCAGCAAGGTGACGTGGCGAAGGGTGATTGGTCGAAGTCTACGACAAAAGGGGGTCTTTGATTGCCCGAAGGCAATCAAGCTTCATTGTGCGTATTGAGGGTTTTAAACACCTTCTCATGCACACTCCGGATGAATGTGGGATAAACATCCTAGAATTTAAAAAATAAAAAATAAATGCGTCGTCATCTATAACGTGAAGGTTAGTTCATTTGCCTTCACGTCGGGCTCTATAGCCCGATTGGCTCGAGGAGCCAGCCAGAAGTCTTCACCCTCTGATCGATCACGAGTTCGAGCCACAGAAAGGTAACAACAACAATTTTTTAATTTTTTTTAATTCAAGTTGTGGCCTAAGGTTTAAAGGGAACATCTTTCCCTTAGCTCACAAATTATGAGCTATCATGGCTAGACAGAGGCCACGAGATAAAATCTAGAAAAAAAAAGTTTCTCCTATGCAAAATATAAATTTTTTTATTAATTTAATTAATAATTTAATTAGAATATTAATTAAAAAATTATTTGTTAATGTTTTTTAATTAATATTTAGTTTTATTATTAATTAATATTATTAATAAAACTAGTTTTTTTTATTTTTGCATCATTTAAACATAAAAAAAGGATAAGGATATTTCCTAAGAGGAAATTATTGTAAAAGCCTGAGAGGCTTGAAGGGTGAAATTTTTGTAATAGCCTAAGAGGCTTGAAGGGTGAAATTTTTGTAATAGCCTAAGAGGCTTGAAGGGTGAAATTTTTGTAATAGCCTAAGAGGCTTTAAGGGGGGATAATTTTTGCATCGAAGGGTAGAATTTTGTAATCATTCATGATACGATCTATAGGTTGTTATCATGCCCTTTGTTCTCTTTTAGTAAGAGAAAACCCCGAATATTTTGATGAATTTTTTTGCACATATGGATTGCATACTATATTTAGTCAATTGCAAAATGCAGTAATAGCCCATCAAAGAAAATTAGATGTAGGATATGAAGCAGATTCAGAAGACAATTCCTTTGGTAGCAGATTTGAGCAGTCAGAATCTGTAGGAATTGCACCACAGGAGCCAAAAAATCCTCATCTCAGTAGCAGTGACTTAGTTGAAATATTGGAGCCAGATTCACCAGAAATTATTCTTATCAGTGACGATGAAGATTCGATTGCTGACAACTTTGTGAATCCAGTGATCGGAGAACCTCAACAAGTAGAACATGCCATAAGTGAGAGAGTAGATCAAGTTAGATTTGATTTAAATCTGTAACTTTTTATTTTGAAAAGTAGAGTGCTTTGATTGTAATTGAGAAATAAAAGTGTGTTTTTAGTTTATTTCCAATAGCTATGGCATCCAATTCTAATCTACCCATTCCAAAATTTAATGGGTACGATTATGAGTATTGGTCCATCAAAATGAGGACCTTACTCATAGGCAAGGGACTATGGGACATAGTAGAAGAAGGTTACACAGAACCTATAGATTGGACTATGTTAAATGCAACAGATAAGAAAACAAAGAAAGAAGCACAAAAGAGCAACTCCTCTGCTCTTTATCATCTCCAAGCAACATTGGATAAAAGTATTTTTCCTAGAATTGCCTCTTGTTTAACTGCCCAAGATGCATGGAAAGCCTTGAAAGAAGGTTTCCAAGGAAGCGATCAGGTGAAGCAAGTAAGGCTTCAACCCTGAAACGAGATTTTGAGAATCTCAAAATGAATGAAGATGAGAAAGTTGGTGACTGATGCGTAAGAGTCAAAGCAGTTGTCAACAAGATGGTAACACTTGGCGAAGAAGTCAAACCAGAAGCAGTTGTGAAGAAAGTTTTGAGAACACTTCTTCAAAAATGGAATCACATAGCCATCATCATCGAAGAATCAAAGGACCTTTCTACACTATCTTTTGATGCATTAATCGGTTCATTAATGTCACATGAAGAGATATTACAGGGATCTCCTTCAACAAGTTATGGAGGCGATGATAAAGCCTTCGCATCCAATGAGGGTGCAGGAAGAGGACAAGGAAGAGGCCAAGGCAGAGGACAAAGAAGAGGCAGAGGCAGAAGCAGCCAAAGAGGAGGAAATCCCAGTAGAGGTGGAAATCAAAGCAGAGGCAATAATCAAAAAAGAGGTGGAAATCAAGGGCAAAATGGGAATCAAGGAAGAGGAGGTGACAAATCCAAAAAAGCTTGTTTCAATTGTGGCAAGCCAGGTCACTTTGCTCGAGACTGTTGGTCCAAGTCTTCTCAGGGAAGCAGCAGTCAATATGGCAATTATGGTGAAGAAGATGGAACATCTAATCTGTTTCTTTCTTATGGGAAATCAGATCAAAATCTGAATGACACTTGGATTTTGGATACTGGTTGTTCCAACCATATGAGTGGCAAAGAAGAACTCTTTGCTACAATGGATTCCACCTATAAATCCCGAATCAAGTTGGGAGATGATAAAGCTTTGCAAGTTGAAGGCATTGGAGCCATGGAGGTTCCAACGAAAGAAGGCATCAAAAAGGTGAATGACATCTACTACACCCCTAAACTCCAACATAATTTGCTAAGTGTTGGACAAATGATGGAGAAAAATTACAAACTTGTTTTTGATGAAGGCAAATGTGTAATTTTTGACAAGAACAATTGTAATAGAGTCATCACACAAGTACCTATGACCAAAAATAGGTTATTTCCCCTTAAGTTTGGAGAACCAGGGGGTGCTCAACTTGCAAATATTGCTATAGCAAATCCAAGTGTGCTTTGGCACTTGAGATATGGTCACCTAAATTCTGCTAGCTTGAAATTGTTAACTTCTCAAGCTATGGTGACTGGACTTCCTAAAATTAATGAACACAAGGAGGTCTGTGAAGGATGTGCTTTGGGAAAGCACTCCAGGTCCAAGTTTCCAAAAGGACAAGCATGGAGGGCCAACTATCCACTTCAATTAGTGCATTCGGACATTTGTGGTCCAATGCAGACAAAAATTATGGGTAACAATTCTTATTTTCTCACTTTTATAGATGATTTCTCTAGGATATGTTGGATCTATTTCTTGAAAACCAAATATGAAGCCTTTGATTGCTTCATAGATTTCAAGAATAATGTAGAGAAACAAAGTGAGTTCCATGTAAAATGTCTAAGGACAGATCGAGGAGGAGAGTACTCTTCAAAGGCATTTCTAAAATATTGTAAAGAATGTGGGATAAAGAGGCAATTCACCACTGCCTATACTCCACAACAGAATGGTGTGGCAGAAAGAAAGAACCGCACCATAGTAGAGATGGCCAGATCGATGCTTCAAACTAAGCATCTAAGTAACATGTATTGGGCCGATGCTGTTAGAACCAGTGTTTACATTCTAAATAGGAGTCCTACTTCTAGTTTGGATGGGATCACTCCTTACGAGGGGTGGTATGGCAAGAAGCCGAATGTAAAACATTTCAAAGTTTTTGGTTCTTTAGCATATGCACACATTCCTGATGAAAAAGAAAGAAGCTTGATCCCAAGAGTCAAGCATGTATTTTTTTAGGATATTGTGAGTCTACCAAAGCATATAGACTCTACAATCCAAAGACGCATAAAATTGTACTTTCCAGGGATGTAATTTTTGATGAAGGGGGAGAATGGGGTCATCAAAGAATTTTTGTTGATGATGAATCCCATGATGCAAGTTCTTCACAAATACAATAGGTGTCACCCAAGAAAAGCAAAGGCACACCCCCTCCAAGCCCAAGCAGGAGTACTACTTTGAGTACATCAACAGCTACTCCAAGTCCTTCTCCACAACGATCAGTAAGTTCTTCACCTATGGATGTGGATTCTCCATCAAGAGGTAAAATAACACTACAACATCATCCATCTTTTCAAATGTTGGATAAAAATTTCTAGAAAAGATACACTAGGAGTCAAGCTAGTGAAATGAATGCAGTTTTGCAAAAACTTGAAAATCTGCATATGTATGGGGATGATGACTCCCAAGAGCCTAAGGGAGATGTAGTAAATTATGCTTTAATGTCTAGTGCACAGCTAGAGCCATCTAGCTATGAGAAAGCTTGCACTCATAATGTATGGCAGCAAGCCATGGAAGAGGAAATCACCTCTATAAAAAAGAATGATACTTGGGAGCTAGTGAAGCTTCCAAAAGGAAAAAAATGTGTTGGATGTAAATGGGTCTACAAGACCAAATTCAATGTTGATGGGAGCATTGAAAGACACAAGGCAAGACTTGTAGCAAAAGGCTTCACTCAAAAATATGGCATTGATTATGAGGAGACCTTTGCTCCTGTTGCTAGACAGGAAACAATCAGATCAGTACTTTCCTTGGCTGCCCACAAAGGGTGGAAAATTCAGCACATGGATGTAAAAAGTGCCTTTCTCAATGGGTACTTAACTGAGGAGGTTTATGTTCAACAACCTCAAGGTTTTCAAGAACAAGGTAAGGAGAACCTTGTTTATAAACTGAAAAAAACACTTTATGGCCTCAAGCAAGCACCAAGAGCATGGTACTCTCGCATTGATGGCTATTTCAAGGAGTATGGATTCACTCGGAGCAAAAGTGAACCTACTCTCTACTACCTAAAGCAAGGTAAAGACATTCTCATAGTTTGTTTATATGTGGATGATCTCATATTTATGGGTAGTAATGATAAAATGAATATGGAGTTCAAACACTCCATGATGAAACAATTTGAGATGAAAGATCTGGGCTTAATGCATTACTTCCTAGGCATGGAAGTTCATCAAACAAACAGAGGGATCTTCATATGTCAACACAAGTATGCTCAAGATATGATCAAGAAATTTGCCATGGAGCATTGCAAATCAGTTGCAACTCCAACGGGTCATGGGATCCAATTGAGCAAAGATGATGGAGCACCAAAGGTTGACATGACCACTTACAGAAGCATGGTTGGGAGTTTGATGTTTCTCACCAACACAAGACCTGATATTCAGTATGTTGTTTCTCTTGTTTCAAGGTTCATGGCTGATCCATCCGAGCTGCATTTTCAAGCAACTAAAATAATTCTAAGATATGTAAAGGGTACATTGGATTTTGGAATCCATTACCACAAATGTAATTCTATCAAGTTAGTTGGCTTCAGTGATAGTGATTGGGGCAGCAATATAGATGATAGAAAATCTACATCAGGGAACTATTTTAGTCTAGGGTCAGGACTAATTACATGGAGTTCCAAAAAGTAGACTGTTGTAGCATTGTCATCTACTGAGGCTGAGTATATAGCAATCACATATGCTAGTACTCAAGCTCTATGGTTGAGAAAATTCCTTGAAGATATTGGAGAATGACAAAGTGGTCCTACTAGATTGTATTGTGATAACATGAGTGCCATTCAATTGGCATATAATCCTATCCACCATAGCAGATCAAAACAATTTGATATGAAGTATCACTTCATCCGAGACATGGTGGAGCACCAGGTTGTTGAGCTTAAACATTGCAGCACTTTGGACAACATGGCAGACATCTTCACCAAAGGCATGGCTAAAGCTCAATATATAAAGCTGAGATATTGTCTTGTCAGCCCTCTCAACTTTAAGGGGGAGAATGTTGGTAATTTAACCCACCTTTAGGTGGTCAAAAGACTTGGTCGACAGGAGTGGATGGTAGGCAATAAAGTATTGAGGGAGAAATTCAATTTTAATTATCCTACTCTCTCCTTAAACCTCTCCCCTAACTTCTCTCGCACAATATCTAAGTTGTTATTTTCCAATGTATATAAGCATTGTATTTCAATTATTTTGGTTAATGAGAATTACGGTTCACAATGGTGTTCTAGATTACATCTTTGTTGTAGAATTTCAGGTCTTGGTAGCTCCAGGAAATAATTTTTTGGTACTCATAACATAGTTCTTTAATCTACTCCAACTCTTCTTGAGTGTAATAAGTGTCAGCTTTGATCGACTTTTTAGGTCTGAGATGCAGTTCAGTGTACTCCTTTTCACCCACCTTGATCCTATGCTTTTTTTATCTATCATTTTGGTCAAAGAGGCTCTCAAGTGTAATAAACCCCTTTAGGACATGATTATTTTGCAACTGGATCAACCCTTCGACCTCTTCCTCATCGAAATTTCTCTCTTCCATATTACTAGCTTCTCTTAACAAGAAATTAACAATTTGCTCATCACTTTTGAACACTTGCCAGTGGATATTTTTGTTCAGGACTGAATGTCTATAAATTAACCTCATAGTCTTGGGCTTCCTTACCACATGCTCCACTAGGGAAAAATTAGCACCAAGGGATGCCAAGAGGTTGGCATGCTTGTTTTTCTCCCACACGATTTCTTGGATATTCAGTATTATATAAGCTTCAAACAAATCCCATACCTTATTTCGATATGCCTTCAAGTAGTGCTGCTTGAAAACACATTTATTGGTTACTTGTTTGACGATTGGCTCAAAATATCCAAATATTTGTAGTTAATCCTGAGATTTTCTACCTTTTTCAGACCCAAATAGAGTGCTTCGTATTCGATGGTATTGTTCGTGCAGCTCCAAGTCAACTGGTAAGAGTACTTTTTGTATGTCAAAAGGAGAAATGAGAAAAATTCTAGCTCCTGCACAATTCGTACACCTTGCACCATCAAATTATAGCTTCCATAATTGATCCAGAGTAGGTCCTTCATCATCAGACACTTTTGCTTCAACTTTTTTAGGTTTAGTGATGGTGTAACAATCGATTTCGATCTCCATCATGGCATCAAAATTGAGCATTGAAAACTCATATTTTGTTTGAAGCTCGTCTAGAACTTCTTCCATAAGGTCTATAACTCCTCCAGTTCTTTGGTCATCAAATTGATACAATTCATGGGTTTATCCTCCTCTTCAATCTTCTCGATATGATAAGTTGATGGCTTTTTGTTATAAATTTAGATTCTCCCCCCTTTTATAGGAATTTCCAAATGAGAATAATCAAGAGAAATGTAGCCTCCCAACTTGGTAGTAAACTCTCGTGACAGGCACATGCTAAAGTAAGGCTCCAGATCAACCACGACCACCTCTTGAATCACAATTATCTAAGGTATTTTATGCAATACAATTGGTTTTTCTTTGATGACCCCCACTGTCCTAACAGGGGTTCCGCCCAATTGCAAAATTCCAGGGCTGCTCCTTGTATATTCCATACCCATAACATCACACGCCACATTTGGTATAACAGTTTTTGCAGCACCTAAGTCGATCATACAATTGTGCACAATCCAACCTTCCATCCTGAGGGATAGGTAGAAAGGGGTGGTCTATTTTTTCTAGTGGTATAAATTGTCAACATTTTAGCTAACATTGTCTGAGTCGAATTCTTCCCCTTATATTCCATAAATTTTAGTGATTCTTGCAACAAGTCCACTTGTCTAGGCAATTACAGTGTATCATAGAGACTCACCTTGGTTGGGATCCTCTTCAATTCTTCAATGATGTCATATGTGGATGCATAGGAACCCTTGGATTCATTGGTAGTTTCATATCTACTTAGATACTATTGCGTGGCCTCCACCCTATGACGTTTCATAAAATACATATATTTAAGCTTTTTTCTAGCTTACTCCTCCGTTTGAGCTCTTTCTTGTGAAGTAGAAGCCTTTTCTTGCACTTTCTATTTTGATCGTGAAGGCAAAAGGTCTTTCAGTAGGATAGGTGCATCTAGCTTAGGCTCCAAAACAACTGACTTTGTTTATGCATTTTTCTTCTCATTTTGTGCCTTTGAGTTGATAGGTACCTTCAGGGGTTCCAACTCAGTTAGGTCCACAGTAACGAGCTTTCTCCTAGTTCTCGTGAGAAATGAAACTTGCTCTTCAAAAGGGACCATGAAATTATGATTGAATTTTATGATCATGTTGAATTGACCAACGGAGGAACTTTCTGCCAATGTTTACACGTACTTTAGATAAACCATGCAAGTTTCCTTACCATGCAGATCATTGCATGTGGAGCACCAGTATGCTTTGTCTAATGTGTCAACTTATTCGTTTGTCATCACCATCGGATTTCTCTCAAGTGCCTTGCTGGTCGAAGCTCCTTGTTCTCTGGTGATAGGCAGCGGTTGAGATCTCCTTGGCTAGAAATATTTCTGGCATACTTCATTTTGATCACCATGATTTCTTTACCCATCACTCTTATGACCAAGTTCATGGATTGCAACTCCTTCAAAACTTTTTCTTGTGGATCAGGGTTTGAGGGTGCAAGAGGAGCTGGTAATGGTAGCAGGGTAGGTGAAGATGGTAGTGATAGGAATGGAACTAAAGTAGTTAACTACTGAATGGTTGGAGCGGGGAGTTGAGGGAAAGAAACTATCACCATGGTCTAGGATGTACTCAAATTCCATGAAGGGATTGGATACATGGGTGACATGGGCAAAGGCTGAGAAGATGCATTAGAATACAAATACTATGGAAGGTCAAGGAAAATAGGCATGGCCATTTTTGGTGAAAGCTTACCAATAGCAATCAGGTCAGCCTCAACTTTTTTATGCAGCAGAGTATAGATCATAAAATGTATTGACATTAGATTGTTGGATGGCCATACTTATATCAGAGTTGAAAGCTTAGAGGTAGTAAAATATCGCTTGCTCAGGAGTCGATTGGAGACCATCGAGAACTCTATACCAAGTTCGGGTGAACCTGAAATTGAAGTCCATGATTTCCTCCTACGAATGCCTCTAAATGGTAGTAAACTGATGCAACAGAGAGAACGGACCCACTTATTCATTGAAACCCTTGATTAGCAATTCAGCCAACTGGTCCCAGGTAGTAATGGTGGCAGGTTGTAACGATCGGTACCAATAAAGCAACTTACCTCTAAGAGAGAGCACGAGCAATATTACCATTATATCCTCATCTATGATGCTATGGATCATCGTCAAGGTAGCTACATCTTGGACATACTCATAAGTCGTCTTTCTCGTACCATCCTAGGTAGGCAAAGCCTTCATTGCTACTTGTGGGATCAAGTTCTGAGCTTACAGATTTAGAGGTCCGAAGTGGTTCCATGCTGGGAACTACCTTGGTGGTTGTGGTGGTGGATTTTGATCCATGTGGATTGGTGTGTGTGGTTGGGGAGGTAGAAAACTAGTGGTTGTGCTAGCAAGACTTGAAGGAACAAAGAACACACCAGCTAACTATGAAGATGTAACACTTAATGGGATAGTTGGGGTAACTAACCTAGGATGTTCTCCTATAACTTGGGTGTCAAGATCATAAAACTCAATGGGGTATTTTATATTTTTGGCCTTCGATCTTGTGATCATGAAGAAATCCTTTGCTCACTTCACATTCCAAGGCTTCTGGGTAGAGTTGAGTCCCCAAATGTTCTAATCATACAGTACAAAGGTAAACATAAAACCTCAATATTGTTGAAAGTGTAACTTTTTTAGGGTCCCACCGGGTGTGCCAAAAATTGTTGGTCATGAATCTGTATAAGTACAAAATTTAATTTGTGCACCCTAGACCTGACCAACATTAAAAGGTCGAAGGAGAGAAATGTCCTCCGAGCCAATCTCCAAAGAGCGCTGGCTTTCATACTAAAACTACTGATTGGTTTGAAGGTTAAGGTTATAGGAAAGAAATAGAAAATAATAGAAAGAAATGAGAAATATGGCTATATGCTAGATTTATAAGGTGGGGATAAACTAATAGCAAAAATTCATAAGCATGGATTAGCATATAATAGAAATCCAAGCACAAAAACCACTCATAGTTTTGCAGAGATAACTTCCAAGAAGCATTCCAGTATTCACTCCCTCACAAGCAGTAATTAAATCTAGATGTAGAATTTAAAATCAGCAAATAAAGGACATGAACTTGATCAAAAATGACAAGCAAAAAGAAACCAAACACAATATTGCTCAAGGAACCAGAAGTTGAATGTCTTTCTATTTATGTAAAAACTTCAAGTGTTTTTCTGCAGAGTGTCTATCCTCCTTCATTACATCAAAATGTTTAGTATTTATAGAGGATTTCACCTCTTTCATTTAATGCACAATACAACAAAATATCGATTGGTCAAAAATCAACAATAGCAATTTCTTCCTTGGTAATGACAATACTCGAATACGATTATTCCTTAGGGGACATCGATCTGGTTTTCTTGGATTGCGCTTGGAAAATCGATGAAAGAAAGAACAACCCAAACATTAGTACATTGAGACTTAACAACGTCGCACGACAATCAAGAGTTTACATATTAAATTTTGGACGTCGTTACATTCTCTTATGCCTTGGAATCTTACCCTTACCAATTGAAATCAACAAAATTTACTTCTGCTTCGAAAAGGAATGAAATTCATAGAGGGCACCTCAAAAATCATCGAGATTGCATCGGGTTTGAGGACGTAGCATTTAATCCTGGCAAATTTTTAGCATAATTTTTGGATCATCGCTCTTGTTGCCTCAAACATTCAATCTTTGTCCTTTCCCGAAGAGATCTACAATTATAGCACTTCAGATAGTAACCATGGCTGATGATTGCCTTCATAATTGGAATTTCGTCTTTCATTTTAGTTAATTTCACCCTTGACATCTTCTTTTTCGAATGACAGGCAAAGGAATGGGCGTTTCGCTCCTCAACATACTTTCTCCCCTTTATCGAGTGATTTCACCCCTAAAATGATTAAGAACGTCTTATTGCAAGAAGGGAGGCAAAAATTATTAATTTTACCCCTAAGAGGGGACAAAAATGATTTTCGCCCCTTCTAAGGGGCGACTTTGACTTTGACTTTCCTTTCTGCGCCTGGATGACGTCATCTTCATGTTTGCGCTCCGAAAATTGCTTTTACTGGGGTTTCATCACTGTTGAGGGGTGATTTTGACTTTGATTGTGTCCAAAATGTTCTCCTTTCTATTTTCGGCTCGAAGAAGCTCTAATATGGATTTTCACCCTTGAGAGGGGTGAAACTAATTTTTTTGACCCTTTACTTGCAAATTTTTCTCTTCCCCTTCGTTTGGATAAAATCATTCAAAGTAATTTTACCTCGAAGGAAGGGTATAAAGGGTTTTTGCCCCTTCCTTAGGCGAAAACGTCTTTTCTTCTTCTTCTCGAGCGCCTTCACTTCGAATTAAAAATACCAAAGTTGTATTAACCCTTCTACATTCTGAAACGTTTATTACTGCTGAATTTTCCCTTCTACGTTCCATTAATTTCTTACCAGCAAATCTACTGTGCGTCTCCAAAAACAAAATTAGCCTTTTATTTAATGGAATTGTTTACAAGGAAGGAAAATATTAAAACAGTAAAAGTAACACAATTGTATCATTTTCAGTTCAAAATTTGCAGAATCTTTACAACAAAATTCAATGTGACAAAATTGCCAGCACACAAAATAATATTTAAACATATATTTTGGATAATTAAATTTTTAAAGAGGGAATACTTTTGTCATTTGATATTTTCATGTGAACCTATATTTGAGTGGTGCGCCAGATTGATGACGACGGTGCAACCCCTGTGCGTCCGGCGGTCCCCATCTCATGTCGGGTTACCATGTACCGAGACGGTGGAAGTCCTGGGAGCCTTCGTAGATAGTTTGAACCCTACCAGCTATGCTGGTAGTTACTAAAAATCATGATTGTAACCATTGCTTCTATATATATATATAATTATAAATATTTAATTTTAATTTTTACTTGTAATTATATATGTATACAGTCCAAGGGGGACAACGCAACGATTCGTACATTGACTCTTCTTCGGGAGGTCCAAGGTTCAAACCGCGACATGGCGAGTATGTAAGGGGATGAGTGTGTGTTAAATTCACTATTGATAAGCATAACTCTCAACTTTACGAAGGATCATGGTTGGGAGGAGACTGCTCATGTGAGTTGGTCATAGGGATTTCTATTTTATATATATAATGGTATTAATTTAATAGGCTAAACTCCTCAACCTTCGAAGAAGTAACCTAAATTTAAATCTTTTAAATGACTTATTCTTAATTTTTAAACTATCGCAATACCATTATATAACAATGTTATAATTTGAAACGTTTTTTTTTTTTTTGTTAGTGTGAGAAACCCCTATGACCAACACACAGGGTTGGGCAAGCTCCCCCAACCATGATCCCTCCTAAAGCCAAGAGCTATGCTTATCAATAGGAAATTTAACCCAGAGCTACCACACACCCACCCCCTCACACACTTGCCCACGCCGTGGGTTGAACCTTGAACCTCTCGAACCAAAGCCTGAAACGTTTGCACTATCCCCTTAGAACATTTGAAACTCTTTTTTATTTAATAAATCAATTTAAAAAATATGTAATATACAAACTTTATAAAAATATTTTTATTATAATTTTTAAATAAATTACTAATATTTATTTATTGTATGTAAGAAAACCCTTGCCATTTAAGTCGTTTGCTAATATCTTGATTTGACTTTTGAAAACGACCTTAAATTTACAAATTCATTTAAGCATAGTATGTGCATCCTATATGTTTACATCTATATCAAGGTTCTGGTTTCAATTGAATGCACAAAATCCTTGGAAATAAAATACATTCTACTAATTTTAACTTCATTGTACTCTTCCTAGAAATACTAGATCCTTCTACTTGGATTTTAAAACTAGTTTGTTAGTTTTTGTTGGAGACCTTAACAATAATTGTTAACGTTTCACCTTATTTATTTTAGATCAAATCACACCTTAATAATATATTGTTGATCTTTTATCTTAGTTACTTTAGATCAAATCATAGGAAAGGAGGCTTTTTGTTGCTATGCTCCTAAGGTAAGTAGCTCCAATTGTGCCACCGTACGTTACTTTCACAAAACAAAAAATAACTAGCTAGATGCTTATAAATTATTAATAATTTTATAAAAAACCTACATTAAAAATATTATTCAATCAAATATTTTCACTAGGTGTTCTTTCAAAACCTTTAGATCAACACTTGCATTTTTTTATTGGCAGTTTTTTTTTGTTGCACAAGAAATTTTTTATAAACCTTATCTTATTGGGTAAAATTGAAATCAAGGGGACCTTCCTAAATGTAGTAAATTAAGGGGACCTACCTAGATGGTGGATGTAGCACATAAAAAAAGATCTCTACCATGACTTACATCTTGATACTGACAACATAGATTTATGTGTCTCGTGACTCCAAAATTCTTTACCTTGGTGCAATTAAAACATTGTAATCAATCTTCTATCAACTTTAAATAAAAACCTTGGAAGGACAGGATGTAACCTACTTGCTTACTTGTAATTAATAGAAAGTCATTTTAAAAAGTAAGAAGAAAGAAAAAGAAAAATCAAGTAAACATTTTAATTAAATTATATGGTTTCAGATTTAGCTTTTTTTCGAGAGGTCCAAGGTCTAAGGTTTAAACTGCGACGTGGGTGAGTGTGTGAGGGGGTGAGTGTGTGGTGGTTGTGTGTTAAATTTTATGTTGATAAGCATAGCTCTCGATTTTATAAAGAGTCATGGTTGGAAGGACACTGCAACCCTGTGCATTGGTCATAGGGGTTTCTCACACTAACAAAATCAAAAAAATTATATAATTTAATATTTTTTTTAATAAACATATAATTAAACAATTATAATTAGGATGTAATTTTTGTTTTTTTAAATGAATGTGAAAATATTAAGGTGATAATTACCCACACAAAATAATATTTAGGTATATATTTTAGTTATAATTAAATTTTCAAAAAGAGGTCCCATGGGGGACAATAACGGTTCGGGTCTTGACTCTTCTTTGGGAGGTTCAAGGTTCAAAGCGTAACATAGGTGAGTGTGTGTGGGGGGTGAGTGTATGGTGGCTGTGTGTTAAATTCCCTAAGCATAGCTCTCGGATTTACAAGGGATCATAGTTGGGAGGAGACTGCTCAGTCGTGTGCATTGGTAACCAAATAAAAAAAAATTCAAAAAGAGAATTATTTTGTCAAAGATTTTTATTTGATATTTTTATGCAAACCAAAATTTATAAATATTTAAATTTAATTTTTATTTGTATATATGGGTTTGAGGTGTAGACCAATCGGTTCCCCCAAACCCCGTAAGGGGGCAGAGATCCAAGGTTCAAATCTCAAGCCTCGTCGTACGAAACGCTTGTCCCTTTCCTGGTGCTTTCAGTGACGTAAATTTCAACGGTTCAAATCTCAAGCCTCGTCGTACGAAACACTTGTCCCTTTCCTGGTGCTTTCAGCGACGTAAATTTCAACGACGTAAAAGGTTTAAAATGATTGTGGCATGGTGGTTATAGAGGGGGACTCTGCGGAGATCTGTATGGCGCTTTTAAGGCGAACAACGCAGAATACTGTGGCAGTCATAAAAAACCGCACAGTCTTCCCGAATTCCTGGCGGCTACCGATTCCACCATATAAAATAAATAAATATATATTTATATATATTAAATGGTATTAATTTAATGAATTAAACTTCTAATTTTTTTAAAAATCCAAAATTAAATCTTTTAAATAATTCGTTCTTAATTTTCAAATTATAATATTTTTTTTCAAATAAGACAAAAAAAACAAAAATATCTATTCAAACTATAATAATACTATTATATAATAATAATATAATTTAAAACTCTTTTTAATTTTATATATAATACAAACCTTTCAAAACTTTTTTCTTGTTCTAGTTAAACACAACAACATGTAAAAAAAAATTCTTATTATAATTTTTACACAAATTAATAATATTTATTTATTATATCTAAGAAAACCCTTGGCATTTACGTTGCTTGCTAAAACTCTTGAGCTGACTTTTGAAAAACTTCAATTTAAAAATTCAACACAGCATCATGTAAATCGTATATGTTTACATCTGTATCAGTGTTTTGGTTTGAATTGAACGCACAAAATCCTTGAAAATGAAACGAATTCTAATAATTTTAGATTTTTTTGTACTATCCTTGGAAATACTAGATCCTTATACTTGGATTTCAAAAACAGCTAGCTAGTCCTTATTAAGGTTTTTTTTGAATGGTATGTTTTTAACGTTTTATTTTTTTATTTTTATTTTAAGCGAAAAACCTCTTGTGGGGTGAGACCACGAACAAGGGGTTCTACATAGTCAAAGTCACCCGGGGGTTGCACCCAGCCCTGCCTGCACCAACATTATCAATTGGATTTTGGATACCCAATTTAGCTTTTTGGTAGGGTGGAGATTCGAACCCAGGACCTCCCTTGGAGGGTTGCCCTCTCCTCTCCAACTCACCTACAACACCTGGGTGGAATTAACGTTTTATTTTAATTACCTTAATTTGAATTACAAAAAGAAAGTTTTTGTTATATATTTTAAAAAATGTGATTCTAATTATATCACAGTTGTACTTCATCTTACTTCCACAACACAAAAACAGCTACCTAAATACTCATAAATTGTCAACATCTTCTACAAACAATTAGCTAGTACTCATAAATTATCACATCATCAAAATATTAACAATTAAATTTTTTAATAATATTATATATTTTTATATAAAACCTAGATTAAAAATACTACTCAACCAAATATCTTCATTCACCTCTCTTCCAAAACCTTTAGGTCAACACTTTATTTTCATTGCCAGCTTGTTTTCATAAGAAAACTTTTATAAACCCTAGCTCTTTTGGTAAAGACAAAGCCAAGGAAAGGTGGACCGTGTAGGAAACCATCCAAGGAATTGGACCAAGATAGCCCACCAACAAAGATAGCCCACTAACAAGCAAACATTAGATCGTTAACAATCAACCTATTCCTTTCAAGTGTTTCGATTTAACTCATTTCAAAAAAACGGGTCAAGACAACCAACTAGCAAACACTCAACAACTACCAACCAACCTATCCCTTTCGAGTGTTTCATTGCCAATTTAACCCGTGCCAATTTAACTCGTTTCAAAGACTCAGACCAGAACAATCCATCGACAAGCACTTGATTGCTACCAACCTACCTATCCCTTTCTAGTGTTTCATTACCAATTTTAACCCATTTCAAAGACAGGATCAAAACAACCCGACGAGCACTTGATTGTTACCAACCTACCTATCGCTTTTGAGTATCCCTGAAACAGACCAAGACAACCAACCAACAAGCACTCGTGGTTACCAATTGACCTCAAACGAACCAAGACAACCAACCAACAAGCACTTAGTGACTACCAACTGACTTGAAACGGATCAAGACAACCAACCAACAAGTACTTAGCAACTACCAAGCGACCTATCTCTTTAAGTGTTTCACTACCAACTTAACTTGTTTGAAGAAATCGGACTAAAACAACTCATCAACAAACACTCACCACTACCAATCGCTTTTGAGTATTTCATTCAAAACTTAACCAAAAGTAGTGATGAAGGCAATTTGGATGATCTTAACCACACAAGGCAAAATATGTTCCATCAATGTGATGGACCAGCTTTGGATGTCAAACCACCCCGGTCCCCACATTGGAAAATCCAACAACAATGACATAAGGAAAATGCCAAGTGCCTTCCTCTCCTTTTTTTAATCAGTCTGATCGTGCTTTCCTTATCCCGAATTACTTTATTCCATTCCACCTTCTTTTTTCAATAGATAACAGTTGCGAGGAAATTTCCTCGACGCTTCCATGCCCGTTTTTTTCTCATCAACAGCACACCAACATGCACCCACTTCCCTGCAACTTCTCAAACAACCAATCAGAGATTTTTTTGCTATATATACACTCCCACTCTCCAAAAATATACACAATGTGTATTGATCAAGATCAATACCCACGGATGTATATCCATCTGGGTGTCGCGCGAGGGCGTCAAGATCTCGTTTTCTCGCAACTGCGTAGCTGTAAATCCAGTTTCTAAGCCCAGCCATGGAGCTCCGCAGGCGTCTCATGGCCTACGGCCGATCCCCGTCACGTAACGGGGACAGAAAGATCTCCATCCCCTTGTCGTCCCCGTCAAAATCTCTCTCGTCACCGTCAAAATCCCCATCGTCCCCGTCAAAGTCACCCCGGTTAAAATCACCGTCGTCGCCGTTCGGCCCGGGTTCGAGTCCAGCCAAGGCTCTGAAGGGCCTCTTCGTTAGGAAGAAAAGCCGACGGGAGTCTACCCCAGCCGACGACGCCTCCGGGTCCGGCAAGAGCCGTCAAAGCTGCGACGAGGTGAGCGAACTGACGGAGGTGTTCCGTCATTTTGACGCCGACGGCGACGGCAAGATCTCGGCCGTGGAGCTCCGTGCGGTGCTGAGTTCCCTCGGAGAGGATCTTGGCGAGGCCGAGGTGACGGCCATGATCAAGGAGGTGGACTCCGATGGCGACGGGTTTATAAACTTGACGGATTTTATCCGTCTCAACACGGGGATGCTTGACGGATTTGACGCCGAATCTGAGCTGAAAGAGGCTTTTAGATTGTTTGACGTGGATCGGGAGGGGTGCATAACGCCTAAGGGGCTACACGCCATTTTGACGCGCTTGGGGGAGGAGAGCAGCCTTGACGACTGCCATATGATGATCAAGCGGTTTGACTCTGACGGCGACGGGGTCGTCGATTTTGGAGAGTTCAAGCAAATGATGACGGCCTAGAAATACGTTTGGGCCAAAGTTTGTTTGAGGTATGTTATGTGCCGTCAAAGTTTGTGTAGAGGTGCTTTTATGCCAGCTTGGAAATGTGATTTGGGTTGATGGTCAAGGTGTAAAGTAGGAGAAAAAAGGAGTATAATATTTGTAAACATTGTAACACTGCTCAAAAAAATGGCAAAGGCTATAGAGTAGTAATCTATTTTACAAATTTTATTGCAAAATGGTGGTTGATTCCTTGAAAAAGGAAGAATTGGGTTTGGTTATCCCCTAAAAATAGGTCAAAGCTACTTTTAAGGAGGTAACGAAGCTTCAAATTTACTTGAGTTTGAATAAGTTGTTTTAGTGTTTGAGTCAATAAGTTTGATGGAAGGGGATGAGAGGAGATGGGTCTAAGTTTAATTAGGTTTATTGCTATTAGGGCGTTATGGCATAGGGTATAGGTTATAGAATCAATGTGGTTAAATAAATTTAATTGAATTATGTTTTTTTAAAATGTAATGTGTTTTTTCATAAATTTTAACTAGTTGTATTGTTTATTTTAAATTAAATTTTATGTTTTTAATATATAGGATTAAACTTTTTAAAGATGTATTTATAATAAAATTAAAATTGTAAGTTTATGTGATTTAAGATAAGTGGTGGTAAGTGAGATGGACAAAGTCAAGGTTTTATTGTTTAGGTGAACTTTAACATTTTGATCAAATGAGATGAGCTCAATTAGTTGGATACCTCTACTTCCAAGAAGGAGACCTCGAGTCCAACTCTTGCTAAACAATACATGCGGACTTGTTAAGTTGTGTCATGATGTAATGCAAGTAGGATCTATTTTAATTTAATATAACCAATTATAAAAATAAAATAAAATTGTAAATGTACTTTTTATATGGTGTCTTGAACCTCTTAGGAATGTACTAAAACACATGATGTCTTATATTTAACAATGTGATCATCACACTCAACTTTTTTAAAACATGTATTGAGCCCTTTGGTGATGTTGTATAGAAAAACTCTTATCACGGTGGTTATTACTCTTATGAGGTGTTATATTAAAGATATTTTTCATAAAAACTAGATTGTGATCATGAAACTCATCCTTTCAACCAAACATGATGTATCGACTCATTTCTTTTATAAATCATAGCTAGGTTGACATGATCAAATCCAACCTTGTATAATATTTTATTGAATTCTTTTTTCCATAAAACTCATAATGTTTGAAAAATAACGTGATTAATAAAAATTTAAACTAATAAGGTATTTGGAAATTCCTTTAAATTTTAAAGTTTTTCCATTGAATTGTGAAGTTGGTTCATGAATAGATTCCACCATAAGTTGGACAATGAGGTTACAAGATACTTATTCCTAGTCGGCAGGTTGCAAATTATTAGAAAGGTTTTTATTGTCGTCCATATTTGTTATTCTTCATGTTGGTTTATATGCTAGCCTCACTATGATTTACACAATTGGTGCATAGTTTTCTCTAAAGAAGGTGGGATGCCTCAAATGAGAGAAGCTATATCATGAATTAAATACAATCAACCCAAGTAGAAAGGAGGTAGGGGTTAATATATTTATGACATTAAGGAATTAGATATATGTCAAAATGGATTATGAAGCTCTCGAGTGGTAATAATCCATGGAAGCGTCTAGTTAGATATAGATTGCAAAATGCCCATTCTAATAGCATGTGGTAAAATACTTGTAACTTCGATAAAATTTTTAATACAAAGTACTTTTTCTCTAAGACTATCATTATCTATAAATAGCTTTTGGAAAGCCTAAAAAACCTTAGAAGATCTTTTGAATTGGGATGGATTAAGTCTTAGGTAAGGGCTAAGCTTTGTTGCATCTTCAATTTTAGGGAATTACTTGGTACAAAATAATGACTAACCCTAGTGCTAGGCCTCTCGTTGAAAGGTAACCTTTTATTCAAAAAGTGTATCTATTGATTTATTAACATTTGAGACATTATCTTGTTCTCACGAAAGACTTTATAGAATCTTAGAAGATAATAATATAGTCTCCTTTTTGTCTCAAGGATGTACTACTATTGTTGTAAAATTTTATCAAAACAAAAATTACAAGCCAAACTTTCTACCACTTTGACTTTATAACAAACTTAATGACTAACAATCTCCAAATAAAACAATAATTTGTGATCCTCTAGTGAAAATGTTGAGCAAATACTTGATACCCCATATTTTATTTGTCACCAAGCTCAATTATAAATGGAATGCCAAGATTTCTAAAGCTTCTTGGTGAAAATTGAGTGCACAAACATGGAGATCGTGTTCATATTTATCTACTTTCCTATAGATTTATACATCTTAGCTCCCTTCTCAATTGCTATTAGATAGGTTTCGGATATATTGGATAAATTATGTTGTGATAGACTTGAAATGGTCAACCATATATTCTAGTCTTAAAAGTATAGTCTAATAGATTTGGAGTAGAGTTAAAACAAATTTTTGAATCATGTTCGGTAGAAAGTTGAGGTGGAAAGAAGTCTTCCTAGGTTACAAGGATAAATTTAACAAAGTGTTTAAATCTATTTGTTTATCATACACTATAATTTTTTCCATGATGACAAGCTTTCCTCATTAATAGGAGCTCTTTGACTTTAATAATTCATTATAGTTAATGCTTCAACTATATAAGAATTTTAAGAAGTCACTCAACATAAAGAATCAAAGTGCAACTTCTAGACCATAATTGGCTACATTTTTTTCAAAATTAAGGGAAAAATTCAAAAGTTAATGAACTTAAAGAGCTACTTTCTTCCAAATTGGACTTTGATTGTGTGTAACAATTGGTGAGAAATAAGGGGGGCAGAGGTCCAAGGTTCAAATCTCGGGCCTCATCGGCTCGTCGGACTAAACGCTTGTCCCTTTCCTGGTGCTTTTAGCGGCATAAAAGGTTTAAAATGATTGTGGCATGGTGGTTATAGGGGCGGACTGCACGAAGATCTGTGTGGCAGCTTCTGGTGTGGACAGCACAGAATTCTATGGTGACCATAAAAGCTGGATAGCCTGCCCAGATTCATGGCGGCTACCGATTCCACCATGTAAATTCAAAAAAAAAAAAACAATTGGTGAGAATTAGAGTCTAGTAATATGAGATCCTAGAGAAGATGGGGGTTTTAGGTTTGGGTAAAAGTTAAATTATTGTGAGACGAGGATATCACAGATGGCCTCTGACTTAGCCTATAGGATTGAGCATACTACCTTCCTCATTCTCATAGGGTATTAGATCCATGATGTTTCACCTTGAGTACAAGGGTAACTGTGAGCCTTGTATAAGGATTAACGAGTTTAGTTTTAAAATACCTATGTTATCCCTAAGAATTTCCTTATCTCCTTAATTTATCGATATCCTAATGTTGGAAATGTGATGCTAAGCAAAAATGTAATTCCCACTATTTAAAAAAAATGTACTTGTAACTACAACTAAGCATATTCCTATCAATGGTTGTAAGTATAGTTGTGCATATTTCCAACAGTGCGTGTAGTTGTAGCTATACATATTCCTAGTTGTGCTTGTAACCATAGGGTAAAATCAATTTGTTGTAGTGAGTGTGGTAAAATTGGCTTTGGTATTTTTAATTTATTGCTATGAAAAATTAGTGTAATGGTTATTGTATAAAATTGTAGTGTAATGGTTGCTATGTAAAAATATAGTATAAAGGTTGTGTAAAATTACAGTGTAATGGTTGTTGTGTAAAACTATAGTGTATGGTAGCTATTTAAAACTGTAGTGTAATGGTTATTATGTAACACTGTAGTGTAATGGTTGTGTAAAATTATATCTTGTGTGAAAGAGATGTGTAAAAGTACTATGTATGTGATTGTGTATACATTTTTGCTCTGGTCAAAAGAACAAATTTTATATTTGGTGTCAAAGCTAGATGGGATGGTCTTGGGTTGAAGTTATTTTGTGCTCTTGATATTTCTAACCATTAATAATGGCCAACAATAACTCCCTTCCTATTCTAGAGTTTAATGGTCAATATTATGACTACTGGAGCACTAAGATGAGAATATTGTTGACTAGAAAATATCTTTGGGATATTGTTGAGGTTGGTTTTAATGAGCCAATAGATTGATTTATTATCTCATTTAATGATAAAAAAGCAAAGGAGACCAAGAAGAACTCTTTAGCATTGTACCACATTCAATAAGCTCTAGACAAGAGCTTGTTTCCAAGGATTACAGATGCAAAGTCAACCAAGGATGCTTGGAAGGCTCTATTAGAGGCTTACTAAGGTAGTGATCGAGTGAAAGTGGTCAAGATGTATATCTTGAAGAGAGGTTTTGATAATTTGAGGATGCAAGAGGTTGAAAGTGTAAGTGAATATTGTATTAGAGTAAAATATGTGGTTAATAAAATGGTTGTTCTTAGACAAACAATGGAGACAAAAGTTATTGTATAGAAAGTGCTAAGAACACTAATGCCAAGATGGAACCATGTTGTTTATTATTTATATTGGTAAGACCATCAATGTTAGTAGTCATAGTGTTGGTGGTGAACAACCCACTAGTGTGCCTACTCCTCCATTAAGTCCTCCAAGTAGTTATCCAAGTAGTTCTTCAAATAGTCCTAAGAAGAGTTCATTAAGTTTTCTAAGTAATTCATCATCCATTATTGATCTTATGAAGACTAAGAAGGGGAAGATAACTCTTCAAACTCATACACCAAGTTAAATGCTTGATAGCAATTTTAAAAAGAGTCTTACAAAAGGCTAAGCTCAATAAGTAGATCAAGTTGTTTCAAGATTGGAAAGGTTACACATATATTGAGATGATGAAGAAGATCCTAAAGGTAAGTTGATTAATTACATATCAAGTTGATTTTGAAATTTCTTGTTTTGAATATGCTTGTACCAATGATGTGTGCATGCAAGCAATGCAAGAAGAGATCAATTCAATTCAAAATAATGATACTTGGGAGCTTGTGAAACTTCCCAATGGTAAGAAATGTGTGGGTTACAACTGGGTAGTATAATAATGATTACAATATTGAAAGACATAAGGCTAGACTTGTTGCTAAAGGATTCACCCAAAACTATGGAATTGATTATGAAGAAACATTTTCACCTGCAGAAAGGCAAGAAAAATTCAAAATGGTTATTGCTTTGGCAACCCAAAGAAGATGGAGTGTGCATCACTTGGATGTGAAAAGTGTCTTCTTAAATGGATACTTAGAAGAAGTGTATGTACAACAATAGGTTGAGGTTAAAGGAAAAAATACAATGTATACAAGTTGAAGAAGGCCTTGTATGGCCTCCAAAAAGTACCAAGAGCTTGGTATTCCCAAATAGATGAATACTTACAACAAACTGACTTTAAAAGGAGCAAGAGTGAGCCTACCCTCTACTCTAATAAAGAAGGTAATGATATTATTCGTGTATGTATGTATGTAGATGATTTGATTTATGTAGGTAGTAGCTCAAAAATGAAAAAATGAATTAAAAATGCTATGATGAATGAGTTTAAAATGAAATATTTGGGGTTGGGCATTACTTCCTTGGAATGGAGGTTCATGAATATGAAGATAAAAATTTTATTTGTCAAACAAAGTATGCTAAATATAAGTTGAAGTTTTGTATCGATAAATGTAAACCCGATACCACTCTAATTTCTCATGGAGTAATATTGTGTAAGGATGATGAATTTAAGAAACTAAATGTGATAGGTTATAGAAACATTATGGAAAGCAGGGTTATGCATAAGGGGTCGGACCTGAAATGTACTTGTAACAAATTGGCGAATCCATTTTGAAACCTTAGTGAATCCTAGCCAACCTCATATTAGAGAAAATGGTGAATTACCTTATTTTTTCATAAAAAATTGTAAAGGTTTGGTGAATTTGATAGTTTTTGCAGGACCGAGTGGAAAACACAGTATGGCTCTGAATCAGGTGAAAAATATAATTCGAGATTGGACTAGGTACGAAATACGATTCAGGCTCGGACCGTGTGTAAAATGTGGTCCAATATCAAATCAGATCTAAAAAATGGTCCAACCAGATGCATAATGGATCTAGCCTAGGAATACACATAAAATATGATCCGGCCTAGGACTACACACAAAATATAATCTAGCTTGATGCAGAATGAGGTCCAGTCACAAACTGTATTTAGAATATGGTTTGGTCTCATGTAGAATGTGGTTTGGTCACTAATCGGATCCAGAATATGGTTTTACCTCATGCATAATGTGGTCTGGTATTGGGCCTGATGTAGAATGTGGTTCAGTATCAGGACTGATGCATAATGTGGTTTGGTGACGGTCCTGATGTAGAATATGGTTTGGAATATGGCCTGATGGTGAATATGGTCCAATATCAGGCCTGATGTATAATATGGTTCAATATCGAACCTGATGCAAAATATGGTTCGATATAGGGTCTGATGCAGTATAGGGTTTGATATTGGGCCTGATGCAGTATAGGGTCCAGTATAAGGCCTGATGAAGTATAGGGTTCGATACAAGATCTGATACAATATAGGATTTAGTACCGGGCCAGATGTAGAATGTGGTCCGATGTCAGGCTTGATGTAGATTATGGTATGGTAAGGGACCTGATGTAGATTATGGTCCAGTGTCGTTCTTGATGCAAAAGTTGGTCTGATACTAGGTCTGCTGTAAAAATTGGTTTGATATTGGGCCTGATGTAGAATATGGTCTGGTATTGGGCCTAATATAAAATATGGTCTGATACCGAGCCTAATGCAAAGTATGGTCCGAACCGAATATGGTCTGGTATTGGGCCTAATACAGAATATGGTCCAATATCGAGCTTGATGTAGAATATGGTTCGAATGTAGAAAAAGGTCCATCGTTGATCGGTTGCCATGTGTCACACAATCGATCACCCATATTGCATGTCAATACAATGTTGTCACGTGTCGAATCCATCTATTCTATCTATCAAAATACATCAACTATAATTTTTCCAATTTATTTTTGTGATTGCGCCCAACCAAAGCGAACCATTACCAAGCAAACTTTCCAAATTCAATCCAATTTCTCCTATTTCCAAGTTTCAAACTTCTAGCAGTGGCCATCGCTTCCACCCCTATTTCAAAGTTCAAGAACCTTTTTTGCACTTTAATTTCAAATTTGTTAATAACCCTAGGTACAAACTTATCATGGTTAGATGACATAGGTTTGAAAACCTTGGTATCAATACCACATTTTAAAACTGATAAAGTCCCCCTACAACATATTATTGGCGGTTATGACCATGACAAGGCCATTGTAAAAATAAAAATACGGAATAGAAATTTGTCATTCACCATCACAGTTGTAAACATTAAGAGATTGATAGATCTTCCTTTCAATGATTTTCCTCTAGTGTCAACGAAGTGCCAACTCTCTGTAGATGAGAAATACTACCTCAAAAAAATGTACCAACTCATAACAAAATATTTTGTAGGTATAATTCTTGTTTCTTAGATTTTGTTAATGCTCAAATTTCAAATTTGTAATTTTTTTTATTTTTTTTTGCAGCTTTTACCGCCAAGTTAAAAAGAGGGTTAATAATCATCGATGTTAGGCATGCAACTCAGAAGGCCATTATTGATTTCTTTAAGGCAAGACTGATTCTACTTGGAAGATCAAAAATTTCGTATTGGGCACTAGCCTATGTTATTCGTTGTGAGCATCATGAGAGGTTCGATTGGTGCACCTATATTGCAGATCATATCAGGGCTGAGTTGCATGGCATGTAATTGCAAACTAGCAAGACACAACCCATTGTGGGCACCGTTAATTACATTTTAGCACTCTATTATGAAAGTTTTCATAATTTGAAAGAAATGCAACACTACAAGCCATTGCCTTGAAACTAAAGGAATTGAAGGTAATCAATCCATCTTTGACAATAAAATAGTATTTTATATTTTAGCACATTTTATTTTAATTTAAATGTAGGATAGGGTAGCCACCATAAGGAATAAATAAGATGTTGCCAATAAGGGTCACATGCCAGAACAAACTAGTGATTTTGAAGACACTAGATCAAAAATATCACCATTATAGAGGCCACCAAAATATTCGAGGCAAGATCCTTCTCTTGGTGGTTCTCGTACACCTAGGTATGCACAAAATGTGTAGGCCGAATCTAGTGTGGCAACCCATCCCCCATTAGTACCCAAAATCAATATATTTCATTGTCTTCAGGTAAATCAATGTGTATTTACTTTGATTTTTTTTTCTATTTGATTTTTTGAATAATGGTAACAATTTTTTTTTATCTGTTTTTAGTAGCCTCTCAATGACAACCTACAAAAATGAGAGGCCATATAGTGGCATCGCTTCCACCACAACCACAATTTCCACCATAGCCATAGTTTCCACCATAGCAACTGCTTCAACCGTAGCAATCGGTTCCACCGTAGCATCCGCGTCCACAATGACACCCTACACAGATGAGAGGCCATATGCGGGTTGGAAGTGGAAAACAATTTTTTCATAGATATTATGACTGGAAGCACCAAGTTTTGGGTCTGGATTCTCGTCTTTTACATTTCACACTTCTTCACAAGCACTAGAAGTTTCATCTGTGGGATTGGATAATATCCAACTTGATGATGATTTTTTGTTGCAAGGCAACATTTTAGGCTTTAAGGCAACAAATGTGCTTCAAGATCCACTAGGTGAAGCACAACAAAAGGAAGCCTCTGTAGCTGAGCAAACATCATTCCTAGCTCCTCAAGGAAACGATCCTCTTCCTCAAACTCAGGATGACATTGTTAATTTTGATAAAAATATCTTAATGGTTGAAAATACAGAAGCAACCGTGAAACAGATTGTGCTTAGATATTTTTCAATAAATGAAGGATTGGGAATAACAAGAATAGTGAATTTAGAAATTACGTATGATGATGATGTTTTAAATATTATGGTTAGTATATTAGAGAATATTAATGCTAAAGCCCAAGATTTTTATAACCAATGGGTTTTCGATAAGGAAAAAGTTGCACTTGCTGAGTTTGCAAGGGATGTGGTTGAGGTAAGAAAATGTTTATTTATGTTTCAATTTTCTTTTGCAGTGGGTTTTTATATTTCATTAAACTAATTAATAATTTTCTATATAGCTATTTTGAATGATGTTTTCATTTTCTTTTTGCAGTCAAATTTTGAAAACATAAAAAGTCAAGTTAAGAGCATGGATGTTAATATCAATGCGGTGAATTTTTTTTTTCAAAATGCAATGGAAATGAAGAAAAATGCAATTAAAAGTGGCGGATAATAATATTTTGAGAAAATATATTAGGGATATGATTCATGAAGAAGGTGCATTGTTGAGGAGTATTGTGAAAGTACAAGAAAACCTAGTCAAACTTGGTGTGCTATCGGAATAGGGTGTCAAGGAAGTAGATAAAGAAAAATAAAAAGGCAGTTGCAAGTGAATCTGAGGTAGCTATCCCAAAATAAGATATTTAACAATGTATAAAATATTTTCAAGTTGACTACAGTCAACAATTTTGTACAATGTAATATATTTCTCTTTGAATTAATGAAAAATATATTTTCTAATTTTGTGTCTTCAATCATTCAAAGGTTATTTGCATTTATAATTTTGTGTTACTTTTCTAGTATTACTAGCCAAAATTATTTACTATGTTCATCTCAAACAACAAAAGAATATTTTTATTGATCAAATTTCATACATTAACAATACAATACCAATACTATGATATAAAATATAATACAACGATTTATCAAGGAAGGCAGTTGAAATACTGATAGAAAACATACAATATTTAAAGGCACAATGTGATATATAACATACAATTTTTAAAAGCACAATGTGATGTAAAACATACAATTTATGAAGAAATAAAATTTTGAAATCTTGTACATCTGAAACAATATTGTGAAATCTGATAACAAAGAAAATCAAATTTTACATTATTGTGAAATACTAAAAAAATCAGAATTGAGGTAGCTGAAATGAACACTTCTCAACTTTTCTAGAATCAATATTAAGCATAGTGCATTTTGAAATAATATTGTGAAATCTGATAACAAAGAAATTCAAATTTTACATTATTGTAAAATACTAGAAAAATCAGAATTCAAGTAGCTGAAACGAACACTTCTCAACTTATCTAGAATCAATATTAAGCATAACAGATATCTGTATCTCCACCATTTGATCACTAAAAGCATCATTATCCTCCTTATCGATCATATTCGTGATACCCCTTCTGTTTGCAATTTAATTCCAATATGCCAATGCTCTATCATATAGAAATTTGTCCAACTGATACGATGACACAAATTCTTAAAAAGATTTCTAAATTTTTGTCTAGCTTGTTGTGGAGCTTATATTTGATAAAATATAGTGCACTAAAAACCATCTAATCTTCCACAGATCCCAAAATCATTGTTTGACATAATTCATATAAACAAAAGTATTCACTAATTGTATCTTGTAAGATACTACTTGGATACAACTTTTACCACAAACATGCAATGGAATCGGTCTTATGGATGTTACTCAAAAGTGATGTTTTATGAACCATTGTTCTTCCAAAATGTTGACTGTTGTCTTAAAATATATTTGTTGAGTATACCTTTGATTTCAACATCATTGACTTCCACATTTTTATTGAAATGCTCAATAAGGTTGTCCATATATTTAATAAAAAACTCTTGTGTAGAATTGTAATAATTGCAAGGACCCCAAAAAAAAAGTTTAACCACACCCATGGCCTCAAGAAACTCATGTCTTTGAAACCGATCTCTTATCTCATTTGTCAATGATTCTGCTATTTTAAACAATTTTTTCTTAGTATTGTGTAAAACAACTTCGTATCTATTGTGTGTTACACGAACTTGTTCAACATCGTTAGTAAATATACTTGGCTACCTTTCATAACAATATAGGGGTATAATATTTCCATGAACATTAATACAATATAATCATTGATGTCAAACTTCAAAAATATTTTTGCATCGTTCATGTTGTTTCAATGTTTTCCAACTTTCAAATAAGGGATCTGTAAAATCTGGTTTGGACACATATAACTTATCAATAATCATACATATTTGCTTTCTAATCCTCATGAAATCAATGGTATACATGGATCTCTCTTATGTAATTTTAGTCAATTTTTTCATTTCTTATAACATTATAAAAATACCACATAATGTTAAAAGAGTTTCCAAGTTAGTCAAACGGAACAACATATCCTTTGTCTTATCAACTGCCCTGCTATTTGCATATTTTAACTCTATTAAAGATTGATATTCTGTAAAAACTCTGTGTGCAGGTTGATACAATAAAATCCACCTTGTATCCACATCTTTCAAATAAAAAATTCCTTCTATAACTCCTAGTGCAAACTATTGAAACTTTGCAAACCTTTTTGGATTGCAAGAAAAATAAGAATATATTTCACAAATGAGGTCTTCCACTCTAGCAACATTTTCAAAAGTGCTCATGATTTTATATGCAAGATTCACTCTATGATCCATGCAATGAATGAGTATCATATATGGGGCAACTGGGGCTTGGAATTGAACACATAGGCCATTCTTGTGCCTTTGCATTATAGCAGCACCATCAGCTCCAATGCAAATTAACTTTGTGGCTATGTCTATATCATTCATTCCCATAATTTTCTTTAAACTAGTCAGAACAACATTATAGATGTTTTCTGCATTTGAAATTTCCACCATCTTATGTAATCCTAGCAAACTAGGCTACCTTACATGATTTTGAAATGTGTACACATGTATGTAAATATAGGATGTGTCATCCACAACCATCACCTTATCAATAGAAAGTGAAATAAATATGAAAAGTTTTACTTTCTCTCTCAGGTCCTTCTCAACTAAAGATAGACATTTTACCATTTCCCAACCACTTCAATCTAAACAATGGGAAATAGGAAGGTTTTGCACATCAGCTAGTTGAAATAGATGCTTATAATTAATAAAATCAGACATGGATCTACCCTTTTTTAGAATACTATATACATCAACAAACTGCAAACTTTTTTTTGATCGGTAAGAAATAAAATTACTACTAGTGTAAGGGTTTTGATAGGGTCTCCCAAACCTTAATAAATCTAAAATGGAACTTGATTACATCAGGCCTTTTAGACATATTAACATAGTCTGTTGCACTAAATAAAGATATTAAAACAAAAAATATAGGGCCACAAAAAAGGGGATGATCCCATCCTTAAGGTCAATCCCATCCCACAGGAGGAACCTATAGACTGGGCTGATCCTTTAGTTGTTGTTGTGGGTGGTGCGAGTCTCCACTGCATCATTAAAGATAATACTGAGCTATGAGTGGGTAGCCTCCAAATCATTCACCACCTACTGTATGACCATCCACTAGGACTTGGTTTCTTCAAAAACCGTAGTGAGGGTGGCCGTCGATCTAGTCAAGTGGTCGAGGATCATAGAACAAAGAATATTCTTATCAGATGTAAAATTCATTAGTCCTAGAGAGCTGATATTATAATTCTTCATGTTCTTATAATCTAGATTTTTATCAGGGTATGAATCATAGATTTTGTACAGTTCAATGGATTTAGCTAGGGATGCCAACTCAGCTTTAAGTTTCTTGAGATGTGGAGAGACTTTGGTGATGGAAGGACCCTAGTTCAGGATGATTTTGGATGAGAAGCATTTGAAAACTCTTGATTTAGGTTCATAACCCTCTGAGATTCAATTTTTTCCATATAAGCAACATGGGTATGAAAGTCAGGGTCCGAGTCATCACTCGGGACCTCTTGAATATTAGTTTTAGTGTTGGAGCTACTTACAGACTTGGCAGACATTGGATAAAGGGGGGGTAGGAGGGTGAATAGTTAGACTATAGAGGGGCATGAGAGTGGGGGCTAGGGAGAGTTTGTTGGGAGGGGCCAAAGATATAAGGATTCTTGGAAAAATATCCAGGGGGGAAGATGAGCATGGGGGCCAGGGGCTACGGGGGAGCGAGGGGTGGAGGGATGGTGGTAATGAGAGAATTTATGCCAAAGGTATCTAATGCATGCTTGTAAAGGATATAATGGAGACCCTGGTGGATGGTGTAATGAGCTTTACCATATTGGATATTATTAACAGATAGTTTAATGGAGTAGAACAAATAGTCAAGAATATTAATTTTATGATTGCAACAAAAATGATTGAGAAATGCAATGTGAAAGCTCCTCAGGGTACAGTTAATTTATCTACTATAAAAAAATGGAGAATCAAGATCATGACACAATTCCAAGGAGTGGAGAATTTTGTTATCTCCACACCCCCATCAGTAGTAAGACGATATTTACCTTTGTCAGGGAAGAAATCTAGTTTTGACACTATGGAATACTTGTCTCTTCGAACACTCCTCTCGTCCATGGGTAATCCTATTACCTCAATAAACAACTATACATCGATGGTGAAATCAAGACCATGCACAATGACCTGTCCATCATTCCATGTGTTTACAATGGCATGCGTGATATCATATTTGTTACCAATAATTTTTTTGAGGAAAGGGATGCAAGATTGGAGGGTATCCTTGATCGCAAGGTTGAGGTGCAGAGTGTACGGCTCAAGAATTGCCATGGGAAAATTAGCTCTGGGGATTATGGACTCAGAGTGAACAGTATGTGGGTGGGGCTTGATAGATTGTAAAGGTTTTGAACACCAATTTAAAAATATGGTTCGACCGTCACACATGCCAAGGATATCAGGGTTGGAGGTGCATTGGGATGCTACATGGTGCAGATAGTGGTGTTTCATGGAATGCAAGATCGTTAGCGTCATCCCATAACTATAGAGGGAAAGAAATATGGTGAGGTAGTGAGTGTCAATGGCACGAGGATAAATCATGGTATGGGGATTGAGAGCATCCGAGAAATATTTTCCATGGTGATTTCTTGAGGTGGTGTAAATAAGAATGGTGTTGGGATCATGCATGTGATTGAAATAACGTGTAAGAAAGGTTGTAGTTTGAGAGCTATCATAGAATTAGTTGAAAAATATTTATTGGTTAAGCTCATGAGGATAAATTTATGTGATTGATATGGAGGAACAGTGGATCTAGAACTTGAGGCAATGTGGATATTGGAGCCCAAAATTGGTATTAAAAAAGTTTGAAAGTGGCTAATTGGTAGAAAGTAAAGTAAATAAGGGTGATGGGAATGAAAGTACATGAGGGCTAGTGAAAGATAAAGGGAACCAATGCAATTAATGATGGACCAACGAAAATGATACTTGGGTGGTGAGAGAGGTGACACATGAGGAATGACACCATCCTGAAAGTCTAAGACTTGAGATGAAGGCCGAGGATTAGGGATGGGGAGGACGATCCCTAGAAACAACTTCAAGAAGTTTTGGAGGGAAATAATTATGCCAAACAATGAGGGATCCCTATGAGTGGCCAAGATTGGCCAACATATCAACAACAACGTTGGCTTCTCTAAAAAAATGTTGTATAATTTTATCCGGGTGGTTGAGGAGGAGCCATATTGCTTCAGAGATGATGTTTCTTACTCTCCAGATTGGGTTTTTGTTGTTTTTGATATAAATTTTTGAATCTAAAATGATCTTTTGAATTTCATGAAATTGGGTTGCAATCGTTCCACCTTTCTCAACAAGGAATTGTTGTTGCTTTAAGTGATTCTCATATTCTATTGCATATTTGACATGCATACATTCTGATGTATCCTTCCACCTAACATATTTATTAATTTTACCATCACTTCCTATAACTTTTACATAAACTTTTCCAACATGTTTTTCTATTGTATATTTCTTATTTTGTAGCCTATATTCCTTACCTAGTTTCCAACTACAAATTTTTCATCTACATTCTTTTTGATCGACTTGGTTGTCTGCAGTCAATACCGACTCAATCCAAGGAATTTTTTCTGCCCATTCATTCTTAAATGACCTTCCAATAACCTAGTTAGATTCTATCTTTCTCTTTTTAGAATTTTTGCTTGAAGATTCATAAGAAGTTTGTAGTGTATTTGATTTATTGCTTTCATTTTCAACTTGCATATCTTGGTGAGGAATATATTCAAGTATTTTTTGGATGTCATTGTTAAGAAAATTTTCATTAGAAGGTATATGTTGGTGAGGAATATCTTCAAGTGGAGGCTTATCAGGGTCAACAAGGTATTCTGCATAGTAGCATACAATAATATTGTTTATCATTTTTGGATTTAAAAAACTAACTTTCAAATAGAAAAAAATATTCATATATTTGAGCACATACTAAGAACTAACTGTTTGAGGAAGAAAGCAGTATTGAAAATAATTACAGAATACACAACTAACTATTTAGAAGTCAAAAATAATTTGTACCTCAAATTTGTACCGATGTCGATGGCTTGTTTGATTTCAGAGTATGGCTAAAATATTTGATGATACTCTTTTTAGCATAATATTTGACCCCCTTCTTTCCATCATCAGTGGGTGACATTTTACTTGTAAAGAAAGTGTTTTTCATTTTAAAAAAGTAATAAAATGTTAAAGAGATGTTACTTCTGTTAGACCTCAAGATAATATTGTAATAAGAATAAATAGATGGTCGATTGGTAGAAAATAGATACATGTTTCTTGCCATGTTTTATTGTGATTTTTTTAGTGTATGCCACTACTGCATTTTTTTGTGATAGCACTTGTAACTTATAAGAGCACAAAACTAGTCAATATACAAATTTAAATCAAATTCAGAAAAAATGTTGTGTATGCAAAAAATAATTAGAGATACATATATGGAAAAATATCAAATTATAGTACAAAAAAACATTTACCAAAGTATTTACCTATTTATAATATTATAATAGAAAAGCAGATCTGAATAGAAACAAAGAATCAAAGAGTTTTTATAGAATGAGAAAAAATAGAAGACAATGGATACCCCTGCCTCCTTGGGTCTTACCCGAAAGTGGCATCCCTTTTGGGATGTTTTCCACAAAAAAAATAAAAAATAGAAGACATGCAGAATAGGGTAAAATAGAGAAAAACATGGGAAACAAAGCATTGATATATTTTCTACAACTGCTCCAACTTATATTTAGAATATCTTAAGAGAAATAGATAATATGGTGTAGTTTACAGTCCGAATGTCTATTATGGTGTAGAACAGGGTCTGAATAACGACCAAGATGCAGAAAAAGATCCAGATATCAGTCTGGTGCAGAAGACAACATGCAAAATAAGGCGAAATAGAGAAAAACATGGAAAATAGAGCATTGACATATTTTTAATAAATGATAGCAAAATAATAGAAGAAAACCCGCAATTAGCTAATAGAAAAACAAATCTTATTACTACAACTACTTCAAATTATATTTAGAAAGTCTTAAGAGAAATAAAGAAGCTAGTGTAGAACATGGTCTGATAGTCTATTCTGGTGCAGAATAGGGTTTGGAAATTGGCCTAGTACATAATAGGATCTGAAAGTCGAACTAGTACATAATAGGGTTCAGAAGTCAACTTGGTGTAGGATAAGATCCAAAAGTTGATCTGATGTAGAATGAGGTTTGGTGATCGACCTGGTGCAGAATAGGGTTTGAAAGTCGGTCTGGTGTAGAATGTGGATTCAAAAGTCAATCTGGTGTAGAACGAGATACGATGATAAACCTAGTACAAAAATGGATTCGATAATAACCCTTATGCAAAAAGGGATTCAAAAATTGACCTGGAGCAACACTGGGTTTGATAATCACCCTTATGTAGAAAGGGATCCAAAAATTGACCTAGAGCAGAACTGGGTTCGAAATTAGCTTGGTGCAGAATGGGGTTCAAAAATTGGCTTGGTGTAGAACAAGATTCAAAAATTGAACTTGTGTAGAGCCAGATCTGAAAATCGACCTAGTGCAAAATCGGGTCTAGTTTTTTGCTAAATAAGGTTCAATTTAGTGTAGAATAGGATCTGGTCTGCTACAGAATAGGTTCCAAATATCGATCTGGTGTAGAACAGGGTCCAGTATGCTACAGAATAAGGTCTGGTCTGCTATAGAACAAGGTTCGAATGTCGGTCTGCTACATAATAGGGTCTGGTCTGCTATAGAACAAGGTTCAAATGTCGGTCTGGTGTAGAACAGGGTCCATTTTGGGTTCGATTAGAGTTTTATTTTGGATCAAATGGCATCTACACACGACCAAAGTTCGATGGAATTCTTGATTTTCTAATAGTTTGAATTTTTTAAATGAAAAAGTATCATTAGCATGTTAGTTATGTATAGTGGTATACTTGGTGAATTTGGTGAGATAATTTAGAAATTTTAAATTTTTTTGGTGAAAAGGGTCCTCATTTTAGGTAAGAGTGCTGGTGAATTTAAAAAAAAAATCATAATACTATTATCAACGTACGACAAACCGATGCCTAAAAAAATATTTCAAAAATTTTGGGTGAAAGGGTCGACGTCTGGGTCCCCCAAAATAGTAAATTTGAATTTTCAAAAATACAAATATTATCCCAATTGGAAAATATTCGCCGCTGTGCATAACCTTGATAAAAAGTTTGATATTTCTCATTAACATTAGATAAAATATTGCTTATACCATTTTTCTTGTTTCAAGGTACACGAATGAACCATTTCAAATTTATTTGAGATTTATGAAAGGTACTCTTGATTTTGACATTCATTATTATGCAATTAATAAGATAGAGCTTATTGGTTTTAGTGATTCTAAATGGGATGATAGCTTGGATGACTAGAATTCTACTTATGGTAGTTGTTTTTCTCTTAGTTTTAGGTTGATCACATGGAGCTCAAAGAAATAAGGATCAATTACTTTTTCCTCCATACATGCTAAGTATATTGTAGTCACTTTAGCTAGTGCACAAGCCTTGTGGCCTATGAAGGTATTGGAGGAGATTTATGAGAAGCAATGTCATCCTTGATATGGGAATGATTTTTCAATATAAAACATACCTTAATGTATTACCAAACTCTCATTTTATATTCGAGGAGCAAGCCCTTATAGATAAGATTATATTAATTGAGGGCTAGGAAAGAACCATCCTGAATGTTAAAATCCCTCTTAAAGAACTAAATACCTAGTCCTCCTAATACTAGTCTAGCATATGGAATGATATGATAGTGCCTAATAAATAGTATGCACATGTAATTTTAATGTTATACCTAAAAATTAGATATTAAATTAAATTCCCTATCATTCCTCCCAACAACAAAAGCATTGGATTCCAATGTGTTACAAAATAGGAGGAAGAAAAGATCTGAGATAGTTGAGAGTGAGGGATCCAGTGAGCCTGTTGCAAAATTTGTGATAAAAATGATGTGCTTTATGTGGTGCTACCTTGATAAGTTTCGTGAGTCTTTCTTGTGAATACATGAGACAAGAAACATTGCATGAGATCCACTGAGTCAAAGACAAGCCACTAGAGAAAAATACAACTCTGATTGTAGGAGTACCCATGTGTTGTCTATTGATCACATAAAATATTGTGGTCTCATGAAGGAAGAGACAATGATTACTCCATCTATAAGAGTACCTATGTGATGCCTATTGATCACATAAAAAGGGTCATTGTTGTGAACATCTTCAAAGAAAACTCTATATATATGAGTACCCAAATGCAAAGGCCATGGCCTAGAGGATTATCTTCATCCAAAATAATCTCTGATGTTGAAGGTAGATTTTTTTGATAGGATACAATTGTTCAAAGAATAGCCTACATAAATCAATTACAAGTGTCCTTATGGTAACCTTCTCATCCTATTATATTGCATGGATAATCAATTATTGCAACTTCTAGGTGTAATAGAGTAGGTCACTACTTACAAGATTCACTTGCATTGTTTAGAGGAGTGTCAGGTTTTGTCAGGAATGTACTTCATATTACAAATTTTTAAAGTAATTTAGGAAACAAGAATTTCTATGCACTATAGGTCATATGAGACCTTTATAAAACTAAAAAAATTTGCTTCCACTAGATCAACCTTGAAAAGTTCTTTTCAACGAGTATATATAAGCCTATACTTGGGAATGGTTTGGTACCTCAAATTGTGAGAAAGACAAACCATGTTGAGAAAAAAGAAAAAGGGAAAAAATTACCTTTAAAACCAAAGGCATTAGAGAATATGCCAATGATAATATTCAATAGAATATGCTATTATTTTAAAAACTATATAGAATCTACTTTCTTTTTTCATATGCAACTAATCAAACAAAAAGATACATAATTAAAAGGCTCTAATAGTCATCCCACTATGAATGTAGGACAATTGATTTTTAAATGCATGTTGTGGAGGATGATGTTGACAAGGCTACCACATCAAATATTGTTAGGGCCTTACAGATATTTTGGGCTGGTGTGGCTTGGTTCCTCCATGTGGGTCGCCCTTCTATGTGTTGCCCTTGTACACCATGTTGCTCACCATATGTAGACATGGAACATGAAGGGCATGAAGAAGCTAGTGTAGACAATAAAAGCAACAAAAAATAAGGTCATTGTAGTGCCTCATCATAAGGCCCTAATGATAATTTATGTTGCTCTTATTTTTGGTGCTTCATTACTTCTAAACTTTTGTATTCATAGATGATGACTAGTCTCGATCGAAGGATGGATAGATCAACATAAACCAAGAGGTTGTAGCCAAACAATTAACATGGATAGGAAAAAAATGCTAATTAGGAGAATTATAAATATTTCCAATGGTATGTGGAGAGTAGGAACAAGAGCAAATGGAAAGTGAGAAAATAAAATGGGATCCAATCATATGTTGGAGGTGCATGGGTTTCAGTAATTAAGCATATCATCAATGCAAAAACAAGGAGATCCACAATAATTTTTGTGGAGTGTAGGTGTACTTGTTGTGATGGTGGTCAAGATGATAGTGCTTAGCAACAAAGGGAAGATCATGTACAGGTAATATAGGCAATTATCTCATGAGTACTAGCATAATGCAAATTCAACTACAACAAAGAAGAGTGGTAAGGCTATGAACAAAGAGGAGATTTTTGGCAATAATGAAGATGAGATATTAGAAGGGTGCTAGAAGAAGGCTTGCCTCATCGATGATCTAAAATTCAATGAAAAGAGATGACGTCAAGTTAGTCAAACTCCCAAACAACATATTTTAAATTTAAATTCCCAAACAATAGCAAGGTGCTTCATTAACAACAATGATATTCAACAAGGATCTTTGTTATAGGCTGTGTAGAATAAAACAAATAATAGTATAGACTATGGACAACATCAATAAAATATTTCTAATGTTTATAATAGCAAATTATATAAGTATTTATACTAATAGCTTCATATTCAAAAGAGATACAAAGTAAAAAAAAGGCTATGAAAGGAGGAATTGAATTCCAGAGGGGGGATTGCTAACAAGACTATTTCCCCTCACAAGTAACCAGATCAAACTACTCTGATACCAAACTGATATAGGAATGATTTTGTAGTATAAAACATACCTTACTTGATAACCAAAATCTCATTTTATAGGCATGAAGCAAGAACTTATAGATAAGATCATATTAATTGAGGGCTAGACGAGAACCATATCGAATGTTAGAATCCCTCTTAAAGAACTGAATACCTAGTATTTCCAATATTGGTTTATCATGTGGAATGATAGGATAGTGCCTATTAAATATTATTCACCTATACTTTTAATATTGGACCTACAAATTAAATGTTACATTAATTTACATTCAATTCCCTATCAATTCTATAGTTATTTTTTGTGATAATATGAGTACAATTTAATTGACAAAGAATCCCATCAATCATAGTAGGCCTAAAAAATTTGATTTGAAGTATCATTTTATTTGGAATATGGTACAAGATAAAATAATAGAGTTGAAGTACTATAGCACTCAAGAACAACTTTATGTGTTCATAAAAGGATTTTCCAAAACTTAGTTCTTAAGACTTAGAGACAGTCTTGTGAGACCTATCAACATCAGGGGAGAGAATATTAGAAATGTAATGCTAAGCAAAAACATCATTACCACTATTAGAAAAAAATGTGCTTGAAACTATAGATGTGCATATTCCTAGTTGTGCTAGTAATTATAGTTGTGTATATTCCAAATTATGTTTGTAATTGTAGTTGTGCATATTCCTAGTTGTAATTGTAACTATACTTTTATGTATTTTCAGTTGTGCTTGTAATTGTAGGGTAGAATCATTTTAGTGTAATGAGTGTGGTAAGACTGGTTTTAGGTCTTTTATGTTGTGAAAAATTGTAGTGTAATGTTAGAAATGGAGTCTATTACATCATTTGGATCATGTAAATGTACCTTTATCTTGGTACATACTTAGGATATTAGATTACTTTAGGGGAAAGTTATCTAGTTACTTCATGCAATGTAATAAAGTGTCAAAGTGTAAGTTGTCCCTTGTAAATCTAGGTAGAGTGTTGTCTAAGGAACCTATTTCCTATATAAAGGGCCATAGGTATAGATCATATATAGGAACATAGCTAGAAGAGCATACAATAGCATATAGGAGCTAGAGTGGTATGATGTAGTAGTGTGATGTAATCTGGTGGAGTGTGATATGCTCAATGCCCATTCTTGAGCAATAGCTCTATTCATGGAGTGTTCATTTCCTCCAAATATATTTTGTAAACATATTCATAACTTATATATATATATATATATTATTTTCAATTATATTTCTTGTGTTTTCTATCTCCCATTACATGCTGCATCAAAAGCTAACAATGGTATTAGAGCTACGGCAGGTTAATAGGAAAACCACAATTATCATTGACCCTGAGTTTTTGTCAACCTGATGTGCCATTAGACCGGTCACTATCAAAAATACTCAAGAGATTCTAGGTGGTAGAATTAAGGAGAGCCACAAGTTAAGACGAAAAGAAATTGCAATTTTTGGAATATTGAGATTGCATATGGTTGGAGTATTTCCATAGAGTTTCAAGGGAAAACTTGTGAAGACTAGGACTCAATATTTTATCCACTAGTTTTATGATTCAACTAGTGAAGCTTATCTAAGAGATCTGGAAAAATTGACCTAAAGTTTATTTTATTGTAGGGAATTGATTCTTAGATGATTGGGAAACTTCCTACAATAGAAATATAGGATATTTCAACTTCATTATCTTAAGGTCAGAGTGCTTTCATAGTGCAAATATTAGTTAGTACAAGAGAAGAATACTACAGAAGAAACTTCTGGAGCAGAATTATGGTGAAGTTGGGATACAGGAGATCTCCATTGCTAGACTGGAAACTTCACAAGAAGAAAAGGCCATAGAAGCCTTAAAAGGCCATAATAGCCTTGATCCAGAAGAAAAGGCTATAGTAGCCTTGATCCAGAAGGAAATACGATAGAAACCTTGAAGGAAAGGCCATACAAGCCTTGAAAAGGCCACAAAAGCCTTGGTACTGAAAAATGCCATAGGAGCCTCAATACTGAAAAAGGCCACAAAAGCCTTGATACTCAAAAAGGCCACAAAAACCTTGATCCTGAATAATACTTTAGAAGAAAGTATCTAATTCAAAAGCATATTTTAGTAATAATATTTTATTGCAGGAATAGGAAGATTCAGTGAGTTGGGAAAGCTTCCTACAAAAAAGTTAGGAGGAGCATCTTCTTTAGGATCAATCCAAAACTTGAAGCAAAGAGATCAAGAGAAAATCTTATTGATGAAGAATGACTAGGAGAGTCCTGCTCAAATATAGAGGTTGCAGAATCAGATATCTAAGATAAGATCTTGCCACCAACACTTCCAAAAGAAAATTGTTAAATATTAAGGTCTCAAGTAAGACCAAAAGGAGCTTCAATATCAAAAGCCTTAGAGAGATCTCTATGAGCATCTAGTAAAAGGCTTGGTGAGACTTGTTGAAGAATTCATAAAAGGAGTTCCAAGGAGAACTCATTGGAGAAATTCACTATTGGAGATAGTGAATTATTTTGGACAAATATCACCATCCGAAAATAAGCCCAAGAAGAAGAATTTGGCAAGGAGTGCCAAATCTATTTGAAGTCAAAATTTGACAAGAAGCTTGAAGGAAGATTCAGACAGAAGAAACCTACCAAATCTAGGAGACCTGGAAATTACCTCTCATAGCAAGAAGGAACCACTTTAGAATCAAATATCTCTTCACATCTACAACAAAAAATGAGACTTCAAGAGGAGAAAAAGCCACAAAAAATTCTAGGCTCTTGAAAGGGAGACCGTCTTTTGGTGAAGATAAATCTATTCATGGAAACCTACAAAAAAAGCTGCAAGATCTTATCTAAAATAACAACTTGGTGATCATAGACACCAAGATCTACATCCTCTATAGAAGTGGTAAAAAGGGCTTTCAAAAAAAGGTAAGCAACTATTGATGCAAGTAGACTCATTAAGTGGATTACTTATCATATTTATTTAAGCACCTTAATTGGATTGAAGTTGCAAAAAGGATAATTAAATTAGACTCTTCAAAAGGTGCAAAAAGAAAGTATTCTTTAAGGTTCATTTGCACTTTAGGATTTGATTATATTTCAGAATCTTAAACTATCTATTAACTACCTATTATCTACTTTGGAAAAGATAATGAAGACTAGCTCCTATTACATTGTTGTTAAAGAAATTTTAGAAAAACTCTTGAAGATTTATTTTAGATTATTCTTGATCAGTTGTAGTAGATTGATTAAGTGAATTATTTTTTGAGAGTTAATTGGTGTAATAAGGTGATATTATTAGTGCATTAAAATATTATTAGATTTGCACTATTAGATTACTCTCAAAAATATTATTTCTTGTGTTCGTAAGAAGCGCACAAAAAAAAATTAGTCAAATTGTCTAAAGACACTATTAGTGCACAAAGATCTGCAACTTTGGGTGGCCTAAGAAAGCCACAAAATAAGCTCAATCCTCCAAGTATTGGAGAAGAAGGTAACCACCAAAAATAGGATCATCAAAGAAAGAATTGAACGAGACTGGCGAGTCTCAAGTTCAAGGCATAATAATAGTGCAGAAAAATACAGCAAAATAAAGCTTCCATCATGTGGTTACAAGCTTGGATCTATTCATAAAAAATCCAATCTAAAAGGGGAAGGTGTCCATTCTAAAGGACAACCTCAAAACCCCTATATTGCACTCAAAGATTCTGCCTCAAAAACCAAAATATTTAGATGTAAAAAGAGGAGTGCAAAATTTTTAGATGTAAAAAGAGGAGTGCAAAAGGGCCGGGTGTGACACTTGGTCGTGGTATCTCAGACCAAGGCAGCCCCGCAAAGGGTTTTTCTCTTAAAAAAAAAATCTCATTCCCAAAAGGTTATTCATAAAGAGAGATTTATCAAAGCTTTTTCAAAGGTTGGATATACATAATATTATTGTCTCAAACCTATCAAAAGGAGATAAAATATCCAATATTATTACCTCTTTAAAATTTGGGAACAATGCTTAGTTCAATAGGAGCAATAAGGGATAATAGAAATTGATTTTGGAATTTACAAAACCTTTACAAAATCAATCAAATATTGAACTATAATTTACAAAAAGCACTATATATTATCATATCCTATCCTAGGGAGTCATAAGGCATTCTACAAAATATAAGGATTGATATTAGGGAAATTAAATGGCTTCAAATAAATTCTTCCTAGCCGAATCACAATTACTCAAGGGTCCTAATTATTTTTCCTAGAAGAATAAGGTGAAATCTATCTTGGTATATGAAAAACTATGGGATATTATCAAAGGGAGAATACAAATACCTACCATAAATGATATTGAAATCCAAAATTTCATAGAAAATGATTCAAAGGTTCTAATGATAATAAAATTTGCTATCACTGATGAAATACAACCCTATATAAGTTATGCAAAAACATATTTAGATGCATGGAATAGCCTAGAGAAAATATTCGAAGGAAAGAATAAGCTAAATATTCTCCATCTTCAGACTCAACTTCATTTATTTAAAATAATAAATGGAGAAAGCATAGAATTGTTCCTAAGGAAGGTGCATATATCAAAGGGAAATTATTTACCTTAGGGGAAACAGTCAAAGATGAACTTCTTACTCAAATAACTATGAGAGAACTAGAAATCTATAAGCAGTTGGTAACATCTTTACAATTTCTAAGTAAAGATACTTATTTTGATGAGTTAGTCAATATTTTATAGGAATATGAAGTGGAAAATATAGGTAAATATAAAATATCTGATAATGCACTAGCATCTAAAGAAAATCCATAAGGAAACATTGCTACTTCATAAAAAGGATGTAAAGCATGGTACAACAGGTATTGTCAGATATGCAAAAAAAAAGGTCATAGCACCAGATACTGCAGGTTCAATTCCAAAAATCAGAATCAAGGAATTCAGATGAACAATGTGAACCAATTTTAGACATAATAATATCAAAATCCTTGTTAGCAACGATTTTAGTGTAAAATAAATTATCCACAATTGGAGTATATAAAAAGAAATAAAAAAGGACATCTAGCTCAAAGGATAGAAGAAATTGAATAACTAGAAGAATCGACATATGATTATGAAATCAAATCTCTCTTAGCAAGAATGATAGACTATGAAGACACCAATCACTTGCTTGAACAGGTTGCAGAAGATAGAGAAGAAGATTCAGAATCTCAAGGACTCTATGAAGATCCACATTGAAGACTAAAGTCTTCAATATCCAAATAATGTAATATAGTGAGGTGTTAGAAATAGAGTCTATTATATCATTTGGATAATGTAAATGTACCTTTACCTTAGTACATACTTAGGACATTAGATTACTTTAGGGGGAAGTTATCTAGTTACTTCATGCAATGTAATAACTACACAAGTGTCAAAGTGCAAGCTATCCCTTGCACATCTAGGTAGAGTATTGGCCAAGGAACCTATTTCCTATATAAAGGGCCATAATATAGATAATAGATATAGGAACATATCTAGAAGAGCATACATCAACATATAGGAGCTAGAGTGGTATGATGTAGCAGTGTGATGTAATCTGGTAGAGTGTGATATGCTCAATGCCCATTCTTGAGAAATAAATCTATTCATGTAGTGTTCATTTCATCAAGAGCTATTTTGTAAATATCTCGATCAATTATATATATATATATTATTTTCAGTCATCTTCTAGATTTGATTTATATCATTTTATTCTGCATCTTGTGTTTGCTATCTCCCATTACATGCTGCATCAAAAGCTAACATGTAATAGTTGTGTAAAACTGTAGTGTAATGGTTGTATAAAATTACATTGTAATGTTTGTTGTGTAAAACTATAATGTAATTATTTTTGTATAAAATTGCAATGTAATGGTTGTGTAAAACTATAGTGTAATAGTTGTATAAAATTCTAGTGTAATGGTTGCATAAAATTCTAGTGTAATGGTTACTTTGTAAAATTGTGATGTAATAGTTGTGTTAAACTATAGTGTAATAGTTGCGTAATATTACATTTGGTTATATGAAATGAATGTGTAAAAATTATCGTACATTATTATATATATATTTTAATCTTCCTTGGTAAAAAGAGCATATTTCATGCTTGACTACTAGTGCAACAATCAAAATGTAGAAGACAAGCCCTATTGACTACATGTTTTTTATCTTTTGATGATGAATGAACCAAATGATTTTTATTTCAAGAGCAAGGGTGCAAGAACATAACACTATCAAATAGTCCTAAGATTCCCTATGGGTCATCATGTATGCAACTAGTTTTTTGTCATTAAGCTTATAATGAATATTGGATTTTAGGGACTAGCATTTGACCTACATCATGTGTGCATGTATTTGTTGTTAGAAATCAAAAAATATTTTCCATAGGATCAAATATAAAATGTTCACACAATTAATAACAAACTTACATAAAATATTTTATCGATAAATGAAAATATATCAACCCAAGCAATGAAAATACAATGTATTGAAAATCTTCCTTGTTCCCTTATTACAATGCTTTGTCTTCAATATATACTCATGGATATGAGATTCTTCATATTCACAACCCTTGAAATTTCTACTTACACAATATTTTCATCTCCTCGTACACACAAGATATCTAATACTTCATATTTCTCATGGGAGAAATACCACATAGTAGTAAATCTATTATTGAATCCACATATCCACATAAGGACAAAGACTCTAATGATTGCACATACTAAATGATAAACTCTTACATAACTCCATACTTACATGACACCTCACTTAACTTCTCACTTACATAACTCCACACTTACTTACATGACACCTACTATATACTCAAAAAATTTAAAACACACCTACTATATACTCAAATATTTACAAAACTCTAAACTAAACTATTTGCATGGTACTTATAATATTATTGCAAGGTACCAAATAATATACTACTTCTAATAATTATCTTTCCAAGATTACCATATTTTGGTATTATCATGATTATATCATGAATGTGTCCTTAAGGAGTGATTTAAGTTTATCATGGTTCTTATAAACACCTAAAAATGTCACATTATCTCTTCTGCAATGCTAATGACTGATCAAATCCTATAAAAATTACATAATTTTTCCGAAATCACTATTCATCCTAGTTAAGCCCCCTTGGCCACTTAAGTCCTTTCCTACGCTTAGCCCCTAGTCACCATGCGACCACCCCTTAAGCCTAAGTCTAAGGCCACCTCATCCTAGTCTACCCTTTGACTAGCCTAGCTTCCACCTAAGCCTAGTCTACTCTAGTCTAACCCATGGTCAACCCTAAATTAGTCTACCATTTGACTAGCCTAGCCTCCACCTCACCATTTATCAACCCTAAACCTAGGGTCAAACTAACCATGGTCAATATTAACCCTTGCTCCCCACATATCCCCATGTGCATTCAATACCATAAATGATATTTGAAGATTTTTTGTATTTAAAGAATTTAAGGCATTGAAGGTGTTGATGAGTCATCATCCACCATGCCATAATGGGTGAATAATATGTCATGCATTTATGAGGCATGGTGCACCTGCACCCATTTATTGCATGTAGATGGGCGAAGACTTCTCTCACCAAAAATATTTATGTGGTATGGCACACCATGCCACCACAGGGGACACCTCACTAGACATATCATAGGACACCTCACCCTCATAACCTTGGCCAAATACATATATAGAATATCATTTTCACCTTTTTGGGAGATCATAGACTCCCATACCTAGACTATGTAAAAATTACTCTAGATAATTTTGCACTCAAGTCCTCACTTTCCATCAACCACCATGGATGCTAGCTTATGCCTCTTGAAATCCCCATTTGCATTGTAAAATGCTCTTAGTTGTAGGTTTAGAATGTGACCTAACACAAATAGGAGCTCGAATGGCACCAGAAGGACTCCATCAAAGAAACTTTCTATCTAGTTCACACAAAGCCAATTGGATAGATAAGTCTAGTCATCTTGGCCATCCCAAGGGTGTGATCACCCTTAGGGACTTGTTTCAGCAAGCAACATGATAAAAAACCCTCAAGTCAAGTAACCAAAACTCTATTTATAATTTTGTAATAATTTAAAATACTTTTGTAATGCAATAGGTAAAATTTTTTGTGTTTGTATTTCATCACAAAGGATCTGATTGATACAGGCCCCCAAATACTACTAGTGCTTTTTATTGGGTTGTGTAGGTTTAGAGGACCTATGCAACCAGTAGTGGTCTGCATGTAGTAATCCCACTCCCCTTGAGGTTATCATAGAAGATATAAAATACCATTAATAGTTACTTATAAAGGGTCTCTTCATTGAAAGACCCATATTGGAGCCCATGGGGTAAGATTTGTAGAAGTGTTCATTTTGTAACACTTCTTTTAGAATAAATAAAATGGCACGTTTTCAATAGTTACACTTTGGTGATCATGGTGGGACCAAAACCACTTTTAATTTTTTTACTAACTTTTTAGTATCTAACTAGCATTGATGTCATTAATTTGTGTTATAGGGGCCACAAAACTAACATAGACCCTCCAAAGTCCTCAAAAACCAATTCAGGTCCAAGGCATAAGCATTTTTGGTCTACGAGCTAGGACCATACAGAGGGATACAATCAAACCAATTGTATGGACAAGTATGGTTGAGCAAAGTGCTACAGAATCTGGGCCCACTCTAGGTAGGTACCCGTTTTTTACACAACCATCATAACAACCATTTTATTGTAGGTAAGTTGGGGATAGATTGCTTCAAGCAACTTTATTTTTGTTCATTTGGCTTGCAAAATGCTTTTTATTTCAAGTTCTTAGTTTAGGTCCATTTTAAGGGAGATACCTTTTCAAATTCCTTACTTGCATGCTTTGTATCTCTCTTTTCATGGCATAGGATTAAATAATTTGCATAAGGTATGAAGAGGCCTTCTAACTTCTTAATATTTGTGAGCTGATATAAATTTTGATTTGTATTGTACATAAGACTCTAAAAGACAACTAATCATAACTGTAAAAGGCATATCTTGAATTTCTAGATACATTTATGATCAAGCGAATCTTAGCATACATATTGCTTAAATCTAGCAATTTCTCTTTTCATGCTTTTAGCATAGACTTTGTTTTCAAAATATCTCTTCATGTCTTGCTTAGCTTAGATTTCTTTTAAAAAGGTATTTTCTTTTCAAAACAAATCCAAAAGTTATCATTTGATTTCATAGCATAGATTATTTCTAGCATTTTAATTTTTAAGGTAAACCCACACCACACACTCACATGCTTTACACACATTGGTGACATTAGATTTCATCACCAACCACCAATCGAGTTCAATGGCATTGGATTTCATATGCAACCATTGACTTGCCCTATAGCCACCATAGTAGCCCCCTCGAGTAGTTTTTTGGACTTCATCACCAAAAATATCCCTACCCTTGATATTATCTTAGGGTAGGTTAGGATAGACACCCTTGCTCACTAGGCTATACATAATTCATGAGTGCACAATTGTTTTTTTTTACTAAGCCTACTTGAGGGTGAAGAAAAATCCTATTTGGCCTACACATGTCTTAGACAACATCACATATTACATAAGAGAATTCTAATTTTTCCTTTTTGGTTACCTTGATCCATCCTCTATCATAGGAAGCCATCTATCTATTTTTGCATCGTCTTTCCTTACGTACCTTTGAGTATATTAGAAATAATGCATCAAAACATCTACATAGATTACATCCATCACTTTTTTATTTATTTTAGGACTTTGAAAATTTGAAAACACAAAAACATAACAAAGATTTAAGAAAATTCAAAAATCATCCAACACATAATTAGCTAATCACATACAAAACACAACACCCACAAACACACTAAAAAACTCTCACTTTCAAAATTGTTTGTTGTTTGCAAAAACATTTATTTGATTAGTTAAATTTTGTTGGAAATAGTTGTATAAGCTAAAACCCATACCTATACACAATATTACACCTTCCAATTTTTTTTTTCCATATTTCTATTTTTATCACCTAGTTTTTCATAGAATTCTATGGACATGTATGATCATAGTTGATTGTATGAACATGTATAGTTGAACTCACTGTTGCACAAACAAATCTAGTAACACAAAAATACATCCAAAAATACCCAGATAGTTACCCTTATTGGCTAGACTAACCTGCAAACCAGTTTCATAGCCCTCCATCCTTCAATTATGGTCCTTACCTAAAATATCTATGGAGGCTTCTCCCATAATATCTTCTCCAACTAATTCATCAGGATGCTTAGAGGAAACTACCTCCACCCATTCTCAGAAATAGTCCACTTCTTCTCATAACTCATGCCTACCTATCATGATCATGACATAAGATATAATGCTACTCATATTACACCCCCATGAGCCCTCATAAGAGAACCAATTTATCCTCATTGCACCAATTTACTCTTAATCATTCACCTCCCCATCAAGTGTCATGTCCTCCACATCTTCTTTCATCACCTCGTAACCCCTCCTAGTCGACCCAACTAATTGGTATTACGTAGCCTCCTTATCCCTCTTTTTCCCCTCCACCTTCCTCACATTCATATACCCATCCCTAAAAACCTAATAATTACCCCACTATTGTTTATGTCAATCCTATCCTGATAATAATAATGCCTTCTTCGATTGACATGAAAAAAATCCTAGATCACCTCATAAGTCTAGAATTGTGGTTGAGAAACTATAGATGTAAAACACCTATCCTTTATCAACCCATAAGGAGTACTATAGTATCTCCAACCCAATCAATTATCTACCCTCAACCATAGATTTATCCACAACCTAGATGAATAATACTCCCATTGCCACCTATCCAACATCACACAAGACATCAGTGCCCTCGTTAGCCACCTCGTACTATGACTCCTCTTTCCAAACCACTAGCCAACCTCTTCTAGAAGTTGCATAATGCAGGGCACATTATTTTACTTGAAATTAGACCAGATGATATTGATCGACCAAAATCAAAATGGTACAATGAGCATCAAATTTGTGTCTATCATCACCAACAAGGGCATGGTATTAAAAATTTTTGGCTTCTTCAAGCAAATGGTCCACAATCTAATTGATCAAGAGGAAATACAATTTGATAATGCCATATCACCTTTAGATCCCAACCTTAGTATACCTAGAAATTCATTATACTAAGATCAGATGCAACAACCACAAGTAGGTGCTTCCACATCGTGACTCTCACCCCAACAAATTAATCATACAAATCACATATTGTCTTGTAACGACTTTGTTGGTATGGCCAACCTCGCTACCAGAAATTGGCAACATCGGAGACCATCTTCCCCATTAACATGATCCTCTCACTTCATTCCTAATCATCATCTATTCTCTCCTCATATTTCCTCTAGATACTCCTTTTTCCTCACTAATACAACCTTTCTTCTCTTCTCTATTTTTTATAAGACCTATGTCATTGTTGTCTGATCATGACCAAGTAACTATGTAACTATGGTTGGTATTATTTCTTCTCTTTCTCCTTCTCTCTTTTATCCACTTTCTCTTTCTTCTCCTCCTCTTCCAAAACACCCCACACAAACAACTCCTCTCAAAAATAAAAAAAATGATCATCAAAAATCCAATCAAACCCCTCATTTCATCCATACTTTCTATATTTCCCTTCAAATAAATTTCATCATTGGTGGATTCCACTTCCTTTCAAACTACTTCTATGACTAGGGGAGTCCACCCTCTTTCAAACCACTTTTCTATTTGGGGGAGTTGATATACCTTCCAACCAATTTTACATCTAGGGGAGCTAACCCTCTCTCCACACCAATTCTCTCACCTCTCATCTACTCAAGATTGTGTCACTCAATATCTCAATCACAAATAAATTACTAGATTTAAAGGTTGCATCCTTTGCCTCACTTTCACAACTCAACTACCAAGTTCAAAGGTTGCACCCTTTGCCTCACTTTCACAACTCAATTTCCAGGTTCAAAGGTTATACCCTTTGTCAAAGGTTGTGCTCTTTGAATTGCTTTCACAACTTGAATACTAGGTTCAAAGGTTGTTCTCTTTACCTCACCATAAAAAAATCAATGAATAGGTTAAAGGTTGCATCCTTTGCCTTGCCATCATAAATTTCCCTTACAAAAGACACCAAATTCCTTTATATGTTTCTACCACCAAGAAGCAATTAACTTTCCTATTCCCTTAGCATAAATATTGCTCCCACTAAGAAGTAATTTACTTTTCATGCCTGTAGCATAGATATTACACCCGCAAAGAAGCAATTTACTTTTTCATGCCTTTAGCATAGATATTGCTCCCACGAAGAAGCAATTTGATTTCCTATGCCCTTAGCATAAATATTTCTCCCACCAAGAAGAAATTTACTTTTCATGCCCCTAGCATAGATATTGCCCCCACCAAGAAGCAATTTACTTTTTCATGCCCTTAGCATAGATATTTCTCCCACCAAGAAGCAATTTACTTTTCATGCCCTTAGCATAGATATTGCTCCTACTAAGAAACAATTTACTCAAACAATTTATTACCAGGTTTTATAGTTGCATCGTTTGCCTCGTCATCAAATATATTTCCTTATCATACTTTTAGACTTCTTTTCTTATAAAATGCACCATTTATTTGGTCAAATTTCTAAAACCAATAATCTTTTTAAAAATTTCTTAGAAAACACACCATTCATTTAATCAAATTTCAATTTCATTTCAAAGGTCCCAAAGACACAATACCCCTTTGGTAAAATTCCAAATCTTAGTTCAAAGGCTCCAAAGGCACAATAACCCTTTGGTCAAATTTCAATTCTATTTGAAAGGATCCAACGGCACAAAATCCCTTTGGTCAAATTTCAAATTTCAGTTTAAAGACTCAAAATGCACAAAACCCCTTTGGTAAATTTCAAATATCAGTTCAAAGGCTACAAAGGCACAAAACTCCTTTGGTTAAGTTTCAAATCTTAGTTCAAAGGATCCAAAGGCACAAAACCCCTTTGGTCAAATTTTAGTTCTAGTTCAAAGGCTCCAAAGGCACAAAACTCCTTTGGTCAAATTTTAAATCTTAGTTCAAAGGCTCCAAAGGCATAAAACCCCTTTGGTCAAATTTCAAATCTTAGTTCAAAGGATCCAAAGGCACAAAATCCCTTTGGAAAAATTTCAATTCTAGTTCAAAGGCTTCAAAGGTACAAAACCCCTTTCAAATCTCAGTTTAAAGGCTCCAAAGGCACAAAACCCCTTTGGTGAAATTTCAATTCCAATTTAAAGGCTCCAAAGGCACAAAACCCCTTTGGTCAAGTTTCAAATTTCATTTCAAAGGCCCAAAGGCATAAAAATCCTTTGTTCAAATTTCAAATCCCAGTTCAAAGGCTCCAAATGCACCAATACCTTTGGTCAAATTTTCTTTTAGTAGAATAGGTGTTTCCAATCAATTTTATGGCTAGGGGAGATTTCATCCTCATGACCAAACCAATTTTGCATCTAGGGGATTTGGAATTCCCTTAAATTTCCTCACTCCTTAGTCATTCATGTTGATACTGCCAAAAAATTGCATTCAATTCAGTCATTACATGCATACATTACTCAAATAAAGCTCCTAATGTGCTAATTTGATCACCTTTTATATGCTTCAATATGCATTGACCATTCATAATTGGAATAATTAATCAAGGACATGTTTTGTCACATTTTGTTGTTATCATTTATATGCATTGCATGTTCATATCATGGTCATATATTTAACTATCATGTTGTGATTTATCAAAATATCTTGTCAATCATATTGCACATAGGCATATTCACTCATTTTGCACATTAGTCAATAAGCATACCCTAGTTATCACAACTATCATGATGTCTTGTTCAATCCATTTTCATGGTTGCTTGGTACTAAGAGTCTTTTTGGTTATTCAACCATTCCTAGTTCATCCAATCAACCTTTGTTGAATGTCATCAAGTTCTAATGCAATTTTAGGCTTCCCTTGGCTGACTTGAGTTCTTTCTTGGACCAATCACATCTCACACATTAAGCAAAATTTTGAGTATAGGGAAGACAACACCTTGAGTAGTCTTACCACAAAATGAATGGTTTACCCTGCTCATCCTATCATTGACAAGATCCAAGCTTGAGGATCCACCATAGGACAAGCTACAAAAAAGTAAGCAAGTAAAAAGAGCACCAAAGAATCGAAAGAAAAAGAACAAAAAAAAAAGCAAACAACTTGTTATCGGTATTCTCAGGTATTTTAGATGACTCCACTAGGGCTATAGATGCTTGGTTTATAGTGGAGAAACTTTGATGGATTGTGGAGATAACCTTCACTAGGGCTATAGATACCTATCTGGAAATGGAGTATGTCTTATGAGTGGTGACATGTCTATCACATTAGCAACCTTCTTTTGTATAGACCACTATGTGCTCATGGATGAGCTAGCTTATACTGGATAAGTTTATAATTGGTTAGTCCAACCTCACTCAAAATGGAAAAATGAACATCATTGCACACACACTGGTCCATGATAAGCTTAATATTATACAATATGATAAATATTTTTGTACAATATAATCTTAATATATGAGTTTGATTATTTAAACTAAGGTGTTTGACTTTCTTGAAATCCTTTTAGCATCCAAAATGCCTTGGACATCAAAATGAACAACATCACAACTAGTTTTTCCAAGCAATACAAAAACCCCCAAACATTAGTCCATGTTCAATCATCTTGGTTACATGTTCATTATTCATGATCATTTAGTTTCATGCTCAAACCATTCTATGCATAGCCTATATATGTTCACTTTTAGATTTGCATTCATCATACACATTGCATGTTTGCTTGTCTCATGATTATGTTAATATGTCTATGTGACTATTAATTTATCCTTGATCAATTAAATCCATTGTGATGGTAAAATTCACAAGTACACATCCAAAATTTTGGTTAAATAAACACATATGAAGTTTAAAACCATGCATTTACACAACCATACATTTTCATTCATAACATCAACAACATCAAATGAATATCGCATATCATATCACATCTATCTACATCACATGCACCAATGCATCCTCACATCACATCAATCTCATAAACATACATCAAATCAATAACACAATCAAGGTATATCACATCATCAATCATCATCATGTATATATCAAAGCTCATGAGTACATCATCAAAATTACCTATAGGCTATATCATATATACATCTATATATGTTGCCATATACATATCCATGATCATCTCATCAAAATAATAATATACAAAAATGATGGCTCACCTACCACACCAAGAACATAATCCTCACGCCTGAACACTTGGAATCTCTCCATTCCCCTCCTATCCATCATATCTATAAACACTTAAAATTGAATCATTTTCACCAAACTTCATCAAATAACTCTCATACATTGATCCTGTAACCAACCAAGCCAAATTTACCTTTCAAAGACCTAAAATTGAGTATTAATCACTTCAAAAAGTAAGGTCATATCTGAGCAAACTTTTTCTCTTTCAAATATTATCCAAATTTCCAAAAACCACCACCGTTGGATCAGGCTCAAAAAGAGCATTTCTACAATATATGTTTTGCTATATTTTGACATTATTTGTTCCCCTAAAATGTAGAAAAACTACACATGGGTCACATTAGTCAACAATCATATAGATAGATACGATTGTCACAACATTTCAACTTTTTATCAATCCTAACCACTACCGCTCATACAGTAATATTTTTGTCAAGTGATTTGCCATTTTTTTTCACTTCTTCACCCACCAACTCATTGCTTGAGTGGGTAGACATCATACACTAATGTTACCTTGTGCATGATCAATATTTAAAAACTCAATTTTAGAATCTATATTTGTCCAAGAATCTTTGATTGAGACTATCTCAAGCCCTCATTTACTAGGAAAAACAAAAATTCTCTTCTCAATCAAAACTCCAATTCAAAAATAAATATTTGGCATGCACCATGCGTGTGACTATAAGGTTAGTCACTCTTGCTTTGGTAAGACAATCAAAGCATTATGAGAATACCTAAAAAGGGTTGGATGACTTACCAAATCAAATTAAGCACAAAGTTTCAAGGACACTCATCCCTTTCATAATTGGAGCATCTTACATTGATCATGACTCAAGATAATATTTTGTCTCCTCCCTCAATAATTTTTATAGCATGCTAAAATCCACGGTCAACCACAATCACCCATAATTAATTCATCTCTCTCATAGTCAACCATCAATTCAGTGTCATAATTTTTTGCACTACATCATGTTTTCACACAAGACAATACAAAAATAGAAAAATATAGACACCTAAAAATATCACATTATCCCTTGTGCAGTGCTAACGATTGATTAATTTGCAAAGCCCATAAAATTTGCACAATTTTTCTAAAATTACTATTCATCCTACTTAAGGCCCCTTGGCCACTTAAGCCCTTTCCTATGATTATCCCATAGTCATCATGTGACCACTCCTTTAGCCTAAGTCTAAGGCCACCTCACCCTAGTCTACCCAGATTCCACCTAAGCCTAGTCTAATCTAGCCTAAACCATGGTCAACCTGAACAACGATTAATTTTACCCTAGTCTACCCTTTTATTATCCTAGCCTCCACATCACCATTGGTCAACCCTAAACCCAGGGTCAACCTAACCATGAACAACATTAACCCTTTCTCCCCACATATCCCCATGTGTATTCAATACCATAAATGATATTTGAAACCTTTCTGTATTCAAGGCATTTAAGGTATTGAAGAGTCATTATCCACCATGCCATAATGGGTGAAGATTTTCATATCCCATGCATTTATGAGGTATGGTGCACCCATGCCTATTTATTGCATGTAGATGGGTGAGGACTTCTCTCACCTAAACATATTTATAATACATGGCACACCATGCCACCTCAGGGGACACCACATAGGACACCTCACCCCCTAACATTGGCCAATTTTATAAATAGAAGAACATTTTTACCATTTTATAAGATCACATAATCACATAACCAAAATCTATAAAAATCACTCTAGACACTTTTACACTCAAGCCCTCACTTGCCATTAACCACCATGGATGCTAACTTATGCCTCTTGACATCCCCCTTTACATTGTAAACCGCTCTTAGTTGTAGGTTTATAAGGTGACCCAACATAGACATGAGCTCCAAAAAAACCATAAGGAATCATCCATCAAAGCATATTTCTATCTAGTTTATATAAATCTAACAAGATGGATAGGTTCGGTCCTCTTGGCCACACCCAGGGATCTGATCATCCTCAAGGACCAATTTCAGCCATCAACATCTAGATTTTTTTGCTCATAACTTGTACATCCAGACTCCAAACATTACAAAATTTGGAGGGTAGCTTTCTAACAATGTATATAAGTTTCCCTCCAAATTTCATTCCATTTTGAATAGCATAGAGCCAATCACATGGGAAAGTCTAGTCAGGATTATTTTGCTCACAATATGCAGATCTTGAATATGATTTTCACCAAATTTGGAGGATAGATTCTTGGGAAATAGAAGAAGATTTCCAAAAAAATTCATTCCATTCTAACCAGCACAAATACAACCATAACAAGGGGTGCATTCAGACTTGAGGGACCTGTTTCAATAAGCAACATAGTAGAAAATCCTTAAATCATGTAACCAACACTCTATCAGTTTTGTAATCATTTATATTACTTTTGTAATGCAATAGGTTAATTTTCCTTTGTATTTTTCTTTCATCACAAGGGTTCTAGTTGAGACAAGCCTCCAAATACTACTAATAATTTTTAGTAGGTTGTGTAGGTTTAGAGGACCTATGCAACTAGTAGTGACCCACATGCAGTAATCGCACTCCCCCCTAAGGTGACCATAGAAGATGCAAAATACCATGAAATAGTACTGTAAAAGGATCTCTTCATTGAAAGATCCATATTGTAGCCCATGGGGTAAGATTTGTAGAGGTATTAAGTTTGTAAAACTTCCTTTAAAATAAATGAAATGGCATATTTTCGATAGTTAGAGTTCTCATCTTTGTTGTCTAACATTAAAGTTACTACAAAGTTTTGAGATCCTATGGCATATCTATATGGTTTTTCAAAGTTGATATTATGGTATTTTTATTATTATAAATTAAAATCTTTATCAAACCAATTCTTAATCCTAAGTTCTTCATCACAAGTCATCAAAGGAGCATGGTTGATGTAATTTATGATGTAAATATAAGGAAAATCCTCTTTTATTTCTATAAATTCTAGAATACGCTTCTTAGACCTAGTAGTAATTCTAATTCCCTTAGATAAATCCAAAGGAGCCATAAGGGTAAGCAAAAAATCTAATCAAGAGCAAATAGGTTTTTTATCCAAATGTTCTACCCTTAAGCAAATAAACTAAAAAATTACTTATAACACATGAAATTTCTATGGGAATCCCTAAGAGGAAGAAAACTATGAAAAATTTTATTCAACATGCAACAAACAACGATGGGTAACACAAAATATATGAGAGCTAACCTACTAAACCCCAAGGGTTGAAAATGAAAGAAATACCTCAAAATGCATATTCATGTTAGGTTCAACAATTGTTTTTTGAGAAAAAAAGATATCTATTACAATTATTTAAAATAATACCGAATAGACCAAAATACTCAAACTAAGATAGAAAATCAGTAAATTAACAGTAAATATCAAAAGTTATCATAATTCAAGCATAAATAAATTTATAGCATTTTAAAATAACTATACTAAATTATCCACAAAAGGGCAAAATACTGGGGATAAATCCTAATGCAATAAAAAAATTTACTTGACAACTAGGGAATCAAGGACGATACTATTTATAAAATAAATAACTCATTACTATCCTATCCTACTTGTAACCTCACCATAGTAATAAGGAGAGATCATGCCTAGAATTCTTGTAGAGCATTTGATCTACCCTGGAAAACTGATAGTCAAACAACACTTAGTGACCTTTGGTTGTGAATCCTTGTAGAGTGTATCATCCTTTATGGAAGACAATGAACCAGTGGTTGATGGTTTCTATTGTACCTACAAGGACAAGAGAGAGAGAAAGTGAAATATGGTGTATCATGCAATAACAAATAAGGTAAAAGAGCTTGAAAGTAATGTTAGCAGTAAAATTATCAAATAGTGAATGTATGATTTTTATAGTTAAAATTATGATGAGAAAATGAGGAGGTGAAAGGGCTATTCATAGTAAATATCTCTCCCTTTGGAATTGACAATTGATTTTCTCCTCTTTTAGGATCATAAAATCATAATCGTCGACCCAAATGATGCATTGTTTGAACCTTAGGTGTAAACACATGCAAGAACATGATCATGTATCAAAAACCCTAAAATTAATTGAGCAACCAAGCTCCTTGCTTAAAGTGATAATTTTAGCACCTTTTATTTTTAGGATGTGCACTTTAGGGGATGCATGTGAAAACATATCTTAATCATAATTCTATCCTTATTTTTACATTTTAGAAAATTTAGAAGACAAAAACGTCATGAAAGATGGCAAAAAAGAGGTAATTGGATAAAGAAAGGGAACCGAAAACACTGATCAATATGGCTCATTATCATCTTACCTAATGAATAACAAAGTCCACCCTTGTCCTATACATGGGAGTGTTGAAGAGTATTACATTTTTTGATAGATATTAATGTATCCCCATGGTACCATTGTACATTGTAAAAATTACATTAGAGTGTGAGTTATTAGATTAGGATGTGTGATTATATTCCCCTAAAGTATGTGTTTATGTGTAGGATGAGTCCAAGTGTCATGTGAAAATGTGTGCAAGTGTGTTGAGAGTGAGAGTGTGCAAGTATCATGTAATAAATATTTAAAGTGTGCAACATGTCATGTGTGTGTGTCAAGTATGCAAGTGAAGAGTCACATGTATGTGGCAAGATGTAAAGTCAAGAGATATGAGAGATTTGTATTATGTATAGAATATAAAAATATGCATCTCTTAGATATGTGAGGAGAGCAATAGTTAAGTATTGAAGAGCCACCTTCTAAGGTTATATATGAAGACAAAGCTCTAAGTATTGTATCGAAGAAAATTATATTGAGCAAATACCAACTCGTGATTCATCAATAATATTATGAGTATATTGTTGAATGATATTTTTATTTCATGAATACTATATTCATTGATATTGGCCATTTATATTGTATGTCGGATTACCAAATTTGTTTAAGTTCCTAGATATTGATATCTATGATTTAATCTAACTAAAAAACCATAATGGTACCAAATATACTTTGAGTAGACTCTAAAAGCTAGCACCAATTTTTTTGTGTGAATTTATGTTTGATAAGAATATGAAGAGAAAAATTTTAGATTAAAAAGCTAGTATCAGAGTTGTACTTTGGTGTGAATTTGGAGATTAAGATAAGGAGGATGTTTAGAGATTGAGCCACATGAAGGAAACATAGTTTAAATAAGGTTATTATTTCTAGTTATTTTTACCCTGATATTTTTATAAAGTTGATATATGTAGGTAAAGACCATGTACCCATTGAAGAGAACATGGGTTGAATGGCACTAGTTATTTATTGAAGGTAGAGCCTAAGTGAAGGTAGAGTTTGAGCATCCAAAAAATAGAAGATAGATGAAAATATCTATTGTGAAGGGCTTGCTATTGAAAGTATGCTAAGAAAAGATATTAAAAATATATATATCTAGCAAGGGGTATGAGTGTAAAGATAAATAATCTAGTTAGCTTGGAGACTTATCATCTAGAAGTGGGGAGTAAATTCTATGAGAGTATCGAGGTGAAATTGGTCAAATAAGAGAATCTAGTGGCTATGAGAGATTCAAAGTGAAACTGAATAGATAAATTAGCTATTGCCTATGAGAGAGTCAAAGTGAAATTGTCCAAATAAATTATCTAGCACCTGTGAGAGAGCCAAAATAAAATTGGCTACATAAATTAGCTAGTGCCTATGGAATATGTAAAGTGAAATTGGCCAGATAAATCAGCTAGCGCTTATAGAAGTGCCAAGGTGAAATTAACCAAATAGAGCATCCTGTAAAGCACCTATGAACTACTTGAAGGAAGGTGAAATGTTAATGAAGTGTGCTTGATAGCCGTATAAGAGAATTAGAGATAGTACTAGAAGAGGAGAAGTTTCAATTGCTAAGGTGGTAGGTTTGGAAACATTTGAACATTACTCACTAATGATAGTCATTCACCCTGATGAGCCTAGCATGCTCTGACAAGTCTGACATGCCCTAACAAGTCCAATGTACTTTGATATTGCCTAATGATTTTGACAAAGGCCAAGCATAGAGCAAGCAAGAAGTAAGGCTTTTTCAAATCAAATATTTGAGTGAAAATCTATTAGCAAATATGTTGCACCAAAGTCCAAGGGCAAGCAACTAATGCCATTTTTTATTGATATCATTCCTTCTTAGGTATGTTTTCTCTTTGCTAAATCCAATTATTTTAACCCTGTGATCAAGCCTCAAAAGGTTTTGGTTGATATTGATCTGATTGATAAAAATCTTGTCCCTCTTTCTTAGAATTATCCTCCTATGGACTCTATTCCCAATATTGTTCCTAACATGGAGTTTCCTCCCCAATCACCAACAAGATCAGGCCCTTTAGGCCTTTCGCTATCCAGTGATTCCTTGGACCTAATCCAAAACCTTTCTCCCAAGGTGGGGCCCATTAAATCACCTATTATTTTCCCTACTTTAGGAGCACCTTCAAGCCCTCTCAAGATAGTAACTAGGATTTAGAAGAAATTTGTTGATTTCGGTAGTGACAAGAAGAAGGGAAAACCTTCCAACCTAGAAATCATAAGGAAAAAAATCAAAGAAGACATTGCTAATGATATTCAATATACCCTCCTTACATATTTGGTAGACCAATTAAGTAAATAATTTTCTAAATATGATGGAAAGAGATCCAGACCTCCCAATCCTCAGAATAAGTGGGGGAAATCCTCCTCTAAAAATCATAAATAAGGCCCGAGGTGTAGACCAATTGGTTCATCCAAACCCCATAAGGGGGTGGAGGTCCAAGGTTCAAATCTCGAGCCTCGTCGGACTGAACGCTTGTCCCTTTCCTGGTGCTTTCAATGACATAAAAGGTTTAAAATGATTGTGGCATGGTGGTTATAGGGGCGGACTACATGAAGATCTGTGTGGCATATTTTGGGGCGGACAATGCAGAATACTGTGGCAGCCATAAAAAGCTGGACAACCTGCCCGGATTCATGGCGGCTACCGATTCCACCATGTAAATTCAAAAAAAAAAAAAAAAAAATCATAAATAAATATTCTCTCATGGAATGTGAGAAGAATCAATGGACTAGCTAAGTAGAGGCTAGTTTCATCCATGAGGAAAGACCTCATACCTAGCAATATCTTACTATAAGAGACCAAGACCTATGAGGAGAACATTAAAAGGATTTTTAGAGTCATGTAGAAAAATTATGAATTCATTGCTAGCCCAACTAGAGGCTCTTATAGAGGGCTCCTATGTATGTGGGACCCGACCAAGATAGAAGGTAGAATCCTCTCTTCCTCAGATAGAATTACCAACATATTTATTTACTGCAAGAATGCTAAGGTAAGTTGGGCTCTATCCAACATTTACGCTCCCAACAATGTCTAGCTTTATGGATAACCCTAAGACAAATGATGAATATTTTTTCAAATGAAGGATGGATGATTGTGGGGGACTTCAACTCACCCGTATACTTGTTAGATAAAAGTGAGGGGACCTCTATAACCTCAATGTGTTATGAGGAGTTTGCAAACTTTGTTGACATAAATTAATTAATGGACATCCAATTTAAAGGATTAAAGTTCACATGGAACAATAGAAGAGTAGGTAATTGGCTCATTCAACTCAAATTGGATAGGTTATTTTTTTCTAAAGAAGTCATCCACATTTTTGGTGATGCCTCCCTTCATTGCCTATCAAAAATTGGCTCAGATCATAGTCCTATTATCTTTGAAGGTCTACGCCAAGCCTCTCCCTTAAAATATTTGTTTAGGATTGAGTCCATGTGGTTTCGGTACCCAAAAACTAGAGAGAGAATCATTGAGTGGTGGAGGCAAAATTTCTCTAGCCCACACATTACCCAAATTGCCAAGAAGTTGCACCACATTAAATCCAACCTTAAAATTTATAATAAGAAAGTTTTTGGTAACATCTTTGTGTCCAAGAAAAATATCTTAAGCCAACTTAGAAATGTTGAAGAGCAAGCCCAACTTGGGAATCTGACTTCTAAACTCAGAATCAAGGATAAATATCTTCTGTTAGAATTCCATATTATTCTTGACAAAAAGGAAATATTTTGGAGGCAAAAATCTAGAGCTCTATAGCTTAAATAGGGAGATTCCAATATAAAAAATTTCACACCTTGAATTTTAGACACAGAAGTGCTAACAATATTAAGGAACTACATAGAAGTGATGGGTCAATCATTAACAACATTCTAAAAGTCAAAGAAGAAGTAGCTTCCCACTTCAAAAATATCCTTGGCCTCTACAATCCTTATTCTCCCTAAGCCTCAACTGCTCTCCTTTAGAACATACCACATATTGTCTCTCCTGACTTTAATACCCGCTTGCTCATAATATTTACTTAGGAAGAAATCAAATATGCTCTCTTCTCTATGCCGATTGACAAATCTCCTGGTCCTGATGGATTTCCACTCAGGTTTTTTCAGTTCTTCTAGGATATAATTGGTCCTGATACTACAACTATCATCCAAGATGTCCAAATATATAAATTATTTTCCAAATATGTCAATTCAACCTTCCTTGCCCTTATTTTGAAGTCTCAAATTTATCACTTTCTATTTGATTATCGACCTATCAGTCTTTGTAATATAATTTACAAGATTATTAGTACGTAAATCTTGTCCATCATCATTGATACCTACCAAGAAAGCTTTGTCTAAGGTAAGATTATTATTAATGGCATCATCATCATTCATAAGCTCATTCATTCGGTAACCAAAAGCAAAATATCTAGATTCTTTCTCAAGCTGGATATGAACAAAACCTTTGTCAAGATCTCTTGGAACTTCCTTTTTGATGTTCTCTCCAAATTTGTCTTCCATGATGATTGGATAACTCTCATTAAAGAATACCTTTCATCTGCTTGGTTCTCTATTCTTGTCAATGGGTTGATGACAAGGTACTTCAAAAGTCATATAGACTTAAGAAAAGACTATCATATGTCTCTCTTTCTCTTCATTATTTTGGTAGAGGCCTTTGGTAGATCTCTTAAGGCTATGTGTTCTTTGGGTACTATATTTGGCATTAAGGCATCTTCTAGCCTCAATCCTATAACCCACCAGTAGTTCATTGATGATACCATCCTAGCCATTCTTGCTTTAATTCCTAAAGCTAAAAATATCAATCTTATTCTTATGTATTACAAGGAAGTCGTCGAACAAAAAGTTAATTTTGAGAAAAGCAAAATCTTCTTCATCAACACACCTATTTATAGACAACTCAAAATTTCTAGAATATTGGGATGCATGATATATAGCTTATTTTCCACATACCTGGGTCTTCCCCTCTTCCAGGGTAGCTTGTTAGAGAATATGTTGAATAACATTATTGAAAGACTTATGAAAAACTAGCTAGATGGAAGGAAGCCCTTATCAGTCAGGCCAAAAAATCTAGTTTAGTCAAAGCATATCTTCAGAGTATTCCCATTTTCTTCATGTCCATATTCAAAGCTCTAGCTTTAGTGTTCCAGAAAATTGAAAAAATCTAGAAAAGGTTCCTTTGGATACGGGCCAAGAATAGAAGAATATTTCCTTTAGTCTCTTGGGATAGAGTTTGCTCTAAGAAAATTTATAGTGGCTTAGGTTTTAGGAAGGTGAGGAAAATGAATATGGCCCTCATAGCCAATTAAGGATGGAGAATTCTCACCAATGTTAAAACTACTTGGGTGGACATTATTCAAAGCAAGTATCTCCAGAGAAGCTCCCTCCTTGATGATGGCCCTCTCCCGGAAGGTTCCTCCTTCTAGAACTCTATTACAAAAATCATATCCATCCTTAGTAAAGGGCTCACATGGCATATAGTCGATGGAAGAAATATTCATTTTTGGGAGGACCCTTGGTTAAATGATAGACCTTTGATTGATGATCCCATTTTAGTAGGTTTTAATACCATCAAAGACCATCTCTTTGGTGAGTCAGTTTGAAACTTCATATCTAAAGGGTCATCCCACAATTCTGCTTGGAAGTCCATCCCTTTGGTTGGTCTAAATAGTGATCAATTGACTATTGTTAAAGTCCTTTCCAATTTTCTTAGGACCTATGTTATTCCTACAAGTATCTCGTAGGATATCCCCTTCTGGTGTGCTTATGGCAACAATAATTTTTCTATAAAGTCTACTTATTACCTTCAAGATGATCCCTCCATTAGGTGGCTCCCTACTCACATCATTTGGCATAAAAAACTTATTCCCAAGTTTACCTTTCTTTATGGTTGGTTGTCAAAAATAAGATCTTGACCATTGATAACCTTCTGAGTAGAGGCTTAGTTATTTTTAACCGTTGTTATCTTTACCTTTATGGGTAGGAGTGGATCCATCATTTTTTTCTTGAGTTTCCTTTCTCCTCTTGAATGTTACACTCTCTCCTTTTATCATTTTTCATTTCATGGGCCCAACCCAATTCCATCCTTGACTTGTGCGAGTAGTGGCCCAATCCCTTTTTCACCACCATCTTAAATCTCTTTGGCATTTTTGTCTACCTCATTTTTGTGGTAAGTCTGGCCTAAAAGGAACAATAGAGATTTTAGTGGTGCTTCAAGGGTGGTAAGTCTGGCCTAAAAGGAACAATAGAGATTTTTGTTTACTTAAGGGTCTTGATTACTATTATTAAAAATGCTCTTGAGGTCCTTACCACTGATGCTCCTCATCTTGGTCTAGAATTTAAACTCTATGCTCTTTTTGGTCTCTCCTCTATCCCTCATTACCTGATCGAGCCTACTTCTAAATGATCCTACATTATATGGACACCTCCCTCGATGAGTTGGTTCAAGTTTAATGTTTATGGAGCTTCAAAAAGTAATCTCGATAAAATTGGCAGTGGTGGTATTGTCAGATATGACCTTGCAAGGATCATCCTGGTGTTTGCTCAGAATATTAGTATCTAGAGCATCCAAATGGCTAAAACCAGAGCTTTGTACTAAGGTTTATCCATTTTGGCTGACCTTACCAGAAAGAAATTAATAATTGAAGGTAATTTACAAAACATCATCAATTACCTAAAAGGAAATTGACCACCGAATTGGAGTTTTTTCAGCTTGGTTGATGAATCCAAAAGGCTCCTTAGAAAATATGATAATGTTGCCATTCAACACGTGTATAGAGAGGGAAACAAAGTTGTTGACATCATGGACAATAAGGGGTTTTTCTGAAATCCACTTAGGATGTTTGATAATTTTCCTCATATCCTTGGTCACATCGATAATAACAATGATTTTTTATTTCTGTAGACCTACCAACAAGCCACATCAGCCATCGAGCCATCCTGGCTAAATTTGACCATTCGAGATCTATGATTTCCAACTTGTGGGTTTCTATCATGCTCAACATGTGAATTGGTGTGAGGTGGCTTATCCATCCAACCAATGTTTGTATTTTCCAACCTATGATTTCTAATTCATGTGTTTCTATCATGCTCATCATGTGAATTAGTGTGATGTGGCTTATTTGTCTTACCAAAATTTGTATTTGTTAATCTATGATTTCCAATTCATGGGGTTTATCATGCTTAGCATGTGAATTGAGTGAGGTGGCTGATTTATTCCACTAATATTTACATTTGTCAATCTCAAATTTTGAGTCCTTGTTGATTTTAAGCCCCAATGTGTGGTGTCCTACCTTTGCCCATGAATGCCTAGTCATATTGGGTACTCATGCCAACTCAATATTTGGGCTCACGGTGAATATCAACTCCTACGTGTGGTGCTCCACTTTAGCACTTGGATGCTTAGTGATATTAGTCACTCATACCAACTATGACCCTAGATCCATATCCAATTCATGGTGCCCCTATTTTGGTCACAATAGCTTGGAATCTCATGCCAATAACCCATATCGATGCACCCTTTCTCAAAATGATTTTCAAAAGTGCAAAAGATCCAACATCATCAATTATTCGAGTACCCATATCACCAGTGCAAATATAACATCCCCACTGTTTGATTACCATTTTGCTGGAAGAATGTGATACTACTAAAAGTATATGTGATTGCAGATGCAGGTTTCCACTCCGTAGCAAGCAAACTAATGAAGCAAGTACCCACCTCTGGCAGAGACTGGTTGAAAGCGTCAGGTAAGGTAGCATATGATATTGTGCTTTATGCACCATGGCTTGTGGGTACATGGAATCCCACTATAGGAATTTCATGTAGGTCATGCTACCTGCTAAATACATTAGGTTATAATCATGCATATGTTTAGCTAAGTGTTTTATGCTTGTTGGATGAAGTTAATTAAGATCCAAATATCCATAAATAGAATAAAATAATAATAACAATAATAATATTATATATATATATATATATATTAATAATTATAAATAAAAATAATAGTATACATATATATATATAGTAAAACATGTATATGTAAGATTTTAAATAAAAGAGATGTCAAAATATAATAATAAATAAAACATAAATTCATACATTTTGAAATGAAGTTTAAAGCAACATTTTATGTTAATTTCCTTTTTTTCGGATGGTCAAAATCTTACCATCTGGTAGCCATTGGGAGAAACCTTCTGCATGATTTTCTCTTACGTGTCACCATAGAATTTTACATGATGTTTACAACATGAAGAAAATGTTTAATAGAAGGGGAGGTTCTTCTGAAAAACTCATTAGATGTATGTGGTATGAGGTGGATTGATTTTGAAGAGCATTGTGAAAGTTCGGCAATCAACTAGTATTCGCCGTCCACCCGAAACCAGGTTGGGTCTTTACTTGCTGTATGTTTTCTTGTTCAATATGTTGATTAGTATAAAATTTGGAACGTCTATTATATATGCTATATTTTTGGGTATAAAAATGTGAACAGTGGGTCTTGTGTATTTTTATCAGTATAGTCTAAATTACCTTTAATAAGTTACTGGTAACCCATGGTAAAGGTAAAATAATCCATGAAGATAGTAAGCTGTGGTAGATGGTATGTGGTAGATGGTATGATGTATTTATTAAAAATTATGCACATACTCAGTAAAACCCCAGTGTGTTTGAGTGATGATAGCATTGGATAATTAGAATATTGAATAATTGTAATTTAAATGGTAAATAAATGGTAAATTGATGCATATCGTTTGCTTGCTGCTTGATTGTTTTCATGTAAGTAGTTGCATTCATTAAAGGCCACGCTGACCCAATTAGCACTCAACCTATTATCTTTTCCGCCATAGAGGTGTGTCACATAAGTTATGCTCCAGATATGCCGATCCTTTGAGAGTTTCACTCCAAGATTCGGTTGTCCATCAGTGGAATGAGCAATGCCGTTGCAAGGATTGCAATTCAACAATAATATGAATCAAGTGTTTTTCCTTGAATAAGGTTTGTTATGCGTATATATTTCTGAATATTATAATACATTATGGAAGGAAATGTATATATTATTATACAGGAAAATATACTTTGTAAAAAAAAAGTTCTTATATCCTGTGACGAAACCTTAATTTTTGATATCGCCAAACGTAAGTTAGGTTTTACTTATTATAAAGATATTATATCCAATTAAACAACTTGTTTTTATTTGTAAATATTGTACTCGAATGACAGCTGAGTTCCGTCTCCAGGAAGCCATTGGTTTATTTATTTGAAACCCAATAGATGCGTAACCTTGTTTTTGTTTCTTGGGTAGTAATGGAAAAACCAGCTTCGAGTCGAAATGTTTTTGGGCATGAGATGAATGGATTTTACATAAATTGCTTAATGATCGTTTTTGGGCATGAGATGAATGGATTTTACATAAATTGCTTACATAAATTGCTTAATGATCGTTGCTATGTCGAGATTTATTTATATTTCGTGACAAGTCATTTGATTAAAGGTCTTTTCTTTATAAGATACACTCTCTTCTATGTAAAGGCAGAATGGATCATATTGTTTTGTGGTCGTATCCTAAAGAAGGTGGATAATTAATGTTACCTTCAAAATGATTTGTTTTAAAAAATGTATATATGTATAATAAAACTTTTGGATAAACTCCTACCGTGATTCACATGATAAAAATTAAATATTACTACCCGAGTGTGGAAAACCTAATAATAGGAACTTGGGTTAAGTACATATTGAAGGGTATTAATCTTAGAGTGGATAATCCGTTTTGGGTGTCTCCGGGTGCGCGCGATTTTGGTGTCTATAAATCATTTACTATATTTAAAACCATTAGTTGCCAAATTTTTTAGAAATAATGACATTCCAATAATTGTTCTATAGCTTTTAAATTAAGTTTGTGATACAAAAATATTTTGAAAAAGGGAACTTTATTTAATTAAACTGGGCCTACAAGTTTTCCAAACCCTTAAAACTATCTTGGTTTTAGCCCGTAACTGTCTACCTACGAAAAAACAATTTTTTTTTTTTTTTTTTGGTAATATTAAGAGATGGGGGTTTTGACCAGGAATCCCCCAACCTCTTACAACAAGACACACACCCACCCCTTCACACACTCACCCACGCCATGGTTTGAATCTTGGACCTTCCGAAGAAGAAGAGTCAAAGCCCAAACTGTTGTGCTGCACCCCTAGGTGCAAAATTTATCTAATATTAAGAAGTGGGGGTTTCCAACCTGTTACAACAACTCCACCAAGGAGTTTTTCTTTGGGTTTTAATCCAACCGTATATCCCCCTTTGTATCATCGAGGTTCGAATTGTGGACCTCCTGCTCAACAGGGCCAAGCTTGCCTTCTCCTCACCACTTGTGATACCACTTGCAATACAAATGCGGATAAATTCTTTGGGTTTTAATCCAACCGTATATCCCCCTTTGTATCATTGAGGTTCGAATCGTAGATCTCCTGTTCAACAGGGTGAGGTCAAGCTCGCCTTCTCCTCACCACTTGCGATACAAATGCGGATAAAATTTATCTAATATTAAGAAGTGGGGGTTTTGACCAGGAATCCCCAACCTATTACAACAACTCCACCAGGGAGTTTTTCTTTGGGTTTTAATCCAACCGTATATCCCCTTTGTATCACCAAGGTTCGAACCGTGGACCTCCTGTTCAACAGGGCCAAGCTCACCTTCTCCTCACCACTTGCGCTACAAAGGCGGATAAACATTATATTAAGTAAAACTGTTCCTTGTATCCGAGGGGTTTTTTGTATCCAACGTAGGCCGCCAGACTTGAACCCTAGACAAAACCTTTATATTAAGGAAAACCATTTCCCAGGTTAGCCCGAGGGGATTTTTTGTATTCGATGTAGGCCGCCAGGCTTGAACCCAAGATCTCTTTTTGAGGATTGAGGGAACTTGTATCAAGAAGTGGGGGGTTTTGACCAGGAATCCTCCAACTTGTTACAACAACTCCACCAGGGAGTTTTTATTTGGGTTTTAATCCAACTGTATATCCTCTTTGTATCGCTTGGGTTTTAATCCAACTGTATATCCTCTTTGTATCGCCGAGGTTTGAAACATGGACCTCTTGTTCAACAGCGCCAAGCTCACCTTCTCCTCACCACTTGCATTACAAAGGTAATAAAATTATTACTTTCATTTGAAGAAGCATTGAGGAAAGTGAATTATATTTATTATTTGTGTTGAATACTTAAAGTCTTCGGTGAAAAAATATGGCCATTTGTTCTTTTAAAAAAAATAGTAATAGATTAATGAATTGATATGATAGAGTCTTAGAATTATGTGTTTAAATAAAGTGTTTTCTAAATTTATTGTATGATTGATTTGCTATTGGAATTTACCATATGTGAAACCGTCGCCTAGTTTCGTAACCATTAATGAAGGGATTTATCAATAGAAACAATATAACTCTTTCTTTGGAATACTTGAAACCGAATAGGTTAAACCGTCGCCTAGTTTCGTAACCATTAATGAAGGGATTTATCAATAGAAACAATATAACTCTTTCTTTGGAATACTTGAAACCGAATAGGTTATAAAAATCTGTAATTTGTAGTGCTAAACATAACATTATATGAAACCAAATACTTTAAACTGCTAAACCAAAACCGAAACCGTTTTATTTTCAGGGTGTCTTTCAAAACTTTTTCTCTTTGTATGGAATTGTGTAAATAATAAAGCCTTAGGATTAAAAAGCACATTTATGTACTTAGAGGAATTGCTTTTTTAGTCAAACACAATAGGAACTTTTTAGTTTGTTACATCGTTATTATAGTGTAGTATGTCCCAAGTTTTATAAAAAAAAAATGAAATGAATTACTTGTTTTTAATTTATTTATAAGCATTTATATATATTTAAATTATATAAATAAAATGGTAAAATCTTTATTTATTAATGAACTTTGGCTTATGAATATGAATATGAATACGGGGTTTTAGATACTCTTAAACTATAAGATCTTGTTTATGATATATATTATCTTTTATATACGTACAAATACAATGCCATATACATTTCTTATTCTATAGAACTAAATAAGAGACCATTTATATATATTTAAATTATATAAATAAAATGGTAAAATCTTTATTTATTAATGAACTTTGGCTTATGAATATGAATATGAATACGGGGTTTTAGATACTCTTAAACTATAAGATCTTGTTTATGATATATATTATCTTTTATATACGTACAAATACAATGCCATATACATTTCTTATTCTATAGAACTAAATAAGAGACCATTTATATATATTTAAATTATATAAATAAAATGGTAAAATCTTTATTTATTAATGAACTTTGGCTTATGAATATGAATATGAATACGGGGTTTTAGATACTCTTAAACTATAAGATCTTGTTTATGATATATATTATCTTTTATATACGTACAAATACAATGCCATATACATTTCTTATTCTATAGAACTAAATAAGAGAACTTAGGTTCTTCGTTAAAAATTATAAACTTTGTCTTTCCAGATGAAATTTCAAAATAGTATTTAAAGAGAAGTAAACTAAGTGATGCCATTTGGAATATCCTTTGAGTACCAAGTCAACCTAACCAACAAAAAGGAATGGAATTCTTGTTTAACATGTTGGATATGAAATTAGGTTTTTTTGTAGGAAATTTTTGTATATTTGAAAGTGACTAAGGTTGAATACACTCTTTATTCGATAGAAGTGTAAAGACTATGCTTTAAATTTAGCATAGCTAAACCCCTGATTTCATCCGTTAAGTGTATTATATTGCTTTAAATTTAGCATAGCTAAACCCCTAATTTCATCCGTTAAGCGTATTATATTACATGATTGGCTTTTCTATTCTAGAAAAGATTAAACTTTTAGGGAAAGAAATTACTATCCAAAAAGAAAATTTATATTAAATGAAGGATTCATGTTTCGTATCAAAAAGGTGTTGCATGTTACTCGACTTTATTCTAATTTCCCACCTGTTGAAATCATGATTTACGAAACAATACATCCATAGGAATGACAACTATATAAAATAAAGGAGGCTATTGAGGAGGATAATATCTATAAAGCTAATGATATTGAGTAGAATATCATCCTCCCTATTCCAGTAGCTCACAAAGGTGATTGTTGTGAATCGGGGAAAACCGTTCTTTAGCATTACCAAAAGGATCAGTGGATCCCATGCTATCAAGAGTAACGAACGATGGAATGAGACATCATTCTAGGTTGTTGTACGAAGTAGTACGTGAGGGTTATCATGAATTATAAACCAGTTGTGAAATTGCCAACAAAATTCAAGACTAGAGAGTTGGTCCTTGGGGTTAAAAGGTCCAATGATAGATGGTGTAGGTAGCATTACCGTCAACTAGGGTATGATCTAAGACACCTGGTCCAGAAGCCAGAGTATTGGTGGACCCTGATAAAACCTTAGATGAAGATCAATGATCAAGCACTAGCATAGCTACACTAACTCTAGCATGGACCTAAAGGTTTAATCAAGAAATGAAAATTGGGTCAATGGACCATTAGGACAAGAATAGGATCATATATCTAAGTCCTCCATGCTACGAGATGGGGAAAATAATGCATCCACCCTTCCAGGTGATATGGGCCCTAGAAGGGCAACCCCATGTTGAGATCCAAAACTTGAGTAAGGAGAGGATGGATCTCATGTATGGCAATCTATAGCGGGAAGTTGGCCGGTCCCGAGCACTTGAGATTTCATTTGCAGTGGTACAATATCTTGAAGTGTGAACATATATGCCTAAGTACTAATACAAAATTGATGTTTACATCAATTATTTGTGCTTGGATAAATTAAAATTTTGAATTTATATTTTGACAACCAGGTGAGTAGACCTAGGTTGTTACAGTTGGTATCACAACCTAGGATTGCAAAAAAAATTGGGTTACAAACATATGATTTGTTGAATTGACATAGCTCTTTTTTCACTAGGTATGGTAGGGACCTCAAAAAGAGTAAGTGCTAATCTGTAAGAGGATATTGTAGAAGTCCCGAGAAAGGGACTAAGATGACTCATGAGGGATTCAGAACAAGTACAAACTGTCGAAGTACCTCGATGTGTAATAAGAAAAGAGAAAGAGCCAGTAGTAGCAAGGGTTGCTCAGAATTATGAGAACATGACAAGAATGATTTAACTAATGCATGAGAAGCTGAATCAATAGAGGGAACAAATGGAAATGCAAAGAGCTCAAATGAGTGAGTATATGAAATAGTATAGGGCTTAGATATCCCAAAAACAAGAAATTATTATGCAACAATAGAAGGTAATTGAGAATATAATCAAAATTAAGGATTTAGAAAGGATAAGTAAATTTCCTAAGGGATCTTCAAGAAGGAAGGCCAGCGTAGAATTGCAAAAAAAATTAAGAAGCTAGATATTTCTAAATTTGATGGAAAGGGTGATGGAGAGGTAGCTATTAATTGGTTGAGTGAAGCTGAAGGGTACTTCTCTATTCAACCCCTTTGTGCGGAATCCAAAACTATATGTGCAGTGGTGCATTTAATAGGTCCAACCAAAGAATGGTGGACCACTTACAAGAAAACCAATTAGAAGGAAGCTTTTGACATCCCTTGGGATGCATTTGAGAGAGAATTTAAGGATCGATTCCTTATGCCACAATTATACATTGAGAAATACACCGAATTCACCAACTTGCACCAAGAGAATATGTCAGTAATTGAATATTATCAAAAATTTGTCCAACTTTTAAAATATGCACCAGAATATGATAAGCGTGAGGAATTAAAAGACAATAAATTTGTATTGGGTTTACACCCCAAAATTGGGAAATTTGTTGGTCAGGATAAACCTAAAATCTTAACATAAGCTTTTGATACCACATGCTATGAAGAGATAAACCAGAAAAATAAAAAGGCTTACTTCCAAAAATTTGAAAAGGATAAATCTAAGAGGATAATTTACCCGAATACCATTAAAGGAAAGGATAAATATAAGAGAAGCAAATATAGTAACCAATACAGAAGAGATAACAATAAAGCGCAATATCAGGGTTACAAATGATAGCAGGATAAGAGAAATTTTCTAAATAAAGCTACACAAGGAGCTGTGACTCCGGACACAAAAAAGAATGGTGCTAACAGAAAAAAGGATGGGGAAAGAGGAAAAAATAGAGGCCCAAATGTGTATTATGTCTACAGAGAAAAATAACATTATGCTAGTCAATACCCAAAAAGAGTAGACAAAAGGGAACCAACTAAAGATGATCGTCTTAAGATTTAAGCAAATTTAGGTAGCCTCATTAAGAAAATAATATGAAAGTTGCATTTTTGTTAGTTTTGATTTGAGGGACATTTTGGAAAAACCTGGGATTTCATCAAAATAGGTGGCAGACTGAGTTAGGGTCTGGTCTAACCTACTCAGCCAACCAATGTCTGTTGGGTTCCAAAATACTCTATCTTAAAGGGAAATAAGCTGACACCTACAAGTAGAGATAATGACTTAAATTTGAAGACTACTAGATAGACCAAGTGGGTCAATCAATATGTTGTAGATTTAAGGACAGACTGAGTATGGATCTGGACCAACCTATTCATTCAACCAAATTTTGCTCTTTTCTAAGATCAAGAGGGTCAATCAAGTAAAATTGCTATATTGTGCACTCATGCTAGGTTGGGCATAATTTTGTTTAAAAGCCTATATGGGTGTAAGTATGAATAATTTATGATTTGAGATAATTGGATGATCAAGTATGATCAAACCAGATACTATGGAGATCCAACTAAAAGAAATCCACCAGTGGTTCAAAGAAGCCATAGTCTGATAGAAGAGCTATGTTGATTATGCTATTGATGAAAAATCCTTTGAGAGGTAAAACTATTAAGAGTTCCGCAAAGGTCTATTAAAACTTAACCCCAAATTTGTAGGTCCATTTAAAGTCATTACCAAAGGCATTGCCAAAATTAGCCTTGTTGTTTTCAAAATAGTCTTGCCACATGGTTTGTTCAAAATCCGTAGTACCTTCCATGTGTCCCTCCTTCATAAATAAGTGGTTGATCCTTTGCATATTGGATGTTTCTCATTCGCAGGCATCAGACCCATAGCTCATTGAGGTTTGAACCATCAAAATTATGAGATTTAGAACCAAAAATTTGAGAAAAAAGAATCGTTGACCAGTATAGAGTCCTAGGAGATCTCTACTATGAATGCCACATGGGAAGATGTGAAAATACAATTTCTATTTTGTTTGAAAACAGACATTCACATAGACATTTGAATATTTGATATAATAATACTTGTATATTTTGGATTGATGATACATGTTTTGATGTATTTATGTTGTAATGCATGCATCCTTTGATATAATGCATATGGTTGGTTAAAAAAATATATATATATATATATATATATATATATAAGTTTAATTATTTTTACCTGCAAAAATATTTTGAATAACACAGGGACTATGTTAAATTTTGGTGGGGGAGAATGTAACATCCCCATTGTTTGATTACCATTTCACTAGAAGAATGTGATACTCACTGAAAGTGTCTGTGATTGTAGGTGCAGGTTTTCACTTCGTAGCAAGCAAACCGATGAAGCAAGTACCCACCTCTGGTGGAGACTATGGTTGAAAGTGTCAGGTAAGGTGGGATATGATGTTGTGCTTTATGCACCATGGCCTGTGGGTACATGGAAGCCCACTGTAGAAATTTCATGTAGGTAATGCTACCTAGGTTACAATCATGTATATGTTTAGCTAAGTGTTTTATGCTTGTTGGATGAAGTTAATTAAGATCCAAATATCCATAAATAGAATAAAATAATAATAAAAAAAATAATATTATATATATTAATAATAATAGATAAAAATAATAGTATACATATTGTATATGTTTAGCTAAGTGTTTTATGCTTGTTGGATGAAGTTAATTAAGATCCAAATATCCATAAATAGAATAAAATAATAATAAAAATAATAATATTATATATATTAATAATAATAGATAAGAATAATAGTATACATATATACAGTAAAAAAACATGTATATGTAATATATTAAATAAAAGAGATGTCAAAGTATAACAATAAATAAAACACAAATTCATATATTTTGAAACGAAGTTTAAAGCAACATTTTATGTTAATTTCTCTTTTTCTGGATGGACAAAATCTTACCATCTGGTAGCCATTGGGAGAAACATTCTGCATGATTTTCTCTTACGTGTCGCCACATAATTTTACATGATGTTTACAACATGAAGAAAATGTTTAATAAAAGGGGGTTCTTCTAGAAAACTCATTAGTTGTATGTGTTATGAGGTGGATTGATTTTGAAGAGCATTGTGAAAGTTTGGCAATCAACTAGTATTCGTCATTCGCCCAAAAACAGGTTGGGTCTTTACTCGCTGTATATTTTCTTGTTCAATTTGTTGCTTAGTGTAAAATTTGAAACGTCTATTATATATGCTATATTTGTGGGTATAACAATGTGAATAGTGGATCTTGTGTATTTTTATCAGTATAGTCTTAATTATCTTTAATAAGTTACTGGTAACCCACGGTAAATATAGAATAATCCATGAAGATAGTAAGCTATGGTATATGAAATGATGTATTTGTTAAAAATTATGCACATATTCAGTAAAACCCTAGTGATTTTGAGTGATGATAGCACTGGATAATTAGAATCTTGAATAATTGTAATTTAAATGGTAAATAAATGCTGCTTGATTGTTTTCAAGTAAGTAGTTGCATTCATTAAAGGCCATGCTGACCTAATTAGCGCTCAACCTATTGTATTTTCTGCCATGGAGGTGTTTCCACAGAAGTTATGCTCCAGATATCCTGATCCTTTGAGAGTTTCACTCCAGGGTTCAGTTGTCCATCAGTGGAACGAGCAATGCCGCTGCAAGGATTGCAATTCAACAATAATATGAATAAGTATTTTTCCTTGATTAGCATTTGTGATGCGTATATATTTTTGAATATTATAATACATTCTGGAAGGAAATGCATGTATTATTATACAGGGAAATATAATTTGTAAAAAAAGAGTTCTTATATCCTGTGATGAAACCTTAATTTTTGATATCACCAAACATAAGTTAGGTTTTACTTATTATAAGGATGCTATATCCAATTAAACAACTTGTTTTTATTTATAAATATTGTACTTAAATGACAAATGACAAATGAGTTCTGTCTCCAGGAAGCCATTGGTTTATTTATTCAAAACACGGTAGATGCGTAACCTTGTTTTTGTTTCTCGGGTACCTTGGATAGTAATGGGAAAACCAGCTTCAAGCTGAAATGTTTTAGGCCATGAGATGAATGGATTTTACATAAATTGCTTAGTGATCATTGTTATGTCAAGATTTATTTATATTTCATGACAAGCCATTTGATTAAAGGTCTTTTATTTATAAGATACACTCTCTTCTGTGTAGGGCAGAATTGATCGTATTGTTTTATGGTCGTATCCTCAAGAAGGTGGATAATTAATGTTACCTTCAGAATGATTTATTTTAGAAAATGTATATATGTACAATAACACTTTTGGATAAACACCTACCATGATTTACATGATAAAAATTAAATATTACTACCCGAGTGTGGAAAACCTGATAATAGGAACTTGGGTTAAGTACATATTGAAGGGTATTAATCTTAGAGTGGATAAGCCATTTTAGGTGTCTTCGGGTGTACGCGATTTTGGTGTCTATAAATCATTTACTATATTTCAAACCATTAGTTGCCAAATTTTTTAGAAATAATGACATTCATGACATTTCAATAATAGTTCTATAGCTTTTAAATTAAATTTGTGACACACAAATATCTTGAAAAAGGGAACTTTATTTAATTAAACTGGACCTACGAGTTTTCCAAACCCTAAAAACTATCTTGGTTTTAGCCCGTAATTGTCTACCTGTGGAAAAACAAAATAATTACTTACATTTGAAGCGTTAAGGAAAGTGAATTATATTTATTATTCGTGTTCAATACTTAAAGTCTTCGGTGCAAAAATATTGCCATTTGTTCTTTAAAAAAAAAATAGATTAATGAATTGATATGATAGAGTCTTAGAATTATGTGTTTAAAGAAAGTGTTTTCTAAATTTATTGTATGATTGATTTACACTTGGAATTTACCATATGTGAAACTGTCACCTAGTTCCATAACCAACTTTATTTATGGCTATTAATGAAGGTATTTGTCAATGGAAACAGTGTAACTCTTCCTTTGGAATGCTTGTAACCGAATACATTATAAAAATCTGTACTTCGTAGTGCTAAACATAGAATTATATGAAACCAAATACTTTATGAAACCAAAACCGTTTTATTTTCAGCGTGTCTTTCAAAACTTTTTCTCCTTGTATGGAATTGTGTAAATAATAAAGCCTTAGGAGTAAAAAGCACATTTATGTACTTAGAGGAAATGTTTTATTTAGTCAAACACAATTTTTTAGTTTGTTACATTGTTATTATAGTGTAGTATGTCCCAAGTTTTATAAAATAAAATGAAATGAGTTACTTTTTAAAATTTATTTATAAGCATTTTTATATATTTAAATTATATAAATAAAATGATAAAATCTTTATTTATTAATGAACTTTGGCTACTTTTTAAAATTTATTTATAAGCATTTTTATATATTTAAATTATATAAATAAAATGATAAAATCTTTATTTATTAATGAACTTTGGTTTATCTTATGACTATATATATATAAATATTTATCCGTCATTCACTCCCCCTTTCCTCCATGGCTATCTTACCCATTTGCCTTAGCATCGTTTCATCTCCCATTCCTATTATTATTTCCCTTCAACCTCCCTTGTTATCCATCCACGTTGGTCCCTTCCCACGTGCCTTGTCCCCGTGTTTCTTTTCCCAGTTTGATTTTCCAATATTCGAAGCTTCTCACATGCTCCAATTTCTTTATTTTGCATGCTTTTTTTGTCATGAGCTCCTTGGGTCGTGCATTTTTCCCATCCCCAACTCATTCGACAACCTCGTCGAGAAGCCGGTGGGATTGTTTCCATTTCCAAACTCCTAGCTATTTATTTTTATTCCTACCTTGATCCTTTTAATTTGTACACTTGTTTGATCCAAGATCGTACTCTCAACTTCCCCCTATTGTAGCCATGAGCTTTGTTGAAATAGATTCAATTACCGAAGCTATCCTTTTTGGTAAGGGATTCCTTCCTTTTTCCACAGATTTAAAGAGGAAAATTTTGAGATCACTGCGACGTTCCTTAGAACCTAGGATAATTTTGAGATCACTGCGACGTTCCTTAGAACCTAGGATAATGGTAGAGTGACCATTCGCAATAAGACGTATGATGTTGATATCAAGATTTTGGTTGAGCTCACTGGATAGCAAGCCAAGGGAAGATCAATTCATAGAGAGAAACATAATTGGGATGTTGAGCTTAAAGACATTAAGGACAAGGAGCTATGCAGAAAATCCTGAATTGGAGTTCATTATGAGGAGCTCCCATTTCCTTGGGGTAGTGTTTTAAATCCTATCATGGAGTTCATCACTGTTGATGACCCTGATAAGGCTCTTTGCAGCTTTTATTTCATCTTTTCAACCATTTTAGGGAAGTGAATCTTGTTAAAATTCCTCAACTTTTATTTAACTCCATTAGTTATACCATTGACCATAGCCAGAGGAAGAATGGCTCTAAGTTGTCTACCCACCAAGGCCTGTTTAATGCTCTATTTAATAACTGGCTTATCCACTGTCCACAAGGTGTCATCTTGTCCCATGATCATAAGAATAAGCCAAGTACTATTAAGCCTAGTTCATCTTAGACCACTCCTCAATCCTCGGGTACCCCTGCATTGTCACCTAAAAAAATAATGGTGATTGAAAATATTCGTAAGCTAAGGAAAAGACCCAAAAGTGAGTTCCCTGAGCTTGAGCTGAAAAGTGTCCGCTCCTCTGTCCGTTTGAAGAATTTGACCCAAAATAAGGATTCCCTAGTCATTGAGTCAGAGGATGATGAGAAGGATTCCCTTTACCAGTGCATGCGATAGTTCATTATTAATTATGTTTCTAACTGTATGTCTCAATTGAATGAATGATCTGCGTAATGCCCTAAATTTGTTTTTCTTTAGGAAGGCATTTTTTCAAGGACTCTAAATTTTAAAATCCTTGCTCAAGTTTTGGTTAAGGACATCATGGTTGTTGTTGATCCTATGGATGATCATAGAGAGGACAAGGATGTCGATATGGAGATGCTGAATGACGAACTTTAGGAGGCTAAAGCAAAACCATATGCTGAAGGCCATGATGCTTAAGGGTATCCTTCTGCGCATTTGTGTATGATGATTCATTTCTATTGTACAAAGCATCCTTTTTTGTTTTCTTCTTCTCCATGGTCATCCTTTGTTTGTGCTTTGATGTTTTGGTTGGTTGGCTAGTTCCCATGGACATCTTGTGGTGTTTTTTAGTTTTGAAGGGTTGTGCCCTGTGTTGTCCTGTTCTGGGTGTTCGGATTCTATAGCCTGATTGTATTCAGGTTTTGGGTCCCTGCTAAAACCCGTAATTAATATAAATTTTTTAATCGATATATATATATATATATATATATATATATATATATATATATATATATATATATAGGGTTTTAGATAATCTTAAACTATAAGAGATTGTTTATGATATATATTATCTCTTATATACATACAAATACAATTCCATATACATTTATTAAAAAAAAAAATACTATCATCTCTATTTATTTGATTAACCTACTCTGTATAAATAAATAAGAGACATAAAACTAAATAGGAGAGCTTAGGTTCTTTGTTAAAAATTATAAACTTTGTCTTTCCAAATGAAATTTCAAAATAGTATTTATAGAGAAGTAAACTAAGTGATGCCATGTGGAATCTCCTTTGAGTACCAAGTCAACCTAACCAACAAAAAGGATTGGAATTCTTGTTTAACATATTGAATATAAAATTAGTTTTTTTTGTAGGAAATGTTTGTATATTTGAAAGTGACTAAGGGTGAATACACTCTTTATTCGATAGAAGTGTAAAGACTAAGCTTTAAATTTAGCATAGCTAAAACCATGATTTCATCTGTTAAGCGTTATATTACATAATTGAATTTTCTATTCTAGAAAAGATTAAAATTTTAGGGAAAGACATTACTATCCAAAAAGAAAAGTTATATTAAATGAAGGATTCATTTTTCATATCAAAAAGGTGTTGCATGTTACTCGAATTTATTCTAATTTCCCATCTATTGAAATCATGATTTACGAAATAATATATCTAGAGGAATGACAACTATATAAAATAAAGGAGGCTATCAAGGAGGATAAATATCTATAAAGCTAATGATAATGAGTAGAATATCATTCTCCCAACTCCAACAGTTCAGAGGTGACTATTGTGAATTAGGGACAACCGTTCTCTAGCATTACCAGAAGGATCAGTAGATTTCATGCTATCGAGAGTAACGAATGATGGAATGGAACATCGTTCTAGGTTATCATACAAAGTAGTACATGAGGGTTCTCATGAGTTATAAACCAATTGCAGAATTGCCAACAAAACTCAAGACTAAAGATCTGGTCCTTGGGGTTAGAAGGTCCAATGGTAGATGGTATGGGCAACATTATTGTCAACTAGGGTATGATTTGAGACACTTGGTCCAGAAGCTAGAGTATTGATAGAAATTAATAACACCTTAGATGAAGATCAATGATTAGGTACTAGCATAACTATGCTGACTCTAGCATGAGCCTAAAGGTTTAATCAAGAAATGAAAATTGATTCAGTGGAACATTAGGACAAGAATGTGATTATATATCTAAGTCCTCCATGCTACGATATAGGGAAAATAATTCACCCACCCTTCCAGGTGATATAGGCCCTAGAAGGGCAACCCCATATCGAGATCCAAAAATCAAGTAAGGAGAGGATGGGTCTCATGTATGGAAATCTATGGCAAGTATTTGGCCGATCATGAGCACTTGAGATTCCATCTACATTGGTAAAATATCTCAAAGTGCAAACATATATGCCTAAGTACTAATACAAAGTTGGGTATGTTTATGTCAATGTATGAAATTTGTGCTTGGATAAATTAAAATTTTGAATTTGTGTTTTTGAAAACCAGGTGAGTAGACCTGGGTTGTTACAACAAATTTCAAACTATGTCATAACACCATTGGAAAAATTACCTCCATCATAGATCTGACACATGCAACTAGGTTTATATAACATGATATAATCCATCTATGATCCAAATAAGAGGAAGCCTCTAGATATTGTGGCATGCATATTTGGGAAGCCTTCGACAATTTAGCTTCCTAGGAGAATTTTAAATACAGAGCAAGGAAGGGCGACAATAATCATAGTTCTGTTAATTTCTAGAGGTGGACCATTAAAAAATTATTGGGATAAAATGACATTGTTCGAGCTTGATTATTTGTAAGTGGATGACATAGTGATGGAAATTCTGAAGAGCCATGAATTTCTACCCTTTCTTAGAAAATTTAAGGGCAACGATCTTGAGCTATATATGGAATTCACTATGTCCTGGGACAATGGTCAGGTTACGCTTCATGACCTAACCTTTAGAGCCAATGTTTAGATGTTGGTTGAGGTGATAAAATTACCAAATTATGGTGACCTGGTTCATCATGATAAGCACTTCCTATCAGTGGAGCTTGACCATTTCAGAGATAAAGAAAAGCACCTAGCAAAAGAGAAATGAGACATAATAAGGGAAGCTCTTCTAGTTTCATGGAATAGGGTAATGATTCCTATCATGATTTTTTTTACTATAAATAAGATTTTGTCTCCACTTAGAATCTTCCATATTGTGTTTCTCAACTACCTTCATGACATAAAGAGCATCAATATCCTAGACTACCTCTTTAGATCGATGGAATTGTTGGTTGGTAGCATTAGGGATGGCTCTTCAACTCACCCCAAGCACCAAGGTATTATTTTAATTCTGTATAAGAATGCTCTGCAAAGGGAGGCTCAAAGGGCCATCCTTCTTGTAGCTTCTGTTGTTGAATGTCCTCCTATTAAGCTTCCCTCTTTTTCAACCCCGAATCATGGGATTCCCCAGATGGATGCTCTCAGTGACGATTTTGATAAAGGCTATGCTGATAATGCCAAGGCCTAAAAAAATCTTACCCTTGGATCATCTATAGACACTCCATCTTTGGGGAAGGTGGAGTATCACCATCGTTCATACAGAGGCCTAGCTTATGGAGGCAAACACAAAAATCTTATTATGGATCCTAACAAGGAGATCCATGGGGAGTTTCCTATGAGTCACAAGAAGATTAACTCTTAGGATGATCTTCGTTAGAAACTCTCCCTTAATGATGATGAATCCCCTAGTGGACCTTTAACCCATTTTCAACTGAGAGCTACTAACCTTGATCCTCCATCAAACCTAGAGATCATCTTGAATTTGATCCTCCATCAAACCTAGAGATCATACTTTTATGATGTGATGTATTTTGATAAGTGGTAAATGGTGAATTTATGGTTGAATGCAAATGGATATTGCCTATATGTTTTATGATGTGTTTTATGGATGATTAATGACTTGTTTTTGTGAATGTGATGTTATTGCTAAATGCATGTTTTAACTTTGTTTTAATTGTATGCATCTAACTTATGTGGTGGAATGGTATAAATGAACCTATATGCTCTAATCACTTAAAACATACGGAATGCATATGATATTGACAATATTAATGGGTGATACCACAAAAAGTAAAAATAATAATCATGAATTTAAATAATCACTCTTATCATAAGAATTGATTAAGTATTCATATGTGAGATGTAATGGTGTGTAATGTATTTTCTTAATAAGTTTCTATAAATTAAAAGATATAAAGTAGTCAGTGGCCATATATATACTATTTCTAATATATATGTGGTATTTTTCCTACTATGTTGTTACCCCCTAATTTATAGAATCTTATAAAGAATGTGATGGTGTGAATGATTTTATGATTTGTTGCTATGTAAGATTTTTTTTGGGGCTTTTCGGAGATTCAAACACTCTAGTTACCCTATCAACAACTATCTACTTACCACTTAGACTTTTGAAAAGTAAGGATTTTACCATGGACTTGGTTTTTCATGATCCCTATGTGTGCATGTGATTGTATATTTTAAGATAGAACTCAAGCATTTCCTCCGATGTCAGGTGGAATTCTTTCAGCCCATTGCTAAGAACAGGGATACTCAAGTGTTCATCTCATCCTTATGTTGGATTTAGTTGGACTATAGCACTAGGCAATATTGGGTTACCTAAGCTAGCTCATCCACATTCAAACATTGGTCTATACACATGCATGAAGCAATTATAATAGACATATCATCATGCGTAAGGATTTCTCCTTCCAATTTTGTACAATGCTGAGAATTCCAAGGATTCAAGCTTTATTCTCTTCTTTTTGGCTTTGGATTTTTGCTCATACTTAGTGATGAAAATCACTGTTTATTTTGATTTATTTTTTTATTTGAACGGGGATTTTTGTAGTGATGATAATCACTTTTTATTTTGCTCATATGTAGTGATGAAAATCACTGTTTATTTTTTATTAATTTTTTTTGAGCTTTATTTTTTATTTTTTGAATTTTGAATATATGATTTGTGTATTGGATTATTGCTTTGAAATCTTGATTGTATGCTTGGCCTTTTGAACATGTATTTTGCTTTGGTATTTTTCTTATTTTGATTTAAGCAAGGGATTTGGATAGGGTAAAGCTTGTCCTTTTACCAATTCTCAGCACCTTTAAACCGGTTGTACATGGGGATAAGCAAGGAAGATCCTTTGAGCTTAAGGTAACCTAGACCGCTTTGCAGCTTTCATCTATTCCTTGTACTAGCTAGGATTTTAGTGTTTCAATTAGTGACAAGATCTTGAATATCCAAGGTATTATCATGGCTAGACTTTACCTTCTACTAATCAAATTTGTTTTCCTAAAAAGTTGATAAGATCACTAGGTGTGGTTGATTAACCGAAAAACCTTAGTATATTATGTATAGCAACAAATAATGGTTGTGTTGAAAAACACAATTACACATTGGTGTTGATGGAAGTATGGATTTGAATTATTTGCACGACAAATTATGGTATCACTTTTAAGACTCTCATGACATATACAATTGTAATGGATGTGAAAATGCAATGCAATGATGTGGATGCAAAATGTGAAGTGCAATTTTTTTTGTATTTTTGATTTTACGTTGTTTTTGTATTTTTGATTTATTTTACCAAAGGGCTTATTATGCCTTTGGGGCTTTTGTTATTTATTTTGACCAAGTGGTTTGAGTTACCCTTGAAGCTTTTTATTTTATGGGATTTTAGCAAGTGGTTTAAATTACCCTTGGAGCATTTTTGAATTGATTTTGACCAAGCGGTATGAAGTACCCTTGTAGCCTTTGATTGATTGTTTTTGACCAAGCGGTATGAATTACCCTTGGAGCCTTTTTGAATTGATTTTGACCAAGCGGTATGAAGTACCCTTGGAGCCTTTGATTGATTGTTTTTGACCAAGCGGTATGAATTACCCTTGGGGCCTTTGATTGTATTTTGACCAAGCGACTTGAATTGCCCCTGGAGCCTTTGCATTGATGTTTGACCAAGTGGTTTGAATTACCCTTGGAGCCTTTGAATGATTTTTGAAATTTTATGTTTTTATGATTTGTTTTTGTTTTTGACATATTTGAATGTTTTTGAATTTTATGAAATATTTGAATGTTTTTGTGTTTTATGAAATATTTGAATGTTTTTGTGTTTTATGAAATATTTGAATGTTTTTGTGTTTTATGAAATATTTGAATGTTTTTGTGTTTTATGAAATATTTGAATGTTTTTGTGTTTTATGTGTAAAATTCCTTTAAGTGAATGATATTTAGAGGCTCATGCTCCTCAAAACCATCTAATGATATAAGGCGATATGCTCCAGGTCCAACTCTCTATGAAATCATATATGGACCTATCCAGTTTATCGTGAACTTATCTCGCAGATGCGATGGTAGATTTGAATTCTGCTGGTTTTCTTTGAGCACTAGATCTCCAACATTGAATTCCATTAGGTGGAATTTACTATTGTAAGCTCATGTAAGGCGATCTTGGTAAATGTGAAGATGCTCCAAAGAATTGACTTGGCATTCATCAAGAAGCATCAACTGATCAAGGCGGAACATCATCATCTATGAAGTCCTTTAATTCTATGCGTAGAGTCACGATTTCCAACTCTAGAGGCATGATGGCCTTAGTGCCATATACTAGTGAAAAACGGTGTTGCCCCAGTGGGCATCTGTATAATAGTGCAAGAGGAAATTGCATGTGCTAATACTTGTGATTTTCTTACATTGTCTTCCTCAAAATGGAGACTATTGTTTTGTTTGAGGCTTTTGCTTGCCCGTTTGCTTGCGGATAATAAGGCATTGAAAAATTATGCTGAATATGGTATTTTTTCATTAAAGCACGCACATTTTTGTTCTTGAAATATGGCCCATTATCTGATATTATCTTAGTAGGGACCCCAAAGCAACTTATGATATTATGGAGTATAAACTCCGTAATCCTTGGTCCAGTTGTTGATGTTAAGGAAATCACTTCTACCCATTTAGTGAAGTATTTTATGGCCATTATGATGAATGTGTGTCGACCTAAGGATAGGGGTGAGATATTCCCAATCAAGTCTAGTCCCCATTGCGATAATGGCCATGCTACCTAGATGGGTTGCAAGGCTTGAGATGGCAAGTGCGTTAGATTCGCATGATGTTGGCACTTACTGCACTTCTTGATATACTCATAGCAGTCCTTTTCCATGGTGGTCCAATAGTAACCCATTATCAATATGCATTTAACAATGGCCATGCCACTAAAATGGCCTCCACATGTGTCATTATGAGCTTGCAAAATTACCCAGGATGCTTCTTGGGGCTCAAGACAATGGAGTAATACTCCATCATATCCTCATATGTAGAGGATTTCTCCTAGCAAGATATATCTTGTTGCTCTTTCCTTGAATTTTCACCTTTTAGTATGTGACAAACCTTGAGGCACTATCCCAAGCTTTAGGAAGTCCCATAGTTGGGAAATCCAATCTTGTAAGCCACAACTTCTATAGAAAATACGACTTGCTCTTCTTGCATTTCCAAGGTGCGAGAAACTCTATGGTGTATGGTTGCACCACACTCCACAGGTCCTTGGGATATCAAAGACCCCCAAGGTGCCATTTGCAAGAAATATCTAGCTGCGAAGGACCAATCCTGATTTGGCTCGATGTTGATCATGTTGACTAATTCTTGATTGTCAAAAGCTTCACGACGTATTGTTGAGTGTGAAAGCACTTTCACATGAATGGTTGTAAAATTAGCAGATGGATTCTAAGGGATTAAGGATCCCAAAGAGGCCATGGTGTCTACAAATCTATTCAACGTACGAGGGATTGCCTCGTGTCGTACCATTCTAGCTAGGCTAAGTAAGTGTTAAAAATTTCCTTGTAAGTCTTCAGGAGTGGACACCTGCATTGGAATAGTCCTTTGACCTAGTTTACTATGAGCAAGGAGTCATCAAAGATATTCAATATTTTAATACCCATTGCTATGGCTGTTTGGAGTCCTAGGATCAATATTTCATATTTTGTATTGTTGTTTGTGCATGGGAAGTCTAGTTTGAATTATAAGGGCAATGGAATGCCCTACGGTGTGATAAAGACAATCCCTGCTCCGCCTCCTTGTTCACACTTTGAACCGTTTAAGAATAATGACATGTATCTTTCTTTCTTAGGTTCTTCGAGTTTTGGTAGATCTGATAATGCAAAGACTGCATCATCAGACAATTCTATGGTGAGAGGCTTGTTATCCTGAAGAGGTGCCTCTACTAATTGATATGCTATGACTTGTCCCTTGATGGAATTTTGGCTTATGAACTCTAGATCAAATTCTATTAATAGCATGATCCACTTTGTGGTACGTGTATTATGATATGTCTTGCTCATCATGTACTACAAAGGATTTTGTTTTGATATGACATAGGTCGTATGGCTCAACATGTAGTGTCACAACTTTTGAGTTGCAAAGACCACTGCTAAACACAAATTTTTGACATACGTATATCCTAGCTCATAACTCACCAAGGTGCAACTAATGTAATATATGGCTTGCTCTTTATCTTGCGCATTCTTTTGGGCTAACATGGTGCCCAATACAAAATCAGTAGTTGATATATAGTAAAAATGGTATGTCTGGCCTCGGTGGAGCCAATACTAGCAATGTTGCCAGATAAGTTTTGATCTCTGCAAAGGCTTGATGGCATTATTCGTCCCAATGAAAGGGAATTTATTTGTGTAGAAACCGATTCATAGGTCTGCATTTGTCTAATAATTGCATGATGAATCTTTTTATGGATTCTATCTTGCCTTGTAGGCTCCATAACTAATGTTGGTAGGGGCAGCCATTTCTAGTATGGCATTTATCTTTACAGGATCTACTTTGATGCCTCTCTTGGATGCGATGAATCCCAAAAGCTTACTAGAAGTTACACCAAATATGCATTTCTTAGGATTCAATCGAACATTGTGTTCTATGAGGTGATCGAAGACTTGTCTAAGGTTGTCGATGTGCTCTTGCCGCAATAGGGACTTGGCTAGTAAGTCATCCATGTAATATTCCAAGATTTTATGCATATAGTCATGGAATATGTATGTCATGGCTCGCTGATATGTGGCACCAGCATTTTTGATACCGAATGACATTACTTTGTAATAGAATGTTCCCCATGGAGTAATGAAAGCATTTTTATATTGATCTTTGAGCTTAATCTAAATTTGATTGTATCCAGAAAAACCATCCATTAGGGAGAGCATTTCATGACCTGTGGTTGCATCTACAAGAGCATTCATGTTTGGAAACGAGAATGAATCCTTTGGTGTTGCCCTATTTAAATATTTGAAATCCGTGTAGATATGGACTCTTTCATAAGGTTTCCCTATGGGTACCATGTTCGACACCCACTCAAGGTAGTCAATAGGAACTATGAATACTACATCCAGTAGTTTTTGCAATTCGTTCTTCACCATCAAAACGATGGTTGGATGCATTTTCCTTAGTTTTTGCTTTATTGGCTTCTTCATGGGATCCAATGAAAGGTTGTGAATGACTAACTTTGGATCTATCCCTGGCATGTCTTTGTAAGTCCAAGAAAAAATATTTAGCCTCTCCTTGAGGAGAGGAATTAGGATGGCTTGTTCCTCTAGAGATAGACTTTCTTCGAACTTGACTTTCCTTGGTTGGGTAGGATCATCACTGATGTCCACCTTGAAAGTCACTTCTATAGCCATATGTGACCCATCCTCTAGCTGATGAGGCATGGGTATTAAATGAATGTCATCGGTGGGATTTACAGGACCTAGTGACTCAGGTTCCAAACCAACATGGAAGACGTCATATGCACAACCTGATGTAAAATAGAATGGTTGTAACATCTCTTCATTGGGGAAGAGGTCTTCAAGCTCTATGGGCAAATTAGCATGATACTAATCAATAGCCTCTACATTAGGATGCAATAATTTGGTTGGATCTGCTAGATTATGAAGTGGAGTGGTCAAATAAATGGAGATCATGTTGATGGATGGAATGAAGTCTCCAGGACCACATGGGTGTAATCTTATCTCAAGGATTTTCCTTCCATACTCGTGATGAGGTTCTGGAGGAATGGGAATTTTTGGATCTGGCCCATGGGCAGGGCGGACAATAGGATCATTTGGCTCTAATCGCTCTCTGAATGTAGGTGGAGGGGGATTGACCATCCGATGAATTACAGCTAGGTCAATAGTTCTCCCCAAAAATCAGAGATGAGGGTCTATGGCATGGAATGCCACCTCTCTCTCTACTAGCTCATTGACTTACCGCAAGTGGTGAGGTCCAAGATAAGCCATCTCGGTCTCATCCTCAAAGTCATAATCACTTATCCAAAAACCGTTAGCATTGGTATGCAGCCCTAAGACAAGGGGCTCATGTCTTGGCCCCAAGTAGGTCATATTTATTTTATCTTCATATTCTTCATCACTTATGAAAAATCCATTTGCATTTATCTCTTGCCCCAAAGTCAGGGATTGATGGATTAGGCCTAAGTAAGCTCTTTCTATTGAGTCTTTTGATTTATAGTCACTTTCATCTGATGTATATCCACTCTCATCGTGGATGAACCATGTGAATATTTGCAAATAGCGAGGCCCTTGATAGGCTAATCCAAGTTGTGACTCATCATCACTTGCCTCATATCCATTATCCTCATCCCACGAGTTATACCCTATTGGGGTGGAATCAATTGAGGTGTTTGGACAATAAGTTTTTGGTGGCAGTATGTTTATCATGGCCACCTGTCTGTTGCTCAAATTTTCTATTCATAAGGGGTGATAAGGAATGAAATTGATGTCTTCTCCCAACCCTATGATTAATATTTCCAATGCTGCTACAAGAGAGTCATCTTGACCTTCGCTATAATAGCCTAAGCCAAATCTATCAGAGTGAAGCTGATATAGTGGCTCGTATGGCCGCCTGCGCCCTTGCTCATATACGCCAAGGCCATAGCCATGCCAAAGGCAATGCTTAAAGTATCTTAGAGAAAACTCGAGATTAGAGAGGTAACAAATATTAACTATGAATAATTTGTCATCATCCTCTTCTATATCTGAATATTTATGAGCGTAGTACAAACCGACATAGACAAAATTGGTTTGGTTGGGAGGGATTCCAAGTGGAACTACTAGTCCTACTGGCAACCTCAAGTCTTTAGGCCTCCCTATGTCTTGTGCAGACTCAATGATAGGTGTAAAGGTAATTTTATGCACAAGGTACTTCCCTATGCCTGTGATCACCAAGTGTATTGATGCATGCGACGTGGATGACCCCACAAATGATATTGGTGAAGCAGGGTGATAATCACTATATTCATCTTGATCTTGAGGATCTTCCTCTTCCATAGGACTTGGTATTTCAACAATGGCTATAGTTGGCACTTCTTTGGGCCTCTCTTCCTTAACTAAGGGAGCCTTTAGCTTTTGATTGTCTTTTGGCTTTGACATTGATGATACTTTAGAAGCATTGACTGTCTTGAGTGCACCAGGAGGTGTTGATGTGCATGGGCATTTTCTTACCTCTTTGTCTTCGTTATCCACTTGTGTGGTTGGGTATGAAGGTGACACATACATGTGAGTAGAGGGGATTAAAAATTCTCCTGGAATGTCCACCTTATTGACATATTTAAAAGGCTCTTCATCATCTAGAACCACATAGACTTTATTTTCGTGCACATAATTGACACATTGGTGCAAGATTAAAGGCACACACTTCATGGCCCTTATCCAAGGGCACCCTAAGAGGATGTTATATTGCATATCTCCTTCCAAGACATGACACATCATGAGGATGGTCTTATGCCCCACCTTGATGGGTAGGACTATCGTTCCCATAGTATTGCATAAAGCATCATTAAAATCTCTCAATGTGTAAGCTCCTAGAATGATATTAGACTTGGGGATCTTGAGGTGCTCTATTGCAGTTGTTGTGATGATGTTTATCGATGAACCTATATCGACAAAAATCCTCTTGAAAGGTAAGTCATTGATGGCCGCTACAATGTTTAGCGGAGGGTTTGGTAAGGCAGCGAGAAATGTCTTAATCTCATGATCGTAGAATTAGATTACAGGTTCCTAGAATTCTTGTACTTGTCCCACAAAGTGTGTGAATGCATTCACATCTTGCGGTTGGAGCTCAATCATTCTTAAAATATCCATTAGAGTCTCCCTATGCTTTGGGGATTGTTGTATGAGCTCATATATGGATAACTTAGCTAGAGTTGTCTGTAATTTTTGCTCCAATCTACTCCGAATAGTTACCATAGGTCTCGTTGGTGGACCTAGAAGGTTGTATTACCTTTGCCTAGGAGCGGTTGGGATGTTCATGGGAGATGTAGGCTATTGCGGTTGACCATACCGCCTAGTCCTTGTTGCTATGTTAACAATCTCAACCATCCCAACACATCCATGGGTAGGTATGTTAGCTCAAACATGATTGACTTGGGCCCCTTGCTCTCGAGGGGCCTCATGATTGGGCAATGGGTTTCTATATATGTCCATGTCCCTATTATTGGGAGCTAGTGGATCATCAACTTTGAGTTCTACCACCTCAATCATGTTTTGCATTTGATGCTTAAACCCAATGCAAGCCTCAATGTCATGTCCTAGTATCCCGTGATAAGGGCAAAATTGATCTTCCCTATATCATTTTGGATTAGGATGGTTGGGATCTATAAGAGGTATATCAAGAAATCTGATCCTCCTGGCCTCGCTCAACTGATTAAATATTTATTGCATTTATTTTGTCAGAGACATGAAATAACGAGACGACTTGCATTCTTGATTTCTTCCCTGATTGTTCTTTTGGTCATAGTTGACTAATAGGGGATGTGATTGATAGTTCTAGGGTTGTTGTGCACCTCCATACTTGGGTGTAGCCAATACGACTTAACTTACTGGAGCAATATTGCCCTACTTCTGCTTGTACTTGTCACTCTTACCATTCTTGTTCTACTCCTTTTTGTTTTGGAGTTCAATGGTTCCCTCATCTACTTTTATTTCTTCGATGAGCTTGGCTTGTGCCAAAGCTTCCTCAAATGAAGGATACTACTGAAGTTGCAGCAAGAGGGAGATATGTTTAGAATAACTTTTTGTGAACATGTGAATGCTCTCTTCTATGGGAATGAAGAATGATAACTTTACCATGACTTTTCTCCATCTATTCTCATAATCCATTACTAGCTCATCATCATACTGTTTCAAGTTGGCCAGGTCTGAAAGGTTCACCTTATTCTTAGCACCAAAAGAGAAATGCTTTAATAATGCATTTACTAGTTGTTCAAAGTTGGTTATGCTATGCTTAGGTAGTTGATTGAACCATTGAGTGGCAACACCTGAAAATGTCATTATGAATGTTCTTAGCATAAGAGCGTCATTGTATTCAATATAAAAACAAGCATTGATAAAGTTTGCGGTATGTTCTTATGCATACTCTTCACCTTTAAACTTCTCTAACCTAGGCATCTCAAAGTGCTTAGGATATGGAGGGCTAGGGATTGATGGGCACAATGGTTGGTTATGTATTTTGCTCAATGTTGGTGAGTTCCCAGCTGCCTCTTGTTTCTCAAGGGTTTTCATCCAAGCTCTTGAAATACCTTTGATGCACATATTTCCTCCTCTTGTAAGCCTATTCGCATTGGCAATGGAGGTAACTCTCTATCCATTTGATTTATTCCATTTTCCTCCCCCCTATGAGGGGACCCAAGATTATGATCCTGGTTTGTTATGTTTACCCTTTCCCCATTAGTTGGATTTCGTTCATGATTTGGTGGGGTATTTCATTGTGGGCTATCTTGTCTAGTGTGCCTCTCCTTAGGTGATTCAATGCATCTTGTTCTTTGTTGGTCACCACCATTTGTCTATAAATTGTTAAGAGCTAACCGCTCGGCCTGCTCTCTTAAGTGTTGCTCATGTTGGCGCAAGAGTATTTCTCTTTGTTTCTCTTGTTCGAGAGCTTCTAATAGCTCTTTCTCCTTACATAATGTATTTTATAACCACATCATTCAGTCAGTTTGTGCAGCCATAGAATACTCATGTTTATCTAACTTTGTTCTTGTTGTCTTGACTTGTAGATTCCTCGAGGGGGTTTCTACTGTATCTATACTCTTGCTAGTTAATGTGACTTGTTCAGTGTATTGTTGATTATCCCTATGATAAGAATCCATGCATCTTCTATGGGGTCACTCTGAGGTACCCCCAGACTGGGAGGTGTGTTTAGAAGTCATAGTTTGTGAGCTTCCAGATGCAGAGTTCTAAGTAGCTATAGTTCTTTGAGTGGGAAATCGATCCAACCCATCTAGATGTCTTGTTTTCCATGGCTGGTCCCATGGGGTGCCATTCACTCCTATGAGGTCATAGTATATGGGAATATTTCCTTTTGTGTGAATGGTTTCTTCTATTTGATTCCCATGGCTAGATGTAGCTATATTTTCCTGCCCTTCAATGGGCAGACCTTTTTCATATTTTCTTGTGAGTCTTGAGGTGTTGCAATGCTTGTTTACCTTTTTTATAAAGAGGACTTGGTGGTAACATATTTTCTCCATGTGGATGGAGATGTAGCAGTATCATCATCCCTATGTGAAGAATGAATTTTAGAACCTTCTTTATGTCCATATGAGGAGGAATACCTTGAAGCTTCCTCACATATTTGAGATGTTTCTATGTGTTTAGAGGAGGTCCTTGAGGTCTCCTCATGTCTCCTTGATGAGGATGGCTATGAAACCTCTTTTTGTTTATGTGACTTTGTTCCATGATGTGGTTCCTTACTTGGGGTTTCTCGAGGAGATCCCGAAAGGGTTGAGTTATCACCCCTTAAGCCTGTGAAGCTATGTCTCACGGTCTCACGAGTAGGTCATTGAATGTTACTACAAATCTACCTATGGGTATGAATTGCTTTTGTCTCTCCATCAGTATCAGACCGAGGGTTCTTACTTCTTATTTTGACCATGTTATTTTATGACTTGATATTTTGAGTTGCAATTTAGGAATGACCATACAATACCAAACAAATGTTTATCTTACTTACCAATTTAAGTGTGCCCTAAACTGTTTGATGTGTTGTTCTCTTGATTTCTTTACTCTTGTTCTTGGATTAATAATGAGAATACTCATCCATAGTGATAATCAAGTACACTCATGCCAAACATGATTTTCTCAAAATAAGCTAGGTTACACCATTGAAGATCCAATGGAGGGTTCGCCTAGCTCTTCCACTTTAAACCAATGATTTTTCCAATAGTGGGAGACAGTTTGAACACAAGTAACTTAGTGTTACTTGAAGAACATGGACTTATACTGAGAGGGGGGGTGAACAATATAAGACTTAACCATTTAATATTTTTAACTTTAGATAGCAGTAGCATCAACACAACATTAATCAAGATAGAAAGCATCACACATTGGAACCCCATTTTTAACGTGGTTCACCCAGAAGGCCTGGGCTACGTCCAAAAAACTTTTCTCTAAAAGTTATCTCAAATTTCTTTGGGAAACCTTCCTAATTAAAATGTTTATGAGCCTCGGCCCAAAGGAGATACCTTCCCCTGATCTGAATTTATGAGCCTCTGCTCAAGGGAGATACCTTCCCCTCTGCTCTGGAAATGATCCCTTATAAGATCAACTGCCTCTACCTCTTGCCAGCACGTGGAACTCCTTTCCACCGAAGACCTCCTATCCTTAATGCTTAGCCTAAGATACCTCTGCCTTTTATGATCACGTCCATAGTAGCTCAGCTACCTATACCAAACATATTCAGTCGGTCTAGTACAAGTCTTCCTCTGTCTATCAGATCTATCCAAATCTATGAACAAATCAATCCTCTACACACAAGCCTTCTCAAAGACTTGCCAAATCTGTCCTCAGGTTCTCTGATAGAACCAATGTACCTCTGTCCTCAAGTTCTCTAATAGAACTATCAATCTCAGCTCACAAGTACTTTGCTAGGACCTGTCCAAATCTGCTCACAAGTCCCCACCGAAACCTGTCCAAAACCTGCTCACAAGTCCCCACCGAAACCTGTCCAAAACATCAACAAGCTCACCAAGAAAAACTTGCTTAGCATGAACCCACAAAGAGAATTGTTAGAGACCCAATGTGATTCATAAACCTCATAGAAGCATAAAGAGAATTGTTAGAGACTCAATATGTTCTATACTTAACTCCCAATCTCAATCTCAAATCTCATAGAAACATAAAGAGAATTGTTAGAGACCCAATATGTTCTATACTTAACTCCCAATCTCAAACTCAACTAAATATCAACTCAAACTCAATCTCAAAAGAATAAGATAGATGTAGTATGTTTTTCTCAAGAATATGAAACACAACCCAACAATTGCCAACCATGCAATATCTCATATAACAATGATGCTTATATTATTTTACCAACAACTAGGGTTTCATCATCTCAATGCAAGTAGCAAGACTTACTAATATAAAACCTAGTGCAAAAATGCTTCCTCTTACTCAACCAGAATTATGCATTTACCCAATAATTCATCAAAGACTTTAATGCATAACCAACCTTCAATATCCAGAAAATAATACCTAGTAGAACAACCTTTTCACTCCAAACTCAATTTCAGAAAATATACCATAAACAACATACATGGAAGAAGTTTTCCATACCTTTACTTTGATGAAGAAGGAGAGCTCAAAATCTGTCACAATACTAACTCTCAATTTTCTACCAATTAGAGTTAGCAACTATACAATAATACACAATAATAAAGATCCAAATATAACACCTTATTTCTCCAACTTAGTAAAAACACCAAAGTACAATAACATACACAATAAAATATCTTTACACCTTATTACTCCACATAAATATTAACCATCAATAAACCAATATCAAAATAAAAAATGATACCTTAACCTTATACCCCCCGCGCAATCGCAGCCACCATTCTTTGCACACCACGACCAAAAGGATATTCCCAACGAAGAGAATCGAACTCGACACCTCTGCCATCTAGCGCTTTCGCTTAAACGCCACCGACGTTGGGTCACAAGTGCCCAAAAAATAAAACACCGCTGCCCTCTCTTTTATCTTCCTTTAATGCCAAGAACCTAGAAAACATAAATGTCTTCCACAAATTGCATGCAACAATCCACTGTCGTCAAGCCAAAAGGTAAGGATGTAGCCCAAGCTCAAATCTGAGTTTGCCAAACACAGTCTCCAAGACACAGAACAAGCACGATATCAAAGACGTCAACGGAGATTGAAAACACAGAGCAAGCTCAACTCGAATATACCAAGCGTTGTTCGAAGGAAATAGAGCAAATGCAAATTGCGGATGCCAAGCACAAATCGAACGAAACAGTGCAAATGCAAATCACGGATGCCAAGCGCAAATCGAATGAAAATAGAGTAGCCACAAATCGCAGATGTCAACATTAATCGGAGGTAATCACTTTTGAAAAAAATGCCACCTTATATAGCAATTTTTCCTTCACTGTTTGACGTTGGTGCTCTTCCAACGATGGCAACAAATCGACGAAAGAATTCTTGTTTCTTCCATCGCTTAAGGGTTGAAAGACCCTTTAATAATAATTAAAATAATAATAATTATTATTTTATTAATAATAAATTAAACTTGGACCTTTGACAAAGGTTTGAGTTAATTTAATTATTAATAATACACATGGACCTTTGCATTAAGTTAAGCTTGGTTTTAATAAAAACCCTTAATGAGTCGAAATGGTTTTAAGAAAAACCTTTAGCTTTGTCACCATGGTTTTAATAAAAACCCTTTATTCTTGACATCACACTCTTTTGAAATCAACACAAAAATGCCTTTTGACATCAATGACAACTTATACATTTGAGCAAAGGCAATGTACCCAAGGTACCCAAAATTTCCAATAATCTCCCCCTTTGTCATTGATGGCAAACCTTTACTGAAAACACTTCTCAAGAGCCAAAACTAAAACCAACTGAAACCAACTGAAAATATTCCTTTGAATTTTTTCTCCCCCTAACTTGAAGCTTTCCTCTTCACTTTGAAGCTCTCCCCCTTACTTATATATCTCCCCCTTTGTCATCAATGGCAAAGGGCCACCTTTGGGGCTCGGGACTAAGAATTAGCCTCTTAGTTGAGTCCCTCCCCCACCTCCTGATGAGGTGATTAATTTTTGGGTGGGAGTACAACTCCCAATTTCTCCCTTAGATACTCAAACGTATCCCTTGGAAGAGGTTTGGTGAAGATATCTGCAATCTGCTCTTTAGTAGATACATACTCTACCTTGACCTGTTTCTCTTGCACTTTTTCCATTAGAAAATGATACTTGATGGAAATATGCTTTGTCCTTGAGTGCATTACCAGATTTTTGGAAATACTTATGGCACTTGTATTATCACAAAGTATGGAGATGGGTTGTTCATGTTTGACTTTGAAATCCTCTAGGGTGGTTTTCATCCATAAAACCTGTGTACACCCAGCCACTGCTGCTATGTATTCAACCTCTGCTGTAGATAATGAAACTGAAGGTTGTTTCTTACTTAGCCAAGAAACCAAACTCTTTCCCAAAAATAATGCTCCACCACTAGTGCTTTTCCTATCATCAATACCACCTGCCCAATCTACATCTGTATAAGCTATGAGGGTGAAATCATCACCTTTGGGATACCAAAGCCCAAAATCCATAGTGCCCTTTAGATATCTGAATATCCTCTTAACTGCCATAACATGAGAATCTTTAGGAGCTGCCTGAAATCTATCTACTAACCCAACTACCTACATGATATCTGGTCTAGTAGCTGTAACATATAATAAACTACCAATCATTGATCTGTAAAACCTCTGATCTGTTGTTGGAGATTAATCATCACTACCAATCATTGATCTGTACAACCTCTGATCTACTGCTGGAGATTCATCATATTTACTCATCTTGCATCCTGTAATCATTGGAGTACATACTGGTTTGCTATCTATCATCCCAAATGTTTTCAAAATTTCATTGATATATTTTCCTTGAGAGAGAAATACACCATATTTTGATTGAGATAGCTGAAGACCTAAAAATAATGATAGCTCTCCAATCATAGACATCTCAAATTCCTTCTGCATGGCGTTAGCAAAATCTTTGCACATCTGAGTATTGTTTCCCCCAAAAATAATATCATCAACATAGACAACCATAATTAGCATATCATCACCTTCATATTTAATATACAAATTTCTATCTACCACACCTTTCTTGAAGCCTTGCTCATGAAGATACCTGTCAAGTCTTGAGTACCAAGCCCTAGGTGCTTGCTTTAACCCATACAAAGCCTTTTTCAGTTTACACACATAGTCTGACTGTTCTGAGAGAGACACTCCTTCTGGCTGTTCTATGTAAACTTCTTCTTCCAACACCCCATTTAGAAAAGATGACTTTACATCCATTTGATACACCTTGAAAGATTTGAAGCTTGAAAGGGCCAAAAAAATTCTGATAGCTTCAAGATGAGCAACAGGAGCAAACGTCTCTTCGAAATCAACACCTTCTACTTGAGCATAACCTTTGCAGACTAACCTTGTTTTGTTTCTGACAATATTTCCATCCTCATTGAGTTTATTTTTTAATATTCATTTTGTGCCAATGACATTCTTGTCCTTAGTTCTTGGAACCAATTCCCAAGTTTCACTTTTCTCTATTTTATTTAGCTCTTCATCCATTGCTTTTACCCAAAACTTATCTGCACATGCTTCATCGAAATATTTTGGCTCAATTTGAGATAATAATGAAACATTTGTAGAATCATGTGAGGGAATGACTCTTCTTCTTGTTTGCCTCCTATTTGGATCACCAATGATCAAATATTTGGGATGATGTTTCTGAACATATCGTGAAGGATTTTTGGGAAGCAGTTGTTGTCTTTCCTCTTCTTCATCTGAAACCTCTCTGAATTCTTCTTGACAAATTTCATCACTAAGTTCCTGGATTGGTTCTCTTATCCCTGTCTTTTCATCAACAGTTACATTTATGCTCTCTACAACTATATGAGTTCTTTTGTTGAAGCATCTGTAGGCCTTAATTTTGCTGGAGTACCCAAGAAAGATTCCCTCATCACATCTAGGATCAAACTTACCAAAATTCTGATCTTCCCTTCTGATGAAGCACTTACTCCCAAACACTTTGAAGTATTTTACTGTAGCTGGTCTTCTTTTCCACAACTCATAAGGAGTTTTATGACGATTGACTCTAATTTGGGCCCTGGTGATACTGTAGACTGTTGTACTGACTGCCTCTTTCCAAAATCCATCTAAAAGTTTTGACTCATTCAACATAGCTCTAGCCATATTTTCAATAGTTCTGTTTTTCCTTTCAACTACTCCATTTTGTTGAGGAGTTCTTGCTGTTGAATATTCTCTTTTGATTCCTTGCTGCTCACAGTAATCCACAAATTCATTTGAAGGGAACTCTCCTCCTCTATCTGATATTAAAAATTTGATTCTCTTGTCAGTCTCATTTTCAACCATTTCTTTGAAAGCTTTAAATTTTTCAAAAGCTTTAGATTTTTCTTTGAGAAAAGTAACCCAAGTCATTCTAGAATAATCATCTATAAAAAGCATGAAGTAGCTTTCTCCCTGAATGCTATGAGTCATGGTAGGGCCACATAAATCAGTATGAATAAGATCCAATGGTTTTGAAGAAGTATACCCTTTTATTTGAAACTGGTTCTGGTCTGTTTTCCATGTTGACAAGGACCGCAAATGATGTTATGGGGCCTTTTTATTTTGGGCAAGTCTCTAACTTCTTCCTTGTTACTAATATTGACAAGATTATCAAAACTCAAATGCCCAAATATTTTATGCCATAACCAACTCTCATATTCTTGAGTTAGAAAACACTTTTCTTTTTTTATCTCACTTGGCATGTAAAGATTGTTTGGAGTCCTTGTAGCACTAGCAATGAGTTTTCCATTTTTTTCTTTACTTATCTCACATCTATATGAAAAGAAAGATACTATGTGCCCTTGATCACAAAGTTGACTCACACTTAGAAGATTATGTCTTAGGCCTTCTACATAAAGCACATTTTCTGTTTTGGATTTTCCATCCAAACTAAGAGTCCCTTTACCACAGATGTTAGCTGACCTATTATCTCCAAAACTGATTGTTCCTCTGTTTGTTTCTTTTAAGATAAAAAACTTTTCCTTTTCACCAGTCATATGTTTTGAACAACCACTATCAAGATACCATTTTTCTACTTTGTCTAGAGCATGAAAAGTAGTTTGAGCGATCATTGACTTAGATTTGATCTCATTTTTCTTTTTAGTGAACTCCAAGCTAGATCTATCCAAACTGCACATCCTAGCAATATGCCCAAAATTATTGCACTTGTAACACATGACATATTTATTCATAAGAGGTGCAAAATAGTTACCATTTTCTTTACTATGTTTATTCATGGACTTATTGCAATGCATAGCTTTGTGACCAAATTTATTGCAAGAAAAACAATAGCCATGAAAGTATTATGTAACCTGTTTTGATGCCTTGGATGATTGTTCTTCTTGTGACCAACTGGAATCCATTGCTCTTCAGGATGAAGATTGATTTTGCTCGAAGACCCTATTTCTTGAATGGTGATACCATCCTTCTTTTGCTTTTCACATAGAGTATTCTGTCTGAGAGCCAACTGTTTCAACTTCACTCTAAGAGACATAACTTCTTCTAGTTTCTCGCAATTAGCTTCTTTTCCTTTGAGAACCTCTATCATAACCTATTCAACCTTCTTCCCTTCTTCAGCTAGAATTTTGAAGTCTATAACACTTTGAACCAATTCTGATCTTGCTATCTTTTCTTCCTGATATTGATGCTTGAGAACAAAATTCTCTTCACTAAATTTCTCAAGATTTCTCAAAGCCAAGAAGAATTCACCTTTGAGATCGAACTCAACCTTTTCATCTCTTTTTGAATTTGTATGATCCTTTGATAGATCCTTCTCCAAGCTGTTAGGCTCTTTCTGGAGAGACCTGCTCTGATACCAATTGAATAACATGGACTTATACTGAGAAGGGGGGTGAACAGTATAAGACTTAACCATTTAATATTTTTAACTTTAGATAGCAGTAGCATAAACACAACATTAATCAATATAGAAAGCATCACACATTGGAACCCCATTTTTAATGTGGTTCACCGAGGAGGCCTGGGCTACGTCCACAAAACTTTTCTCTAAAATTTATCTCAAAGTTCTTTGGGAAACCTTCCCAATTACAATGTTTATGAGCCTCGGCCCAAAGGAGACACCTTCCCCTGATCTGAATTTATGAGCCTCTGCTCAAGGGAGATACCTTCCCCTCTGCTTTGGAAATGATCCCTTAGAATATCAACTGCCTCTACCTCTTGCCAGCACATGGAACTCCTTTCCACTAAAGACCTCCTGTCCTCAATGCTTAGCCTAAGAGACCTCTGCCTTCTATGATCACATCCACAGTAGCTCAGTTACCTGTACCAAACACAGTCAGTCGGTCTAGTACAAGTCTTCATTTGTCTGTCAAATCTGTCCAACTCTATGAAAAAATCAATCATCTGCACACAAGCCTTCTCAAAGACTTGCCAAATCTATCCTCAGGTTATCTAATAGAACCAATGTACCTCTATCCTCAAGTTCTCTAATAGAACTATCAATCTCAGCTCACAAGTCCTTTGCTAGGACCTGTCCAAATCGACTCACAAGTCCCCACCAGAACTTGTCCAAAACCTGCTCACAAGTCCCCACTGGAACCTTTCCAAAACCTCAACAAGCTCACCAAGAAAAACTTTCTTAGCATGAACCCACAAAGAGAATTGTTAGAGACCCAATGTGATTCATAAACCTCATAGAAGCATAAAGAGAATTGTTAGAGACTCAATATGTTCTATACTTAACTCCCAATCTCAATCTCAAATCTCATAGAAACATAAAGAGAATTGTTAGAGACCCAATATGTTCTATACTTAACTCCCAATCTCAAACTCAACTCAATATCAACTCAAACTCAATCTCAAAATAATAAGATAGATGTAGTATGTTTTTCTCAAGAATATGAAACACAACCCAACAATTGCCAACCATGCAATATCTCATATAACAATGATGCTTATATTCTTTTACCAACAACTAGGATTTCATCATCTCAATGCAAGTAGCAAGACTTACTAATATAAACCCTAGTGCAAAAATGCTTCCTCTTACTCAACCAGAATTATGCATTTACCCAAAAATTCATCAAAAACTTTAATGTATAACCAATCTTCAATACCCAGAAAATAATACCTAGTAGACAACCTTTTCACTCCAAATTCAATTTCAGAAAATATACCATAAACAACATACATGGAAGAATTTGCCCATACCTTTACTTTGATGAAGAAGGAGAACTCAAAATCTGTCACAATACTAACTCTCAATTTGCTACCAATTAGAGTTAACAACTATACAATAATACACAATAATAAAGATCCAAATATAACACCTTATTTCTCCAACTTAGTAAAAACACCAAAGTACAATAACATACAAAGTAAAATCTCTTTACACCTTATTACTCCACATAAATATTAACCATCAATAAACCAATATCAAAATAAAAAATGATACCTTAACCTTATACCTCCCGTGCAATCACAGCCACCATTCTTTGCACATCGCGACCAAAAGGAGATTCCCAACGAAGAGAATCAAAATCGGCACCTCTGTTGTCTAGTGCTTTCGCTTAAACGCCACTACCGTTGGGTCACAAGTGCCCAACAAAATAAAACACCACTGCCCTCTCTTTTATCTTCCTTTGATGCCAAGAACCTAGAAAATGTAAACGTCTTCCACAAACCGCATGCAACAATCCACTGCCGTCAAGCCAAAAGGTAAGGATGCAGCCAAGCTCAAATCTAAGTTTGCCAAACATAGTCTCCAAGACACAGAACAAGCACGATATCAAAGACGTCAATGGAGATCGAAAACACAGAGCAAGCTCAACTCGAATATACCAAGCGTTGTTTGAAGGAAATAGAGCAAATGCAAATTGCGGACGCCAAGCGCAAACCGAACGAAACAGTGCAAATGCAAATCACGGATGCCAAGCACAAATCGAATGAAAACAGAGTAGCCACAAATCATACATGTCAACATTAATCAGAGGTACTCACTTTTGAAAAACATGTCACCTTATATAGCAATTTTTTCTTCACTGTTTGACGTTGGCGCTCTTCCAATGATGGCAACAAATCGACGAAAGAATTCTTGTTTCTTCCATCGCTTAAGGGTTGAAAGACCCTTTAATAATAATTAAAATAATAATTATTATTATTTTATTAATAATAAATTAAACTTGGACCTTTGACAAAGGTTTGAGTTAATTTAATTATTAATAATACACATGGACCTTTGCATTAAGTTAAGCTTGGTTTTAATAAAAACCCTTAATGAGTCGAAATGGTTTTAAGAAAAACCTTTAGCCTTTTCACCATGGTTTTAATAAAAACCCTTTATTCTTGACATCACACTCTTTTGAAATCAACACAAAAATGCCTTTTGACATCAATGACAACTTATACATTTGAGCAAAGGCAATGTACCCAAAATTGCCAACATTACTATAAGTAAGTTTATCAATCCGTTTCTAGGAAGCTCTAGGGGGTAAACCAGTGGAAGGAGATGAATTCCAATGTCACTGGACTGAATTGAAGGTTGGTGATAAAATCTAACTCTCCAATGTTTAAATGAGATGTGCATGTGTGGTGTTCATTTTAAGATTGCATAACATAAAGTGCATCATATAGCAGTAATGAGTCTTTCCTATATGCCTAACTCCAAAAATACATTTCAATATTCAGAAATATGCATGAACGATTATGATTTGTATGAGTGCACTTTATTTAGTGCAACTATGGCCTCTAGCAGGGCCTCAAAGCAAGCAAATAATATACAATGTCTAGCACGTTAGATTCTAGGGAAAAGTTTTCAGGCATAAGCCATTGTTACTAGCAACACCTAGTGGAAAATTTAAAAGAAGATCTAAGATATGTGCAACGCTTAATTCTTTCTTCTTTTATTCCTTCAATTTCCAAACATAAATGTGCTTTAAGTTCTCTGTTTTAAACACACAGAAGCAGACAAAAAGTTGTAGAATATTAGAGAAGCTATACCAACCTTTGATCCAGCTCAGAGAGTCTGTGTTTTAACCTCTACTGTACTCCAGTTTTGGTCGTTGTTTACTAGAGTGGCTGGTTCTTGGCCGTTGTAGCTCAGAGTGGCTAAGCTCTATTAGCCGTTGTAGCTTAAAGCGGCTAGTTTTTGGCTACTATAGATCAAAGTGGCTAGACTTGCACATAAAAATAAGTTAGTATTCCAATAGAAAATGAAAAATTAGTGGTGGTCCCACCGTGATTGTCATCTGTAGCGGCCTCGAGAATGCATGCACTGATCCCTTTTTGTAACCCTACTTGCAATGTTATTTAAAATACCAAAGATAAAATAGAAATACAAGAGGAAAAATCATATAATATGAAATAACAAAAGATGGATCTCTTTATTGATATTGAATCTCAGTTACATGTCGATCCCTCTTAGGGATACCCATTTTGATACTATAAATTACAAATAGGCAAGGAGTGCCCCTTATGCGAAGAGGTGGTGTGCTTATAAAAGCTTCCCGGTTCTACACATGAAAATGTATGAGGGCTTATAGATGCCTCCTTCTCCAGGTCTATTTCCTAGAGGGATCACTTTTGCTCTTGTATTTTGCAATCTTTGTCTAATGTACTTGTGGCCCTACAAGCAATGAAACAACAATGCACATTTAGGTGTTCGAGATTGCCTCCCCGGATGAGGTTGTTAGTAATCAAAGAGTGTAACTAAATATCATAAAATCATGTAAATCTATGCTAATGACGTGAAAACATAAAGAACAGAATGAAAGAAGCTATGTCTATCCTAAGCTAATCCTACGGGCCACTGTCAAAGACAGCGGCCGCTAAAGTAAACCTTACCCTCTTTACCCCAAAGCTATGGGTCAAAGACTATAATATGATGTTGAAATAGTAGGTGTTATGCTCTTCAATCTATTAGAGCTTCATCGTACATGTGATCTCAAAGAGAACTCTCCAAGTCTCGAAAGCTCTCCTCAAAAAGATGTCTCTCTCTAATATGATAAAAGATCGATGTTTGGTGCTCCTAGGATTGCACCTTTTATAGTGTGAAACCCTAGGTCTATGTCCAAGCCCTAGGAATAAATTTCTCATGTGTAGTGCAACTTATCATGAGAATATTTTATCCATTTTCTATGTTTTAAGGCCAGTTAACTGAAATCTAACTGTCCACTTGAGTCTTCTATGCAAACTGGTTGTTAGCATGAGAAGCTTTTGTCCTTTGTTTATGCTTGGAGGTTAGTTAACTTAAGTCTAAATGCAAAATCAAACCTCCCATGTGAACTGGTCATGAAAAGGAATGCAAAGTCACTCCCACTCACCTTTATTGCATGCAGACTACCACTTCTGCTTGTGATTAGGCCTGTTTGTCGGTAAACCGCTTCTTATGGCTTAGCTGCTGTCGTCTACAATGGCTAATATTTGGTCACTGTCATCTGCAATAGCTAAGGTCTGGCAGCTCTAGGCTTGAGCGGTTAGGATTTTGCTGCTCTTGGCTTGAGCGGCTAGACTTGAATGGCTTGAAAAGGCCCCAAATGAGTGGTGAGAACCACTTTTGATGCTTGTAAAGTCCAATATTATGTCTTATAATCTTATGAGTGTGTCTATGTGAGCATCTCCCCTAAGCATGACACGATTTAGGTGTCTATAGAAAGTGCATTGGACAAAGGTCTCAAAAAGAAATTAAGTTGACGAATGACTACAAGCAAAAATATTATTTAACACCAAGGTTAAATAATATAATAAATAATATTTAACACAAGGTTAAATATTATGTTAAAAATAAAAATTAAATTTGAATTATCAAAGGTGCCAAAATTTGAATTTAAAAAGGTGGCAATAAAGGGTTGAGCCAACATCATAGAAAAAACATCGAATGCGTATTAAAGGAGGAGCATAAATCATTTTTCAAAGGTTAAGGTGAGCAGATGAATAAATTGATTTTCACATATCACAGAGCAAGGAAACAAAAGCACATTTGTCGAAGGGAAAATGGAAGAGAAAATATAGAGCACATGTTTCTAGCAAGTGACAATAAATCATAATCAGAGGCCACTACTTGGTTTCAACCAGGGCTTCTAGCCCATGTGGTAGGTGGGTCCTGCCTAAGGTGTGGCAATGGATAGGTCTCGATTTTGAATCCCCATGATAGTTTAATTTTTGTGAATCGCGTTTGGATATAGAGGAAGACATAAAGGCATTTTGGTGCATGACTTATTCTAGCAAGCGGGGTCAGCCCATCTGACACTCTAGATTGCGCTAGATCTTGGGAATCATGAGGTTTCATGTTTGAATCTTGGTGGTGGTTGTGGCAGACGTGGGTAAGGGCATAATTTTTTGTTTAAAATTGAGGTATGATTAGCGCTTAAACAAGGGAGGCATAAGGTTTAATTTTTGGTTATTAAAAGTGCATATTACATAGTCTAGGGAGATATAAGGGCAATGATTTGAAATTTAATATTTTTGAGAACATAATGATATGTTAGAATCTGGTTGTGAATTTATAAAGTTGGAATATATTTTTGAAATAAAGGAGCAATAAGGTGCTTGAAAATAAAATTGATGTATGGCATGCACTTAGGGATATTAAATTGTGATATTGAATTATAAGTGGCTTTTATAAGTAGGAGTGATAAGGTATGACTATGGTTTAAATTGTTGTCTGTAATGTTTGATAAAATAAAATATTGAGAGGGCTTGATTATTGTAAAAAAAAAAAATTGATATTAAATATTTAATGAGTAAATTTTGAGGAAAAATGTTATGGTTGATTAACTATTGAAAGTGGCATAAGAAAGATAGAATATCTTGAGATAGATTTTTGAGACAGCTCCTTCATCAAAGAGGTATGGTTATATCACTCTTCTTTAAGGTGTTTGGTTGAAATATTTTAATATTATAAGGTGGAGATAAAATTATTAATTAGTGTGTATTGTTAGAAATAATTGAGCTAGGGTTTGTGAAACAAAGTTGTGCTTTAATTTTTGAAATAGATTGAGACATTTGTGCTAGAGATTGTGAACTACTTGTGCTAGGTTTGAAGACAAGTTTGTGAATCATTATGAAACCTTTAGATAATTGGTTGACAGATATTGAAAGCAATTGTGAAAGTATTTGAGATCAATCTTGTGAAGGAAATTTATGCATTATTGAGGTTGATGTTTGAGAGAAAATTTGCAAGAAAGATAGATAAGTTTTGTGAAGAAAGTTATACACTATTTTGATTTGATGAAAGGAATTTTGCAAGAGATAGAGATTTTATTAGTTGAATGCAAGATTTGTGAATGTGAAGAACATATTGGGGTTTTGATAGTGCATATTATTATTTATATGTTCCAGAGGTTAAATGAATTCTTGATAGACTATATCTGAATTACCTAGTTGAAGAAAGTATTTTTGAAAGAGATATAAGCATTTGTTTGTATGTAAGATTTGGAAATATTTGAGCAGGTTCTATGAGCAGGCTTGAAGGCTGATTTGAGAAAGTATTTTGAGAAGACTTGGAATAACTTTGAGGTAGATTTTAGCAAGTCTTGAGAATACTTGGAACATATTTGAGGTAGATTTGGGTAAGTCTTTTGAGAAGACTTGGAATAGCTTTGAGGTAGATTTGAGATAGAGTTGAGAGCATTTTTTATCAAGCTTTGTGTTAAGGATTGGGGAAGATTTGAGATAGATTTGAGAGCATGTTTGGTTCCTGATTTGATCAAGCTTTGTTTTAAGGCTTTGGGTAGACTTGAGATAGATTTGAGATTAGGTTTGATCAATATTTGTGTTAAGAATTGGGGTAGATTTGAGATAGAGTTAAAAGTAGGTTTGGTTTACGATTTGATCAAGATTTGTGTTAAGGCTTGGGGTAGACTGGAGTAGAATTAAACCAGAGTAGAGGGGATATATTTATCCTTTGGATAGAGATCCATAAACTAGAGCAGAGGGGATAAATTTATCCTATGGAGAGAGATACAAAAACTAGAGCAGAGGGGATAGAGTTCTCCTGTGGAGAGATATCCACAAACCAGAGTAAAGGGGATAGAGTTTTACTGTGGAGAGAGATACACAAAGTAGAGGGGATAGAGTTATCCTATGGAGAAAGATCCAAAAACCAGAGTAGAGGAGATAGAGTTATCCTGTGGAGAGAGATCCATGAACCAGAGCAAAGGGGATAGAGTTATCCTATGGAGAGAGATCCATAAATTAGAGTATTGGGGATTGAGATCTCCTTTGGACAGAGGTCCATAAATATTGTAATAGGGAATTGATTTCCAAGAGATTTTTTGAGAAAATTTAGAAGAAATATTTTCTTCCTGGATGTAGCCCACATTAGGTGAACCACGTTAAATCTATGTATCTCATGTATGTGATGATTTGTGCATTGTGTATTTTATTGCATTGATATTATTGCTATTATCATTTGAAAAAAAGTAAAATATGGTCTTATAATGTTCACCCCCTATCTCAGTATAAGCTTATATTCTTCACTAAATGGTGCATGCAAGGGATGTGTTCTAGGAAAGCATCATAGGGGGACCTTTACAAAAGGTATTATAAGACGAGCATCTCATCCCTTGAATACCATACATAGTGATTATTGATTTCTTAATCGACCTAATATAAAATATGTGTCCTAGACTAAGGTCAAGATTGGATGAATAAGAATTGTTCCTAAGTCAACCTTCAAAGAAGGTTGATTCCTTATCTAAATCCTACTATGCAAAAGACAAAATAAATAAAAGGGTCTAGGGTTGAGAGAAGAGTATGGATAGAGATATTTATTAAATATAACCAAATCTTAGCTAACTATTGGAGAATATTTCATTATTTGATACATTCTAATATACCCCCATGGTAATTTTTGAACCAATTCTTGCATCCATAGGATTCGATTGTCACATTGCAAAAATCCATTTCAAACCATCGAGCTATTACTAGCTCTGGTCAGCTTGCCTCTTCGTTTTGTTAAACATGACTATTGCTAAAGAAATACTGTAGAACGGGTAAGGAAACCCTAGTGGCATTCTATGATAAAACGTTGATTACATGCTCCAGATTAATATAAAACTATAAGTATTAAAATGACCAAGCAAGAAAATAACCATTCTTTATGCCTTATGTAGACCGATGCCTAGATTCATTGGGCTGTTATCGCAATTTAACAACAATTCTAACATGGACAAAGAGAATGGGGAAAAGCAAATTGGCATTCATATATTTATTCAAATATCATAATAAAACTAAGAGTTAACCGATGAAATAAATATTCAAATAATATAATCCATTATACAGTGACACACAGAGTTGAGACAAATATATGATAGGAATAAAACTCAGAATTGTATTGATTTCATAAAATATTACATGCAGAGTGGGCATGATACCTTTTAACTCTATTTTCTCAAAGAAATACATCAATACAATGAAGAGGAATCTGTTCAAATAATGTAATAGGTCTTTCCTACTCTCCTTATTCCAATCTGGTAATAGTTGAGTCTCTAAATCCTAGGCTTAATAGAATAGGAAATAATCTTAGCTTCTTGAGCACTTTCCTATCAAAATCTTGCACAACAAAGGGAAGAATAAGAAATGAGAAAGGAAAAATAGACACAGAAGGGGATACAAAAACACAACTAATAGGGCACTCAAGTATACTTCTTAGCAAAAATACTATTCTCTAATTGCTTGATGCAGAATTTGAACCTATCTACTTCTTTTTATAGTTGCTGGTTCTTGATTCTGTTATTTTTGGTTCATTTTTGGCTCCACACTTGTCATCATCTGATTTACCTTTCAAAATTAGTACAACTGGCTTCCACCTTCTCCTTTTGCTCGTATTGTATACTCTGCCAGGACTTTTTAATTTGACTATTTTTATTAGCCAATTATCTCAGTTCCTGATGAATTTTTTCCCTCTGTACCTTCTATATCCTCTGGTTGACTTCCTACTTTTGAACTATACCCTATTTTAGTGCTCTTTATTTCTTCTCTTGAAGGTGTGTTTATCTTCAATTGTAGACCATGTACTCTGGTTTTCTTCATTTTTTTGATCTACTAAAGTTTTTTGATCTACTTTTCATTAATCAAGAATGTAGTCTATCTTGCCATCTTTTTATCATCACCAGGTTCACAATCAAACTCCTTTATCTTGTTCATGATCATATCTTCTATGGTAGAAGCCTCTAGGAATTCCTCTAATGATAGTTTGTGGGATTTAGTTTGATCATATGAACATTCCTTTCCTCAGTTACTATCTAAATTTGCAGTCTGTTATTGAGCTTTCGATTGTACTTTGGTATGATCTGGTATCAATGTCATTACTGACTATGTGTTTATGAGGATAAAAATAGTTCATCTTGTGATGCGCGTGTCATCGAATTTACTTTGGATGAAGCACTTCCGTTAGATCCTTTAAACCTACAAGAAGATTAGTTGGGGATAAAACAAATAAATGTATTCAATGTTATTTTGACCTTAGAAAACATGCTTAAAATAAACGCTCTTATTTTCCTTGTAGTTTTGAACATGCACATCCATAGATTTTTCTTTGAGGTGAGTGCTTCCGTTAGATCACGTGAACTTGCATGAGGGTTAGTTCAGAGTATACTGCACATATATATGAAAATTAATATTCATATTTAGGCTCAGTTAATTCATTTAAATCCTCTGTAACTTAGACCCTCGATGAAAAACAATCATTAATTCAATAATTCATGTCCAAACCTTAGACAAATTAAACCTTTAAAATGGCTTCATGTAAAAAGTTTATTTATCCTTTTAAAAGTTGTTTCTATTATCTCCGTGGATAACATATCATAAGTAATTTAGTCTTTGAATAATATTTTAAATCCTTTAATTTTTATTTAACCTGTCTTAGACCATATAAGTCTTATACATTAAAAACTGATCACCCCTATGGGTGCTTCTCATTAGATCCATTCAGGATGGTGCACGCCCATCGAGATTTATCAAGCTGCACGTTGATTAGTCCGAAGGTGGAAAATTTATAACGTATTAATCCCTCATTAATCTTGATTGTCTCAAAATTGATCAATGGTTAATCAAAAATTAAGGCACCCAAGAGAAAACACTTTACCAGTTAAAATCTGAGCATCTTGGTGAGTGCTTACCATTAAATCTATTTCATCTTGCACACTATCATTGAGATCCTAAAACCTGCACGGTCGTTAGTCCAATGATATATATGTAAATGCATATTTAATTAAATTGACCTTAAAATTTAGGTCAGAAACCTTAGGCTAACAATAAGCTGATTAAAACCACTTAGGCCCAAAGCTTTATAATTCTCAGTGCAATCTTATTATTAATTAATGCATTAATCCCATTCATAATCCAAATTTATTAAAATTGATCGATGATTAAAAAACTTTAATAGTTTTCGATTAAACCACAAGTATTTTAAATTCTGATTACTTCCCCACGCGTTTACCATTGGATTTGAATGGAGATGAACGCATCCGTTGGATCTATCAGAATATGCTTGTCGTTTTCCTTCTCTTGTATTTGACTTTGACTTTTTTGCTGCCGTTAGATTCTTCAAATCTCAACGAAGCACTACCGTCAGATTCTTATTAGTTGATTCATCATTTAAATATTTGATTCACACTACTGTCGGATCTCCTGAGGAGGATTAGCGCAACCATCGATGTCTAAGAACCTGTAGGTTTGTTAATCTACCTGTATCTAATTAATTGGGTTAATCATGTTTATAATGGTTGAAAACCCTTGTTTAGTGATGATTAGACCCAAAGATAATATAGTGCTTTAAAGATAACGTAAGCCTCTTATCCTGATTAATCTAGTAATTAAAACCTTAATAACACATCTTTGAACATAGGCGTTCTTATAATAGGATCATCTCCCCATGCATCCATTGTTAGATCATACCATGGTGGAGCACGACCATCAGATTATTTCATATATACACAAAGTTTAGCAAAGGAAAGGGGGAAAGTCACCCGTGCATCAAATTAATTAACCTTTTGACAAAAGAAACTTGTTTAGACTAACCTTCGATCACTTTTAATCATGTGTACCGTTGGATCTGAGTGGAGATGATAATTGACATCGGATCTTCATTGTATTTAATTTCTTTGTTTGACCTTGATTCCTTCATCGTCATTGATATTCGAGCGAAGGCTAGTGATGTCGTTAGATCTTTTGCAAGCTACATAGTTGTTAGTCGAAAGGTGCGTATCTTTAGATTTGACTAATCCTGGTTTAAGCAAAATGGGGGTGATTAGTGATGTATTATACCCTTACTAATATGTAATTAATTTTGGCTTTACCTTTGTTTTTCTTAACAACTTACCATCTATGCTTTCGGTGTGGCTGTTGGATCTTCGATTGATATTAACACAGTCGTAGATCTTGATCAACCTGCGGGTTAGTTACCAAGGGGTACATGACTTTAACTTTGATTAAATTGAAAGGGGGATGATTATCCAATGTATTATACCCTTGCTAATCCTTTTTAGCCGGTTTAATTAATCTCATGGGATTTTTACCTTTTTAATGCATCTTATATGGGTGCGCAACCGTTGGATCAGATCTAGATCAAGCGTTGTCATACGATCTAGTGGACTAGTCAAATATTTAATTTGAAGCTTTGACCCATGTTTGACTCGTTAATTATTTGACTCTTGATGAGCATGCGTTCGTCGAATTTGGCTTGGCTCAAGCGCATCCATCCAGATCGATAGATTTGCATGGACTTTATTAATTTTAATCATTTTCTACCTTAGGTTATGATATTTTTAAACCATTTACTTTTGGACTTAACCTTTAATCAATTTATTTAAAGCGCCGTCGTTCGATTAAACCAGATTCGAGTGTGGCCTTTGGATTAAATCTAAGGTGCTCAATTTTAAAAAAAGGTGCATACCCCTAGGCTTTAATAAAAAAAAATTGACCTTGGTTATGCCTTTTGGGGTTTAAATTAAATTTTCTGCTTATTTTAAAATACCTTAGGATTTTGAAATATTTACCATTTGATTTAGGCCCAAGGGGATTTTATTTCATGAGGTTTGGAGCTAGGCTTTTAAGCATTTGATTAATAATATCTTGTCCTATCCACTTTTGAGATATTTGAGCATTCATTAAAAATGACACACATTATTAACAACCAACAACTAGTCTTTATCCAACAAACTTATAAGAAATTAAATTCTATCAATTAAATGCAAAAGGACTAGCAATGCTTTCTTACTTTGATGAAACCAAAAATTTAAATTTAGGGGTTTCAAATTTTGAGTCAAATTTGGCTCCAACATAGGCTCTGACTGGGACAATGTGTTGAAAACATGAGGCACTTGAGAACCACAAAATCTCCTGGTTTTATTTGCAAAAAATGAACAAAAATAAAAAACTTCAAGGCTGATAAACAAAACTTAAAAACAACAAAACATTACAATTTTTAAAACTAAAAAACTATACCAGTGATAGGACATGAGGGTCAGAGAGTATTGAAAAACTGTAATTTCTTTTCATTCACTTTTTGGAAAAGTAGGGCCAAAATTTTAGAAACGGATGAGATTTTGATATTATTGTAATGCTTGTTCTAGCTAAGTTATAAGATATGATTACGTAAAATTTGTCAAAACATTTTGCTTCATCATGTTTAAGCCCATGTGTGTGTTTGTGTATTCATTTTGATTTCTATGTCTTTCAAAACTTTGCCATATCTGAGCAAAATAATTAAGCCTAAATGTGATTTCACTCTTAAAAATTTTCACCATTTTGTAGGGCTCCAGTACTAGTCAAGCGTCTATAGTCCCGGTGGAGTTGCTTCTAATGCCATTTGGTTTTACCCTACTACTAGTCAAGTTTTTATAGCCCCAGTAGAGGTTTTCCAAGATATCTCAGGTAGTGACTCAATTTAACTTTGTTTTTTTATTTTTATTTCTTATGAGAGAAGTACTTGGATATATAAGCAAATTGTGCAACAAGTATGCCTGAATTGAGGATTAGTTTCTGGCTAAAAGGATGAGTGTAATGATTTTTAGCTTAACCACCCTCTCAAATATAACTTGGTTCTTTGGACCTTTGAAGTCACTTTAAGTATCATTTGTAATGTGAGTCTTTGACATGATGTTTCAATCGACTTTTTTTTCCTTCTGTTTTATCTTATATCAAACAACTATTACATAAACACTCATATTTTAAAAATTATAAAAATCATCAAAATATAAAATAAATCTCTTTTCTTCTTATCTTTTTTGGTGGAATCAACAGTAATGTATACTCATCAAAAGAAAAGCTAAAAAGTAAATCACTCTATTTTTGGGGTTTTCTGTTCTTTCCACTTTTTTTTTTTATTCACCTTCAATAGGGATTGTACATTTTGAGATGTTGGCCATTAATAGAGATAGCCATAATTTCACCCTACAAGGTCTGTAACTTGTATGTATTCTAGCTGATAACATGGGCTATTTGGTATGGACCAATCCATTTAGGTTCAAATTTACCTTTTTCACCATGCTTATCATTTTTAGGATCCCAATAGATGACTATATCTCCTTGAGAAAAAGGAGTACCCTTGGTCTTCATATTAACAATTTCATGGTTTTTTGGGTTTTTTTCCATTATTTTATTAAGGGTATCTCTTCTTTGCTCTTCTAATAGGACAATTTGGTCAAGCCTTCTCTGTATGGGATTGGGCTCTTCATGGTCTTGCAGTAGGAGGGAAAGTGCCAATTTATCTATATTTGAAGGTAATAAGGCTTTCTCTCCATAAACCATCTCATAGGGGGTTCTTCCTATGTTTCTTTTGACAGACAACCTATCAGCCCATAAAGCAAATTTAAGTTCACTATCCCAACCTCTTTTTTTATTACCTAATGACCTTTTTATTTTGGTTATTATATTCTTATTTGATGATTTAGCTAGACCATTTCCTTGGGGGTAATAATTAGCAAAATGGGATAATTCAATTCTATATTCAGCACAAAATTCTACCATTTCATATGAAACAAAATATTGTGCATTATCTATAACCAAATTTTGAGGAACCCCAAACCTGGTCAAAATGTTTTATTCCAAGAACTTGATGATAGTGGTAATTGTAGATGTTCTCAAAGGTGCAACTTCCACCCACTTTGTGAAGTAATCTATTGCAGTTATGATCCACTTGTGTTGGCCATATGCATTAGGCTTGATCTCTCTAATTAGGTCAATACCCCATTGTGTGAATGGTGCCTCAATGATTAATGGCTTGAGGGGCATGGCTGCCAAATATATCTTTCCTACACAAACTTGGCAGTTATGACAGTTCCTAACATATTTATATACATCCTTAAAAATGGAAGGCCAATAATATCCTGCTTTCATTATTTTATTAGCTGTAGCTCTTGGAGTAAAATGTCCTCTACAACAACCATCATGAAATTCATTGATTATTTTTGGGACTTCGCTTTCATATAAACAAACTAATAATATTCCATCAGGGTGTTTCCATTATAGCACACCATCCTGTATATAATATTTATGAGCTTGAAGCTTGACTGACCTCATTTTTTTTGTTAATATATCTTTAGGGAATGACAGAGTTTGTAAGTATGAAAATATTTCTTCATATCATTTGCATTCAGTATTATTAATTCTTCTAACATAATATGCCTCATCTATTGTGAGAACATTTTCAAATCCTTCTTCTTTTTTGGCCAACAATTTTGCTAAACCCTGCCCTTTGGCAGTTTTAACTACTTGGAATTCAACATCATATTGCAGAAGCTTTACCATCCACCTTGCTGGTCTTCCTAATGGCTCTGATTTGGAAAAAATATCTTTTATTTCTATAAAAGGAATACATTAGTAAACCTTATTCAAGACAAATGTACCTTTGAAGTGTTCTAAATATTGTGTGACTGCATAAGCATGTTTTTCTAGCAAGGTGTATTTAATATGTGCTCCTTTTAGCCTTGCACTCATGAAGGCTATTGGTCTTTCATTATTTTTGTCATCATTATGTGAAATAACTGGAACAATAGAATATTCAGATGCATAAGAGTAGATGTTAAAATCATTTGCATAATTAGGGTAACTTAGGGCTGGTGTGGTTGATATGGCTTCTTTGATCTTGTTAAATGCTTCCATATTTTCCACTATGCATTTTATTTCTCCAGTTTTCTTAACCATATCATTTATGGGTTTGGTCATATCTATAAAATTTGGAACAAATCTTCTGATAAAATTTATCTTACCAAAAAATGACCTAACTTTTAAATTTATGGGAGGGAGAATTTTGGAAATAACTTCAATTCTATCTGGATCAATGCTTATCCATTTTTATGAAACTATATGTCCTAATAAATTCCCTTGTGTAGTCCCAAATATGCATTTCTTGGGATTCAAAAAAATTCTAAATTTCTTGCACTGAGCAAAAATTGCAGTTAAGTGTTCTAGATGATCCTCTGGATTTTTCAAAAATACATTGATATCATCTAGGCAGTGTTCCACAGGGACGCATCCCCCCCATGGGGGATGCGTCCCCCCGTTTCCTATGTCCCCCAACATGGGGGGATGGCAAGGGGGACGTTTCCCCCATCCCCCTTTTTGGTGGACGGCTAGGAAACGCCCCCGAGACGGCTGAGGCCTATGGCCTCCCATCCCCGGGATGTCCCCTTTTTTGGGGCATCCTCGGGGACGACCAGTTGTCCCTGGGGATGGATGGGCCCCATTGGGGAGCATCCTCGAGGACGGTTGGGCATCTTTTAGTGGTGCCCAACCGTCCTCGGGGATGCCCAACCGTCCTCGAGGACGGTCTGAGCGTCCCCAATGGGACCCGACCATCCCCCACAACTGGGTGTCCTCACCCAAAAAAAAAAAAAAAAAATTTAATAAAAAAAAAAAGGTAAGGGGTCATTGCTTTTATCCCCTCTTGAAAATGTTAGTGAAATACATAAATTTAAGTACATGCAACTTTACCCTAATTGTGGATGTTTCCAGTAAATCACTTTTTGGGGCCAATTATATGTTAGGTTGTTATTTTCAATTTCACCATCTGGATTTATGTAGTAGATTGAACTATTTGTATCAAATGATCAGTTGCTTTTAAGTATGAAAATATTTAAGACGTTCCTCAAAAGTATTCATATGCTAAAATTCAGCATATTACCCACTGTTATTGTTTAAAGTGGATTTTGGGCAAATCAATAATTATAAGAGATTAATTCAGCTTGGTACGTTGCCTAGTGCTTATTGTAGGCACATCAAGAACTAGCAGAGATTAATTCAACATTATACATCACCAGCTTTGCAATTAGTCCCTCAAAAAATGGGAGGGGTGAGATAGTCTTTGTTTGAATATTGGTGGCTCAAAAAGTGATGATTGTTATTACTTAAAATAATGACTGTTTGAACATTGTTTGCACTTGATATCCTTGGCTGAACCTTCAAGTTATAGTTGTTGAACTTGAAACAATTAAATGGCTGCACTTAGTAACTAATATGAATATCCTAATACCACTTATGTGTTAGTAACTAATATGAATATGAATGGCTGCGCTTACATAATTGATTAATAATATGAAATATCATTTTCGTCGGGTGTAGAATTCTAAATGTGTAGATTATTCTAAATTTCTAAAAAATTTCAATTTTTATAGTATTATACCAGCCGTCCCCCCCAGTCGTCCCCGAGCCCCTAAAATCGGCCTGCCATCCCCTGCCGTCCTTGAAAACCCGTCCCCTCGTCCCCTCATCCCCCCGTCCCCCAAACTCGTGGAACCTTGCATCTAGGTATACAACTACAATCTTGAACATCAATCCTTTAAAGGCAAAGTCTATTGCTCTTTGAAAAGTAACACCTACATTCATTAGTCCAAAAGACATCCTTAAATATTCAAATGTGTCCCAGGGCATAGTGAATGTTGCCTTGTGTCTATCTTCTGAATTTATGTGAATTTGATTATACCCTAAAAATACATCTAACAGAGACAATCTGGTTGAGCAAACTATTGATTGCAATAATTTTTCCATGTTGGGTAAGGGGTAATTATCTTTTAATTAACTCTTGTTTAAATTTCTAAAATCTACACAAAGTCTAATATCCCCATTATTTTTTCTGACTAGTACTAAGTTGCATATTTAGGAAGAAAATCTTACCTTTCTGATTATTTTGGAATCCAGTAGCTTTTGTACCTCCTTTTGCATTATTGGGTGTAGAGTTGGATTTTATTTCCCCCATTTCTGTTTAAATGGCTTGGAATATTCTTTTAGGAGTATTATGTGTGTCATTACATCTGTTTTGAATGTTTTTAGATCTTCATAAGTCCAGACAAAATATTCTTTGTTATTTTTCAAGAAACTGATATATCGAGCCTTTTCTTTAGTAGGTAAAGCCATGTCTACTTTCACTATTCTATGTTCTTTCATTGAACCAATGTTGATATCTTCAGATATTACTTCTCTACATAAAGACTTATAAGCTTTGCCAAAATCATCAAATAGACTTTCTAGAGAAACTAATCCTTTGTGTATTTTATTAGTTTTCAACTGGATTACTTCTACTGGCTATTCTATTTGGTCTTTTAGCTTTTCTTCATCTTTTTCATCATAGATTACATCTGCATATTGATTTTGCAGAGTCATAAAATCTTTAATATCTATGTCATCCTAAAATATCTATAGATATACTATGTTATATGGCATAAATGGTTTATAAACTGAAATAGTTGGGAATCTGTCCATATATTTTGTAGTTATATTTGGGTGATCTAGACCCGAGGCATTTACAACTAAAATATTTGTGACATGATTTTGTTCTCTAAGAATATATGAGATATTGAAAGCTAAAAATTTATCAATTTCTTCCAACACTGCATTTCTATATTGCTTAAGCCTAGGATGTTTAGTCTGATATTTACCTATGATCTATAGTATAATAAACTCTGCATCCCCTGTTACAGTCAAGTAGTCATTGCCTAGCTCTTTTGCTTTCCTTAGCCCTAGTAGTAAAGCTTCGTACTCAACTACATTGTTTGTGCAAGGAAATTGCAGTCTGTAAGGAATACCAAGGTAGTTTTCTTTAATATCAGTTAAATTTACACCTGCACCTACTCTAGACTATGATTTAGCTCCATAAAAAGACATGGTCTATATTTCTTGAGTCAAAACTCTATCTGATTCAGCATCTACTATTTTCATAACTTCTGGATCCATGTTCTTTGCTTTTGGTACTTCCACCAAGAATGGGTTGTGCCAAATTGAATAAACTCCCATCCATTTTTCTTCCATAGAGTTCACTAAGTTAATCATGGTATCATATGTTTGAAATAACTCTACGAAGTGTTTTTTGAATGGTTCCCTTCTCAAAATTATATTCTCCTTATTTGATATTGGGATTGTAGCATAGGACCAGTCCAATTGAATTGAACCTCCTAGTTGTTTTGCCCAAGTCTACTGAGTAATAGTGATAATAATGGGTCAACGTCAACTACTACAACATCCATGACTATGCTCTTTTTAGGGTGTTGATCCAAGAAAACCAACAATCCAGTTAGTACCCCTACACAAGGAATTTTCCTGCTATCCATTACTGAAACAGGGGCAAAATATCTAGTATAGATTAATCCCATTTGATCAACTATTAGCTTAGGCATGATATTATGTGAAGCTCCACTATCTAGCATGCAATTATGAATCACATATCTTTCCCCTTCATCTGAATTATACCTTAATGATACATATAAAGGTCTGAAAGAGGATGGTGATCTTGTATCATGTTGATTTTATCTAGCAAAATGGCAAGTTGGGTCTTATTTTTGTTCTACTAATCCAAATGCTCTGCAGACTTGTTCTCTATACTGTTGAACTTTCATAAGTTCTCCAAATGTGATATTAACCTTTTGTTTACTGAGTTATGACCTATTATCAAATTCTATCTTCTTTATATCCAGTGGTTTATTACTTTCTTCTTTGGGAATCTCTTCCTTTGATTCTATTACTTCAGGAGTAATATTTTTAAGGTTCCTATCAGTTTTTCTTTACTAATATTTTTATTGGTGAAAGTTTGTTTTCTTGTTTCACTTGTAGAGGCTTTCTCTGTCCTTTCAGGGACTATTCTATTCCTTAATTTTTTTTTTTTTTTTGAAAAAATGAAAAACTTGTATTAAAACAAGAACCAGATACAAGCGGGAGAGAACACATCCCGAGCCAGAGCCACAAGCAAAACAACAGGGAAGGCGCACCAAGGCAAGGCAAAGAACCGCAAGGCACAGAGAACGGAAGGCACGAAACAGCAACAGGTCGCGAAACCGCGACATGTCGCGAAATCGCAACAGGAAAACCCAACACGGCCACGAAGGCACCAACAGGCGCGAAAACGCGACATGTCGCGAAATCGCGACATGTCGTGAAATCGCGACAGGAAAGGCCCCCGACAGCCACCCGCAGAAAGCGTCGCGACATCGCGACAGAAAAGGAAAGCAACTAACAAGCCTCAACAAGGTCGCGAAATCGCGACGGAAAACCACCCAGTCGCAAAGGAGCCAAACATGCCGCGAAATCGCGCAAGAAAAACGCCAGAGACCAGGAGGGCACAACCTGTCGCGAAATCGCGACAAAAACCAGCACAAAGAAGCATCAACACAACAGGTCGCGAAATCGCGACAGTTAACCACCCAGACGCCAGGAAGGCAGGACCTGTCGCGATATCGCAACATGTCGAGGAATCGCGAGGCGCGAAAACGCGACATGTCGCGATATCGCGACATGTCGCGAAATCGCAACAAGACGCGGGATCGCATCACGCGATAACGCGACATGTCACGAAAGCGCAACATGTCGCGGAATCGCGACCCGCGATAACGAGACATGTCGCGAAAGCGCAACATGTCACGGAATCGTGACCCGCGATAACGTGACATGTCGCGATATCGCGACAGAAACCAGCCGGATACTACAAAGACTCAACCTGTCGCGATATCGCGACAGAAGCCAACCAACAGCCGCGACAGGGCAAAATGTCGTGAAATCGCGACAGAAAGGACCCTTAGCAAAAAAAATTTTGCACATTATTTCAGGAATTGATCAAGGCCTTGTCTGATCTCGACATTCTCCACAGGCAAATTGCTATGCAGATGAATCCCAACCTCTCTCTCAGCACCCAACTTAGCAAGGAAATCGGCCGCTTTATTAAGAGATCTACTAGCATAAACAGGAATCACATCCTCAATTTCTTTCCAAAGCTCTAAAATTTGGGCAACCAAAATCTGGAGCCTCCAAGCTTTTAAGGCAAAGTTCCGCATGCAATCAAGAGCACCAACCAAGATTTGAGAATCAGACTCAATGATTATCTTTCTATGGCCATGCTTGACGGCCCGTATGGAAGCAGATTTAATAGCAAAGGCCTCAGCTTCATTGTTAGTGGCATATCCCAGACCTTGCAATTCCCAATATAGCACAGTCCCAGCATGATCACGGCAAATAACACCACTGCCAGCATTGCCCGGATTACCTTTAGCAGCTCCATCAGTATTGATTTTGACCCAGCCTTCTGGGGGAGGTTTCCAACCACTTCTTACCTGTCTCTCCAGATCAGCACCTCTCCCACTCAAAGACCTAGAAGCAGGCTGGTTTTCCTTCTCAACATAGATAGCAACGGTTTCCACAACTTTGCTCCAAATGATCTGCCAAATCCCCTCCACCGAAGAGAAGGTTTCACGAAAAATACGAGCATTTCTTTCCAACCAAACCTGCCACCAAATAAAGAGGAAACCGATCTCCCAGCCAGTACGAAGAGATTTAGAAATAAATCTACCTCTCTTCCAGCTTTCCCATAAATTGGTCCGGGACAGATCTCCAAGCACCTGAAGTTTAAAGTGGGAGAACCAACGTTGCCAAATCTGCTGTGTGAAAGAGCAATCAAACAGAAGATGGTTCACAGTTTCCTCATTCCTATAACATAAGACGCACTGGGAAGGACCAATGATGCCTCTAATTCTAAGGTTGTCAAAGGTCAAAATACCATTATGCATCAGTTTCCAAGCAAAGAAGTTCACTTTCGGCCAGCTCTTGGGATGCCAAATCTTCCTCCATTCATGAACAGGAAAAGAGTGTGGGGGGGGCTCAGGTAGGATCGAAGCATAGCCCTCCTTCACAGAATAAACCCCAAGGTTCCCAAAGCCCCAAGCAAGCTCATCCTCCTCATCACTCCCAGATAGAAACCTTTCAGCCAAAAGTTTTTCTAGAGTTGGGGCCTGCTCCGGGGGGATTGGAATAGGCCATTCACCCAGCCGCTTAAATTTTTTAACCTTATATTCCCCCAGAGGGCTGGTAGTAAAGTAGGACTGAATATGAATCCAGCCTTTGTCTTCAAGAGCTATTTTTAGCGGAAGCAGATCGGGAAACACTGCAAGAATAGGAGGATGCTGATCCCAAGAGTCAGTCCGTAACCGGACCTTCTCCCCTCTCCCAACTTTCCGAACAATTGATCTTTGATAATGCAAGAACCAAGCTTGAGCGTCCGCCACACAAGAGAACCATTACCTTCCGGAGGACAGCGGCCCAAGTCATTGGGAGGAACAAGACTCCAAGTATTTACTAGAAAGGATTCTCGTCGCAGAGAGACGAAGGCTGAGAAATCCACCTCCAGTACAATTTCCCGGCCAGGGCCCGATTGTTAAACTTGGAGCTTCTCAAGCCCAGATCCCACCTTTTTCCTTGGGCTGGGTGACCTTATCCCAACCAACCAAGGCCCATTTCCTCTCTCCATTGGCACCTTCCCAAAGAAAACTTCTAGCCGCTTTGTCCAACTCTTTCCATATTGAGGGAGGGGCGGCCAGAATTGAAAATTTGTAAATAGGCATAGCCTGAATAACAGACTTCAGAAAAGTTAATCGGCCCCCATAGCTTAACCATCTATGGGACCAATGATTCATTCTCTCTTTGATGCCATCAAGCAGGTCCTTCCAGAAATCAGCTGTCAGTTTTTTAAAGTGCAGGGGAACCCCCAAATAAACAACAGGAAGGGAGGTCCGAGTGAAGCCCAGAATCTCCATAACTCTCTCTTGCGACCTTTGATCAAGGTTGAAGAAGACCACTTTTGATTTTAAATCATTGATGGCTTGATTAGAAGCCCGAAGGTAGACGTTAAGAGTATCTTTGATTCCTCTTGCTTCTCTGAGACTGGCAACTCCCACCAAGCCCGTATCATCCACAAACTGTAAATGAGTCAAAACTTCGGCTCCAATTTTAATTCCTGTAATCTGTCCTTGACGTCTTCTTCTCAGGAAGAGTCTGCCAAGACCTTCAGCCAAGATGAGAAAGAGATAAGGAGAGCAGGGATCTCCTTGACGGAGACCCCGAGAGGCTCCAAAAGGTGGCGAGGGAAGCCCCTTAATTAAAACAGAGTATGAAGGCGTAGAGATACAGCTCATGACCCAGGCAATCCAGTCCTGAGAAAAACCAAAGGCTGCCAACATCTTGACCAAGAAACCCCACTCTACTCGTCATAAGCCTTAGACATATCCAATTTGATGAACATTCCTTTATTTCCTGAATTATGCATAGAATGGATAGCCTCCTGATCCAAGATCACTCCATCCAAGATCTGTCTTCCTTCAACAAAACCCCCTTGCTCAGGGGAAATTAACTTTTGAAGGAGGGGTTTTAGTCTTTCAGCCATAAGTTTAGAAATAATTTTATAGATCACATTACATAGAGCAATAGGTCTGAAATCAGAAATGAGAGCCCCCCCTCTCCTTTCGGAATTAAAGAGATAAAGGTATGATTTAGAGCCTTGAGCATTCTTTTGTTAATTCGGGATTCCTCAATGACAGCCAACACGTCCTCCTCCAGGATGTCCCAGAAGGCCTGAAAGAACTCAATAGGGAAACCGTCCGGGCCAGGCGACTTTCCTGTGCACATCCCAAAGACAACCTTCTTGAGTTCATCACGATCTATGGGCTTAAGAAGGGACTGATTCTCTTCATGAGAAATAATAGAGGGAATTCCGTCAATGACTTCATTTTGTGCTTCCACATCATGCTGCAGACTTTCCTTGAAGAGGTTTGAGAAGTACTCCATAGAAATGGAGTGCATGTCAGGAAGAGTGTCAAAGGAATTTCCAAACTCATCTTGGAGGAGCTCCATGTTATTCAATTGCCTTCTAGCACAGGCAGAACGATGAAAAAATTTAGTATTTCTGTCTCCTTCTAATAGCCAAGTATTTCTGGCTCTCTGTCTCCAGTAGATCTCTTCTTGATTATCAATGTCCTCAACTGCTTTGCGTAAGGCGTCATCCTCAAATTTAAGATGCTCGTAAATAATTCCTTCTCTCGAATTGTTTTTGCACCTCATTCCATCTATCCAAAGAAGGGGGCCCGTTGGAACCGGAAATCAGATTTGTTAGTTTGCTTCCACTGTTTCGCTTTACTCTTAACATAGAGAAGTCGTTTGTGAATTTTGAACATAGTCTGTTCCAAAAGGGGGACGGCCTTCTTTCCACCACTCGTGGAATTTTCCTTCGTAGGTCCTCTTTTTGCAACCAAAAATTTTCAAATTTAAAAGGTTTGTAATACTTTCCCGACATGGTCCCTCCCTCCAAAGAAAATGGGAGAGTGATCGTAAACCGGGCCCTCCAAGATCTAAAATTTGATATTCCATCTAACATAAGCTTCCTCCGAGACCAAAACCTGTCAAGCTTAACCCTCCTATTGTATGGCTCTCTTCTCTTATTAGTCCATGTAAAGTTTGTACCAGGACCTTTGATGTCAACAAGGTTAAAGGCCCGAACGTGGGCAATAAATGCACCTATCCCTCGTATCCGTAACAGTGGATGCCACCTTCCCGATCTCTAGCGGATAATTTAGCATTGAAATCCCCAGCTAAAATCCAATCAAGATCTTCCTGGAGGACCTCATGTTTTGAACAACTTTCCATTGAGACCGCTGACCTTCGGTATTCTGTACCCCATAAAAATTTGTAATTAAGACTTGTTCAGCTGTAACTATATTCTTGAAAAGAGATGTTAGGACCCCTCTCCAGGCTATATGATCTACTGCTATCCATGCCAAAGGATTCCAAAGAGTAGCAATCCCTCCCGAGGCACCAAGAGCAACCACTGCCATATGGCCAGCACCCCTCCAGATTCGGCCAACAGATTTACTCATGAGGTCTAATGACATTTTTGTTTCCCGAATGAGCAGGAAGTCTGTTTTACTTCTTTCTAAAAGTCTTTGAACAGCAGATTGATGGGTTCTACTCGTTTAAACCCCTCACATTCCAAGATTGTACAATCATTGGAAACCTTGGGAGCAATACGAATCAATTGTTCTTGCCAGTCCTCCATTGATTAGCTTATCCCCTTGCACTCGCGATTAGATCCTTATTGGATTTCCCCGCCCACCCCTTGGGAATTACTATTTTTCGATCTCTTCTCCACTTGTGAAATTCCAAGAGCTGGTCTTTCTCTCGAGCTTTTCTCGCAATTCCCATAGAAACATCTTTGATAACGGGTCGGGTCGGGGCGTGGATAACCAGTGGTCCCAAGGTTTTCATGGTGCAAAGACTCGGAGGAATCAAAAGCCTCGTTCAAGGACAGGGGTTGAGGAAGGAGGAGCATGAGTTGGGATAAAATTGTCCTCAAGGATCCCATCTGCTCCATCCATAGGTTGGTCTTCTTGATCCACAAGAGATTTGAAGATTTCATACCGATTTGTTGGCTTGGGGAGAGCTTGCTCCTTACCATTTCTCTTTTTGTTTCTTCTCCTCTTCTGCTGTTCAAAGCCATCATTCTGGCCCTCAGACCCAGTGGGAATGACAGATGGTTCCTTGGCCGAAGTGGACTTACCTCCTCGGGAGCGATTTGACATTCCCTGTGTAGCATCCACATTGGAGCTCAAGATATTTGGACAAAACCTTGCCAAATGGCCATGCAAATGGCAGACTCTACAACGGAAAGGTAGGGCTTCATAGTCTATCTGTTGTACCCAAGAATGTCCTGCTAGCTCCAATTCCATCTCAGCTGGTAGCGATTGACTAATATCCAATTCTACACAAATTCTTGCATAAACGGCAGTATTTCCTTCAATGGTATCCTTAGAGACTCCCAAAAATCTACCTAGAGAGTTGCCTATCAATTCAAGAATCCGCTCACCCCAAAACTCCATCGGGAGCGCGTACAGCCGGATCCAAACCGGGACAGACCATGGGTTCAATGCGAGGATCAAAACCCGCTCTCCATGGCTCGGACAAATAACCCTGCCGGCCATGGCTCCTCTTCTCTCGATTCAAATGCTCTGTTTCTATCCATTAGGGAAGAAAAACTAATAATGAAATACCCATTGCTAATGGGCCATAAGGAGTACTCACCGATTGGCTCCCAGTTTTGTCTCACCCAGGAATGCAAAAAGTGCAGGGTGGGTCGAATGCCCATGAACTTGCAAATCAGATCATGCGTGGTCCGGTAGTTTATCGTGTCTTCAACCAGCTCTGGTTCGATGACAATTTTCGGTCTTACTGTAGATTGCGGGAGACAACCATTTATTCTGTGCCCAGGAGAGCCCTTGCCCGCATTCTTGGCTAGTAGATGGGAGGCACTACGTTGAGCTTCAGCAGAGGAAGACGCAGGAGTCTCTCGAAGAATCTCCGCATAAGAGGTATTTTTTCCTTCGCGAGAACCAGGAAGAGACCCCATTGGGCCCTCCCAGGAAACCGAAAGATCCTTGTCCAGAGGCCTGCAACAGACCCCACACACGCTGAAGGAGGTTTCCGAACTGAAACCCTGGAGCCACGGCCGTCGACAGTGCAGAGGAATTCCCGCCAAAGCGCCCGACAACAGTTTTTTCCCCAAGTCAATAATACTCAAGAACTCCATTCTATTCCTTAAATTTAGAACATGGGTTACCTCTAATTATTCAACCTCTTGAGTAGTGGGGATTAATTTTCCTTGCTTCATCTTATCATTTCTTGACTCATGTGATTTCTGCAAGATTTTAGTTCCTTCAGTTACTAAAATTTGAGGATGATGATTTGAAGCATACTTGTCCATATCTTCTTCAAACAACCTTTCTTTGGATTCATCTTCAATAGACCAACAAGCATTGATTCTTATATCCTCTTCTGATTCTGCATGCATATCTACATTACGTTGATCACTTAGGTGAATTCCACATGCATCAGGGTTATGGGGTAGAGCAAACATAGGGAAATCCCTCTGCTACATTAGCATATGGTATAGGGTTAGGAATATTATTATGATCCCTATCAGAATCTCTATTTTTCCAATTACTGTTCTCATTACCTCTATTCCAATTTCCTTATTCAAAACCATTGTTATTTCCCAATTCTTATTGTATTTTTTCTTAAAAGGAGGATGGTTTTCAACATGTGGTCGCTCTGTTTGTGAATATTGACTGTTATTTACATTTCTTTCAATTCTTGCTAACCCGTTGTTCACCTTATTGAACATCTCAATCATTTGAATGGTCAATTTCTCCATTGGATCAATTTCAATTCTTCTTTGTATATAAAATGCCACCCTTTTAGGTTTTCTCTCAGGTAGGTTGACTTCTAGAGAATAGGGCTTCATATTACCACTGTCAAGCATATTTCTTTCTATATCCATTACTTTTTCCATACAACCATCAATGGTAGTGGATTGTTCTTGCCTTAAATCATAGTTAAAATATATTTGAAATTATTCTTATAAAAAAAAATAGACTAAATATCACTAGGTCTAAGGTTGGCAGGGATTTTGTTCCTAGTATTTGAAAATCTTATGTTGAAATCACTAACAACCTCATTTTATTTTTTCTTCATAGTGGCTAGCTCAGTTAATAGTGATTGTTCATTTTTCCTTTCACCATATTTCTTTAGAAACATAGCTTCCATTTTGGTGAAGTTTGGGATATCATTGTTAGGAAGGGAATTAAACCACTCTCTAGCATCTTTTTCTAAAGTCTATAAAAATAGTCTTAATACTACATCTTCATGTTCAACTTCCAGACTATCCATTGCATACAAGAAACTTTTGATATGATATTCTCTAGTTACTGCACTATTTCCTAAAAATTTAGGGAGGTATTTGTGAGCTTTACTGGGTAAGGCATTTAAATTGACGGGTAATACAAAAGGCCTATATTTGTTAGTTCTCCATAAATGAACATTAACTTGGGCCATTGCTACTATAGGATTCAGATTCACAACAGTAACACTTACAGGAATGTGAGGCTGAGTAATATGAATATGATCTAATGGATTATTTACCTCAGTATTACTATTATAATAATAATCACATATATCTTCTATAACAGAATTTAAATGTTCATCTATAGTAATAATATTCTAATTTCTATTTATATATTTTTTACTGCTAGAATTTGATCTACTATTATAAACAATACTCTTGAAAAGTGGAGTTTTCTAGGTATGTATAAATACCTCTAAATTCTCGAGTTCTAGAAATAGCTCCTTACCACTTCTCTTGGTGTTCGCCAACACATTTTGTTCTCTCCTTTTTTATTTTTTCCTTTTGGGTTTGTCTAGCAGAGTCGCTAGCATCGGGGTGCAGAAAGAACAACATATGCTTTTATCAAGAATGCTTGATATTACCACTCATCCTCATAGGATTCGGTTCTTGGGATAATTCAAGAAAATCAAGAAACCAAATTTTCAAGAAGATCAAGAAAAAGAATTTTCAAGAAGATCAAGAAAAATAATTTTCAAGAAGATCAAGAAACGTAAAGAAAATCAAATTGAAAAACACGGGTAAAATAAAGAATGTAGAAAATGTAAAAATTAAAACAAACATTCTTTATTCTAACTAGCCACCCATTGATTAAAAATAATGTCGTTCGGAGAAATTTTTTTAAGAAGATAATTAAATATTTCTATCAAGTCCTCCCTGAAAATGGTGCCAAAAAATTGTTGGCGTTAGTTTGATGGGTTAAAGCACAAAAAATATCATTGGGAAACAAACTAAAAATATATGTATTTAACATATAAGTCCATTCCCTGACAATGGTGCCAAAAATGTTGGAACTGATTCTTGCATCCATAGGATTCGATTGTCACGTTGCAAAAATCCATTTGAAACCAATGAGCTATTATAGGCTATGGTCAACCTGCCTCTTCATTCTATTAAACACGACTATTGCTAAAGAAAAATTGCATAACGGGTAAGGAAAACCCAACGGCAATTCTATGATAAAATGTTGATTACATGCTCTAGATTAATATAACACTATAAGTATTAAAATTACAAAGCAAGAAAATAACCATTTGTTATGCCTTATGTATACCGATACCTAGATTCATTAGGTTGTTATAGCAATTTAACAACAATTATAATATGAACAAAGAGAACGGGGAAAAAGAAATTGGTGTTCATAGATATATTCAAATATTGTAATAAAACTAAGAGTTAACCAATGAAAGAAACATATATAATGCATTCAAATAATGTAATCCATTATACAGTGACACACAGAGCTGAGACAAAGATATGACAAGAATAAAACTTAGAATTGTATTGATTTCATAAAATATTACATGCAGAGTGGGCAGGATGCCTTTTAACTCTATTTTTCTCAAATAAATACATCAATACAATGAAGAGAACTTTGTTCAAATAATTTAACAGGTCTCTCCTCCTCTCCTTGTTTCAATATGGTAATAATTGAGTCTCTGAATCCTAGTATTAATAGGACAGGAAATAATCTCAGTTTCTTGAGCACTTTCCTATCAAAATCTTGCATAGAAAAGTGAAGAATAAGAAATGAGAAAGGAAAAATAGACACAGAAGGGGATACAATAGCACAACTAACAGGGCACTCAAGTATACCTCTTAATCTTCTTGTTGTGGTGTAGTGGTAAAATGCCCTAGGTGCTGGTAGAGGCCGACCTAGGTTCCATTCCCCTTGTCTCCATCTTGTAGATATATGGTATAGTTAGGAATGTCCTATGTTTTGGTAGAGGCCAACAAGGCTCCATTTCTCCTATGCCCAACATGTTGAAAGTGGCACCTCGAAAGGGGTGTTTTCCACTATAAATTAGTTTATCTGCTTGTTGTGGTGCAGTGGTAAATGCCTTGGGTGCTGGTAGAGGCCGACCCAGGTTCCATTCCCCTTGTCTCCATCCTACAGATATATGGTATAGTTAGGAATATCCTATGTGCTGGTAGAGGCCGACAAGACTCCATTCCTCCTATGCCCAACTTGTTGAAAGTGGCACCACGAAAGGGGTGTTATCCACTATAAATTAGTTTTTACCCAGGTGTTGTAGGTGAGTTGGAGAGGAGAGGGCAATCCTCCAAGGGAGCTCCCAGGTTCGAATCTTCACCCTACCAAAAAGCTGAATTGGGTACCCAAAATCCAATTGATAATGTTGGTGCGGGCAGGGCTGGGTGTGACCCCCGGGTGGCTTTGACGGTGTAGAACCCCCTGTTCGTGGTCTCTTAGACCAAGGTGGCCCCGCAAGGGGTTTTTTTCTTAAAAAAAAAATTATACCTCTTAGAAAAAATGTTATTCTCTAATTGCTTGATGTAGAATCTAAACCTATCTGCTTCCTTTTATAGCTATTGGTTCTTGATTCTATTATTTTTGGTTCATTTCTAGCTCCACACTTGTCATCATCTAATTTACCTTTAAAAATTAGTACAGCTGGTTTCCACCTTCTCCTTTTGCTTGTATTGTATACTTTGCTAGGACTTTTTAATTTGACTATTCTTATTAGCCAGTTATCTCAGTTTCTGATGAATATTTTCCCTTTGTACTTCTATATCCTCTGGTTGAATTCCTACTTTTGAACTATACCCTATTTTAGTGCTCTTTATTTCTTCTCTCGAAGGTGTGTTTATCTTCAATTGTAGACCATGTACTCTGGTTTTCTTCATTTTTTTGATCTACTGAAGTTTTCTGATCTACTTTTCATTAATCAAGAATGTAGCCTGTCTGGCCATCTTTTTATCATCACTAGGTTCACAATCAAACTCCTTTATCTTGTTCATGACCATATATTCTATGGTAGAAGCCTCTTTGGAATTTCTCTAATGATAGTCCATGGGATTTAGTTTGATCATCTAAACATTCCTTTCCTTAGTTACTATCTAAATTTGCAGTCTGCTATTAAGATTTCAATTGTACTATGGTATAATCTGGTATCAATGTCATTACTGACTATGTGTTTATGAGGATAAAAATAGTTCATCTTGTGATGCGCGTGTCATCGAATTTACTTTGGATGAAGCACTTCCATTAGATCCTTTAAACCTATAGGAATATTAGCTAGGGACAAAAAAATAAATGTATTCGATGTTATTTTGACCTTAGAAAACATGCTTAAAATAAACACTCTTATTTTCCTTGCAGTTTTGAACATGCACATCCATAGATTTTTCTTTGAGGTGAGTGCTTCCGTTAGATCACGTGAACCTGCATGAGGGTTAGTTCAAAGTATACTGCACATATATATGAAAATTAATATTCAGATTTTAGGCTCAGTTAATTCATTTAAATCTTCCGTAACTTAGGCCCTCGATGAAATTCAAATTAAAACAATCATTAATTCAATAATTCATGTCCAAACCTTAGACAAATTAAACCTTTAAAATGGCTTCATGTAAAAAGTTTATTTATCCTTTTAAAATTTGTTTCTATTATCTCCATGGATAACATATCAGAAGTAATTTAGTCATTGAATAATATTTTAAATCCTTTAAATTTTATTTAACCTGTCTTAGACCATATAAGTCTTACACATTAAAAATTGATCACCCCTATGGGTGCTTCTCATTATATTTGTTCAGGATGGTGCACGCTTGTCGAGATTTATCAAGCTGCACATTGACTAGTCTAAATGTGGAAAATTTATAACGTATTAATCCCTAATTAATCTTGATTGTCTCAAAATTGATCAATGGTTAATCAAAAATTAAGATGCGCAAGAGAAAACACTTTACCAGTTAAAATTCGAGTATCTTGACGAGTACTTACCATTAAATCAATTTCATCTTGCACACTATCATTGAGATCCTAAAACCTGCATGGTCATTAGCCCAATGATATATATGTAAATGCATATTTAATTAAATTGACCTTAAAATTTAGGCCGAAAACCTTAGGCTAACAATAAGCCGATTAAAACCACTTAGGCCCAAAGTCTTATAATTCTTAGCGCAATATTATTATTAATTAATGCATTAATCCCATTCATAATCCATATTTATTAAAATTGATCGATGATTAAAAACCTTTAATAGTTTTTGATTAAACCACAAGTATTTTAAATTCTGATTACTTCCCCACACGTTTACCATTGGATTTGAATGGATATGAACGCATCCATTGGATCTATCAGAATATGCTTGTCATTTTCCTTTGCTCGTATTTGACTTTGACTTACCCACTGTCGTTATATTCCTCAAATCTCAATGAAGCACTACCATCAAATTCTCATTAGTCGATTCATCATTTAAATATTTGATTCACTCGCTACCGTCGGATCTCCTGAGGAGGATTAGCGCAACCATCGATGTCTAAGGACCTGCATGTTTGTTAATCCACCTATATCTGATTAATTGGGTTAATCATTTTTATAATGGTTGAAAACCCTTGGTTAGTGATGATTAGACCCAAAGATAATATAGTGCTTTAAAGATAACATAAGCCTCTTATCTCGATTAATCTAGTAATTAAAACCTTAATAACACATCTTTGAACATAGGTGTTCTTATAATAGGATCATATCCCCATGCATCCACCGTTAGATCATACCATGGTGGAGCGCGACCATCAGATTATTTCATATATACACAAATTTTAGCAAAGGAAAGGGGGAAAGTCACCCGTGCATCAAATTAATTAACCTTTTGACAAAAGAAACTTATTTAGACTAACCTTTGATCACTTTTAATCATGTGTACCATTGGATATGAGTGGATATGAGCACTGCTGTCAGATATTCATGGTATTTAATACCTTTGTTTGAACTTGATTCCTTCACTGCCATTGATCTTCTAGCAGAGTCTAGCACTGTCGTTAGATATTTTGCAAGCTGCATAGTTGTTAGTCAAAAGGGGCGCATATTTAGATATTACTAATCCTAGTTTAAGCTGAAAGGGGGCGATTAGTGATGTATTATACCCTTACTAATATGTAATTAATTTGGGCTTTACTTTGTTTCTCCCAACAACTTACCATCTATGCTTTTGGCACAGCCATTGGATCTTCGATTGATATTGACGTAGTCAAATATCTTGATCAATCTATAGGTTAGTTACCAAGGAGTACATGACTTTAACTTTGATTAAGTTGGAAGGGGATGATTATACCATGTATTATACCCTCGCTAATCCTTTTTATCTGGTTTAATTAATCTCACAGGGTTTTTACCTTTTTAATGCATATTATATGAGTGCACCATCATTGGATTAGATCTAGATCGGGCGTTATCGTCCGATCTACCAGTCAGATATTTAATTTGAAGATTTGACCCATATTTTACTCATTAATTATTTGACTCTTGATAAGCACGTGTCCGTCGAATTTGGCTTGGCTCAAACGCATCTGTACAGATTGACAGAGTTGCATGGTCTTTATTAATATTAATCATTTTCGACCTTAGGTTATGATATTTTTAAACCATTAACTTTTGGACTTAACCTTTGATCAATTTATTTAAAGCACTGTCGTACGATTAAACCATATTTGAGTGTGGTCTTTGGATTAAATCTAAGGTGCTCGATTTTCAAAAAGGGTGCATACCCTTAGGCTTTAATAAAAAAAAATTTGACCTTGGTTATGCTTTTCGGGCTTTAGTTTAAATTTTCTACTTATTTTAAAATACCTTAGGATTTTGAAATATTTACCATTTGATTTAGGCCCAAGGGGATTTTATTTCACGAGGTTCAAAGCTAGGATTTTAAGCATTTGATTAATAATATCTTGTCCTATCCAATTTTGATATATTTGAGCATTCATTAAAAAATACACACATTATTAACAACCAACGACTAGTATTTATACAAAAAACTCATAAGAAATTAAATTCTATCAATTAAATGCAAAAGGACCAGCAATGCTTGCTTACTTTGATGAAACCAAAAATTTAAATTTAGGGGTTTCAAATTTTGAGTCAAATTTGGCTCCAATAGGTATCTATGGTACAATGTAAATATTAGAATAGGGTTTGAGTCTATAGTTTAGGAGTGAGATTTATATTTTACTTTATGTAAGTGTCTATGTGTAGGCTATGCACAAGTGTCATGTAAGTGTGCAAGTGTGTAATGAGATAAATTATACAAGTGTTATGAAATTAAGTGTGCAAATATGTAATGTAAGAATGTGTATAAGTGTCATGTATTAGGTGTACATGTAAAAGTGCAAGTGTCATGTAGAAGTGTGTAAGTGTCATAGAGATAATATTTATACATCTTATCTCCCTTCTCAAGTGTTATTAGATAGGTTTCATAATTCTTGGACAAATTATGTTGTGATAGAGTTGAAATAGTCAATCATATATTCTAGTCTGAAAGGATAGACTAATTTGTTTGGAGTTGATTTAAAATAAATTGTCCAATCATGTTTAGTAGAAAGTTGAGACATAAATAAATCTTCTTAGGTTACTACAATGAATTTAACAATGTCTAAATCTATTCATCAGTTGGTTTTAACCTATATTTGGTTTAGAATACACTAAAAAGTTTTCCATGATAATAAGCTTTCCTTGTCAATAGGAGCTCTTTGATATTAATAACTCATTATAGTTAATTATTTGACTATATAAGAATTTTAAGAAGTCAATTAGAATAAAGAATCAAAGTGCAAGTTCTAGACCATAATCGACTACATTTTTCTCAAAATTGAGGATCAATAATTCAAAAGTTAATAAAATTAAAGAGCTCTTTTTTTTCCAAATTGGACTTTGTGTATACAAATTGGTGAGAATTAGAGTCTAGTATTATGAGGTCTTAAAGAAGATAAGGAAATTTGGTTTGGGTAAAAATTAAATTACTTTGAGACAAGGATATTATGGAGGGTCTTTGACTTGGCATATAGTATCAAGAGCACTAGCTTTCTCATTTTCATAGGGTATCAGATCCATGATGTCTCACCTTAAGGATAAGGGCAGTTGTGAGCCTAGTATAAGGATTGATGAGTTTAGTTTGAAAACACCTATGTTTTCCCTAAGAATTTCCTTAACTCCTTAACCTAAATTTATCACTATCATAATGTATGTGATGCTAAGCAAAAACATAATTCTCACTGTTTTAAAAAATGTTCTTGTATCTCCAACTATGTATATTCCTAGTTGTGTTTGTAATTGCAATTGTTCATATTGATAGTTGTGCTTGTAATTATAGTTATACATATTCCTAGTTGTACTTGGAAATATAGGATAAAATCAATTTATTCTAGTGAGTGTGGTTGTAGAGGGGGAAAACTGCCCTACCGCGTATAATTCCTAAAAAGGCTAGATTCGTGAAAGATAGAAAGCCTTATGAGGTGAACCATGAGGTTATGTTATTCTCTACAATCGGTTCTAGGGGGAAGGTTTCACCAAGAATGGTTTTAGGAATCGCTCCAAGTCATTAGGATTCTAGTATGTTTGATGTATTCAATTTTTAAGTAATCACCTAAGTTTGGTATTACTAGATATATGCTATAAAAGATAAAGGACAATGCAGAAATCAGAATTCAAGAATATAAGAGCTAACCTAATATGATTCTTTCTTTGAATGCTTGATAACCTAGGGTTTTATACAAAAAAAAATTAAAGCAAGGATACAAGATAAATGCACAATATTAACCCTAGATGAACACTATATACTTTTCACTCTTAGATGCCTAAGAATCAATACTCATATCATATCTTTAACCAATAAAATAATTAGGACACTTATCTAGACTAGTGGTTGACTTAGTTTTTTTGCATCTTGTACAATGATATCAAAAATGCCTATTTCTGCAAGACAAATTATGAAACACTTAAAAATAGGAATAGCATTAGGGGGCCTGCTTAGGTTGCTATACAAAAATGCTTGGAGGTGCAGCAGTCAAGCCCCTTAGGTCATTTTAGATGACCTTTGGAAATAAAAGCAAAAATTGACCTTTGGAGAATTAATCATAAAAAAACAATGCAACAACATAGAAATAGGAAACAAATTATGCTATCATGCCCTAAATGCAATTTAGAAAATACTCATGCAATCAAAATTTGACAAATGTCCCCTATTCAATCTTGGGTAAAATTGTGCCTTGTAGATAATAGGCGTGATAACACTACATGCATAGTTGCGCTCCATCAAAACGGGGCACAATCTCCCTTCTGTGAGAGAAAACTCTATTTTAGGGTTAGCAAAGTTGTGCCTCATTGAGATAGGGTGCAATTTCACTTTAGAGTCACAAAAAATAAAAGATAAATATAGAGTCCCCATCGTAAGCAGGTGCAATTTCTTTAAAAGGCTAAATAAATGCAAGGTAGGGGGAAAAGAGGCTTACCCTTGCCTAGGGTAAGGGTTAGGGACCTCTAAGGAATATTACCCACTAAAAGTGGGTCAATTTTCCATGACTACATTTTACCCCCTCTTTGATGCATTTAAGGCCAAGTAAATGCATCAAAGAAAGGATGTAAGCACACTCAATAGAAGAAGACAACAAGCAAAAATGGTATGGCCTGTTTAGAAGAAAGGGGTGGTGCAAAACAGTGTCATTCCAAACACTTTCTTGTTTTGCATGCAAGTCGAGGAATTAGGGACATTAATGCCTCTATAGTCTAGGGTGCCCCCTCGAGTTTTTATGAAGATGGCATATCTCATAAAAACTCAAAATAACTTATGCAGAAGAAGAAAGAGAGAGAAAGAATGAAAAATAGAGAAATCAAGGGTAACAAACAAAGCTTAAAAGGGTGAAAAGGGTAAAACCCTAATTCATTTTCACCATGCATACACAAAGAAAGAGCTCAGGGGATAAAAATAAATGACATTACTAGTTCATCGAGTAGTGGTTGCGAGGGGTGAATTCAGGGCACGAGAGCTGGTAAGTACCAAATTCTTCCCTCCTGATGCACATTTTTCTCTATTTTTCATGAATTTTTAGGGAAAAATAGGGAATTTCGTTAATTTAGACAACAAAACTTGCACTCAATCTAGGCATGATTTATGGCTTGACCATGATTTCACTCTGAATGGATCACTATGAAATCATGCCCAAATAAAACCAAGCACGATTTCATGAAATCATATCTCCTAAAATGGAGAATGCGATTTTGCATTGATGAAATCGCGCACCCTAAGAGTGGGAAGTGATTTCTCCAAAAACTAGAAAAAAGGAAAAAAGAAAAGCAAAAATAAAACACAGGAGGAAAAAGATGAAAAACAAGCAAATGAAAAGTGCGAATTACAAAATTATGATAAATATTTGTGTTTTGATTTGAAATTATGGTTTTTATTATTTTTATTTTAACTCATGAAACTGATTTAATTTTATTTTTTTGTGGATGCAACTAGGTATCATTGAGAGTTGAGAGTAGAGGGTAGGGGATCTGGCAGAAGATCTAGGTGCACTAGGACCAATGGAGATGCATTAGCTAGAGGTGATGGGGCTAGACCACCTGGTGAGGATGCCTCACATTGAGATAGATAGGTGTTGATAGCCCTACCAGAGAGGTGGTACTCGTAGTCCTCTACTTTTTTGTTACCCATAGGAGAGCTCACCATCACAATACATGATGTGTGATACATTTTATGGATTCATCCTAGAGGGATAATAGTTTACAGAGCACATGGATAGGTAGCCACACTATAGTGGTTCTTAGTATGGTTTACCCACTAGGTGTAAGAGAGAACCATATCAATCGATGATATAGTGGGCTACTATAGGGAAAATCCTCTGATCATCATGCTTTGTGGGGTTGTAGTTGGGCTTCTGATGTGCCATACCAGCAGGCATCACTTACTATAAGTGATGGTGGAAGTAGTGGAAAACATGCAGGATCAGAGGGTTTGATTTGCATGGGGTCCATTTGGGTTGGTTTGCTTATATAGGATGTTGTATAATATTGTGTATAAGTAGCGTATAGGATTGGTACATACAACATTACTCCATATGTGGTACTGGAAGCACATCATGGTACGAAGGCTGGAGGCACTACTAGGCCCATTTCCTAGCCCAGAGTGGCCAATAGCATTTAGGTGGTCGAGGTCCCTATAGAGGATCATGAGGGTCTATACAGGGAACCTACCACTAGCAAGGTGGGTGATTGATGAGCTTCAGGAGATGAAGATCATCTAGAGGCCATGCCAGCTTCATCCTAGGTGGGTGGAGGATAAGATATAGGTAGCCAAGATACGGAGGATCAGGTGGTTGAGGTCAAATAAGGGAGAGTCAGAGGTCTTTAGATTTTATTGAGTCCTCCAATGACATAGGATCTTATAGGGAGTCCTAAACCTAGGGGACTACTGGTACTAGAGGGTGAAACAAGACCTAGTAGGGGTGGGAGGTGAGCTAGACCTCACTATATGGACCGAGGAGTATATGGATGATCCTCCTTATATCGACCTAAGGGTAGATGACGTAGGAGTGGTTGTCAGGTACAAGCGATGGTATAAAGTTGTTCCCAAAAGGATCTCCCTGCCAGTATCGATACAAAAGTTCTAGGTGATGGACCCAAGCATGCAGTGAGCATTTTGAGAGGTAGATCACCAAGCCACAAAGAGGGAACAACAAACTTCCATTGATCTGAGATAGAGATCAGCTTGTGTTCGAATCTTGGTTGTAGAGGAGGTCATCCAGGCGACAAGGATAGAAAAGGGGAGGTGAGGTATGCCCCCATAGATAGGGAGGCCAAAAATTAGAGATCATAGATAGGACTTCATATTTGCAGTAGCGGCTAGCAAGAGCCAAGAGAGGAAGGAGATAGAGGAGCTATGAGCATAGGTAGCCTCTCTATAGAACCATATGGTCTAGGTCCAGGAGGAAAGGGCCAAGAGGCTAGTGGTGTGGTAAAATGAATAACACAAATGGAGCGAAAACAAAAATATTCATTAACCAAATATTAGCATAAGGGCTAATGTTAAATAGGAAATAAAATAGTATTCCCAACTTAATATCCTTAACCTACGCTAACAAACGCGTTGTAGGAGAAGTAGAGTTAGGTTAGGATTTGATAACCTAGGATATTTAGGAATTGACCTATCTACCATTAGATATTTAAAAACAATAAATATCTGCATGGTAATTAGTACAAAGTAAAATGTAATAGTCTACTAAACTAGTGCAATGCAATATACTAGCTTATTGTACCCTAACATCTCCCCTTTATTACATCACTTTGATATACAAAGTCTACTTCGAAATAACTCAAATTTGACACGTCCAAGTGCCTTTGTAAAGATATCAGCAACCTGTTCGACGGTGGGAATGTATTGGAGCTTGATCCTATGTTTAGGAACTTCATCACGAATGAAATGACAATATGTGTCAATATGCTTTGTGCGTTCATGATGGACTAGATTCTTGACCAAGTTAAAAACACCTAAGTTATTGTAAAACATGTGAATAGGAAGTTTCTTTGGTAGGCCCATGGTAGCCAAGATGCGACTTAACCATATCACTTCACACACAACTCCACGTGTAGCATGATATTTTGCCTCAGTTGAAGATAAAGCAACCACCTGTTGCTTTTTACTATGCCATGAGACAGGACTAGATCATACAGATCCTGATGTTGATTTTCTATCATCTAGGGATCCAGCATAGTCATAGTCAGTATAACTCTATAAGAATAATAAGTTATTCTTCTTATACTCTAGACCATAATCTACACTACCCTAAATTTAGTGAAGCACCCTCTTATTTGCTTTCCAGTGAGAGACCTTTGGTTTGTGCATGAACCGAGAAAAATAGTTTACAACATAAGTAATGTTTGGTCTAGTATTGGTCAAATAGATGAGGCTTCCAATCATATGTCGATATAGTGTGCCATCTACCTATGGTGAGTCATCATATCATGATAACTAAAGCCCTGATTCTATCAGTGTTGCTTTGGGCTTACAATCAGTCATACAGTTGAAGAACACAAGCTTATACTGAGAGGGGGGGTGAACAGTATAAGACCTCTTTTTACTTTTTCCATTATACTTCAAAACAGTAAAGCAATATACCCAAAGCAATATCAAAGCAATGCACAATATCATCCACAAAGTGACACCAACTTTAACATGGTTCACCCAGAATGGTTGGGCTACGTACACAAAACTTTTCTCTAAAAGTTATCTCAAAGTTCTTTGGGAATCCTTACCAATTACAATGTTTATGAGCCTCGGCCCAAAGGAGATACCTTCCCCCAATCAGAATTTATGAGCCTCTGCTCAAGGGAGATACCTTCCCCCAATAAAAATTTATGAGCCTCTACTCAAGAGAGATACCTTCCCCCAATCAAAATTTATGAGCCTCTGCTCAAAGGATATACCTTCCCCTCTGCTCTGGAAATGATCCCTCAGAAGATCAACTACCTCTACCTCTTGCCAGCATGTGGAACTCCTTTCCACCGAAGACCTCCTGTCCTCAATTCTTAGCCTAAGAGACCTTTGCCTTCTATGATCACATCCACAGTAGCTTAGCAACCTGTACCAAACATAGTCAGTCTATCTAGTACAAGTCTTCCTCTGTCTATCAGATCTGTCCAACTCTTGAACAAATCAAACCTTTGCATACAAGCCTTCTCAAAGACTTGCCAAATATGTCCTCAGGTTCTTCTCATAGAACTTTCAAACTCAGCTCACAAGTCCTCTACTAGGACCTGTCCAAATCTACTCACAAGTCCCCACCAGAACCTGTCCAAAACTGCTCACAAGTCCCCACCGAAACCTGTCCAAAAATGCTCACAAGTCCCCACCGAAACTTGTCAAAAACTCAGCAAGCTCACCAAGAAAAGATTTCTTAGTAGGAAATCACAAAGTGAATTGTTAGAGACCCAATGTGATTTTTCAAACTCATAGAAGCATAAAGAGAATTGTTAGAGACTCAATATGTTCTATACTCAACTCCCAATCTCAAAACTCAACTCAAATTAACTCAACTCAATCTCAATCTCAAATTTAAAAACTCAACTCAATATTTGAAATGGATAGGATAGAATGCTTTCTTTCAAGAACATGAAACCCCAACAATTTCCAACTATACAAAGAATCATATAACAATGATACTCATGTTCTTTTCACCATCAATTAGGGCTTCAACAACAATGCTTATCAACCAAGGTTCAATCAACACCATTTAACTCAAAACACAACCTTGAAGAATTTCACAATCAACACTAGAAAAGGAAACAAGTAGAACTCCTTTTCTCTCCAACATTTTTTGAACAAAAAGCATCCACCAACTCAAATCACCAAGCACAAAACAACTTTTCAAATCATCAACAAAGGAGTAAGCCCAACACTTTAACCAAGTAAAGAATAGCTTGATTATAACCAATTTAATGAAAGCTAATGTCAATCTCAAAGCTGCCCACTTAAGGTTTCACAACTTCACACAAGAAGCAATTCTAACCTTAAAACATCATGCTTTCATTTCCATAATCAACCAAAAGCACTCTCAACATTACAAGAAATATTTATCCCTTATACACCTTATTCTCCCTTATAGTCTTATCAACAATAAACTTTATCTCTCATAAGAATGCAATAAGATAATGCAAACAATACCTTCAAAAGAATCTTTTATCAAAATAAAGCAAGCTTCAAACTCCTTATAACTCCTAAGTTGTTTTTCCTTTAATAAACTTCCTCCATCCGCAAAATACACTAGCAAAAATTAATTTCGAAAATACCTTGGCCAACACCAAAAATCGTGCTATGGAGAAATTGTGCATGAACTCTAACACCACCCACTGCGTCCACTTCAATGAACAAAAAACCTTTCACGTTATTCGAATGTGGAATCTCTTGTTCGGGTAGCGCGCCAACAGCCTAGCCGCTACCGATGCGCCAAAGGTGTCCGGTGAGGTTTGAAACTCACTCTGTTTCCCTTGTACCTTCTGTGCTAGGGCTAAAATAAACAACAGGACTCCCTGTATTCTGACGTGAATGAAAATTATGAAACCTTACGGCGGATACAAAAAATGAACGACGGATATTCGAACAACAGATCACAAAATCACAGCGAGGAAGAAATAGAACATCAGATCACGAATTCACAGTGAGCAACCCTTTTCAAAAATGCGGATGGGATGATCTTTGATCTTCATCGTGGGATATTTATATGCAAATTTACCATAAACTCTTGACGTCGATGAGGAGTTTAACATGTCGACGAAGGAGTTTAACACATTGGCAGAGGAGTTTAACAAGTCGACGGAGGTCTTGGCTAGCGCCCACAATCTTAGAACATAGCGCCATCATAGTTAAGACATTTGCGCCATGGGTTAGGAGAACCCAATGCAAACAAATATTTATTTAAAAATAATTAAAAGGAACCTTAAAAAGGTTTTTAATTATTTAAATAAATACTTCCTCCTGGACCCAAATGCATTAAACTAATGCATCCACCTATAATATTTAAACCTGCCAACTTGGGGTTTACAAAAAACCTTTGAAACTCGTCATGTCGTAACCTTCATCAAAACAAGTTATTTGACATCAAATCAAATTCCTTCAAGAGCTTCTTGACATCAATGACAAATTATACACTTGAGCAAAGGCAATGTACCCAAAGTACCCAAAATTGCCAACAATCTCCCCCTTTGTCATTGATGGCAAACCTTTACTGAAAACACTTCTCAAGAGCCAAAACTGAAACCAACTATGCCCATAATTGAGAATCTTCCTTTGAAGTTTTGCTCCCCCTGACTTGAAGCTCTCCTCTTCACTTTGAAACTCTCCCCCTTAATCATATCTCTCCGCCTTTGCCATCAATGGCAAAGGGTCACCTTTGGGGCTTGAGACTAAGAATGAGCCTCTTAGCTTAGTCCCTCCCCCACCTCCTGATGAGGTGATTAATTCTAGGGTGGGAGTAAAACTCCCATTAGGCACTGATCATCATCAACATCTATAACTTCCTTTCTGGGCCTCTTCTTGAACTCTTTGTCCATATTCCTGTTCTTGTTCTTGTTCTCATCCCTGTTCTTGTCCATGCCTTGATCCTTGGACCTGATCATGCCACTGTTCCTGTTCTTGTATTCTAGAATTTCAGCTCTACACTGTCTGATTATGTAACCTTCATTGTTGCACTTGAAACACTTGACGATGTTGTTTCTCTAAGGTAAACCTGATATTTGAATCCACCAGTTTTGACCAAACCTGTTCTGGCAAAACCTGTTCTGACAAAACATGTTCCTATTATTTGCCTTGCAATAAACTACCTTGTGCCCAAACTGTTGACAAGAGTAGCAATACCCTTGAAATTAACTAGCACTTATGAAACTGTCATTTACCTCCTTCACTTGAGCCATGCAATGTGAAGCCATGTGACCAAACCTGTGACAAGCAAAACATCTGCCTCAAAACTTTTCTTTATTTGACCTCTTAGGTTTTGAAAACTTATTCTTCTCATTCTGAATTCTGTTTTCTATTTCTGTGCATCTATCATTCAAGGACTCCTTTTTTAAAGTACTTTCTTCATCAGAACTCTCTTCCTTTTGGAGTCTCTTACTAGACTCTCCAACTTGTTCCTTGTGTGGCTTAACAAATCCAAGGCCTATTTTATCTATTGTCTTTCTTTGACATTTGATGAGTGACTTAACCTTTTTGGAGCTATCTTGGAACCTGTAAAGATTATCCTTGTACTCTTTAGTTTCCTCTTTCAAAGAAGCCATTTTTTGTTCTAACTCACTATACTCAAGAACCTTAGACTCTAACTCATCCTTGAGTTCCTGTGTCTTAGCTATAGAGAAGTCAAGACTTTTTATAAGATCATCTCTCTCCATACAAAATTCATCTAACTTATCCTTGAGTATAACATTCTTCTTTATTTCCTTTTTCAAAGCACTAAGAGCACTAATAAGTTCACCTTTAAGATCTACTTCTCCTTTCTCTATATCTTCCTCTATTTGTTTGCTTTTTGAATCATCAAAGCCTTTTTCAAATTTCTTATCACTAGAGGTGCTACCCTTTTCAAAAACCATACATGCATCTTCCTTATAGTTTTCTAAAGCATCCTCATACATACTAGAAACCAAATCATTATTTGTGCAATCATCCTCAAGGTGACCAAAGTTTCCACATCTAAGACATTTAATGATAATGAATCTATGTTTCGGTTCTTCCTCTTTTTCTGATATGAACAACATCTCATTTTCATCATCACTTGAAGAACTTTCACTATCACTACTAGAACACTTACTTGCTTTGTCTAGGTAGAAACTCTTCTTGTTCTTGTGAGAATACCTCTTTCCTTGATTGTTGTGCTCGTCTTTGTTCTTCCTGTGATGCTTGTGCTTTTTAGAATCCTTGCTATTAGAATCCTGTTTATCTTCATCACTTTCATTCTTGGGAATAGTACAATCAAGTAGCATAATGACCAAACTTTCCACAATTGAAACATCTTACATTTTTCATACTTTTGTGCTTTCTAGAGAACTTGCCTTTCTTGCTATAATATGCCTCTTCATCACTAGCAGACTCATCACTATCTTAAAGCTGTTTACCCTTGGATTTCTTGGTAGCTTTGAAAGCTGCCTCTTTCTTGACATCAACCTTCACTTGAGTTCTTAAATCAAATGCTGCAAGTATACTATGGAGCTCATCCTTTTTCAACTTATCCAAATCTTTAGCTTCCTCAATAGCAGAAATATTTTCACTAAATCTATTAGGAAGAGATTTTAAAATCTTATCACAAACATCATTTTCAGCAAGATCAAGACCTAAGTCTTTCATGGAGTTAACAACCTCATCCATATGAAGCATGTAGTCACTAATCTTTTCATCATCATTCATCTTGAGTTGTTCAAACATACCTTTGAAGTGTCTCAAATTGGACTTTTTGACATTTGTATCACCTGTATGAACCACTTTCAACTAATTCCACATTTCACTAGCTATCTTGCAGTGAATCACTTTGGTGAGATCTGCTTTCTGTAAGCCTTTCAAGATTGCATTCATTACTTTTGAATTGCTGTGATGTAGGAACCTTTCTTCTTTAGTATTAGGACCATGTTCAGGAATAGTGTACTCATCTTCAATCACTTCCAAAACCTCATTTCCAAGTGCCATTAGATGAACCTTCATCCTTGCACTCTAAAGACCAAAATTTGACCCATCAAGAATAGGTGCTGCATTGCCACTTAAATGATCCATTGTGTTCTTTACTAGCTTTTCCTTCAAGCTGTTAAACTTTTCGAAGGCACCCGCTCCGATACCAATTGAAGAACACAAGCTTATATTGAGAGGGGGGGTGAACAGTATAAGACCTCTATTTACTTTTTCCATTATACTTCAAAATAGTAAAGCAATATACCCAAAGCAATATCAATGAAATGCACAATATCATCCACAAAGTGACACAAATTTTAACATGGTTCACCTAGAATTGCTGGGCTACGTCCACAAAACTTTTCTCTAAAAGTTATCTCAAAGTTCTTTGGGAATCCTTCCCAATTACAATGTTTATGAGCCTCGGCCCAAAGGAGATACCTTCCCCCAATCAAAATTTATGAGCCTCTACTCAAGGGAGATACCTTCCCCCAATCAAAATTTATGAGCCTCTGCTCAAAGGAGATACCTTCCCCTCTCGCTCTAGAAATGATCCCCTCGAAGATCAACTGCCTCTACCTCTTGCCAGCACGTGGAACTCCTTTCCATTGAAGACCTCCTATCCTCAATGCTTAGCCTAAGAGACCTTTGCCTTGTATTATCACATCCACAGCAGCTCAGAAACCTATACCAAACACAGTCAGTCAGTCTAGTACAAGTCTTCCTCTATCTGTCAGATCTATCCAACTCTTGAACAAATCAAACCTCTGCATACAAGCCTTCTCAAAGACTTGCCAAATTTGTCCTCAGGTTCTTCTCATAGAACTATCAAACTCAGCTCACAAGTCCTCTGCTAGGACCTGTACAAATTTTCTCACAATTCCCCACCGAAACCTATCCAAAATTGCTCACAAGTCCCCACCGAAACCTGTCCAAAACTGCTCATAAGTCCCCACCAAAACCTGTCCAAAACTCAGCAAGCTCACCAAGAAAAACTTTCTTAGTAGGAAATCACAAAGTGAATTGTTAGAGACCCAATGTGATTTTTCAAACTCATAGAAGCATAAATAGAATTGTTAGAGACTCAATATGTTCTATACTCAACTCCCAATATCAAAACTCAACTCAAATTAACTCAGCTCAATCTCAATCTCAAATACGAAAACTCAACTCAATATTTGAAATGGATAGGATAGAATACTTTCTTTCAAGAACATGAAACCCCAACAATTGCCAACTATGCAAAGAATCATATAACAATGATACTCATGTTCTTTTCACCATCAATTAGGGCTTCAACAACAATGCTCATCGACCAAGGTTCAATCAACACCATTTAACTCAAAACACAACCTTGAAGCATTTCACAATCAACATTAGAAAAGGAAACAAGTAGAACTCCTTTTCTCTCCAACATTGTTTGAACAAAAAGCATCCACCAACTCAAATCACCAAGCACAAAACAACTTTTCAAATCATCAACAAAGGAGTAAGCCCAACACTTTAACCAAGTAAAGAATAGCTTGATTATAACCAATTTAATGAAAGCTAATGTCAATATCAAAGCTGCCCACTTAAGGTTTCACAACTTCACACAAGAAGCAATTCTAACCTTAAAACATCATGCTTTCATTTCCATAATCAACCAAAAGCACTCTCAACATTACAAGAAATATTTATCCCTTATACACCTTATTTCTCCCTTATAGTCTTATCAAAAATAAACTTTATCTCTCATAAGAATGCAATAAGATAATGCAAAAAATACCTTCAAAAGAATCTTTTATCAAAATAAAGCAAGCTTCAAACTCCTTATAACTCCTAAGCTGTTTTTCCTCTAATAAACTTCCTCCATCCGCAAAATACACTAGCAAAAATTAATTTTGAAAATACCTTGGCCAACACCAAAAATCGCGCTATGGAGAAATTGAGCACAAACTCTAACACCACCCACTGCATCCACTTCAACGAAGAAAAACCCTTTCGTGTTATTCGAACATGGAACCTCCCGTTCGGGTAGCGCGCCAATAGCCTAGCCGCTATCGACGCGCCAAAGGCATTCGGTGAGGTTTGAACCTCACTCTATTTCCCTTATACCTTCTGTGCCAGGGCTAAAATAAACAATAGGCCTCCCTATTTTCTGACATGAACAACGATGACGAAACCTTACGATGGATACAAAAAATGAACGGCGGATATCCGAACAACGGATCACGAAATCACAACGAGGAAGAAATCGAACATCAGATCACGAATTCACAGTGTGCAACCCTTTTCAAAAATGTGGATGGGATGATCTTTGATATTCATTGTGGGATATTTATATGCAACTTTCCCATAAAATCTTGACGTCGATGAGGAGTTTAACACGTCGGTGAAGGAGTTTAACACGTCGGTGGAGGTCTTGGCTAGCGCCCACAATATTAGAACATAGCGCCATCATAGTTAAGACATTTGCACCATGGGTTAGGAGAACCCAATGCAAAAAAATATTTATTTAAAAATAATTAAAAGGAACCTTAACAAGGTTTTTAATTATTTAAATAAATACTTCCTCCTAGACCCAAATGCATTAAACTAATGCATCCACCTGTAATCTTTAAACCTGCCAACTTGGGGTTTACAAAAAACCTTTGAAACTATCATGCCGTAACATTCATCAAAACAAGTTATTTGACATCAAATAAAATTCCTTCAAGAGCTTCTTGACATCAATGACAACTTATACACTTGAGCAAAGGCAATGTACCCAAAGTACCCAAAATTGCCAACAACGGTATTTTTCTACTAAAGTCTTGGTATACTTTTTTTTAGTCAACCTAAGATGATTCTTCTTCTATTCTATCTCAAGGCCAAGATAGTAGTGGAGAAGTCCAATATCTGTCATATCAAATGACTCTTTCAAGTCATTTTTAATGGTGTTAATGAATTTCTCTAAATTGCTAGTGATGATCAGATCATCTACATACAGTACAAGAATCACTATTTCAAAACCTGTGTTCTTGATATAGAGATTTGCATCTAATGGACTTCTCTTAAATCTGTGTTGTAGTAGGTGACTATACATTTTGATGTACCATGCTCTTGGGGCTTATTTTTCCCGTATAATGATTTGACCAACTTGCAAACCTGTTTCTCATGGACTTCCTCAAAAAATCTTGGAGGTTGAGTCATGTATACCTATTATTTTAAGTCACCATTTAGAAAGGCACTTTTTACATCCATATAATGTAATTTCCATCCGAACTATGGTGCCATAGCACAAAGAACTCGAATTGTGGTCATCCTTATAGTGGGTGCAAAGGTTTCCTCATAATCAAGGCCTTCCTTTTGAGCATAGTCCTTTGCCACAAGACAGACCTTATGCTTGTATATGGTACCATCTACCTTATATTTGAATTTTTAAACCCATTTGCAGCCTATGGGCTTCTTTCCTTTAGGAAAATCGAATAGCTTCCATGTTTTGTTTTTAATGAGTGATTTATATTCAACATCCATAGTTGCCTTCCATTGAGGCTGAATAAGTGCTTCATCAACTGTAGAAGGTTCATTTTCATCATATGATGACATATAAACCCTATCCTCATCAACTTCCATATCTTCTCCACTTTCTAACTCTTTATTAATAGAAAGCTCTTGAAAATCTACACAAATATCATCAACTGAAGTAGATGCTTATATCGTTCTCTATCGAGATATGCTTTGTGTCTTTGGACGATTGAGAGTGAGATCTGGTGGTGAAGTGAGTTTGAAATATCGCATAGTAATTGTATACCATTTAGGAGGCTTTTTCTATTGTGGAGGAAGTGGTTGTTGCTCCTCATCATCCAGGTATACTGATGTAGTGTTAGATGTGAAAGCCTCATCAAACACTACATATTTATTAACATGTATTTTCTTGGTGAATGGATCTATCAATTGATAGCCTTATGATAATTCATCATATCCAAGAAAAATAGATTGTAGGGTCTTCTCATCTAACTTCTTTCTTTTCTCCTTAGGTATATGCATAAAATCCTTACACCCAAATACTCGTAGATGAGATATGGAGGGTTTCCTTCCACTCCATGCTTCCTAAGGAGTCATACCTTCAAGATCCCATGTGGGTGCCCTATTTAGAAGATATACTATAGTTGTTATAGCTTTAGCCCAGTAAATGTGCTTAATATTGGCTCCCTTAAGAATACATCGAACCATTTCCATAATGGAATGATTTCTTCTCTTAGTAACTCCATTTGACTAAGGAGAATAGGTTGTTGTTAACTATATTTTTATCCCATATTTTTGCAAAACTGAGGAAAATTATTTTGATGTGTATTCCCCCCATCGATCTGAATGGAGGGTCTTTATGAAACATCCCGATTATTTCTCAACAAGTTTCTTGAACTGCTAAAAATAGTCAAATGCTTCAGACTTCAACTGCAAGAAGAAGACCCATATTTTTCGTGAGTTATCATCTAAAAACAATTGAAAATACCTTTTTCCTCCACAACTAGTAGACATAGGACCACATAAATCTATGTGAACTAACTCTAAAGGTACCTTACCTCGAAAGGAGATAGGTTCAAAAGGTACTCTATGTTGCTTTCCTAACAAGCAATCTGAGCACACTGGTAAAGCAGATGAAAGAGTAGGCAGTCATTTCACCATTTGATATTTAGTGAGTTCTAGTTAATACCCTGAACTTAGATGCCCAAATATCTTATGCCATAGAGAAGTGGCCTCTTTTGTGGTTATTGCCATTGTAGTATGTGTAGAGGTAATTGCATCTAAGATAAACAAACCATGTTTGTATGAACCTGTTGCTATCTATTTTCATTTTTGAGTGATAAAGCAACGTTTATTTTCTTTGTCCACTTTGAAATTGGCATTCATGTCATTGTCCAAGATTTGTGGAACTGACAAGATATTATTTTTCAATCCTAGTACATAAAGAAATTTTTGAATCTTACATTCTCCATCTATAAGGAAGAAAAAACACTTCCTTCTCCCTTAACTCGATAAGTCTGATCATCAACAATGGTTACCGGTCTACCTTCTCAAGCCTCAAATATCTCAAACCAGGACTTATCGCGAGTCATATGTTTACTAGCACCTGAATCTATGTACCAAACAATATCCTTGTGAGAGGATTTTATATGTGTCATGAGCACTTTGTGTGCTCATTCAGAGTCTGAACTATAATCTTCAGCGGTAATATGTCTATGTTGTTGTTTATTCTTGTTCTTTGGTTTACCTTTGTCCTTCTTTTGTCCTTTTTCATTGGGTGGTTTGTTTTTAAACCAACATATTTTGGTTTCATGAGTGTCTTTATCATAAATTTTACAATACTTCTTCAGAATATTTTTGCCTTTACCCTTGTATTTGTTAGAAAAATATCCTTTCTGTTGATTCCACTTTTTCTTTCCACTTTGCTTGTTTGAGAAAAGTGCATTGTTGGATGCCTCACTCTTTGGAGTTGATTAGCTTCTTCAGTTTGAAGTAAATTTACCAACTCTATAAAAGTAACTGTCCTTCCAGAGACTTGTAGTGAAGTGATAAAAATTCTATAGGAGTCTGGAAGAGCCCTTAAAATGATTGAGATTAGGACATTGTCTTCCACTTTTTCTCCTAAGGCTTACAATTTTGTTTTTATATCTACGACTCTGCATAGGAATAGCTCTACTGTCTCTCTATATTTCATATGAAGAGTATGAAGCTGTGTTTGAAGGTTAAGAATTGTTGATTAATGCTTTCCTTCAAAAATGGTTGCTAAGGCATTACATGCCTCCTTACCATTTTTAGCTTCACTTATATGAGGTTGTATGTCATCAGTAATAGCTAGCAAGATCAATAAGGAAAGTATTTTATCCTTTTTATCATATGTTGTCTGATCTACTCTTGTTGATGTGGGTCTAGAATCAATGCCATCCACTATTCCCCACATCTCCTCTATAGTTAAAATGGCTTTCATCTTAGTTTTCTAGGCAGAATAATTTAAACCTTTGAGCAGTTGGCTCTCAGTGATATACTTTTTGATCATGACCATGGTTTAAGGTTTCAAATTGATATGACTAAGATGAATTTATCTTGCAATATACCATCAAAAGAGTATATGAAATATTTTAATTTTCTCTTTAAGATATTTAATGGCACATGCCTTAACACCCTTAATAAGGGATGAAATGTTTGAGTAAATTTAAGCTAAACAAATAGAGCAAATGAAAGGGGTAGGTTTTGAAAGACTTCTGATTGTGCTCTCTAGGATATTTAATGTCACCTACCTTAACACCCTTAAATAAGGATGGAAATTTTGAGGAAATTAAGCCAAACAAAGAGAGTTTATCAAGGTGTTTGGATTTTGACCTTTGATGGGGAGCAAAAAAAAATTGACTTTGTTTTAACCTATGCAAGGTGTAGCACGATTTGGAGTGAATTTTGGGCTTTGTGAAATGCTTCTTCAATGTTCTATCTGATTGTTTAATTGCACATAAAAAGCATGATTATTAGTGCAATAATCAAAACAAGAGAGCAAACCAAATTATTATCACTCTAGGTGTCAGATGCAACCGAAAATGCACCTAATATAGTTATTTTTTAAGAAAATGTGTCGAGTACAATCGAGAATGCACATTTCTTGCTTTGAAATATCCCCCCTTTCTCATTACAATTTTGCAAAAAATAGAATCACAAAATATGACTTCTATCCCCCCTTAATTTTTACAAAATTGAAAAATTCGAGCACTCCTTTCAAGACAAGTCGACACACGACCCACGTTTGAAAGGCTTCCAGACTAGTTGACACATGACTTTGGTTTTTGTTTTCAACACTCAAGAATGAGGATTAAAAATGAGGTTCAAAAAGATGTCTCAAGTTTACAACAAGAAAAAATTGCAATTTTATGTCTTATATCTCCTTTTGTGAAGGAGAAAAGAAAAGCAAAGTTTGGATTTTGTTGCAAATGAAATGACCTATGTGCTACCTCAATGTTTGAAAATCTCTTTGGTTTGCAATATAAATTTGAGTTTCTATGTCTTTTTATCTCCAAAATGTGTGAAGAAAACTATAGAAATTTTGAGGATTTTATTGCAAAAATGTGTTGAAGAAGGCTTTTGGATTTTGCAAAAAAAATGTTCCTATGTCTCTTTATCTCCAATTTGGAGAAAACACAAATTTTCTTGGGAACTTTGAGTGCAAAAATAATTTGGTTGAATTTGAAATATTTCTAAGTTGAAAAAAGCTAAAAATTAGTTTTAGAGATAAAAGTTCTTTATAATGAAGCAAAATTGTAAAAAAAAATCAATTTAAAAAAAAAAATGTTAAAAATTGACTTTAATTTAACAATTTTTGGCTAAATTATAAAAAAAATATCAAAAAAAAATTAAAGAGCTTTTACAACTTTAGAAAAAAATTTAAAATTTCATAAAAAAAAAAAAATTGTATAAAAAAATATATTTTTGGCATTGCACGAGCTCGAACTCATGACCCGATAGGCAAAATGCGTCCGCCTTGGCCAACCAAGCTATCGAATGGCTTGGAAACTAAGCCGCGGTGCTTGGTTTTAAATTGGCTAGCCACTTCTATTGGGAATTCATGGGATTTATCCCACATGCATCCCACAGAGGGATGCAAGAGGCTTTATAAGCCTCGACGCTCCACTTAAGTCTCGATTGCCTACGGGCAATCACAGTCGGTCCATCCACCCTTTTGGTCACCACCACGTGACACCAAAGGGTTGTTAGTCGAGTCAGCATTTGTCCTGTGGCTATCTGCCATGTGTCAAGTCTGAGTCAATGTCTGTCCTATGGTTGTCCACCATGTGTCAGGTTCGAATCAACGTCCAGGTGGCACATGGCTTGTGAGCCACGTGTTGCATAGTTAGTGGTCCAAGTGGTGCCTCAAGGTGTGTGCAAGATAGATCAACGATCGATATGGTGCCTCAGGGTGCATGGAGTCTAGATATCTTCGGATCTCACCAGGTGTCAATGATAAAAATTAGGTTGTGTGTTAGGGATCAGAGGGCCTCTTGCCCTCGTAGATCCCGAGGTGTTCAGGGATCAGAGGGTGTTCTTGCCCTCTCGTATCTTGAATTGGTTGCCCCATGTGAATCCAAATAAGAGGGAAGGGTGCTCCTACCCTCTCAGCTCTCCCAAGATGTAGATTCCACGTGGCTCTATGAGACCAAGCCTTATAAGCAAGATTCGAGGCTCCTGCCTCCTTGAGCATTGACTGTGAAACCTTGTCAATAGCGGGGTGCTATCGATTGAAGGGCTTGATAGGCAATCGATCATGGAGCCCGATCAACAGTGGAGTACTATCAATTGAGAGGCTCATGAGGGTGATCTATTGCCTCCCTCGTGAGTAGCATGGGTATAAGATCAAGTAGGCCCTAGTAAATTCAAGGTTGAGCCTGATCCCACCAGCAAGCTCACCTGATGAGGTGGGTTGGTGGTGCCAATTGTCACCAGCTCCACCTCCGGGCGAGCCAAAAAAAATTGGCTTTGATGCCAATGTGGTAAAATGAATAACACAAATGGAGTGAAAACAAAAATATTCATTAACCAAACATTAGCATAAGGGCTAATGTTAAATACAAAATAAAATAGTATACCCAACTTAATCTCCTTAACCCACGCTAACAAATGCATTGTAGGAGAAGTAGAGTTAGGTTAGGATTTTTTTTTTAAGTGAAAAAACCCTTTCAGGGCTGCCTTGGTCTGAGAGACCATGAACAGGGGTTTCTACACCATCAAAGTCACCCGGGAGTCACACCCAGCCCTGCCCGCACCAACATTATCAATTGGATTTTGGGTACCCAATTCAACTTTTTGGTAGGGTGGAGATTCAAACCTAGGACCTTCCTTGGAGGATTACCCTCTCCTCTCCAACTCACCTACAACACCTTGGTGAGTTAGGTTAGGATTTGATAACCTAGGATATTTAGGAATTAACCTATCTACCATAAGATATTTAAAAATTGTAAATATCTGCATGGTAATTAGTACAAAGTAAAATGTAATAATCTACTAAACTAGTGTAATGAAATATACTAGCTTATTGTACCCTAACAAGGGGAACTATGAAGTTCATTGAGCACCATAGAGGCTGAGAGGGATGTATCTTGGATAAATACTGACTAACTCTAGGAATATATGGTTCATATGGATGGAGAGTTCTAGAGATCCAAGGTAGAGGAGATGACTATAATTAAGATTAGCTAGGTGGGAGATGTAGTGTAGCTTCTTTAGGTGAAGTTATGGTGGATGGGAGAGATATTGGAGATAGCCCTTCAATGGGCTATGTTTTATGAGATTATTTTCTATGCAGTTGTCCCACTAGGTCATAGGATGCCACTTCCTCCATCCCTACAGTCAACAAGCAGATCACGATCTCGATCATGGATGACATCTGTATCACAGTAGTCCATGTGATAGCCTAGGTTGCCTCCTCCTCACGATGGGCTAGAGGGAGCTAGATCTTAGATCCAGGAGAGAGGGGATTGGGGATCAATATGATGCACCATTCTTGGATTGTGGTGTACATCCCTAGGTTGAGTGTACCGAGTCTATATTATGGTACACCAACTTGGCATAGGGATGATGTACTCTTTTTCTCTCAAGTAATATATAGCTACTTTTGTTGTTTTATTTATGTGTGTAATGTGTTTTTATTTATGTGTTTTCATGTATGCAAACTATCTTAATGCAAACTATATGAAAATAGATGGATGCAAAAGGAAAGAAATGATAATAAGGAGGACAAAGGAGACAATGAAAAAGAAGGAAACAAAAGAAAGAGGAGAAGAATGAAGAAGAGAGAAAATGAGAGAGAAGAATAAGAAGAAGAAAAATAAGAAAAACCAAAGGTCAACCATCTAAAAAGGAGAAGAACTTATGGCCCATAGCATGCAACTAGTATAGGTTGCAAGGAACCAATGTAGTTAGATACCAAGGATCATTTTAGGAATAGATCTAGACCTACTATAGGTTTAGTACTTGTAGTAGTGTAAACAGATATGTGGAGTCTAATCTGCTATGGGCGGTTGCTCCCTTATTGACTACTATGAGGTGTTTACCTACTAGGATGTATACCAAGGCCTACTGAACTGACCAAGGAGCTTATCCTATAATGAGGTGTTAAGCCTACTGAGTCAAAAGAGAGTATGACCTGATAGAAGATCATAGATGATGTAATACCCACTAGGATGTATCAGTATCCCATGTGGGGTGTAATATATGAATAAATGATATGCAAATGTTATCCCAGATAGGGATCTTAAAAAGACTTTGTGAATAGAAGCATTATTATGATAAAGAAATTGAGATAAGGAGAAGAGGTAATCGTAAGCAGAAAGAAGGGAGAAATACCTAGGGGGATCTTTCTAGGCATCAAAGTCCTAGTTAGAAGTGCAATGCATGTGAACTAATGTCCTAACTAGGTATCATCACATGCCATTATCGTAAAATCCTAAAAAATCTATATGAGCAAGCAGTCATGAACAAGCAACAATGCAATTATGATAGGAAATCATGTAAGGTGTTCTTTAGATGTCAAGAAATCATGTAAGGATGACAAGTAATAATGCAATATGAGCAACTAGGTGGATGCAATGGGAATGCAAATACAACTACATTAAAGATTTTTTTTGTTATACAAAATTAAAATCAATGCAAACTCTAAATGCACCATTCATCTTATTAAAATAAATGGGTGTACCTGTTAGTCTTACAATGACACTGAGAGGGGGGGTGAATCAGTGTAGCTCTTTAAACTTGAATTTATAGCTCTTAATACTACAACAATTAAAACTTATTACTAGATACAACAAGTATAACAAAAGAGCATCACACAACACAAGATTTAACAAGGTTCACCAATGTGGCTACTCCTCAAAAATTGACTGCTTGGACTACCATCCAAATCTATCCTTTGCAAAGCACCAAATTTACAATCAATTTACTAGCACCCACTGGAAGGAGCACCAACCCCTGATTTATCTGCACTAACAGAAAGGAGCACCAACCCCTGATTTACCAGCACCAACTGGAAGGAGCACCAACCCCTGATGCCAAGCACCAACTTGGACTTCAATTCTAAAACTAGAAGTTTTTCAGTAAGATACCTTTGCTTTTGCAAGACCCTAACTGGTCTTCTTCACCTTTGCATTCTCTGTGCACTCTGCTTTCTCTATGCAATCACAATAGCACCTGGTTGAACTTCAACCTTTTCGCTCTCTGTGCACTCTGCTCTCTCTGTGCAATCACTTCGCCCACTCTGCTTCGTTACAATTTAACTTCACGATCATCTTCTCCCTTTTGTGCACTCTACTCTCTTTGCAAATTTCACACTTAGCACGATCCAACATGACTTGCTCTCTGTGCACGACGACCATATTTCACACACCTTCAACTTCTATTCAATTCTCCAAACAACGCTCCTTTTATAACAATATTTTTATGATGAAAACCCTAATCTTAGTTGGCTATAAATCCTAATCTTAGTCGACTTTCATAACAATTATAAACCCTAATTTTAGCCAATTGTCATCGGTCTTCGTTGGCTTCAACTCAAGAAGATGTTCGGTTTATCCATCGCTTGATGATTTCATTCTGGATAGACCCTGTAACCGCCATACTGACTTTTGATCACTCTTCGTATTTTAGCAGTATGAAACCACTCTGTAACTGCCCCTGTAAATGCCGTAGTGATGTTAGTCCACTGTCATACTTCTCATTTTAGTTGGGTTCTCCTTCTTGACTTGTGCATTTACGACCTATAGTGAAATCATGACATTTCTGCTTTGTAGCTTCTTTTGTTGATGTTGTCGCAAAAATACATGTCACAAAATCGCGACAGTTTTTCCACTTGCATTTTTCTCTTTGAACATGTCATGAAATAATGATAGTTTTTCCTGCTTTTTCTCTCTCTTCCAACATGCCACAAAATCGTGATAGTTTTTCATGCTTTTTATCTCTCTTCCAACATGTCATGAAATCACGACAGTTTTTCATGCTTTTTCTCTCTCTTCCAACATGTCGTGAAATCATGACAGTTTTTCTTGCTTTTTCTCTCTCTTCCAACATGTCACGAAATCGTGACAGTTTTTCCTGCTTTTTCTCTCTCTTCCAACATGTCGCGAAATTGTGACAGTTTTTCTTTCCTGTTGTATATGTCGTGATATCATGACACTTTTCTTACTTGTCTTTTTTCTTTGATCTTTTGCATATGGGCCACTTCGGTCTTCTTGGAAAATCACTGTACATACTCTGAATAACCTTTGAACTCTTGTCTTTTGCATCTGAATAGCTTTTGAACTTCCTGTACACTGCATCAAAAGATCTATTTGAATGTGTTGACAATAATGACAATACTGTTGCTGCACCTTGCTCAACAATATCCCCCTTTGGAATTGTTGGCAACACATGTGCAATTTCCTGTAACTCTTCTCTCCATTTGACAATAATACCAAAGGGCTACTGTAGACTCCCCTTGAGTCCATGCACAACATTCTCAGGTAAAATTTATTACACTTAGCAAAAATCATGAACATGAGAAAAAAGATAATCAAATACCTAAATGCTCCCCCTGAGAATGTGATCCCTGTAGCTAGTCAATTTTTGGGAAGTGTGACCACTCCCAATTTATTGTGAAGGTACTCAAAAACTTCCTTGGGCAATGGTTTTGTGAAGATATCTACTACTTGCTCTATAGTTGGAACAAAATCTAACTTAACCTCACCTTTCGCAACTTTCTCCTTCAAAAAGTGATACCTAATAGCAATGTGTTTTGTGCGTGAATGCATAACCAGATTCTTGGAGATGTTAATGGCACTGGTGTTATCACACTTAACTAATATTGGCTCACTAAAGCTAATACCAAGATCTTTCAAGGTTTTTTTCATCCATAATACCTGTGTACAACATGTTGTCACTGCAATATATTCTGCCTCTACTGTCGATAAAGAAACTGACTCTTGTTTCTTACTGTGCCACGTGACCAATATGTCTCCAAGATAGAATGCACCTCCACTGGTACTCTTTCTGTCATCGACACCTCCTGCCCAATCTGCATCTAAATACAAAATAAGGGTGAAGTCTTTACCTTTCGAATACCATAACCCATACTCCATAGTACCCTTGAGGTACCAAAGAATCCTCTTCACTGCTATCACATGAGTCTCCTTGGGATTAGCCTGAAATCATGCTACCATGCATACTGCCTACAAAATATCTGGTCTGGTAGCTGTCAGGTACAGTAAGATCCCAATCATAGATCTGTACATGGTTTGATCAATAGGTGGAGATTTTTCATCCTTGCTCAACTTGCAACCTGTCGTCATGGTAGTGCTAACTGGCTTACAATCCTCCATTGTGAAATTTTTTAACATCTCTTTCACATATTTAACTTGAGAAATAAATATGCCTTTCTTATTTTGATTAACTTGCAACTCGAGGAAATATGAAAGTTCACCAATCATTGACATTTCAAATTCTTTCTACATCTTATTTGCTAAATCTTTACACGACTCATCTTTGTTGCTGCCAAATATGATATCATCTACGTATACAACAAGAACAATAAGATGCCCATTTTCTATTTTGACATACAAATTACTATCCACCATACCTTTCTTAAACCCTTTTTGAGTGAGATAGTTGTCTAGCCTTGCATACCATGCTCGGGGTGTCTTTTTTAAGCCATATAATGCTTTCTTCAACTTGCAAACCAAGTTGGGATCATCACCAAGTTGGAAACCATCTGGTTGCTTAGTATAAACCTCTTCTTCAAGTTTCCCATTCAAAAACGCTGATTTCACATCCATTTGATAAACTTTGAAATTCTTGTAGACTGCTAAAGCCAGAAACATTCTAATTGCCTCTAGTCTAGCTATTGGTGCAAAAGTTTCCTCAAAGTCAATGCCTTCAACTTGTGCATAACCCTTACATACCAATATTGCTTTATTTCTGACTACCTATCCGTCTTCATTCAATTTGTTTCGAAAAATCCATTTAGTCTCGATTATATTTTTATTTGTAGGTCTAGGTACTAACTCCCAAGTTTCATTTTTCTTGATCTGATCTAATTCTTCATTTATTGCCTTCATCCAACTTTCATCTTTACTTGCATCAGCAACATTTTTGGGCTCAATGTTGGATAATAGAGAGTAGTTACTTACTACTCTTCTTCTTGTCTGAACACCAACTTTGGGGTCTCCAATTATTTGCTCTCTAGGATGATTTTTTTGCCATTGCTCTGTTTTGAATTTCTTATTTTCTTCCACTTCGAATCACAACTTAAATCATCTGAGTCAATTTTCTATATCTTTTCCATTTCATTTTCCTCATCTCCTTCAATAACCTCTTCATAAATTGGGTAGTTCTTTTCATAGCTAATTACTCGTTCTCTACCTTCATCAAATTTAACATCGACACTATCCATAATTTTCTTTAGCCTCTTGTTTTAGCATTTGTAAGCTTTGCTTTTTGACGAATAACCAACAAAAATACCTTCATCCGCTCTATCTTCAAACTTACCAATATTATCTTCAATTCTTTTGATGTAGCACTTGCTACCAAGAACTTTGAGGTATTTTGTTGTTGCCCTTTTACTGAACAACAACACATAAGGAGTTTTGCTTTCATGTGTTCTCAACATGTACCTATTTTGGATATACACCAGAGTATCGACTGCTTCTTTCCAAAATCTATCTGCTACTCTACTTTCAGCCAACATAGTTCATGCCATTTCCTGCACTGTCTTGTTCTTTATTTCTACCACTCCATTCTACTGAGGTGTCCTGGCTACTAAAAACTGTCTCCTCATACCGTATTTTTCATAGTACTCTATAAACTCCTCTGAAATGAATTCTCCTCCTCTATCTGATATTAAACATTTGGTCCTCTTTCCTATTTCATTCTCAACTTGGTTTTTGAAAGTCTTGAAAATTTCAAAATCTTCTAATTTATGCTTCAAGAAAAGTATCCATGTCATTCTGGAATAGTCATCAATGCACAACATAAAATATTTGTCATTGTTTATGCTTTGTGTTCTCATGGGTCGACATAAATCAATGTGTATTAGTTCCAAAGGTTTTCTTGTGTAGTACTTGTTGGTCATCAAATCTGCCTAGGTAAGGGTTTTGGGTAAATGTATGCACCCTAGACCTAGACCAACATTGAAAGGCCGAAGGGAAGAGATGCCCCTCATGCCAATCTCCGGAGAAAGGCCGGCTCCTATGCTAAACTACTTGGGTGTTTTGAAGACAAGAGTGCAGGAAAGAGATAAAAGGGATAAGGGTTAGAGAAATAAATAAAAAGGGTTAAGGGAAGAGAGATTGATGATTTGAGGTGGGAGAGAACAGGAAGCACGATCGCTAACAAACAACTTGAATAGCAGCAAGGAACACCAAGAGTAAAATGAAAGAAACGTAGTATCAACCTTCCTATGTATCCTCCCAAACGAGTTTCAAGGTACTGTCTCCGATCGCACACCGGACGCAGAGTTCAACATCTCAGTCTACAAACGAAGAGAGACAAAAGAATCAAGCAAGGCAAGCAGCATAAAAGAAAGTCAATAGGATGTTTTTCAACTCCTATGTATCCTTCAGAACAAGTTTCAGGACACTGTCCTCGATCACACACCGGACGCAGAGTTCAGCATCCAACATACAAACAAGGAGAGATAGAAGAATCAAGCATAGAAGGCAGCATAAAAGAGAGAAATGAAGCTCAAGGCTCTTTAGTATTGATCGTAGGACATCAAGTTACAACAACTTTCTAGAAGATAGTTCCCCCCACTTTTACATTACAATGCCTGGGTTTTTATAGAGGACCCGATCCTCTGAGTCATTATTACACAGGATGGTGAAGTATGTTCTTGAGATCTAAGAAGTTGGCTTCTTGCGGCCCTCGATACTGAGCTTTCTAATCCATTACCAGAATGGGCAACTGTGATCGGGTCAACCGTAGAAATATGCATTGATGAACCGCCTAAGTATCCTTGGTGCAATGCTCGAGTGGCCGCCATGCTCGCCGAACTTCTCCTTCAGGGACTGACACTTCACTTCCAATTTCCAAAAAAGAACAACAAGCTTATTGGGAAAGAAAAAATGCATTTACGAGGCACTTGATGGTCTCGGGAAAATACCCGACTTGGAGTGTGTGCCCATCACGAAAAAGCAACATGTCATGATATCACGACATTTCCTTGCCTTCAGCTTGTTTCTTCTTGTTGCATCATGAAAATATGACATGTCGTGATATCGAGACACTTTTCCTCTTCTGAGCTTTTTTGTCACTATTGGCCATGAAAATGTGACATGTCACGATATCGCGACACTTTCTCATTTTGGCACTTTTCTTTGCTGTCGGTCGTAAAAATGTGACATGTTGCGATATCGCGACACTTTTCCCTTGCTGCGCTTCCTCCTTGCTCTGAGCCATGAAAATGCAACATGTCGCGATATCGCGACACTTTTCTTTGTTTGGTCTTCTTTGTCGCTTTGAGCCATGATTTTGCGACATGTCACGATATCACGACAGTTTTCCTCCTTTAGCTCTCTCCTTGCTTTCGACCATGATTTTACAACATTTTGTGATATCGCAACACTTTTTCTCTTCATGCACTTCTTCTTGCTGTGAGCCGCAAAAACGTGACATGTCGTGATATCGTGACACTTTTCTTCGTTTGGCTTTCTCCTCGCTTTCGATCAAAATTTTGTGACATGTCGCGATATTGTGACACTTTTTCATTCTTGCCTTTCCTTATGCTGTGAGTCGCAAAAATGTGACATGTCACGATATCATGACACTTTTTTATTCTGGCTCATCTTCTTGCTTCCAGGTCACGAAAATACGACATGTCGCGATATCACGACACTTTTTCCTTTTGGTCTTCCTTCTTGGCTGTGAGCCATGAAAATGCGACATGTCACGATATCGCGACACTTTTCTCTTTAGCGCTTTTACATGACATGTCGTGATATCGTGACACTTTTCTTTGCTAGCTCCAAAGCTATCTTCTTTGGCCTGTTTGGCAGCGAAGCTTTTCCTTCTTCATTCTATGTACAAGGGGATGGCATTGAAAGGCAAAATTGCTGCAACACTTACAAACAAAAAGAAATACTCTTGCAAAAGGAAAGACTATACAAAATTTTGAATTTTTTTGATTTTTTTCTACCCCTTGTGCAATGTGACAAAATTGTCAACATTCTTGGTGGCTCGTGGGGCATTTAGCTTGTTTGAATGCAGAGATCCCAGGCCTTTATCCATTGGGAAAGAGAGTCATTCCCATTATCCTCTTCTCTGACTATCCACTAACAGTATATATATGTATATATATATATTTTGTTTGTGCCTAAGGTCCTAGCAAGACTTAGTGCTTTCGGCACTTATTTACTAGCCGGGCTATGTTCAGTATTTACACAAAATTTTGTGACATGATTGGCATGCCACTACCATAATCCTAGCTTTGGGTGCTTATCCGATGAATCTGCAATGTCCGGACCAGATCTGATTGAACTTTAGCTGATCCTTGAAGTCTAGTTGGCCTCTTCCCGAAGTTGTCCATGTTGCAAATAGAGTGCAGCGTGGCAGGTTGTCACTCTTGCCAGTACCCATACTGCTGATGAAAGATGTGGTGAAGAAGTTCGTAGCATGAGGGGCCTCTTGGGGTACTGGTTGTGGTGGGGGCTGGAACCAATACCAGCATACTGAAGAATTTACTAACTACGGGCTGGGTACAGGTTCTTCCATCCTTCTGATGGGGTAATAGGGCTCCTCCGACAAAGAGTAATCTTCTAGGGTCTCCTCAGGTTTAGCTTCTTGATGAGGCATGCTTAATGGACTTTGGTTGAATGCCTGTGTGCCATCCATCGGGATACAAAAAGGGTGCAAAAATGTGCCCTCTTTGTTCTCAGGTTTTGCCACTTGAGTCTGCTCTTCTCCTTGGACCATATCTTGATGGAGACTGCAAGCAACCATGTTGCTCATTGTCGGAGCAAAGCTTGCATATTGCCATTGTTGGGCTTGGATGGAACCTGCCTCTTGAGCTACAAACGATTGCAACTCAGGCATCTACTCAGTATGAAGGGTCTGCCATGATGAATACTATGCAGGATAGACAAGAGCAACAATTATTGGAGGAAGTGATGGAGTTTCCCCCCACTACCACTTTCCAGATAGGAGCAGGAGCTGCTCTGCTCATACTGCTTCCTCAAAAATTTGAGGAAATCTTTGTTCACTTGATTACAGCAAGAGGAGGCCCATGTACGGGTGAAAGGCCCAAACATAGAAGAGGTGGGCTTGGGCGGGCGTCGATTGGATCCCTCCTGGAATTCTCTTCCAACTTCTACAAAATCAAACATTGAAGTCTGTAACGCTCTCTAGAGGTGCTCTCCTGATGGTGTAGAGGTACGTCAAAAGCTGGAAGGGATCTTGGGAGCCATCAAATGCTTTGAGTAGCGCTCCCGCTAAGTCATCCCATGAGCAGATGCTTCCACGCCTGAGCAGTCTATACCACTGTAGTGCCCTTCCTTCCAGAGATAGGAACAGGAGCCTGACCATGACATCTTCATGGATTATGTCAAAGATGGACCTTAAATCAATAAGATATTCAAGGTGCTCTAAGGCCATTCCCTTAGTGCCATCGTATTTTGTCATTGTCTTCAAGGCACTTTCAAGAATTTAATGGTAACTTGAGAGATTCAGAGGGCCACGATCATCCCAGCTGGGATAGCATACCCTCTCCATTATAGTAGTGCCCTGCAAAGATCACGGTCTTCGCCACTAAGTCGAAGTCACCAGGTGAGCATATTTTCTCCGCTTGTGAGGTCAAGGCTACTCATCAAACCTTAACTCCTTCGGGATGTCTTCTTTTAGATTTAAAAGGCACCTACGATCAAGAAATCTGGATCTTCAGCTCAGTCAGAGTCGCCAGGTGATTTTACCAGATGGAGGCAAGCCAGAGATTCACCAACTCGAGCTTCCTTAAAACATGGGGACTTTTGCCATGAAGGCACAGGTTTAGGTACTGGTCTTTATGACTTAGAGATTTTCGGGTTGAATAGAGTCGCCAGATGCTATTAGTCTTTCGATAATGAGAGCATCGGTTCTCACTACCACTAGTCAGGTGAGACTGACCATGTCGCATCGAGAACTGGTTAGAACTAGTGGCCTCGGTGAAATGGGATTGTGCATTTAAAATATGGGACCTTGACTGGTTATGGATCTTTCTAAGACAAATACAGTCGGTCCCATCGGGCATGCCAAAAACTGTTGGTCATCAAATCTGCCTAGGTAAGGGTTTTGGGTAAATGTATGTGCCCTAGACCTGGACCAACATTGAAATGCCGAAGGGAAGAGATGCCCCTCATGCCAATCTTCAGAGAAAGGTCGGCTCCTATGCTAAACTACTTGGGTGTTTTGAAGACAAGAGTGCAAGAAAGAGATAAAAGGGATAAGGGTTAGAGAAATAAATAAAAAGGGTTAAGGGAAGAGAGATTGATGATTTCAGGTGGGAGAGAATAGGAAGCATGATCGCTAATAGACAACTTGAATAGCAGCAAGGAAAACCAAGAGTAAAATGAAAGAAACATAGTATCAACCTTCCTATGTATCCTCCCAAACGAGTTTCAGGGTACTGTCCTCGATCGCACACCGGATGCAGAGTTTAGCATCTCAGTCTACAAACAAAGAGAGACAAAAGAATCAAGCAAGGCAGACAGCATAAGAGAAAGTCAAGAGGATGTTTTTCAACTCCTATGTATCCTTTAGAACGAGTTTCAGGACACTGTCCTCGATCGCACATCGGACGCAGAGTTCAGCATCCAACATACAAACAAGGAGAGATAGAAGAATCAAGCACAGAAGGCAACATAAAAGAGATAAATGAAGCTCAAGGCTCTTTAGTATTGATCGTAGGACATCAAGTTACAACAACTTTCTAGCAGATAGTTCCCCCCACTTTTACATTATAATTCCTGGGTTTTTATAGAGGACCCGATCCTCTGAGTCATTATTACACAGGATGGCAAAGTATGTTCTTGAGATCTGAGAAGTCGGCTTCTCATGGCCCTCGAGACTGAGCTTTCTAATCCATTACCAGAATGGGCAACTATGACCGGGTCAACCATGAAAATATGCATTGATGAACCGCCTGAGTATCCTTGGTGCAATGCTCGAGTGGTCGCCATGCTCATCGAACTTCTCCTTCAGGGACTGACACTTTGCTTCCAATTGCCAAAAAAGAACAACGAGCTTATTGGGAAAGAAAGAATGCATTTACGAGGCACTTGATGGTCTTAGGAAAATACCCGACTTGGAGTGTGTCCCCATCGCGAAAAAGCAACATGTTGTGATATCGTGACATTTCCTTGCCTTCAACTTGTTTCTTCTTGTTGCATCATGAAAATATGACATGTCGTAATATCACAACACTTTTCCTCTTCTGAGCTTTCTTGTCACTATCGGCTATGAAAATGTGACATGTCACGATATCGCGACACTTTCTCATTCTGGCACTTTTATTTACTATCGATCGTGAAAATGTGACATGTCATGATATCGTGACACTTTTCCCTTGTTGCACTTCCTCCTTGATCTGAGCCTCAAAAACATGACATGTCATGATATCGCGACACTTTTCTTCGTTTGGTCTTCTTTGTCGCTTTGAGCCGTGATTTTGCGACATGTCGCGATATCACGACAGTTTTCCTCCTTTGGCTTTCTCCTTGCTTTCGGTTGTGATTTTGTGACATGTCGTGATATCGTGACACTTTTTCATTCTTGCCTTTCCTTGTGCTGTGAGTCACGAAAATGCGACATGTCGCGATATCATGACACTTTTTCATTCTGGCTCATCTTCTTGCTTCTAGGTCACAAATATAAGACATGTCGCGATATGGTGACACTTTTTTCTTTTGGTCTTCCTCTTGGCTGTGAGCCACGAAAATGTGACATGTCATGATATTGCGACACTTTTCTCTTCAGCGCTTTTGCCTTGTTGTGAGCCACGAAAATGCAACATGTCACGATATCGCGACACTTTTCTTTGCTAGCTCCAAAGCTATCTTCTTTGGCCTATTTGGTAGTGAAGATTTTCCTTCTTCATTCTGTGTACAAGGGGATGGCATTGAAAGGCAAAATTGCTGCAACACTTACAAACAAAAAGAAATACTCTTGCAAAAGGAAAGACTATACAAAATTTTGAATTCTTTTTATTTTTTCTACCCCTTGTGCAATGTGAAAAAATTATCAACAATACTCTTTTTTTTTGAATGTGACTCTAGTTTTCTTCCCCTTTTGGCATGAAGCACAAATGCTATTTGCAGGTTTGCTGATGGTGGTAATATCTCTCACTACCCTTTTTGAGTTGATTTTTACTAGATTATCAAAATTGATATGACCGAGTCTCTTGTGCCACAACAAATTTTCTTCTTCCTGTCCAATAAAACAAGCTCCTTCTGAAGTCTCCGAGAGCATGTATAGGTTGCCGGATGTCCTTGATCCGGTTGCTATCAATTTTCCACTGTTTGTTTTTTTGACTTCACAACCCTGCTTCATAAAAACTACTTCATGACCTTTATCACAAATCTGACTTACGCTCAACAAGTTATGTTTCAAACCATCCATAAACAAGACTTCTTCTAACTTAATTTTTTCGTCACTAATTTTAACTGAACCTTTGCCAACTATCTTAGCTCCATCATTATTTCCAATCTTTACTGAACCACCTTCATATTTTTGTAACTTCTCAAATTTTTGTTTGTCACCTATCATATGACTGGAGTATCCACTATCAAGTATCCATGGTACATATTTATTTTGTGCTTTAAATGTTGTTTGTACGATTAAGGATTCATTTTCTTCCTTAAGTCACTCTTTTTCTTTCCACTCCGTTTTGATAGTAGTTTTGGGCTCTTGTTTTGCCTTTCCCTTATCAAAATCTTGTGCATGTTTTTTGAGAAGTTTTCTATTTTGTCTCATCCTATTTGGTTGAAATTTTCTTCCCTAAAACTGATTTGATGCAAATGTACTTCTACAATTTCTTGCAATGTGCCCAAAATTATGACAGTTATAACATTCTACTGTATAATTCATCAAAGGAGAAAAAGCATTTCTATTGGTGAAATTCCTTGGTCTTACTTTATATTTGCAGTCTGAGATCTTATGTCCATAGCCATTGCATTTAAAATAGAAACCAGAAAGGGATAATTGAACCTAGGTGATGGTCTTTGCCATGTTGCCATAGGAGCCATAGGTCTTCTTCTTCTTTGATGAGTGACATTGGTGAATCCATCATTGTCAATTCTCCTTTCGTGCCTGACATTATTGCTTTCTTTTGCATGAGATGTTTTTCCTTGATCAACCTATTTCTTATATTCATTCTTTATGGATTCTACATTTCTAGCCTTTGATCCATTTGATGATTCTCCTTCGTCAAAGCCCAAACCAAATTTGATGCCTGTAGTCTTTTGGTTATTTATGATCTTATCCAAATTCATAGAACTTTCTTCACATTTGTGATAACAACTAATTTTACTATTCATCTCTTCTATCTGCATCCTTAAACCAACAGTCTCTTCTTCTAGCTTGTTGCAATAATCTATTTTCATGGTTATTTGCACTTCGAGATCTTCAAATATTTTCTTGGATTCTTCTATTTGTACTTTCAAACTGGTTATGATTTCATTTGCATCCTCAAGCTTTCTTTAAATTTTCTTATTCTTTTTTCTTTCTATCTTCAATTCATCCAGAGATGCAATTAGTTCCTCTTCCAAATTTACTTCTGCATCAATTTCTTCTTCATCACATTCCTATTCTTTTTCTATTTTTTCTTCTTTGAGTGCCATGAAAAGAGCTTCACCTATTTCCTTTTCAGAATCCTCACCAGAGTTGTCTTCTGATGAACTAACATTCTTGGAGATGAAACTTTTCTTCTTGAAGTTGCCTTTTTTGAATTTTTTTTTTCTTCCAGTCACTTCTTTCTTGGTGTGATCCTTCATCACTTTTGTTCCTCTCATTAAGTGGACATTTAGCTGCAAAATGCCCAACGCCTCCACAATTGAAATATTTAAACGGTAACTTTCCTCTGTATTTTCCTTTTCCCCTTTTTAGTTTTTGAATGAAGTTTGCTTCCATTTCATCTAATGTCTCTTCTTCCTCGGATTCTTGTTTTGCTTTCATATTTTTATGGGCTTTAAAAGTAGCTTCTCTGTCTATGGGTTTAGATCTTCCTATCCTCATCTCATATGTAGTCAAAGAACCATACATCTCATCTATACTAAAATAATTTAGATTTTTAGCTTCTTCTATCACTGAGACTTTAGAATCAAACCTTTGAAGAAGAGATCTTAATACCTTTTTCACGATGGCAGAGTCTTTGATATCCTTGCCGAGTCCTTTGATCACATTAATGATTCTATTAACTCTCAGAATATATGCCTCAATATTTTCATCGTCATTCATCTTTAATGCTTTGAATTGAGCTCGATGTGTCTATAACTTGGCCTCCTTGATCTTATCGTCTCCTTCATGAATACTCCTCAGTTTGTTCCATATTTATTTTGCCATTTTATAGCTCATGATCTTTACTAGTTCACTGTCTGCTAATTCGCACATGATAGCATTCTTTGCTTTTGAGTTATTTTCAAACAACTTCTTTTGGTCAGCCTCTTTTGGAGGAGTGATGGGTATTGTGTATCCACTAACTACTGAATCCCATATGTCGTATCCCAAAGCATAGAGATATGTCTACATCCTGATTCTCCAGAACACGTAATTAGATCCGTCAAACAATGGTGCTTTGTTTGATGAGAAGCCTTCACCACCTACCATTGTGTCACTTCCAAGATCACCCTAGCCAATTAAGATTGTACAGGAACTTAGATCTAATACCAATTGTTAGTCTTACAATGACACTGAGAGGGGGGGTGAATCAGTGTAGCTCTTTAAACTTGAATTTACAGCTCTTAATATCGCAAAAATTAAAACTTATTACTAGATATAGCAAGTATACAAAAGAGCATCACACAACATAAGATTTAATGAGGTTCACCAATGTGGCTACTCCTCAAAAATTGACTGCTTGGACTACCATCCAAATCCAGCATTTGTAAATCACCAACTTTACAATCAATTTACCAGCACCCACTGGAAAGAGCACCAACCCCTGATTTATATGCACTAACAGAAAGGAGTACCAACCCCTGATTTACCAGCACCAACCCTTGATGCCAAGCACCAACTTGGACTTCAATTCTAAAACTAGAAGTTTGTCAGTAAGATACCTTTGCTTTTGCAAGACCCTGACTGGTCTTCTTCACCTTTGCATTCTTTGTGCACTCTGCTTTCTCTATGCAATCACAATAGCACCTGGTCGAACTTCAACCTTTTCACTCTCTGCGCACTCTGCTCTCTCTACACAATCACTTTGCCCACTCTACTTCATTACAGTTGAACGTCACGATCGTCTTCTCCCTTTTGCACACTCTGCTCTCTTTATGAATTTTGCACTTAGCACGATCCGACACGACTTGCTCTCTGTGCACAATGACCGTATTTCACACACCTTCAAATTCTATTCAATTCTCCAAATAGCCCTCCTTTTATAACAATATTTTTATGATGAAAACCCTAATCTTAGTCGGTTGTAAATCCTAATCTTAGTCGACTTTCATAACAACTATAAACCCTAATTTTAGTTGGTTGTCATCGGTCTTCGTCGGCTTCAACTCAAGAAGATGTTCAGTTTATCCATCACTTGATGATTTCATTCTAGATAGACACTGTAACCGCCATACTGACTTTTGATCACTCTTTGTATTTTAGCAGTATGAAACCACTCTGTAACTGCCCTTGTAAATGCCACAATGTTGTCAGTCCACTGTCATACTTATCATTTTAGTAGGGTTCTCCTTCTTGACTTGCACATTTAGGACCTATCGTGAAATCATGACATTTCTGCCTCTGTAGCTTCTTTTGTTGTTGTTGTCGCGAAAATACATGTCACGAAATCGTGACAGTTTTTCCACTTGCCTTTTTCTCTTCCAACATGTCACGAAATCACAACAGTTTTTCTTGCTTTTTCTCTCTCTTCCAACATGTCGCGAAATTGTGATAGTTTTTCCTATTTTTTCTCTCTTCCAACATGTCGTGAAATCGTGACAGTTTTTCCTGATTTTTCTCTCTTCCAACATGTTGCAAAATCGTGATAGTTTTTCCTACTTTTTCTCTCTCTTCCAACATGTCATGAAATCGCAATAGTTTTTCTTGCCTACTGTATATGTTGTGATATCATGATACTTTTATTACTTGTATTTTTTCTTTGATCTTTTGCATATGGGCCACTTCGGTCTTCTTGGAAAATCACTGTACATACTCTAAATAACCTTTGAACTCCTGTCTTCTGCATCTGAATAGCTTTTGAACTTCTTGTCCACTGCATCAACAGATCTATCTGACTATGTTGACAACAATGACAATACTGTTGTTGCACCTTTCTCAACAGTACCATAGGGTGTCATATTGGAGATATCCCCAAGGAGTGCATTTTATTAGTGATAAGAATCATGGAAAAGATCTTCCAAGGCCATTCTTTGGACATCCATGGCATGATAATCAACACATTTTCTAACAACACCATGTTTTTTAGCAAAAAACCATTATATAAAGATCCACCACTCTCTTGCATAAAAAGCAATGTCATATTTAAAATAAATAGAATCGATCATATTGCAAGACATTAGCTTCAAAGGAGAAGCACAATTAATAATTTTATTTTTATCCATTACCATATTTTGATATTCTATATATTCTGCATAATTCATAAGATGATCATCATCCTCAAAAGGTAAAGGTTTATTTTTATTAGGTATAAAACCTATACCACATCTCCCAATCCAAATATCAACATCTAAAGGTTCTTGAATACCTTTCATTTGTGGTCCCAAACCTTTACTTGCATATCCCATACTAGATAGGATCTTCTTAGGAAGGGGATAATCATTAGTGATATAACATTAAGAAAAAAAATTCTTTCTAGGATAAGGGTTGCTACCATGAATATTTTCTTCGAAGTTAGTCCCTCCAAATACAAAGGTACATGTGCCAATATGTACAATGTCACCTTTCTTATGGGGCAAACCCATAGTTCGAGGTAACGGTGGTAGCTTGGTGAGATCCAAAAGAGGCTCTTAAAGAAACTGATTATCATGATCCAAGGATGAAGAATAGGGTTGATGTTCCTCACTCACTTTTAAATTTTGAAGATGCTATAAAATTTAAGATTAGGAACACAAAGAAATTACTGAAGAAATAGGACAAGAGTAAGATTTATATTGAGCTAACACTATATTTGAATAGAATTAAAATGGTCAAGGATCGCTCAAAATGGTGATAACTTGATTCTTGAATTCAAATTTGAGACATTGATGAAAAGTAGAAGGGACAACCTTCATCGCATGAATCCAAGGTCACCCAAGAAGAATATTAAAATATGTAGGACAAGACACCACGCAAAACAAAGTATCCAATATTTGAGGCCCCACTTTTAGTGGAAGAGATATGAAACCATAGGCCTCTTGGGACTTATTGTTGAAAGCTTTAATAAGGATATCAGATTTTTTTAAATCTTCCTCTTTTAATCAAAATTTTTGAAAGAATTGATATGTACACAAATTGAGGGATGAGCCATTATCAATCAAAACTCGTTTGATAAGGGTATCCCCACTAAGTGCAATGATATAAAGTGATGAATCTCCATGTAAGTTTGAGGAAGGTTTATCATCATCTGAGAATGAGATATGGTGTATCCCAAAAGAACCTATGGCATCAACTATAGCATCAGTAATGACATCTAGAGAAATAAATTGTTGTTTAAAACTCCCATTAAAGCATTTTGATGATCAAGAGAAGTCCACAAAATCTCTAATACTTATATTTTTGCTAGAGTATTAGCTAACTTCTTCTAAATATCATATGAAATCTATGACTATGGTCTCAACACTATAGGTGGAACTCTTGTAGATGAATATTTTCTCTGATTCTCTTTTAAAACTAAACTAGGTTGTGATGCTAAAATTTGTCCTTGTTGATTCTGAACTTGTTTCCTTGTAGTTACCCCAACCATTCCAACCACATTACTGTGGCATAGAGAATCATCTTGATAAGCCACTTGGTTGGCTGCTTTTTTATCATGCTTTGGTAATGGATTATTAAATATTTCTATATCTTGATTTGTCATTGGGGTTTGTTGAATAGGAGCCCGATTACTTGAAGTTTAGGAATTTCTTAAATCAATGCATCCTGCATCAATCAAATATTGAACCACATGCTTCAACTTATTACAAGAGTTTGTCTAGTTTCCTTATACTCTATGATGTGTCATATTGACCTACCTTATACCAATAATTTGTAGTATCTTTTTGTCTTATAGGAGGTAGTTCAATAGCCTTAGCTTCCAATAGTTGTTTCAAAATTGCTTCCATAGGTATATTAAGTATGGTAAAATTCCTTTGAGGAGGTTTTTGAAGTACAATATTTTGTAGGCCATTGGTAACATTATTAACAGGCCTACTATCATTATTCCCTCTTGAATGCTTATTATTATGTTGAGACTTAGTAGACTTTAATTATTTATTCTTAATATGACCTCTTCTAATGAGAGCTTGTTCCACTTTTCTAGTTAACTCAATTGCTTGATCAAGAGAGGTAACAATAGTAGTTTCTAGTGCATAAGATATCTATTCTTGTAAATTACTAATGAATATATCAAGCATATCTTTTTGAAGCACAAGTTGTCTTAATTGATCGACTAAACTTCTCCAAAGAGCTAATAATTATGAAAAAATTTCTTCTTTACTTTGGTTTAAATCATATAGGTATCTCATTGTCACTTCCTTTTCAATATAAGCACTAAATTGATGAACAAATATTTTTGCAGTCTTTTCAAAGCTCTTTAAAGAATAGTTGGGCAACCAATAATACCATTCCAATGAAACCACAAAAATACTCTTTGGAAATGTTTTCAATAGAAGCATATCATCATAAACAATATCATGGATAGCTATATTGAATCCTCTTAGATGCTCTATTGGATCTTCTATCCCTTTATAGATTGTTAAAACTAACATAGAAAAAATCTTAGGATAAGGTCTAGCAGTAACAATAGGATTCAATGGCTGACTACACATTTCCTTGTAACTGTATGTAAACCCTGAAGGCTAAATCATATCCATTCTTGAAACAAAATGATTCACTATATTTGCCAAATTTTGTATTTTTGAATCATACGTGTTTCCAATATTCCCTTGAATTAAGTTGGACATGATAAGGTTGTTGTTATATGTGGTGCCTTGTGAGAATGAAATATTAACTTGATGTGGAATAGAAGCAATAGTGTTGACATTAGAAGATGAAGGAGGAAATTGAAAACAATTTTGAGTGCCACCACTAGTTGGAGGAATAGGTGGATTCCACCCAATGTTGGTGGTATTAGTAGTAGCACAAGTCACTTGGTTCTTCATATTGCTAAGATGCACAGGTTGAGATGTGGGATTATCATGATTAAGAACATGAGACCTAATGGGAGGAGAAGGAGTAGCATCCTCTTTTTCAAGATGAGATTATAGTTCTACATATTCCAATAGCTTCTCCTTATGATATTTTATGAATTCCCAAATATGATAAAAATATGAGAAGACAAATCTACCATTGGGTCCAGCATAAGGATCAAGATTAGTTTCAGTTTCCATATATACCTCTTCTTGCTCTTATGGACCTACATTAGGGTCTTCCTTATCAATGTAGTCATCTTCCAAAGGAACATAATCAGATTCTAATTGTTTCCTATAAATTCTAAGGAAGGGATCCATCTTAGAAGTAGTGAAAATAGTTAGGGTAAAGCACTAACACACAAATTTTTAATTTCTTTAAGAATTTTCAAATAGAATTAATGATCTTGTTTAAAATTTTTAAAAGAAAGAAGCTATTCATGTCGGGTTCACCAAATATGTAGAGAGGAAAACTACCCTACCATGTACAATTCCCAAAAAGGTTGGATCCACAAAAGATAGAAAGCCTTATGGGGTGAATCGCAGGGGTATGTTGTTCTCTACACTCAATTCTAGGGGGAAGGGTTCACCAGGAATGGTTTTAGGACTCGCTCCAGGTCCTCAAGATTTTGGGATGTTTGATGTATTCAATTTTTAAGAAATCACCTAATTTTGGCCTTTCTAGATATATGCTATAAAATATAAAGGACAATGCAAAAATCAGAATGCAATAATACAAGAGCTAACCTAATATGATTATTTCTTTGAATGCTTGCTAACCTAGGGTTTTATCTAGAAAACCTTTAAAGAAAAGATACAAGATAAATGCACAATATTAATCCTAGATGCACACTATATGATTTTCACTTTTAGATGCCTAAGAATCAATACTCAGATCAGATATTCAACCAATAAAATAATTAGGGTACTTATCTAGATTGGTGGTTGACTTAGCTTTTTTGCCTCTTGTCCAATGATATAAGAAATGCTTGTTTCTACAAGACAACTTATGAAACACTTGAAAATTGGATTAGTATTAGAGGGCCTACTTAGGCTGATGTACAACAATGCTTGGAGGTGTAGTAGTCAAGCCCCCTAGGTCCTTTTAGACGACCTTTGAAAACAAAAGCGAAAATTGACCTTTTGAGAATTAATCATAAAACAACAATGCAATAGCAAAGGAATAGAAAAAATATTATGATATAATGCCCTAAATGCAACTTAGAAAATACTCATGCAATAAAAATCTGATAGATGTCCCTAGTTCAGTCTTGGGAAAAATCATACCTCATAGATAGCGGGTACGATAACGCTACAGGTGAAGTCATGATTCATCAGAACAGGGTGCGATCTTGCTTCTATGAGTGAAAATCCTAAATTAGGGCTAGTGAAGTCATGCCTTGCTGGGATAGAGCATTATTTCACTTCAAAGACACAAAAAATAAAAGATAAATGTAGAGTGTAAATAAATACAGGAAACAAAGTGTGCACAACCTGATGGATAATGCAGAAGCAGGCATAAGAGATCAAGGTATCCAAATAGGTATTCTATTTCCTTTTGAACTACAACACGAATCCACAAAACCACATAGTAATCCAAATCCATGCAACAGAATATCAAATCTAAAATTTGCACTTCAGGGTTAGCTTGTAGAAGAAACAGGAAGCATAGTGAAAGTAAAATACGAGCACCAATTAATCATAAGAATTTTGAGCTTAATTGTTTCATATCTAAGATCGATTACAAGTATCTATTTTTATAGATGAAAATTGGGATAAAAGAAGTGGGAAAAAAAACACAAACCAACGCCAAGCATGCCAAAAAGGTTAAACCCGGGTTTTAATAAATTAAAACTCTAAAATAGCAAAATCACTCCTCATGTCAATGAGGTGTAATATCGCTTCTGCAAAGTCGCACCACATTGTAACCTGGTGTGATTTTTTTGAAGGCTAAAGAAAGGAATGGTAGGGGGAAAAGAGGCTTACCCTTGCCTAGGGCAAGGTTTAGGGATCTCTTAGTGACTCTAAGGAATATTTCCCACTAAAATTAGGTCAATTTTTTGTGTCTATAGTGGTAAGATTGATTTTGGGTATTTTTTTGTTGCTATAAAAATTATAGTGTAATGATTGTTGTATAAAATTATAGTTTTATGGTTGTTTTATAAAATTAAAATGTAATAGTTGACATGTAAAACTATAGTATAATTATTTTTGTGTAAAATTGTAGTGTAATAGTTGCTATGTAAAACTATTTTGTAATGGTTACTTTTGGTCATCAAATATGCCCAGGAAAGGATTTGGGTAAGTGTATGAGCCATAGACATGGACCAACATTGAAAGGCCGAAGAGAAGAGATGCTCCTCGTGCCAATATCCGGAGAAAGGATGGCTCCTATACTACACTACTTTGATGTTTAAGATAAGGGTGCAGGAAAGAGATAAATAGAGTAGGGTGCAGGAAAGAAATAAAAGAGCAAGGGAAGAATTTCAGTAGTTTGGTGGTGGAAAAGAACATGAAGCACGATCACTAGCGAATAACTTGAAATAGTAGCAAGAAACACCAAGAATAAATGAAATGAACACAATATTAGCTTTCCTATGTATCCTCTGGGTGAATTTTAGGATTCTCCTTTCCCTTTCGTCGAAATTCAGAGTTCAGAGTAACAGCGATTAGGAAAAGTGAATATAATAGAAACACTATCCACAGGCAGCATAAAAGAAAGTTTCTACAGTGTTTTCCTCCCCTATATATCCTTCAAGCAAATTTTAGGATTCAGTCCCCAATCGTATACCTAAATCCAGGATTCAAAATTACAGTATACAAATGAAGAAAGATGAAAGAAATAGACACGAAAGGCAGCATACAAGAGTGAAATAGATTCCAAAGCTCTTTAGTATTAATCGTAGGAATGCAAGTTACAACAGCTTTCTAGCAGAAATTTCTCCCCCCTTTTTTCATTACAATGCCTGGTTTTTTATAGAGGACCTGACCCTCTGAGCCATAATTACACAAAATAGAGGAGTACATCCTCAAAAGCTGAGAAGTCAGCCCCTTGCGGCTCTCATGATCGAGCTCTCAAATCCGTTACCAAAACTAGAAACTGTGACTAAGTCAACCATGGAAACATGCATTAATGAGCCGTCTAAGCGTCCTTGGTTTCTAAGTGTAGTGCTCGAGTGGCCGCCATGCTCACCGGGTTCTTCATCATGGACTGATACTTCATTTCTAATTGCTAAAAATAAGCAGCGAGCTTATCGAGCATGAAAAAATGCATTTATGAGGCACTTGATCATCTCGAGAAAATACCCGGCTTGGAATATGTGCCCTTGAAGCGCTTCGCTAGGTCTTCGTTTGCACTTTGCTTCACAATGGATTCGAGCCGAAGCAGATCTTCCTTGATTTGCACTTCGCATGGTGAAGCTTTGCAAAACATCTTCGGGGGTGGTGAGAGCCGAAGTAGATTTATTCCTCAAAATGAGGTCTTCACTCCTCACCGCTTCACTGGAGAGATGTGTCAAAACTGCTTCGACGAGGCCTTTTGCCCGAAGTAGCTACTTCGCTAGTGAGCTTAAAAATGCTTCGTTGTGAACCTTCTTCAAAATTGTGGTTCGGGGGTATTTCGGCCGAAGCTCATTCTTGCATTCAAAATGTTTTGACTGCTTCTACTTCGGATGAAAGTACTTCGCATGAAGATTTGCCGAAGCAGATGCTTCGCAACAACTTTCAACAAAGTAGAAATGGTTCGTTGGCGAGAAGGCCCCAAGTGGGTGTTTCGACGGATTTTCTATGAATTATTTCCAATGTTGCGCTCCTTCAAATCCCGCTTCACAAGTTTTTTGCCCAAAGTAGTCTTTTGAAGTGCTTTGGGCCCGAAGTATTTTTCATTCTTCTTCCTTTGCATTTTGCTTCGACAACACCGCTTCGCAAAACCTTCGCCCAAAGTAACTGTCTAAGGGACTTCGAGCCTGAAGTAGTTTTCTTGCCTTAGCCAATTCGGGCCGTGTTTTTCCTTCGGTGAAGCTATTATTTTGAAATTTCTTGAGTGCCGCTTCGCAAAAAAGTCACCCGAAGTGGTTCCTTGAAGTGCTTCGGCCCCGAAGTAATTTTCACCCTTAGCGATTTCTTTCGACGAAGCTATCTTCCTTGGTTTGTTTGGTAGCGAAGATTTTTCTTCTTCATTTTATGTACAAGGGGGTGGTAGGGAAAGCCAAAATTGCTGCAACACTTGAAAATGCTATTTCTAAAAGCAAGGGAAAATATTCATGAAATTAAAAGAAATACTTTACAAAAGAGAGACTGTACAAAATTTTGATTTTTCTTTCTACCCCGTTGTGCAATGTGACAAAATTGTCAAAATTCTTGGTGGCTCATGGGGCAACAAGCTTGTCTCAGTGGGAGGACCCTTAGCCTTGATCCATTGGGCCAGAGTTACATCCAAACCCTTCTCCTTCTTCTTCTGTGGGCCGCTCCACGACTTGTTCTTATTCTTCTTCTTCTTCTTCTTCAGCTTCCTCTGACGTGGCTTCTTGCGGCGGTGATGGGGCAAGGCGATCATGGATCTTCTTCATATTTCAGCAGACATGAGCCCAAGCACCCTTTGAGAAAGGTTCTTGGTCTTGCAATGCCTTAACCAAAACATGAAAGCGATCAATTTGCTCGATATTAGCATGTTTGACTCTTGAGTACAGATTGTTCAGGTTGGCTGCAATATTGCAGTATTTCAAAATGAAATTTGTTATCTGTCTCTCTGTTATCGGCTTTGCCCATTCATCTACCTTTGAGACATCACATTCAAAATGGATCCATGTCAGCTTTAGCTTTTCCTTGGTCAGAAGGTTCTCATCATCGTCTGTGAAGCTCGGGAAACCTAAGGAAGAGAGATCCTAGAAATAACCTAGTGATGCACGCTGCTCATTCTCAAACATGTTTAGGAGGTCCTTTGCCTTTTGGGCCTTCCTCACCTTTGAAAAGAAGGCATGAACTATGGCTTGGGTCATGGACCAATCCCTAGCCATCCGACTCATTGCAGTGATCTGCAAGTCCTAATATTTGGTGTTTTTGACATCAAAGGCTAATTTGAGTCGGCTCCTAGCCTTATGAGTGACCTCATCTATGATTGGCCCTCCTTCGTACTTTAGTAATGTAGGTCAAAATTGATAGGGCACTGGAGGCCTGGGATCTAAATTTTTTTAGCAAGTGAAAGTAGATTTCTTTAATCCTGCCTCTGTCAAACAGCTCCAGGTTTGCTTTTTCGAACAACTACTGCTGCATCTACAAGATTTTGTCTTCAAGTTCTTTAACCTTCTGATCATTTTTAGCCTGTCTCTGTGCTTGATGCTCAGAAGTACACTGTAGTTGTAGTATTTGCTATTTTAGGGCATGTGTTTCCTTCTTCATCAGCTTGCATTGCTCCTCCGAATCCTCCAGCTTGGAGCAGATTTTGGCCAGCTCTTCCTCCAACTTGATGTTGGTATTTTTTGCTTTGAATCTACACTAATTAGCAATGTTGGCATGCGCTCAAAATTTTCAATCCTAACATGCATGGATTCAGATTCAATATCTACATTCAGGTGCTCCAGGTCCTTGGTCCTCTCCTGATAATCATAGTCCGTTAGAGTTATTTCATCCAAAGGCTTCTGGACTTTAGGGACCTTCTTCACTTTATGTAGTTTTCTGCTCTTTAGGTCAAAAACAATGAATTTTTCTACTTCTGCTAGAGAGCACCCTCTCTTTTTCTTGGCCTCCTTCAACATTTTTTTTGTATTTTGTCGAGCTAGGAGTAGCTTCTTGGCTAGAGGGCATTCCTTGATTAAAGACATTTATGATTCAAATGAGGCTAGATATACAACCAAAGGGGTGAACAGATATAAAGAATGAATGGGGGATGCCTCACCAAAAGGTTTGGCGAAAGGTGTACTAGGAGTCCCAACGAGTGCAACAATGCCATGTGAGGTAGGAGAATGAAGAACGGGGTTCGAAATTGGGGTACTGCCTTTGCCCTACTTAGGAACTGAGGGAATGGTGGCAGAGGTGGGTGAAGTAGTGTCAACAACTTTATCCTGGCTTGATGATTCAAGTGGAGTGGGGCTAACGTGATCGGTGGTAAGGGGCAACATATGGAGAGGTGATTGACTTTGTGAGGGAGGGAGAGACTAATGAGAATCTTTGGCTGGGACCACAGTGGACATGTGAGAGACCAATGCAAAGGGTGGGGGGTGTGTACCTACATGCCATTCTGGCAGAGTGATCATGGTGACTTCTTAAGTAATAGGCTCTTGCTCCTTTTGGACTTCGGCACTCCTGACTTCCACAACCTCTACTTTGGGGTCTCCCTCTTGTTGTAGGAGTTCCTCCACATTAATGGCGTCTATGTCCAGGACTGTCTCGGCACTTGGTGGCCACGCATCTTCAATATTTTCTTTGGTTGGGCCTGATGCAAGCTATCCAGTAGGAGCACTTGGGAGCTTTGTGCAAGGTTGCTTTGGATGGCTCAGAGGCATTTGAATTTTCTCTTGCCTCTTTCTCTTCTTCCTCTCCAATGGTTGCTCTGCCTCTTCGGAAATTGTGTCATGGCTTTGTTGTAGTGCCTCTGTGGTAGCTTCAACTTCTCCCTCTTCTTCCTGCTCTAAAGCATCGTCAGCTCCTCTTGGGCTTTTGCCCAATCCTGGGGTAGCTGGAGGAACAAAATTGGCAAAGGATATGGACTTCCAAGTCCAAACATTGGCTTCGTAAACCACTGTGAAGTCCTTATCTGTTGCCAAGAGTTCATAAGAATTCATCTTTTGGTGATGGAATCTCATAATCCACCACTCCCTTAATTTTTCCTCACTCCAATTTTTCAATTATTCCTTTAAATCATCCTTTGCCTTTTTCCAAAATGTGGAGCTTGGAGTTGGGAGGGGATGCTGGTCAGGGTCATATTCGACATCCATGGGGTAGAACTCATGCCAGGGAGGCAATGTCCTCATTCTCTCTAAATGCCATTCCAGATCCTTCCCATTGGGATTATTTCTCTGCTCCACAATTTTAGGGTGGGGGCAAATATGAAATTTTTTGAATTTTAAGTGATCCCTCATCACTCGCAAGGGATCATAGATCCATTGCTGAGGAATCTAGAGCAGGCAAAAATTGGTAAGTTTTTCCTCCAAGATTTTTTTTTTTTTAGGGCAAACACTTAAATTACCCCCATCCTGAAGGGTAAGTCGCAGGTATGTTCCCATTTTCAACCATGGTCGTATACGAAGTTTGTAGCGTCATTCTGTCGAGCGACCTCCAATGCGAACTGATATTCGAAGGGGTAGAATGGTAGAAGGAAAGGCTTCCCAATGAATTCAAACATACGAATCATGAGACCCTATGTCAATTGAAACACGTCTCCCCTTTTCTCTTGCACCACTCTGTCTCTCAAACTGATGGGGCACCCGAGGGCAAGAACCCTTCAACAAATGCATGGCGGGTCCCAAAAAATGTTGATTAAAAGAATAATAGGACTTTTTCCTCAATAGGAGGGGAGTCCACTAATAGACAGGTAGAGTATTTCCATCCTTATCGCTCAAAGAAATGGCAATGTGGGGAAATTGCTTATGTAGATGGTGGAAAAACAACCAAACAAGGAAAGAATAGGGTGCGAAGTACTGGACTGTCACTAAATTCTTCATATTGGTGAGCCACGTATGCAAGGTTCGTGCATCCCATTCTACCCAATCGAAGAAAACTGGGTTTGTATTTGGTCTTGAAGCATCAGGGATGTATAATTCCCCTCTCAAAATACATTTGGCCAAAGACACCTGCCAGGGTTACACTGAAGCGTCTGTCAACAGGCCCGCCACCCATGCAATGATGGAGAAAATATCAGTGTTTTTGAAGGCAGCCAATGGTAAGGGCATCTAGGGAAGCTTGCTCGAAGGGAGCTCGTTTTTGAGGTTCTCACACAGGAATTTCAATATGTAGCTATTGGAGGTGAACCTCTCCATTTTTTTGCTCAAAATGATGTTGCAAACTGAATAACCCTTGGGTGGACCTTGCTGTGGTGCAAATGCTGCTTGCACATCTTCCTTCAGAATGGAAAACAATTTATGACCTAAAGCATCCAACACTTGCCTAGATGCAGGTTGGTAATTCTGCATGATAGCATAGATTAGTTCAGGATAGTGGTGGGCAGGCGAGGTCAAATACTAGTAAATCTAAGAATAATATGCAGCAACCCTCTTATTATTTGGTGTGAGTCTGCTCGTCATAAACTCTATAGTGTGTCGGAGGTCGGACACACCCTTAGGGAGCTCTATGTCTCTAATCTTCTCCCACCCATCTATTGGTGGCTCTTCAAGTTGTTCCTCTTCAGAGTCGTCCCCTTCTTCCATCGACTGTTTCTCTGGGTGAGGGGTGAGATTGATCTTCTTAGGAGTATATTTTTTCTCTTCCTTGCCCTTCTTTATTTTTTTAGGGCCTGCAACTTCAGGCTCCTTCCCCTTCTCTTTGGATTTTTTCTTCCCCATGTCAAAAATTATGGTGGTAGAGTCCTTTATATAGAGGGCTTCGATGTGAAGGGCTTAGATGCAAAGGGTAGGAGAATTGCAGAGTAACTGAAAGCTCTTAGTCTTGCACGGACTGATGGATAAATAACCTTCTCCTTGTTAGAGCTTCGCATTTTATAGCCCAAAAAGGTAACTACCTCAATTTATGGCACCTACCATAATTAAATTAACGCTTCAAATGAAGGAAGTTATCGTGCCCTTTGATTGGCTCTATAGTAGCGTAGTACACGAGGCCACACGCTTTGGTGATCATGAAATGCAAACTACTGCCACCTTGTACCTCAGTGTGGGCTTTTCTCTTAACTGAATCGCCTCGAGATGTGCTCTACCACCTTTGCCTTTAATTCATCCACTTCGAACTCTTTTCAAGGTTGATTTCAGCGCGTTCTCGAGGCATATTTTAAATTCTCCCATCTTGCATATTGTTGGTTCGACGAAGTTGAAATCAGCATTGAAAATGCTTCACGATGAACATTTGGTGTGGGCTACTTTTCGATGCTTCAGGCCCAAAGTACTTCTCCTTCGACACGCTGCCGATTTGCTTCACGAAGACCACATATCGAAGCTTGCCTTCTTAGAAACTGCTTCGCCAAATTTTTCTTTGAAAACTGCTTTGCGAGGACTCTTTTAAAATCTACTTTGCAAAACTTCTGCCCAAAGTCACTTCTTGAAATGCTTCGGGTGCGAAGCTCTTTTCGTGCTTTTGTTTGAATTTTGGTTTGGCCCTTTTGAGGGTAAAGTGCTTCATTGCGAACCTCCTTGCAATCACTACTTCGCATTGAAAGTCCCCGAAGGAGATTTTATACTACTTAGATTTTGCAATCTCAAAACAGGATGTATATACACAAATGAAAAATTATATACAAGATTACATACACATTTTTTATTTATTTATTTTGCCTCAGCGATGAAAAGTATTTAGATGAAGACCATTAACAAAAATTGGCAATACCTAGCCATCTATGTCCTTGAGGATGAAAGAGTTGGCCGAGTTCACCTTCACAATTTTGAATAGTCCATCCTAGAAAGCATCCAGCTTGTCATTATTTCTAGGCTTGGCCTTCCAGGAGTCCCACTTCCATACCAGATCTCCCACTTTGAATGTGCGATTGGATGATTTCTTCTTGAACCAATCTCGGGTGACCTGAGCATGCTTAGCGAAGCTCTGATAGGCTTTCTCATGATCTTCCTCCAGCTACAGTAGTTGATCCAGTCTATTTTCCAAAGGGTTGACTCATTCTTCTTCTAACAGCTGCAACATAGGGATCTCTATATGGGTAGGTAAGATGGCATCCTTGTCATAGATCAGGGCATAGGGTGAAGTCTTGATTGACTTCTTGACAAAAATTTGATCGGCCCATAAGGCACAATCTAGAAGGAGATGCCAAGTCCTTTTGTTCGTCTCTATGAGCTTCCTTAGTACCCTCAATAGAGTCTTGTTGGTTGATTCCACCAAGCCGTTGCCCTGTGGATAGTAATTGGAGGATACTTTATGATATATCCCATACCTTTAGAGGAATTCATTGATTTTGGCACCTATGAAGCCAGGACCATTGTCTGTAATGATTGCTTTGGGAATGCCAAACCGGGTGATAAATCCTTCAAGAAAGGCTATGACGATCTCCTAATCAACATGCTTCGTGGGAACTGCTTCGGTCCACCTGGTGAAGTAATCAGTTGCAGTCAGGATGAACTTATGTCCAGTGGAGGAGTTCGGTGATATGACCCCTATGAAATCTAGCTCCGATTGTTGAAATGGTGATTCAACTTGTATCAGTTGGAGAGGCATCAAAGCATTTTTGCTTTGGCTAGTGAACTTCTGACACTGTTCGCATTTGCGACAAACTGTGAAGGCATCAGCGAAGAGTGTGGGCCAATAATAACCCGCGTTGATGATCTTCAGCATCGTTGTTCTCCCTATGAAGTGGCCTCCAAATAATCCTGAATGAAATTCTCCCAGGACTCTTCCTTTATCATCATATTTTATGCACCTGAGAAGGATGCCATCAATGTTTCTAAAAAATAGGCCTTCGGGGCACAAAGTATATCGGGTGGACCGCATCCTGAAATGCCATCGCTGTGAAGCATTTAAATGTGAAGGACATCTACCAGTGTTGAATTATTCGACTATCTCACTGACCCAGTTTTTCTCATCCTCTTCCTGGTTTGTGAAGCATCCTTCTGTTGGTGAGTCATCCCATCGAGATTTTGTAGCTTCGACCGCTATGCTCTTCGCTAGTTCTTGACACAATGCGCGACCACAAACTAGTTTTGTTGGTTTGATCTCGATGTCGAATTCTTGAATCTTGCTGACCCAACCGGCTCTTTTACTACCCAACTTTGGGAGATGAATTGCTTGAAATTCCTAAGAGACTTCATTACTGCATGCACCTACCTTTTTATGAAATTATATTTTTCTTCAGGATTTATCACTTGACTTAGAAACGTGATGGGGCACTCTTCGCCATCTTCCCCCTTTTGTGTTAGGACCGCAACATAGCTCTTAGGTTCTCCTATAGCATATAGGATGAAATCCTTATTGTAGTCAGGGTTGGTCAGGACCGGTGTTTGAGCAATTCAGGATTTTATTTCTTCGAATGCTTCTTTTCTTTCCTTTGTCCAGATGAATTCTGCACCTTTCTTCAATAGCTTAGACATAGGCTTGATGACCTGGGTGAAATCTGGGACAAACTTCCTCATGAAATTGATCTGGCTGAAGAAGGATTGAAGTCCTTTCTTGTCTACTAGGAGTGGGAGCTTCATTAGAGCCTCAGATCTGTCAGGATCTACAGCAAGACCCTTTTATGATATCGCATGTCCCAGCAACTTCCCTTTGCTGACTGCGAATATGGACTTCTTTAGATTGATTGAAATGCCAAATTCTCAACATTTTTCAAAAATTTGTTGCAAGTGTAAGGGGTGATCCTCCCTTCTTCGAAATAAAATGATCATGTCATCCATATAGATAACAATAACCTTATTCAGGAGCTCACCAAAAGCTAGATCCATTGCCCTCGAAAAAGTGGCACCCGCATTCGAAAGGTTGAATGGCATTCATTGGTAAGCAAATGTGCCCCACTTGGTAGTGAATGCAATTTTATGCTGGTCCTCGTACCTGACCTAGATTTGGTTGTATTCAAAGAAACCATCGAGTAGGGAGAAGCGTTGAGCCCCAGTCATCAAATGCAAGATCTGATCGATCTATGGGAGAGGGTAGTGATCTCTGAGAGAAGCCTAGTTCAGGTTGCAAAAATCCATGCACAATCATATATCTCCATTCTTCTTTCTAACTGGGACTAGATTCACTACCCAAGAAGAATATTTGATGCGATAAATTATCTTTGACTTGAGCATCTTCAGGAGTTTGACCTTCATCAATATTTTGATCTTCGGATTGACGGGCCTTTGCTTCTATAGAAAAGGTTTTATTCCCTCCTGCAACTCAATTGTATGCTGGATTAGTTTCCGATCATATCCCCTTAAGTCTTGATAAGACCAATCCACCGTTTCAAGGTACCTTTTGCACAAAGATCAGATTTTCTCTAGCTCTTCCAAAGTTCAATATGTTCCAAATTTTATTGCTTTCACAGGTTCAAGCTCTAAATCTTGATACTGTTTTGCATTAACTTTGATCCTGTGAGAAACTGCTCGATCATTCTGATAAAAGAGTCTTTCAAGAGTAATTAACCCTTTGGGAATGTGGTTATTCTTAAATTGAACTAACCCTTCATATTCTTCTTCGTCAGGGCTTCTGCTCTCAACTGTGGATACTTCTTGAATCATGAAATTCACAATCTGCTCATCACTATAAAAAACCTACCAATGCAGATCTCTTTCTGGGATAGAAGGCCTGTAAATCATCCTCACAGCTTTGGGCTTATGCACCATGTCTTCTGCTAGAGAATACTTGGCTGCGATGGATGCTAGAACATCGGCATATTGGTTCTTTTCTCTCGAAATAGACTACAGATTGAGAGATTCAAACTGGTCTAGCAAGTCCCATACCCTATTTCGGTATGACTTGAGATAATGCTTCTTTTAAGTGCACTTCTTTATGACTTTATTGCATACCAATTCAGAATCTCCAAATATTTGGAGATGCTTTATGCCTAAATTTTTTGCTTTTTGTGTTATACTCACAGTGACACTGAGAGGGGGGTGAATCAGTGTGTTCTTTTAAAACTTTAAATTTGCAAATCTCAATGCTGAAATAAAGCAAACTAAAAATAGATACAGAAAGTTAACAAGAGAGCATCACACAACACAAGATTTAATGAGGTTCACCAATGTGGCTACTCCTCAAAAATAACTGCTTGGACTACCATCCAAATCTAGCCTTTGCAAAGCAACAACTTTACATTTTATTTACCAGAACCAATTAGAAGGAGCACCAACCCCTCAATTTTTCTGTACCAATAGAAAGGAGCAACAACCCCTAATTTACCAGCACCTACTGGAAGGAGCACCAACCCCTGATGCCAAGCTGCAACTTGGACTTCAAGTGAATCTATGAAATTTACAAAAAAATACCTTCACCCTTTTCACACACAGTCTACTGATTCTATGCACTCTGCAAACTTCGTCTTTGCCTGTTGCACTCACTCTACATGCTTTGACATCATCTCACCACTTTTGCACTCTTGCACTCTTTTGACTACATCTCACACACTTCGACACACATTCGACTATCTATCAAAATCGCACTCAACTCATCAAACAACCCTCCTTTTATACTAACACTTTCAAGATCAAAACCTTGATCTTAGTCGACTGCACAACCCTAAACTACGTTGGCTGCAACCCTAAACTATGTCGGCTACAAACCCTAATTTTTTTCGGCCCAAATTTAACTTTGTCGGCTTCACTACCTCTGCAACTCTTCTGTAGCTTCTGTCGTGAAACTACATGTCATGATATCGTGACACTTTTGCACTCGTATACTATCTTTTGGCTTTTGTCATGATATCATGAAATTTTAGCCTTTGTTGACTTCAACTAAGCTCTTGTCACGATATCGTGACACTTTTGACTTAGTCAGCATCAACTTTGTGTTTGTCGCGATATCACGACATTTCTCTCTTTGTCGACCTCCTTTCTGCTTTTGTCATGAAATCGTGACACTTCTATCTTCATAGCCTTCCTCTCTACTTTTGTTGTGAAATCATGACACTTCTATAGAAGGCCTGCATTCTATTTTTGTCACGAAATCATGACACTTTCTCCAACCGAACGTTGCTATCTCAATCTGTCACGAAATCGTGACACTTTCTCTTCCTTGCACTCTTGACTGCTTGCACTAGCAAAACGGAACATGTCACGAAATCATGACGCTTTTGCCTTTGAGCTCTTCCTCCTTGAATTTGTCATGAAATCATGACACTTCTAGCTTCCGTACGTTTTCTTTGTAGCCTGTCGCAAAATCGCGACGCTTTCAGCTTCCGTACGACTTCTCTGCAACCTGTCGCGAAATCGCGACGCTTCTCATTTCAGAATCTTCCCTTTGCTGTATGTCATGAAATCACAATAGTTCTTACTTGAAACATTTTCATCTGTAGCATGTCACAAAATCGTGACACTTTATCTTGCTTCCACTTTGTCTTCTGACTTGTCACGAAATCATGACACTTTTTCTCCTTAGCGCTTTTCTTTTCTTCGGGTCGTGAAAACCCAACATGTCGCGATATCGTGACACTTTTTCTCTCGGACTCTCTCTCCTGTATTATGTCATGAAATCGTGACACTTTTTCTTTTGGAATCTCTCTCCTGCAACATGTCATGAAATTGCGACACTTTTCCTTTCGGACTCTCTCTCCTACATTATGTCGTGAAATCGCGACACTTTTTCTTTCGGACTCTCTCTCCTACATGTCATGAAATCGTGACACTTTTTCGTCCGTTCAACCTTCCTTGCAATATGTCGTGAAATCATGACATTTCTGACTCAAACATTCTCTCTCCTCTTTGAGTCACGAAACTGCGACATGTCACGATATCGTGACACTTTTCTAACTTGCTTTCTTTCGAACCTGTCAAGCCGTAACCTTCATCAAAACAAATTATTTTACATCAAATCAAATTCCTTCAAAAGCTTCTTGACATCAATGACAACTTATACACTTGAGCAAAGGCAATGTACCCAAGGTACCCAAAATTGCCAACAATCTCCCCCTTTGTCATTGATGGCAAACCTTTACTGAAAACACGTCTCAAGAGCCAAAACTAAAACCAATTGTGCTAACAACTGAGAAACTCGCCTTTGAAGTTTTTCTCCCCTGACTTGAAGCTTTCCTCTTCACTTGAAGCTCTCCCCCTTACTCATATCTCTCCCCCTTTGTCATCAATGGCAAAGGGTCACCTTTGGGGCTCGGGACTAAGAATGAGCCTCTTAGCTTGGTCCCTCCCCCACCTCCTGATGAGGTGATTAATTCTGGGGTGGGAGTACAACTCCCAATTTCTCCCTTAGATACTCAAACGTATCTCTTGGAAGAGGTTTGGTGAAGATATCTCGCAATCTGCTCTTTAGTAGGCACATACTCTAGCTTGACCTGCTTGTCTTGCACTTTCTCCCTTAGAAAGTGATACTTGATGGAAATATGCTTTGTCCTTGAGTGCATTACTGGATTTTTGGAAATACTTATGGCACTCGTATTATCACAAAATATGGAGATGGGTTGTTCATGCTTGACTTTGAAATCCTCCAAGGTGGTTTTCATCCATAAAACCTGTGTACACCCAGCCACTGTCGCTATGTATTCAGCCTCTCATTGTAGATAAGGAAACCGAAGGTTGTTTCTTACTTAGCCAAGAAACCAAACTCTTTCCCGTAAAGAATGCTCCACCACTAGTGCTCTTCCCGTCATCGCATCGCCTCGCCCAATCTGCATCTCGTATAGGCCATGAGGGTGAAATCATCACCTTTGGGATACCAAAGCCCAAAGTCCATAGTGCCCTTCAGATATATCGAATATCCTCTTAACTCGCTGTAACATGAGAATCTTTTGGAGCTGCCTAAAATCTTGCTACTAACCCAACTGCCTGCATGATATCTGGTCTGGTAGCCGTAACATATAATAAACTGCCAATCATTGATCTCGTACAACCTCCGATCTGCCACTGGAGATTCATCATCTTTACTCATCTTGCACCCTGTAATCATTGGAGTACATATTGGTTTGCTGTCCATCATCCCAAATTTCTTCAACATTTCTTTGATATACTTTCCTTGAGAGAGAAATACATCATATTTTTATTGAGCAATATGAAGACCTAAAAAGAATGACAGCTCTCCAATCATGGACATCTCAAATTCCTTCTGCATGGTGTTAGCAAAAACTTTGCACATCTGAGTATTATTTCCCCCAAAAATAATATCATCAACATAGACAACCATAATCAACATATCATCACCTTCATTCTTAATATACAAATTGCTATCTCGCCACGCCTTTCCTGAAGCCTTGCTCATGAAGATAACTATCAAGTCTTGAGTACCAAGCCCTCGGTGCTTGCTTTAACCCATACAAGGCCTTTTTTAGTTTACACACATAGTCTGACTGTTCTGATAGAGACACTCCTTCTGGCTGTTCTATGTAGACTTCTTCTACCAACACCCCATTTAGAAAAGCTGACTTTACATCCATTTGATATACCTTGAATGATTTGAAGCTTGAAAGGGCCAAAAACATTCTGATAGCTTCGAGACGAGCAACAGGAGTGAACGTCTCTTCGAAATCAACACCTTCTACTTGAGCATAACCTTTGCAGACTAACCTAGCTTTGTTTTTGACAATCTTTCCATCCTCATTGAGTTTATTTCTGAATATCCATTTTGTGCCAATGACATTCTTGTCCTTAGGTCTTGGAACCAAATCCCAAGTTTCACTTTTCTCTATTTGATTTAGCTCTTCATCCATTGCTTTTACCCAAAATTTATCTCGCACATGCTTCACTGAAATCTTTTGGCTCAATCTGAGATAATAATGAAACATTTGTAGAATCGTGTGAAGGAATGACTCTTCTTCTTGTTTGCCTATTGTTTGGATCACCAATGATCAAATATTTGGGATGATGTTTTTGAACATATCGTGAAGGAGTTTTGGGAAGCAGTTGTTGTCTTTCCTCTTCTTCATCTGAAACCTCTCTGAATTCTTCTTGACAAATTTCATCACTGAGTTCCTTGACTGGTTCTCTTATCCCTGTCTTTTCATCAACTGTTACATTTATGCTCTCTACGACTCGTATGCATTCTTTTGTTGAAGCATCTGTAGGCCTTGCTTCTACTGGAATATCCAAGAAAGATTCCCTCATCACACCTAGGATCAAACTTACCCAAATTCTGATCTTCCCTTCTGATGAAGCACTTACTCCCAAACACTTTGAAGTATTTTACTGTAGGTGGTCTCCCTTTTCATAACTCATAAGGAGTTTTATGATGATTGACTCTAAGTTGGGCCCCGGTGATAATGTAGATTGTCTGTACCGACCGCCTCTTTCCAAAAGCCATCTCGAAAGTTTTGACTCATTTAACATAGCTCTAGCCATATTTTCAATAGTTCTGTTTTTCCTTTCAACTACTCCATTTTGTTGAGGAGTTCTTGCTGCTGAATATTCTCTTTTGATTCCTTGTTGCTCATAGTATTCCACAAATTCATTTGAAGTGAACTCTCCTCCTCTGTCTGATCTTAAGCATTTGATTCTCTTGTCAGTCTCATTTTCAATCATTTCTTTGAAAGCTTTAAATTTTTCAAAAGCTTCAGATTTTTCTTTGAGAAAAGTAACCCAAGTCATTCTAGAATAATCATCTATAAACAACATGAAGTAGCTTTCTCCCCGAATGCCCCGAGTTTTGGTGGGGCCACATAAATCAGTATGAATAAGATCCAATGGTTTTGAAGAAGTATACCCTTTTGATTTGAAACTGGTTCTCGGTCTATTTTCCATGTTGACAGGGACCGCAAATGATATTATGGGGCCTTTTTATTTTGGGCAAGTCTCTAACTCCTTCCTTGTTACTAATATTGACAAGATTATCAAAGCTCAAATGCCCCAATATTTTATGCCATAGCCAACTCTCATCTTCTTGAGTTAGAAAACACTTTTCCCTTTTTATCTCACTCAACATGTAAAGATTGTTTGGAGTCCTTGTAGCACTCGCAATGAGTTTTCCATTTTTTTCTTTACTTATCTCACATCTATCTCAAAAGAAAGATACTATGTGCCCTTGATCACAAAGTTGACTCACACTTAGAAGATTATGTCTTAGGCCTTCTACATAAAGCACATTTTCTGTTTTGGATTTCCCATCCAAACTAAGAGTCCCTTTACCACAGATTTTAGCTGACCTATTATCTCCAAAACTGATTGTTCCTCGGTTTGTTTGTTTTAAGACCAAAAACTTTTCCTTTTCACCAATCATATGTTTTGAACAACCACTATCAAGATACCATTTTTCTACTTTGTCTTGAGCATGAAAAGCAGTTTGAACTATCATTGACTTAGATTTGATCTCATTTTTCTTTTTAGTGAACTCAAGGCTAGATCTATCCAAACCGCACATCCTTGCTATATGCCCAAAATTCTTGCACTTGTAACACATGAAATTTTTATTCATAAGAGGTGCAAAAGAGTTAACATTTTCCTTACTATGGCTATTCAAGGATTTATTGCAATGCATAGCTTTGTGACCAAAATTCTTGCAGGAAAAACAATAGCCATGGAAAGTATTATGTAACCTGTTTTGATGCCTTGGATGATTGTTCTTCTTGTGACCAACTGGAATCCACCGCTCTTCAGATGAAGATTGGTCTTGCTCGAAGACCCTATTTCATGAATAGTGATACCATCCTTCTTTTGCTTTTCATACGAAGTATTCTAGTCTCGAGAGCCAATTGTTCCAACTTCACTCTAAGAGACATAACCTCTTCTTCTAGTTTCTCACAATCGCTTTCCTTTCCTTTTAAAGCCTCTGTCAGAACCTGTTCAACCTTCTTTCCTTCTTCAGCTAGAATTTTGAAGTCTATAACTCTTTGAGACAATATTGATCTTGCAATCTCTTCTTCCTGACATTGATGCTTGAGAACAAAATTTTCTTCCCTAAATTTCTCAAGCCTTTTTAAAGCCAAGAAGAATTCACCTTTGAGATCGAACCCAACCTCTTCATCTCTTTCTGAATCTGTATGTTCCTCTGATAGATCCTTCTCCAAGCTGTTAGGCTCTTTCTGGAGAAACCCGCTCTGATACCAATTGAAGAACACAAGCTTATACTGAGAGGGGGGTGAACAGTATAAGACTTAACCAATTAACAATTTTAACTTTAGATAATAGAGGCATCAACACAACATTAATCAAGACAGAAAGCATCACACATTGAAGACCCATTTTAACGTGGTTCACCCAGAATGGTTGGGCTACATCCACGGATAAAATATTTCACTAAATTTTATCAATCCAAATTCTAGGAATACCTTTCCCGATTACAAAGTTTATGGGCACCAACCCAAAGGAGACACCAATCCCCTAAACTCGAGTTCGTGGGCACCAACCCACAGGAGACACCGATCCCCTAGCTCTGCTCTGGCTGGTGATCCTCTAGAAAACCTCTGCCTCCACTGCCCTTAGCAAATGGAACTCTATCCACAGAAGACACCTGTCCTCCCTGCTCTGGCTGGAGACCTTTGTCCTCAACTCTATCACCTCCAAAGCTGGTCCTCAAATTTGCACTAAACACAGTCCTTCGGTCTAGCACAAATGTCCTCATTCGTCTTTTCTTGTTGTGCTCACTCTGCATGCTTCGACATCATCTCGCCACTTCTACACTCTTATGCTCTTTCGGCTGCATCTCACACACTTCGATGCACATTCGACTATCTATCAAAATTGCACTCAACTCATCAAACATCCCTCCTTTTATACTAACACTTTCAAGATCAAAACCTTGATCTTAGTTGGCTGCACAACCCTAAACTACGTCGACTACAACCCTAAACTACGTCAGCTACAAACCCTAATCTTTGTCGGCCCAAATTTAACTTTGTCGGCTTCATTGCCTCTACAACTCTTCTGTAGCTTCTGCCGTGAAACTACAACATGTCGCGATATCGTGACACTTTTGCAACCGTATACTGTCTTTTGGCTTTTGTCACGATATCGCGACATTTTAGCCTTTGTCGACTTCAACTAAGCTCTTGTCATGATATCGCGACACTTCTGACTTAGTCAGCATCAACTTTGCTTTTGTCGCGATATCATGACATTTCTCCCTTCATCGACCTCCTTTCTACTTTTGTCATGAAATCGTGACACTTCTGTCTTCATAGCCTTCCTCTCTACTTTTGTCATGAAATCATGACACTTCTCCTATAGAAGGCTTGCATTCTGTTTCTGTCGCAAAATCGTGACACTTTCTCCAACCGAATGCTGCTATCTCAATCTATCGTGAAATCGTGACACTTTCTCTTCCTTGCACTCTTGTCTGCTTGCACTAGCAAAAATGGAACATGTCATGAAATCGTGATGCTTTCGCCTTTGAGCTCTTCCTCCTTGAATTTGTCATGAAATCATGACACTTCTAGCTTTCGTACATTTTCTTTGCAGCCTGTCGTGAAATCGCGACGCTTTCAGCTTCCATACGACTTCTCTACAACCTGTCATGAAATCGCGACGCTTCTCATTTTAGACTCTTCCCTTTGTTGTATGTTGCAAAATCATGACAGTTCTTACTTGGAACATTTTCATCTACAACATGTCATGAAATCGTGACACTTTATCTTGCTTCCACTTTGTCTTCTGACTTGTCACGAAATCGCGACACTTTTTCTCCTTAGCGCTTTTCTTTTCTTCGGGTCGCGAAAACCCGACATGTCATGATATCGTGACACTTTTTCTCCCGAAATCTCTCTCCTGTATTATGTCATGAAATCGTGACACTTTTTCTTTTAGACTCTCTCTCCTGCAACATGTCGCGAAATCATGACACTTTTTCTTTCGGACTCTCTCTCCTGCATTATGTCGTGAAATTGCGACACTTTTTCTTTCGGACTCTCTCTCCTGCAACATGTCGCGAAATCGTGACACTTTTTTGTCCGTTCAACCTTCCTTGCAATATGTTGCAAAATCGTGACATTTCTGACTCAAACATTCTCTCTCCTCTTTGAGTCGAGAAACTGTGACATGTCGCGATATCGCGACACTTTTCTAACTTACTTTCTTTTGAACCTATCAAGTGTTGGCAATTTTGGGTACATTGGGTACATTGCCTTTGCTCAAGTGTTGATGTTGTCATTGATGTCAAGAAGCGGAAGGGTTTTTGTGAAAACCAAGGCAGACAAAATAAAAGGTTTTATTTAAAACCATGGACAACATATTTGAAATGGGTTTTTCTTAAAACCCAAGTTGGCTCTTCGTTTCGTTGAAAAAGGTGCCCCGGTGATGAAGATATTTAATTTTAAATATTTAGTTTAAATTTTATTTATTTAAAATTTAAATTAATATTTTAAAATTAAATTAAAGTATTTTCCGACGTGTTTGGTAATGCATCGAAGTGCATATAAAAGGTGGCAATGGAATTCATTAAATGGAGTAATGTTTTTCGATATGAATCCTTGTGCAATTTCGATTTAGTCGGAGCCCCTGCGCTAACGAAGAAAGATGCTCGGGAGCAGCGCCAAAGAGGAGGTCGAAGATTGGTAGAAAATATGACTTGTGCTTTAGACATGTTGAGATTGATCAGTGAAAAGAATACCATGCTCGCTGTTATAAAGATGCAGACGAAAACCTTTTAAAGACGTCGAAAACCCCTACACGATCATCAAAGCTAATATTGTGAAATATTTTGATTACATGGAAATCGAGAAAGTGTTACTGATACACATTTTTGAAGGGTACAAAGATTTGAACTGCTAATATAGTTTCATCGACCATGACAACAGCGTTAGGTGCTGGTTTCAGTGAAGGATCTTCGAATAAGTAGGTCTCAAGATCGAGACTAAGCGACAATTAAGGATTAAAGTTTTTTGTGTCCATGCGCCAATAAGAAATAGTGAAGAAAAAGTAAATTGCTCCTTGGTTCACGTGGGTAGCTTAGCCCACATGGTTGAGGCCCTAGTGCTAGGGCTTGCACGACTTGAGAGGTCGTGGTGACGAAGGCTTAAAGTGCTACTAAGGTATGCCCCACATTTTTATTTAATGATGATAATACTTTGTTGTTTGAATTATTAGAATTTGAGGAGTTATAAGGTGAATGGAAATAAAATATATTTTTATTTGAATGTTTGAAAAGTATAGTGGACATCAAAGGTTTAGGGGAGTCATAACTAAAGTGTGGAATGTTTATGCATGATATAAAATATTTTATTTTACTTTTATGGTATAAGTGGTTTTGGGAGTTATAAGGTTATGCAATGTTGTGATTTATTTTATTTTATGGTACAAGTGGTTTTAGGAGAGATAAGGAAGTTGTGCAATTAAAGACTTTGGTGATGATTATTGAAAAGTGGAGTAATGTTGATTATTTTGTGATCTACTAACCTTTGTGAAGATTGGCAAAAGAATTTTGTGATTGTGGCAGATTTCCAAAGGGGTTCCTTCACTTCAATAAGGTATGGGCACATTCTTCTTATGAGTATGATTGGTGTATGTTTTCCTGAAATAAGATTGGAGTGAAAAGGTATTCAACTAGGTTTCCTTTGGTTGGGTGTAAGTCCTAGTTTCTGGTTTGTTGAAGACTACTTATGCATTGTTATCATTGATGAGAATTTTGGTGAATGCATAATTCTGGTTTGAGGTAGTGGAAGCATTGTGCACTAGGGTTTATGGTTGTGAGTCTTGATACTTGCTTTGAGTTGGTGAAACCCTTGGATGGCTGTGTTGAGGTTGATGGTTGAGTTGCTTCCATAGAGGTTGGTTGATCAAGTTATTGCTTTTACTTGATACATGATATTGGGCTTACTCCATTGAGTTGATTTGAACAAGTTATTCTTTGCATTTGGTGATATTGTGTGGGTGGCTGTTTTGTTCAAATATCTTTGGAGGGAAAAGGATTTCTACTTGTTTCCTTTTCTAGTGATGATTGGTTGAATGCTTCAAGGTTAATGTTGAGTTGAATGATGTTGGTTAAACCTTGTCTTTGAGCATTGTTGTTGAAGCCCTAATTGGTTGAGAAAAGATATTGGTTGTTGGAAAGAACATGAGTATCATTGTTATATGACATATTGCTTGGTTGGCAATTGTTGGGTTGTGTTTCATGTTCTTGAGAAAAGCATACTACATCTATCTTATTCTGTTGAGATTGAGATTGAGTTGAGATTGAGATTGGGAGTTAAGTATAGAACATATTGAGTCTCTAACAATTCTCTTTATGCTTCTATGAGGTTGATGAATCACATTGGGTCTCTAACAATTCTCTTTGTGGGTTCATGCCAAGCAAGTTTTTCTTGATGAACTTGTGAGCAGGTTTTGGACAGGTTCCATTGGGGACTTGTGAGCAGATTTGGACAGGTCCTAGCAGAGGACTTGTGAAGATGAGTTTGATAGTTCTATCAGAGAACTTGAGGACAGAGGTGCATTGGTTCTATGAGAAGAACCTGAGGACAGATATTGGTGCGATCGAAGGACTCGAGGATAGGTGCATTGGATCAAAGAGTAGAGCCGAGGACATTTGTGCTAGACCGAAGGATTGTGTTTAGTGCAAATTCGAGGACCAGCTTTGAGGTGATAGAGTTGAGGACAGAGGTCTCCAACCAGAGCAGGGAAGACAGGTGTCTTCTGTGGATAGAGTTCCATTTGCTAAGGGCAGCGGAGGCGAAGGTCTTCTAGAGGATCACCAGCCAGAGCAGAGGTAGGGGAAGGTATCTCCTTTGAGCAGAGGCTCATAAATTCAGATTGGGGGAAGGTTTCTCCTTTGAGCCGAGGCTCATAAACATTGTAATTGGGAAGGTTTCCCAAAGAACTTTGAGATAACTTTTAGAGAAAAGTTTTGTGGATGAACCACATCAAAATTGTTGTGTCACTTTGTGGATGATCTTGTGCATTGTTTTGATATTGCTTTGGATATATTGCTTTATTGTTTTGAAGTATAAAGGAAAAGTAAAAAGAGGTCTTATACTGTTCACCCCCCCTCTCAGTATAAGCTTGTGTTCTTCAATTGGTATCAGAGCGGGTTCCTTCGGAAAGGTTTAACAACTTGAAGGAAAAGCTAGTAAAGAACACAATGGATCATTCAAGTGGCAATGCAACACCTATTCTTGATGGGTCAGATTTTGGTCTTTGGAGTGCAAGGATGAAGGTTCATCTAATGGCACTTGGGAATGAGGTTTGGGAAGTAATTGAAGATGAGTACACTATTCCTGAACATGGTCTTAATACTAAAGAAGAGAGGCTCCTACATCACAACAATTCAAAAGCAATGAATACAATCTTGAAAGGCTTACAGAAAGCAGATCTCACCAAAGTGATTCACTGCAAGACAACTAGTGAAATGTGGAATCAGTTGAAGGTGGTTCATACAAGTGATACAAATGTCAGAAAGGCCAAGTTGAGACACTTCAAAGGTATGTTTGAACAACTCAAGATGAATGATGATGAAAATATTAGTGACTACATGCTTCGTATGGATGAAGTTGTTAACTCCATGAAAGACTTAGGTCTTGAGCTTGCTGAAAATGATGTTTGTGATAAGATTTTAAGATCTCTTCCTAATAGATTTAGTGAAAATATTTTTGCTATTGAGGAAGCTAAAGATTTGGATAAGTTGAAAAAAGATGAGCTCCATAGTATACTTGCAGCATTTGAGTTAAGAACTCAAGTGAAGGTTGATGTCAAGAAGGAGGCAGCTTTCAAGGCTACCAAGAATTCCAAAGGTAAACAGCTTCAAGAGAGTGATGAGTCTTCTGGTGATGAAGAGGCATATTACAGCAAGAAAGGCAAGTTCTCTAGAAAGCACAAAAATATGAAAAACGTAAGATGTTTCAATTGTGGAAAGTTTGGTCATTATGCTACTAACTGTACTGTTGCCAAGGATGAAAGTGATAAAGATAAACAGGACTGTAAGAGCAAGGATTCTGAAAAGCACAAGCATCATAGGAAAAACAAAGATGAGCACAACAATCAAGGAAAGAGGTATTCTCACAAGCACAAGAAGAGCTTCTACCTAGACAAAGCAAGTAAGTGTTCTAGTAGTGATAGTGAAAGTTCTTCAAGTGATAATGAAAATGAGATGTTGTTCATATCAGAAAAAGAGGAAGAACCAAAACATAGATTCATTATCATGAAATGTCTTAGATGTGGAAATTTTGGTCACCTTGAGGATGATTGCACAAATAATGAATTGGTTGTTAGTATGTATGAGGATGCTTCAGAAAATGATAAGGAAGATGCATGTATGGTTTTTGAAAAGGGTAGCACCTCTAGTGATAAGAAATCTGAAAAAGGCCTTGATAATTCAAAGTGCAATCAAATAGAGGATCTTGAAAGTGATCTTACTAATGCTCTTAGTGGTTTGAAAAAGGAAAGAAAGAAGAATGCTAGACTCAAGGATAAGTTAGATGAATGTTGTATGGAGAGAGATGAACTTATAGAAAGTCTTGATGTCTCTATGGCTAAGGCACAAGAACTCAAGAATGAGTTAGAATCTAAGGTGCGTGAGTATAGTGAATTAGAACAGAAAATGGCTTCGTTGAAAGAGGAAAATAAAGAGTACAAGGATAAGTCTGTACGGGTTTCAAGAAAGCTCCAAAAAGGTTAAATCTCTTATCAAAGGTCAAAGAAAGACAACAGATAAAACAGGTCTTGGTTTTGTTAAGCCACACAAGAAACAAGTTGGAGAGTCTAGTAAGAGACTCCAAAAGGAAGAGAGTTCTAATGAGGAAAGTATTTCAGATCATGAGTCCTTGAATGATAGATGCATAGAAATAGAAAACAGAATTCAGAATGAGAAGAAGGAGAAGTTTTCAGGACCCAAGAGGTCAAATAAAGGAAAGTTTCAAGGCCGATGTTTTGCTTGTCACAGATTTGGTCACATGGCTGTACATTGCATGGCTCAAGTGAAGAAGGTAAATGACAGTTTCAGAAGTGGTAATTTCTTTCATGGGTATTGCTACTCTTGCAATCAGTTTGGGCATAAAGCAATTTTTTGCAAGGCAAATATCAGAAACAGGTTTGGTCAGAACAGGTTTAGTCAGAACAGGTGGATTCAAAGAACAGGTATGCCTCAAAGAAATAACATTGTTACTTGTTATAAGTGCAACAATGAAGGTCACATAGCTAGACAGTGTAGAGCTGAAATTCTAGAATACAGGAACAGGAACAGTGGCATGATCAGGTCCAAGGATCAAGAAAAATGATGAAACAGGAATAGGAATATGGAAAAAGAGTTCAAGAGAAGGCCCGACAAGGAAGTTATAGACGCTGATGATGATCAGTGCCTAATGGGAGTTTTACTCCCACCCTAGAATTAATCACCTCATCAGGAGGTGGGGGAGGGACTAAGCTAAGAGGCTCATTCTTAGTTTCGAGCCCCAAAGGTGGCCCTTTGCCATTGATGACAAAGGGGGAGAGATATGAGTAAGGGGGAGAGCTTCAAGTGAAGAGGAAAGCTTCAAGTCGGGGGGAGCAAAACTTCAAAGAGAGTGATTTCAGTTTTGGCTCTTGAAGATGTGTTTTTAGTAAAGTTTTGCCATCAATGACAAAGGGGGAGATTGTTGGCAATTTTGGGTACATTGGGTACATTGCCTTTGCTCAAGTGTTGATGTTGTCATTGATGTCAAGAAGCGGAAGGGTTTTTGTGAAAACCAAGGCAGACAAAATAAAAGGTTTTATTTAAAACCATGGACAACAGATTTGAAATGGGTTTTTCTTAAAACCCAAGTTGGCTCTTCGTTTCATTGAAAAAGGTGCCCCGGTGATGAAGATATTTAATTTTAAATATTTAGTTTAAATTTTATTTATTTAAAATTTAAATTAATATTTTAAAATTAAATTAAAGTATTTGCCGACGTGTTTGGTAATGCATCGAAGTGCATATAAAATGTGGCAATGGAATTCATTAAAGGGAGTAATGTTTTTCGATATGAATCCTTGTGCAATTTTGATTTAGTCGGAGCCCCTGCGCTAACGAAGAAAGATGCTCGGGAGCAGCGCCAAAGAGGAGGTCGAAGATTGGTAGAAAATATGACTTGTGCTTTAGACATGTTGAGATTGATCAGTGAAAAGAATACCATGCTCGCTGTTATAAATATGCAGACGAAAACCTTTTAAAGACGTCGAAAACCCCTACACGATCATCAAAGCTAATATTGTGAAATCTTTTGATTACATGGAAATCGAGAAAGTGTTACTGGTACACATTTCAAAGGGTACAGAGAATTGAACTGCTATTGTAGTTTCATCCACCATGACAGTAGCGTTAGGTGCTGGTTTCAGTGAAGGGTCTTCGAATAAGTAGGTCTCGAGATCGAGACTAAGCGACAATTGAGGATTAAAGTTTTTGTCTCCATGCGCCAATAAGAAATAGTGAAGAAAAAGTAAATTGCTCCTTGGTTCACGTGGGCAGCTTAGCCCACATGGTTGAGGCCCTAGTGCTAGGGCTTGCATGACTTGAGAGGTCGTGGTGATGAAGGCTTAAAGTGCTACTAAGGTATGCCCCACATTTTTATTTAATGATGATAATACTTTGTTGTTTGAATTATTAGAATTTGAGGAGTTATAAGGTGAATGGAAATAAAATATATTTTTATTTGAATGTTTGAAAAGTATAGTGGACATCAAAGGTTTAGGGGAGTCATAACTAAAGTGTGGAATGTTTATGCATGATATAAAATGTTTTATTTTACTTTTATGGTATAAGTGGTTTTGGGAGTTATAAGGTTATGCAATGTTGTGATTTATTTTATTTTATGGTACAAGTGGTTTTAGGAGAGATAAGGAAGTTGTGCAATTAAAGACTTTGGTGATGATTATTGAAAAGTGGAGTAATGTTGATTATTTTGTGATCTACTAACCTTTGTGAAGATTGGCAAAAGAACTTTGTGATTGTGGCAGATTTCCAAAGGGGTTCCTTCACTTCAATAAGGTATGGGCACATTCTTCTTATGAGTATGATTGGTGTATGTTTTCCTGAAATAAGATTGGAGTGAAAAGGTATTCAACTAGGTTTCCTTTGGTTGGGTGTAAGTCCTAGTTTCTGGTTTGTTGAAGACTACTTATGCATTGTTATCATTGATGAGAGTTTTGGTGAATGCATAATTCTGGTTTGAGGTAGTGGAAGCATTGTGCACTAGGGTTTATGGTTGTGAGTCTTGATACTTGCTTTGAGTTGGTGAAACCCTTGGATGGCTGTTTTGAGGTTGATGGTTGAGTTGCTTCCATAGAGGTTGGTTGATCAAGTTATTGCTTTTACTTGATACATGATATTGGGCTTACTCCATTGAGTTGATTTGAACAAGTTATTCTTTGCATTTGGTGATATTGTGTTGGTGGCTATTTTGTTCAAATATCTTTGGAGGGAAAAGGATTTCTACTTGTTTCCTTTTCTTGTGATGATTGGTTGAATGCTTCAAGGTTAATGTTGAGTTGAATGATGTTGGTTAAACCTTGTCTTTGAGCATTGTTGTTGAAGCCCTAATTGGTTGAGAAAAGATATTGGTTGTTGGAAAGAACATGAGTATCATTGTTATATGACATATTGCTTGGTTGGCAATTGTTGGGTTGTGTTTCATGTTCTTGAGAAAAGCATACTACATCTATCTTATTCTGTTGAGATTGAGATTGGGAGTTAAGTATAGAACATATTGAGTCTCTAACAATTCTCTTTATGCTTCTATGAGGTTGATGAATCACATTGGGTCTCTAACAATTCTCTTTGTGGGTTCATGCCAAGCAAGTTTTTCTTGATGAACTTGTGAGCAGGTTTTGGACAGGTTCCATTGGGGACTTGTGAGCAGATTTGGACAGGTCCTAGCAGAGGACTTGTGAAGCTGAGTTTGATAGTTCTATCAGAGAACTTGAGGACAGAGGTGCATTGGTTCTATGAGAAGAACCTGAGGACAGATTTTGGTGCTATCGGAGAACGAGGACGTAGGTGCTTGGTGTCAATGAATAGAGGACGAGGACATTTGTGCTAGACCGAAGGATTGTGTTTAGTGCAAATTCGAGGACCAGCTTTGAGGTGATAGAGTTGAGGACAGAGGTCTCCAGCCAGAGCAGGGAAGACAGGTGTCTTCTGTGGATAGAGTTCCATTTGCTAAGGGCAGCGGAGGCAGAGGTCTTCTAGAGGATCACCGACGAGAGCGAGAGGTAGGGGAAGGTATCTCCTTTGAGCAGAGGCTCATAAATTCAGATTGGGGGAAGGTTTCTCCTTTGAGCCGAGGCTCATAAACATTGTAATTGGGAAGGTTTCCCAAAGAACTTTGAGATAACTTTTAGAGAAAAGTTTTGTGGATGAACCACATCAAAATTGTTGTGTCACTTTGTGGATGATCTTGTGCATTGTTTTGATATTGCTTTGGATATATTGCTTTATTGTTTTGAAGTATAAAGGAAAAGTAAAAAGAGGTCTTATACTGTTCACCCCCCCTCTCAGTATAAGCTTGTGTTCTTCATCAACCCGTAACCTTCATCAAAACAAATTATTTTACATCAAATCAAATTCCTTCAAAAGCTTCTTGACATCAATGAAAACTTATACACTTGAGCAAAGACAATGAACCCAAGGTACCCAAAATTGCCAACATTTCCTTGTCTTTTTCTTAGAATTTTTGCATGTGGGCCACTTAGATCTTTTTGGAAAAACACTGTACATATTCTGAGAGATCTTTGAACTTTCTATTTGCTACATCTAAACTTCTTGTTGCTGCACTGAATCAAATGATATAGTTGATTGTGTTGACAACAATGACAATCCTATTGCTACACTTTACTCAACAATCTCCCCCTTTGGAATTGTTGGTAACACATGTGCAACTTCCTATAGCTTCCTATCTCTTCTCCCCCTTTAACAATAATACCAAAGGGCTACTGCAGACTCCCCCTGAGTCCAAGCACAACATTCTTAGGCAAAATTTATTACACTTAGTAATAAACAAGAACATGAGTAAGAAGATAAAAAAATACTTCAATGCTCCCCCTGAGAATGTGATCCCTGTAGCTAGTCACTTCTTGGGAAGGGTCACCACTCCCAATTTATTACGAAGGTATTCAAAAAAATCTTTGGGCAATGGTTTTGTGAAGATATTTGCTACTTGTTCTGTAGTTGGAACAAAATCCAGCTTAACCTCACCTTCAACAACTTTCTCTTTCAAAAAATGATATCTTATAGCAATGTGTTTTGTCCATGAATGCATTACCGGATTCTTGGAGATTTTAATTGCACTGGTGTTATCACACTTAACCGATATTGGCTCACTAAAATTAATACCAAGATCTTTCAGAGTTTGTTTCATCCACAAAACTTGTGTACAACATGTTGTTGCTACAATATATTCAGACCTCGACTATTGCTAAAGAAACCGACTCTTGTTTCTTGTCGTGCCAAGCAACCAACCTCGTCACCAAGATAGAATGCACCTCACTCGGTACTCTTCCCCGTCATCAACACATCCTGCCCAATCTGCATCTGAATATGAAATAAGGGTGAAGTCTTTACCTTTCGAATACCATAAACCATACTCCATAGTACCTTTGAGACACCTAAGAATCCTTTTTACTACTGTCACATGAGTCTCTTTGGGACTGGCCTAAAATCTCTCTACCATGTAGACTGCCTATAGAATATCTGGTCTGGTAGCTGTTAAATATAGTAAGCTTCCAATCATTGATCCGTACATGGTTTGATCAACGGGTGGAGATTTGTCATCTTTGATCAACTTGTAGCCTCGTCATCATGGGAGTGCTAACCGCTTACGGTCCTCCATTGTGAACCTTTTTAGCATCTCTTTCACATATTTTACTTGGGAAATAAATATGCCTTTCTCATTTTGATTAACTTGTAACCCAAGAAAGTAAGATAGTTCACCAATCATAGACATTTCAAATTCTTCTCGCATCTTATTTGCTAAGTCTTTACATGATTCATCTTTGTTGCTTGTTGTAGACACCAAAACAGCACCAATCCGATTATGTGACAACAAGCACTGATCGCACTAACACACACAGCCCCAGGGCAGCCCCCAGAGGTTAAACAGTGGTTCTAACCACTCACACAACAGTTTTACAAGTCAGGGATCAATTTGGCACCTTTTAGACACTTTATTGCTTATTCGTCCCACCCAGGGACGAGTGCGGATTTGTACTCGTCCTACCCAGGGACGAGTGCGGATTGATACTCGTCTCACCCAGAGACGATTACCAGCGCTCGCTTCGAGGTGGGACGAACGCCAGGTTTGACCGACAAAAAGTCAGATCTCGACGCATGACAACTCAGAACTACCACTTAGCTTTTCTTGCATGGCATAGGAGTGCGAGTGAGTTCTTTTGACAACTCATATCTGCCAATTGACTCTCCCTTCACCGCATGGGAATGAGAGTGAGCTTTTTAAGACAACTCAGATTTGCCACTTAGCTATCCCTTCATTGCATGGGAGTGCAAGTGAGCTTTTCTAAAACATACAAAGACATGCACAGAGGCGGTTAAGAAGCCCTTGATCAAGAAGAAGTCTTCTCTTCACACAAAAGCATTCATGCAAAGAAACACTTTTGCATGTTAATTCAAAGAGACCCCTTGGGTCTATAAAATGGTGAGTTTCCTCACCCAAAAGATATAGAGAGAAGGAGCATTTTGAGCGACGAAGTGCTGCTAATTCACTTACTTGCGATTTGTGTTTTCAACATCCATAATCTCTTAATCGAAAGAGAGGTTATTGGGTGACTTTTGAAGGCACGAATCAAGAACCAACCCCGATTTTTCTGACCACAATATCCTACCAATTTGCCGACAACACATCACATCAGGTTTCGGACCCATCCCAAGCGGATTGGTGTCGAAGCAAAGTTTCACCCGTGGGTGGTTTGCCTTCGGGCACCCCCGCTTTATTGCTTTTGGTGACTATTTCTTTTGTAGTATTTAGCTAGTTTCATGTTTATGCTTTTGTCAAGTTTTCAGTTTATTTAGACTCATTTTAACCATCGTTAGATTTATCTTTTATTTTTCATACACAAGTGCTACTGATTCTTTGTTTGTTTCTTTGAACGCAGATTTGCAGCATTAGAGGAGCAACGAGGAATCTACCTTTACCAACGCAAGCGGCGACAACGTTTTGGTTCGCCCATCTTATATGTGGGCACGCGGAAGAAGGAATTCTGAAACAAGTTGTAAAAGACCAACATTTAACGCTCCTATCCCCTAAAAAGGAAGGAGACGCATTGTAACACAAATTTGTAAAGCATATCAATAAAAGGGCCGTTCTTTTTATATTGCTTTGATATCTTGTGTTCATGTTCTTTCTTTTTACGCATTTTTCAATAACATAGGGTTTAAGCGTTATTTTAGTTTCATTTACATTGCATTTTTAGTTTATCCTTTTTGTTTTCGGAATCTCGTGTTTTCAATGGCGATCACGATGGGACCTCTGTCCTCTATTTTTTTAGGTTAAATTACTGATCTAAAATTGCTTGTTTTTTTACAGGTACCTATTTTTCAACATCAGACTGTTATTCGCTTCTGCAAGTGACGATTACAGAATTGGTATTCGTTTCACCCCGGGACGAATAAACTATTCGTCTCACCCTGGAACGATTACTGTTCTGATATTCGCCTCACCCAGGGACGAGTATAGTTCTATGCATTTTTAGAGCAAATCAGAAACATCCTATTAGGCAGAGAAGAGGTAGGGTTTTTTAAAGCTTCTGTCAAATTTTTATTTTTCTATTTTCTGGTTTTCAATTTTGTATGGCTTAGGGAAAGATTTCTTTTTCGTTTGCCTGTTTCAATTTTTGCAAATTAAAATGAACCCCACACATCACGTGGTATTTTAAACCAAGGCGTTGGTCGTAAAACCCCAACCCTTGAGCAAGACCAAAGGTGGATTCCATTATCACTTTGGCTTGAGATATTGCATCCATTACCTCGATCGCGACTGTTGCTAGACGTAAATCCCGATGAAAGTTGACCGAGTGTAGCTAGGGTGATTCCTAGCGCATGAGGATAAGTCTTCTATGGTAGGTGTCATAAACAGAGTGATTCCCCTTTCGTACCACCTATGTTCCATGTATCATCTGCTCTCACGTACCTATAGTCTCCCTCACGTAAGGGCGGGTATATAGAGAGGTTGGTATATCGGTCCGACAATGGTATATTGAAGGGGCGACCATTTTGGGAGTCATAAGAGCCTTCATAATTGCATTTAAACGTTTCACAAAAATTTTCAAAAACAAAACAAACAACAAAAACACACTAAACCAGATTTAGGGCACACTATTAATCTTTAAAAGAGATAATCATTGCTTGTGTGTGTATGCTATTTTCTCGTTTAGACAAAAAAAATAAAATCATAAAAAGAATTTTTGCATCTTTAGGTTAGCATTACCATGGTGAATACTCGTAGCCAAGCCCAATCACGGGCAGAAGCTACAGAAAATGCACCAAGAGAGACAAATCGTCTCCGATATAGCCTTGAAGACTTGGCCATCCCGCCTCGACGGTAGGGTACACCAGTTAGTTCACACCATGCAGAACATGGCTCTAGAGGCCCCTCCTTGAGGGGCACTCCAACCCATACAGTCATAGAACATGGCTCTAGAGGCACCTCCTTGAGGGGCTCTCCAAGTCAGGCCATCAATAGACGAGACTTTAGAACCCCCTCCCTAAGGGGAACTCCTAAGCAACAAGAATCTTTTCAAGAAAATAACCAATATATAGCACCTGGTCTAAGTACGAGGCCTCCTTTGGAAGTTCATTTTGGGTGGCCTAGTGATGAAGCACTGTGTACTGCTCTAGAACAACAAAGGGTCCAAAAGGAAGAACCATATGATTTTGTTGTTCCTAATTTACCCTCGATTAATGTCGGACACAGTAGACCATATCCAGAACATCAGGTTCTCCCGACAGGGCAAGACAATTCTGCCCGCACTTTTTATGCATATCACAGAGAGAGTGAGGAGGATCACTACATTCCTCAAGAATAGTACTCAGTGCAGAAACGATGCACGTCTGCACCTGCTTTATATCCAGATCGCTCATTGAGACCAGAGTTTCAAGTTAATGCTGCCAACCTCGACAGAGGGAAGCAACATATAGGGGTCTTAGAGCACCATGATCGAAACAGATATGTAGGAGAGACATCTAGGCCTATTAAACAAGAGACGACGAAACAAAATGACTTGGCATTTGCACAACTAGCCACCCGCCAAGCACAAATCATGCGGCTTAGGCAAGAACAACAAGAATTAGAACATTTGTGTCACCTTAATCAAGAGCGCATTCAACGTCAGACAGCTGAATTGCTTCACAACAATGCGCCTGAGAAGGCCCCAGTCCCTCGTGCACAACAATCTGAGATGTATGTGAGGCACAACCCCTTAGTGCGAGACAGGTCTCCATGACTTCAGCAAGCACTACCTCCAAGACCTCTTAGACCTGAGCGGGAGGCCACTCCCCGCAACCGTGATGGGCATCCTCCGTGGGCACCCATCCATGTTTACAGGCCTAGGCCAAACACTCCTCAAGAAGATTATGAGGATTATGACCAAGAAGAAGAGCGGGCTGAAATGCCCTATCAAGGCAAAGGGATGCTACCCATTTATCCCTCCAAAGGCCTCAAGTTCCCCGCAACCCACAGCGGGAACAAACCAAGGAGGAGGAGATTACGTCCTCCGATGCATACAAAGTGTTGTTAGAATGCTTAGAGACTATGGAACTCAAGATTTTTGGGCCCCAAAAGCCTACCTTACGCCAACTCCGTAGTCATCCGATGCATCCATCAGTGCCAGCACCTCCATACCCCGAACATTTCAAGCTGCCCTAGTTGGCACTCTTTAAAGGGGATGAAGATGCTCAAGAGCATGTGACTCGATTTTTGAGCCAATGCTTTGGTATACAAGACAATGATGCATTGCTATTGAGAACATTCATAACCACATTCATAGGATCTGCCTCGGATTGGTTTACCCATCTACCGAAGCATAGCATCTACAACTTGGATCAACTAGTGGACGCGTTCCTAGAACGTTTTGCTTTCAATACAAAGAAAAAGGCGTCACTCAGTGATCTAGCTAGCCTCAAGAAGTATGAGGAGGAATCTATGGTAGCATATGGGAATCGATGGAGGACGGTGCTTTCAAAGTTGTCCTACCTCCCTCCTATGTCCGACCTAACTCAAATGTTCGCAAAGAGCTGTTTGCGATAGATCTCTATGCTATTGCAACTACAGCAATACGCCACTTTAGAAGAAGCTCGGGCGCAAGCTAGACGTATCGAAGAGATCAAGATACAGATGGCAAAATTGCCAAGCCTAAGAAAAAAGAGTGGAACAAGAGCACCAAAATAGGGAATACGCAACAGAAACCCACCATGGTCAATCAAGTTGCTATTAATGCCCCTACGCCTACCCAAGCAACACAGCCTCCAAAGGCTAATTATCAGGTGGTGCCTCACAATAATTATGAGAAAGATAACAAAAAGTAGGATCAAAATCAGCAGCGTCGCCCTAAGCGGCAATTTACACCATACACTGAGTCTAGGGACTCCTTGTTTGACCGTTTGTCAATGGCAAACTTGATTAATCTGCCAGATATTCCAACAATTGATCCTAATGCGCCAAAGCCTAAGGGCTACAGAGAGGATCTTTTCTATAGATTCCATAGAAGGAAAGGGCATGACCTTAATGTCTGTTGGACGTTTAAAGGTTTAGTGCAAGATCTCATTGATAATCACACATTGGTAGTGGATAACCCCATCGCACCCAACAACCAACAAATGGGTGTTTTCAAAGATCCTTTACCCACACATGATGCACAAACAAAACCTCTCGCATGTCAACGAAGTGCAACAGAGTTGCCCCATGGAGGGGTATGTTGGGATGATTAGCATTGTGACAAGAAACAAGAGACACCCAGGAGTTGCCCCCGCGACAGCCACTAGGGAAGTTCCATCCACGTCACAACATCAACCGAATCCTACACAGTTGCCCCCGCCTAGACCAGTGGCCACGATTCGAACTAGACTTACTCAAAGTCTATGGACCACATCGGCTAGGCTCTCCATTTATGAGCTTATTCAACAATCGATGCCCCATCGAGAAGCTCTTATGGAGATATTAAAGGCAATTGAATTGCAACCCCACGAAGCGGATTCGTTCAACAATTTTGTGGGGCATGTCAAATAGTGTACTGAACCAGTCATTACCTTCAGGGAAGATGAGCTAAAAATGGTGACTGGAGATGTAGCGGATCCACCCTTGCACGTTATTGCATGGGTCAACGGGACTCCGTACAAGCGGGTGTTGGTAGACACTGGTTCGTCCAGTAACATTATTACAACCGCTGCACTGAAACATTTGAAACTGCCAGCCTCTCACATTGCACCTTCCACTTATACCCTTCGAGCATTTAATGATGCGATATGCTCGATAGTTGGCACAATTGTCCTGCCCATACAAGTGGGACAAAAGACCATTCATACGTTGTGCCACATTTTAGAAGGTGAGATGGCTTACAATATCTTGCTTGGGCGGCCTTGGATCCGGGATATGAAGTGTGTCCCTTCAATTGCTCATCAATGTCTGAAGTATACATTTGAAGGACAAGTGCACGTGGTCCCCGTAGATTTGGAACCTTTTAAATATTGCAACTCAGTGCAAATCATGCCGCAGTCGACCCTTCCTTCAACGCATGTGGATTTCCAGTTAAATCCATCTAAGAGGGGTCCGACTAAGCAAGAATCTCCATTACCAAATCAATCAAATTCCTAGGCGGGTTCATCTTCTTCATCCAATCCTCCCACAACGATGCCACCTACGGTGGCCACTCCAACGGACAAAGGAAAGAAGCCCCTGGAAGCGGAACCACCTTTAGTCTCCAACATCTCTACAGAAGAGACGCCTAATAGAATGGAAGTTGAGATGCCTAGTTCACCCCACATGGAGTGGACTCAAGGAGAACTCCCATTCGCTTCCCCTCAATCGCCAACGATTACTCGTTGAGATGTCTAACACAGGCATGGGGGAGTATATAGTGCGCAATGTTGTTGCAACGCCCACACTTCAGTCTATGCAAGACATGGGAAGACCTCGACTCCCCATAGGCTCCGTGGTTCCTTTAGGCTACCCACCTAATCAGACAAACTTTATTTTTGGGGGCCTGGATCATGGCGTTGAACCTTCCCGACAAGAAGAGGAAGATGAAGATCCCTTTGTGGAAGATGTCAACTATCTGGCTAACCCAGACTTCGCATTACGATATCTTAGCCAATGCAATTGGCATGGATACGGGTTAGGCAGGTATGAACAAGGAATGCATGTTTTGTGCCAACCAAGATACCAAATGCCTTATGACAAGTCAGGAGTAGGGTTTAATCACCCTTTGCCCCTCGACATCTTGGTCGAAAACATGCAAAGCCTAGGGATAGGCAACAAGGATGGGTTGGCATCAGATCCATATGCCAATCCAAATACAACTTATACATTGGGGGATTATTTCCCATTACAAACAAATAACCTTGTTGACCTCAACAACCCTTTCCCTATGGCCGAACAAGGAGAAACCTCATGGACTCACCCACAAGGGGAAGATGGACAAGACCACGAAGGGTCTTCTGAAGATGAGTCGGAGTACGATCATTCGCATGAATATCCAATGAATGACGATCAGGATAGCTTCCTGATGATGTTCCCATTGAATGATCCCAGTGAGCATAGGCTACCTCAACAACAACAATATCCTTTGGACATAGATGACATGTTTGAACACTTACACATAGGTCCAAGACATAGGAGGCATTTCAACCTGGCGTAGTTATAGCAATTACTGCACCCGCCACTCTAGGCATATAGAGAGCATCTTTCGCTTGGAGACCCTATCAAACCATCAGTGCCTAGGGCAGACCCTATTTGTAGGTCCACGCATAGGGCTGATCCCTTTGTGCCAGTGCCTACAGAGCCAGATCCAAAGCACCAAGAGCATCCAGAATGTCAGAGTTGTCACATTTGCGGTAATGGAGATTACAATCATTTCATCAACATGGTCTCCATTGACTTGACCGCCCCCATCCATGATCCAGCCAATCCAACATGATTATTGCATCTAGACATAGAAGCTATAGATTGGGATCACGCTGACACACCACCATCTCCATCAGAGTATTGGCCTTGCGGTGGGATGTTTCATTTCACTCCAGGACAGACTCAGGATGTCTTCCATGCTGAAGAGGAACTTGACGTTCCTAATGATGATCTTAATTCAGCAAACGATATCCATCTGATCCCAATTCCACACCAGTTGGAAGACGGATCCCATATGTCAGTTGAAGCAACGACTGATGTAGACATCGGCATAGATCCAATGAATCCATGGATTCTCAAGCTGGGGGTAAGTCTTTCCCCCGAAGAGCGAGCCGATTATGTTACCCTTCTTAAGGAAAAGAAGGAGGTTTTTGCATGGTCATACAAGGATATGCCGGGACTAGACCCACAACTAGTCACGCACAATTTAACGCTTGATCCGACAATCAAGCCAGTCAAGCAAAAACTATGCAAGATGCATCCAACAATGGCCTTAATGGTAAAATATGAGTTACAAAAGTTGTTGGATGCCCAGTTTGTCATCTGTGTGGATTATCCTCCATGGTTGTCTAACATGGTTCCTGTCAAGAAGCCCGACGGGAGGATTCGCATATGCACCGATTTTTGAGATCTTAACAAAGCGAGTCCTAAGGATGATTTTCCCTTGCCGAGCATCGACGCGTTGGTAGACGCTACAGCGGGCCACGAAATGCTTTCCCTTATGGATGGTTTCTCAGGATACAATCAGATTCGTATCAATCCTGAGGACCAACTAAAAACGGCATTCACAATGCCTTGGGGGACATTTTGCTATAAGGTCATGCCTTTTGGCCTTAAAAATGCTGGAGCCACCTACCAACGTGCCATGACGTACATCTTTCATGATTACATGCACAAAACTTTGGAAGATTACATGGATGATTTGTTGGCCAAATCTCTTTTGCGCCCAGATCACATCGGTGACTTGAGCAAGGTCCTTGATCGCCTCATTGAGCATAAAGTCAGACTAAACCCCAAGAAGTGCATCTTTGGCGTCACCTCTGGAAAGCTCTTGGGTTTCATAGTCTCCAAACGAGGAATTGAGGTCGACCCAAACAAAGTCAAGGCAATCCTTGAAATGCGTCCCCCAACCACCATCAAGCAGCTCAGGAGTCTACAGGGAAAGGTTGCGTCGATCAAGCGCTTCATAGCGCAGTTATCTGACAAATGCCGACCCATGAATAAATTATTGCATAAGGGGGTCACATTTCATTGGGATGACGAGTGCCAGTCAGCCTTTGATGACATTAAATAGTACTTGGCTTCGTCGCGTATTGGCACCACCTAGACCAGGAGTGCCATTCTATTTATACATCTCAGCCACTGAGGTGGCACTGGGCGCCATGCTGTCCCAAAAAAATGAACTTCACAAAGAACAGGCTACATACTATCTTAGCCGCACCCTGGTCAATTATGAACTTAACTATGCATACGTTGAAAAGCTCTGCTTGGCAGTGGTGTTTGCTACCAAAAAGCTATGCCACTACATGCTTAGTAATAAGACGTATGTTGTGTCTAAGGAGAATCCATTGTGATACATGATGAGTCGTACTTATCATAGTAGCCGCACGGCGAAATGGATCATGTTGTTGACGGAGTTTGACATAGAGTTCATTGGACAAAAATCTATAAAAGGTCAAGTCATCGCCGATCAACTAGCTGAGGCTCCTCTTGAAGACGATCAGCCTCCGACTTTTGAACTACCCGATGATGGGGTCTTCCATGTTTCAGAGTCGCCAGATTCTGATGAGCCTGAGTCACAGGCTGACATAACCCTATTCTTCGATGGTTCTAAATGTGAGCAAGGGGGTGGTGCGAGAATTGTATTCTTCACTCCGCAAGGTGCTCCAATGCCCTTGTCATTTAAATTAGACTTCCCGTGCACCAACAACAATGCAGAATACGAAGCCTTGCTCATAGGTCTTCAGACAACAATCACCATGAACATTAAACGATTGAACATCTTTGGTGATTCGCTGTTAATTGTCAATCAAGTAAAGGGGATATTCCAATGTAAATGTCCAGTTTTGCAGGCCTATAAAGCCCTTGTGGACAAATTCCTGGCACAACTTGAATGGTATGACATCGAGGCACTCCCTCGATCATCAAATCATTTTGCGGATACTATGGCCTCCTTGGGGTCACTCATCCCGCAAGACCCTTCTGGTGAAATGACAACCATTCAGGTTAAAACATTATCGCAATCTGCGATGGAGCGTGCAAGCTCTGATCCGACGCCAGGAATCCACATGATCCAGATTGAACCATCTTCGGATAAGTTCTCTCGAATTCGAGATTGTTTGACTCAAGCCAACTGGGGGTCCTTGTTCTCCCCGACCCCTCTTACTAGCAACACCACGTTGTTTTTACAAGTTCTTTCCTGCTCAGCTTTTGTTCGGGATAGACTTCAAGAGGGATTGGCCGTTCATACTATCGAGGTTTCTGATCAGCAAGATTGGTACACACCCATTCGGGATTACCTCAAGCTAGGTAATCTCCCACTTGGATTGACACAAGCCACGAAAAGATCATTCAAACAGAAAGCGGCAAAGCATGTCTTGTTAGGAGACATTTTGTATCATCAAAATTATGAAGGAATCCTCCTTCGTTGTTTGGACCAAGCAAGAGTCCGCTTGGGCGATCACCCAAGCTCACGATGGTACATGTGGTGGCCACTTCAGCGGTATGGCCATCGCAAAGCGCATTCTTCGCATGGGTTATTATTGGCCATATTTAGAGCGAGATTGTTGCGCATATGTGAAGAAGTGCATGAAGTGTCAGCACCATGCTAATTTGACACACGTACCTTCTCAGGCCTTGCAGCCGATTCAATCGGTTTGGCCTTTTTCATAGTGGGGCTTTGATCTAATTGGAAAGATCTCCCCTGCATCGTCTGGTCATCACACGTTCATTTTAACGGCCACAGAGTACTTTACCAAATGGGTGGAAGCAATTCCGCTGACCACTACGACTGGAGCCCGCATTGCGGAGTTTATTTTGCATAACATCATATGTCATTTTGGTATTCCATCCAAGATCCTGTCAGATAATGGGACACCATTCAAGAATAAATATGTGCATGCTTTGACCACAAAGTACAAGATTCAGCATAGCTTTTCAACACCCTATTATCCGTAGGCAAATGGGCAAGCAGAGGCGTCAAACAAAATGCTAGTCGCCATTCTCAAAAAGATAGTTGCAGACAATCATAAAGACTGGCACATTCAGATCCCGCTTGCCCTATGGGCTTATCGCACCAGCATTCGAACGCCCACTGGGGCAACTCCATTTTTGCTGGTGTATGGCTCCGAGGCAGTCATGCCTTTTGAGTTGGAAATTCCTTCCCTACGCATTTCAATGCAAGAGTTCATCGATGATGACACTGCACGGCAGGCCCGGTTAGATCAACTGACGTTGCTCGACGAACGACGCGTTAATGCTCTCGAGCATTTGCGTATCTATCAAGAGCGACTTAAGAAAGCATACAACATGAAAGTCCACCTTAGGGAATTTTAGGTTGGTGACTTGGTCTTAAAAGAGAACCAGTAGAATTCTAATTTGTCGTCCCATCTACGGGACAAGTTCATAGCAAACTGGTTAGGTCCTTACATCATTGACAATAAAATAGGACCTGGAACATACCGGCTTGCCTCTCTTGAAGGAATCAAGGAAACAGAACCCTTGAACATCATTCATTTGAGGCCATTCCACATCTAGAGAGCCATAGTTCAACACAAAAAGCTCCAAGGATTACCACAATCGCTTGGTCAACCCAAAAAGCTCCAAGGATTACCATAATCGCTTGGTCAACCCAAAAAGCTCCAAGGATTACCACAATCGCTTGGTCAACCCAAAAGCTCCAAGGATTATCATAATCGCTTGGTCAACCCTAAATGCCCCAAAGGTATCTATAAACCCTTTGGTCAAGACAAAAGCTCCAAGGATTATCATAATCGCTTGGTCAACCCTAAATGCCCCAAAGGTATCTATAAACCCTTTGGTCAACACCAAAAGCTCCAAGCATTACCATAACTGCTTGGTCAACATAAATATTCAAAAATCAACAAAAACAACACAAAAATCAAAATCACAAAAACAATTGCATTTCAATTCCATGCATACTCATAAAAAAATCAAAATCACAAAAACAATTGCATTTCAATTCCATGCATACTCATAAAAATCAAAATTACAAAAACAATTGCATTCCAATTCCATGCATTCTCATAAAAATCAAAATACAAAAATATAGGTTGCATTAAGCATTGCATCCATACATTGCATACTTCGCTAGGTCATACAAGTCAAAAGCACCATAGACAGTCATTACTTGGAAATTCCATCCTTTTTCACATCAGATCCATTTTCATAAACGCATACATCTAGCATATCACCCTTTTATTTTAGCATAGTCAGTTGTCTCCTAATGTATATAGGGTTTTCGTCATTCAGATGTCTTTAAATTTCTAGCCAAAACTATACATAGTTAAACAGATTTTACACGGGAAAGTTTTACTTGGATCACACCTTGTTACGTAGCATCCCAACACAAATTAACACACATATAAAAATTCCTAAGTTGTGTGAACGAAAGATGAAACCTGCACAGTAATCCAGGTCACCATAAGCGAAACGGCTATCTTGCTTATCCCCCGTGCGAATGACCCTAGGAATGCTGAGAGTTGGCAAAAGGACAAGCATCCTCCCTACCCAATTCCCCATGAATCCCAAGTTCTCAAAAGTTGCAAAACATCAAAAATTTGCAAAACGTCAAAACATTACAAATTTGACATCCTACAGTGCACACATCAAAAGGCACAAACAATAGTGATTCTCGTCACTCCATATTCAAATCCCTTGCTCAAAAAAAAAAAAAACAAAAAACAAAAATAAATAGTGATTTTATCACTATAAAGAGCAAGTATCCCAATACAATTGAAGAAAAGAAGGGAGTCGAACTTGAATCCCTGGAACTCTCAGCATTTCGACAGGTCATGAGGCAAGCTTCAGTACCGGTTTGGTTGATAGCCTATTGGTCACTGGTGGTAAACCTCCCGCATGACGATATATCTGTCACATTAACTTGTGTGCAGATCAATGTTTGCATGTGGATGAGCTAGCTTATGGTATCCTAGATAGCATCGCAGATTAATCTGACTAAATACAATAAAGGAGTTAGTGGAGCTAATTAGGTGATCCTCAATATAAGTTCAGTTGAAAGCCCATCTGGCACTGGGGGTATCCTGATGAATAACACATAAACGAACTCAATTGCACACACAAGGATGTGAAATAACTTGGTTAAATTCAAGTCGGATTTAGACCTTGTTCAAAAGTCTTGCGAGATAAATGTATAGTCTTGGCTAGTTAGTTAAAATATCTGCATCTCAGAAAAGCTTAACTACATTTTCAAACAACCGATACATTTCATTCCATACATCACCATCAAAAAATAGACAAAATACAAAAACAAAGTTTTCACATGCACAAGCATTCCACAAATTAATCCCATTACTCTAGCAAGTCCAATCCAAATCTTGTACAGTCTATGGTGCATCGACAAATCATCAACAATTCATTTCATTCATTCCATATGCATACATCATACAAATTAGAACCATCGCATTCATAATCGCATATGCATACATCAATGTAAAAACATGTACATAAAAATAAATCATGAAAAATGTATAAACACCAAAAAGAGTCATCTATATATATATCATAACAAAATTGCCCGTAGGCTACTACCGGTCCTCGGACCTCGCTCCCATAATCCAAAATCTCAAAACCCCCAACCTAGGGCGTCGGCCACCATGATCACGCAGGATCGGTGCGACGAGAACTACCCCCTATAGTATCAGTCCTCCGAGACCTCTCAGGGCGACTGCTCGCCCCTGCATCACGCCCGCTAGCCCTCCCTCATCTCGTCGCCCTGACGGGATGATGTCACGCTCCGTCCCACTATCTCTCGTCCGATACGACGAGCCACTCGTCGGAGGCTCTGGTATTCGCCCACCAAGGTGGATAATCTCACCCTCCATCTCTCGTCGATGCCGACTCCACTCTGCCTCCCGCCTACGATAGTACGTGATGGCATCATCACGCTGTGCTAGCTGCACCCGTAGGAGATCCCTCTCCCATGCAAATTCGTATCCCCCCCGTGAGACGAGCCCTCTCTCTCGCTCTGCCAACTATGTCCGTAGGAGATCCCTCTCCTACGTCATCTCCCCAAGCTCTCCATCTCACCTCTAATAACACCTCCGTCAATCATGCTACCTCAGCGTGCAACCCCCTCTGTATCCCCGGCGACGTCGACCTCTCGGAGCATCGGCTCTCCTGAGCATCCTGCATCTCCTGCTCCCTCCTCATCCCCAAAGTCCTCTCCCGCATCTGCCACCTCCACCATATCCACATCCATAGGAGCTCCCCAACCCTCTCTTGGTGCCTCTGCACCCTCTCTGCCTCCCGCTGCCTCATCTCCTCCCAATGGCCCCTCACCTCGCCACTGTCGAAGCGTCCACCACTCCCGTACTCGACCGTCACTCCGACGTCATCTACGTCCGGAATGTCCAATACTATATCGACTCCTCCCCAATGGCTCGAGGATCGACGCAGCTAGGGTCCTCTCATCACTCCGATGTCGATAGACTACGGGTTCCCCTGCAACCCCGGCGTACCCCAAACTGTCGTGTCACTCGAAGGTAGTGAAAGTACTCCTCTCCGTCCCATGTCGTCCAATCACCCATCTCCCCTTTGGACCCATCGAAGCCACTCATCAGCCTCTGCCATGCGGGACAATCCCGATATGGCCTCCATACCACATCTCCGAGAGTCAGTCATGCCAATGCATCTCTGTAATGGTCCACGTCTCCCGCAAACCGTCGACTCTCCCCCGCTCCTCAGACCGATACCATAGAGCACCATAACCAATATCTCTGTCCACCATGTCCGCCCGTGTAGTCCAGGGTAGCCCTCGTGGTCGCTCTACGGCTATATGCTGCCATGCCCAACACTGCAACAAGTAACTGTAGCCAATCCCCTTTCACCTTCGACAACGGACCTCATACAACTCATCATATAACTGAGCCAAAAGCGTCTGGCCCCATCTCATAATCATCGGCTCTATCACCGGACAATCCACTAACTGCCACACCACCTCCAATAGGTTCCATGGGAACCTCGCTCCTGACGAGTCTGGCAGGAGCATGTTGGAAATGAGGCTCATGAGTAGTGCATGCCTCACTCCCAACATTCCCCTCGCATACCAATATCGTACCAAAATCCCACCAATCTGACAATCCAGCCCGCCCTCTCCAACGAGGTCATCCCATCCTCATCCTCTCCATGTCCAAAATACCGAGTCAATATAGCCGTCCTCTAGCCTCGTGGCGTCATCCGGATGGGAACCCCATCTATCAAAATCCGAAGAATCCGATACACGTCCTCTAAGGTGACGGTCATCTCCCCTGTCGAAAGATGGAAGGTGTTCGTCCGAACATCCCATAGGCCGATCAAAGCTGTAATGTATGCCCGATCCGCAACAACTGCATCCAACCGAGCCACATGCTTGAGCCCTAAGGCATCAAGCCAATCCCAGTCCTCAGCAGTCAACGCCTCGTGGGCATTAGAAAAAATAGTCGGAACCCGATGTCGACTCTTCACCACCTGCACATCACAAAAAATAACACACATCAAAAACATGCATCAAATTACCATCACATGTACAAAAATGCATAACTGTACAATAACATCTTTCATTCACATGTACATCCATTACCAAAAAAAAAAAAAACAACAAAAATTTGACATGGTTTACCTACGGTTTTACCTAAGTTTACCATTTCAAAACAAAAAATTCATTCATTTTTCATCTTACATTTCATCAAAAACAACAAAAATTTGACATGGTTTACCTACGGTTTTACCTAAGTTTACCATTTCAAAACAAAAAATTCATTCAGTTTTCATCTTACATTTCATCAAAAAAAAAAAATTTGACATGGTTTACCTACGTTTTACCTAAGTTTACCATTTCAAAAAAAGAATAAAAAAATTCATTCAGTTTTCATTTTACATTTCATCAAAAACAACAAAAATTTGACATGGTTTACCTACGGTTTCGACCTAAGTTTACCATTTCAAAACAAAAAAATTCATCCATTTTTCATTTTTTACATTTCATCAAAAAAAAATTTGACATGGTTTACCTACGTTTACCTAAGTTTACCATTTCCACAAAAAAATTCATCCATTTTTCATTTTTACATTTCATCAAAAACAAAAAATTGACATGGTTTACCTACGGTTTCGACCTAAGTTTACCATTTCAAAAAAATTCATCCATTTTTCAATTTTTAAAAAAAATTTGACATGGTTTACCTACGGTTTCGACCTAAGTTTACCATTTCAACAAAAAATTCATCCATTTTTCATTTTTTAATTTCATCAAAAACGACAAAAATTTGACATGGTTTACCTATGGTTTCGACCTAAGTTTACCATTTCAACAAAAAAATTCATCCATTTTTCATTTTTTAATTCCATAAAAATAACAAAAAAATGGGCATGGTTTACCTACGGTTTCGACCTAAGTTTTACCATTCACATAAAAAAACATTTTTATAACCATGGTTACCCTAAGGTGTTACTCTAAGTTTCATTTTGGGTTTATCCTACGGTTTTCCATCTAAGTTTCCATCGGTTTGCATCCACGTTTCATTTGGTTTCATGGTCTTTAATTCATTCACCTTTTAATTTAATTAATTAGGGTTCCATGTCTTAAACAAACGAAAAACATAATAAAAACACATTTGCATTTTTCAAATTCAAACTCGAGGAGATAGTGCACTTACTGGTCTCGCCTCGGCTCCGCCGCTTGACGACCCGGTCTGTGCACTCATGGTGGCTGGAAAATCCGCAGCGCTTCGCGTCGAAAATCTACCTCCTCCTCCCGCAGCTCCAAATCGCAATCGATGAACAGGCAAATGAGCCAAATCCGTCATTTTCGCATATTTATACTTTTTGTTGGCTGGAAATCGTCCCACCGGACGAGCGCTTTTCCTCGAGCGCGCTCGTCCCACCCCAGGACGAGTACCATCGCTCCTCACCCCTGGACGAGTACCATCTCGTCCCCCCCCGGGACGAATAAAAAAAAAAAAATAAAAATGACAAATGCCAACAAAACCACTAAAAATTGCCGGACAAAAGTGCTCTTGCACTTAACCTCTTGGCATAAGAAAACTGATGTCGGGGTCTACCTTGTCGTTATCCTACTCCCTAAGAAGGCTACCATAGCCGGACCGCTCCACGGGAAGACGGATTTTCGCCAATGTTAACCCCAAATGGCATTCCAAAATGGGTTCACACCCACCAAAAATAGGTCAAAACAATCGAGAAACTGCTCGAGCATGCATCGGATAACATCTGAAGGCACCCTCACTTAAGTCATCTTGGGTCAAGCGACTCGTCGCTTTTCTCATGTCGGTCATTCCCTCATCGATTCGTCGCTTGAGGGGGTAGTCACACTTAGTTGCCAATCAACACCAATATACCCAGTCTTGGAAATGACACGCATTCAAAGGATCATTGCAAAAGACAATCGCGCCCCTGCTTGGGGCAGCAAACAAGCAATTATCACAAACTGATCATATACTTGGCATTCGTGAATCATGAACTCAAGGTTCCCACAGACAAAAGGTTGCGCCCTTTGCCTCTTCATGACTGATCAATGTCTAAGTTCAAGTAATACCTCACCGAACCAGGTTAATGCTTGATTTAAGTTCCTTAGCTCGTCAGAAGCAAGGATTCAAGAATGCGTGCCCTTTCCATACTTGGGGCATCAAGAGTTGGTTAGGTTACTGAGAAACCTTAATCATTAGTGCTTTGGTTATCTATTTTTGCTCAGCACTGCACCATGTGCAGCGCTTTCCAAAAAGGGGCATCTGTAGACACCAAAACAGCACCAATCCGATTATGTGACAACAAGCACTGATCGCACTAACACACACAGCCCCCAGGGCAGCCCCCAGAGGTTAAACAGTGGTTCTAACCACTCACACAACAGTTTTACAAGTCAGGGATCAATTTGGCATCTTTTAGACACTTTATTACTTATTCGTCCCACCCAGGGACGAGTGCGGATTTGTACTCGTCCTACCCAGGGACGAGTGCGGATTGATACTCGTCTCACCCAGAGACGATTACCAGTGCTCGCTTCGGGGTGGGACGAACGCCAGGTTTGACCGACAAAAAGTCAGATCTCGACGCATGACAACTCAGAACTGCCACTTAGCTTTTCTTGCATGGCATAGGAGTGCGAGTGAGTTCTTTTGACAACTCATATCTGCCAATTGACTTTCCCTTCACTGCATGGGAATGAGAGTGAGCTTTTTAAGACAACTCGGATTTGCCACTTAGCTATCCCTTCATTGCATGGGAGTGCAAGTGAGCTTTTCTAAAACATACAAAGACATGCACAGAGGCAGTTAAGAAGCCCTTGATCAAGAAGAAGTCTTCTCTTCACACAAAAAGCATTCATGCAAAGAAACACTTTTGCATGTTAATTCAAAGAGACCCCTTGGGTCTATAAAATGGTGAGTTTCCTCACCCAAAAGATATACGAGAGAAGGAGCATTTTGAGCGACGAAGTTCTGCTAATTCACTTACTTGCGATTTGTGCTTTCAACATCCATAATCTCTTAATCGAAAGAGAGGTTATTGGGTGACTTTTGAAGGCACGAATCAAGAACCAACCCCGATTTTTCTGACCACAATATCCTACCAATTTGCCGACAACACATCACATCAGGTTTCGGACCCATCCCAAGCGGATTGGTGTCGAAGCAAAGTTTCACCCGCGGGTGGTTTGCCTTCGGGCACCCCCGGCTTTATTGCTTTTGGTGACTATTTCTTTTGTAGTATTTAGCTAGTTTCATGTTTATGCTTTTGTCAAGTTTTCAGTTTATTTAGACTCATTTTAACCATCGTTAGATTTATCTTTTATTTTTCATACACAAGTGCTACTGATTCTTTGTTTGTTTCTTTGAACGCAGATTTGCAGCATTAGAGGAGCAACGAGGAATCTACCTTTACCAACGCAAGCGGCGACAACGTTTTGGTTCGCCCATCTTATATGTGGGCACGCGGAAGAAGGAATTCTGAAACAAGTTGTAAAAGACCAACATTTAACGCTCCTATCCCCTAAAAAGGAAGGAGACGCATTGTAACACAAATTTGTAAAGCATATCAATAAAAGGGCCGTTCTTTTTATATTGCTTTGATATCTTGTGTTCATGTTCTTTCTTTTTACGCATTTTTCAATAACATAGGGTTTAAGCGTTATTTTAGTTTCGTTTACATTGCATTTTTAGTTTATCCTTTTTGTTTCTGGAATCTCGTGTTTTCAGTCGCCAAATATGATATCATCTACATATACAACAAGAACAATGAGATGCTCACCTTCTGTTTTGATATACAGATTACTGTCCACCATACCTTTCTTAAACCCCTATTGAGAGAGATAGTTTTCTAGACTTGCATACCATGCTCGGGGTGCCTATTTTAAGCCATATAAAGCTTTCTTTAATTTGCAGACAAGGTTGGGATCTTCACCAATTTGGAAACCATCTGGTTGTTCAATATAAACCTCTTCTTCAAGTTTCCCATTTAAAAAAGCTGATTTTACATCCATCTCGTAAACTCTAAAATTCTTATAGATCGCTAAGGCCGTAAACATTCTGATTGCTTCTAGTCTGGCCACTGGTGCAAAAGTCTCCTCAAAATCAATGCCTTCAACTTGTGCATAACCTTTACAAACCAGTCTTGCTTTATTCCTAACGACCTATCCATCTTCATTTAATTTGTTTTGAAATATCCATTTGGTGTCGATTACATTCTTATTTGTAGGTCTAGGTACTAATTCCCAAGTTTTGTTCTTTTCAATATGATCTAATTCTTCATTTATTGCCTTCATCCAGCTATCATCTTTGCTTGCCTTAGCTATATTTTTGGGCTCAATGCTAGATAAAAGAGATTAATTACTTACTACTTTCCTTCTTGTCTGAACACCAGCTGTGGGATCTCCAATTATTTGATCTCTAGGATGATTTTTTTGCCAGTTGCCTATTTTGAATTTCTTATTTTCTTCCACCTCTGAGTCATCAATTAAGTCATCTGAGTCAAGTGTTGATTTTTTTTCTGTTTCATTTTCCTCATCTCCTTCAATGACTTCTTCATAAATTGGGTATTTTTCTTCAAAGTTAACTATTCGTTCCCTACCTTCATCAAATTTAACATCAGCACTATCCACAATTTTCTTAAGTCTCTTGTTGTAGCATTTGTAAGCTTTGCTTTTTGATGAATAGCCAATGAAGACACCTTCATCTGCTCTATTTTCAAACTTCCCAATATTATCTTCAATTTTTCTAATGTAACACTTACAGCCAAAAAATTTGAGGTGTTTTGTTGTTGCCTTTCTACCGAACCACAACTCATAAGGAGTTTTGATTTCATGTGTTCTCAGCATGTACCTGTTTTGGATGTACACTACAGTGTGGACTTCTTCTTTCCAAAATTTATCTGCTATTTTTTTCTTAGCCATCATAGTGCATGCAATTTCTTGTACTATTCTATTATTTCTTTCTACCACACCATTCTACTGGGGTGTTCTAGCTGCTGAATATTGTCTCCTGATACCATGTTTTTCATAGTATTTTGTAAACTCATCTGAAATGAATTCTCCTCCTCTATCTGATATTAAACATTTGATCAATTTTACTATTTCATTCTCAACTAAATTTTTGAAAGATCTAAATATTTCAAAATCTTATGTTTTATTCTTTAAGAAAAATATCCATGTCATTTTGGAATAATCATCAATACACAACATAAATTATTTGTCACCATTTATGCTTTGTGTTCTCATGGGTCCACATAAATCTGTATGTATAAGTTCCAAAGGTTTGCTAGTGTGGTACTCTTTTGTTTTGAATGAGACTCTGGTTTGCTTTCCCTTTTGACATGAAGCACAAATGCTATTTGAAGGTTTTCTAATGGTTGGAATATCTCTCACTACCTGTTTCGAGCTGATTTTCACCAGATTATCAAAACTGATGTGTCCAAGCCTCTTGTGCCACAACCATTTTTCTTCTTCCTGTCCAATGAAACAAGTACCTTCTAAAGTTTCTAAGAGTGTGTACAGGTTGCCAGACATCCTTGATCCAGTTGCTATCAATTTTCCACTATTTGTTTTTTGACTTCACAACCCTGCTTCTTGAATACTACTTCATGTTCTTTATCACAGATCTGACTGACACTTAACAAGTTATGTTTCAAACCATCCACAAACAAAACTTCTTCTGACTTGATTTTCCCATCACTAATTTTAATTGATCCTTTTTCGATTATCTTAGCTCCATAATTATTCCCAAACTTTACAGAACGACCCTCATATTTTTGTAATTTTTTAAATTTTTGTTTATCACCTGTCATATGACTTGAACATCCACTATCAAGTATCCATGGTACACATTTATTCTATGCATTGAAAGCTATTTGTACTATTAGAGATTCATTTTCTTCCTTAAGCTGCTCTTTCTGTTTCCACTCTATTTTGACTACCGTATTGGGCTCTAGTTTGAACTTTCCCTTTTCAGTATCTTGTGCATATCTTTCAAGAAGTTTTCTATTTTGTCTTGTCCTATTTTGTTGAAATTTTCTTTTCTAATGTTGATTTGAAACAGAAGGACTACGATAGTTTCTTGCAATATTCCCAAAGTTATGACAGTTAAAACATTCTACTGCATAATTTATTAGCGATGAAAAACATTTCTACTAGTGAAATTTCTTGGTCCTACATTATACTTGTAGTCTGTAATTTATGCCCATAACCATTACATTTGAAATAGAAACCAAAAAATAAATGATTGAACCTGAAATATGGTCTTTGCTAGGTTGTTGTAGGAGCCATAGGTCTTCTTCTCCTTTGATATGTGACCTTAGTAAATCCATCATTGTCAGTTCTCCTTTCGGGCCTGGCATTACTGCTTTATTTTGTATGAGTTGTTTTTCTTTAATTAGCCTGTTTCTTATCTTCATTCCTTATAGTTTCTACATTTTTGGCTTTTCGTCCATTTGACGATTCTCCTTCAACAAAGCCCAGACCAAATTTGATACCTGCAGGTCTTTTATCACTTAAAATTTTATCCAACTTTATCAAAATTTCTTCACGTTTGTGATGGCAGCTAATTTTTCGATCCAACTCTTGTATCTGCATTTGTAGACCCACATTCTCTTCTTCTAGTTTACAACAGTAATCTATCCTCATGGTTATCTAAACTTTGAGATCTTCAGACATTTTCTTGTATTCTTCTGTCTATATTTTTAAGCTAGTTATGATATTGTTCGCATCCTCAAGCTTTCTTGAAAGTTTATTATTCTTCCTTTTCTCAGATTTCCATTCTACAAGTGCAGAGACCAGCTCACCTTCTAGATCTACTTCAGCCTCAGGTTTTTCAATAGATACTTTAGAGTTCATTCCTTCCCTCTTTTCTGATTTTTTTACCTCTTCTATTTTTTCTACTTCAAATGCCATGAATAGAGCTTCACCTGTTTCTTCTTCAAAATCCTCACTAGAGTTGTCCTCTGAAGAATTTGCATTCCTGAAGATTAAAATTTTCTTTTTGAAGTTGTCTTTTCTGAAGTTTGTTTTCTTCTTCCAGTCACTTCTTTCTTGGTGTGATGCTTCCTCACCCTTGTTCTTCTCATTGAGTGGACATTTGGTCACAAAGTGCCCAATGCCTCCACAGTTGAAACATTTAAATGGTAGCTTTCCTCTATATTTTCCTTTTTCCTTTCTTAGTTTTTTGACAAAATTTGCTTCCATTTCATTTGATGTCTCTTTTTCTTCAGACTCTTGTTTTGTGTCTTTACCTTTTAGGGCTTTAAACGCTACTTCTCTATCTGTGGGATTAGACCTTCCTATTCTCATTTTATAAGCAGTCAAAGAACCATGCATCTCATCCATACTAAAGTGATTTAGATCTTTAGCTTCTTCTATGGCTAATACTTTAGAATCAAACCTTTGAGGAAGTGATCTTAATACCTTTTTCATGATAGTAGCATCATCCATATCTTCACCGAGACCTATGATCGAATTAGTGATTCCATTAACTCTCAGCATAAAAGCCTCTATGTTCTCATCGTTGGTCATATTTAATGATTTGAATTGAGCTCGATGTGTTTGAAGCTTGGATTCTTTGATCTTATCGTCTCCCTCATGAATATTCTCTAGTTTGTCCCATACATCTTTTGTCCATTCACAACTTATGATCTTGACCAGCTCACTGTCCACTAATCCACACATGATGGCATTTTTTGCTTTTGAGTCATTTTTGAATGCCTTTTTATCGGTGTTGTCGGTTGGAGTAGTGGTGGGAGCTTTGTAACCATTAAATACTACATTCCAGATATCAAATCCCAAAGCATGAATATATGTCTGCATCCTAATTTTCCAGAATGCATAATTAGTTTTGTCAAACAATGGTGCTTTGTTTGAGGAGAAACCTTCACCACTTGCCATTGCATCACTTCCAAGATCACCCTAGCTGATTGAGCCTGTTAAAGATTCTTGCTATGATACCAATTGTTATACTCACAGTGACACTAAGAGGGGGGGTGAATCAGTGTGTTCTTTTAAAACTTTAAATTTGTAACTCTTAATGCTAAAATAAAGTAAACTCAAAATAGATATAGCAAGTTAACAAGAGAGCATCACACAACACCAGATTTAACGAGGTTCACCAATGGGGCTACTCCTTAAAAATGACTGCTTGGACTACCATCCAAATCCACCCTTTGCAAAGCAACAACTTTACAATCTATTTACCAAGACCCAACTAGAAGGAGCACCAACCCCTCAATTTTTTTGTACCAACAGAAAGGAGCAACAACCCCTAATTTACCAGCACCTATTGGAAGGAGTACCAACCCTTGATGCCAAGCTACAACTTGGACTTCAAGTGAATCTATGAAATTTATAGAAAAATACCTTCACATTTTTTGCACACAGTCTACTGATTCTATGCACTCTGCTTCTTCTACGCAATCGCTTCACACAATCTGTTTCAAAATAGTCTGCTTCTATGCAACTGCCTCGCACACTCTGCTTTGATACAATTGAACGATCGCTTCTGCCCCTTTGCACTTTTTTGCTCTCTGTGTGCTCTTGCTTCACACTTAGCTCAATTCAACATGACTCGCTCTCTATGCACTGTGGGCTTAATTCACACAAATTCGATACAACTCAAATCTCCAAACAACCCTCATTTTATAACATAATTTTCATGATAAAATTCTAACTTTAGTTGAATGATTATGCAAGTGCAAAGCCTAATCATCATCAGCTATAAACCTTAGCTTTCATCAACTGTAAACCCTAATTCTCATCGGCTGTCATCGATCTTCGTCGGTTTCAACTTACCTAACTCTGTAGCTTCTTTTGTTCCTATTCGCAAAACCACAATATGTCGCGATATCACGACACTTTTGCCTCTGTACACTTTCTTTTGGCTTTTGTCATGATATCATGACACTTCTACCTTTATCGACTTCAACTAAGCTCTTGTCGCGATATCGTGGCACTTTTGCCTTCGTCAACCTCCTTTCTGCTTTTGTCACAAAATCATGAAATTTTTGCTTCTGTACTTCACATCTTAGCTTTTGTCGTAAAATTGTGACACTTCTTCTGTTGAAGACCTACTTTTTGTTTCTATCGTGAAATCATGACACTTTCTGCAACCGTACGCTGCCATTTCAATCTGTCACAAAATCGTGACACTTTCTACATCTGTATGCTTTTTTTTCTACCTATCATGAAATCATGAAACTTTCTATATCCGTACACTTTCTCTTCAACCTATAGCGAAATCGTGACACTTTCTACATCTATACGCTTTCTCTTCAACCTGTCGCGAAATCGTGACACTTTCTGCATCCGTACGCTTTCTCTTCAACCTGTCATGAAATCATGACACTTTCTGCATTTGTATGATTTCTCCACAACCTGTCATGAAATCATGACATTTCTTATTTTGAACACTTTCATCTGTAACATGTCCCAAAATCACGACAGTTCTCACTTCGAACTCTTTCCTTTGATGCATGTCACAAAATCATGACAGTTCTCACTTGGAACATTTTCATCTGCAGCATGTCGTGAAATCATGACGGTTCTCACTTTGTATTCTTTCTTCTGTAGCACGTCATGAAATTGTGACACTTTTCATTTTACTTTCTCTCTCCTCAAACTTGTCGTGAAATCGCAACCGTTCTTACTTCGGACTCTCTCTTCTGCAGCATGTCACGAAATCGCGACACTTTTATCCTGCTTTCATTTTATCTTCTGACTTGTCACAAAATCGTGACAGTTATTCCTGCTTGTGCTTTCTCTTCGAACATGTCATGAAATCATGATAGTTTTACCTACTTGCGCCTCTACTTCGAACATGTTGTGAAATCGTGACAGTTTTTCAACTTGCCTTCTTCTCTTCCAACATGTCATGAATAGTTTTACCTGCTTGTGCCTTTGCTTCGAACATGTCGCAAAATCATGACAGTTTTTCAACTTGCCTTCTTCTCTTCCAACATGTCGCAAAATCATGATAGTTTTTCTTGCTTGCATCTTTGCTTCGAACATGTCACAAAATCGTGATAGTTTTTCAACTTGACTTCTTCTCTTCCAACATGTCGCGAAATCGTGACAATTTTACCTACTTGTGCCTCTACTTCGAACATGTCACAAAATCATGATAGTTTTTCAACTTGCCTTCTTCTCTTCCAACATGTCACGAAATCACGACAGTTTCTCCTGCTTGCACCTCTTTTTCGAACATGTCACGAAATCATGACAGTTTTCTCTATTGTTTCTCTCTCCTCCAATATGTTGCGAAATCATGACAGTTTTTCCCTGTACTTTCTCTCTCCTCCAATATGTCGCAAAATCATGACATTTTTCTTTGCACTTTCTCTCTCCTCCAATATGTCGTGAAATCATGACATTTTTCTTTGCACTTTCTCTCTCCTCCAATATGTCGTGAAATCACGACAGTTTTCCTGTTTTTTGAATATGTCGCGATTTCGCGACACTTTCCTTACTTGTCTTTTTCTTAGAATTTTTGCATGTGGGCCACTTAGGTCTTTTTGGAAAAACATTGTACATATTCTGAGAGATCTCTGAACTTCCTGTTTGCTACATCTAAACTTCCTGTTGCTGTACTAAATCAAATGATCTAGCTGATTGTGTTGACAATAATGAAAATCCTGTTGTTGCACTTTGCTCAACATTTTGAGTCTTAGGCATAATGCTTCATATTTTGCTGCATTGTTGGTGCAGCTCCACACCAACCGGTAACAATATTCCTTCATCTCTCCAGAAGGTTATACCAGAAGGATCCCCACCCCAACGCCATTTTTGCATTGGGCGCCATCGAAGAACAATTTCCACAGTCCTTCAACGAAGACCTTATCTTCTAACTTAATGTGTTTCTCAGGCTTGGCAATGGCATAACATCCCATATCAGTTTCTATCATGGCATTAAAGTCTACCAATGAAAACTCATCTTCATAACTTAATTGTGCGAGAGACTCTTCGACCAGGTCCACCTGCTCTATCCCTTCCACTATTGTGTGCATAGGATTGATGCTTTCTCCTTCGAACATTTTCTCTACGAGGAAGGTAGAAGGCTTCTCGTTGTATATTTTTATATTTTTTCCTTTGAATGGAATCTCTAGATGGGAGTAATCCATAGATAGATATATGCCTAGCTTTACCATAAATTCTCTCGACAAGCACATACTGAAGTAGGGCTCAAGGTCAACGACTACCACCTCTTGTATAACTATGATTTGAGGCATCTTGTGTAGCCAAATAGGAATGTCCTTGATTACTCCTACAATCTTCACGGGGGTACCATCCAATTGAAGTATGCCATGATTGCTTCATGTGTATTCCATCCTTATCTCTTCGCACACTGCTTTGGGCATGATAGTTGTCATGGCCCCAGAGTCAATCATACAGTTATGTACAACATACCCTTCCATATGTAGAGATAGGTAAAACGACGATGGCCGATTCTTCCCTGTAATGGACATGGATAGGGTCTGCACTAGGGCAAGCGGTGCTACCTTTCTTGCTTTGGTTATCTTTAGTGATTCTTGCAACAAGTCCACTTGTTTAGGTAGTTGTAGTGTGTTGTACAGACTGATTTTGGTTGGAATCCTTTTCAGCTCATATATAATGTTGTATGTGAGGGAATTTGGCACCTCAAGATCCTTTCTCAGCTCATATCTGGTGTGATACTATTTCACAGCTTCAACCCTTTGTCGCTTAGTCAGCGAAGGAAGCTTGACCTTCTCTTTAGCTTGATCCTTTGTTTCCACTTATGGTGAGTTAGCAAGGGCCTGTTGGGCCTTCTATTTGACTGGTGTAGGCTGTCGAGCTTTGTTCGAGGCCAAAGGAGGTTGCTATCCCTTCTCATGGTGAGAATGCACCTTTAAAGGAGCCATTTGAGTGGCATCCACTTCTATTGACCTCTTTCCTCATCTGGTAAGGACTGCAACTGGCTCTTATTCACTAATCACCAAGTTGTGATTCATTTTTCTAATTATGTTGACTTGATCGCCATGACTACTGCTCGCTAGCGTCTGTACATAGTGTTGGTGCAACATGAAGGTATTCTCTTCATGAGGATCATTACACGTGGAGCATCAATGTACATAATCGAAAGTGCTCGAGGCTTCGTCTATTGCAGCATTTCTTGTCGAAGCTCTTCCTTGCTGGGTCGCTTGATCTTTAGTAAGCGTTGATGTCGGATAAGATCTTCTCAGGAGAAACTCTTGTTGCACCTACTTCTTCTTCATAATGGTCATGTCGTTAGACAGGGTCTGCACTATGGAGTTCAGGGACTGAACTTCTTACAGTATTTTAGCTTGCATGTCATTGGCTTTGTGAATCGATGGCAATGGAGCCATTGTTGGTATTGGAGGTAGGACTGGGTGTTGAAGTGGTGCTGGAAGTAGAGGGAATGTCAAAGTAACCATGGGCTACAGAGTCAAAAAAGTGGGAAAATGAATTTGTGGAGTAGTGATTTGAGATACAATGGGATTCGAGTTCCAAGATGAGATTGGGAGTGTAGGGGTTGCAGAGATCTACGAAGCAGTTATGCTTGCATACTGGGATTGATAGAAATCAGGAAGTATGGGCATTGGCATCCTTTGGGGAAGCTTACCCATAGCTATTAGATCCATTTCCACATTTTGGGCTAACTCATATAACTCTGGGAAGGTGTTGATATTTGAATACCTTACCATCACACTGATATCAGGATTGAAAGCCCAAAGGAAATAGTACGCTACGACTTTGTTGGTTTACCAAAGTCCAACTGGTATTCTTTGCTAGGTTCGAGTGAACCTAACATTGAAGTCTACAATATCATCTAGTGGATGTCTCTGGATCGCTATGAACTATTGCAGGAGAGAGGTCGGATCAGTGGACTCATTGAAGCTTCACATCAACTATCTGGCTAACTGGTCCCATCCCGTAATGGTATCGGTTGGTAAAGATCTATACCAGTAGAGGAGTTTTCCTCTAAGAGACAAAAAAAAAAGGTTCACCATAACACGCTCTTCTATGATGTCATGGATCATCGCCAGAGAAACTATATCTTGGATGTGCTCCAGAGCAGTCTTCCTAGTTCCATCGAACGTTGGGATTTTCTTTATAGCAACAGGCGGTACTTGCCCTTGTCCTGCTAGATTCAACGGTCCTGAAGAATTCCATGCTGGGAATAATCTGGGTGGTGGTTGTTGCTGCATTTTTTTTTGTTGTTATTGCTGTTGTGCCATATTTACACTTGGATTTTGAGAAATAGGAATTCCCAAAGCTCCTCCTTGATTGCTAATAGGATGACCAATAGAAATGGAGGCACTAGGATGCTTCAGTGACTTGGGAGGATTAGGAGGAAACCTAGTTGCTGTGCTATCAGAAGTTAGGCCTTGTTTGTCAATAGCAGCCTCTTGCGAGGATGTTCCACATTACAAAGACTCGAGGGTGACCAACCTAGATCGTTCCCCAAAGGCGTCAATATCTATCTCAAAGAACTCAATTTCCTCTCCTCTATTCCTAACTCTCCATCTTGTTTGCATGAAGACACATACTTTGGTACCAGTATTTACAACTTAAAGATTCTTGGTTAGATAGAGTCGCCAGATGCTAAGAGTCTTTTGGTAATAAGAGCATTGGTTCTCACTACCACTCAGAAGGTGAGACTGATCGGGTCCCATCGGGCATGCCAGAAACTGTTGGTCATCAAATTTGCCTAGGAAAGGATTTAGATAAGTGTATGTGCCCTAGACCTAGACCAACATTGAAAGGCCGAAGAGAAGAGATGCTCCTCATGCCAATATCCAGAGAAAGGCCGGCTCCTATACTACACTACTTTGATGTTTAAGATAAGGGTGTAGGAAAGAGATAACCAGAGTAGGGTGCAGGAAAGAAATAAAAGAGTAAGGGAAGAATTTCAGTAGTTTGGTGGTGGGAAAGAATAGGAAGCACAATCACTAGTGAATAACTTGAAATAGTAGCAAGAAACACCAAGAATAAACGAATTGAACACAATATTAGCTTTCCTATGTATCCTTTGGGCGAATTTCAGGATTCTCCTTTCTCTTTCGCCAAAATTCAGAGTTTAGAGTAACATCGATTAGGAAAAGTGAATATAACAGAAACACTATCCACAGGCAGCATAAAATAAAGCTTCTACAGTGTTTTCCTCCCCTATATATCCTTCAGGAAAATTTTAGGATTCAGTATCCAATCGTATACCTAAATATAGGATTCAGAATTATAGTATACAAATGAAGAAAGATGAAAGAAATAGACACAGAAGGTAGCATACAAGAGAGAAATATAGTCCAAAGCTCTTTAGTATTAATCGTAGGAATGCAAGTTATAGCAGCTTTCTAGTAGAAAGTTCTCCCCCTTTTTTCATTACAATGCTTGGGTTTTTATAGAGGACCCAACCCTCTGAGCCATAATTACACAAAATATAGGAGTACATCCTCAAAATATAAGAAGTCGGCCCCTTGAAGCTCTCGTGATCGAGCTCTCAAATCCGTTACCAAAACTGGAAACTACAACCGAGTCAACCATGAAAACATGCATTAATGAGTCGTCTGAGGGTCCTTGGTTTCTGAGTGCAGTGCTCGAGTGGCCGCCATGCTCATCGAGTTCATCATGGACTGATAATTCATTTCCAATTGCTAAAAATGAGTATCGAGCTTATCGAACATGAAAAAATGCATTTATGAGGCACTTGATCATCTCAAGAAAATACCTAACTTGGAATATGTGCCCTTGAAGTGCTTCGCTAGATCTTCGTTTGCACTTCGCTTCACAATGGATTCGAACCAAAGCAAATTTTCCTTGATTTGCACTTCGCATGGTTGAGCTTCGCAAAACAGTTTCGAGGGTGGTGAGAGCCGAAGTAGATTTCTTCCTCAAAATGGGGTCTTCACTTCTCATCACTTCGCTGGAGAGATGTGTCAAAACTGCTTCGGTAAGGCCTTTCGCCCGAAGTAGCTACTTCGCTGGTGAGATTAAAAATTCTTCACTGCGAACCTTCTTCAAAACTATGGTTCGGGGGTATTTCAGCCAAAGCTCATTCTTGCCTTCAAAATGTTTTGACTGCTTCTACTTTGGATGAAAGTACTTCACACGAAGGTTTGCCGAAGCAGATGCTTTGCAACGACTTTCGACGAAGTAGAAATGGTTCGCTGGCGGGAAGGCCCGAAGTGGGTGTTTCAGCGGCTTTTCTACGAAGTATTTTCAATGTTGCACTTCTTCAAATCTCGCTTCGTAAGTTTTTTTCCCGAAGTAGTCTTTTGAAGTGCGTCGGGCCCAAAGTATTTTTCATTATTCTTCCTTTGCATTTTGCTTCGGCAACACCGCTTCACAAAACCTTCGCCAAAAGTAACTGTCTGAGGGACTTCGGGCCTGAAGTAGTTTTCTTGCCTTAGCCAATTTGGGTCACGTTTTTCCTTCGATGAAGCTATTCTTTTGAAATTGCTTGAGTGTTGCTTTGCAAAAAAGTCGCCCGAAGTGGTTCCTTGAAGTGCTTCGGCCCCGAAGTAACTTTCACCCTTAGCTATTTCTTTCGGCGAAGCTATATTCCTTGGTTTTTTCAGTAGCGAATATTTTTATCCTTCCTTTTATGTACAAGGGGGTGGCAGGGAAAGCCAAAATTGCTGCAACACTTGAAAATGTTGTTTCTAAAATCAAGGGAACAAATTCATGAAATTAAAAGAAATACTTTATAAAAGAGAGACTGTACAAAATTTTTATTTTTCTTTCTACCCCATTGTGCAATGTGACAAAATTGTCAACAGTTACTATGTAAAATTGCAGTGTAATAGTTGTATAAAATTACATCTAGTTATGTGAAAGAGATGTGTAAAAGTATTGTGTATGCATTTTTACTATCGAAAATTTGAGTTATTTTATGTTGTCATTGATGTCACATGGATCATTGATGTCACATGGATCACATTGAGTTTTGGTGGCAAAAGCACTTCATAAATAATCATTTATGATATTTTGGAGAGCATGGATATATACAAGTTTTTTGTGAAAACCAAGGTAGGAAAAATAAAAGGTTTTATTTAAAACCATGGATGGCAGATTTGAAATGGGTTTTTCTTAAAACCCAAGTTGGATTTTTGTTTCATCAAAAAAGGTGCCCCGGTGATGGAGATATTTAATTTTAAATATTTAGTTTAAATTTTAAATTATTTAAAATTTAAATTTTAAAATTAAAAATAAAAGTAATCCATCGACGTCATCGAATATGAGGGAGAAAACTATATAAAAGGATGCCTAAGGTTTATTAATCCTTAAGCTTGCTCTCAGGAATTAATGCGATTGTTGGAAAGCAAAAAGAGCCTGTGTGTTGAATTTGAAGCATGTGTGAAAAAGGCTTGTGAAAGGTTTACGAAATTTTGGGTCTGTTGAAGAAACGTTCATGGAGGATAACCAAGCGCGTAGGCACCTTTGGCCTAGCGGTTCGTGCATTGTGTATGAAGCAGGAGGTCCTGCGATCGAGTCTCGTCGGGGATGCTTGCTGTGTTGAAACGCTTGAAGCACTTTTAAGTTTTCGAAGGGCGCAAAATATTAAGGTATTTATTTTGATTCGTGCCCCTTTGAACACGTGAGGGCATGTGGCCCAACGGTGGCTTGGCCGTGGTTAAGGCACTGAGCAAGGAGGCGTCGAGGGATCGAATCCCATCAAGGACAAAGGCAAGTTAATATTTTTTAATATTTTATTTTTCTAAAGTTGCCCTAGGAGAAATAAGGGTTGTGATGCACTTTAGGAAAAAGAGAGATTTCTGGTGATTTTCTTTTTGGAAGTATATCATATTATATATCGTTGGAAATATTATTTTGAGGGCTATTTGATTAACTTGCTTAGAGGGAGAAATAAGGTGTGTGTAAAGAGATATTTCTGATTTTGTAAAGGGGTTCAAAAGTGAAGGTTGCTTTGTTCTTTTTCAAAGGGGATTAATTCTTTCATGAGGGGACATGGTGTATTTTATTGAGTAGGAGTAATAAGGTGTTATTTGGATATTATTGTTGTGTTATTAATCAAGATCTCTAACCCTTATTGAAAGTTGAAAAAGAAAGTTTGTTGAGTGTGGCAGATTTAGTGGACAACTAATAAGGCATCAAAAAGGTATGAGCAATATTCTCCATTGACTTTGTTTATGGTGGTTGATTTCTGAAATATCATTGGAGAGAAAAGGATTGATTGTGGTTTCCTTTTCAAAAGTTATTGGTTGAATGCTTCAAGGTTTTCTGGTTTGAGAGTTGTGATTAAACCTTGTTTTATAAGCATTGTTGTTGAAGCCCATTGCTTGTACAAAGAACTTGAACTTGAGTTAGAGGAGAACATGAGTATCATTGTTATGTGAGATTTGTGGTTGAGCATTGTTGGAAATATTTTGAGTTGATTGATTCATGCTTGAACTAGGGTTTGTGAGAAAAAGTTATTCCTTGTGGTGATTGGTTGAGTAGAGTTGTTTGAGCCTAGTCAAGTGATTGTGTGAAGTGGTTGTTCAAGTTCCATGAAACAAACTATTCTATATTCTGATTTGAGTTGAGTTTGAGTTGAGAAAGAAATTGAGTTTGTGAATAGAACATATTGAGTCTCTAACAATTCTCTTTATGCTTCTATAAGATTGAGATAATTTGAGATTGATTTGAGTTGAGATCATTGTGGATCATTGTTGTCATCCATTGAAGAGTGCATTGCCATTCATTATTGAGTTCATCATTAAGCCTTGCCTTCATAGATTTGTGGATGAGATTTGAGTGCTACTTGAGCATGATTGATTGAGCCTTTGAGAAGGCTTTTGGGATAGATTTATGGACAGATTTGAGGTAGCTTTTGTGCATGATTGATTGAGCCTTTGAGAAGGCTTTTGGGATAGATTTATGGATATATTCTAGAGCAGATTTGAGCAAGTTCTTTGTGAGCTTGATGAGCAAATTTGAGCAAGTTCTTGGTGAGCTTGCTAGAGAAGATTTGAGCAAGTTCTTGGTGAGCTTGCTGGAGCAGATTTGAGCAAGTTCTTGGTGAGCTTGCTGAAAATTTGAGCAAGTTCTTAGTGAGCTTACTGGAATATATTTGAGCAGGTTCTTGGTGAGCTTGCTAAACAAGATCAGTGGATAGCCTACCTGAGTAGATCAAGATTGCCTAGCTAAGCAGATCAATGGAGTGCCTAGCTAAGTAGATCAATGGAGTGCCTAGCTGAGTAGATCAATGGATTGCCTACCTGAGCAGATCAGGATTGCCTAGCTGAGTAGATCAGTGGAGTGCCTAGCTGAGCAGATCAATGGATTGCCTAGCTGAGTAGATCATTGGATTGCCTTGTTGAGAAGATCAGTGGATTTCCCACCTGAGTAGATCAATGGATAGCCTAGCTTTGAGTAGATCAAAGTAATCATTTGTATTGGGATAAGGATCCCTATTTCTTTGTGAAATATTATAAGGAGATTATCTTGTGGACTACCCCACATTGGGGGAACCACGTTAAATCTTGTGTCTCAATTATGTGTGGTGATTTGTGCTCTTGCTTACTATTGCTATCTATGTCATTAATGCACACTACTATATTTGGTTATTGCAATTAAGGACACTAATTGATATTGGTTTGGAAAGAAAGTAAAAAGTGGGTGCTATACTGTTCACCCCCTCTCAATATAAGCTTGTGTTCTTCAATTGGTATTAGAGTGGGTTCCTTCGGAAAGGCTAACAACTTGAGGGTAGATTCTACAAGAACACAGATGGCTTCACAGAATGGATCATCTACAAGTAAGGCTCCACTATTTGATGGTAACAATTATGCTTTCTAGAGCATGAGAATGAAGAACTACTTGATATCACAAGGATATGAGGTATGGAAGATGGTTGCAAAAGAGTATAAGGTTGAAGGTGATCCTGAGGCAGATAAGACTATCAGGAAATTGGTTGAGATCAATGCAAGGGCAATGAATTGTATTTTGAGTGGGCTACATGAGACAGATTTTGCAAAGGTCATGGTATGTAATTTAACTAATGAAATGTGGACCAAGTTGTGGAATACCTATGAAGGAGATTCCAAGGTAAAGTTGGAAAAACTACAAACTCATAGAAAAATATTTGAGGAATTGAAAATGGAAGACTCTGAAGATATTGCAAAGTTTTTACTTCGAGTTGATGAGATTACTAACACCATGAGAGGTCTAGGATTTGAGATGAAAGAATCAAATGTTACTCAAAAGGTTTTGAGATCACTTCCCATGAAGTATGATGCAAAGGTTTCAGCAATAGAAGAAACAATGGATATCAACAAGCTAACAATGGAAGAACTACAAGGAACTCTCACAACTTATGAGATGAGGATAAGTAAGCATCAGGTTCCAATGAAAGAAATTGCATTCAAGGCTTCAAATAAAGGGAAAGTTCCAGAGACAGATAGAGATTCAGATAATGATGAGGAAGCTAACTTCATCAAAAGGAAAAAGGACTTAAGAAATTACAGGGATATGAAGAAAGTCAAATGCTACAAGTGTGGTGATTTTGGTCACTATGCAAACAAGTGTCCACATGAAGAAAAAAATGATGATGAAAAATAGGGTCACAGAAGAAAAGAAGATGGAAAGCATAAGCATGACAAAGATGACAAGTACAAGAAAAGCAAGCATGAGAAGAAGAAGAGTTTTTGTAAGAATAAGAAAACCTTCTACATTGAAGAAGCAAGTGATGGTTCAGTTCACAACAATGAAGACCAGTCAGATGAAGAAGAATGTACATTCTTTGGAATAAGTGAAGAAAGGCAAGAACACCTATTCCTAGGAATAGAAGGTGAAAGAGAACAATGCTTTGTGTGTGGTCAAAGAGATCACAGATAAGGATATTGCAATGGCTTCAGTGATAGTGAAGATGAGATGACACATCAAGGAAACAGGCATGGTCAAAGAAATCATGAGAGTTTGTTTGCTATAGAATATTATAATAATCTCAGTGATAGTGAAGATGAAGAAGTCTCACTTTTGGTAATAGAAAAAGAAGAGGATGAGCCAAGAAAATAAAAATCAGAAGTCAAAAGGCTAAAATAAGAATACAAGAATATTGAAAACAAGATTCGAACAGATGTCAAAATCAGAGAAGAACTACTTCAGACAATCAGTGATCTAAGAGATGAGCTTCAAGATGCAAAAATGATAGAGGAGAGTATGAATGAAGAACTAAGGGTAATAACGACAAGACATGACACATTAGATGAAAAGGTTCAAAAAGGAGTGGAAACATATTTTAAGGTTGTATCTTATGTCCAAGAAAAATCACACTCAAAAGGAAAGGAAGTTCTAAAAGATGAAAGCAAGGAAGCACCTAAGATTCATGGAGAAAGTTCCAAAGTTCCTATGGCTCCAAACATCCAGTTTGGATCTTGTTTTGAGATAGGTGAATCAAGTTCAAGAGGAAAAGAAATTCTTGAAAAGGAAAGCAAGGAAGAAATTAAGGAAGAGGATTTAGATACTACAAAGAAGGTTCAAGGATACAATGCACAAGTCAAAGATGATCACAAGGATAATGGTCAAGAAAGGTATGAGGAACCAAGGCATGAACAAAGGGCTTTTCAAGGACATTGTTTTTCTTGTAATGGATTTGGACACAGGGCTATACACTGCAAGGTCTATGGATCAAAGAAGTTTGATTTTTCTAGAAGGAACTTCAAAGGAAGAAGGTATGGTTTTTAGGGACATTGCTTCTTATGCAACAGGATTGGTCATAGAGCTTCTCAGTGCAAAGAAAATGAGCAACATGGTTTTGGTTTTAGAGCTACACAATTCAGAAGTCATGGTCATAATGATTATGAAAACAGAACTTCACAATACAGGGTTCAGGAAAGGAATGGATATGGAAATTATTTCAAGAAAGAATTTAGGATATGGGCACCATCCAAAGGCTACAATATCAAGTGTTTTAATTGCAATAACTTTGGACATATTGCAAAATGGTGTAGGACTCAATTCCAAACAAGTTCAAGGCAAGAAGGTCAAACAGGTTCAAGACAAGAAGATCAAGTAACTCATCAAGAAAAGGATATCAAAAAAATATGGAAGGAAGTTGACAGAGGAAAGAAACAATGTAATATGGGAGTAAAAGTACTCCCACCCCAAAATTAATCACCTCAAGAGAGAAGGTGGTGAGGGGGCTAAGCTTAAGAGTCATATATTTTAGCCCCATAGGTGTCCCTTTTGCCATTGATGTCAAAGGGGGAGAGATTTGAGTAAGGAGGAGAGCATTGAGTTAGGGGGAGAAGCCTCCAAAGAGAGCATTGAGTTAGGGGGAGCAGCCTCCATAGAGAGTATTGAGTCAGGGGGAGCAACTTTGATTCTCAGAGATGGTTTTTGCAGTGATTGTGGTGATTTGCATTAGAGGTGTTGCCATCAATGACAAAGGGGGAGATTGTTGGAAATTTGAGTTATTTTATGTTGTCATTGATGTCACATGGATCATTGATGTCACATGGATCACATTGAGTTTTGGTGGCAAAAGCACTTCATAAATAATCATTTATGATATTTTGGAGAGCATGGATATATACAGGGTTTTTGTGAAAACCAAGGCTAGAAAAATAAAAGGTTTTATTTAAAACCATGGATGGCAGATTTGAAATGGGTTTTTCTTAAAACCCAAGTTGGCTTTTCGTTTCATCGAAAAAGGTGCCCCAGTGATGGAGATATTTAATTTTAAATATTTAGTTTAAATTTTAAATTATTTAAAATTTAAATTTAAATTTTAAAATTAAAAATAAAAGTAATCCATCGACGTCATCGAATATGAGGGAGAAAACTATATAAAAGGATGCCTAAGGTTTATTAATCCTTAAGCTTGCTCTCAGGAATTAATGCGATTGTTGGAAAGCAAAAAGAGCCTGTGTGTTGAATTTGAAGCGTGTGCGAAAAAGGCTTGTGAAAGGTTTACGAAATTTTGGGTCTATTGAAGAAACGTTCGTGGAGGATAACCAAGCACGTAGGCACCTTTGGCCTAGCGGTTCATGCACTGTGTATGAAGCAGGAGGTCCTACGATCGAGTCTCGCCGGGGATGCTTGTTGTGTTGAAATGCTCGAAGCACTTTTAAGTTTTCGAAGGGCGCAGAATATTAAGGTATTTATTTTGATTCGTGCCCCTTTGAACACGTGAGGGCGTGTGGCCCAATGGTGGCTTGGCCGTGGTTAAGGCACTGAGCAAGGAGGCATCGAGGGATCGAATCCCATCAAGGACAAAGGCAAGTTAATATTTTTTAATATTTTATTTTTCTAAAGTTGCCCTAGGAGAAATAAGGGTTGTGATGCACTTTAGGAAAAAGAGAGATTTTTGGTGATTTTTTTTTTGGAAGTATATCATATTATATATCGTTGGAAAGCTTATTTCGAGGGCTATTTGATTAACTTGCTTAGAGGGAGAAATAAGGTGTGTGTAAAGAGATATTTCTGATTTTGTAAAGGGGTTCAAAAGTGAAGGTTGCTTTGTTCTTTTTCAAAGGGGATTAATTATTTCATGAGGGGACATGGTGTATTTTATTGAGTAGGAGTAATAAGGTGTTATTTGGATATTATTGTTGTGTTATTAATCAAGATCTCTAACCCTTATTGAAAGTTGAAAAAGAAATTTTGTTGAGTGTGGCAGATTTAGTGGACAACTAATAAGGCATCAAAAAGGTATGAGCAATATTCTCCATTGACTTTGTTTATGGTGGTTGATTTCTAAAATATCATTGGAGAGAAAAGGATTGATTGTGGTTTCCTTTTCGAAAGTTATTGGTTGAATGCTTCAAGGTTTTCTGGTTTGAGAGTTGTGATTAAACCTTGTTTTATAAGCATTGTTGTTGAAGCCCATTGCTTGTACAAAGAACTTGAACTTGAGTTAGAGGAGAACATGAGTATCATTGTTATGTGAGATTTGTGGTTGAGCATTGTTGGAAACATTTTGAGTTGATTGATTCATGCTTGAACTAGGGTTTGTGAGAAAAAGTTGTTCCTTGTGGTGATTGGTTGAGTAGAGTTGTTTGAGCCTAGTCAAGTGATTGTGTGAAGTGGTTGTTCAAGTTCCATGAAACAAACTATTCTATATTATGATTTGAGTTGTGTGTTGGAAAGAAATTGGTTTGTGAATAGAACATATTGAGTCTCTAACAATTCTCTTTATGCTTCTATAATATTGAGTTGAGTTGAGATTGATTTGATTTGAGTTGAGTTGAGATTGATTTGAGTTGAGATCATTGTGGATCATTGTTGTCATCCATTGAAGAGTGCATTGCCATTCATTGTTGAGTTCATCATTAAGCCTTGCCTTCATATATTTGTGGATGAGATTTGAGTGCTACTTGAGCATGATTGATTGAGCCTTTGAGAAGGATTTTGGGATAGATTTCTGGATAGATTTGAGGTAGCTTTTGTGCATGATTGATTGAGCCTTTGAGAAGGCTTTTGGGATAGATTTATGGATAGATTCTAGAGAAGATTTGAGCAAGTTATTTGTGAGCTTGTTGAGCATATTTTGAGCAAGTTCTTGGTGAGCTTGCTAAGCAGATTTGAGCAAGTTCTTGGTGAGCTTATTGGAGCAGATTTTGAGCAAGTTCTTGGTGAGCTTGCTAAAGCAGATCATTGGATAGCCTACCTGATTAGATCAAGATTTCCTAGATGAGTAGATCATTGGAGTGCCTAGATGAGCAGATCAGTGGAGTGCCTAGCTAAGAAGATCAGTGGATTGACTACCTAAGTAGATAAGGATTGCCTAGATGATCAGATCAGTGGAGTGCCTAGCTAAGCATATCAGTAGTAGATTACTGGATTGCCTACCTAAGTAGATAAAGATTGCCTAGCTGAGTAGATCAATGGAGTGCCTAGCTGAGTAGATCAGTGGATTACCTAGCTGAGTAGATCAATGGATTGCCTTATTGAGAAGATCAGTGGATTGCCCACCTGAGCAGATTAGTGGATAGCCTAGCTTTGAGAAGATCAAAGTAATCATTTGTATTGGGATAAGGATCCCTATTTCTTTGTGAAATATTATAAGGAGATTATCTTGTGGACTACCCCACATTGGGGGAACCACGTTAAATCTTGTGTCTCAATTGTGTGTGGTGATTTGTGCTCTTGCTTACTATTGCTATCTATGTCATTAATGCACATTGCTATATTTGGTTATTGCAATTAAGGACACTAATTGATATTGGTTTGGAAAGAAAGTAAAAAGTGGGCGCTATACTGTTCACCCCCTCTTAGTATAAGCTTGTGTTCTTCATTTACCTTGGTAAAAAGATGAAATTTCACATTTAGTGTTAGAGCTAGATGGTTTGGTATTGGGTTGAAATGATTTTGTGTTCTTGATATTTCTAACCATTATTAATGACCAATAATAACTCCCTTCCTATTCCAGAGTTTAGTGGACAAGATTATGACTATTGGAACATTAAGACGAGGACATTGTTGATTGTAAAAGGCCTTTGGGATATTGTTGAGGTTGGTTATGATGAGCCAATATATTGGTCTGTTATCCTATTTAATTATAGATAATAAAAGAAGGCCAATAATAACTCTTTAGCATTGAAACGCATTCAATCAACTCTAGACAAAAGCCTATTTCCAAGGATTACAGATGCAAAGTCAACCAAGGATGTTTGGAAGGCTCTATAAGAGGATTACTAAGGCAATGAACAAGTGAATGTGATCAAGTTGCAAACCTTGAAGAGAGGGTTTGAGAATTTGAGGATGCAAGAGGATGAAAGTGTAAGTGAATATTGTGTTAGAGTAAAAGATATGGTTAATAAAATGATTGCTCTTGGAGAAATAATGGCAATACAAGTCGTAAAGAAAGTACTAAGAAATCTAACACCAATATAGAACCATGTAGTCATCATTATTATTTATGTTGGTAAGACCATCAATGTTAGTAATCATAATGTTGGTGGTGAACAACTCACTGGTGTGCCTACTCCTCCATTAAGTCTGTCGAGCAATCCTTCAAGTAGTTCTTCAAATAGTCCTAAGGAGAGTTCATCAAGTTCTTTAAGTATTTCATCATCCATTACAAATATTATGAAAACTAATAAGGGGAAGATAACTCTTCAAGATTATCTAGCAAGTCAAATACTTGATAGAAATTTTAAAGAGAGTCTTACAAGAGGCTAAGCCTAAGAAGTTGATCAAGTTGTTTCAAGATCGAAAATATTACGCATATATAAGATGATAAAGAAGATCCTAAAGATAAGTCAATTAATTATGCTTTTATGTATCAATCTAAGTCTAATATTTTTAAAAGATGCTTATAGTAATGATGTGTGCATGCAAGCAATTCAAGAAGAGATCAATTCAATTCAAAATAATGATACTACGATCTTGTGAAACTTCCCAATGGTAAGAAATGTGTAGGTTTCAAGTGGGTCTACAAAACCAAGTATAACAGTGGTTGTAGTATTTAAATACATAAGGCTATAATTTTTGCTAAAGTATTCAAACAAAATTATGGAGTTAATTATGAATAAATTCTTTCATTTGTAGCAAGGCAAGAAACAATCATAATGGTTATTGCTTTGGAAGCCCAAAGGAGATGTAATGTGTATCACTTGGATGTGAAAAGTGCCTTCTTGAATGGATACTTGGAAGTGTATTTATAACAATAGTTTTTGAGGTACAAAAAAAGACTATGTATACAAGTTGAATAAGGCCTTGTATGGCCTCAAGCAAGCACCAAGGGCTTGGTATTCCCAAATAGATGGATACTTACAATAAAGTGACTTTAAAAGGAGCAAGAGTGAGCCTACCCTCTACTCTAAGAAAGAAGGTAATGATATTATTCTTGTATATTTGTATGTAGATGATCTAATTTATATAGGTAGTAGCTCAAAAATGAAATATGAATTCAAAAATGCTATGATAAATGAGTTCAAAATGAAAGACTTGGGGTTGATGCATTTCTTCCTTGGAATGGAAGTTCATCAACGTGAAGATAAAAATTTTATTTTTCCAAACAAAGTATGCTAAATATAAGTTTAATAATTTTTGTATGGATAAATGTAAACCTATTCCCACTCTAATTTTCATCGATTACTATTGTGCAAGGATGATGAATCTGAGAAAGTAAATGTGATAGGTTATAGAAACATTATGGAAATTTTGATATTTCTCACTAACACTAGACTAGATATTACTTATGATATTTCTATTTTTTAAAGGTACATGAATGAACCATCTTAAATTAATTTGAGGTATGTGAAATGTACTCTTGATTTTGGAATTCAATAATAGGAAACTAAGAAGATATATCATGTTGGTTTCAGTGATTCTAGTTGGGACAATAGCTTGGATGACTATAAGTCTACTTCTAGTAGTTTTTTTTTCTCTTGGTTTTGGATTAATCACATGGATTTTAAATAAGCAATGATCAATTCTTATTTTCTCCAAAAAAATTGAGTATATTATAGTCACTTTAGCTATTTTAAAAGCCCTATAGTTTAGGAAGGTATTGGAGGAGATTGATGAGAAGCAATGCCATCCTTGATATGGGAATGATTTTGAAATAAAAAATATACCTTACCATATTATAAATATCTTGTTTTATAGGTTTAGAGCAAGCCCTTGCAAATAAGATCATATTAATTTAGGTCCAAGTGGGAATCATCCTAAATGTCTAAAATCCTCTTAAAGAAATAATTGCCTAGTCTATCCAATACTATTTTGTTAGATGGAATGATAGAATGATGTATAATAAATATTATGTGCCTATAATTTTAATGTTAGATCTACAAATTGAATATTACATTCAATTTACATTCAATTCCCTATAATTCCTCCCAATAACAAAAGCATTAGACTCTAATGCATTATAAAATAGGAGGAAGAAAATATCTAAGATAACTAAGAATGAGGGATCCAATGAGCTTGATGAAGAAGCTTTGAAAAAATGATGTGAATAATATGGTGCTATCCTAAGAATTTTTATGAGTCTTGATTTTGAAGACATAAGCCAAGAATCAATGCATGAAATCCATTGAGAGAGACAAATTTTTAGAGGTTAAAGACAAATTCAATTGTAGGAGTACCCATGTGATGCCTATTGATGACATATAAGGTAATGGTATTGTGAAGGAAGATATAATGACAACTCCATATATAAGAGTACTTATGTGATGCCTATTGGTCACATAAAAAAGGTCATGGTCATGAACATCTCTAAATAAAATTCCATATGTAGAAGTACTCGAATGTAAGGTCTATGGTTTGAAGGACAATATTATTCTAAAATAGTCTTTGATGTCGAAGGTGGATTGTTTTGATAGAATATCATTACACAAAGATGAGCCTGCATGAATCAATTACAAGTGTCCTTATGGAAGCCTAATCATCCTACTAGATTGCATGGATAACTAGTATTTACAATCACCATGTGTAATCGAGTAGTCCATTTCTTATGAGGTTCACTCACATTGTTTAGAGGAGTGTCAGGTACTATAGTGAACCTCTCTTCTCATTCCATAAATATTTCAATAATTTACATAAATATTCAACATGCATCCACAAATAAATTGATTGCACAATAAAATAGATATTGATTATACCCTTGAGGTAGGGAAACATCATACAATGCTTCTTTTGGAAAGAAGCCACTCCACAAGATCTCTAGCTCCATGAGCCAAGAATTCTCCAAGAATACATCATAGATACCTTTTACAATGGGGTCCCATATCTCTTTATAGAAGAGTATAATGGTTCATCTTCCATGAGTTACAAGATCACCCATGTGGTGGTTCACCTTTTATGAGTTACAAAGTGCATAATAATATGACAATATTCCTTGCGGTTACATATGATAATATTCCCCCAATGGTTACAAATATGATTTTATGACATACTTATTTCTATTTTGACATGTGGCCTTCCTTACTCAATAATTAATTTATGGCTCATACCATTATACAATACAATATTAAATACCTATCTTGGTACCTAACATGTACTATTGAGAATGCACTCCATATTTTAACAAATTTTTAAAGTAATTTGGATAACAAAAAAATTGATGCACTATAGGTGAAATAAGACCTTTATAAAACTAAATTTTTTTTCTTCCACTGGATCAACCTCAAAAAATAATTTACAAGTATATATAAGCTTATACTTGGGAATGATTTGATGCCTTGAATTGTGAGAAAGATAGAGCCTTACTAGGCAAAAAGAAAAATAGAAAGGATTTCCTTTACAACAAAAGGCATCAAAGAATATGCCAATGGGATTATTTGATAAAATATGTTATTGTTTTAAAAACCATATAGGCTCTACCTAATTTTTTTACATGTAATTAATCAAATAAAAAAGACACAATTAAAAGGCTCTAATAGTCACCCCATTAGGAATGTTGGTACAATTGGTTTTAAAATGCATGTTATGGAGGATGATGTTGATGAGGTTGCCATGCCAAATATTGTAAGGGAATTATAAATATTTTAGGTTGGTGTTACTTGGTTCATCCATGTGGATTGACCTTCTGTATCTTTCCCTTGTACACCATGTTGCTCACCATGTGTAGGCATAGGATATGAAGGGTATGAAGAAGCTAGTGTAGATGATGAAGGCAACCAAAAATAAGATCATTGTAGTGCCTCATAAAAATAAAGGATGATAATTGATGTTTCTTTTATGATTTCTAGGGCTTCATTTCATAGATGATGTCCAGTATCGATCAAAGGATGGATAGATTGAGGTAAATAAAGAGGTCAGAGTAAAAATTTTAACATGGATAGAAACGATGAATTTCAATGAGGAGAATTATAAATATTTCCAATGATATATGGAGATTAGGAACAAAATAAATTGGAAAGCAAGAAAATAAAAAGGGGTTGATAATGTTCTGGAGGTGTGTAAGTTGTGATGATAGATAATATCATCAATGCATGTAGCACCCTAAAATTGGCGCAGTAAAATTACAATAATTACATTCACCTTAGTAAATAATTTAAAATTCAAATTTAACCTCCCAAACCGCCCGTTAACCGTCGAGAAATCCGTTTCCCCATTTTTCGTGCCATTTTTAGAGGTTGTTTTGACCGTTTGACGATATCGTCGCCGATCAGACGATATCGCCCCAGATTTGACGATTTCGTCTGGACTAGGACGTCCAGACGATCTTGTCGCAAAACTAATTTTGCAAAGTTGGATTCTGTTCCAACGGGTCTCCAATCTGGGCAGAAGCGTGTCTGCACCGTTGGGACCCTCCCCCGTTGGAGATCTCCCAAATTGGGATGATCTCCAACCTCCTAACTACTCCCCTAAGCCTATTTAATCCTAAACTATTCCTTTAGCACCCCCTGGCCGAAATTCTCTGCAAGTTAACTCCATTCACGTTAAATCATCCCTATTCTTCATTTGCACTAGTTCCATATCAATTTTGTTGCAGGTACATCACTGTTCTTCAGCCGGAGCCAGCACCTATCGTCGTCGACGAACCTGTTCAGATCGGAGGCGAACCTGTCGAATTCGAGGCGATTTCGTACTGATGCGAGACGATCTCGACTGCAGTCCGTATTAAGGCAATCAGTGCCTGAAGTTTGCCTTTCTCAACCTTTTCTCTGTCATTTTATTCTGCAAATTAGATAGTCTATTCAGTGTTTTATGTTATTTTGCATTTGGAGTTCACCCATTTAGATTAAGTGCATAATTAAATCCTAATTATCATCTAATTAGCACGATTCATTTCTGTCTCTGTGTTTAAGTTTCAGTTTGATAACATTGCTGCCATTTTATATCATTTCCCTCTGTTAGCACTGTAGTACTTTTTGTATTTTGCATCTATTTTTGGTTTTGTAGGTCTCTGACGAATTCGTCTGACGAATTCGTCAGATCTCAGATGATCTTGTCTGATTGCAGATGATTCTGTCGAATCTCAGACGATCCAGACTGCTTCAACATCAGAATCTTCTTCAGACATCCGGATCAGGTATTCCTCATTTGCATTCTCGTAATCTCTCTATTTTTTGTCTTTAAACTTGTTTTCTGTATTCATGGAATTTGCATTTTCATATAGATTAATCTAGATTCATTCGGCCAAACCTAGGATATGAATGCTTAAGGTTAAAAACGAACACACTAAAACACATTCCAAAACCTAGGCGTGGAAGCTACCGTTAAATGTTTCCTGGTGAACCCACCATCCATCGAAAAATCATCAAAATACACCTCCCTTGAGAGGCGGGACCTTCGCAAAGTCCTCTCAGTCCGAGGTACCGCGACATCCTTTTCCCATCCTCCTTCCGGGCGCGGATCCAATAGCCTGAAGGTAGGGATGCGAAAAATTTGGAGCGATACATTTTGGTGAACCCGACGTGAATGCATTGTAAACCTTTTGAAAACAAAAACAAAAAATATATATATGTATACAAGAAAAACAAAAACAAAATCATCATTTCAAGTTTGTATGTTTTAGATTCAATTCTAAATAGTAGATGCTAAATATTACTTTTAGAAGCACTAAAGAAACCATGAGTTTTTACTCAAATCAATATGAGCCCATTAGTAATGTTGGAAGAATTCAGCCAAATACATTTGTTGATTATGACCAACCTTATCCCTATTCAACATCACCTCCATCACACTTCTCTCATTTTTCATCCTTACCCCAACAAGACAATCCCTTTGCCAATCCTCTTCATAACGATATTATCTATTCTCCCATATATCCATATTATGTCTATCAATCCACATATAATCCTCCACCACCTTTTCAATACTCTTCTTTCAATACAACACATCCATTTCAACAAGAAAATACTTATTCTTCCAATTCTACCATGCACTCACCTCCTACATCGCAATCTTCCTATCATCATTCTACCCATAACAAAGAAAGTAGAGGTGAGAAACCATTAGGCCCTTTTATGACGAAATTCCTAAAGCATTTATCAAAAACCTCTCAAAAACCTTCATCACGTACATTTACAAAGCTCAATCAACCAATGGATATAATTCTCAAGTATTTACTTGACACAAATAAGATTGAACTCCCTTCCGTAAGACAACTTGATACCACAGCAGATTGGTTTAAACCTGAGCTACATTGTGAATATCATAGAGTAGATGGACATATGACACAAAATTGTAAAGATTTAAGATGTGCAATTCAAGATTTGATTGATAAGGGTCTTTTTAATATAAAGGAATTACAATCTACAACTGATTATAAATCTCCAAGTAAACAATCAAACTCCTACACAACAAATACCAATAATCAATCAAGACATGGAGATCTCCCAAGAACCCCTATTCAATTATCAACAACAAGAAACCAATCAAATATTGCATGTTAATGTGTCCCATCATGATGATATTATTAATATTGTAACAAAAACTACAAATGAGCAACCTCAAGTTCAATCAACTCAATCAGATATTCAAGATATGGATTCCTCATTTGACCAACCTTCAAAACTATCTTTGACTCTAGAGAATGATCCAAAATGGAATGTAAGCATAGAAAGCTCATCTTTAGAATCAAAATCTCAATCTGAAATCCACTTTGATAACCAACAACAAGTGATTAATCCTCAAGCAAAGATATCCCTTTTAGAAGTATTACAAATTTATCACAAGGAAATTTTGTTCAAAATACCTAGCCAACAATTTGTTCCTCATCATATTTTCTCTAAGAACATAATTAATGGTGTAAACCCTCTTGAGGTTAACCATATTTCATTCTATGATGAGGATATTCCTTCCTCTACTCCACAAGAAGACTCCTATCTTTACATTATCAGATCTAGTAAAGAAACACCTGTTAGAACTATCATGGTAGATAATGGCTCCTCTCTTAATTTATGCACTTATCAATTATTCCAAAATCTCAAAACAAAGGAAGAAGATCTTAATGAATCAAATGTTATTATAAAATCTTTTAACAATGAAATTCAAGAAGCTCAAGGTACTATAATTCTTCCCTTTAATATTGGATCCAAGATCCTGGATACTTTATTCTATGTAGGATATTGTCCTTCACCTTACAACCTACTTCTCCAGAGTCCTTGGATTCATACGATGAGGGTTGTCCCTTCCACTCTTCACCAATGTTTGAAGTTTGAACTTGCAAATAAAATTGTTACCATACATGGTGACCCAACACCATTTGAAGAATATTTAACGGTTGAAACATCAAGTTCTATACATTCTCTATTGTCACAATTATCTTCTATCCATCACTTTTCTTCATCCATATATGATCATCCTTGTTTACCAAATAACACCCATGCATATCTTTCACATATACTTTCTCCATCTTATCAAAACTTGGAATATAATAATAAGAATGAAGAACTTTCTTATCTTTCTGATATTTTATTTTGTAACATGATCAATTTTCCACATATAAAAGTCAAATCTTTTGCTACATTATTCTACATTATAACAAAGCTTTTGTTATCACTACCTTTTATTCATCACCTTCTATTCTTACCTTCACCTCAACTAGATTATCCTTCAAAACCTCCTTTGATTTTGAAGCAACCTTAGACATGCTATACTCAAATAACCTTGTATAGTGTATATAGATCATCTTGTATATACCACCAATTTCAATTCATAAATTAAAATCAAAATACAAAAAAATCAAAATCCTCAAAATCTTCAAAAAAATACTAATGCAACTAAGGACCTTAAAGGTAAATTTGAGCCCAATTGGCTTGGACCATACATTATTACTGCTAAATTTGAATCAGGAGCATACAAATTATCTACCTTAGATGGTAAAGAACTTAAAGAACCCATGAATATTTTGCATCTTAAACGTTACTATGCATAAATTTGGTCATTCTTCATCCTTGTATATATTTGTTTTCAAAAATTTCTTATATTTCTTTCAAATTTATAAAAATCCAAAAACATCAAAAATATTCATACCAAATCTTCAAAACTATCTATTGCATTTATTTAAAGCACTTGTTAAATTTTTTATGCTCAAAATCAAAAAAATAAAACCAAAAATCAAAATAATGATAAAAATATAATAACAACTATATGCTTGACTCTTTCGAAACCCAAATAAAGAAGAAAGCGAGAGTCAACAGTCTCAAAACTTCTCAAAAGTGTTTATATATATTTTCTTACAATTATTGCGAGTTATATGTTTTAAATTATTTTTGGATAAATTAGCATTTATTTGGCATCCCTCACTTGCACACTCACAACAATAAATATCTTGATTTTATCTGGCATGATTACTAATCTCTCTTATATCAAAGTTCACAAAATTCAATTAAATAAAGTTTGAGCATAGAGAATTGATCTTGTTATTTACTTAAACCAAGCACATCTTTTCACAATAAAATGATTATATTTGTAATTTCCATGTTTTGCTACATAGTAGAACCGATTTCTTGAGCGAAAAGTTTCCCCTGCTATCCTATCATGCACATGGTCTAGAATCTTTGAGAATTGGCAAAAGGACAAGCTCACCCCTACCCGAAATAAAAATCCCTTGCTCTACAAGCTAATCCGAGCAAGTATCCCTAGCAAAGAAAAAGAAAAGAAAAGTTCAAGAAAAAGAAAAGAGAAAAGAAAAATGTTATTTCAGCAATGTTCCAAGCATTATCAAGCAAAAGAAATACAAAAAGAAAAATAAGCAAAGTTCAAAAGAAAGCAAGAAAGCAATAAAATCCCTTTCCCTACCCTTTGAAAAGAAAAGAAGGGTTGATGAGCTTGAATCCCTGGAATTCTCAATTATTCGAAAGCCGTGAGGTAAGCCCCATAACAAGTGGTTTGTGCCCAACCCGCTTGGCCTTGGGTAACTCCTAGCGTGGTGATATGTCTGTCACATTAGCGACCTTCTTTTGTATAGACCTATGTCTGCTTATGGATTAGCTAGCTCTTGATAATCCGACCTACATAGTAGCCTAGTATGGTTATATGCATCTACATCATGGATAATGAACACTTATTTGGTTTCTTCAAATCACTTGTATCATAGTACCTTGCTCAAAACTGGTAAAAGAACAATGCAATTGCACACACATTTGTATTTGAGAGATTTTGTGTATCATTATGATAAATCAAGATCGGAAATGAATTCACATATGCACATGGGATTCCTTATAAATCTAACTTTTGTCTTCAAAATAATTTGAAATATTATTTTTTGCAACTTGTTTGGAATAAATCAAGTACAGCTTGTTTACCATACGAGACAACTATATAATACAAAAATCAAAAATTTCTTTCAAAATATACAATAAAGAAACATATACATATATATCGTGTCGACTTTCGCGACGATGGTATAGTTCCAAAACCAAAATTGGAATTGTATGCCTAGCGCAAGTCCTCATTTTCATCTTTTCTCGTTCATCAAAAATCAACCATGCAATAAAACTATCTTTTTTGGATTTTCGCGATGATGGTATGAGTCTATACCTACATATTCTATGCCTAGCGCAAACCATTGTAACAATTTTATTCCCCATTTATTAAAAATCATGAAAACCATATGACTTAATTCATTATGTTACACAAATTATGCTTTTCAAAAGCAAACACATTTTCATTATTTCATGTCATTATGTCAACCTTCAATTTTGCAATGATGGTATAATTCCTAAAGAATTATCCAAAAATTTTATCATACTTAGGAATTTATGCCTAGCAAAAATCATTTTAAAACATTATTTCATGCACAAATATTTTTTATAAAAATCTGAAAACAAACCATCATCATCACCATTTGCACTATTGCACCAAAGTCTTAAGACAGTTTCTTAAGCACTCTTTTACTTTTTAACAATATTTCTATAAATGGGACTAGCTTGACGACCGAGTGAGCAGCGACTCCATGAAATGGTCTATAATAGCGACAATGTCCTTTGAAATTATTGTTAGAAGTCTCTTTTTATTTTTACATTTCATTACAACAAATCAAATTGTTACATCAGATTATTTCATTTAAAATATTACACGCATGACATTCAAATTATAATATTCCCAACGACATAATTACATCCAATTATCAAATCAATCAATCAAAACATTAAAAGCATCATAAAAATACATAAGACAAGTCATATGATCAAAAATATCTCATCTATATATATCACAAATATATGTACATCATCAAAACTGGATTGGTATGCCACAATCTGTACCTCGGCATACTCAATCCTCTATCAACAAAAACAAATATAATACAATGTCAGTGTCCAGCCCTCTAGCCTCGAGAGCCCCTCGAGCTCTCTGCCTCATCTCCTCCCCCGCCCTGAGGTGGACGAGGTGGCCCCATCGCCGTCTGTGTAGTCCTCGTCCTCGACCGGGACGTGGTCCTCGACGACCCGATCCTGATCGGATCTACGATGTTAGCTGGCAGGGGTAGTCTATCCGCCTCTGGCACCAGCTGGAAGTATAATGTCTGGTAAAATGTCAGCTGGGCGATAGCCCGTGTCAACTCCCCAGAGCTCGCCCCTCCGCCCCGTGCCCTGAGGCGTGCAATCTCATCCCGCAGCTGTGACACCTCAGCCCGGTGTCGTGCAGCCGCATCCTGTAGCATCTGCACCTGGGCCTGCAGACGATCTCTCTCCGCCCGGAGAGTAGCCATCTCGCTACTCTCTCCTGTGTCCACACCCTTGCCCTTATCGGGCGATGGTGGCCTCTGTGGAGATGGGGGTCTCTCTCCTCCCCTCTCCCTCTCTCTCGCGGCCGCTCCCGTGCCTGTGGCCTCCTCGCCTCTCTCCCGTCGTGACCCTGGGCTGCCTCCATCATCGCCTAGCATCGCCTCCCTATCCGACGCACAACCGCGTGGATCGGACCCTGTGCCCTCGTCATCCGAGGAGGGCGGATGCCTGCGTACCAGGCATCGTAGCCATCGGCTACTCCTGCGTCGTCCCCATCCACTGGCTGGATGGGGGCATCATCCGTGTCCTGGCTCCAGAACCGCTGCATGTCGGGAGCCCCGCTAACCGTAGTGTTATCCCGGACGACCCGAGAAAACTCGTAATCTCCGAGGGATGGGATCCCCTGCTGTAGACCGAACTGCCTCAAAACTCGGTCGTACCTATGGAGCTCCACCTCTCCCCTCTCCATCCTCAGCCAACAAACTCGCCTAACGCGAGCCAACTCCTGTCCATCCTCTGGCCACCCTAGATGCTCCCTCCATGGCCTCCAGGTGATCTGGTCCGGGACTAGGTCATCCAATAGCCTCCGGGACATCGACAGGTCGATCCGTCGCTGTGCCCCTCTCCGGAGCCACCAGTAGAAGACTCGGGGCCTCTCCCCGTCAACCCCTGTCAGAGGAAGCCCTACCGGCCTCCGCACCGCAATGTGCTCCCAACACCAAACCTGTAGTAGCGATGTCATAACTAGACATCGGCCGCCCTTGTACATGACCCCATACAGGATCCTGTACAATCGACATAGTACAAAACTACCCCATGAGAACCTGTACCCGTGGTCCCGCATATCGCAGATCACATCTGCGAGCATCCACGACACCCTGCACCCACTCTGGTGGCACAACAGAAGTCCACCAACTACTCCAGCTAGAACCCGTGTGAGTGTAGATGCCCCAGGCATCTGGCGCAGTGCCTCGATGTTAACTCCGCCCTTCTCTAGGGCGAAGCTCGGGTCACCGCACAGCCGTCCCATAGCGCGGCCCTGATTGGCCGTAGGAGTAATCAACCGTCCTTGTATGGGGATTCTCAGAATCCTCCATACATCCTCCAAAGTGGGAGTCATCTCCCCTGTAGGTAGCCGGAAACATGAAGAGCCCGGATACCACCTCTCTGCTAGGGCCGTCAGTAGCCCCATGTCTGTAGAAACTTGTGGCATTTTTGCCACATGCAGTAAGCCGGCCTGTGCCAGCTGATCCCGCTTTGCCTGTGTAAGAGCGGCCAAGTCATCTCTCAACCCGTCGTATTTCCATTCTCTACTCTTTAGTAATCCTCTCTACAAACATAAACAACAAAACAACAAGCAATCATTAATAAACAATTCAAGTAATCAATAATGCAAGTTAAAAGTTCAATTTTGTACAATTGATGATATCGCCCACTATTGGACGATATCGTCCCAAATTTGAGCATAATCGTCTCCGATTTCGTAGTTCGAAATCGTCCCTAATTTGATGAAATCGTCCCCCTTTCGACGATTTCGCCCTCGGCAAAATTGCCGAAATTGAGACGATTTCGTCGAAATCGGGACGATTTCGTCCCGATGACGTCGACGGCCCAAAAATGGCCGCGATGCTCAAAAATCATCTAAAAATTACCTACAAAGCATGTAAAGTTAAATTAAAGCATCATAGATCAGTCTGGACTCTTACCCGTAGACCGCGCTCGGACCTCTGTCGATCTGTGCGTCGTCTCCACCATTTTTGCTTCAGAGCTCCAAAAACCCAAAAAATGAACAGTAAAAATGAATTAGGGTTTTACCCTATTTTTTTTAATTTTATTCAAAAATAATATTTTGCTTTTCCGCATTTTTACCTCAAACGTTCGATTTGGGTAAAAACACGGAGGGGGCACCATAGTAAGCTGTCGTACGATTCGACCAAGAATCGTCGCCTAAAAATGGGAATAATTTTTGCTTTCTCGTAGATTGAGAAGAACTCATCTTTAACGCATTTTCTTCGGAAAATTCGCTAAAGAGGGGGCAAAATGTAGCACCCTAAAATTGGCGCAATAAAATTACAATAATTACATTCACCTTAGTAAATAATTTAAAATTCAAATTTAACCTCCCAAACCGCCCGTTAACCGTCGGGAAATCCGTTTCCCCCTTTTTCGTGCCATTTTTAGAGGTTGTTTTGACCGTTTGACGATATCGTCGCCGATCAGACGATATCGCCCCGTATTTGACGATTTCGTCCGGACTAGGACGTCCAGACGATCTTGTCGCAAAACCGATTTTGCAAAGTTGGATTCTGTTCCAACGGGTCTCCAATCTAGGCAGAAGCGTGTCTGCACCGTTGGGACCCTCCCCCGTTGGAGATCTCCCAAATTGGGATGATCTCCAACCTCCTAACTACTCCCCTAAGCCTATTTAATCCTAAACTATTCCTTTAGCACCCCCTGGCCGAAATTCTCTGCAAGTTAACTCCATTCACGTTAAATCATCCCTATTCTTCATTTGCACTAGTTCCATATCAATTTTGTTGTAGGTACATCACTGTTCTTCAGCCGGAGCCAACACCTATCGTCGCCGACGAACCTGTTCAGATCGGAGGCGAACCTGTCGAATTCGAGGCGATTTCGTACTGATGCGAGACGATCTCGACTGCAGTCCGTATTAAGGCAATCAGTGCCTGAAGTTTGCCTTTCTCAACCTTTTCTCTGTCATTTTATTCTGCAAATTAGATAGTCTATTCAGTGTTTTATGTTATTTTGCATTTGGAGTTCACCCATTTAGATTAAGTGCATAATTAAATCCTAATTATCATCTAATTAGCATGATTCATTTTTGTCTCTGTGTTTAAGTTTCAGTTTGATAACATTGCTGCCATTTTATATCATTTCCCTCTCGTTAGCACTCGTAGTACTTTTTGTATTTTGCATCTGCTTTTGGTTTTGCGGGTCTCTCGACGAATTCGTCGGATCTCGGACGATCTTGTCCGATTGCGGATGATTCTGTCGAATCTCGGACGATCCGGACTGCTTCAACATCGGAATCTTCTTCGGACATCCGGATCGGTATTCCTCATTTGCATTCCGTAATCTCTCTATTTTCTGTCTTTAAACTTGTTTTCTGTATTCATGGAATTTGCATTTTCATATAGATTAATCTAGATTCATTCGGCCAAACCTAGGATATGAATGCTTAAGGTTAAAAACGAACACACTAAAACACATTCCAAAACCTAGGCGTGGAAGCTGTCGTTAAATGTTTCCTGGTGAACCCACCATCCATCGAAAAATCATCAAAATACACCTCCCTTGAGAGGCGGGACCTTCGCAAAGTCCTCTCAGTCCGAGGTACCGCGACATCCTTTTCCCATCCTCCTTCCGGGCGCGGATCCAATAGCCTGAAGGTAGGGATGCGAAAAATTTGGAGCGATACAATGCAAAAACAAGGAGCTTCATGACCATTTTTGAGAAGCATAGGTGCACCCTCCATGGTGGTGGTCGAGCCAACGATGAGCAATAGAGGGTGGATCATGTGCAAGCAATATAGGTAGGTATATCATGAGTACTAGCACACTGTAAACACAATTGTAGTGAAGCAAAGTGAAGAGGCCGCGAATGAAGAGGATATTTCCAAAAATAGTGAATATTTAGACTAATAGCTTTGTCTTTGAAAGAGACATAAAGGCAACAAAAGGCTATGGAAGGAGGAATGGAATTGCAAAGGGTGAATTGCTAACAAGGTAATTCTCCATTATAGGTAACCATATTGAACTGCTTTGATACCAAAATAATGTAGAAATGATTTTGTAATATAAAACACACCTTATTAAATTACCAGGCTCTCATTTTATAGGCATGGAGCAATCCCTTATAAATAAGACCATATTAATCGAGATCTAGGTGGGAACCATCCCAAATGTCAAAATCCCTCTTATATTTTTACATGCTTAGTCTAACCAATATTGGTCTATTATATGAAATGCCAAGGCAATGTCTAATAAATATTATGCACCTACAATTTTAATGTTGGACCTACATATTAAATATTACATTAAATTTACATTCAATTCCCTATCAATTCTATAGTTAATTTTTGTGATAATTGAGTACAATTCAATTGGAAAAGAATCCCATTAATCATAGTAGGTCTAAAAAATTTGATTTAAAGTGTCATTTTATTAGGGATATGGTACAAAATAAAATATTAGAGTTGAAGTACTATAGCACTCAAGAGTAGCTTGTTGATCTGTTCACAAAAGGAGTTTCCAAAACTCAACTCTTAAAACTTTGAGATAGTCTTGTGAGACCTATCAGCATCAAGGGGAAGAATGGTAGAAATGTAATGCTGAGCAAAAACATCATTAACACTATTTAAAAGAAAAATGCTTGTAAATATAGTTGTGCATATTCCCATTTATGCTAGTAACTGTAGTTGTGTATATTCTCAATTGTGTGTGTAATTGTAGTTGTACATATTCCTAGTGTGCTTATAACTATAGTTGTATGTATTCCTAGCTTGTAAATATAGGGTAGAATCAATTGTTATTGTAAGCAGAGTAAGATTAGTTTTACCCCTGAGGGATAGGTGGATTGGTAAGTGCTTTTTGGCCAGGAATTTACCAAGAAGACACCTAGGTTCAAACCTTGGGGGTAGCCTATTTGTAAAGGTAGTAGTATGATTTGAATCCTCTAAGTGCATGCCAGACCGATGATGATGGTAAAAAACCTAAGTGATCGGTGGTCCCCTTCACATCATGTCAACAATAACAAAGTAGAATAGGTTTGGTGGAAGCATCCCATGTGGTTTGAACCCTACGCTTTTCAGTTACTAAAAATAGTGTGGTTGTGACCAACTCTCCTATGTAACCAAAAAAATATTAGTTTTGGGAATCTTTTGTTGCTATGAAAACTTGTAGTTTAATAATTTTTATGTAAAATTATAGCGCAATGGTTGTATAAAATTATAGTGTAATGGTTGCTATGTAAAACAATAGTGCAATGCTTGTTGTGTAAAACTATAGTGTAATGGTTGTACAAAATTGTAGTGTAATGGTTGTGTAAAATTGTAATGTAATAGTTGTGAAAATTACATTTAATTATGTGAAATATATATGTAGAAGTTCTATGTACATGACCATATGTGTGTTTTTTACCTTCCTTGGTAATAAGAGTAGATTTTACACTTGACTACTAAGGTGACAATTAGAATGCAACAATCAAACCCTATTGACTATATGTTTTTTATATTTTGATGACGAATGAACACAACGATTTTGATTTCAAGAGCAAGGATGCTAGAATATAATACCATAAAATAGTCCTAATATTCCCTATGTCTCATCATGTATACAACTATCTTTGTGTCATTAAGATTAGAATGAATATTGGGTTCTAGGGACTAGCATTTTACTTGCATCATTTGTGCATCCATTTGTTGTTAGAAATATAAAAATATTTTCCATAGGATCAATGTATATTGTCCACACAAATAAATAACAAACTCATAGAAAATATTTTATTGATAAATACAAATATATCAACTTAATAAATGCAACCATAATGTATTGAAAAACTTCTTCATTATCTTTTTTTTTTGGTAGATAAGATACTATAGCATTAATACCAGGTTTTACAGGTTGACCCAAAACCTTTTACAAAAATCAACCCAGGGTTTTTGATGAACATGTCCTTACTAAGGATCCTATATATGTAAAATCTACATGCCGCCAAATCCATTACATCCGGTACGACACATAGCTTGTTATCAAAAAGAAACTTCCCATACAAAATTTTAGGTATACCCCGAGAAAACACACCTGCATCATCATTACAAAAAAAGAAACATACATAGATCCCTTCCTTGAAATAGTAGAGAAACAAAAAGTTGCAGACACACATAGCAGAGTACTGAAAAAAACTCCCACAAGCTCTGTATTGATAGTTACTCTCAATAATTATTTGGTAATTGATTTCTTCCGTATATGACATGCTTTGGGACCACATCCTGTCTTGGCCAATCAGCCTTGGAGAAGTGACCCTACTGGCTAGATTTATAACGGTGGCTATCTTGTGGTCCATGTGGCTTTGGTTCAAAGTCTTATTATCGTTTCTTTCCTACCCTATGATTATCAACCAACCTCAAATTACTAATATGACTAGGAGACATGTTATCTGACATGTGACTATCCCCATTAGTCTTTGTGGTATTTCCAAGTAGCATCCACCAAGACTGACAGCTTGAATAATTTTTATTGTGAGTCCATTTCCAAAAAGAGATAGGAATACTCATAGCCTTCGAACTTACAATGCCTTACCTATTGGTAAATTCTACTATCATTCTTGGCATTCTTGTTGAATAAACTCCTCTACTTCGCTCAGGACACTATGTTCCCATTTGAAAAGTTCATCACCATCGACATCCAAATTTGCTAGCTTATCAGCAACTTTGTTAGCTTTTCGAAAGACATGTTGGAACTTTTTGTCTCGTCTTCCTTGGAAAAGGATCCTAGCCTCTTCAACAATTGTTTTAATCCTCCAAGGAGGTGTTTTCCAATTATTGAGGAGATTTATAACATGCATAGAGTCTCCTTCTATGATAAAATTGCCTTCTAAGTCTTGAGTCATTTGAAGACCTCTCCACATAGCTCTAGCTTCAACTTCATTGTTCATCCTTGTTCCCAAATATTTGGAAAATGCAAGCATCATATTCCCATTATGATCTCGCACAATGCCGCCAGTGCCTACTCTGCTAGGATTGTCCTTTTTCACTCCATAAAAATTAAGATTAAACCAACCCGTAGGAGGTGGGGACCACTTAAAATTGGCTCTGGGGTTGACTACCCTAGGCATAGACTCATCTAACAAGGTTAAGCTTAAATATTGAGTAATCATGGTCTCCTACAGATGAGGTTTACGACTATCAAAAGGGATAAGGTTCACATTCTCATTGGCAAAGGATAGGATCCTGGAAATGATAGTTTGATGATCATGGATAGAATCATTAAAGACTCTATGGTTCCTTTCTAACCACACCTGCCAAAGATAGTGATTGAGAAAAAATTTCCACATGTATCTAAGTCTTTGGATTGAAAAGGAACAAGGCCACTGGATGAACAAATCAAGTACGATGGCTGGTTTAACCTAAGAAATATTGAAGGCCTAAAAAACCCCACTTAGGATAGTCAAGGAAAAAGGGCACTCAAGTAAAATATGATAAATGGTCTCCCAATTAGCCCTACACAGATAACAGTGATTAGTGATACAAATACCTTTATGCATCATATTATCAATGGTTATAATTCTTCCTTGGATAACCAACCATGAAAAGACTGCAATTTTTGGAATTAAATTTTTTATCCAAACTAAGTCCTTTTGGAGGACAAAATCCTCATCATCAAGCAAATGCTTTTAAGCTGATTTAACAGTGAACTATCCATTTTTCGTAGGAGCCTAGGTCACTTGATCTTCCTTGGGTCTCATGGGGATAAACTGTTACCCAAGAATGTTACAAAGATAATTTTATTCCACTTGAAATCCTTGAATCCTTATTTGTTTCCACTTCATTCTGCCTCTATCCTTAAGCATATAATCGAAGAATTTTCTGCCAATGAGTTCTTTCATGATATCTCTGATTCAGGCTAAGTTAGGATATTGCGTCAGTGGTTCATACTTAGCCCACCTGTCATTCCATCAATTTATCCTCTCACCATTGCCTAAAACCTATCTTAAACCTTTTTTGATGATTTCCTTACAATTGAGAATTGCTTTCCAAAAAGTAGAACCTATGATTGGAACTAAGTCACTTAGAAATTCCATATTTTGAAGATACTTTCATTTGATGATAGCTGTCCAATCAATTTCTTCACCAAAAATGAGGCACCATGCCTGCTTAACTTGTAAAGCTAAATTTATATGAGTAATTATCCTCAGACCTAAGCCCCCATTTTCCCTAGGTCTGCACACTTTTGTCCATCCTACAAGGTGTATCCTTTTTTTCTTCTCTGATCTAGTCCATACAAATTCTTTTTGGAGTTTCTCAATTTTTTGGAAAACCTTCACAGGGGCTTTGAAAATGCAGAGGAAATATACTAGAATGCTTTGAAGAGAGGCCTTAGTGAGCGCCAGCTTTCCTGATTGAGATAGAAGATGACCTTTCCATCCAACAATTTTTTTTTGAATTCTTTCAATAACCCTGTCCTATATTGACTCTCTCAGAGAACCAATGAAAATAGGGAGACCAAAATACAAAGTGGGGAGGTTTGCTATATCACACCCTAAAATTTCTACAATTCTTCCTTGCCTCTAAATGGGGGTGTTCAAGAAATATAACTTGATTTTACTAAAATTAACTTTTTGACCAACATCCTCATAGAGTTACAGGATGTATTTAATTCTTTTGGCCTCAACCACCGATGCCTTAGTCAATAGAAGGGTATCATCGATGAATTTTTGGTGAGAAACAACCCTAGTGAGAGATGTTGCCTTGATTCCTTATATTAGCCTTGAACTACAAGCATTTTTTATGGTTATGCCTAAAGCTTCTGCCACAATGATGAATAACATGGGGCTGATAAGGTCCCTCTGCCAAATTCCTTTGCAACTTTGAAAGTAACCAGCAGTTGTTCTATTAACCAAAATTGAGAACCATACTTTAGAAATGCATTCTTTGATCAAATTAATCCATTGGTGATGAAAACCAAACTTAAGGAGGACAACAATCAAAAAATTCAAATTTAGCCTATCAAATGCTTTGTTCATATCAAGATTGAGGGCAAAAATAGACCTGTTAGTCTTATGAGCAGAGTGCAGAGCTTCATGAACTATGATAACTCCATCCAAGATTGACCTACCCTAGACAGAGCTTCCCTGGCATGGATCTATGATGCGGGGCAGAACATATCTCATTCTATTTGCAATGGCTTTAGTTAGGATCTTGTAAGAAACATTGCACAAACTGATTGGCCTGAAGTCAGCCATAGATTCAAGGGTTTGCTTCTTAGGAATTAGAGAAATAAAAGTAGAGTTGAGACCTTTTTGGATATGATTGCTTGCTTGGAATTATCTGACAGTAGAAATTATATCCTCACTTATAATGTCCCAAAAATCTTGATAGAAACAAGGGGGAAAGCCATCGGGTCCCGAGGCTTTTTCTGGCTTCATGCTAAACAAGGCTTACTTAATTTCCTCATCAAAAAAATGAGCTAGAAGCTTAAGGTTTATATTCTCATTTATTATGCTAGGAATGGATTGCAAGAGAATATCTTTGGCCTCCTCATTGCACTGTGATTCCGTACCAAAGATGGAATTGAAATAAGTTACTGCCTCCTTTCTAATTTCTGTTAAGTCCTGAGTAATAGAACCATCTACTTTTTAAAAAAAAATTATCTTGTTATTGCTTCTGTTTCTAAGCATGGTGATGTGAAAAAACTTGGAATTTGAATCTCCATATTTCAACCAAATATCCCTTGATTTTTGCCTCCAATAGATTTCCTCACAGGCCAAAATGTTATGAAACTCTGCTAGTTTTGTTCGTTCCTCCTACCTAGTAGTTTCATCAACATCACCATGTTGAATCCTCTAATCAATTATCTTCAAACTTTCAACAACCTATTTTTTATTTTCAAAGAGGTTCCCAAATACCTCTTTGTTCCAAGTTCAAATATTTTCCTTAACAAACTTTAATTTACCAGTAAGTTTAAAAGCTGCACTACCCAAGACAGGATGCTGCCACAACTGAATTAAGTTATCTCTAAAACTAGAATGTTTGATCCACATAGATTGAAATCTAAAATGTTTCTTGAAGGATAGAGATTTGGGGATCTCTAACAAAATATGATTATCATCAGAGGAAATTTTAGGAAGGGCTTGCAGGGTAGAATCACTGAACAAAGTTGTAGCCTAATTTTATAGAAAAAACCTATGAAGCCTTTCTTGAATGATATGACACCCTATCCATCGATTGCTCTAGGTATAATTCGCTCCTCTAAGTTTTACATCCATCAACATGTTGGATTTCACAAAGTCATTGAACTCATCCATGCTCCTGATAGGTGGTCCATTTCCACCCATTTTTTTTGAAGGGTAAAGAGGAGTGTTAAAATCCCCAGCCAAAATCTAGGGGATATTATGGAAGATTTTAGTCAGATTGCCTAAGTACTCCCATAGTAGAGCTCTCCCTTGAATTAAAGTAGGGGTATAAATATTTAAAAGGATCCACGACCTATTGTTGTTTATTTCCTTAAATAAAACACTAAGAACCCTATCATATTTTTGAATAATGGTGCCTTCTACTATCCGAGGATCCCACAAAGTCATAAGGCCTCAAGACGCTCCTCTGGCTGATTTGTAAACCATCTCCCCTTGATTCCAAATTTTTTTTTGCTACTTTTTTGAACTGAATCTCATCATTTTTTGTTTCTTGCAACATGATAATAGTTGGATTTACTTGATTTCTTATTGCACTGACTTCCCTGTGTTTGGGTAGGCCATTGAGGCCTCTCACATTCCATGAGAGGAAATTCATTTATATTGTTTGGGATTTCTTCCTCTCCCCCTCCCTTGAGGGGGTTTTCCTAATTTGTTGTCTTCAGAACCCGAAATAACCTGTTGAAACAAGGTTCTCTGTTTTCAATTGGCAATGTCATTATCAGTTTTAATTTTTTTATGCTCAACATTTGATATTCTCCCTCTTCTTTTTCACTACCAAAATCTAGATGAGACTTCACAGTGCTCCTAGTTTGTTTAGGACTAAACTAGGGGGAGGCAATTTGTTACAGAACTAGACTGTCATATTCCTCAGTCTGAAGAGTTTCACATATCTCCACCCCTACATACAAATCTTCTCCTTTTTTCCTGTATTCCCTTGGTCTACGAGAGGGTCTCTCAGTAGGATTCACTTGGCTCCTAGTGATGATGTTAGGGAGATGAAATTTTTTATTTTCAAATGCCTTAAATTTCTTCTTAAGTTCTTCAACATTAGGGTTTGGATTTGGGATGCCCACTGGGCTTGAAGTATTTTCAGCATTGGGGTTTAAGGATCCCAACTTGGATGGGGATTCTAGAGATCGGGCATTAGGGTTTGGCTTTGTGATGCCCACAGGGCTTACAGTAATTTTAGCATTAGGTTTTGAGGATCCTAACTTGGATCGGGATTATAGAGAGTCAAAAATGTTAGCCTGAAGGTTATGGGCTTCCATGTATTTTGATAACCCTCCTACTCCCATATTGGATAGAATTAAAAATTTATTTTAAACTAGAGGATTTGAAGTTACTTGAGTATTTTGGTTGCCAACAACCTGTTGTTTTCCTTTGTCCTGTTGGGACCCTGCACCCTCTCTTTTATTTTTTTGGTAGACATAGTTTTCCTGATTGAAATCGCCTCTACCAGGGAAACTCCTCAAATTTCCTCTGTCTAGCATTCCCTACTTTTGCTTTTCTCTATTCATTGCCAGGTTAGGGCACTAATTGCATAGATGTCCTTGATTTTTGCATTTTGCATAGAATATCGGTACATTCTCATATTCTACCAACTATTTTCGATAGTATTCTCCATACTCTAGCTCCACAAACCTTGGCAATTCATTATCCAAATTAGCATTTATGTAGATTCATGCATGAGTCATCCTTGTCCTAGCCAAGGTCGCATGGTCAATGGAGATTAGGTCCTTTATAGTTTTGGCTATGCCCTGTAGCCAATATTCATTGAAGAATTGGGCAGGTAGACTCGGGAGACGAACCCAAATAGGGGCAATGTTAATATTTTTCTTTTTAGGGTCAAAATCTTCACCCCATTATTTAATAAAAAGGCTATTTTTTCCCAAAAACCAAGGACCTCATGTTAAAATATGGTTAGCATCCTCCATATTTTTAAAATGAATAATGAAGAACCCTTGAGTTAGAGCTACCAAATCCAAGCTACCTACCGGTCGCTATTTACCCATCGCGCAAGCTCTGATAGTCTCCATTTTTGGCCTACCTCCCAAAAACTTGCCTACTGGGGAGAATTCTTCCATTGAAAGAAAAGGGATGATGGAACTTTTCGGGGCTAAAATTTTACTATTTACTGGAGCTAGGGGCGAAAGAGAGATAACCTCATTTATTTCTCCTCTAAGAGTATCATCAAAAGACAGCCACTTCTTGGGCCCCGCATTATTCTTCGTATCTTTTTTGTCAGGGTCTTTCTGAGGAGGCTCGGGCCCCCATGTGATGGTCACCTCAAAATCTACCATAGCTTGACCACCTTTCTCTGGATCCTCACTTGATCCATGCTCGAGGTTCCCATCCTGCCCTTCCATACCTGCTCTACCTCTACCACCTTGGCTGATATTCCTTCCTAGAAAATTCAAACCCTCACTCTTCATTACCTTATTACAATGCTTTATCTTCAATATATACACATGGATATGAGACTCTTCACATTCATAACCCTTGATATTTATACTTACACAAACTTTTCATCTCCTCACACACATGAGATATCTAACACTTCATATTTCTCATGGGAGAAATACCACATAATAATAAATCTATTACTGACTCCACATATCCACATAAGGACAACAACTCTAATAATTGCATATACTAAATGAAAAACTCTTATATAAGTCCTTAATAACATGACACCTCACATACATAATTCCTCACTTACATAACTCCACACTTACTTACATGACACCTACTATATACTCAAATATTTATAACACTCTAAACTAAACTATTTACATAGTACTTGCAATATTATTGCAAGGTACCAAATAATGTAATACTTTTAACACACCTCCATATTACATTATTTGGTATGAAGGTCCTTTGCCTTCATGTGTTTTCAATCCTTCATTCTCATTTTGATTTTTCTATTCTAGTTTTCACATTGACTCTAATTTTTGTATTTTTTCCATATCTAGATCTAGTATACCTATTGTCCTTGTGATTTTATTCCTCCCAAATCAACTGCTGAACAATATCTTTTTCTCATCATGTTTGGAATTGAAATTTTTTTCTAAAAAATTCTATTTAGTGCTATCATTGTTATCATGTCTTTCATCTTATCCCATTTGTGCATGCTTATCCATCCATAATTCATATTCATATTATTATTTCCTTTGTACCAACAATATTTTTGAGAATGATTGTTACCTTCAAAAATTTTACAAAAATAAAGATCCCAATATCTTTATATCTTGTGTCCATGCCTACCACATTGTCTACACCTAATTTTTCTTGTATTAGTTATGTTTATTCTTTTATCAATCCTTAATTCATTATTATTGTTTGAGGTATTACATTATTTGGTACATTGAGTACCATGAAGTACCATTGAGTACTATTGTAAATATTTAGATTAGGAAGTGTGTGTGTCTAAAGTATGTGTCAATATGTAAAGAGTGTTATGTAATAAAGTGTGAAAGGTGTCAAGAGTGCAAGTGTGAGTGTGCAAGGTATAAGTGTGCAAGTGAAGAGTCTTAAGTGTTAGGTGTCAAGTGTAGAAGTGAAGATTCATATGATGTATCAAGATGTGAAGTAGAATATTATGTAATTGTGAGAATATTTGTCATAATGAGATGCATGTGAAAGGTTGCATCTCCCATGTGTTTGAGGAGAGCAATATTCAATATTAGTGAAGAGTTTATTATGTAAAGTTATATATTGGAGATAATACTCCATGTTATGTAATCAAATGTAATTTAAATGATTTATGAATGCAATAGAGTATTTTATTGTGCAATACATGTGTTACTTATGAATGTGATTTTATGTGAGTGATATTTTATCCTAGATAAATTTACCTACGAGATAATTAGTCATATATTCCAATCATGGTATCAGAGCCACCTTGGTTCAATCACCATATTGCGAGATATTGAAGAGGAGAATATTATTGCAAGAGTGAGAGGCATATTGAAAGAAATGAGAGAAGGATTACTAGAGAGAAGATATTGGAAGATAAAGATTAGAGAATTATGCATAAGATATTTTTTTGGAGATATTTGAAGAAGTTTGAAGTTTTTTGGAGGAGAATTGTTGGAAACTATTGGAGCTTTTGAGGAATACTATGAAGAAGAGAACGTTGTGAAGAAGCCAAATTGGAAAATATTGAAGATATATAATTTGTTGTAGAGAACATTAATAGTCTGAAGGCAAGCAAATATTGGCAAGTTGGAATTCATGTAGAAGTTAAGATAGTTGACTAGTGAGAAGATGAGATGATTTGAAGAATGATACCTGAGTTGAAGAATGAGAGTAAGATTGGATGAGCAATTATCTAAAAAATGAAGGAAGAACATCAGTTTGGAAGAATTATGTGAGAATACAAGCAAAGAGAATTAAATAATGTGAATGAGTGCAAAAGTATGTCATAGCATGCACCACCATTGAAGGACCTATAAGCAGAAAAAAGCACCTAAAATTCATAGAACATAGGCATGAACAAGGATGAAGGTGAAATATTTGATGTAGACTATGTGTAATTAAAGGCAAAATGAGCATTGGTTGATAGATGAACAAAAAGCATTATAGTTAGAGAATGTTATGCATCTCAAAGAATTCATTTTTTATGAGCTTTTAAATGTCCATGTTTAATAATTAGGACTTGTGGGTGCATATTTAAATTTTTGGGAGTTATAAGTTACTTTATTGATTATTAAAGAATTTGGAGAGATAAGCTAATTAAAAGGAATTAGTGGAGGTATAACAAAAATGAATAATTGGTTTGAAGATTGTTTGATTGGCAATTAGAGAAATAAGGGGCTGATTTAATTAATGAAATAATGGAGTTAGTTAATTCATTGAAGGAATTAATTAATTAAAAGGAGAAATTTAGAATTGGGAAATTGAAAAATTATTTAAAGGATAAATAAGAAGATTAAAAGGGAAGAAATTGAATTTGAAGAATGCAAATTTGTTTAAAGGAATCTTTAAGGAATGCATTAATGAATGAGAGTTATAACAAAATTAAACATTTGAAATCTGAATTGAAAATTGAGTTAATTGGAGTTTGGATTAAATTGAAGTTTGAAAGTGAAATTGTGAAACTAAAAACTAGGAGAGGAAAGAAAATTGATTGAAGTGAAGTTGAATTAAAATTGTTGAGAAAAAGAGTGAAATTGCTTTGTAAGATTGATCATGGAAGAAATTATTTGAAGTGCATTTTCTAAGGATTGTAAGGAGATGTTGAAAATACTAAAATATTATACACAACATTTGACTGATAATTTTGACGAACAAAGAGATATCTCAATAAAATTGAAGAAGATATTATCTTTAATTATCAAAGATGCCAAAAATAAAAATTGACAAAAATTGGTAATTACCTACATTTAGAACTATTAAGTGTGCAAATGACATATTGTCAAGGGTATGTCAACATACTTGGAACAAATATTTGTTCCCTCTTGAAAAAATATTTTTCCCCCAAGGTTCGGGTATGCTAGGTCTTGGCTAGTGTAGATATACTCAAAGGTCGTTGATAACAATTCTTTTTAAGGGGCCTTTGTTGGTTACACTTAAAAATATAAATTTCTTGGTACAATGCTAAAAAATGAAATGCTTGACTACATGAAAGTAATTCTACTCCTAATCTAAATAAGATTCAAATAAAATTCAAAGGTTGAAGGGTGAGAGAAAATAAAAGAAAATAAGTTAATACTTCCCTAAACTCTAGCTTTGATCTGGTAAAGCAAAAAATCCAAATTAAACCAATCCCAACCCAACCAGTATTCACATAGCCTAAGGTCTGAGATGGTGTAATCTTTAGAGGAGAAATAGACTGTAAAATGAACTAAGTACAACCACCATCAACATGCAAAGATTGAACACAACAAATTTCAAAAAACCTTTATATTAAAAGATAGTCCTTAGATACATAGTTTTAGATTTGTCCACTTTGATGGATTACAAAAAATAGAGCTCATAAAGAAATAGCCACTTGGTTCAAGAAAACCATCTTATTACAAAGAGAAAGAAGAAAATAAAACTAAAATCTACCCAATAGATAGATGGTTTTCGACCTTTGTAATCGGTAGTGAGCCAATATTTATACAATAATTGGGCTTCACTTAACATTACATTTTGCAATTAATTTCCATCTACTTCTAGAATGGACCTCTTGAAACTAAATTTCTCTCCATACTGTAGCCATACCTTTTTAAATGTATGCTACTTTGGCCATGTCTCATAAAGTCTTCATTTGTAGTAAGCCCTACAATTGCTAGATTTCATTAATTTCCATTTTGCACAATACTCAGGAATTATGGAACCGCCACACCTTATTAATTCTTCATTCTAAAAAATCTAGGTGGACTATTGATTTACCACATATTCCATATTTGCATGATTATACTCACCTAGGTCGCATTGAAATTTCATGTCTTCCATACTCAATGCAGCTACCAGCAATATTTTTACAAAAATTCAGAAAAGGCAAAGGTTAGAACTTTTTTTTTGTGGAAAACATCCTAGAAGGGATGCCACTTTCGGGTAAGACCCAAGGAGGCAGGGGAATTCATTCCACAAAAATCACCCAGGGCTTGAACCTGGCCTACCACCTTTGACATACTCAAGGAGCAAACAAACACACAATAAGATTAAAAATAAATAAGTAAATAAATAAAATTAAAAATAATAAAATAAATAAAAAACATGCTCCTTGAGTGTGTCAAAAAAATAAAGCACAACCAAACACACACATAATAAGATAAAACAAAACCACAACACGAACCACATAGAAAAAATACAAGAATAACAAAACAAAACATAAACATGACAAAAACAACAGAACACTACAAAGACATAACCAACAAAAAAATGAAAAAAAAACAACCAAAACCTAAAAATTTAAAAATAAAAATAAAAAGCAACCAACAACAGAAAAAAAAACAAAAAAAAAAACATAGAAAACATTCACACACAAAAACACGAATTAACACAAACATACATAAACACAAGAACAAGAACAACAAAAACATAAGAACAATAATAAAAACACAAGAACAAAAAAAACAACACAAATAACACAAAAACAAAATAAAATAAAAAACACACACACCTCAAAAAACAAAACAAAAAACAAAAAAGGAAAAAGAAAAAAAATTAAACATAACAATGACCTTTCTAAACCAAAAGAATTTTAAGGCAAGAATCAACAGAGGAAACAAAATAAAGAATAGTTTGAGCTAGGGAACTAAAATACCTTGGCCAAACCAAAGAGAAGCAAAAATAAAACAAGAAGAAAATAGGTACCTTCAGAACTGGAGCCATCCAAATAAATGATAGAAAGAAAAGCTTCCCTTATTTGCAAAGCCCACCATCTAGGAGGGTGGCCATAAAAAGTAAGATCACCTTTATCCAAAGCCTAATTAGCTAAAGAATCAATAGTCTTGTTTTGATCTCTGACCACATGATTGTAATCAAATTTCAAAAATCCCATTTGGATTAACTGAATCTTCTCAATAATTCTTTTATTCTCCAATCAACCTTATGATTCTTAGAAGAAGTCTTCAAAATATTAATCATGAGTTGAGAGTCAGACTCAACTAACACCTTTTCCAATCCAAAATCAGTAGCCTCTTGAAGGTCTCTAAGGATACCATACCCCTCATAAAGGTTATTGGAAAGAATACCCAAATTCTCAGTAAAAGTAAAAACGAGGGAGCCATCTAAAAGTCTACCAATTCCTCCCACACTAGATTTTCTAGGGTTCCCTCTAGAGGCTCCATCAGTATTAAATTTTCTAAAATCCTTAGGAGGAGGTTGCTAATTTCTTGTCCTATCCATATTATAAATACTCACATTCCCTTTAAGTTGGTTTCCCTTAGAAGATTCAATCTTCAATATGTGCGTCACTTGATCCCATATTTGGTGGGAGTTTTGGGGGTGATTAAGGAGTTGATGGATTGATTCAACTAAGTTGGCTATGGTATTTTGCAAAATATAGTGAATATGCTTCCTATCTTGATTAAACATTTGGTTGTTCCTTTTATTCCAAATATTCCAAAGAAGAATGGTAGAACCCATCCAAACTAACTGCCTAATAAAGTGATCATCACCCTCTTGTTTAGGCCAAATCCTCCAAAGCTATTCGAAAGCAAAAAAATTGGACCATTGTAAGCCAAGTAAAGTGGCTAGCCAAGTAAAGTGGCCATTCTCCTCCATATCTCAAAGGCTAAAGTACACTCAATAAAAATATGTCTGAGAGTTTCTACATTCTATCCACACATTTCACATCTAAAATGGCCATGAAAACCATGTTTCATAAGTTTCTCACCAGTAAGCACCCTATGATGCAATAAAAGACAAGTAAATAACCCCACCTTAGGCTAGAGATTTTGAGCCCACAAATAGGAAAAGATGTTAGAATATTTGTTGGTATTATTATGGCATAAGGTCAAATAACCTTGAGAAACTGAATACTCACCCTTAGTAGTGTTGTTCCATCCAAAACAATATTTTTCATGGGACCAAGAGAAAGATCTCATATGAAGGATGTCTTGGATATCTTGTATTTGCCTTTCTCGTATTTGAATAGGTTAGTCCTTAATAGGGATCCAATATCTACCAACATTTGAATTACGAGTATGGTATCGATAGTAATTAGCCACATTTATCCAGTTATCTCAGTGAATCTCCTCCATCTAAGGCCTCCAATCAGAAAACTAAGTTATCACAGGCTTGTGACCATCCCAATAATCTATCCAAAAATTTACCTATTGACCATTATGAATAATCCAAAATAAATTTTTCTTTATCAAATCCTCACCAATATTAAGAACTGCTAAAATAGGAGAACCTTTGGTAGGATGTTGATAGCAAACAAGGTTTTTAGGACTTTTGTTCTCAGTATATTTAGCACAAATATTATTGGCCCAAAGAGTATTGGGATTATGAAACATCTAGAAGCTAAATATTTGTTTTTATTAATAGAAGACCAGAATCCTAACCCCCCTTAATTCTTAGGAAGACATAAAGTGTCACTGTCCTATTTCACCAAGGCCCATTTTATTTTCTCCTTAGTACCACTCCAGAGGAATCGATGACTGATTTGATCCAGTTCTCAAAGAATAGCCTTTGGGATATTCAACATGGAAGAAAAATATCTTGAAGGACTGATTTTATCAAGGTGATTCTACCTTTAGAAGAAAGCCACTTGTTGGTCCACTTTTCAATTTCTTCTTGACTTTTTTCCAACAAGCAATTCCAATATTTTTTTTGCCTTTGAATATTGATGGGAATACCTAAATAAGTGATCAGAAGGGAGGTATTATTATATCTTAATTTATCCAAGACCATGGATTCATTTCTGGTAGAGCAGTGAAAGAAAATAACTTTAGATTTATCTTCATTGATCAACTGCCCAGTAGCCTTAGAAAAATAGCTAATGATTTGGTTAATATTAGAAGCTTCCTTAACTATAGCTTTACCTAAAAGAGTAGAGTCATCAAAAAATTGAATATGAGAGATAGGTTTAGCTCCATGAGCAATGGTAACTCCCTCAAGGGTTTTTTTTTCCCTCTTTTTGGTTATAGTCCTACCCAAGCATTCAGCTTGAATGATTAATAAATAAAGGGATAGCAGGTCACGTTGCCTAATACCTTTGGAAGCTAGGAATGAATAATAAGGCCCGCCATTGATAATAACTAAGTAGGAAAATGAAGAGATACATCCCATAATCCAATCCATCCAATCCTTAGAGAAATCAAATTGCCTCAAAACTTTGATAAGGAAGTGCCAATCCACTCTGTCATAATCTTTGGATAAGTCTAACCGAATGAATATGGAAGGAGATTTTTGCATATCCATGGAATGGATGGCTTCCTGAGAAAGAACTATCTCATATATTATTTTACGCTCTTCCACATAACCCCCTTATTCAGGGGAAATAACATTATACAAAATAGGCTTCAACCTTTCTACCATGATCTTAGTAATTATTTTGAGAATAACATTACATAAAGCAATAGATCTAAAAGTTGAGATATGATCAACTTATTGAGCTTTTGGAACAAGAGTTATATAATTTTTATTGATAAAATTTAAAATTTCTTTGGCTTTCTTGGCTTCTTCCACCACCTCTAATAAATCAACATGAAGGATATCCCATAACTCTTGGTAGAACTCAATGGTAAAACCATCAAGATCTAGGGTTTTCCATTTTTGTATTTTAAAAACTACCTGTTTAAGCTCATTGATAGTAACAGGAGTAGTAAAAATAGAGTTCTCCTTAGAAGTGATAAGAGAAGAGATTGCTTGAAGAACATTTTGTTGAGAAGCTGAGTCAAGAGGAGTAGCAACAAAAATACTAGAAAATTAATCGATAACAATAGAGTTCATGCCATCCCAAGTATAGACAACATCTCCAAAATCTAATTTCATGGAAGAAATAAAGTTGTGAGATCTTCGGGCCAGAAGATATTTGTGGAAGAAATTTGTGTTTTGATATCCTTCTTTGAGCCATTGAATTCTAGATTTTTGCTTCCATAAGAGTTCTTATCTTTTTTCCCATTCCTCTAACTGAGTTGTGAGTTTAATTTCATCTACACTTCTATTCTTTGTGAGACCATCTAAATAGATTTTCTTATTCAAATTTTCAAGTTGAGCAATAACTTCATTTTTTTTTATGAACATCCCCAAAATCCTTCCAGTTCCAAGTATTGATTTTGGATTTAATGTATTGTAATATTTTGGAAAAATAAAACATATTAGTCCCATACCTAGGCTTATCTTCCTTCCACAATTGTTTCACACGAGGTCTAAAGGAACTATCTCTAAGCCACATTAATTGAAAATGAAAAGAAGAGAAACTCGCATTGGTTTTCCACATTTCCACCATGACTGACCAGTGATCCAAACCAGTATTGTTAAGAGTCTTCACTTTAGGAATGTAAGCATGGATTAATAAATTTTTAGAGAGTAAAAACCTATCCAGTCTCTCCATTATACAAGCTAAGCCTTGCATTTTGTTAGACCAAATCATAAGGCCATTATTTGGTTGGATGTCCACAAGATGGAGGTTTGACATATATTCACTCATGAGGTCAGTGCTTTTGTACAAATTTCTATTCCCCCAATTTTATCATCCATAGAGAGGATGGTCTTGAAATCTCCTTCAATAAAGATCCAAGCTTCAAGAAAATGAGAGATAATATGAGTTATATCCTTCCACTGTCTTCTTTATTCCTCCATAGCAGTCGAAGCATAAATAGTAATGCAGAGCATAAGTTGGTTGGAATGTCTGCTTTGAATAACTATAGCCAAAATACCCCAACTACCAACCATATGGTGAATAACTACCTCTTTTGGGTCCCAAAGACAAGCAATACCACCAAAAGTCCCCTGGTAACTGAGGGAAACCACTTTTCCAGTTGGCCAAATTTTACTAGCAATTGAGTCCATATCCTCCATTGACATCTTCATTTCTTGAAGGAAAACAAGATGTGGATGATTGATCTAAATCATTCTTCTAATTTCATTTTGTTTTGAAAGACTCCCTTTGAGTCATCTAATATTCCAAGTGATGATATTCATTAATATCAGGGCTAAAAAAGTTGGTGTAGCAATCTAGGATGCATACACCTAAGCTAATAATAATTGGAAATCACACAAAGCATAAAGAAATAGACGAATTTGCAAATAACCACAAATAAGGACCTCTTTTATTAAATTTCCAATGAGATTTGATTACAAATCCATCCCTCTTAGGTATACCTAATGTGATACAATTATTACAATCATATAAAATCCCCACACAAGGGTAGGTGTAATTCGTAGGCTTCCTAGGTTGACACGAACTGCTCCAAGGCAAATGTAGCCTTTTTCTCCATGATTAGAGGTATTTTTTGCTTTGAATGACAAGACCCTATTAATCCTCCATTCAAGAAACAATAAGAAACAATTAAAAGCAAAGGAGACCTCTCTTAATGAGGCTTTTAGAGGAATCTTGCATTTAACATGTCATGAAAGCTTGAAATCAAGAAAATGCATAAAGCATGACAATCTACATTAAACATGATAATTGACCATTAGGAAATCTAAAGGAACATAAATCAATCCATATAATGTCCTATTTAGACCAATGGAAGCATGAAAATATAAGAAATAGACACAACTAATTTTGCTACCAAATGACAAGAAAATGAAGGAAATAAGTCTTAAATCTCTATTTCTATCGGATAATTATCTCTAATAAAGAAAATCTAGATTAAATTCATCTAATATACTACAGATAAAAGATAAACTATAGCTAAAACCAAGGGAAACAAAAAATTGAACCTGATCACGGGTCTGCGGCATAGCTAGCACTATTAGCCACAGTTGACATTCGTGGCTGAGCTAAAAATAAAATTGCTCTCAAATGACGGTTTTCGATCTCCAATTACCCTTGACGAATTTATGATCAAGGATTGCCATGATGTCCTCTAACAAATTTGGTGATTGAATTGCTCAGATTGGTGATGGAATGAGCTTAATTGGTTTTCTTGATTCCTCCTAGCCCTCAATATTCTCCTTGGTTCCAAGTGCCATGTGATCTCCAATTGGGCAGCAAAAGTATTCCTCTCAATGAATAGAAGTGAGTATACAATTCGATAGGGCTTCGCTACTTTTCAACTCAAGATTATTCCATACTTATCTCCAATTGGAGGGGGGTTATATAGCATTTGATAAGGCCTTGTCTTAGCTTCATGGAGGAGCCAAGATCAAGAAATGGCAGTTGGATGGAAACGTCAAGAACTTTATGCCCTCTAATTGCTTGGATCTTCAACCAATTGGCTGTTGTAACAGATTTTGGCTCGGTCAAGGTCCAACTGATTTTGAAGGCTAGTCATAGCTCTGAGGTGCGGTCAACTCTGTTAATCATGAGTGTCAGCCGTGGCCAACACTGATTAGGCAAAAATGCCTAAATGAGTGGTTAGAACCACTGCTTCACCTTGGAATCTATCCAAGATATTTCATATGGTCTTCTAGCATGTCCCATATGAGTAGTCACCTTGACATGATGTGTTTTAGGTGTCTATAGATACCCCTTTTGAGATGCGTTGTGAGATCAAACAATGCTAAGAAAAAATAGACCTCCTAAAATGATGTCATAGGTTTCATGATGATCATTAGTTTGATCAACATTAGATGCCCAAGTCCTGCAAAAGGATACGCATCCTAGAATCACTGATTCCAATTAAATGGAAGGCTTAAATTGAAAAAGTTTGCACTCATAATCATATATTTGGGTAGCTTCAGTTCTACTATAGGTTTTCAAGCCTATGTATATGAAAGGAAGAGAGCTACAAACTAAACTGTCATATTTTCTTTTTGCCATAGCAAAGGGTAAGCTTATGATAGTTGTTGGCAATGATTCGTAATATGAACGTAATTTTGACAAGATCAAGGGATCTACAATCAAGGGATCTTTTGACTTTGATTATGATTATGATATTATGACTACCCCTCAAGCAATGAGTCAATGAGGGTAATGATAATTAAATGAAGCGATGAGTTGCTTGACCACTATGATTGACTTGAACAATTTAAGATTTAGCACTTGATACTTGGCTAGGTCTAATCAGCTATAATTACAACTATTAATAGTAATTGTATATTTCTATCCTGTGGAGCGGTCCAACCATGAAGGCCTTCGTAGGGAATCAAAATGATAACAAGTCCAATTAGGCATATGTTGAATCATATTATTGATGATCTGCTAAAAATTTCATAGACTAATTGACATTATTGCTTCGTTCCCATGGAGCGATCCAGCCTCCAAGGCCTTCTTCAGGATTGAAATGAAGCATATCAATTTGAAAATGATGAATTTACCCCAAATGTCCTTATGGTAATTTAATCATCTTATCAAGTTGCATGGAGCGCCAGACGCTACAACCGCCAAGTGTATAGGGTAAATAACTAGATACAAGGTGCATTTGGCTTTTGAATTATTTTATTTTTTATTATTTTTAATATTTTGAAGGTTTTGGCCCATTAGATATTTTTAATTTTACCTTTTGAAACTCCTCATGGTAGGATTTTTGGAGCATTTATTGCAGGTTGCTAGCCGCACTTGTCAAACATAGCTAAATTTTCAAATTTCCTTAGTCATAGCTCTGACCTACGATTGGAAAACCCTAATTTTGCACCCATGGGTGTCAACCACGATCAAGAGCAAAATGGAAAATATTTAAGAAAAATTTGTCATTTTCGACGTCATTTTCCAATTGACAACTTTTCAAACCTGAGTTCTCTGAGAGGTGAGGTACCAAATTTGATGCAGAACACTGCAGGAACTCGACCTCACTACCACCTGCACTGATGGCAGACCAACCTAGAGGTGCCAATGCTACTAAGGTAGAAGAACAAAAAACCTCGTTTATTCAATTACCAGATAAAATTGAACCTCATTAAGTAATGGGTTAAATTAACATCACTAAACTACCGGTAATGAACCACACCCTAGCTTAGGAATAGTCTAGGTTAGATTAGAAGGGGTGTTTTTTTTTTTAATTGTTCTTTAATTTATTTTTGGGTGTCTCGGGATGGGAAATGACCCTAAAAATGTCATCTCCCTTAGTTGCGGTTGGTAGGAGTGGTCCCGAATTGGTAAATTGGGGGCTATAGCTATCAACCACTGTAGGATTCAAATCCAAATGGTCATAAAATTTGATCGCCATCCTGACTGCGGGTCTTAACCGTGGTTCGACAACTTTAGCAAAAATTTTAAATTGTTTCAAATTTTTTGATTTTTGCAAGGAATTAATTAATTGTTTTGACTTTTTGAAGTTCTTTGTCCATTTTTTAAAAATTTTGAGTACATTTTTTTTTATTTTTATGTGTTTTTGAAAGTTTTGTAAATTTTTTTAACATTTTAAAGTCATTTTTTGATGTTTTTAGTTGATTTTTGATTATTTTTGCCTTATTATGCTGCTTTCGACCAGAATCTGACTGCGAGGGCGAGGGAATTGGAGATCCTTTTTAACTTGAATGATGCCCTATCATAGGTAGAGTTAGATTGGTTCAAGGATATGGGATTTGGCTACATCTTGTGCCTCCCCACTATTCGGGTTGATCAGGCCTATATAACATCTTTGGCCCAACGTTGGGATGCACAAACCAATACATTTTACCTACCTACCGGTGATATGATAGTGACACTAGAGGATGTATACCACATATTTTGACTCCCTCTGGATGGCGATGCCATCACATCTTCATCGACCAAGGCGAAGAAGGTAGTCTTTGATCATATCTTTTGCCACTTGCAAATTCCATTATCATGAGATAGTTTGAAGAGCTCAGGAGATCATATAAGTTCTTGATAAACAGAAGACTTGGTACAATTGTCACCATTTGACAACAATCCCAAGAGAAGAAGAATTCGGCAAGGAGTGTCAAAAATGAGAAGAAGAATTTTTCAAGGAGTGTCAAATCTCATAAGAAGCTCACCAAATATTGAATATTTTAAGATTACCTCTTACAGAAAGAAGGCATCACTTCATACACAAAGACTTCTCCAAATCTGCATTAGAAGGAGAAGAATAAAAGAGAAGAACAAGCCAGCAAATCCTAGGCTTGTAAAAGAAAGGTTGAGACCATCATTTGGTGAAGAAGGAGCTATTCAAGATAGTCTACAAAGAGCTACAAGGAAATCCTCTACAGAAGCAATAAAAGAGCTACAATAAAAAGGTATGCAAATTTCTAGTACAAATATGTTTATTAATTCATCTATCTATTAATTTTGTTAGATGCACTTGCATTTGGATTAAAGTTGCAAATAGAAAATTGGATTACAATCTTCAAAAGTGCAAAAATAAAAAGTTATTTTTAAGTTTTATTTGCATTTTTATTAGGATTTGATTAGATTTTTATAATAGTTTCTATCAACTACCTATTATCTATTTTGAAATAAAAATAAGACTAAGCTCTACAATATTAGTTTTTTGTGAAATTTCATAATATCTCTTAAAGATTCATTTTAGGTTATTCTTGATTAGCTGCAATAAATTCTTATTGCATTAATTTGAGATTTGATCAAAGTGATAAAGTGTAATATTAGTGCATTAAAAGTGAAAAAATAGTACTATTACACTACTCTCAAAATAAATTGATTTTGTGTTCTTGAAGGGCACAAAATATGATTTATATCAAGTGTCTAAAGGCACTATTGAAGCACAAAAATCTACAACTCGTAGTGGCCTAAAGAAGCCATCCAAAAAGGTTAGAATCCAAAACCTGGAGAAGAACATAACTAACCAAAAACAGAATTAGAAGCCTTATAGGATGAGACTTGGTGAGTCTCAAATCTAAAATCATTAAAACTGTAGAAGATACAACATAGGAGAATATCAAGCAGTGTAAAAGCAGAAGATACAACATAGGAGAAGATCAAGCAGTATACAAAGCAGAAGATAAATTAAATTGACGTCAAAGGAAAGGAGCATTCATATCAAAGCATTTCTACCATTAGTAAATGCTTACAATGGAGTAAAGCATCAAGGAGTCTTCATCCAAGTGTTGCCATTCAGACTCCATTCAAGGGCCACCAAAGCTACTCCATATCTCCACCAAATCTCTGCTATATCTCCACCACAACTAAACCATTAGCTAGAGATACTTGAGCATCTGCATAAAATAGCTAGGATTAAGGTGGAAAACACGTTGGAGAGTCTTCATATAAGTGTTTATAGAAATAAAGGCATGCAGCTTCCACTTGTCATATTTTGAAAGATACTCTATAATGCTCACAAAGGAGACATTACACTTCTTGGTGCCCATACTCCAAACAATGGAGTTACAATAGCTTGACATACGTTACAGGAAAGACATCTTGGAGGCTCAACCTACATATTTTGATCCAATAGTTGGGGCATAGACAACAAGTTGTTGGCCAGACTTGGTACATAGAGTACCTTTTTCATGGTGCATTGCCCATCTAGAAGATGAATCGAGACATCACCTACTTCTTTGACCTTGTAGGTTTTATCATTGGTGATTGTCACTGGTTTCTCTTCTTTGGCTTTAAAATAATCAAACCACTCTTTGTTCCCTATCATGTGCTTACTAGCACCTGAATTACCGTATTGGACATCATCCTTGGGTTTTGTGACTGCCTTGATCATAAGCATATTTTGTGCCTATTCTAAATCATAATCTAATTCTTCTATTTCAACATGCCCTTTTTTTCTTCTATTTGGGATGTGGCATGTATTGCTTCTTTTTTATTGAGGTTTGTGGACTTTATCACCCTATGTGGCTAAATAATACCAACAATGTTTGGTATCATGTATTTTTCATAGATATGGTAGTACCTCTTATGCTTTGAAGATTTCTTCTATGACGATGAGGAGGAGGAACCTTTTTGCAAAGAACCATTTGGTGATTTCTATTTCCCAAATTTCTAACTAGTGAGTGCATTGTTTGACAACTAGTATCTCAATTTATTGGTTGCTTCTTTTTGCAACAAATTAACCAACACTTAAAAATAAATTGTCCTATTGGAGACTTGTAAGGAGGTTATAAGCACTCTAAAGAAAACTAATAAAGGACTAGTATAACATTCAACAAATTGATATTTACCTTGACACAATTATTACCATCGCATATATTGGTATTTATAGGCCCCCATTGGATAATATTCTTCCTTAACAAACTCTAGGAAATTATCCCATGTAAACATTGCTTCATTTTCATTCTCTTCTATAAACTTGTTACAATATGTTTTTCACCAATTTTGAACAGGTAGTGAAGCTTTCAAGAGTGCAAAAGTGATTTTTTTACTATTTATGAATTTATTTATAGAGAAGTATGAAGATAACTAATCCAACCAATTTTCTAGGGCATCAACATTAATTTTTCCTTTAAAATTAGGAATATCAAAATTCACCTACACCTTAAAAGGTGTGGGATCACTAAATGATGCTAGGCCAAAGGCTATGCATGATGGCAAAGAAAATAAATTTCATTGATGGGCATTGAAGCCTATTTATTCCATGTCTTGGCATTATAAACAAGAATATTGATACTCCCAAGGAGGAGATCATTACATGCAAGAAATATTAAAATAATACTCCATATAAAAATGCTTGACCTAATTATTAAAATAATGCTAAATAATAAAATTATATAATAAATATTGATTACAAATAGTTGGAGGAGATTTCTCAGAGCAGGAAGGTCGTGTCGGGAGGGGCTGGGAGTGGGTGTGCCAATGTTACGAACCAAGGCCTTAGCAAAGCGGAAGGACACAACAATACGGAGGGAGGCTAGTCTGAGGATGGAGGTTCTGTAGAGTTGTCTGAAGATGGCGTTAACCGTGGGAAGGACCTGCCTGATAAATGAAGGATGGGCCAATAGAAAACATATGCTCAAGCAACGACTTCGAAAACCCCTAGCGGTTTTTTCACTCAGGACCTGTTTTCATCTGGAGATGAACTGAATATCCTGAAGGAAGTCCTCTCAAGTTTTGTAGAGTTCAAAAAATTCACCTTAGTGGGTAATTTCATTGGGGGATGCCCTGATATGGAGACCATACGCAGGTGGGTAGCTGCAAAATGGTGAACTTCGGGCCACATGGAGTTGGATGCCCTGTCCAGGGGTTTTTTCACAATAATACTGAATAACGCAGAGGATTTTTATAAAATTCTGGCTGTGGGTCCCTGGTTTCTGGGACGAAGGAGTCTCTTTCTTAGGAAGTGGGGGATGGATTTCAATCTCGAAACACAAAACATCAATATTGCCCCAATATGGGTTAGGCTTTTGAACCTTCCCCTCTTTTGCTGGCATGAAAATGTTATCAAAGGTATTGCATGCTCCATTTGGGAGCTGGTTACCATTGACCCTCCTACCCGAACCCGAACCAGATTTGTTTAGGATCGCTTCTATGTTTTGGTGAATTTAGAGGCAAACCTCCCAGACTCCATTACCCTGAGGTCTAGAGGGTCTTTTATTCATAAGCAAGCCATTTTCTATGAGAATAGGCCAGCTTACTTCCCTCATTGTAATTCTTAGGGGCATATTCATTCTAGATATCCTCTTTAAAAGCTGAGGAAAAAAAGGGGGGAATCTTGCAACCCCCTGGACCATGGTGAAGGGCAACCCAAACACCCTATGGTGACAAAGGCTACACCATCAATCCTTTTGGGGGAACTCCCTGTATCTTCCACCCCTGATAAGGGTCTCATCTCCCATTCGAGTGCCACTCATGGCGGTGTGAGCCCCTAGCCAGAACCTCAAATGGAAAAATAACAGCCCCCACCCCCTGTTCCCATGTAGGTTGGCCTACTAAATCTCCATAATCATAACCTTCTCGAGGCCCAGAACCTGCTGGAATATTACCTGACAGGTAGGAGGGGCGAGCAATCTGGCAATATCAACCCTCAAAACACTAAGAGCCAGAAGCAAGGGGTAGATTTTGTAAGTGAAAGAAAGCAGGGTCGTCCTCCTAACAAAGAAAGGAGGGATAAAGAGACGACAATAGATGTTGCAAATGGTTCTCAATGTTTTCTTTTTCAAGAGGATTTTTATTCCCTGATGGGTGACTCTCTTGTCCCAAAACCTCCCATCCAGCAGGGAAAAGGGGGTAAGAAATTCATTAAATTGTCCAGATGAAAGTCCTCTCATGGAATGTGAGAGGCCTTAATAGAGTGGCCAAACGCAGGATTGTGGTCGATCTCCGAAAGAAGTCTAATCCCTCCATCCTCATTTTGCAAGAAACTAAGTCCGATGCTTCCGTTTTCGCTAAGGCTGCTAAGTCCACCTGGGCCAAGGGCCATTTCCTCTCTAGTCCTACAATAGGTTCTGCAAGCGGCCTCATGGTAATGTGGGACCCTGATTTTGTTGAAGGCAACCTCTTATCAGTCTCTAGCAGGATTATGAACGTTCTGTTTCATTCCAAGGTAGATAATTCCTCATGGATTTTGACTAATGTTTACACTTCGAACTCTGTTGTGGAGAGAGAAGAGATGTGGAAAGCCATTTCTCAGATGAGAGAAAATTTTAGTGACCTCCCATGGGTTGTAGGTGGAGATTTCAATTGCCCTCTTCATCCTTCAAAAAAAAATGGAGGCGTTGAACTTCTTAGTCGTGGCTTGGAGGAGTTTAGATATTTTGTATCTACTAATAATTTGTTGGATATTGACCTTAAAGGGGCATCCTTCACCTGGAGCAACAAGAGGATTGGGAGCAATCTCATCTAGGTCAAGCTAGACCGTTTCTTCATTTCTCACAAAGCTATCCCCCTCTTCGACGATGCAACTCTCTCTGCCCTTCCCAGGATCGAATCTGACCATAATCCTATTATTCTGGAGGTCACTGATGGGCCTGGTTATAAGACCCCTTTCAGATTTGAATCCATGTGGATTTCCCACAAGGATTTCAGAGAGAAGGTTTTAGGTTGGTGGAAGGTGAAGCTGGTAGGTTCAACGTCCAAAATACTGGCTCTAAAAATCAATCTGATTAAAAAGAATTTGAAGGTTTGGAACAAAGAGGTTTTTGGCAACATTTTTGAGTCTAAAAATTCCATTTCTTAGAAATTAAAGGCTCTGGAGGAGAAGATGGAAGCCGAAGGGTACTCAGTAGCTCTCAGAGAGGAGGAACGGTGCCCTCTTAGTTGATTACCATTCCATCCTGGCTAGAGAGGAAGTCTTATGGCATCAGAAATCCAGGGAACTCTAGCTAAAGAATGGTGAATCAAATTCAAAACATTTTCATGTGTCCACCATGAGGCACAGGGGGGCCAATAAGATCAGGGAGGTGGTGTGCAAGGATGGTCATACTACTAGGAAGATTGATGAAATTCATAGTGAAGCTGTCAATTTCTTTCATGATTTGTTGGGTGCTCCTCCTGACGATAACCTTCATGTTCAAAGATTCTTGCTAGCTAATTTCCCCACTAAGGTTCCTCATGAGGTGAGTATTAAGCTCCTGGAACCATTTTCCCATTTTGAGATTAAGGATGCTCTTTTTTCCATGTAGCCGGATAAGGCCCCCGGGCCCGATGGTTTTCCCCCCTATTTTTTTCAAGCTATGTGGGATATTGTGGGGTCTGATGTTTGTGAAGCTATTCTAGAAATTCAAGCCGCCAGATCCATCCACCCAAAACTCAACTCTACCTTCCTGGCTCTCATTCCCAAGACTCCCGCCTGTAAAAGCTTTTCTGACTATCGGCCCATAAGTTTGTGCAATGTCTTCTACAAAATTCTTACTACGACCATTGCCAACCGTCTGAGATCCCTCCTCCCCTCCTTGGTTGGTCCTGCATAGGGTAGCATCGTTAAGGGTAGAAACATCCTGGACGGTGTCATCAAAATCCATGAGACCCTCCACTCTGCCCAATGTTCCAAAAATGCTACACTTTTCCTTAAGCTAGACATGAATAAAACTTTTGACAGGGTCGATAGGAGGTTTCTCTGTGTTGTCCTCCTCAAATTTGGCTTCCACACTCTTTGGATTGACCTGGTGAGCAATTGCATTTCCTCTCCTTCATTTTTAGTTCTGATCAACGAGTCCCCGGCTGTATTCTTCTGAAGTGCTAGAGGTCTCAGACAAGGTGATCCTCTGTCCCCTATTTTTTTCATTCTTCTGGCGACAGTCCTAATTTGGTCCTTGAATGATGCTCTCCGACGAAACAAGATCTTTGAAATTTTTCCTACGTCCATATTTGATCCTGTCACTCACCAATAGTTTGTAGATGACATGCTCATTTCCACTGGAGCGTATGTCATCCAGGACAAGTCTATTAAGCACATCTTGTCCTGGTATGAGAAGGCTACTGGCCAAAAGGTGAATTATATCAAAAGCAAAATTTACTTTATCAATACTCCTTTATGCAGGCATATTTGCATTGCTAGGATTCTGGAATGCACCATTGATTCCCTGCCTGCAACATATTTGGGATTACCCTTGGCTTGCAATGGGCATGTTAGTGCGAACTTGTGGAACATGATCTTGGAACGGCTCCATAAGAAACTCAGCACGTGGAAAGGTAAATTGCTATCTCAAGACGAGAAGGCCACTCTCACCAAAGCATGTCTGCAAGGAATTCCCACTTATTTCATGTCTGTTCTCATGATTCCTATGACTATTAATTCCAAGATTGAGAAGTTACAGAGGAATTTTTTGTGGTCCGATAGTGAAGACATATTCAGAATTCCTTTGGTGGCCTGGGAGAAGATCTGCCTTCGAAAATACCAAGGTGGTATGGGAATGAGAAGATCCAGACTCATGAACATGGCGCTGATTGCAAAACATTCTTGGAGGATCCTCACTAATGAACTGGTGGAATGGGTCAAGCTGGTTAAGAGGAAGTACCTTGGGCAAAATTCTATCCTTGAAGCTGGGCCTCCGGCTGAAGCCTCGACCTTTTGGAAAATAGTGCTTCAGGCCCATTCATTAATCATCAAGGGCACCCAATGGATCTTGGGTGATGGATCGTCCATCCTCTTTTAGAGAGACAGATGGGATGGTGATGAAGCCCTTGAGTCGAAAGTAGACCTGGCTGGTTTGTGGACCCTAATCGATCCAAATTGTCAGCTCAAGGTAGTGAAATTCATCGATTGGAGCTCTCTTCCCCCCTGGTGGAATCTTCCAGGTGTAGACGTCTTCAACAATGATTTGGATTTTTTATCTAAAATTCTTTAATCTATTTTAATTCCTTCGGTTATCAGGGAGGATAGAATTATTTGGTGTAGCACTCAGGATGGTCTTTTTTCTGTTAAGTCCGCCTATGACCTTCTTACATCTAGAAATGCTATGGATATCTGGTGGAAGGCGGTTTGCCAGAAAGGGATTATTCCTAAGGTGAATTTTTTTACCTGGATTGCCTTTCATAATAAAGCCCTAACCATTGATAATCTTCATAAGAGAGGCTTTGAAATTCCCAACAGGTGCTATCTTTGCTTGGCTGATTGTGAATCGTTGGATCACCTATTCTTACACTACCCCTTTTCCCAATCGGTTCTCAGCTTTGTGTTGTCATCCTTCCAAATCCTATGGTGTTCTCCTTGATCCCTCAAAGACGCCTTCCTCCAATGGCCCAGCCCTTTCAAGAACCCTAACCTCTAGTTTCTGGTTGAAGCCACTTTCCACCACTCCATTTGGCAGATTTGGCTCGAGATAAATGGGTGTATCTTTGGCAAGCCCCCCAGGGTGGCGCTCTCTATAGACCAAAGAGCTTTATCATTTGTTATTGAGAATTAAAAAATTATTCCCATCTCCTGCCCTCACCTCCCTGAGGAAGAGTTTATTCTCAAGAGGTTGAATATCTGCCCACCTTTCGAGGTCGGTTCCGTGTCTGGACAGAGGGATGTCGTTTGGTCCAAACCTCCTGTGGGGTGGATCAAACTCAATTTCTATGGGGCAACCAAAGGCAACCCAGGGCCCATGGGTTTCAGAGGCATTGTGCGAGATCATTATGGTAAGCTGATTTTGGCTTATTGCAAAGATTTGGGGCTTCAGACGAATCATTTTGCCAAATCCTGAGGTGTTTTGAAAGGCTTGCAGGTCCTATCAGATGATCCCAGGCCTCTCATTATTGAAGGCGACTCGTTAAACATCATTAACTATCTCCATGGATCCAAAGACCCATCTTGGCGAGTTTGCAACATCATCCTCGAAGCTAGAATGCTCCTTTCCCAGCATGCCAGGTGGGAGGCAGGGCACATTTCTAGAGAGGGCAACCAGGTGGCGGACCACTTGGCCAACAAGGGCCTTGCGACCATGTGTCCGGTGATCTGGCGGTCTCGTTTCCCATCCGAGCTGGATAGCATGGCCAAGACGGACATTACCCCATGATGATTGATTTGTGTCAGTTGTTTTTTCTCAAAGTTTCTGAAGGTCGGGAGATGGGCCCTCTCAACCTCGTTGTTCGCACTCCATTTTTCAAATATGGTGATTCCCACATTTTCAAGGCTCGTCTGATTTGGTGCAATAGTGGTTATCGACACTCCCTTCTCCTCCATGATGAGGTAGTTATTTCTCCATGCTCCTTGCACTCCTCTCCTTTGTCCAAAGGTGGAAGTTCCAAGTATCTCTACCCTACCAAGTCGTTGCAGTGTGGGAAGCTCGATAATTCTTGGGAATGTTTGTGTGATTAGAATTTTCATGGTGGTTTGCTTTGTCCGGAGCCTTCGGGCTAGTAGCAACTCCCTATTTTCTCCTCATTCTGATTTACGTTCACAGCCATTTGGCATGAAACATCATCTGGCTAGGCTATTTTTGTATATAAGGTTTTGGGATCCTCTATAAAAACCCATTATTAATTAAAATTAATAATTACCAAAAAAAAATTATATAATAAATCTTATCCTAACATTCTCTCCTTATTACATTATTTGGTAAACAAAGATAATTCAAACTTGACATATGCAAGTACCTTTGTAAAAAAATGCATAACCTATTTGTCAATGGAAATGTACTAGAACTAGATCGTCTTGAATGAAGTGGCATGAAGCTTCAATGTGCTTTGTTCTTACATGAAATACTATATTATTAACCAATCTTAGGACACCTTGGTTGTCACATTTCAATAGTATTGGATGTTTCTTTTGTATGCATATATTTGATAGAATACAATGTAACAAAAATACCTTACATGTAGCTCCTCATGCTACTACATGTTGTTTCTTTCTATGGCACAAGATAGGTCCAGATCCTAAATAAAACATATATCTAGATGTTTATTTTTGTCATTCAATGATCTAAAAATTTATATTTTGTGTATCCTTGTAAGAAGAATTGATCATTCTTCTTATATTCTAGGCCATATTATGGTATACCATGTACATAATGCAGTATCATCTTTGTTGATTTCCAATGACTCTCCTTAGGATCCTACATCAATTTTGAAATATATCATACAATAAAACTAATGTCAGGATTGGTGTTAGTTAGGTATGTGTGACTCCTAATAAGTTGATGATAGAGAGTATCAAATACTTGAGGAGAGTTATCATATTAGGATAGTTGTAATCCTAGATTCATTGGTTTTGCCTTAGTATTACAGTATGTCATTCAATATCTTTCTAGTAGTTTCTTGACATATTTGGTCTATGTGATTAGAATATGATTTTACCTCTACAAAAATTACAAACCAAGATAATAGTGTAGAAGTCCCATATCTATCATATCAAAAAAAAAATTCAAGTAATTCTTTATGGCATCCATTGATTCATCTAAACTACCTATAATGATCAAAACATAAATGTACAACACAAGTTGAAGAACACAAGCTTATACTGATAGGGGGGGTGAACAGTATAAGACCTCTTTTTCTTTTTTCCTTTATACTTCAAAATAGTAAAGCAGTATACCCAAAGAAATATCAAAACAATGCACAATATCATTCATAAAGTGACACCAATTTTAACATGGTTCACCCAGAATGGTCAGGCTACGTCCACAAAACTTTTCTCTAAAAGTTATCTCAAAGTTCTTTGGGAATCATTCCCAATTACAATGTTTATGAGCCTCGGCCCAAAGGAGATACCTTCCCCCAATCAGAATTTATGAGCCTTTGCTCAAAGGAGATACCTTTCCCAAATCAGAATTTATGAGCCTTTGCTCAAAGGAGATACCTTCCCCTCTGCTCTGGAAATGATCCCTCAGAAGATCAACTGCCTCTACCTCTTTCCAGCACGTGGAACTCCTTTCCATCGAAGACCTCTTGTCCTCAATGCTTAGCCTAAGAGACCTCTGCCTTCTATGATCATGTCCACAGCAGCTCAATAACCCATACCAAACACAGTCAGTCGATCTAGTACAAGTCTTCCTTTGTCTATCAGATCTGTCCAACACTTGAACAAACCAATTCTCTACACACAATCCTTCTCAAATACTTGCCAAATATGTCCTCAGGTTCTTCTCAAAGAACTAGTGCACCTCTATCCTCATACAATAGCACTCTACGTTCGTCTTTGCCCTATGTGCTCTCTTCGCCCTCTACTCTCTCTGTGCAATCACAACCGCACTTGGTCAAACTTCAACCTTTGCACTGTCTACGCAATCACAAAGACACTTAGAACAATTCACCATGACTCTTCACTCATTCTACACACTTCGATCTAATTTCACACTGCTCTTGGCGATTGAACTTCTCACTCTGCACTCTATTTGCGAACATCACAACTAACAACACTATCAACTCTTCAAAATAGCCTACCTTTTATAATAACACTTTCAAGATCAAAACCTTAATCTTAGTCGGTTGTAACCCTAATATTTAGTCGATTGCACAACCCTAAAATTTGTTGGCTGCAAACCCTAATCTTTGTCGACTCACATTTAACTTTGTTGGCTTCAACTACTTTTGTAACTCTTCTGTAGCTTTTGCCATGAAACTACAACATGTCGTGATATCGTGACACCTTTGCAACCGTACACTTTCTTTTGGCTTTTGTCACGATATCACGACACTTCAGCCTTTGTCGACTTCAACTAAGCTCTTGTCGTGATATCGCGACACTTCTATCTTTATCAGCATCAACTTTGCTTTTGTCATGATATCATGACACTTCTCCCTTCGTCGACCTCCTTTCTGCTTTTGTCACGAAATCGCGACACTTCTGCTTCTGCAGACTTCGTCTTCACTTCTATCGCGATATCGTGAAACTTTTTGCTTGCGTACTCTTCTTCTTTTCTTATGTCGTGATATTGCAACACTTATAACTCCTTAGACTTCCTTTTTGTTTTTGTCATGATATCATGACATTTCTGACTTCGTACATTCTCTCTCCTCTTTGAGTCACGAAACTGAGACATGTCGCGATATCGCGACACTTTTCTAACTTGCTTTCTCTCTCCTGCTTAAGTCGCAAAAATGCGACATGTCGCGATATCATGAAATTTTTCTAACTTGCTTTCTCTCTCCTGCTTAAGTCACGAAAATGCGACATGTCGTGATATTGCGAAACTTTTCCTCAGCTCTTTTCTGTTCTTCGGGTCACGAAAACCCGACATGTCACGATATCGCGACACTTTTTCTCCTTAGCGCTTTTCTTTCGAACCTATCACAAAATCGTGACACTTTTTTGTCTTAGCGCTTTTCTTTTGAACCTGTCATGAAATCGTGACACTTTTTAGTCCGTACAATCCCTCTTGCAAGTTGTCGTGAAATCGTGACACTTTTCTTTTGCGAGCTCTTTCTCTTGAACCTGTCAGCTTAGGGTTTGCAAAAGACCTTTGAAACTGTCATGTCGTAACCTTCATCAAAAAAAATTATTTGACATCAAATAAAATTCTTTCAAAAGCTTCTTGACATCAATGACAACTTATATACTTGAGCAAAGGCAATGTACCCAAAGTACCCAAAATTTCCAACAATCTCCCCCTTTGTCATTGATGGCAAACTTTTACTAAAAACACTTCTCAAGAACCAAAAATGAAACCAACTGTGCTAACAACTGAGAATATTCCTTTGAAGTTTTGCTCCCCCTGACTTGAAGATTTCCTCTTCACTTTGAAGCTCTCCCCCTTATTCATAGCTCTCCCCCTTTGTCATCAATGGCAAAGGGCCAAATTTAGGGCTAGGGACTAAGAATGAGCCTCTTAGCTTAGTCCCTCCCCCACCTCCTAATGAGGTGATTAATTCTGGGGTGGGAGTAAAACTCCCATTAGGCAATGATCATCATCAGCGTCTATAACTTCCTTTTCGGGCCTTCTCTTGAACTCTTTGTCCATATTCCTATTTCTATCACTGTTCTTGTTCTTGTTCTCATCCTTGTTCTTGTCCATGCCTTGATCCTTGGACCTGATCATGCCACTCTTCCTGTTCCTGTAATCTGGAATTTCAGCTCTACATTGTCTGATTATGTGACCTTCATTGTTGCACTTGAAACACTTGACGATGTTGTTTCTCTGAGGTAAACCTGATCTTTGAATCCACCTGTTCTGACAAAACCTGTTCTAGCCAAACCTGTTCTGACCAAACCTGTTCTGACCAAACCTGTTCTAACCAAACCTGTTTTGATCAAACCTGTTCCTGTTATTTACCTTGCAATAGACTGCCTTGTGCCCAAACTGTTGACAAGGGTAGCATTACCCTTGAAAGAAACTAGCACTTCTAAAATTGTCATTTACCTTCTTCACTTGAGTCATGCAATGTGAAGCCATGTGACCAAACTTATGACAAGAAAAACATATACCTTGAAACTTTCCTTTATTTGACCTCTTGGGTCCTGAAAACTTCTTCTCATTTTGAATTCTATTTTCTGTTTCTACACATCTATCATTTAAGGACTCATGATCTGAAATACTTTCCTCATCAAAACTCTCTTCATTTTGGAGTCTCTTACTAGACTCTCCGACTTTTTCCTTGTGTGTCTTAACAAAACCAAGGCCTATTTTATCTGTTGTCTTTCTTTGACCTTTGATGAGTGACTTAACCTTTTTGGAGCTATCTTGAAACCTGTAAAGCTTATCCTTGTACTCTTTAGTTTCCTCTTTCAAAGAAGCCATTTTCTGTTCTAACTCACTATACTCAAGAACCTTAGACTCTAATTCATCCTTGAGTTCTTGAGTCTTAGCTATAGAGAAATCAAGATTTTATATAAGATCATCTCTCTCCATACAACATTCATCTAACTTATCCTTGAGTCTAGCATTCTTCTTTCTTTCCTTTTTCAAAGCACTAAGAGCACTAATAAGTTCACTTTCAAGATCTTTTATTTGTTTTCTTTTTGAATCATCAAAGCCTTTTTCAGATTTCTTATCACTAGAGGTGCTACCTTTTTCAAAAACCATACATGCATCTTCCTTATAGTTTTCTGAAGCATCCTCATACATATTGGAAACCAAATCATTATTTGTACAATCATCCTCAAGGTGACCAAAATTTCCACATCTAAGACATTTCATGATAATGAATCTATGTTTCGGTTCTTCCTCTTTTTTTGATATGAACATCTCATTTTCATTATCACTTGAAGAACTTTCACTATCACTACTAGAACACTTACTTGCTTTGTCTAGATAGAAACTCTTCTTGTGCTTGTGAGAATACCTCTTTCCTTGATTGTTGTGCTCATCTTTGTTCTTTCTGTGATGCTTATGCTTTTCAGAAACCTTGCTCATAGAATCCTATTTATCTTCATCACTTTCATTCTTGGGAATAGTACAGTCAGTAGCATAATGACCAAACTTTCCACAATTGAAACATCTTATATTTTTCACGCTTTTGTGCTTTCTAGAGAACTTGCCTTTCTTACTGTAATATGCCTCTTCGTCACTAGAAGACTCATCACTATCTTGAAGCTGTTTACCCTTGGATTTCTTGGTAGCCTTGAAAGCTGCATCTTTCTTGACATCAACCTTCACTTGAGTTCTCAACTCAAATGCTGCGAGTATACTATGGAGCTCATCCTTTTTCAACTTATCCAAATCTTTAGCTTCCTCAATAGGAAAAATCTTTTCACTAAATCTATTAGGAAGAGATCTTAAAATATTATCACAAACATCATTTTCAGCAAGCTCAAGACCTAAGTCTTTCATGGAGTTAACAACCTCATCCATACGAAGCATGTAGTCACTAATATTTTCATCATAATTCATATTGAGTTGTTCAAACATACCTTTGAAGTGTCTCAACTTGGCCTTTCTGACATTTGTATCACCTGTATGAACAACCTTCAACTATTTCCACATTTCACTAGTTGTCTTGTAGTGAATCACTTTGGTGAGATCTGCTTTCTGTAAGCCTTTCAGGATTGCATTCATTGCTTTTGAATTGCTATGATGTAGGAGCATTTCTTATTTAGTATTAGGACCATGTACAGGAATAGTGTACTCATCTTCAATCACTTCCCTTACCTCATTACCAAGTGCCATTAGATGAACCTTCAGCCTTGCACTCCAAAGACCAAAATCTGACCCATCAAGAATAGGTGTTGCATTGCTACTTGAATGATCCATTGTGTTCTTTACTAGATTTTCCTTTAAGCTGCTAAACTTTTTGAATGCACCTGCTCTGATACCAATTGAAGAACACAAGCTTATACCGAGAGGGGGGTGAAAAGTATAAGACCTCTTTTTATTTTTCCTTTATACTTCAAAACAGTAAAGCAATATACCCAAAGCAATATCAAAACAATGCACAATATCATCCACAAAGTGACACCAATTTTAACGTGGTTCAACCAGAATGGTTGGGCTATGTCCACAAAAAATTTCTCTAAAATTTATCTCAAAGTTCTTTGAGAATCCTTCCCAATTACAATGTTTATGAGCCTCGACCCAAAGGAGATACCTTCCCCCAATTAGAATTTATGAGCCTCTACTCAAAGGAGATACCTTCCCCCAATCAGAATTTATGAGCCTCTGCTCAAAGGAGATATCTTCCCCTCTGTTCTGGAAATTATCCCTCAGAAGATCAACTACCTCTACCTCTTGCCAGCACGTGGAACTCCTTTCCACCGAAGACCTCCCCGTCCTTAATGCTTAGCCTAAGAGACCTCTGCCTTCTATGATCACGTCCACAATAGCTTAGCAACCTATACCAAACACAGTCAGTCAATCTAGTACAAGTCTTCCTCTATCTGTCAGATTTGTCCAACACTTGAACAAATCAATCCTCTACACACAAGCCTTCTCAAAGACTTGCCCAATTTGTCCTCAAGTTCTTCTCAAAGAACCAGTGCACCTCTGTCCTCATACAACAACACTCCGCATTCATCTTTGCCCTATGTGCTCTCTTTGCCCTTTGCTCTCTCTATGCAATCATAGCCACACTTGGTCGAAATTAAACCTTTGCACTATCTACGCAATCATAGCGACACTTAGAACAATTCACCATGACTCTTCGCTCATTCTACAAACTTTGATCAAATTTTGCACTCTGCTCTTGGCGATCAAAATTTTCACTCTATGCTTTATCTGTGAACGTCGCAACTAACAACACTACCAACTCTTCAAAACATCCTGCCTTTTATAATAACACTTTCAAGATCAAAACCTTAATCTTAGTTGGCTGTAACCCTGATCTTTAGTCGACTGCACAACCCTAAACTTCGTTGGCTACAAACCCTAATCTTCATCGGCTCACATTTAACTCTGTCGGCTTCAACTGCCTCTGTAACTCTTTTGTAGATTTTGCCGTGAAACTACAACATGTCATGATATCACGACACCTTTGCAACCGTACACTTTCTTTTGGCTTTTGTCACGATATCATGACACTTCAGCCTTTGTCGACTTCAACTAAGCTCTTGTCGCGATATGGCGACACTTCTGTATTTGTTAGCATCAACATTGCTTTTGTCGCGATATCGCGACACTTCTCCCTTTGTCGACCTCCTTTCTGCTTTTGTCATGAAATCGTGACACTTCTACCTCTGTAGAATTCGTCTTCACTTTTGTCGTGATATCGTGACACTTTCTGCTTGCGTACTCTTCTTATTTTCTTATGTCACGATATCGCGACACTTCTAACTCTTTAGACTTCCTTTTTGTTTTTGTCGTGATATCATGACATTTTTGACTCCGTACATTCTCTCTCCTCTTTGAGTCGTGAAACTGCGACATGTCGCGATATCGTGACACTTTTCTAACTTGCTTTCTCTCTCCTGCTTAAGTCACAAAAATGCGACATGTCGCGATATCACAACATTTTTCTAACTTGCTTTCTCTCTCCTGCTTAAGTCGTGAAAATGTGACATGTCACGATATTTCGACACTTTTCCTCCTTAGCTCTTTTATGTTCTTCGGGTCACGAAAACTTGACATGTCACGATATCATGACACTTTTTCTCCTTAGCGCTTTTCTTTCGAACCTGTAGTGAAATCGTGACACTTTTTCGTCTTAGCGCTTTTCTTTCGAACCTGTCGCGAAATCGTGACACTTTTTTGTTCGTACAATCCCTCTTGCAAATTGTCGTGAAATCACGACACTTTTCTTTTGCGAGCTCTTTCTCTCGAACTTGTCAGCTTGGAGTTTGCAAAAGACCTTTGAAACTATCATGCCGTAACCTTCATCAAAACAAATTATTTGACATCAAATCAAATTCCTTCAAAAGCTTCTTGACATCAATGACAACTTATATGCTTGAGCAAAGGCAATGTACCCAAAGTACCCAAAATTGCCAACACAAGTATCACTATTTCAGATCCAACTTTATTATAATAAATATTTTTATCTAAGGGACTCCTTTTGAAATCATGTTTTAATAGGTGCTTGTCCATTTTGATGTACTAGGCTCTAGGAGCTTGCTCAATCTATATAAGGATTTAACAAGTTTACATATCTTCTATTCTTGTCCTTTGACAACAAAACATTTATGTTTATTCATATAAATATCTTCTTGGATACCACCATTCAAAAAGGTACTTTTAAAATCCATATGTAGCCTCCAACCAAATTGTGTTGCCATAGCACAAAGAATGTGGATGGTGGTCATATTTGTTGTGGGTGCAATATTTTCTTCATAGTCTATTCCTTCCTTTTGTGCATAGCCTTTTGCAACAAATCATGCATTATATTTGTTGAGTGATTCATCTTCCTTGTACTTGGCTTTGAAGACCCACTTGTAGCCTATGGGCTTATTTCATTTAGGTAAAGCAATGAGCTCCCTTTTTTTTCATCAAAATCATATTCATCTTCCATTGTTGCCTTCCATCTAAAAAACTAAGAGCATCCTTAACTGCTATTGGTTCTAAATTCTCCATCACTGGAGATATCAAACCCAAATTTACTTCTTGACAATCCATACTGAGAGTATGGGGATGAGTAGAAGTGACATCAAGAGGTGTCAAAATTGGCATCTCTGATGGTACTCTAGACCCATTTTGGAGTCTTCTATTGTTGTGTAGAAGAAACTACTTCAGGTTGATTATCAACATTTGGAATATCTTCTTAAAGTATCTTGTTAAGATTTATGTTTATAGCAAGATATGTAGCATATTAAACTTTCTTAGAGATATTTGTATCTAGATTGGGCTCAAATATCACATCTTGGATTATATGCAATTTCTTGTTTATTAGGTATATTAATCAATATCCTTTGGATTCATCATCATACCTCAAAAATATTCATTGTAGAGATTTCACATCTATCTTGATCCTTTTTTTTTTGGTATATGAATGTATGCCTTGTTGCCTAAGACTCTAACATATTTTATGGAAGGATTTCTCCCAGACTAGACTTATTCAAGTGTAAATCCATCTAGTGATTTTGTGAGTGCTTTATTCAGAAGATAAATTGTAATGGTGATGGCTTCAACCCAATACCTTTCCTTCAGATTGGCAGATATGAGCATACAATAAACCATTTCCATGATGGAAGGATTTATTTGTTCAACAACCCCATTCTATTGTGGATTATAGGCTATAGTGAGTTGTTGCTTTATCCCATTCTATGCAAGAAATATTTAAAACTCCTTGGATGTATATTCCCCCCTTGATCTAAGTGAAGGACTTTGATTGAATGCACAATTTTATTTTTCACATGTTTCTTGAAATGTTGAAGATTTTGGAACACATCAAGCTTCAATTGTAAAAAGAACACTCACATATTCCTAGAGTGGTCATCAATAAACAATTGGAAGTGTCACTTACCACAAAAATTAGCTTACATGGGTCTGCATAGATGAGTGTGTATCACATCCAATGGACCTTTAGCTTTGTGATAGCCCAACTAAAATGGTACCTTATGTTGCTTTCTTGCTAAACAACCTAAGAAAACTAGAAATATGGGTGAAATTTTGGGAAGACTTATCACCATCTAATGCTTACTTAGTTTTAGGAGGTATCTTGAACTAAGATGTTCATATATCCTATGCCTAAAGAGAGGTGCATTTGTTGTGGTTGTTGAAAATGTTGTATTAGGAGTAGATTGTACATTGATGTAAACAAAGTATATTTTTAGGAATTGATGGTGATATGCTCTTCATTTTTGGTGATGAAACACTGCTTATGGTGATTCTCAACTCTAAAATTAACTTGTAGGTTTCAATCTAGTAGTTGGGCCACAAACAACAATTTTTTGGTCAAGATTGGTACATGTTGGTCATCAAATCTGCACAGGAAAGGACTTTCGATGGGTTTGCGTGCCCTGGACCTACGACCAAAATTGAAAGGCTGAGGGGAAGAGATGCCCCTCGTGTCGATCTTTGGAGGAAGGCCGACTCCTATACTAATCTATTTTTGGGGTTTGAGATAAGAGTGCAGGAAAGAGATAAAAGGAGTTCGGGTTAGAGAAAGAAATAAAAAGGGGTAAGGGTTAGAGATTGATGATTCAAGGTGGGGAAGAACAGGAAGCACGATCACTCACTAATAACTTGAATAGCAGCAAAGAACACCTAGAATAGATGAAGGAAACACAATGCCGACCTTCCTATGTATCCTCTGGACGGGTTCGCAGGGTTCTCCTCTCTCTCGTTGGAATTCAGGGTTTAGAGTAACAGTGATTAATACGAGGGAATAATAGAAACCTCGACCCACCAGGCAACATTAAAGAAAGCAACATGAACGTTTTTCCTCTCCTATGTATCCTTCAGGGCAAATTTCAGGGGTTCGGCCCTCGATCGTACATCGGATTTAGGGTTCAGAGTCTCAGTATGCGAACAAGAAAAGACAAAAGAATTAAGCACAGAAGGCAGCATAAAAGAGATAAATGGAACACAAAATATCTTTAGTATTAAATGGAGGACATCAAGTTACAGTAGCTTTCTAGCAAAAATTTCCCCCCCTTTTAACATTGCAAAGCCTGGGTTTTTATAGAGGACCCGGCCCTCTGAATCATTATTACAAAAAATGGCGGAGTACGTCCTCGGGTCCTAAGAAATCGGCTCCTTGCTGCTACTGCGGATGATATCTCAAATCGGCTACTGAAACTAGTAATGGTGACCAAGTCAACTGGGGAAAGATGCATTAAATGAGCCACCTGGGTGTCCTCAGATTGTAGGTGCGGTGCTCGAGTGGCAGCCATGCTTGTCGGGCTCTCCTTCTCGGACTAATATTTCGCATCCAATTGCCAAAAATGAGCAACGGGCTTATCGGGAAAGAAAATATGCATTTATGAGGCTCTCTGACTGCCTCGAGAAAATGCCCAACTTGGGAAGCATTCCTAGAAAGTGCCTCGCTGATTTCTACTTCACAAAACTACTTCAAGGGCATGGAGTGCCGAATCTGATCTCCCTCTATTCTTCACTGCTTCACTGGAAAAACTGCTTCGTCGGTGGGTCGGGACAAACGCTTCGGACCGATCTTCTTTTAAAATGGTAGTTCAGGGGAGTTTTGGCCGAAACACTTTCTCGACTTATATTGCTTCGGGAGAAATCTGGCCGAAGTGGATTTTAGAAATACTTTGGGCCCGAAGTAATTTCTTTGCCTTAGCTGATTCGGGCTATCTTTACTTCTTCGATGAAGTCGTTTGGATGCCGCTTCGCAAAAACTCTCCACCCGAAGTAGCCTCTGGGAATGCTTCGGGTGCGAAGCATTTTCTTCGTTCTTCCTCAGCAAAGTTCTCACCCGAAGTGATGATTTGAAGCGCTTCGGGCCCGAAGCTCTCTTATTTTCATTTTGTCCACCAGGGGGCGATAGGGAAAACCAAAATTGCTATAACTTATAAACAAAAGAAAACTTTCAACAAAACAAATATTATACAAAGTTTCAATTTTTTTGCCCCTTGGTGGAATGTGACAATATTGTCAACATTCTTGGCAGCTCGCAGGACAACGAACTCATCTCTATGATAGAACCCTTAGCTTTTATCCATTGGGCTAGAGTTACCTCCAGATCCTTCTCCTTGTTCATTTTCTGGGGGTGCTTCCACAGCTTGTCCTTCCTCTTCCTCTTCTTTCTCCTCTTCTTTTGCCACTGCTACTTCTTCTCCAGGCGCCATTGCTTTTGCTACATCTTCAGCCGTTGGCAGTGGGGCCAGGCAGACATGGATATTTCTCGATTTTTAGCGAACCTGAGACCAGACGCTTTTTGAGAACAACTCTTGATTCTCCAGGGACCTGACCAAAGAGCAGAATCTATCAATCTGCCCAATCTCTGCATGTTGGGACCTAGTATATAGATTGTTTAAGGAAGCAGCGATTCTATAGTATTTCAATATGTAATCAAAAACCTGCTTCTCTATTATTGGTTCAGCCCACTCGTCTATCTCCAAAACATTGCCTTCAAACTACTGCAACTTTGGCATGATTTCTTCCTTGGCTAATGGCTTCCCATCATCATTCGTGAAACTCAGGAAGCCCAAGGAGAAGAGGTCCTCAAAGTAGCCCATTTATGCGTGCCTCTCGCTTTCAAATGTATCTAGTAGGACCTTCGCCTTTTGAGATTTCTTGGCTATGGAGAAAAAGGTGCGAACTGTGGCCTGGGCTGTTGACCAATCCCTTGTTGTCCGACTCATCGTTGTGAGCTTCAAGTCTTGATACCTTGCATCTTGGACCTTGAGGGCCAGCTTGAGTTAGGCTCTGAAATTCTAAATGACCTCTTCAATGATTGGTCCTCCTTCGACGACAGCAACCTGGGCCTCTATAGTGTTGACTAAAACTGAAAGGGCACTGGCAGCTCGAGACCTGAAACTCTTGAGCAACTGTGAGCGAATCTCCTTGATTTTGCTCTTGTCAAATAGCCCTAAGCTTTCCTTCTCGTGCAACTAGATCTGAGCTTGCAAGATCCTTCTTTCAAGCTCCTTGACCCTCAAATCATTTTTGGCCTACCTTTGTGCTTGATTCTCAACTGTGCACTCCAGCTATGCTATCTATAGCTTTAAGGCGTGTGCCTCTTTTTGCATCAGCTTGCATTGCTCCTCGGCCTCTACCAATTTGGAGTGAGCCCTTGCTAGCTCCTCCTCCAGCTTGATGTTAGCACTCTCGACTTTGAACCTATGCTTGTTGGCAATGTTGGCATGTGCTTTGAAGGTCTCGATTCCAATGTGCATAGAGGCGGACTCCTTGTCCACATTCAGATGTTCCAAGTCCTTTTTCTTATCTTGATATTCATAGTCCGCTAGAGTCATTTCATCCAGGGGCTTCTGGACTTTGGGTATCTTCTTCACTTTATGCACCTTTCGTGCCTCAAAATCGAAGATGACGCATTTCTCAACTTGAGTGAGCAAGCGCCCTCTCTTCTTTCTTGCCTCTTTCAACATTCTCTCTGTGTTCTATAGGGCTTGGAGGAGTTTTTTGGCCAAGGGGGACTCCCATATCAAGGATAGCTCGAAGTCGAATGCGGCTAGGTCTACAACCGAGGGATTGAACAAATATAAGGAGTTGAATGGGATAGCCTCACCTGAAGGTTCGACAATAGGGGTGATGCGGGCTTCGACGAGTGGGAACATGTTATGTATAATGGAGGAATGAGCCTCAAGGTTTGGTATTGGGCTATTGGCTTCGCCTTGGTTGATGACTGAAGGATTGGCAGTGTGGCTAGGCAAAGTAACTTCGACAGGTTTGTCCTGGTCGAAAGACTCGGGGGGAGTAGTTAGGGACAAGGCGTAAGGAGGTGACTGACCTTATGGAGGTAGGGTGGATAGGTGAGAGCTTTCGGCTAGGACCAAGGTAGACTTACAAGCAACCAGAGCATAAGGTGAAGAGATCGTACTTGCGTGCCCTCCTGGAAAAGCGGCCATGGTGATCTCCTGGGTGATCGGCCTTGGTTTCTCCTGGGCCTCGATACTCTTAGCTTCCATTACTTCCATGAGTTCCTCCATGTTGATGATATCTATGTTTGGGATCACTTCGGCATTTGGTGGAGCTTCTTCGTCTTTTACTTCGACCGAGTCCGATACTGATCTTTCGATAGGGGCGCTCGATGTGCCTATACATGGTTGTTTTGGGAAGTTCAGGGGTGCCTGTGTAGGTTCCCGCTCCTTTATTTTCTTCCTCTTGAGGGGTTGCTCTGATTCCTCTATTTTTGTCTCAAGATATTTGGATGGACTCTGTAATAAAGCCTTTGGCATGGGCCTGGCTACTTTTTCCTTGGGGACATTATCAGTCTTCCTAGGGCCTTTGTCTAAACTTGGAGTGGTCGATGGAACAAAATCGGCGAAGGACAAGGGTTTCCATGACCCAATATTGGTCTGATACACAATTGTGAATTCCCTATCCATTGTTAGAAGCCCATAAGAATTCATCTTTCGACGATGGACTCTCATAATCCACCATTCTCTTAACTGCTCCTCGTCCCAGTCCTTTAACTCCTCTTTTAAATTGTCCCTTACTTTTCTCCAAAAAGTGGAGTTGAGAGTTGGGAATGGGTACTGGTCTAGGTCGAATTCGACCTCCATAGGATAGAAGTCATGCCAAGGAGGCAACGTCCTCATCTCCTCTAAGTGCCACTCCAAGTCCGTACCATTGGGGTTATTCCTTTTCTCTAGAACTTCGGGGCAAAGGACAGACATGGAAGTTTTTGCTTTTCAAATGATCTCTCATCACCCCCAACGGGTCATAGTGGTATTTGAAGTAGACCAAAATTGGTGAGCCTCTCCTCCAAGTATATATTCTATTTTAAGGCAAAGACTTCGATCACTCCCATCTTGAAGGGAAAGTCGCAGGTGTGTGCCCACTTTCACCCGTGACCATAAGTTTCATCGGTCGCGTCACTTTTTCGAGCAACTTCCAGGGCAAATTGGTACTCCGAAGGGGAAAAGGGCAGCAAGAAGGGCTTCCCTATGAAGCCAAAAAGGCGGATCACAAGCCCTTGTGTCAATTGAAACACGTCCCTTTTTTTTTCCAGTACCACTTTATCTCTAAGGCAGAGAGGCACCCGAGGGCTAGACCCTTTCAGAATGTGCATCACAGGTCCCAAAAATTGTTGATTGAAAGGGTAATAGGACTCTGACCTCAGCAGGAGACAGGTCCACTGATATACAGGCAAAGGAATCCCATCCTTGTCGACTGGTGAAACATCACAATGGGGAAGGATTTTATGTACATGGAAGAAAAAGAGCCAAACCAAGAAGGAACAAGGCTGGAAGTATGGCTCCTTGCTAGCATCCTTTATGGATGACAACCGCATATGCATATTTCAGGCCACCCATTCTTCCCAATCGAAGAAAACTGGGTTAGTGTTTGACCGCGAAGCATCGAGAGCGTAGAACTCTCCTTTGGAAATGCATTCAGCTAGCGACACCTGCCATGGGCATACCAAAGTATCGCTTGACAAGCCCCCTACCCATGCAATGATAGAGAATATATCTGTGTTCTTGAAGGCCTCCAAGGGTAGGGGCATTTGGGGTCACTTACCGAAAGGAATTTCGCTCTTAAGATTTTCATGAAAAAAGCTCAAAATGAAGGGAATAGAGGTGAACTTATCCATTTTTTTGTTCAGGTTGACATTGCGAATGGTATAGCATTTTGGTGGCCTTTGTTGTGGTGCGAATGCTACCTGCACGTCCTCCTTCAAAATGGAAAACAACTTTTTACCCGAGGCGTCTAACACCTGCCTTGTTTGTGGTTGATAGTTCTAAGCAATGACGTATATGAGCTCAGGGCAGTGATGTGTAGGAAAGACCAGATACTAGTATATGTGGGAATAATATGCCACAACCCTCTTGTTCTCCATTGAGATCCTGCTTTTCATGAAGTCGATGGTATACCGAAGCTCGGCCATGGTTCTTGAGAGTTTTGGGTCTCTAATTTTTGCCCACTTATCAACAGGTGGTTCTACACTGGGCTCATCATCAGACTCTTCCCTTCCTTCCATCACCTATTTTCCTGCGTGTGGGGGAGGATTGGCCCTCCTAGTTTTATGCTTCTTTTCTTCCAAGGCTCTCGCCCTCTCTAGAGTTGTCACCTCTGGTTCTTTTACCTTTCATGTGGGGTTCCTCCTTCCCATTGTGAATGATTGTAGCCGAATAACTTATGATGTAGCAGAGTTCGGCACCTCAAAATAGAGGATGGGGTAATCACGGTGAACGACAAAACCTTTGATGTAGAAGCTCTCCGAGGTGGCAGAATACAGACTCAACTCTCACACTTGCAAATGGTTTGTTCTTAACGGGCGTCTACATTTTATAGCTTTGGAGGGCAACTTCTGGCATTTATGGCAACCACTGTAATTACTTTGTGGGCCTAGCTTGAAAATATTTCTGCGGCATCTGATTGGCTATATGGCGGCATCATATGCGAGGCCATGCAATTCGATGGTTTGATTTTGTATCGAGAGCACGAGTCGCTGCCACCTGGTACTTTTGTGCAACTTTTCGGTCAACAAATTGCCTTGGGATGAGTGTCATTTCTTTCATATTGAGTTCATCTACTTCAGTCCCCTTTTGAGGCTATTGTTGACATGTTCCCCGAGGCACAACTTAAATGTGTTCACTCCAAAACAGGGTTCGATGAAAATGCTTCACCGTGAAGTTCTTCTTCGAGCTGATTTTCTTCATTTTGGGCCCGAAGTTCCCCTTTGCTACACTGTCGCTTCGGTTCATGAATACCGCCGATCAAAACTCCTTTCATCGAGGAGGGCTTTTCTAGGAATTACTTTGGACAATGCCTTCGACACATTTCTTTAGCGAAGCGTTTTCCACGTCCTTGGTTTGCATGCGGTTTGGTTCTTCGAGGATGAACTACTTCACGACGAACTTCCCTTCGTTGGCTACTTCGGACTGAAACCTCCCGAAGGTGATTCCGATCATGCTTTGTGAAGCCGAAACTAGGAATCTAGCTTTTGTGGTTGAAGAGGCGTTTGCTCTCCGTGATCTTTTGAACAGAGTATATACAAAGCATCGAAATCCTATATACAAAATATATGCAAGATTTTTTTTTAGAGCTGTACATATTTCAGCGATTGAAGGTCTTCAGGTGAAGACCATTGATGAAGATTGGTAAAACTTGGCCATTCGCATCTTTGAGGATGAAGGAATTGGCCAAATTCACTTTTACTATTTCAAACGGTCCGTCCCAGAATGCATCCATTTTGTCATGATTCCCAGGTTTGGCCTTCCATGAATCCCACCTCCAAACCAGGTCTCCTGCTTTGAATGTGCGATTGGATGATTTCCTTCTGAACCATTCTCGGGTGACCTCAGCATGCCGTGTGAAGTTCTGGTAGGCCTTTTCTCGTTCCTCTTCTAGTTGTAGTAGTTGGACCAGGCGTTCCTCCATTGGGTTAGCTTTGTCTTCTTCTAGCAACTGTAATGTAGGGATCTCGATGTGAGTGGGCAGGATGGCCTCCTTGTCGTAGACCAGAGCATACGGTGAAGTCTTGATTGACCTTTTGACAGAAACCCGATCGGCCCACAAGGCCCGATCCAGAAGGAGGTGCCAAGTTCTTTTGTTTTGATCGATCAGCTTTCTCAGTATCCTCAACAGGGTTTTGTTGGTGGATTCTACCAATCCATTGCCCTGGGGGTAATAGTTGGAAGACACCTTGTGATATATCCCATACTTATATAGGAACTCGTTGATCCTTGCACCTGTGAAACCAGGACCGTTATCTATAATAATTGCTTCGGGGATACCAAAGCGGGTAATCAATCCTTCCAGGAAGGTGACCATAGTATCTTGATCGGCATGTTTGGTGGGGACTGCCTCGGCCCACCTGGTGAAGTAATCAGTCGCAGTCAGAATGAATTTGTGCCCAACGGAGGAGTTTGGCAATATGGACCCTATGAAATCCAGTCCCCATTGCTGAAAAGGAGTTTCTACTTGTATTGGTCGGAGTGGCATCGAAGCATTTCTGCTTTGGTCGACGAATTTCTGGCATTGCTCGCATCTTCGGCAAAAGGAGAAGGCATCGGCAAAGAGTGTGGGCCAATAGTAACCCGCCTTGATTATCTTTAGTGTCATCGTTCTTCCAGAAAAGTTCCCTCCAGATAGTCCTGAATGAAATTCACCCAGGACTCTCCTCTTATCATCATCTTTTATGCATCTGAGGAGAACGCCATCGATGTTTCTGAAAAATAGGCCTTCTGGGCGCATAGTGTATCGGGCGGACCACATCTTGAAATGTCTCTACTACGAAGCATTCAGATGTGAGGGGCATCTGTCGGTACTAAAATATTCCATTATTTCGTTGACTCAATATTTCTCGGCCCCTTCCTAATTAGCGAAGCATTCTCCTATTGGCAAGTCATCCAACTGATAGTTTGTTATTTTGGCTATTGTGTTCTTTGCCAGCTCTTGACATAGCGTGCGACCGCGAACTAGTTTGGTAGGCTTGATCTCAATATTGAACTCTTGGATTTTGCTCACCCAACTAGCTCTCTTGCTTCCCAGTTCCCCTTGGATAATGAAACTACGCACATCAAGGTGAATGACAAAGACTGTCATGTGACTTTGAGAAATGAACTGTTTGAATTTCCTGAGAGACTTCATTACTGCATGCACTTGACGCTTGATGAAATTGTACTTTTATTTATGGGGATTGATTATCTGGCTAAGGAACGCGATGGGATGTTCCTCTCCATCTTCCCCCTTTTGCGTCAAGACCGCGACGTAGCTTTCAGGTTCTCCTATTGCATACAGGATAAAATCTCGGCTATAGTCGGGGTTGATCAAGGTTGGTGCCTAAAAAATTTGGGCCTGGATTTCTTTGAATGCTTTCTTCCTCTCTTCTGTCCAGAAAAATTCTACACCCTTTTTTAAAAGCTCAGACATCGGCTTAATGACCTAGGCAAAGTTTGGGACAAACTTCCTTACGAAGTTAATCTTACTGAAGAAATATTGAAGGCCCTTTTTATCTGCTGGGATTGGGAGCTTCATCAGAGCTTCGGCTCTATCAGGATCCACGATGAGACCCTTTTTTGAAATTGCATGTCCCAGTAGCTTTCCTTCGCTGACTGCAAAGATTGACTTCTTTGGATTGATTAAGATGACAAATTCTCGATATTTTTCAAAAAATTGTTGAAGATGTTCTAGGTGGTTCTCTCTCCTTCGGGAGAAGACGGTCATGTCGTCTAAATAGATAACAATAACCTTGTTCATAAGCTCACCAAAAGCTAGGTCCATCGCCCTCTGAAAAGTAGCCCCCACATTCGAGAGGCCAAAAGGCATCCGCTGGTAGGTGAATGTGCCCCACTTGGTCATGAATGCAGTCTTATTTTGGTCTTCATCCCTAACCCAGATTTGATTATATCTGGAGAAACCATCAAGCAGGGAGAATCGTTGAGCTCTAGCCACCGAATGCAAGATCTGATCGATCTGCAGGAGAGGATAGTGGTCCTTGAAGGAAGCATGATTCAGGTTGCGAAAGTCCACGCATAACCGGATGTCTCCATTCTTTTTTCTAATAGGGACCAAGTTCGCTACCCAAGAAGAATGCTTTATGGGATAAATGATCTCTTCTTCAAGCATTTTTAGCAGTTTGGCTTTCATCAGGACCTCGATCTTTGGATTAATTGGCCTTTGCTTTTGTCGAAAAGGTTTGGCCCCTTCTTGTAATTCGATTGTATGTTGAATCAGCTATCGATCATATCCCTTGAGGTCATGATAAGACCAAGCCATGATATTTGGGTACCTCTTACACAAACATTGGATTCGCTCTATTTATTTCGAAGTACAATCAGTCTCGACCTTTATTACTTTCCTAGGTTCCAGTTCTAAGTATTGATATTGTTGTGCACTAATCTGGATCCTGCAGGAGAGTGATCAATCATTTTTATCGAAAAGGCTCTCAAGCGTGATCAATCCCTTGGGAACGTGGTTGTTCTTCAACTAAACCAATCCTTCATATTCTTCCTCATAAAAGCTTCGGTCTTCGACTGTAGCGGCTTCTTGGATCATGAAATTAACAATTTGCTCGTCATTGTCAAAAGTTTGCCAGTGTAAATCTCTGTCCAAGACAGAGGGTCTATAGATCATCCTTACAGCCTTTGGATTATGCACCATATCATCCACTAGATAATATCAGGCTATGATGGATGCTAAGACATTTGCATGTCGATTATTTTCTCATGGAATAGACTATAGATTGAGGGATTCAAACTGGTCGAATAGGTCCCATACCCTATTGCGATATGATTTAAGATAGTGCTTCTTTGAAGAGCATCTACTGGTGACCTAGTTGCAAACTAGTTCAGAATCTCTGAAGATTTGAAGATGCCTTATGCCTAACTTGTCAGTTTTCTTGAGTCCCAAGCACAAAGCTTCATATTCTGCTGCATTGTTGGTGCATCTCCATGTCAATTAGTAGCAATATTCCTTTTGCTCACCAGATGAGGAAATCAGAAGGATTCTTGCCCCAGCACCATTCTTACATCGGGCACCGTCGAAGAACAATTTCCATAGTCCTTCTTGAGCAGAAACCTTTCCCTCCATTTTGGCTGGTTTCTCGAAATTGGAGATGGTGTAGCACCCTACCTCGGTCTCTATCATGGCATTGCATATGCCAATGAAAATTCATCTTCACAACACAATTGTGTGAGGGATTCCTGGACTAGATCCACTTGCTCTAGCTCCTTCGCGATCGTATGCACAGGGCCACTGCTCTCTTCCTCGGACATCTTCTAAACCAGGAATGTAGAAGGCTTTTCATTATAGATTTTCACCTTCTTCCCTTTTAAGGGGATCTCCAGATGAGTGTAGTCCATGAATAGATACCTGCCCAGCTTTGCGATGAGCTCCCTTGACAGGCACATGCTGAAGTAGGGCTCCAGATCCACGACTACCACCTCTTGTATGACTACAATTTGAGGTGTCTTATGTAGCCGAATAGGAATGTCTTTGATGACACCTATAGTCTTCACTAGGGTACCGTCCAGCTGGAGGACTCCATGACTACTTCGTGTGTATTCCATGCCTATTTCCTCGCATACCGCCTTCAGCATCACTGTTGTCACAGCTCCAGAATCTATCATGCAGTTATGCACGATATATCCTTCCATTTGTAAAGATAAGTAGTGTTGAGTGGTATTTTCACACACTTGTGAAAGTATACTCTCCTTTAGGATTTTGGGTTCCAAATCCTCTCTTGCAAAGAAGTCAAACAAACAACTTCTCCAAGGTCTCTACTGTATTAGCATTTGCAACCATGTATTAGTAATCTCAAATAAAGATAATCAATTTAAATGCTTGGAACACCTTAGTTATTGCAAGTAACTGTAAACAAGGGGCAATGTTGGTTTATTTCACCATGAAACTTTAGTGATTGTTCATTATTTTAATTTTTTTAGATTTTGTAATTTTTATGTATTTATTTTAACTAAGTTGAACCCTCTAGAAAAATAAATATGAAATGAAAAGAAATGCAAAAAATTAAAAATTGAACACGTTCAGTCTGATGCTATCCTATTTCAACAAAACCGAATATGTGAGAGTTTCGTACATGCAACCTAGCCTATTTGACCTGCAAAACAAACACAATCAAAGTAAACTAGGTGCTAGCTCCTAGGGTTTAAAATAATTTTTAGATTGCAGACATTCACATGAAATAACCCAAAACAATGGCTTGAATTTCATTTATAAATCTGAAATCTGAAAGGAGAAAAATAGAACAGTTAAAATGAAGCATGCAGAAGATTTCTCATCCTTTCTTGCCCATAAAATGCAAATTTTTGAACGATTCTACACTAAAAAATATGTCCTGTTACAATAGCAAAATCTCTGGTTTTTCTCAAAACCAGAAAAAGTGGAAGAAAAGCACTCCATAGCAGGCTCAGAACGGCTAATCACCCTCAACTCTGCAACCTGCTCGTAGTGGTTTTTGACCCTGTATCAATCTGTGCCTCTGCATTTTATACTTGCTGGCAAACTGCTTCTCCTTCCATGACGGTTCGTTTCATCTTCCAGAATACTTCGTTTCACCTTCCAGAATGCTTCGTTTCACCTTCCCTGCCTTTCCATTGCTTTTGATTTTGTGCTTAAGATATTCTATGTGAACTGTAATGCCTCTGTAGCCCTTACACATGTATGCCATGTGTTCCGCACTTTTCTACATTTTCTGTAATGGCCCCATGTAAATCGTGACCAAAAATAGCATGTAGCTTTGCTCCTTTACTTTCATCGCAAAAATGCGACATGTCGATATTGTGACATTTTCCTACCAGCAACCTTGCCAATGCAACCTATCGCAAAATCATGACGATTTTCTATTTCGAGCTGTGAGGATGCAACCTGTCGTGAAATCGCGACGCTTTTCATCTCTGTATGCCTCGACTGCTTCCTGTCACGAAATCATGAAGCTTTTTCATTCGGAGCTATCTTGCAGCTTTTTGTCACAAAATCATGATGCTTTTTCACTTGGTACGCTTTTGGCCGCAACCTATTGTGAAATCGCGACGTTTTTCACTTGGTACGCCTTCGGCTGCAACCTATCGTGAAATCGTGACATTTTTCACTTGGTACGCCTTCTGCCACAACCTGTCGCAAATCATGATGTTTTTCACTTGGTATGCCTTCAGCCGCAACCTGTCACGAAATCGCTACGCTTCTCCGTTCTGGGCCCCTTTGTTGTTTCCTGTCGTGAAATTGCTACGCTTTTTCGCTTCATGCCCCTTTGTTGCTTTTTTGTCGCGAAATCATGACGCTTTTCTGCTTCATGCCCCTTTGTTGCTTTTTTGTTGCGAAATCGCGATGCTTTTAGCGCCTTACCCTGTTTGACTGGTTTGACTGCGATTTTGTGACATGTCACGATTTCACGATAATTTTCCATTCTGTCTTTCTCTCTCCTCTCTGGACCGCAATTTCACATGTCACAAAATTGTGACAACTTTCGATCAATGCCTCTTCCTGCTTTCCTGGGCCGCGAAAGCTTGACATGTCGCGATATCACGACGTTTTTTCATTTCAAGCCGTGACGGAGCGACATGTCACGATATCGCGACAACTTTTCTTTTTCGGCAATGACGGAGTGACATGTCACGATATCGCGACAACTTTTCTTTTTCGGCAGCGACGGAGTGACATGTCACGATATCGCGACAACTTTTCTTTTTTGGCAGCGATGGAGCGACATGTTGTGATATCGTGACGACTTTTTATTTTCGATCGCGACAAAGCGACATGTCGCGATATCACGACAAATTTTTATTTTCAGCCACGATAGAGTGACATGTCGCGATATCGCGACACTTTTTCTCCTTAGTGAAATTTTTGCTTTTTTCTTGATTTTTTAGCATCTGGGCTACTGCAGTTTTCCTTGAAAGCATGCAAAAAGGTGGGTCCCCAATTTTGGGGTGTGTTGTGTATCAGCCACAACAAATGGTGACTCTGCTGTCAAATGCTCTTAAGCATTTTGGTGAGAACCCAACCTGAAATAATCAAGCTTAGATAAAGGTGTCAGCACATAGAAGATAAAAAAATACCAACAGATCAGAAATACATGAAACATCTGAATCATTAAGTATCAGCTCGGTGTGTGCAATGTGTTTCATTTCCTATCATTTGAACTTGATCAACATTCCATTGTCAGTTTTACTTATGATTTGTATGCAAGACTATGAATGATTTGTGCAAGATTTGATGCATAATGAAGATGCTAGAGACATAACAACCTGCTTTACAAAGGCTCAAACCTTCTAATATCATGAACAAACATATTCAAGCTGTCAAACCCTATTAGGACCAAATATATATCTATTAAATTAATTCCTTAGATCCCAAAGTTGGTTATGTGTCACTACCATCTTGAACCCATGTGCAAGTGTACATGAAATCAGGACTTTGGGGAATAGGATTCCCAACCTAAGCGAGATGGAAATTTAACCCTATCCTTACTATTCTGATTTGGAGTTCATTACCTCATCTTGAACAAAATGATTTAACCTGTTATGGATGAAATGGTCAGGCTAGTCTATCCATATGAGCAATTAGTGGTCTTGCTTTTAGGCAAGACATGTTACCCTGCATGAGCATACTTAACCCCATAATCCATGACTTGGCTTCATTCATTTTTTTTCTTTTATTTCTTGGACCTTTGGGATGACTACCCATCCTTGCTAGGGACATGTAGTATGATCCTTCCAATCCAAGATTTATGAAATGAGAAAAAATTAGTTTTACTTTTATTGCTTGGACCTTTGGGATGACTACCCATCCTTGCTAGAGATATGTAGTACGATCTTTCCAATCCAATATTAAGACAAAATGGAAAATATTAGTCAATTTTATTACTTGGACCTTTGGGATGACTACCCATCCTTTGCAGAGGACATGTAGTACTATCCTTCCAATCCAATTTTTATGATGAAGTGGGAAAAATAGAAGCTTTGGGGAATCGGATTCTCAACTTAAGCGAGATGAGAATTAAGTCCTATCCTTACTACTCCATGTAGGTCAAACCAGAGCTTTGGGGAGTTGGATCCTCAACCTAAGTTCGATGAGGATTTAACCCTATCCTTACTACTCTGGTTTTAGGCTTTAAGCTTGATGGAAGTGGTAAAAACCACTGTTTTAAGGATTATGTTGCATGATAGGACAGACATGAAATATTCTTTTCACCTCCCCTTTTCATCCAAGTATGGTTTTGACCATTTTGCTCAAGATTATTTTTAATGTGCATGGAATATGCTTGGTTCAAGATAGCTTGGGCAGCAGTTCCCAACCTTAGGATCATTTTAATATATGTTATGTAATAATCCTAAAAGGATTCAACACCTTCTCAATAATTTCCCATGGAATGAAAATGTAACTGAGATGACATGTATATGCAATGTGGAATATGACATGAGATATGAATGCACTACTTTTTTTTGGAATATATCATCTAATTTACCATAATGTGCAAAACTGACAACTTCATGCATCACAAGATTCAAACAATATTATTTAAATGTTTGTGTTACTTGTGGAGCTTTCTACAACACAATTCCAATGTTTCATATTCTCCTGATTTTAGTCATAAGTTGACATCTCAAATTTTCTTCTTTTTATTTTTATAACAACAAACTAAACATGTCAAATGAAATCAAACACAACTTAAATCATGATTAAATTAACAATCCCAAAAAATGAAACTTGAAAACACAAACCCAAACCAAAACCAAAATTTATATACAATATAGTACAAGATGATGCCAAGCTTGGACTATTACTTTCTTGGATCCCAAACATGATTAGAACATTTCAAAAGACATATGTCACAATACACATGCCAAATGTTGTAGAAATCCAACAACAATAAGATCAAACCAAGCAATGCAACAAATTTCAACTTGTCATGCTCACCATACCAATTTGATTTAGTTCTATTAGCAACATCATAGGTGAGATTCAAATCAAATTGATTAGACAATGGTTGATTTTCAATTTTATCATGTCTATTCTTTAAAATGCAAGCTTCATCATTCCACTCATGATTTAGAAGTAGGCTTTCCTTTTCAAATGTGAGATATTGCAAACAAGAGCCTATTTCTAAAAGTCTTGAATTCAAATTATTTTTCAAGATTTTGCAATCAAAATCAATCAAAACTTGACAAACATCACCAAGATTTGACATTTCATCATCAATGACATTAGCATCCAAAGGGACATCATGTAACCCATCACTTAAAATTTTTGTGGCTACTACCAAAGGTAAAAATTTCACCTTGTCACCCATACTCAACCCATCATGATTAGAATTTATCACAACTTGATGAGTGTTAGTAGCTTTTTCTTCATTGTCTTCTTCATCATCCAACACCTATTCAAAAACACCAAAGTTAGGCACCCAATAAAACATGCGTCCATATTTTTCAAAACAAGAGCCTAATTTTTTAAAATATGTGTCACGTGACACCTTTCCATGATCAATGGCTTGAGTTGCCTCAAAATCCATATTTTCATTAGGATCATCAATAGTATCAAACCCACACCACTTAGGCTTTGCAATTTCATCATTTTGAGATGGCATAGACATTGTAGAAACAATAGGTGGATCAAGATTTTTGATTTCTTGCCCCTCAAGGGGAACAAAAACAATTGATTCTCCTTCTTCATCCATGGTAGTAAAATCATTATCCTTCTCCAACTTTTGATGAGATTCCAACTCTTCTTCCAAAACGTTCTTAGATTGTACAGGACTTGTAATATCCTCATATGAAAGGGCAATTGTATTATATTGCATATCAATAGGCACACAAATTTCATTAGCAGTTTTGGAGTGAGCATACTCTTCCCAAGAATCATAATGATCATCTTTCAAAATCAAATTGTGATGCTCAACTATTTCTTCTTCATCTTTTAATTCATCAACATGTTTCTCATCAAATTTATCTTCACCTTCCTTAGATGGTTCAATTACTTCCAAAATTGGGTTATTGCTTGTATTCAAATTGATAAGGCTATCATAATCCACATGTGTAACCCATGATTCAATTTTATCACAATTTGGAAGGTGTGGATCCTCTTGGTCATCATTTTCAACAATGTCATCCGAAACAGATTCATCCTCATAGAATTCATCTTTTGGTGAGTCAAGGGTTTCCAATTTGTCACATGTTTCAATACTAGTTGGATCTAGTACTCCTCCCTTGCCTAAAATCATATTCTTATGAAAATCATTGAAATTGATTTTAGAAACATCTTTTGAATCAAGATGAGTATCTTGAATTTGATTCATACTTAAGAAAGATGGTTGATCTTGCATAGTAGGTTGAGGATTTTGAAATTTATTGAAACTTGGGAATGATTGTTGATTCTGAAATTGATTCATACTTGAACTTGGTTGAGGTGGATAAATCATTGGGTGGTTAAAGGAGGTATTAAATGATTGAAGATTATATGATCCAAAACCCACACCATAATTTTGACAACTCAATTGTTGCTCAATTGCGATTGCTTGAGTATAGGCTTGTGACAAAGATGTGATTAAAGGCATCCCTCACAAATATGTGGAAATGAGTGGGTCAAGAGCATTTACATATATTTGGAGAGCCATTTCTTCTTGAAGAGCATAAAATGTCACTAATTGAGCATATAATCCAAAGAACCTTTCAAAAAATGACTTCACATTTTCACTTGGTCCTTTTTTAATAATGACAAACTGCTGATACATGCGAATTGGGTCAACTTGCTCTTTTTTGAATTGATTAGGAAATTTTGCCTCTAGCTAAGCCCAAGAAGTGATAGACCCTAAGGGCAGACTTGTAAACCAATAAAATGCCACTTTGTCCAAGGTGTAAGGGAACATTTTACAAACAACATCATCATTCCAAATTGTTAAGTGATTTACAACAAATTTGAATGCTTGAATGTGTTCTCCTATAGTATTTGTCCCGTTAGACAAAAATCAAGGAAGACGTCTCTCAAAACCAACGGGAAAATAATGTTGAACTCCTGGTATGTTCAATGGGCTACCTGTCATCCACGGTGAAAACATAGCCATTAGTGAATCTTCAATAATATAACTTTAATACCCAATTTTTTTTTTTTTATTATTTATTTTTTTTTTTTTTTAAATTAAATCAAATCACCTTATTCCTGTATGAACAATCAAAGTGTTAGAACAGTGCATAGCAATTCATGTCCTCCTTTTAACAGTACAATGTTGTATTGTTAAAAGAGGGTTAAAGATAATAACAAATAGGGCATGAAATATTCAAAATTTAAATCCCTATGGCATTTAAATCAATCTAAAATAAACCGGTTTAGGCCCTCCTTCTAGCGCCAAAATGTTGAGTGGTGTTAGAGGATGCCGAAGATGCTAATCAAATGGACTTGAAATATTTAGCAATGTAAAGCTCTTAAACAATTATAAACATGTAGCATCTAAAACCACGATAAAATAAACCTTTCATGCCCTCCTTCTAGCACCAAAATGTTGAGTGGTATTTTCACACACTTGTGAAAGTATACTCTCCTTTAGGATTTTGGGTTCCAAATCCCCTCTTGCAAAGAAGTCAAACAAACAACTTCTCCAAGGTCTCCACTGTATTAGCATTTGCAACCATGTATTAGTAATCTCAAATAAAGATAATCAATTTAAATGCTTGGAACACCTTAGTGATTGCAAGTAACTGTAAACAAGGGGCAATGTTGGTTTATTTCACCATGAAACTTTAGTGATTGTTCATTATTTTACTTTTTTTAGATTTTATAATTTTTATGTATTTATTTTAACTAAGTTGAACCCTCTAGAAAAATAAATATGAAATGAAAAGAAATGCAGAAAATTAAAAATTGAACACATTCAGTATGATGTTATCCTATTCCGACAAAACTGAATATGTGAGAGTTTCGTACATGCAACCTAGCCTATTTGACCTGCAAAACAAACACAATCAAAGTAAACTAGGTGCTAGCTCCTAGGGTTTAAAATATTTTTTAGATTGCAGACATTCACATGAAATAACCCAAAACAATGGCATGAATTTCATTTATAAATCTGAAATCTGAAAGGAGAAAAATATAATAGTTAAAATGAAGCATGCAGAAGATTTCTCATCCTTTCTTGCCCATAAAATGCAAATTTTTGAATGATTCTGCATTAAAAAATGTGTCCTGTTACAATAGCAGAATCTCTAGTTTTTCTCAAAACCAGCAAAAGTGGAAGAAAAGCACTCCACAGCAGGCTCAGAACAGCTAATCAGCCTCAACTCTACAACCTGCTCACAGCGATTTTCGACCCTTATCAATCTATGCTTCTGCGTTTTATACTTGCTGGAAAACTACTACTCCTTCCACGACGGTTCGTTTCGTCTTCCAGACTGCTTCGTTTCACCTTCTAGACTGCTTTGTTTCACCTTCCTCGCCTTTCCATTGCTTTTGATTTTGTGCTCGAGATCTTCTCTGTGAACTGTAACGCCTCTATAGCCCTTACACATGTACGCCATGTGTTCCGCACTTTTTTGCATGTTTTGTAATGGCCCCATGTAAATCGTGACAAAAAATAGCATGTAGCTTTGCTCCTTTACTTTCACCGTGAAAATGCAACATGTCACGATATCGCGACATTTTCCCTGCCAGCAGCCTTGCCAATGCAACCTGTCACGAAATCACGATGTTTTTCTGTTTCGAGCTGTGAGGATGCAACCTGTCATGAAATCGTGACGCTTTTCATCTTTGTACGCCTCAGCTGCTTCTTGTCGTGAAATCGTGACGCTTTTTCATTTGGAGCTATCCTGCGGCTTTTTGTCACAAAATCGTGACATTTTTTCACTTGGTATGCTTTTGGTCGCAACCTGTTGCGAAATCGTGATGTTTTTCACTTGGTATGCCTTCGGCCACAACCTATCATGAAATCATGATGTTTTTCACTTGGTATGCCTTTGGCCGCAACCTATCACGAAATCGTGATGTTTTTCACTTGGTATGCCTTCAGTCGCAACCTGTTGCGAAATCGCTACGCTTCTCCATTCTGGGCCCCTTTATTGTTTCCTGTTGTGAAATCGCGACGCTTTTCTGCTTCATGCCCCTTTGCTACTTTTTTATCGTGAAATCGTGATGCTTTTCCGCTTTGTGCCCCTTTGCTGCTTTTTTGTCGCGAAATTGCGACGCTTTTAGCGCCTTGCCCTGTTTGACTGGTTTGACCGTGATTTTGTGACATGTCGTGATTTCGCAACAATTTTCCATTCTATAATTCTCTCTCCTCTCTGGACCGCAATTTCACAACACGTCACGAAATTGTAACAACTTTCGATCAATGCCTCTTCCTGCTTGCCTGGGTCGCGAAAGCTTGACATGTCATGATATCGCGACGTTTTTTCATTTCAGGCTGCGATGGAGCGACATGTGATATCGTGACAACGTTTCTTTTTTGGCAACAACGAAGCGACATGTTGCGATATCGAGACAACTTTTCTTTTTTGGCAGCGATGGAGTGACATGTCGCAATATCGTGACAACTTTTCTTTTTCGGCAGCGACAAAGCGACATGTCGCGATATCAAGACAACTTTTCTTTTTTGGCAGCGACGGAGCGACATGTCGCGATATCGCGACAACTTTTTATTTTCAACCGTGACAGAGCGACATGTCGCGATATCGTGACAACTTTTTATTTTTGGCCATGATAGAGCGACATGTCGCGATATCGCGACACTTTTTCTCCTTAGTGAAATTTTTGCTTTTTTCTTGATTTTTTAGCATCTGGGCTACTGCAGTTTTCCTTGAAAGCATGCAAAAAGGTGGGTCCCCAATTTTGGGGTGTGTTGTGGATCAGCCACAACAAGTAGACGGTGGTGGTCTATTTTTTCCCATAATGGATGTGGACAAGGTCTGCACCAGGGCGAGCGGCTTTGCCTTCTTTGTATTGATCCTCTTCAATGATTCTTGCAGCAGGTCCACTTGTCCAGGAAGTTGCAGAGCATCATACAAACTAATTTTGGCTAGAATTCTCTTCAATTCTTCTACAATGTTGTAGGCTGGGGAGCTATGCACCTCAAGTTCCTTTCTCGGTTCGTACTTGGTGCGATATTGCTTTGTCGCTTTGACCCTTTGTCACTTGGTGAGCGAGGGAAACTTGAGCTTCTCCTTAGCCTGTTCTTTGGTCTCCACCTAAGGTGGTTTGGCAGTGGCCTTTTGGGCCTTTTCTTTGACTGGAGCTAGCGGAGGAGCTTCACTTGGGGCCGAAGAGGACGGTTGTCCCTTCTCAAAATGAGCTTGTACCTTCAAAGGAGCCATTTGGGTAGCATCCACCTCTATCGTCCTTTTACCTCCCCTGGTAAGGACTGCGACTGGCTCTTCCTCACCGATGGACAAGTTCTGATCCAATTGTCTGATGACGTTGACTTGACCACCTTGACCACTACTAGCTATTGCACGTAGTGTTGATGCAACATGCATGTATTCTCCTCGTGAGGATCATTACATGTAGAGCACCAATATACATGATCGAAAGTTCTTGGGACTTCATCTATCGTAGCATTTATTGCCAAAGCTTTTCCTTGATGGACTGCTTTATCTTTGGTAAGTGCAGGCGTGGGATAAGACCTTCTTGGTAGAAACTCTTGTTGTGCTTGCTTGTTCTTGACAACGGTCATGTCGTTGGACAAGGTCTGCACTGTGGCATTTAACGATTGCATTTCTTGCAGTATCTTGGCTTGCATATCATCGACCTTGGGAACTGATGGTAAAGAAGCCATAGTTGGTATCAAAGGCAGGGCAGGATGTTGGAGGGGTGCAAGAAACATAGGATATGTTGGAGTGATAGTGGGAGGCATAGTTGAAAGTGTGGGGAAATGTATCTGTGGAGCGATGATCTGTGAGACAATGGGATTCAGGTTCTAGGATGAGATCGGGTATGCAGGGATTGCAAAAATCTGTAGAGCAACTGCGCTCGCATACTGGGCTTGAAGGAACTTGGGGAGTATAGGCATTGGCATTCTTTGAGGGAGTTTACCCATGGCTATGAGGTCTATTTTTTCTTTCTTGGCTAACCCATACAATTCTAGAGAAGTATTGACATTTGAGTACCTTATCATAAGACCGATATCAGGGTTGAATGCCCGAAGGAAGTAGTATGTCATGACTTCGTCATTTGGGCGAAGCCTAACTAGGACTCTTTGCCAGGTTTGAGCGAACCTAACATTGAAGTCTACAATCTCTTCTTGTGGATGCCTTTGGATTGAAGTGAATTGTTGCAAAAGAGAAGTTGGATCGGTGGACTCGTTGAAGCCTTGCATCAACTATCCAGCTAACTGGTCCCATCCTGTAATAGTGTTGGATGGCAGAGATCTATACCAATAAAGGAGTTTTCCTCTAAGGGAGAGAACTAGGAGCTTCACCATCACTTGCTCTTCTATGATATCATGGATTGCCGCCAGGGAAATGATGTCCTAGATATGCTCTAGAGCAGTCTTTCTAGTTTCATCAAACGTCGAAAGATTTTTTATTGCAGTAGGTGGAACTTGCCCTTGGCCCGCGATATTCAACGATGACGAAGAATTCCATGCTGGGAATAATCTGGGCGTTGGTTGCTGCTGTTGTTGTTGTTGTTGGGCCATATTTGTGCCTGGGTTCTGTGGAATAGAAGTCCCTCTTGTGTTGCTCATCGAAAGGGCAATGGGAACGGATGCACTAGGATGCTTCGGTGAATTGGAAGGATTCAGAGGAAAACTAGTCGTGCTATCAAAAGTTGGGCCTTGCTCGTCAACAACAGCCCCTTGCGAGGATGTCCCACGTAAGAGATATTCGAGGGTAACTAACATAGAGTGTTCCCCAAAGGCATCAATATCAAGGTCAAAGAACTTGGTTTCCTCTCCTCTATTCCTAACTCTCCATCTTGTTTGCATGAAGACACAGGCTTTTAGTACTGGTCTTTACGACTTGAAGATTCTCGGGTAAAACAGAGTCGCCAGATGCTAAGAGTCTCTTAGTAATGAGAGCATCGATTCTCACTACTACTCAGGGGATGAGACTGACCGGATCTCACCAAGAACTTGTTAGAACTACTGGCTCCTGGTGAAGACGGTCTAGAAATATTCTCAAATATGGGACCTTATGTCCCATCGAGTGTGCCAAAAACTGTTGGTCATCAAATCCGCACAGGAAAGGACTTTCGATGGGTTTGTGTGCCCTGGACCTGTGACCAACATTGAAAGGCCGAGGGGAAGAGATGCCCCTCGTGCCAATCTTCGGAGGAAGGTCGGCTCCTATACTAATCTATTTTTGGGGTTTGAGATAAGAGTGTAGGAAAGAGATAAAAGGAGTTCGGGTTAGAGAAAGAAATAAAAAGGGGTAAGGGTTAGAGATTGATGATTCAAGGTGGGGAAGAACAGGAAGCATGATCACTCACTAATAACTCAAATAGCAGCAAAGAACACCTAGAATAGATGAAGGAAACGTAGTGCCGACCTTCCTATGTATCCTCTGGACGGGTTCGTAGGGTTATCCTCTCTCTCTCACTGGAATTCAGGGTTCAGAGTAATAGCGATTAAGACGAGGGAATAACAAAAACCTTGATCCACCAGGCAGCATAAAAGAAAGCAACAGGAACATTTTTCCTCTTCTATGTATCCTTTAGGGCAAATTTTAGGGGTTCGATCCCCGATCATACATCGGATTCAAGGTTCAGAGTCTCAGTATGCGAATGAGAAAAGACAAAAGAATTAATCACAAAAGGCAGCATAAAAGAGAGAAATGGAACACAAAAGATCTTTAGTATTAAACGTAGGACATCGAGTTATAGCAGCTTTCTAGCAAAAAGTTCCCCCCCCTTTTTACATTGCAAATCCTAGGTTTTTATAGAGGACCCGACCCTCTGAATCATTATTACAAAAAATGGTGGAGTACGTCCTTAGGTCTTGAGAAATCGGCTCCTCGTTGCTGCTGTGGATGATATCTCAAATCGGCTACCAAAACTGGTAATGGTGACCGAGTCAACCGGGGAAAGATGCATTAAATGAGCCACTTGGGTGTCCTCGGATTGTAGGTGTGGTGCTCGAGTGGCGGCCATGTTTGCCAGGCTCTCCTTCTCGAACTGATATTTTGCATCCAATTACCAAAAATGAGCAGCAGGCTTATCGGGAAAGAAAATATGCATTTATGAGGCTCTCTGACTGCCTTGAGAAAATGACCAACTTGGGAAGCATTCTTGGAAAGTGCCTCGTTGATTTTCGCTTCGCAAAACTACTTCGGGGGCATGGAGTGCCGAATTCGATCTCTCTCTATTCTTCATTGCTTCGCCAGTAAAACTGCTTTGCCGATGGGTCGGGACAAACGCTTCGGGCCGATCTTCTTTTAAAATGGCAGTTCGGGGGAGTTTTGGCCGAAACACTTTCTCGACTTATATTGCTTCGGGAGAAATCTGGCCGAAGTGGATTTTAGAAATACTTCGGGCCCGAAGTAATTTCTTTGCCTTAGCTAATTCAGGCTATCTTTACTTCTTCGGTGAAGTCATTTGGATGCTGCTTTGCAAAAACTCTCCACCCGAAGTAGCCTTTGGGAATGCTTCGAGTGCGAAGCATTTTCTTCGTTCTTCCTTGGCAAAGTTCTCGCCCGAAGTGATGATTTGAAGTGCTTCGGGCCTGAAGCTCTCTTCTTTTCATTTTGTCCACTAGGGGGTGATAGGGAAAACCAAAATTGCTATAACTTATAAACAAAAGAAAACTTTCAACAAAACAAATATTATACAAAGTTTCAATTTTTCTGCCCCTTGGTGGAATGTGACAATATTGTCAACAGTACATAGAGTATATTTTTAATGGTGTATTTCCCATCTAAAAGATGATTTGAAACATCACCTACTCCTTTGACCTTGTAGGTTTTATCATCAATTATTGTCATTGGTTTTCCTTCTTTAGATTCAAAATAATTAAACCATCCTTTGTTTCCTATCGTCTGCTTACTAGCACTTGAATCAATGTACTAAACATCATCCTTAGATTTGGTGACTACCTTGGTCATGAATACCTTATGTGTCTATTCTAAATCAAATTCTAATTCTTCTATTGCAACATATCCTTTCTACTACTTATGTTTGGGATGTGGTCTGTATTGCTTCCTTTTTTATTGAGGTTTGTGGACTTCATCATCCCGTGTGGCTAAATTGTACCAATAATATTTGGTAACATGTTATTTTTTAGAGATATAATAGTATCTCTTTTCCTTCAAAGGTTGCTTTATTGAGGAGAAGAAGGAAGGACGTTTCTATGAATAACCCTTTGATGGTTTCTATTTCCCATATTTTTGACTGATGAGTGCATTGTTTAACAACTGTTCTCTCAGTTTGTTGGTCTTATCTTCTTGTTGTAACAAATTTACCAACACTTCAAACAAATCTATCCTATTGGAGACTTGTAAGGAGGTTATAAGCACTCGAAAGGAATTTGGTAAATCTCTAAGTATAATTGAGACTAAGATCTTATCTTTCATCTATTCACCTATGGCATTCAACTTCACCTACAGTTCTATGACTCTACAAAGAAATACCTCTATACTCTATCTATTTGCCACTACCAATTTTTATAGTTGTGATTGAAGAGTAATAATGGTGGATTGATTATTCCTTTCATAGATGGTTGTAATGGAATACCATGCTTTCTTGAAGGTATATACTTCACAAATATGTGGTCAGATTACATCAATTGTAGCAAGGATGATTAGCACCAGTGCTCTAGTATCTGCTTCATCATATGTGTTTGGTTCAACCAAGTCTTGAGGTCATGTTATTTTTCTTGTCACAATACCCTATAGCTTTTTTATTGTTAGGATGGTCCACATCTTTGTATTCCATGGTCTAAAGTAGGGTCCTTTCAAGAGTTGGAAATCTATGCAAAAATATTCAGAAGTGGACATTATGAGGGTTTCTTATATCTCCTAAATGGTCCCCCTTTCAATACACCACCAATTTAATATATTATACCTTTTGATATACCTACCCTTCTGATATACTCATTGGTACATTGATCAAACTAGTCCTCTCAATAATTTTTATGTCAAATGACAATGGTGAGTAGGGTGAATTACAAAGTAAAAATAAGCAATTTGGATTTCCTTATTTCTCCTTGATGTTTTATAGGGATAGACCCTAGATGTAATTGCAACTATGTTAGATGTTAAGCGTAGTAACTAGTTATGATAGCATTACTTATAAGTAACCCTTAGAGGCACTTTAGACACTGAATGTTGCTTCAAACCTTGAAGTTTTAATAAAGGGTGATAGTTGTTTTTTAAAATTCCTTTTTCCATCAAATGCAATAAAGCATGAAATTTGCAAAACATGAAATGCAAAAAATCTTGAAAAAATAAAGGTTTTGGTCTCTATCAAAAATGCAACTTTTACAATCACAAATATTGATCTTTTGCAAAAAAAAGATTTAATACCTTTAAATCCCAACATGTCTTTCAAGAAGCTAACAAAATTGTTGATAAGCTGGCCAATTTGGGTGTCGATGGTGACAAAATTTTCAAATGGGAACACAGTGTCCTAAGCGAAGTATAGGAGCTTATTCAACAAGAATTCCAATAATGATAGTCAAATTTACCAATAGGGAAGGCACTGTAAGTTCAAAGGCTAGGAGTATTCCCGCCTATTTTTTGAAATGGACTCACAATAAAAATTATTTGATCTGTCAGTCTTCATGGATGTTGCTTGGAAATACCACAAAGACTAATGGGGACAGTCACATGTTAGATAACATGGATCCTAGTCGTCTTAGTAATTTGAGGTTGGTTGATAATCATAGGGTAAGAAAGAAATGGTAATATAAGACTTCGAACCAGAGCCATGTGGACCACCAGATAGCCACCGCCATAAATCTAGCCATCAAGTTCACTTCTCCAAGGCTGATTGGCCAAGACGAGATGTGGTCCCAAAGCATGTCATATACGGAAGAAATCAATTACCAAAGAATTATTAAGAGTAACTGTCAATACAGAGCTTGTGGGAGTTCTTTTTAGTACTCTACTATGTGTGTCTGTAGTTTTTTGTTTCTCCACTGTTTCAAGGAAGGGATCCGTGTTTGTTTCTTTTTTTGTAATTATGATGCAGGTGTGTTTTCTCGGGGTATACCCAAAATGTTGTATGGGAATTTTCTTTTTGATAACAGGTTATGTGCCTTACCGGATATAATGGTTTTGGCGCATGTAGATTTTACATATATAGGATCCTTAGTAAGGACATGTTCATCAATAGCCCTAGGCTGATTTTTGTAAAAGGTTTTGGTTCAACCTGTCAAACCCAGTATTAATGCTATAGTATCTTATCTATAAAAAAAATACAATAGGGTGTAAAAATTCAATTTTTACACCCTTATTATTCCTATTTATTTTTTTGGATGAGTCATCCATCATGGAACATGGTGGTCTTGGGTAACTTGTATTTACTCACAGCCTCCACCTCCAGTTTTGTCGGTACTACTCTTTGTGAAAGGAATGTAAACCCTAGGTGTAGTCAAGCGATGAAACAAAGTGATAAATTTGGCTATAGTCTTCATCGAAGGGATGCAAACCCTAGGTGCAATCAAGCATTGAAGGAAGAGGATTGTTTGTAGACCGTATCTTTGGTCTATGAGAAAGCCTCTTCAATCAAAAGAAATATCTCTTATGGATATTTGGGTTTTTATGTGGATGAAACCTCTTCCCTCTATTAACATTTCAAAGGATGAATTTGGGTTGGATATGATTGATCATGAAGCCTGAACAAAAATCTACAAACTCAAGGAAAAAGTACCAAGACTAGAGGAGCTTAAAGGATACATTAAAGATTGGTGAACCTGTACAGAGTTCCAAGTAACTCTCCTACCCAAAAAATTATTTTTTGTTTCCTCTAATTAAGCGGATAAAGATGAGATAATGAATTATAGATATAATTGGTCTTTTGAACAAAGGGGTGTCTATATAAGACCTTGTACTCCTAGTTTCAACCCCTTTATAGAAGAAGGTAATGGTTTACCAGTATGGGTGTATCTTTATGCTCTCCTTATGGATTTTTTGGGAGAGAATATATTCACCAAAATTGGTCATTCCATTGGTGCATTCCAGTATATGGATGCCCAAACAAAGGAAAAAATTTCTAGTAAAATTAATATGAGTAAAGAAAGATTGGTGGTTTGGATGGATGTTTCAGTCCTTGGACCTCAGTCCATTAATATCTCCTCAAGCAAAGGGGAATGGATTCAAAATATTGAATATGAAACTTTCTCCCTAAGATGGAATGGTTTTTAGCAATATGGCCACCTAAAGAAAAGATGCCCAGTCGTCTGATCATGCTCTGACTCCTCCCTAGTGGAGGAGAAGGCCCTGCATGTGAATGATTCTAAAAATTCAAATGCCCCAATTCAAAAAAAGTAAGCTCATCCTCGAAGTGCACCAATTATCTAGGAAGAATCTTGTGAGCAAAAAAATACTTAACCCCTAAAGGAGAATTTGAATCAGATCATTGGTAAAGGCCAACTAGTTGCTAAAGACCATCTAGATAATTCCACAAAAAATATTAGCACCTCAAATGGTATTATTGAAGCTAATTATGAAAAAATCGGTGACGGTTAGTTTTCTAAAAATGAATATCCTAAAAAATGTGTTACAACTAGATATTACCTCAGAAGCTTGAAGTGCAAAAATGCATTTTCAAATCTTGCCACTCTACAGGAGGAAGAACCTTTGCTATAGAAGAAAAATAATTGAACCGATTTCCTCTTTGATGGATGAGTGTTATGTTTGTTTTCCTTCTATATGTTGGAGTTATGTGTCATGTAAGGGTTGTTCTTGTTAGTTCTTAAAAAAATAGTTGATTATGGAAACTTAGCAATTTGAGGAAGATGGAGAATATCTTTGATAGAAAAGCAAAGATAGATATGCTTTTATTAACTTGTTAGAAATGTAATGAGAACAATGTATTGTTTTATTTTTGTAATAGAAGTGGCCCCTAATAAAAACCACACATAACTTAAAAAAAAAAAAAACTCCTATTACTTTTCTAAATAATATACATGCATTTAAAAACATTTTAAAAAAATAAAGTTCTATAATTTTTTTTTTTTTAACTATATAACTATAGATTGTTTTTAATTATTATGATTTAAAATTCACCTACGCACTTTATTAAAAACAATATGCCCCTAAAACATAATAGAACCCTATTTATATTAAAAAAAAAACCCTCTTTTTTCTTTTAATTGTTCCTTTTTTAAAAGAAAAAATATGTGCTAAAAATTGTCCTTTTTTTTAGAAAAATAAGTTTTTTTTTTTTTTAAATAAAAGATTTTAAAAAAGCATGTCCATAAAAAAAATCCCATTTTTTAAAAAGTAAATGTAATTTAAAAAAATTGTGAATGGGACGAAGTTGACCAGATTTGAACCTAGGCAAGTTGGCTACAAAGCTTTAAACTATTTGCAAGCTAATTTGCTTTGATGGCAACTACACCAACATAGTGTTAAAAAATCATGTATGTATTTTTAAACTAGATAAGGTGGGGCCAATCTAAAGGATCACCCACCACTTGGCAACTTGCCTCATAAAACTTAAATTTTCATTGTTGTGCTTGCATACAAAGCTCCTTGCACATATCAACCTCCTTTGTGTGTGGAGACGTGGCTTAGGAACTGATCTACTATATAGATATGAAAAGGTAAATTTCTTTGAGCTCTTAATCTAGAGACATGGCTTAGGTACTAATTTGCTACACAAATCTGTAAAGGCAGATTTCTTTGAGCTCTCGATCTAGATATGTGGGTCTCGTTCTACTTCTTTTAAGCAATCAATGAGTGACTTGATATTTAATGTCTTCGATTAAGTATGTCGATACTTGCTATGCTTGCCAGTGATCTACTATGGATCCATCTTCGAATTTGATCTTTGAATCAAAACATACACTTATCAAACAGGTGTAAGGGCTTGTCATTTGATGGCAATAATTGTATAGCACAACAATGAGAATTCCCAGGGGTGAGATAATGACATATAATGAACTAAGAAGTTGCAATATCCAAAACAAAACATCACTCTAGATGGCATCTTCCTCATGATGGCAATGGGACTTCACTCGACAAGTATATACTCAATGGTGGCACAACTCGAACAACAATGTTCTGATGACACTTTTGTATAATGACACTCTAGCGTGATGGCTTCAGATAGATGGTGGTTCCCATGATGTTATGATAGCATCTTGATGTCATTATTACATCTTAGACTTGGATGTTGATTAGAATGACAACTATGATGGCATCGGTTGTGATGGCATCAACTTTGCTTGTCAACATCGATGACTTTTCTGCTACACTCTAGTTGATGTCTACAATGATTCTTCATCCAAACCTAACCTGCAACAACACTAACACTTGTGTACAATCTAAAATTTTATCATAGCATACATTATCACACAAGAGACATGATTGGAGAATGATATAGCCATAATTGTATTATCAATTTTTCACAATACACAGAGTCACAATGATTGCATTCAAACTTGTCAACCTAATCTCTTGCATGGAATGTCATGGTTCTAAATGAAATAGAGGTCTATTTAAAGCACCGTCATGGTAGTTACTGTAACCAATTCTAGGATGTTCCCCAACTATCAAAACTTCATAAGTAATAGCCTTAATTAGCCTTAGCAAATTCATGATTTATTAAGGTTTTACAATGACAACTGCATTTGTATTAAACACATTATCTATGTTTCATTTTGACTACATTTGATGTCATTTCACTTCATTACATATAGTGTTTGAAATTTCTATAAACACTTTTTACTTTTGTTTCTTGGAACTATTGTCTACATATGTCCTCCCCTTTACATTGGTCACTGTCTTCAGCAACTTTCTTTGTTTTTTTGTTAGGGTCACTACTTATTTCGATGTTGAAGCATGTAGAGTTTCAATTCAGTAATTTTAGTTTGTAAGCTTCTCTTTCATCACACAGTCATTTGGAATAGTAGTAGTAGTTGATCCATTCCACACTGTAAGTGTTGGCTCTTGCCTCCATCACTGCTACTTGTTGCAAAATATCTTCCTCCCTCTTAGCAAAAGCCTCATATGCAATCCCTTGCATTGGTGTTGTAGGTTGTTGGTTCTTCAATTCTAATTCCCTTAGCATTTCTGCTTTGTGTTGCTTTCTCTACTCCAATTATTTTAGCAATGCTTCCTCTCTTTGTATTTTCTATTCCAACTCCTTTTATAAGGCCTCTATTTTTTGTTGAATAGATGTGTTTGCAGATTTTTTTGTATCAACTATTCCTCCATATCCACAATAATGGTTTTTCTTTATTTTAGTTTCTCATCCATTTGGTGTAGTTGGATTTGAAATGCTCTTATCCTTTGAAGTTGTTCTTTTATCGGAGTTATAATTTCTTCTATATGCTACTCTACTCTCTAGTATTTGGCTTAAGAACTTTGCATTTCTTCAAGATTAAATTTCACAATGTGCAACTTATTTATCCTTTCAGCTAACCATTGCACCAAATGTAACACAAAATTCATATGAGCATATATTGAAAATAATTTAGGTACCAACTCCTTGTGTTTTAATTTCTCTTTGTCAATTGTAGTTGGCAAACTATGATTCTCATGGCCATGTACATATATGCAGGATGGATCCAAGTATAGTGTTGGTACTCCATCTAACCGTTTGTCCACTCCTTCCATGGTTTCAATACTTCCACTCAATAGCTCCCATGGTTGTTCTTGGTAAATGCTAGAAATTTTTGTCCTCCATTGTCCTTTCCTAGCTCATTTCACCATATTTTCAAGTTCATATTTTTCCATTAACTACCACCGTTTCCATTGTCCTACACAACCTACTTCAAATTCTAGATTTATCAATCCATTACTTGGGTCAAATTAGTAAAACAAGTGACCACTTGGTAATTGAGACATACCCCAAATTTTGATGGATATTGAAAATTTGGTACTTCTATCAGTACATGTTGACTCAAGTCATCATCTTCTTGTTTTGTTTCTTCTTCCTTAGGGATTGTGTCTGTCTTTGTTCCTGACATATCTATTTTTTTAATGGTGGATTTTCCTTCCATTTTTACCTGTTTCACCATAAATTGAGGTGTCTGACTACTTTCATCTTGTACTTTCTCTAATATACCAAAGTATGTACCCTATTTTTCGTCTCCCTTTTTGTTGTTCTAGAAGTTCTTGTTGTTTTGAATTCTACCTCTATTCTACTTGAATTAGATATTCTTGGTTCCCGACTACATTTTTTTGTTATTCGTTTCAACTATCACTTTGTCCCCTTCCTTCACATGTTCTTCTTCAATTTATATTTCATATATTATCGTCTATGTGACTTCTTCCCTAGCAAAATTGGTCTAGGAGGGAATTTCCCTGGATATATTAAGCTTTTGGGCTTGCAACATTTCTGTGATGGAAGTTCTCTAAAATAGAACTCTTCTTTTACTGGTGATGTCAATGGATTTGTGTACTAAAATTCTGCCAAAAACTTCATACGTCTCAACTAAACCTTCCCACATCCATTTTTTCTACTATATTAAAAAGTTCCACAATTTTAAAAAATTTCTCTTGCTACTTGCCAAATATTGCTTCTACTACTATGTTTGTTGTAGCTTCTCCTTTATGTTGGACTTGTTCCAAAGTTTTTTGTATGTCTTGCATCACAATGTGATTCCTCACAATTTATTTTACGACAATCTACTAAACTGACTTTTATGGTGGATATGGTGTCGATTTTGGTGGTGCAAACTTTATTTATTTCTTTAGAGATAGTTCTTCTTTGGTTGTTGCTTCTTCCTTGTTTGACTTGTCCAAAGGTTCATTTGTGAGTGACACTTTGCTAAACCTTTGTTTTGGCCTAGGTTGCTTCTTTGGAGTAATATTTTGTTGAGATTTCATATTTATCCACCTCAACGCTATTGGTGCCAACTCTGGTAGATCCTTGGGGGGATCCAATCCAAGGATTTTCATGCCTTCCTAATATGTAGCATCCAAAAATAATTTGATAGAATGGAATACCATTGAAAAATTCTTTGTGGTACGCACTAGAAAATTTTAAATGCGCATTGATAAATAAGTTGCCCAATCATAGGCTATACCATTTTCTATACCCTATAGGTATGGTATCATCTAGATAGGCAATTCCAAATCCCTTTGCTTACCAAATAATCTTGCTATAAGCACATTAATTATGCACTATAATCCTACACCCCTTAGTTAGTTTGGCTTAACGTCGTGGCTTCCATGTGACATAACTGTCTCAATGTATTTTTTTTAGATCTATAAAACTTTGGATCAGTTGTCAACTTTTCTTAAAATCCATCCCTTATTTTACTACTAATTTCTCTCTTTTTGGCAACTCGAACATCCTTTTGAAGCTCTTTACTAAGAATACAATGGTTATTTGCCTTTCTCCTACCTACCCTATACTTGCATTTCTTGTGGGATCATAGGTTTGCAACATTTGTAATAAGTATTCCTTGAATAATTCCTTGTCAAAATTGGGCACTTGCAATATGAAATTCACTCTAGCTTCATCTTCTACCATAGTACATTCTATTATGGTGCTTTGTCCCACCACTATTAATAGTAATTGCCTATAACATGAATCCATGTGATGTATTTGAGAGGTATCTACTCTCGTTCATTCTATCACACTTCTTTACCTTTTGTTCTAGAATGACTTCTACTTGGGAACATACTTGTCTTTTTGGATCCCGTCCCATCTTAGGATTATGTTTTCGTCCATGTATTCCTTCACTAGCTCGAAATTGTTCTCGTTGATGTTTGAGTCACTTTTTAGACATTGACTCCTATGGTACTCCCCCTTCTTGATTGTTCCTATGGTACTTCCCTTCTTAATTATTTTGGATATGTCAATATTGTATGAATTAGATGACTCCTGCTATTTTTGGTTTAGTTATATTATGACGATATTTCTCTAATTACTAACAACATTGAAAATATTCCCACAGATGATGGTAGCTTACTTTATTTGGCTTGTGATGGTGTCAGTGCTCCTTTGATAAAAATTTAGCTATGACACTCCTTTTTTTCTCAGCTTGTGATGACACCTTCTTCCTATCGACTTGTGACAATGACTCCTTGTCGACTTGTGACAATGACTCCTTTCTATCAACTTGTGATAGTGACTCTTTGTTGACTCATAACAACTCCTTCCTATCAACTTGTGATGGCAAATCCTTATCAACTTGTGATGATAGCTCCTTTTAACCAACTTGTGATGGAAGCTTTTTTCGATTGACTTATTGATGGTAGAAATTCTACCTATTGACTTTGTTGATAGTAAATCTCTTACCTATTGACTTTGTTGAGATATTTGATGACTAATTATTAATGATAGTAAGTTCTAGACACTGGAACTTATTGTAATCATAAATTCTCTCCAATAATAGTGCTCCACTATTTTAGATAGTCTCATGCAAGTCGTAGCACTTCATCCTCCAATGATAGCTCTCTCAACCTTTGGCTTCTGTCAGTATTGACAATGATCCCCAACTGGCCTTTGCCTAGCTACAAATTTAATAGTAAAATCATCCTTCTATTGTATAATTGATTGCTATAGATTTCATGTTTCCCTTTAATATATATCATTTGTTTAATTTCTATGGCTAGGTCATCCTTAATTTGGTTTGGTAATATATCTAATGCACAATTATCCTCTACCAATTGAGTTTTCAAATCCTTGTGCTAAACACTTCAAAAACATCTCAACCCAACACCTCTTCTGCAACCTTGTCTACATCATGTGTTATCATCCTATTCCACCTCTATTTATACTCTTAAATTCATGTAGTTATTGCCCATTCAAAATTTTTCTCAACTACCACTACCTATTCAAACTGTCGCATGCTTACGACCTTGCCACCATGCATGCATTTGTCATCCTTTTATATTTTTTGTCTTTTTGCTTTGTTTATATTTTTTTATTTGCACTATATACAACATGAGTCCTTTCCATATGTCATTGATGTTGTGTGAATCACATGGCTATGGAATTGCAAAATTCCAACATGTTTACCGACAACGCCTTCTCTTGTTTATGATGACAACTCTTCTCACTCATTGATTCATCATAAGTATACATTGTGTTTGTTTGTTGTCTGCTTTGATGATTCCATTGGCTTTGAGATGTTTTTAAATGCTAATCTACCTAATAGTCATTCTCATTTGTCTTTATTATGTATCAATATATCATTTTCTCTTATTTTTGGTGGTGGATCACCCCTTTTCGACACATGGGATTCTTTCTCTTATGTTGTTTTCCTAACTTTGTTCGACATTGCTCTTTGTTTGTCGACATCGACCTTCATTCTACTCATGGTTGTTCATTTTTTCAAGTGATTGATGACCCTCTCTCCTACCATCTTCCTGATGGTTACACTCTTTGTTTTCATCCTGACAAATAGTTCCTCTATCATCATCCTGTCAATTGCCCACTTTGTTGTCATTTTGAAGGACAGTTCCTTTGTTGTCATCTTGTCGAATGCCTATTTCATTGTCATCTTGATGAAAAAATATCATCATGTCTATAGTCTGACGACCTCTTCTTGTCATTTCTCTCATTTTCCAATCTTCCTTGGTGTGTCAAACTTGGAACTGGAGTTCTTGGTGGTACTTGGCTCCTGTTCCAGAATCCTTGTCTCCCCTAAAACCTTTTTAGATGTCCTCCCCTTGCTTCGAGGTGAATCTCCCTTGTGTGGGACTATCAAACTCCCAAATATTTGAGATTTATTTGGTTCTTTAGTCGCTTGAGATGACTTCTTTAGGTTCCACGAGTTCCTCAAAGTGGTCTTAATAAATCCTCCTCATGAACTCAAGAAGGTTGATTGCTTTGTATAGTATTTGTGAATGGGCCTTGTGGTCTTTTCTGCTTATCAGTTGACCAAGGAACAACAAGAAGGGAATTTCTTCCCCTCAAGCTATTAGGAAAGATATCAACCAAACTCCTACCTTGGCTAGGTATACTTGGGTTAACAAGGAGACCTATTGATCCCCTTAGATTTCCTAAGTTACCTCTACTCTGCTCTCCCTCAGGTGGATCTATTCTTCTTAGCTCTCCTTTGTTATAACTTCTTGGTAACAATTTCCTTAAGACCCTCAACCTTTGATTCCCCTACAAAAATCTTCTTCTCCATATTCATTCTTCAAATTGTCTTTGTTGTTCACATTCATCCAATGCTTCTCTATAATGCATTGAGAAGTCAGATTCAATGCTTGATTCATTACCTTTGTCATTTATATGCATATGCCATCTAGATGTTACTTGTGTTATAACCTTCTCACTTCTCTTATCTACCTTTTCAATTGTCTTGTTGCAATTTGGTACTGTTGTACCTCTGACCTCCCTTGTGGTCCTCTTATTATATCATTATCACTATTTAAGCTATTCTCTCTTCTTTCATCCTCCTCCTCTTAGGGACTTAATAGTTTATTATTTATATCTTCTTGAACCATTTCAAGTAATATTACACCTGCTTTTTGAATTCAATATTCATCCCTTTGTCTACTTCTTATGTTATTGGAGCTTAGATATGGGGTATTAGGATATCTTTGAGTAGGAAGGATTTTATCACTACTTGATTCTTCAATCCATTCGCTTCCATTTTTGGATTGTTCTAGAATTCCCCTAATATCTCTCCATAGTATTTCAAAAAAAAAAATTATGATTATTTAATATTCTATAGAATCAACAAGTAATTATGATTTGTCTTCAGTTCTTTTTTGTGTTTTTATTATTTTGTCTTGCCCCTGTCTTTGACGATTTGGTGACATCAAGTTTCTATTCCTTCTAGACCTTCTTGTCAATGGAGAACTAGAACTAGTAGTAATACTATTCAATTGAATTCTTAATGTATCTGAAGACGAGGTACTTGAGCTTAAGGAGAAATGGCTACTATCTAAAGGTACTACTTCATTTTCATTGGTGCTTCCCCTTAACTCATGTGTCTACCTTTCTATCCTTTGTTCAAGTTCATCTAGCTTTGATTATCATAATTCTTCCTTTTCATTTATTCATTGCATTATTTCATCCAATTCATGAACTACTTGTTCCCTCAATCATGTATTATATATTTTGGGAGTCTCATACTCTTCTTTTAATTGTTGTGTTTCTCTAATCATCTATTACAAAACTTTGGATTTTTTTTAACTAGCATGGATCCTCTTTGTTTTGATTTTCATTCCTTGATTCTCTTGCACCAGACTCTCTTTTTTTCAATGAAAAATTGGTGAGATTTTGGGGTCTTCCTTCTCCCTTGTTATTTGAAAATATAACATGAACTTGTAATGTTCTATGCTCCTTTGGTCAAGGTTCCAATTTATTTTGCTCAATTATAGGTTCTCTTTTTTTTTTAATAACCACTTCAGGTTCAGTCGCTCATCCTCTCGAGAAACATCAATATTAGCATTTGTACTAGGTTCTCCTTGTTCATAAAACCTTCTTCCTTGATGTGGTACTTTTGTTGTTGTCCCAAAAGTTTCTCTTTGTGATGAATCTAAGTTAACTACATTCATGTGTGCCTTTACCTTATACACCATTAACTTAGAACCATTCACTATCTTAAGGTAAACTATCTTGTCCAATTTCTTGAGTCGAATAGCCCTAATGTAACACTTATACCTAGAAGGGTCCAAGCCATAAGGTCTTCAACTTACTCGGCTTGATTTCTCTTTTGTCATTAAATTTAAGCACCAAATAAATTGTCTTCAAATTCATCTTTCGTAGGTGCTTATCATGCCATATTTTCCTTCAACGTTGGGTGATCTCTTTTGCCCATTGTTCCATGACCCTTTTCTCTTCCAATTGTAGAAATATCGTAAGCCTTTGTTCTAAGCTCTTTTCATCACTCAAGTGGTTTTCCACTACTACCCTTGAACTTGGTACCAAGAATTAAACCAGCACTACCACCTCTTATCCATACATTAACTAGAATGGTGTATAGTTTTTTGTTGGTTTGAAGGTTGTCCTATATGTCCACAGCAATACTGGAAAAAATTCTTCCCAATTGACTCCTTTTGCATCATATGTTTTATACATTATAGAAACCATGACCTTACTTGTTGCCTTTGGCTATCCATTTGCTCTATGATAGTGCGGGTTGGACAAGGAGTGGAAGATGTGAACATTGGAACTGATTCTCATTCATATGACCAAATATAAATAATACATTCAGAGCCAATAATAGTTCGGAGATTACGGAACCACCCAGGACCAAAATAAGCATTGTTATAACAAATAACAACGAGCCTAAAATATGTCCAACAATATAATATTGTTAGGATCATAATAAATCAAATATAATATTGAAATATGCTAACATCCCCACTTATTAAAATATTTGAGTAAACATATAACTACTATATATACTAGCATCCCCCCTACTTACATCATTTTGCAATACATAGAGAGCTGCGAAACAATTCAAATTTGACACGTGCAAGTGCCTTAGTGAAAATGTCTGCAACTTGTGCATTGGTGGAGATGAACTGAAGCTAAATTTAGTGCCTTGGTACTTTATCTTGAATGAAGTGGCATTGTGTATCAATATGCTTGGTTTTCTCATGATGCACTGGATTCTTAACAAGGTTCAAAACACCCTGGTTGTAGCAGAACAAGTGCATTGGATATTTTTATGGAAGACCCATACTTGTTAAAATGTGATGCAAACATATCACTTCACACATAGCTTCACATACAGCATGATATTTTGCCTCTGTCGATGAGATAGCAACCACCTATTGCTTCTTATTGTGCCAAGAGACAGGACCAAATCCAAGATGAAACAAATATCTTGAAGTTGATTTATGATCATCATATGACCCGGCATAGTCTGAGTCTGTGTATCCCTATAAGAAGAATTTTTTGTTCCTTTTGTATTCTAGGCCATATTCTATTGTACCACAGACATAGTGAAGAACTCGTTTGCTGCTTTCCAGTGAGTAGTCTTAGGTTCCTGCATGAACCTCGAAAGATAGTTGATAGAAAATACGATATCTGGCCTAGTATTGATCAGATATGTGAGACTTCCAATCAGCTAACGATAGAGATTAGCATCTATCTAAGGTGATTTGTCATATCATGATAACTGTAGTCTTGATTCCATTGGTGTTGCCATCGGCTTACAATCATTCATGCGATATTTTTCTAGTAGTGTCTTGGCATATTTTTTTTTAGACACTTTGATGTAGTACTCCTTCTGGTTCACTTCTAGACTAAGACAATAATGGAGAAGTTTGAGATCTGTCATCTCAAAATATTTGCTCAAATCCTATTTGATAGTAGAGATCATAGTTTCTGAACTCCCTATAATGAGCAAATCATCAACATAGAGTACAAGCAACACTATTTCAGAGCCTTATTTCTTGAAATAGAGGTTTGCATCCGACGGACATCTCTTGAATCCATGCTATAGTAGGTGATTATCCATTTTTATATACCAAGCTCAAGGAGCTTTTTTCAAACCATATAAGGATTTGACCAATTTATAAACTTTTTTCTCTTGGCCTTCCACTTTAAATCCTTCAGGTTGAGTCATGTAGACTTCCTATTGGATATCACCATTTAGAAAAGCACTCTTGACATCCATTTGGTGAACTTTCCACCCATACTGTGCTACCATAGCATAAAGAACTCGAATGGTTGTTATCTGAGCAGTAGGTACAAAAGTTTCCTCATAGTCAATGCCTTCTCTTTGAGCATAGCCCTTTGCAACAAGTTGGACCTTATGCTTATCTATTTCCCATATTCCTTGTACTTGACTTTGCACACCCATTTTCAGCCTATGGGATTCTTTTCGTATGGCATATTGACAAGCTTCCAAATTTTGTTTTTCATCAGAGACTTATACTCTGAATCTATAGCAGCCTTCCATTGTGGCTCACTAATGGCATATTGCACTAAAGCAGGTTCATGTTCATATGTTGAAGACATAAACACCCTATCATCATCAATATCCATATATTTTGTATATCTCTCTAGATCTACAGAAATTTCCTCAAAATATTGACAAAGATCATCAACCTTAGTAGTCTCTGCTACTGCTCTCTCCTGTCGAGCCATGTTACGAGTACGAGGCCTATCCAAAGTCAAATCTGATGGATTGGATAGCTTGGATTCTCTGATTGTACTTGTAAAACACTTTGGATTCTTCTTCTATGGTGTTGAAGAAGATGAAGAAGGACCTCCAATAGTTGACGATGAATAAGACTTCTCAACTATAGTTTCCACAAGATCTAGGTATACATCTGATGTGTTTTATGATGTGAAAGCCTCATCAAAAATAACATCTCTAATGACGTGAATATTCTTGGTCAAGGGATCAATAAATTGATAACCCTTAGAGTGCTCATCATACCCAAGAAGAATACACTTCAATATTTTCTCATCTAGCTTCTTCCTTTTCTCTTTCGGTATGTGTATGAATGATTTACAACCAAAAATGCGTAGATGAGAAATGGAGGGTATCCTACCACTCCATGCTTCCTATGAAATCATTCCTTGTAGGGCATTTTTGGGTGCCCTATTCAATAGATATATTGTTGTGGTGACATCTTTTGCCCAATATTGTTGCCCAATTCTAGCTCCAGTGAGCATGCAAAAAACCATTTCCATGATTAAATAGTTCCTCCTTTCAGCAACTCCATTTTGCTAAGGATTATAAGCAGTAGTTAACTATTGTGTGATCCCTTTTTTAGTCAAGAATGCAAAAAATTATTTAGTCAAGAATGCCCAAAGCTCAAAGCGGCATCGTGCCTCCACCTCGGTTGCGGCTTGGGTGGTGGCTTCAAGTGGCACTCGAGCAGCACTCGGGCGGTGGCTTTAGAAGAAAAAAAATCATCAGATCAATCTTCAAAAATAGACTCTCTCCCATGAAAAATTGAATTGCTGAGCACAGATTTCTCAACACAAAACCATCTACAATCCCTCAAGTTTTGAAAACCTCATTTTTCCCAATGAAAAAGTGTCTGTAACGTTCTACTGTGATGTCTGCCAGAGAAGAAAGATATCAATCAGGGAGGAATGAAGGATTAAATTTGAAAACTAAACTAGTCAAATTGCTCAAAATTGTAGTTATAGATCTTTTAACGCAACAGTTTTTGCATGCAGCATTTGAGGTGAAAATGAAAAATACAAACTAGTTGAGCTTCATGAGGCCTGAGATGCGCTAGCAGGTATGCAAAGGTTTTAAAAAATATATACCATTTATCCCACATCGATGGGATTTAGAGGCACTAAGGTGTTTATAACACCTTATACTCCCCTTAGGAGTATCTCCTCTCGGGGAGATGCTACCCCGAGAGGGCACGGGATCTCTTCCCGCATGGATTTGGCCGCCTTGCTGGCTGCCACTCATGCTTTGTTGGCTTTCACCTTGTGCCCAGTTGTGTTGTGTGATCTTTGATTTTTGCCTTGTATATTTTTTGTGTTGTTTGACCTTCAAATTTGATAGTCGATTCCCTTGTCGATGATCCCAAAAATTTGGGATTACTTCCACCCAAGTCCAGTTCACTCCACCCAAGTCTCACACTGCTCGATCTGGGCACGATTTCCAATGGAGAAATATTTCCAATGAAAAAAATGATTTCCAATAAAAAAAATCTCCAAAGCTTCGCTGCTTCGCTCCTAATCATCAAAGCTCTGCTACAATATCATTCGAAAATGAGAGCGGAACATTGCTCTGATACCATGTGAACATTGGAACTAATTCTCATTCATATGACCAAATATAAATAATACATTTGGAGCCAATAATAGTCCGGAGAATACGGAACCACCCAGGACCAAAATAGGCGTTGTTATAACAAATAACAATGAGCCTAAAATATGTCCAACAATATAATATTGTTAGGATCATAATAAATCAAATAAAATATTGAAATTTGCTAACAGAAGATCCTAACTTTTGTGGTCATAATTTGAATTATTTTATTGAAAAAATGGCCTCCCCTATCACTTATCACTTGTAGGTGGACCCAAACCTTGCAATGACTTGTTCATACAAGAAATAGATAATGCTCCAGCTAATCCCACCTAATTATTTCAATGTTGTTTGTACTTCATACTCCATGACACACCTTAATATTTGATTAGCTCCCATTTTGTACAAAAAGCCTACAATTAGTAAAAATTGTGTCGCTTTTGCAATAATATTACATTTTTTTATTGTTGTCATCTCCCTTGGAAAATCTCATGTTGACATATGTTCCCCTATGTGTTTATACCATATATCATGAACAATTGTGTCTAGGAATTCATCTTGTACACCTCCTTGTGTAGGTTCTCTAGAGCGAATTCTTGAAAGTTGACCTATTATTACATGTTTCTTACCAGGTCTCACTACCACCCAAAACATGAATTCTTGTAATGTGATGAGCCACCTACTCACTCACCCATATATCATTGGTTTATTGGTTAGATACAACAATTCTTGATGGTCTACATAGAAAGCAAATGGGTTGGCTAGTAGATAATGCTATTTTTTGTACTACATAGATCATTCCCAAAGCTTCTCATTCATTGGTGCTGTAATTCTTCTCTAATATTGACATTTTAGGGTAAAATAGGTAGTATATTGTATTATACTACATAGATTATTACATTTACTTTTTACTACATACCATGAGATATTTACTGTTATAAATATCTATTGGTTAACCTAGAGTAAATCCTAAAATATCCTAGGTCAGATATTTTAGGTTAGTTGTTCAGTTAGACTTCTCTACCTAGGTTAGTACTTAGCATCACGTTTCTCTCAACCATTTGGTTGGCATGATTATAGCTAATTAGTTTACTTTGTTATTCTATTTAAGCTTATAATTTTCTAAGTTGAAGCTAATGTTAATTTGATAATCTTTTGATTATTATTATTTTTGGTGCATCTTCTCACTACATTGGCATTAGAGCTATTTTTTTTTGCTTATGCGAAGGACAAGCTGGTGATATTTGGTCACCACCAAACCCACCTCGAGAGGTGAGCTAGATGGCTAGAGCGACCATAGACCCATTTTTGTCCAGGTCAAATCGACCTACCAGGACCTAGCCTATAGTGGGGTCAATCAGCCACAATCGATCACCATGACGATCGACGTCGATCGATCACCCGTAGTGCTTTTGACCTTCATGGTCAAATCCTACTAGGCTCGCGATCCTATGGCCATCACTGGACAATCGGGATCAAGCCCCTCGTAGGCCAGCCAACAGGAACATCAGGAGGGCAAGAGTGCCCTCTCGATCCCACATGTTTATGGTCCACAGGTTGAGTTTGGAGGGTAGGAGAACCCTCTAGGCTCATCGAACGAGATCAGTGATCCACTCAGAAGCTTACAACTAACACTTGGATAGAGAACAACCAAACTTGGACATGTGGCATGGTGCCACATCTGACCACCTAGACTGTTGATGCTAGACCCTAGGACCTATTTAGCTCAACATGTGGCACACTCCTCGAGGTGACACATGGTGAAGCTAGACTGCTCATGCTTGGATGAAGAGCCAACCACATGGTGACACGTGGTAATGAAAGCAGATCGGGTAGGGCCAGCTAGGTGACATGGTGGGAAAGAAAATTATTTGTGTAGGCATCGATCTGCCACGTGGTGAGGAGACATTGGTCGGTGAGTTACAAGTGGCAGAGGGGCATCGTTGTTTGGTAGGTGATTGCCTGAAGGCAATCAAGAGGTTAATGGCACGACGAGGGTTTTAAACACCCTTGCATCCCTTCATGGGATGCATGTGGGATTATTCCCATGAAAAGCTTAACCTGCCCACGCCTCTCTTCATATACTGCAATTGTGGGATGGATTTCAAAGTCATCCCAGCAGTGCAGTGGTCAAGGCTTTCGCATTGACAGTGCTAGATCTAGCGCTCGAATCTTACCCACACCATTTTTTCGACCACGCGATATTTGATTTCAAAAGTTAAAAAAAAAGGTACAATTTTTTGTTCTAAGTTTTTAATTTATATTTTATTTATTTTTATATTTTATTATATAACTTAGAATTTTTTTGAAGGAAATTGATTATTTTATGTAAATCTGAGATTTCTTTTCCTCAAAAATCTTTGTTATATATTTTTTATCATTAAATTTTTTAAAATATTAGACCTTACAAATTGTTATCTTTAAAACCAATCCTTTGCAAAATCAAGCCATAGAAAATTTCTTTAGTTTTTTCTTCCAAATTTGGAGATAAAAGAGACAAAGAGCAAAACAATTTTTTTTGACAAAACCAAGGATTTCTTCAACATTTTTACAATACCTTAACAAAGTTCTATAGTTTTCTTCACACATTTTTTTGGAGATAAAAAGACATAGAAACTCAAACTTCTATTGCAAAACAAAGAGCTTGAAAATATTGGGCAAGGACAAAGGTCATTTTTCTTTTTGCAACAAAATCACAAAATTGCTTTTGTTTTCTCCTTCACAAAGGAGATATAAGACATAAAATTGCAAAAAAATTGTTGTAAACTTGAGAAGAAATTGAACCTATTTTTGATCCTAATGCTCGAGTTTTGAAGACATAAACCAAGTCATGTGTCGACTTGTCTGGAAGCCTTTCAAACACGGGTCGTGTGTCAATTTGTCTTGAAAGGAGTGCTCAAATTTTTTAATTTTGTAAAAATTAAGGGCGGATAGAAGTCATATTTTGTGATTCTATTGTTTTGCAAAATTGTAAAGAGAAAGGGGGATATTTCAAAGTAAGAAATGTGCATTCTCGATTGTACTCGACACCTTTTCTTAAAAATTGACTATAATAGGTATATTTTCGGTTGCATACGACACCTATAGTGATAATAATTTTTGTTGCTCTCATTTTTTTATTATTGCACTAACCATCATATTTTTTGTGTGCAATTAAACAATCATAAGAACATTGAAGAGCATTTCAGAAACCCAAATTTCACTAAAATCGTGCTACACCTTGCACAGGTTTCACAAGTCAATTTTTACTCCCCATCAAAGGTCAAAATCCAAACACCTTAATTCACTCTCTTTGTTTGGCTTAATTTCCTCAAACTTTCCATCCTTATTGAAGGGTGTTAAAGTAGGTGCCATTAAATATCCTAGAGAGCAAAATCAAAAGTTTTCCAAAACCTACCCCTTTAATTTGCTCTATTTTTTTGGCTTAATTTCCTCAAACTTTTCATCCCTTGTTAAGGGTGTTAAGGCAGGTGCCATTAAGTATCTTAAAGAGTAAATTAAAATCTTTCATATACTCTTTTGATGGTATACTGCAAGATAAAGTCATCTTAGTCACATCAAATTTGAAACCTTCACCATGGCCATGATCAACAAGTATCTCAATGAAAGCCAACTACTAAAAGGTTCAAACTATTCTGCTTGGAAAACTAAGATGAAAGCTATTTTAACTATAGAGGAGATATAGGGAATAGTGAATGGCATTGATTCTAGACCCACATCACTAGGAGCAAATCAGACAACATATGATAAAAATGATAAAAGACTTTCCTTATTGATCTTGCTAGCTATTACTGATGACATACAACCTCATATAAGTGAAGTTAAAAATGGTAAAGAGGCATGGGATGGTTTAGCTACCATTTTTGAAGGAAAGAATCAATCAACAATTCTTAACTTTCAAACATAGCTTCATACTCTTCATATGAAATCTGGAGAGACAGTAGATCTATTCCTCTGCAGAGTGGCAGATATAAAATCAAAACTTCACGCCTTAGGAGAAAAAGTGGAAGACAATATCCTAAACTCAATCATTTTAAGGGCTCTTCCAGACTCCTATAGAATGTTGATTACTTCACTATAAGTCTCTGGAAGGACAGTGACTTTTGTAGAGTTGGTAAATTTACTTCAAACTAAAGAAGCTAATCAACTCTAAAGAGATGAGGCGTCCAAAAATGCCCTTTTATCAAACAGACAAGGTGTAAATAAAAAGTGGAATCAATAGAAAGGATCTTCTTCTAACAAATACAAGGGTAAAGGCAAAGATATTAAGAAGAAGAAGCAGTATTGTAAAATTTGTGATAAGGACACTCATGAAACCAAAATATGTTGGTTTAAGAACAAATCACCCAATGAACAAGGACAAAAGAAGGGCAAAGGCAAACCCAAGAACAAGAACAAACAACAACAAGGACATGTTGTCGTTGAAGATTCTAGTTCAAACTTTGAATGAACACACAAAGTGCTCATGACACATACAGATTCCCCTCAAAAGGATACTATTTGGTACATAGATTTAGGCGCTAGTAAACATATGACTGGTGATAAGTCCTGGTTTGAAACATTTGAGGCTCGAGAAGGTAGACCGGTAACCATTGTTGATGATTAGACCTATCGAGTTCAAGGAGAAGGAAATGTTTTTGTCTCCCTTCCATATGGAGAATGTAAGATTCAAAAAGTTCTTTATGTACCAGGATTGAAAAATAATCTCTTGTCAGTTCCACAAATCTTGGATAATAACATGAATGTTAATTTCAAAGTGGATAAAGAAAAGAAACATTGCTTTATCACTCAGAAAGGAAAACATATAGCAACAAGTTCATACAAACATGGTTTGTTTATCTTAGATGCAATTACCTCTACACATACTATAATGGCAGTAACCACAAAAGAGACCACTTCTCTATAGCATAAGATATTTGGGCATCTAAGCTCAAGGTATTTACTAGAACTCAGTAAATATCAAATGGTGAAAGGACTGCCTACTCTTTCATCTACTTTGCCAGTGTGCTCAGATTGCTTGTCAGGAAAGCAATATAGAGTACTTTTTGAACCTAGATCTTTTCGAGCTAAAGTACCTTTGGAGTTAGTTCACACATATTTGTGTGGTCCTATGTCTGCTAGTTGTGGAGGAAAAAGGTATTTTTAATTGTTTATAGATGATCACTCACAAAAAATGTGGGTCTTCTTATTGCAATTGAATTCTGAAGAATTTGACTATTTTTAGCAGTTCAAGAAAATTTTTGAGAAAGAATCAGGATGTTTCATAAAGACCCAGATCAAGGGGGGAATACACATCAAAATAATTTTCCTCATTTTTGCAAAAATATGGGATAAAAATATAGTTAACAACAACCTATTCTCCTCAGTCAAATGGAGTTGTTGAGATAAGGAATCGTTCCATTATGGAAATGGTTCAATGTATGCTTAAGGGAGCCAATATTGAGCACATTTACTGGGCTGAAGCTGTAACAACTACATTATATCTTCTAAATAAGGCTCCCACACAGGATCTTGAAGGTATGACTCCTGAGGAAGCATGGAGTGGAAGGAAACCCTCTATATCTCATCTACGAGTATTTGGATGTACGACTTTTATGCATATACCTAAGGAGAAAAGAAAGAAGTTAGATAAGAAGACCCTGCAATGTGTTTTTCTTGCATATGATGAATTCTCAAAAGGCTATCGGTTGATAGATCCATTCACCAAGAAAATACATGTTAGTAGAGATGTAGTGTTTGATGAAGCTTTCACATCTAACACTATTGGCAATTTTGGGTTTGAGATCCTAGCTTCTTGTCTATGAGTTGTCATTGATGTCAAAAGGAAATGGCATTAATGTTAAGAGGATGTGTTGGCTTCAAAGGTGGAAGATTCCAAGAGAATCCGGAGAGATTCCATTGGCAAGGGTTTTTCATTAAAACCAAGTTAAATGGTTTTTATTAAAACCAATGGAGGTTCTCTTTATTATTTATTTAATTATTATTTAAAACCCTTCAAGGTTTTAATTAATTAATTATTTAATTAATTAAGGGAGAAATTATTTTTAATTTATTAAAAATACTTAAGGGTTTTTAAACCCTTTAGAAAGCAAATTTCGATTAAATTCGAAATTACTTTTCTTTGCAGCCGACGTGTTCTAAAGTCCACGTATGGACTATAAATATGAGAAGGTTCCTAAGGTTAAACCCTCTTGGAAAATCGAAGGCAATTAATTGGTTTGGCTGCGATCGAATGTTCTGTTTACGTCGCGAAAGAGGAGAGCTCGTGGTTTGAAAAGCTTTCGGAAAGCTTGACCGTTTATGTGGAAGGAAGTCCGTCTTGGACTTCGTAAGCCCCTTGTGGGCTAGTGGCAGCGAAGGCTGCGTTTGGGCCTTGCGTAGGCGGAGGTCTACGTTTCGATCCCCGCGGAGGGAGCTGTGCATGGATTAGTCACGTTTTTATTAAAACGTGTTTTGTGCCGCGAATTTCGGATTCTTCAAGGGCAGCCATTATAAGGTGTGATTATTTTCTTGATATGATTTTTGGCATTGTTTAGCATTGTTTAAAAGACATAGGAGAAATAAGGGGATATTTCTTTGGTTGTATTTTTGAGATTAGTCTTTTGCTATGCTAAATTTAAAAATGGAGATATAAGGTGTAAGTTTTGGTTGTTGTGTTTTTGGCTTCTTTGGTGGTTGTTTTTAAAGAAGAGGAGCTAAAAGGTGTATTAAGGAAAGTTTTTATATATGCTCATTTATCTTGGTTCTAACCCTAACTTGGTTGGAAGTTTGAGGGTTGTGTGTGGTGACAACTTTAAGGATCAATTTTCTTCTACTCCAAAAAGGTATGGGCACATTTTTCTTATGAGTATGATTGGTGTATGTTTTTCTGAAATAAGGTTGGAGTGAAAAGGTTTTCAACTAGGTTTCCTTTGGTTGGGTGTAAATCCTATTTTCTGGTTTGTTGAAGACTACTTATGCATTGTTATCCTTAAGGAGAGTTTTTGGTGAATGCATAATTTTTGGTTTGAGATAGTGGAAGCTTTGTGCACTAGGGTTTATATTTGTGAGTCTAGCTACTTGCATTGAGTTGGTGGAACCCTTGGTTGGCTGTTTTGAGTTTGATGGTTGAGTTGCTTCCATAGAGGTTGTTTGATCAAGTTATTGCTTTACTTGATTCATGATATTGGGCTTACTCCATTGAGTTGATTTGAGCAAGTTATTCTTTGCATTTGGTGATATTGTGTTGGTGGCTATTTTGTTCAAATATCTTTGGAGGGAAAAGGATTTCTACTTGTTTCCTTTTCTTGTGATGATTGGTTGAATGCTTCAAGGTTGATGTTGAGTTGAATGGTGTTGGTTGACTAAACCTTGTTTGATGAGCATTGTTGTTGAAACCCTAATTGATGGTGAAAAGAACATGAGTATCATTGTTATGTGATTCTTTGCATAGTTGGCAATTGTTGGGGTTTCATGTTCTTGAAAGAAAACATTCTATCCTATCCATTTCAGATATTGAGTTGAGTTTTCAGATTTGAGATTGAGATTGAGTGAGTTGATTTGAGTTGAGTTTTGAGATTGGGATTTGAGTATAGAACATATTGAGTCTCTAACAATTCTCTTTATGCTTCTATGAGTTTGACAAATCACATTGGGTCTCTAACAATTCACTTTGTGATTTCCTACTAAGAAAGTTTTTCTTGGTGAGCTTGCTGAGTTTTTGGACAGGTTCTAGTGGGGACTTGTGAGCAGTTTTGGACAGGTTTCGATGGGGACTTGTGAGCAGATTTGGACAGGTCCTAGCAGAGGACTTGTGAGCTGAGTTTGATAGTTCTATCAGAGAACTTGAGGACAGAGGTGCATTGGTTCTATGAGAAGAACCTGAGGATAGATTTGGCAAGTCTTTGAGAAGGCTTGTATGTAGAGGATTGATTTGTTCAAGAGTTGGACAGATCTGACAGATAGAGGAAGACTTGTACTAGACCGATTGACTGTGTTTGGTACAGGTTGTTGAGCTGCTGTGGACGTGATCATAGAAGGCAGAGGTCTCTTAGGCTAAGCATTGAGGATAGGAGGTCTTCGATGGAAAGGAGTTCCACGTGCTGGCAAGAGGTAGAGGTAGTTGATCTTCTGAGGGATCATTTCCAGAGCAGAGGGGAAGGTATCTCCTTTGAGCAGAGGCTCATAAATTTTGATTGGGGGAAGGTATCTCCTTTGGGCCGAGGCTCATAAACATTGTAATTGGGAAGGATTCCCAAAGAACTTTGAGATAACTTTTAGAGAAAAGTTTTGTGGATGTAGCCCAACCATTCTGGGTGAACCACGTTAAAATTGGTGTCACTTTGTGGATGATATTATGCATTGCTTTGATATTGCTTTGGGTATATTGCTTTACTATTTTGAAGTATAAAGGAAAAAGTAAAAGAGGTCTTATACTGTTCACCCCCCTCTCAGTATAAGCTTGTGTTCTTCAATTGGTATCAGAGAAGGTGCCTTCGAAAAGTTTAACAACTTGAAGGAAAAGCTAGTAAAGAACACAATGGATCATTCAAGTGGCAATGCAGCACCTATTCTTGATGGGTCAGATTTTGGTCTTTGGAGTGCAAGGATGAAGGTTCATCTAATGGCACTTGGGAATGAGGTTTGGGAAGTGATTGAAGATGAGTACACTATTCCTGAACATGGTCCTAATACTAAAGAAGAAAGGCTCCTACATCAAAGCAATTCAAAAGCAATGAATGCAATCCTGAAAGGCTTACAGAAAGCAGATCTCACCAAAGTGATTCACTGTAAGATAGCTAGTGAAATGTGGAAACAGCTTGAAGGTGGTTCATAGAGGTGATACAAATGTCAGAAAGGCCAAGTTGAGACACTTCAAAGGTATGTTTGAACAACTCAAGATGAATGATGATGAAAATATTAGTGACTACATGCTTCGTATGGATGAGGTTGTTAACTCCATGAAAGACTTAGGTCTTGAGCTTGCTGAAAATGATGTTTGTGATAAGATTTTAAGATCTCTTCCTAATAGATTTAGTGAAAATATTTCTGCTATTGAGGAAGCTAAAGATTTGGATAAGTTGAAAAAGGATGAGCTCCATAGTATACTTGCAGCATTTGAGTTGAGAACTCAAGTGAAGGTTGATGTCAAGAAAGAGGCAGCTTTCAAGGCTACCAAGAATTCCAAGGGTAAACAACTTCAAGATAGTGATGAGTCTTCTAGTGATGAAGAGGCATATTACAGCAAGAAAGGCAAGTTCTCTAGAAAGCACAAAAGTATGAAAAATATAAGATGTTTCAATTGTGGAAAGTTTGGTCATTATGCTACTGATTGTACTGTTCCCAAGAATGAAAGTGATGAAGATAAACAAGATTCTAAGAGCAAGGATTCTGAAAAGCACAAGCATCACAGGAAAAACAAAGATGAGCACAACAATCAAGGAAAGAGGTATTCTCACAAGCACAAGAAGAGTTTCTACCTAGACAAAGCAAGTAAGTGTTCTAGTAGTGATAGTGAAAGTTCTTCAAGTGATAATGAAAATGAGATGTTGTTCATATCGAAAAAAGAGGAAGAACCGAAACATAGATTCATTATCATGAAATGTCTTAGATGTGGAAATTTTGGTCACCTTGAGGATGATTGCACAAATAATGATTTGGTTTCTAGTATGTATGAGGATGCTTCAGAAAACTATAAGGAAGATGCATGTATGGTTTTTGAAAAGGGTAGCACCTCTAGTGATAAGAAATCTGAAAAAGGCTTTGATGATTCAAAAAGCAAACAAATAAAGGATCTTGAAAGTGAACTTATTAGTGCTCTTAGTGTTTTGGAAAAGGAAAGAAAGAAGAATGCTAGACTCAAGGATAAGTTAGATGAATGTTGTATGGAGAGAGATGATCTTATAGAAAGTCTTGACTTCTCTATAGCTAAGACACAAGAACTCAAGGATGAGTTAGAGTCTAAGGTTCTTGAGTATAGTGAGTTAGAACAGAAAATGGCTTCTTTGAAAGAGGAAACTAAAGAGTACAAGGATAAGCTTTACAGGTTTCAAGATAGCTCCAAAAAGGTTAAGTCACTCATCAAAGGTCAAAGAAAGACAATAGATAAAACAGGCCTTGGTTTTGTTAAGCCACACAAGGAACAAGTTGGAGAGTCTAGTAAGAGACTCCAAAAGAAAGAGAGTTCTGATGAGGAAAGTATTTCAGAAAAGGAGTCCTTGAATGATAGATGCATAGAAAACAGAATTCAGAATGAGAAGAAGAAGTTTTCAGAACCTAAGAGGTCAATTAAAGGAAAGTTTCAAGGCAGATGTTTTGCTTGTCACAGGTTTGGTCACATGGCTTCACATTGCATGGCTCAAGTGAAGGAGGTAAATGACAGTTTTAGAAGTGCTAGTTACTTTCAAGGGTATTGCTACTCTTGTCAACAGTTTGGGCACAAGGCAGTTTATTGCAAGGCAAATAACAGGAACAGGTTTGGTCAGAATAGGTTTGGCCAGAACAGGTTTGGTCAGAACAGGTTTGGTCAGAATAGGTTTGGCCAGAATAGGTTTGGTCAGAATAGGTTTGGTCAGAACTGGTGGATTCAAAGATCAGGTTTACCTCAGAGAAACAACATCGTCAAGTGTTTCAAGTGCAACAATGAAGGTCACACAATCAGACAGTGTAGAGCTGAAATTCCAGAATACAGGAACAGGAACAGTGGCATGATCAGGTCCAAGGATCAAGGCATGGACAAGAACAGGGATGAGAACAAGAACAAGAACAGTGACAGGAACAGGAATATGGACAAAGAGTTCAAGAGAAGGCCCGACAAGGAAGTTATAGACGCTGATGATGATCAATGCCTAATGGGAGTTTTACTCCCACCCAAGAATTAATCACCTCATCGGGAGGTGGGGGAGGGACTAAGCTAAGAGGCTCATTCTTAGTCCCGAGCCCCAAAGGTGACCCTTTGCCATTGATGACAAAGGGGGAGAGATTTGAGTAAGGGGGAGAGCCTCAAGACAGGGGGAGCTGTTTATGTTGAGTTTCTGTGTTGTTGAGAAGCATGGTTTGCCATCAATGACAAAGGGGGAGATTGTTGGCAATTTTGGGTTTGAGATCCTAGCTTCTTGTCTATGAGTTGTCATTGATGTCAAAAGGAAATGGCATTAATGTTAAGAGGATGTGTTGGCTTCAAAGGTGGAAGATTCCAAGAGAATCCGGAGAGATTCCATTGGCAAGGGTTTTTCATTAAAACCAAGTTAAATGGTTTTTATTAAAACCAATGGAGGTTCTCTTTATTATTTATTTAATTATTATTTAAAACCCTTCAAGGTTTTAATTAATTAATTATTTAATTAATTAAGGGAGAAATTATTTTTAATTTATTAAAAATACTTAAGGGTTTTTAAACCCTTTAGAAAGCAAATTTCGATTAAATTCGAAATTACTTTTCTTTGCAGCCGACGTGTTCTAAAGTCCACGTATGGACTATAAATATGAGAAGGTTCCTAAGGTTAAACCCTCTTGGAAAATCGAAGGCAATTAATTGGTTTGGCTGCGATCGAATGTTCTGTTTACGCTGCGAAAGAGGAGAGCTCGTGGTTTGAAAAGCTTTCGAAAAGCTTGACCGTTTATGTGGAAGGAAGTCCGTCTTGGACTTCGTAAGCCCCTTGTGGGCTAGTGGCAGCGAAGGCTGCGTTTGGGCCTTGCGTAGGCGGAGGTCTACGTTTCGATCCCCGTGGAGGGAGCTGTGCATGGATTAGTCACGTTTTTATTAAAACGTGTTTTGTGCCGCGAATTTTGGATTCTTCAAGGGCAGCCATTATAAGGTGTGATTATTTTCTTGATATGATTTTTGGCATTGTTTAGCATTGTTTAAAAGACATAGGAGAAATAAGGGGATATTTCTTTGGTTGTATTTTTGAGATTAGTCTTTTGCTATGCTAAATTTAAAAATGGAGATATAAGGTGTAAGTTTTGGTTGTTGTGTTTTTGGCTTCTTTGGTGGTTGTTTTTAAAGAAGAGGAGCTAAAAGGTGTATTAAGGAAAGTTTTTATATATGCTCATTTATCTTGGTTCTAACCCTAACTTGGTTGGAAGTTTGAGGGTTGTGTGTGGTGACAACTTTAAGGATCAATTTTCTTCTACTCCAAAAAGGTATGGGCACATTTTTCTTATGAGTATGATTGGTGTATGTTTTTCTGAAATAAGGTTGGAGTGAAAAGGTTTTCAACTAGGTTTCCTTTGGTTGGGTGTAAATCCTATTTTCTGGTTTGTTGAAGACTACTTATGCATTGTTATCCTTAAGGAGAGTTTTTGGTGAATGCATAATTTTTGGTTTGAGATAGTGGAAGCTTTGTGCACTAGGGTTTATATTTGTGAGTCTAGCTACTTGCATTGAGTTGGTGGAACCCTTGGTTGGCTGTTTTGAGTTTGATGGTTGAGTTGCTTCCATAGAGGTTGTTTGATCAAGTTATTGCTTTACTTGATTCATGATATTGGGCTTACTCCATTGAGTTGATTTGAGCAAGTTATTCTTTGCATTTGGTGATATTGTGTTGGTGTCTGTTTTGTTCAAATATCTTTGGAGGGAAAAGGATTTCTACTTGTTTCCTTTTCTTGTGATGATTGGTTGAATGCTTCAAGGTTGATGTTGAGTTGAATGGTGTTGGTTGACTAAACCTTGTTTGATGAGCATTGTTGTTGAAACCCTAATTGATGGTGAAAAGAACATGAGTATCATTGTTATGTGATTCTTTGCATAGTTGGCAATTGTTGGGGTTTCATGTTCTTGAAAGAAAACATTCTATCCTATCCATTTCAGATATTGAGTTGAGTTTTCAGATTTGAGATTGAGATTGAGCTGAGTTGATTTGAGTTGAGTTTTGAGATTGGGATTTGAGTATAGAACATATTGAGTCTCTAACAATTCTCTTTATGCTTCTATGAGTTTGACAAATCACATTGGGTCTCTAACAATTCACTTTGTGATTTCCTACTAAGAAAGTTTTTCTTGGTGAGCTTGTTGAGTTTTTGGACAGGTTCTGGTGGGGACTTGTGAGCAGTTTTGGACAGGTTCCAGTGGGGACTTGTGAGCAGATTTGGACAGGTCCTAGCAGAGGACTTGTGAGCTGAGTTTGATAGTTCTATCAGAGAACTTGAGGACAGAGGTGCATTGGTTCTATGAGAAGAACCTGAGGATAGATTTGGCAAGTCTTTGAGAAGGCTTGTATGCAGAGGATTGATTTGTTCAAGAGTTGGACAGATCTGATAGATAGAGGAAGACTTGTACTAGACCGATTGACTGTGTTTGGTACAGGTTGCTGAGCTACTGTGGACGTGATCATAGAAGGCAGAGGTCTCTTAGGCTAAGCATTGAGGACAGGAGGTCTTCGATGGAAAGGAGTTCCACGTGCTGGCAAGAGGTAGAGGCAATTGATCTTCTGAGGGATCATTTCCAGAGCAGAGGGGAAGGTATCTCCTTTGAGCAGAGGCTCATAAATTTTGATTGGGGGAAGGTATCTCCTTTGGGCCGAGGCTCATAAACATTGTAATTGGGAAGGATTCCCAAAGAACTTTGAGATAACTTTTAGAGAAAAGTTTTGTGGATGTAGCCCAACCATTCTGGGTGAACCACGTTAAAATTGGTGTCACTTTGTGGATGATATTATGCATTGCTTTGATATTGCTTTGGGTATATTGCTTTACTATTTTGAAGTATAAAGGAAAAAGTAAAAAGAGGTCTTATACTGTTCACCCCCCCTCTCAGTATAAGCTTGTGTTCTTCAAACACTACATCAATATACCTGAAATATGAGAAGTGTATCGCTCCAAATTTTTTGCATCCCTACCTTCAGGCTATTAGATCCATGCCCGGAAGGAGGATGGGAAAATGATGGTGCGGTACCTCGGACGAGAGGACTTTGCAAAGGTCCCGCCTCTCAAGGGAGGTGCATTTTGGTGATTTTTTGACGGATGGTGGGTTCACCAGGAAACATTTGACGGCAGTTTCCATGCCTAGGTTTTGGGAATGAGTTTTGATAAGTTTTTTTTTTATTTTTAAACATTCATCCTAGGTTTGGCCGAATGATTCTAACTTAAACTACATGAAAATGCAATTTAAATGCATACAGCAAACAGAAAGGAAAACAAAAACAGAGAATTTGTAGGAGGCCAATGAAGATTACCTGATCCGGAAGTCTGATGGAGTTTCTAAAGCTTGAAGCAGTCTGGATCGTCCGCAATTCAACAGAATCGCCTTTAATTTGATAAAATCGTCTAAACCGACAGGATCGTTCGCAATACGATGAATTCGTCGGACGAATTCATCGGAGACTCGCAAAACAACAAACATGATGCGAAATACAAGAAATTCTATTTTGCAAACAGGGGAAAACTATATGAAACGAGAATATGAGTATTGAACAATATGCAAGAACAAAAGTAAATGCAAATCAATGTGTTTAGATAGCAGAATATGATCTTAATATGCAAACTAGACAAAATGGGTGAACTCCAGATGCAATATAGTATAAAAACTGAATAGAAAATCTAATTTATAGCATAAAATGATAGATAAAAGAGACAGAAGAGCAAACTCTAGGCACTGATTGCCTCGATGTGTGCTGTAGTTGAAATCGTCTCGCATCAGTACGAGATCGTCCCGAATTTGACGAGATCGCCTTCGATCTTGACAGGTTCATCGGCTGCGATAGGTGCTGGCTCCGGCTGAAAACCAGTGGTGTACCTGCAATGAAATGACTATAGGACTAATGCAAAATATGAATTACGATGTTTTAGAGCATAAGGATTCAATTTGCATAAAAATTTAGCTAGGGGTTGGGGAGGGAAAAGTCTTAGAGTTAAATAGGCATAAGATAGTTGTTGGGAGGTTGGAGATCATCCCAATTTGGGAGATCTCCAATGGGGGAAGGGTCCCAATGGCGCAACCACGCTTCTGCCCGGATTGGAGACCCGTTGGAATGGATTCCAACTATGCAAATTCAGTTTTGAGATGAAATCGTCTGGACGTTCTAGTCCAGACGAAATCGTCAAATCTGGGGCGATATCGTCTAATCGGAGACGATATCGTCAAACGATCAAAACAACTGCTAAAAATGGCACGAAAAAGGAGGAAACGGGTTTCTCGGTGGTTAACGGGTGGTTTGGGAGGTTAAATTTGAATTTAAATTTATTTACTAAGGTGAATGTAATTATTCCAATTTTACTACGCCAATTTTAGGGTGCTACATTTTGCCCCCTCTTTAGCGAATTTTCCGAAGAAAATGCGTTAAATATGAGTTCTTCTCGATCTACGAGAAAGAAAAAATTATTCCCATTTTTAGGCGACGATTCTTGGTCGAATCGTACGACAGATCTGCAGAGGTCCGCTGCGGTCTACGGGTAAGGGCTTAAACTTAGTTTAGATTGATTTAATTTGAATTTACATGCTTGGTAGATAGATTTTAGGATGAATTTTGAGCATCGCGGCCGTTTTTGGCCATCGACGTCGTTCGGACGAAATTGTCCCTAGTTCGACGAAATCGTCTCAAGTTCGTCAATTTCGCCCAAGGGCGAAATCGACGAAAAAGGGACGATTTCATCAAATTAGAGACGATTTCGACACGCGAAATCGGGGGCGATTTTGCTCAAATTTCAGATGATATCGGCCAATAGTGGGCGATATCATCAATTGCAAAAATTTGATCTTTAAGTTGCATTATTGATTGCTAAAATTGTTATTAATGATTGTTTGTTGTTTTGATTGTTTATGCTTGCAGAGAGGATTACTAAAGAGTAGAGAGTGGAAATATGGAGGATTGAGAGATGACTTGGCCGCTCTGACACAGGCAGAGCGAGATCAGCTGGCACAGGCCGGCTTACTACATGTGGTAGAGATGCCACAAGTTTCTACTGACATGGGGCTACTGACGGCCCTAGCAGAGAGGTGGTACCCGGGCTCTTCATGCTTTCGGTTACCGACAGGGGAGATGACTCCCACACTAGAGGATGTATGGAGGATTCTTAGAATCCCCATACAAGGGAGGATGATCACACCTGCGGCCAATCAGGGCCATGCGATGGGACGACTCTGCGGTGACCCGAGCTTTGCCTTGGAGAAGGGTGGAGTGAACATCGAGGCACTACGCCAGATGCCTGGGGCATCTACACTAACACGAGTTTTGGCTGGGGTGGTTGGTGGACTTCTGTTGTGCCACCAAAGCGGATGTAGGGTACCATGGATGCTGACAGATGTGATCTGCGACATGCGCGACCATGGCTACAAATTTTCTTGGGGCAGCTTTGTTCTATGCCAGCTATACAGGATCCTTTACGGGGTCGTGTACAAGGGCGGGCGATGTCTAGTCATGACATCGCTCCTACAGGTTTGGTTCTGGAAGCACATTGCGGTGCGGAGGCCGATAGGGCTTCCACTGATAGGGGTTGACGGGGAGAGGCCCCGAGTCTTCTACTGGTGGCTCCGGAGAGGGGCACAGCGACGGATCGACCTGTTGATGTCCCGGAGACTACTGGATGACTTGGTCCCAGACCAGATCACCTGGAGGTCATGGAGGCAGCATCCAGGGTGGGCAGAGGACGCACAGGAGCTGGCTCACATCAGGTGAGTCTGCTGGCTACAGATGGAGAGGGGAGAGGTGGAGCTCCATAGTTATGACCGAGTTTTATGATAGTTCGGTCTGCAACAAGGGATCCCATCTCTCAAGGATTACGAGTTTTCCCGGACTGTCCAGGATAACACCACAGTTAGCGGGGCTCCAGATATGCAGCAATTCTGGAGTCAGGACACGGACGATGCCCCCATTCAGCCAGTGGATGGGGACGACGTAGGGGTATCCGATGGCTACGATGCCTGGTACACAGGCATCCACCCTCCTCGAATGATGAGGGCTCAGGGACCGATCCATGTAGTCATGCATCAGATATGGAGGCGGTGCCAGGCAGTGGTAGAGGTAGCCCGGGTCACGACAGAGGAGAGCAGAGGAGGCCACAAGCACAGGAGAGGCCACGGCAGAGGGAGAGGGAGAGGAGGGAGGCGAGACCCCCATATCCACAGAGGCCACCATCGCCTGATAAGGGCAAGGGTGTGGATATAGGCGAGAGTAGCGAGATGGCTACTCTTCGAGCAGAGAGAGATCATCTGTGAGCTCAGGTGCAGACATTACGAGATGCGCTCGCACAAAGACCAGGCTGAGGTGTCGCAGCTACAAGACGAGAATGCTCGTCTCAGGGCACGAGGCGGAGGGGTAAGCACTCAGGAGCTGCTACGATCGGTTTCTTAGACCGCATTCTATCAGGTGCTATACTACCAGGCAATGCCATAGGGCCAGAGGGTACAGTTGCCACCTGCCATAGCAGATCCTATCAGGACAAGGTCGACGAGGAGCTCATCCCGATCGATGACGAGGACTCGAAGTACCACACATACTGTGATGGGACCACCTCGTCCTCCGCAGGGCGGGGGAGGAGATGAGGCCGAGAGTTCTAGAGGCTCTCGAGGCTAGAGGGTGGGATACTGCCACTGATATTGTATTATACTTGTATTGATAGAGGATTGAGTATGCCGAGTATAGATTGTGGCATACCAATATAGTTTTGATGATATATATATTCTGTTGATATATATAGATGAGATATTTTTGATCATATGACTTGTCTTGTGTGATGCTTATGATGTTTTTTATGTTTGATTGATTGATTGAGTTGATTGATGTAATAATTTTATTGATGAGTCATGTAATTATGTCGTTTTGGAAAATATTATAACTTGGATGTCATGTTATAAATATTTTAAATGAAATAATCTGATGTAACAAATTTATTGGTTGTAATGAAATGTGATAAAAATAAAAAGAGATTTCTAACAATAATTTCAAAGGACATTGTCGCTATTATAGACCATTTCATGGAGTCGCTGCTCACTCGGTCGTCAAGCTAGTCCCAGGATAGAAATATTGTTAAAATAAAAGAGTGCTTAAGAGATTGTCTTAAGACTTTGTTGTGATGATGCAAATGATGATGATGATGATGGTTTGTTTTCAGATTTCCATAAAAATATTATGCATGAAATTTTTGTAAAAATAATTTTTGCTAGGCATAAATTCCTAAGTGTGATAAAAATTGTTGAATAATTCCTTAAGAATTATACCATCATTGCAAAATGCAAAGGTTGACATAATGATATGAAATAATAAAAATGTGTTTGCTTTTGAAAAGCATAGTTTGTGTAATAAAATGAAGTCATATGGTTTTTATGAATTTTGATAAATTGGGAAAAAAATATTGTTACAATGGTTTGCGCTAAGCATAGAATATGTAGGTATAGACTTATACCATCATCGCGAAGATCAAAGAAAGGATAGTTTTATTGCATGATTAATTTTTGATGAACAGAAAATATGATAATGAGGACTTGCGCTAAGCATAAAATTCCAATTTTGGTTTTGAAACTATACCATCGTTGCGAAAGTCGATAAGATATATATGATATGTTGTTAAATAATTGTACTTGATTATTCCAAACAAGTTGCAAAATAATATTTCAAAGTATTTTGAAGACAAAAATTAGATTTATAAGGAATCCCATGTGCATAAGTGAATTCATTGCCAATCTTGATTTATCATAATGATAGACAAAATCTCTCAAATACAAATGTGTGTACGATTGCATTGTTCATGTACCAGTTTTGAGCAAGATACTATGATACAAGTGATTTGAATAAACCAACTAAGTGTTCATTAACCATGATGTAGATGCATATAACCATACTAGGCTACTATGTAGATCGGATTATCAAGAGCTAGCTAATCCATAAGCAGACATAGGTCTGTACAAAATAAGGTCGCTAATGTGACAGACATATCGCCACGCTAGGAGTTACCCAAGGCCAAGCAGGTTGGGCACAAACCACCTGTTATGGGGCTTACCTCACAGTTTTCGAATAATTGAGAATTCCAGGGATTCAAGCTCATTCACCCTTCTTTTCTTTTCAAAGGGTAGGGAAAGGGATTTTATTGCTTTTGCTTTCTTTTGAACTTTGCTTTCTTTTGCTTGATAATGCTTGTAACATTGTTGTAATGATATAAAAAAACATTTTTCTTTTCTCTTTTTCTTGAATTTTTCTTTTCTTTTTTCTTTTTCTAGGGATACTTGCTCAGATTAGCTGTAGAGCAAGGGATTTTTATTCTGGGTAGGGGTGAGCTTGTCCTTTTGCCAATTCTCAAAGATTCTAGACCATGTGCATGATAGGATAGCACGGAAAACTTTTCACCCAAGAAATCAGTTCTACTATGTAGCAAAACATGGAAATTACAAATATAATCATTTCATTGTGAAAAGATGTGCTTGGTTTAAGTAAATAACAAGAACAATTCTCTATGCTCAAACTTTATTTAATGGAATTTTGTGAACTTTGATATAAGAGAGATTAGTAATCATGCCAGATAAAATCAAGATATTTATTGTGTGAGTGTGCAAGTGAGGGATGCCAAATAAATGCTAGTTTTGTCCAAAATAAGTTGAAACATATAACTGCAATAATTGTAAGAAAATGCTGATTTTGAGAAAGTTTTGAGAATGTTGACTCTCTCTTTATTCTGTATATTGTTTTGGTTTCGAAAGAGTCAAGCATATAGCTGTTTTTAGATTTTTATGTTGATTTTTGTTTTAAAGCAAAAGGAACTTTACAAGTGCTTTAAATAAATGCAATAAATATTTTTGAAGATTTTATGAATGTTTTTGAGGTTTTTGAATAAATTGAAAGAAATACAAGATAATGATTTTGAACAAATATATACATGGATGAAATGACCAAATTTATGCATAATAATGTTTGAGATGTAAAATATTCATGGGTTCTTTAAGTTCTTTACCATCTAAGGTAGATAATTTATATGCTCCTAATTCAAATTTTGTAGTAATTATGTACGGTCCGAGCCAGTTGGGCTCAAATTTACCTTTCAGTTTTGTGGTTGCATTTGTATTTTTTTTATTTTCTTTTAAAAAAAGATTGCCAATCTCAAAGGATCGATGACGAACTTTCTTATTATATGCTCTTTTAAGCTTGTTTTGGTATGCACGGAGATGCTCTATAGCATTGATGCATTTTTCGTCTAGGAGTTCCAGCTGACTGAGTCTGCCAGTGCGATATTCATCTCCTACTTCGGTGTCTTGAAGTAGCAGAGCCAAAGAAGGAACTTCTAATTCAAATGGAAAAACTGCTTCGGCACCATATACCAAAACAAATGGTGAAGTGCCCGTGGGGGGTTCGAACACTAGTTCGATAAGCCCACGTGGTTGGATATAATTGAATATGCCGATCACGGCCGCTTTATTGACTAGTCTTTTGAGAAGTTTGATTAGAGTTTTGTTAGAAGCTTCTGCTTTACCATTACCCTGAGGATAATAGGGAGTAGACCAGCGATGTTGAATCTTATATTTTTGACATAATTTTTTAACATATTTATTTTTGAACGGAGTTCCATTGTCAGAGATGAGATTTGCAGGAATTCCGAACCTGCAGATGATTTGATTAAAAATGAATTTAGAGACTTGTGAACCAGTGCAGGAAGCTAAAGGCATAGCTTCAACCCACTTCATGAAATACTCAGTGGCGGTTATGATGAACTTATGTCCATCAGAAGACACAGGATTAATTTTACCAATAATATCCAAGCCCCATTTAGAAAAGGGCCAAGGAGAAAAAATATCCTGCAGCTCTTGTGCAGGCGCATGGACAAGGTCAGCATGTTTTTGACACTTGTCGCAATGGCGCACATATTCATGTGCATCCGTTTCCATGGTAGGCCAAAAGTATCCTATCCGAAGGAGCTTTTTAGTAATGACGCTACCACTAAAGTGTCGTCCACAAGATCCATCGTGGGCTTCACTCAAAGCTGATTTAGACTCTTCTAAATTTAAACACCTTAATAGGATACCTTCAAAAGATCTCCTATATAAGGTATTTCCAATGATTACAAATCGACTTTCTCGTCGACGTAATAACCGACGTTGGTTGCGATTAGAATTAGCAGGGAAAGTCCCATTTCGAAGGAAATCAAATATGTCTGTATACCAGAGTTCAGGAGTAGTTTCCTTGATTAGAAACACATCCAAAGGCTCTAAGCATGACTTATGTGAAGCGGGTTCCTGGATTCGACGAATGATGATAGTAGCATATTCATCGTCTAACTCCAAGGGTAGGAGAGATGCAGTGGCGGCCATAGCATCAGCTGCACGGTTGCTAGTTTGAGGAATGGCTTCCAAGGTAACTTGATCAAACAAGGCCATTAGTTGTAAAACATAGGCCTTATATGGGCAAATTTTATCATCTCTGGTCTGATAAACTTTATTAATTTGGTTTATAACCAATTGGGAATCCCAAAAAACTAAGAGGTTTTTAATTTTAAGCGCTAAAGAAGCTCGTAATCCAAGGATTAGAGCTTCATACTCAGCAGTATTGTTGGTGCAAGCAAAGGTTAGTTTGAAGGACAGAGGAATAAGATGTTTTTGCAAAGATATTAAAATAATACCCGCACCAACCCCACTCATGCATCGGGCTCCATCAAAGTATAAGGACCATTGTTCAACAAGGTCTGCCTCTAATTGAAGGCATTCATCAGAAACTCGATAATGAGGGGATGAGTAGACTCTAAGGGTGCAACAGCTAATTGATCTGCTATGATTTGACCCTTAACAGACTTCTGTCCTATGAAGGTGAGATCAAACTCGCTTAGAGAAAGAACCCACTTGGCTGTGCGACCCAATAAATAAGGTCGACTCATGAGATATCTTAAAGGATCATATTTGGCAATGACATACGTTTTTTGGCTAAGCATGTAATGTCATAATTTTTGCGTAGCAAACACGACTGCTAGACATAACTTCTCTAATGCTGTATAGCGGGTTTCATAACTGATGAAGGTGCAGCTAATGTAATAATTAGCACGTTCTCATTTTTCATCATCAAGTCGAGCTAACATAGCTCCTAAGGCAGAATCTGAAGCAAAAATATATAGAAGAAATGGGCGATCAAATTTAGGCGATGAAAGCACCGGAGGGTTAAGGAGATATTGCTTGAGAAGTTCAAAAGCTTCTCTACATTCTGTGTCCCAATTAAAGGGGACGTCCTTCTTAAGGAGTTTAAGAAAGGGACCAGTTTTGTCCGCCAACTTATCAATGAAGCGACGGATAGCTTGAAGTTTACCTTGTAAACTTTGTAATTCAAATATATTAGTGGGTGCGGGCATATCAGTGATAGCTGCAATTTTGAGAGGGTCAATTTCGATACCACGTAAAGAAACTAAAACCCCTAATAACTTGCCGGATTTAACTCCGAATATACATTTTGCTAGATTTAATCGAATGAGATATTCTCGTAATCGATTAAAAATTTTTCTTAAATCGTCTAAATGATGATCTTCAATAAGAGAGCACGCTATAATATCATCTACATAATCATGTAGGATATCATGCATCATATCATGAAATATGTAGGTCATAGCCCATTGATAAGTTGCCCCGACATTCTTTAGGCCAAAGGGCATCACTTTCTAGCAAAAGGTACCCCAGGGGGTAATGAAGGCTATTTTAGCCTGGTCTTCAGGAGCTATCCTGATCTGATTATAGCCGGAGAATCCGTCCATTAAGGACATCATCCCACTTCCAGCAGTGAAGTCAATAATTTGATCCATATTTGGAAGAGGAAAGTCGTCTTTAGGGCATGCAGTGTTAATATCTCTAAAATCTGTGCAAACCCAAACTTTGGTCGCTTCTTTCTTGGTGACTGGAACTACATTGGAGATCCATTCAGCATAATCAATGGCTTGTATAAAGATAACATTCAAGAGTTTTTCTAACTCCCCTTTGACTAGCAAAGCCACTTTGGGATGCATTTTTCTAAGTTTTTGTTTAACAGGTTTAGCATCCGGATGGACCACTAGATGGTGCATGACTACAGAAGGGTCTAGACCTAGCATATCTTCATATGTCCAAGCGAAGACATCTTCATACTCTTTAAGAAATGCAATGTATTGTTCTTGTTTTTCTTGACTTAGTTCTGCTCCAATGTTGATTATGTGAGGGTTATCCTCAGTTCCAATATTAATTTTAATGACATTTTCTACCTCCATGTGTAGATCTCTTTCAAAGTTAGGTGGGGCGGGTGAAACACCCAGCTCTTGTAATTCTTGTAAAGTTAATTTAGATAATTCGTTCTGAGGGTCAGCGGCCTCAAGTTGAGCTATGGTTGGTATAGAACCATCAAAATAAAACCCGTTGTACAACATCTCTTCAACAGAGACATCATGGAAGATATCTCCTTCCAACTCTTCATCGGGGTCAACAATCATTTCAGGGTATGCTATGGATAGCATGTTGCATGAAAATGACAAATTTTTAAGAGGCAAATCAACATGCCTATCCAAATAGTCTTGATAGCATATGAGATGATCATCATCCTCAAAAGGAAAGGGTTGACCTTTACTAGGTAATAGGCCCACACCACATCGGGCAGGCCATGGTTCTACCTCGAAAGGTTCTTTCATGCCATTTTGGAAATGTCCTAAGCCTTTCCCTTTGTATCCCATTTTAAGCATCATGGGTTTAGCTTTAATATAGTCGTTGGTAAAATAGCACCGAGCATATCCATCATGATGGGTTTTGATATTTCGAGGGATTCTTCCCAGCTCATATCCTTTGTAAATGAAGGCGCAACTCCCGACTTGGTAAGTACTTCCCATAGGTTGTGGGAGGCCCAACGTACGAGGATATGGCGGTAATTGATTTAAAAGGTTTGAATCTTGCATGAAAGCATTCATTTTTTCTGATATTAAGGTTGTAGTTAAATCTGGTAAAAGATCATCAGAAAGGGCATACGATGTAGAAGGCTTATTACCTATGTCTTGAGATGTAGAAGGTGTGATAGACGTGTCTGAAGGTTTTGAATTTATGGGATTAGAACTTGAAGAATTAGTTGTAGTTTTAAGAGCTTTTTGATGTTCTACAGTAATTTGTTTAGAAGGTGGTTGATTTATATGGGAAGATGAAGTTAATGGAGGAGGAATAGATGAAGTGATGGGTTTATATTTCATAGTTTTAGATGAAGAAGAACTAGGATATGTGGATGACAGAGCGGAGCAAAATTGCACTCCAACCTGGTTCTCGCCAATGCACACATATCAAAAGGTCTAGGGTCACCATGAATAGTGACCAACTGATTTTTAAACTCAAACTTAACACATTGGTGTAAAGTTGATGGGACCTGCTCGCATGGCGTTAATCCAAGGGCGACCCAAAAGTATATTGTACGATGCTGGGAAATGTACAATAAACACAGTTGTCTCAAGGGTTCTAGGACCAACTTGCAATGGGAGGGTAATGACTCCACACGTTTCTTGTGTTTCGTCATTAAAGGCTTTGATAATCATATCAGTCTTCTTCATTTCATCACTTCTAAAACCAAATCGTTGGTAGAATTCAAAGGTGCAGATGTTTAGAGATGAGCCATTATCAATCGAGACTCGTTTGACAGCTACATCCCCAATTAAAGCTGTAATATACAAGGGATTATCCTTGTGTAAACTATGTTGTGGGATATCTTTATCCCGAAAGTCAATACAATCAATCTCTCGCGTGATGATAGTATTGGCCATAGCTTCAGGTTGGATGTTTTGAGGTACCATCATCTGGCTCAAAGTAAGCATCAATTCATCCCTATGGGTGGGAGAGGATCTTAATAAATCTAAAAGGGAGATTCTGGCGGTGGTATTAGACAACTGTTCATTAATGCTGTAAGGGGGTTTAGGTTGAACAATAGGAGCATGATTTCCTTTATTAGGATTTTTCAGAATAAATGGAGCTGATCCATCATTCTGGTTTGGTTCTTGTTGGGGATTTTGAGCTTGTTGTCGTGTGACGACTCTGATGGTACCTACAATGTTATAGTGATGACGTTGAAACGGTCTCGGTTGAGAGTTTATGGCTTGTTCATAAGGAAGGACTTCATTAGAAGAAGGTCGAGTAGTGATTCTTCTAGGAAATGGTTCTTCTGGAACATTACTATCTGTGATAGGTTGAATAGGATCTGATTCGTTTTTAGAACTATTCAATTGAATGGTGTCGACTTCACTGTCACTATCTGAATCTATATCACTAGAATCAGAAGTTTGAAAATTATGTAAGGGCCTGGTTGTAACCAGGGATAAGGTTGTGTCGAATGTGTGAGAGTCCTGAACAAGTAATTGCCCGCTAATGGTTCCTACATATCGGGTAGGAGGGGGAACATTGTGATGTTCAATTTGATTGGCTACCTCTTTACCATGTCTTGGTAAAGGGTGTTGAAATATGTCTAGAGTTTGATTGGCATTCTGATTTTGATTTTGGGGAACAGTATTTTGAGTATTATTAGGAGGGTTTTGTTTAGGTTGGAAGGCTTGCACTTCCATTTCATTATTGTCAATAAAATATTGTATTTTATGTTTCAATCTCTTACAAGCGTTGGTAGAATGTCCAGGACCTCTATGAAAATCACAGTGCAAATCAGCTCTATATCCGGGTATGCTTGGGTCAGGTTCCCGGATAACTGGCAATTGGATTAAACCTCTTTCAAGAAGTTGAGGTAAAATAGTTGATAAAGGTTGGTTTAATCTAGTGAACTCTCGAGGAGGCTTGTCGGGAGGTTTCAAGATGAATTTTTCTGTTGTTTTTGTTGCATTGACATTAGCAACATTTTTGCTGTCAGTGACTCCATCACCGACAACTTGTTTGTTTTTATATTGATTTCTAGATGTTTTCTCATCATCCTTCTTTCTAAGTTGGCCTCTCCTAATGAGGGCATCTTCTACTCTTTGAGCTAATTCTATAGCTTGATCGAAGGTAGTCAAAGTAGCTGTTGATAGCTCATAAGAAAGTTGTTCTTGTAAATTGTTAATGAAAATGTCTAACATTTCCCTATAGGGTAGCACAAAGTGCAGTTTTCCTGTCAATTGTCTCCATCTTGCTAAGAAATCAGCAAAACATTCGTCTTTATCTTGTTTTAAATTGTATAGGTCTTTAATAGTTACATGCCTCTCAATGTAGGCACTAAATTGATGAACAAATGACTCAGCTATTTCTTCAAAGTTTCTTAAGGAATGAGTGGGCAATTGATAATACCACTCTAACACCATTCCACCTAAACTTTTGGGGAACATTTTTAGTAATAGCAAGTTGTCATGCGATATGTCGTGACATGCTATCCTAAACATGCGAAGATGTTCTATGGGATCTATTGAGAAGCAACACACCCCCACTGAAAAATGAGATTCCATCCTTAGAAAATTCTGAACTTTCATTTTTGCAGCAGGGACCCTCTTGATCCTTTTCAGGTTTTAAATTCCAATTTGCTTGCCTCCTTTTTAAAGTTGTGCTTTTTCTTGCATTCTAGCTGTGTTATCCAAGAATTCACTTTTTACATGCTAGAAATCATTCATGCTTAAGAAAATCTTGCACCGGTACCGAGAAAAATGCGGAAAACAGTTGCATAAATTCATGAAAAATCAAACTTTCCATTTTTGGTAGTGTCGCGATATCGCGACACTTCCATTTTAGAAAATGTCGCGATATCGCGACAGGAAAATACAAATCCAGCTAAGTCGGAAAAGCGTAGCGAAATCGCGACACTTTCCATTTTGTGGAAGTGTCGCGATATCGCGACATTTCCATTTGAAGCGAATCTAAACGCGACATTCCATTTTGGAAAGTGTCGCAAAATCGCTGCAGGATGAGGAGAGAGAAAGCGGGAGAAAAATGTCGCGAAATCGCGACATGTCGCATTTTCGCGACTGGAAAGGAGAAAAATCGGCTAAGTCGCAAATGTGTAGCAAAATCGTGACACTTTCCATTTTTGGAAGTGTCGCGATATCGCGACATTTCCATTTTTGGAAGTGTCGCGATATCGCGACATTTCCATTTTTGGAAAGTGTCGCGAAATCGCTGCAGGATGAGGAGAGAGAAACGAGGAGAAAAACGTCACGAAATCACGACAGAGAGAAGAAGGTTGTACGGAGGAGCGCGATTTGGCGACATGTCGCGAAATCGCGACATGTCCCATTTTCGCTGAGGATAAATGAAAAAGTGGCCAAGTCCAAAAGTTGCAGCGATGCGCTGCATGTCTCAAAATCGCGGGCTAAAGGGTGCAGCGATGCGCTGCATGTTTCCAAGTCGAGAGAAAAGTTGCAGCGAGCTGCGTGTCTCAAAATCGCGGGCGGAGCTTGCAGCGACGCGCTGCACGTTTCGAAGGTGAAGGGAGAAAATTGCAGCGATGCGCTGCATGTTTCAAAATCGGGCTGGAGCTTGCAGCGATGCGCTGCATGTTTCGAAGATCAAGGATGAGAATGGTAGCGACGCGCTGCACGTTTTGAGGAAGTTGTACGGCGGCCAGCGAGAGGCGCGATTTTGTGACATGTCGCGAAATCGTGACAGGAAGCAAGGAAGATGTACGGCCGCCGGCAGGAGGCGTCGATTTCGTGACATGTCGCGAAATCGTGACATGTCGGTATCGCGATAGGGAGAGAAAGTCCTCAAAGTTGACCGGAAGTGCATTTCAGCGGAAGCGAGAAGGCATCCTGGGGTAGCGACACGTGTCAAAGCGCGTAACGAGGCAGAGCGAAGCCGACATGCAAGCTTTTTAGCTGATTTTAATCTGATTTTAATGCTTTAAGCTTTGATTTTAATGATTTTAAAGTACTAATATAATCTTTTTGTCTTTCATGCAGGATTCCATCTGGCACTTGCGGGACAACCGGGAAAGGCCATAAAGTCAAAGTTAAAGTGCAGATTTATCAAGGGCCGCCATGCTAGAGGAGAAAAGACCAGTAAATGCATTCAATGGCAAATTTATGGTAGAATTGATGGCATGAAGATATTTTCAACTTCGGGATGGATTTGCAGAGATCAGATTGATGGAGAAGTGGTGACTCATCCGGCTCACCAGCAGAATTAATGGAGGCATTTATTTGCAGCTGCGGATGAATGCAAGTGGCTTTAGATTTTATCTTCTCCATTTATGGTAGCTGACTGCACAGATTTGCAGAAGGGTTAAGTTCTATCCGGACTTTGATTTTAAGATGGATTTTTATTGTAAAACCCGGGTCCTAGGGTTTAGATGTGATAATATTTGCAGTTATGAGAAGAAGATATTTTTGAAAAGATCAGGGTCTGTCCTGAGTCTATAAATACTTCTTCTCAATGTAATTGCGGGAGGCGGAGACTTAGAAATAAAAGGCTTATAAGCAATTTCTTGCAAATCTTGTGAAATCCTTTGTTTCTGGACTTGGAGTTGATGTGCTTTAGCTTTTACGTGATAGCATGGCCGGGGAGCCTAATCTTTTGCGAGTGTGATAAGTGTATCTTCTTTTGTTATCCGTTCCATTAAAAGTGTATTAGATATATGCTGTAAATCTGACATTATCAAGTTTAAATATCTTTGTTAGGCTTCAGTTGTTCTTTTGTCTGCTAGGGGAAATTACAGATTTCAGGTGTAAGTTTGTTCTAATTGCTCTGTCTTCCTTTGTGTGAGCTAGGTTGTCGGTGAAAGATACCGGTTTTAACCGACTGCCCTTGGATTTATAATTTTCTGCTAGATCTATTTCACTCTGCCTTGTGCTCTTAGTTGAAAGTGATCTTAGACTGACTGGACACTTTCTTCTTTGATTTGTTCTGTTGTGAAGCTAGTAGCATAGATAAGATTGATAGTTTGGGGTTTTACAGTTGATGTTTGATAAACTTCTCTTTACGCCCTACCCTACCCTCTCTTTGTTTTCGGTGAATGATCCATTTTTATTTTCTTTGTTTGTCTTTTATTTAAATCTGCTGACCCATGAGAGCTAGATCAAGAATTCAAGTTAAATATGATAAACAACTTTTGCAACTACTGAACAAGTTCAAGAACCCCCTGTAAGGTAACAGAGCAATCCATATTGAAATCTATTCCAGAAGTGGAAAAGAGTGAATAGCCATTCGACCCAACTCACGTAACTCGCACCTTGGATAACCGACTAGATCCTAAAGTGAGTGGGATCCGTCCCGTGGGTGTCTCCGGAGCTTCCTTGCTTCATCCTTCCCGGGGTGTGCATGAAAGCCGGACCAACAACCTAATTGGCGCTAGAAGGAGGGCCCAGAACATCTGTTCTTAGTGCACTTGAGTTGAGAAATCTGACTGTATGTGGTACTTGACAAATACTGTATTTTATCCAAAGTCTGGTAGCCAATTTTCCCCTCCTCCTCAGCCAACAACCTAATTGGCGCTAGAAGGAGGGCCTGAACTCAGTTCAAGTATTGTAAGGGCATAACAACAACATTTGAAGGACCCACAGTGAACTCCGGACAATTTTGTAAATTGTCAGTACAGTTTTGTAAGTTGTCAGTACAGTTTTTAAAATTGCCAGAGAAGACCTCAAGTTAAGAACAGTTTTATCTCCACTGGCAGTTATCCAATTACAACTCAGAATATCACTGTCAGCCAAGTAATAATGGCAAATTGGTTGGGCCCCACTTCTTTGAATATCCCGGGTATAGCCCATGACTTGCCCGGAAATCCGAGAAAGATATCTCCCCGGATATAAACATGATGGGACAAGAAGCTGAGAAGAACATCTGCTAGCTTTTAAAAATGCTTTAAAATTGTTGAATATACAGCATGAAGATGTTGCCTGCAGATTGTTCCCGTTCACTCTCCAGGAGGGAGCTTATGACTGGTTTTTAAACCTCACCAGCAATTCCATTACTAGCTGGGATGACCTAGAGAAAGCTTTTATATCACAATTCGGGGAAGTGATAGACCCCAGTGTGTTATACCAACATTTTTCCAGCATCAAGAAAGAGTCGGGAGAAGCGTCGGGTCTTTCAATATGAGGTTCCAAAGAGCTTACGGTAGAATGAGTGGCCATTACATCCCAAATGCAAATCTGGCCTTAGAAATCTACAAGAATGCATTGGATTCGGTGACCTCTATTTTCCTCAAGAGAGACATCAATATCACAACCCCGGCGGGGGCTTATAAAGAAGCCTTAATTCTTGAGAGACGAGTTAGGGCCTCAAATTACGAGCGAGTCCTTTGATATCCTATGTTACACAGAACATGCCTATTCTAGACCCCATTCCACATCATGAGTTAGTGCCAACATGTCATGCTCTACCCAAGGAGACTCCGTTAAGCTGTGACATCCACTCGGCATGTGCAAAATACGAGAGAAAAGTTCGACAAGTTCAAAGTGCGAGTGCTTGGGCCGAACGGTTGTGATCTGGCACCACCCAAATCTGAAGTTTTTCCTGGTGAGTTAAATTTTCCTAGAGATCAAAGAAATATTGATATTTCTAGTTCACCCAAAAACAGTACAACCAGGGTTTCAGATTCTTTCACTTTTCTTGAAGAGACAGAAAGTCTTGTAGAGACTCCTATGGATGAAATGCAAGATTTTCAACAGTTCAAAATGGATAGTTATGACTTGAAATGTGAGAGTCCAGAACTTAATAATGATCCTTCCTCATCAGAGGATGATGAAAGTGAGATTCAATATCACTATGCAGAAGTAACTGAGGAGGATAGCATCATTGAGGATATGAGGGAACTTAAAGCTGACATCACCCTCTATGAACTGCCTCAGATTGTTGAACAAAAGGTTAACTTGATTGAGGCTTACTCTGGACCACTGTTGGATTTCAAGAAAAGGAGGAAAAGATAGTAAATATGAATGTGGTCAGCCAACTTGGAATTGATGAACTGTCTCAACATAAGCCTGCAACTTCTGAACATAATGTCAAAGATAAGGCTATAAACTGTGTTGATGCAGATATTGGAGTTTATAATTTGGCAAGTGAGAAGGTGAGAACGATTACTGACTCTAAACCATCACAACCATGATGTTTGGACATTGCACATTGATGAGGTTAAATCTAAGCAAGGCTCAGGTGAAAAGGAAAATTGTAAACATTCTGCTAGAGGGATAAAAATTGAAGTCCTGGATATTGAAGCGATACGACAACCACAAAATGTTCAAGTTGTTAAGAACCGGGGCATACAGATAAAACATGATTTCTTTCGGTTGTCACATAATTTTGAAGATGTGGTGGTCTAGGTCTATCAAGATTTTAAGGTATTTGATCCTGGGGGTTTTTACATTCAGTCCTTTTGAAAGAACTCTGCAAACCCTTCAATTAGAAGCATAAACATGTTATCATATGATTTGTTATTATATGATTTGTTTAATTTGAAGGAGTTGCAGATTTGTTTTTCAAATGGGACGGGGAAGACAGTAAACACAAGTCTTTCCCAGATAGCAAATTTTTGAAGCACAGTCTGGAGTGCATTTCGTCAACAGGACCTGAAAGGTAATTTTTCTAAGTTACTTGTACATGGTCCAATTTTTTTTAAGGCACCATTTCTCTGCTTTCCCAACTGCTGCATTTTTTGAGTATGAAGGGAAGTTGTAACATATGTATGCATTGTAAGTAAGCTTTGAAGTTTTTCAGTTTTATTTCTTTGTCAGTGCAGTTTTATTTTTAAATGTCTGTACAGTTTTAATCTGTTTCAGTTTAATTTTAATGCTCTGCGATTGCTTTAGTTGCTTCTTTTTAGTTTATTTGGGTCTTTTGGTTTGTTTTTTAATTATCCTTCTCTTTGTCGTTTCTTTATTCTTTTGTTGTACGTTGCGTTTTAATTTATTTGCTTTAGTTCTTAGTTTATTTGTTTTAGCTTAATTTTGTTTTCTGTACATTTTCTTTGCATCCTTTGTAAATACCTTCGGTTTGTTTTATTTCTTTGTCTGTACAGCTGTGCAGTTTTTAGTGTTTAGTTTAGTTTATTTCAAGTCTGTGCATTTTTATTCTGTTTTGCTTTAAAGCCTGTGCCTGTCCTTGGAAGCCTGTACAAAGTCCTTTGGCTTCTAAAATTCTATTCTTTAACCTTTGCCTGAGCAATCAATGAAAAGTCAGCCTTCTAAAAATTGTTTATTCTAAGCTGATCAATCCAGTTTCCATCCAATGCCCATGTTGTTCACCATTCTAATAGAGATAGTCTGCTTGCACTGAACAGTAGAGCTATTTTGTTATTCAGGACAAAGGTAGAGAGATGATTGGATCTTGTGTCTTACTTGCCACAGTTGTTTTAATGATAGAAAAACTGCTATCTTTGTTTAGTTGGAGGAACTCCCGGGGAATCCAAGAAAAGCTGGTTATGAGAGGGGACTATGGTTCATGCAATTATTTGGGTATCCACCAGAGGCTATCAGTGCCTAGACTGAAACAGTTCCAGATTGATCAAAAATAAATAAAAGAAGATTGTGATTTCCCTAAAAGCATTTCAGATATTGATATATTTCAGAGGGAGAGATATAAAAAAAAAAAAAAAAAAGAGTTGAACAATTAAAAGAGGCAGCCAATATTAGATTCTGCCCTACAGTTGTAAATTTGGGTCGTGTAAATCTAAAGGGTAACTCTGTCTAGGCTGTAAAAGGCTAAACTAGTAAACAGAGCTCTACTCGGTTTCCCCTTTTACAATCTAGAAAAGTTGATTAATCCAAGTTTATCATTCAATTCAGTCATCCTTGAAGAAAGTTTTATACCCTTTGAAATTGCACATCAGAAATCTTCCTTGAAGTAATCCGACCTAGTATGTCCTTGGGAAATTTTAACGACTTGCGGTTACGAGTCAATTTATTGTGAAGAATGTCTGTGGCAAGGCATGATGCATGGTCTTTTTGTTTTGAAACCAGTCTTGGGTTCTAAAATAGTGCTACTATTTTACCCGTAGATATCGCCATTTGTTGAGAAGCAACACACCCCCACTGAAAAATGAGATTCCATCCTCTAGAAAATTCTGAACTTTCATTTTTGCAGCAGGGACCCTCTTGATCCTTTTCAGGTTTTAAATTCCAATTTGCTTGCCTCCTTTTTAAAGTTGTGCTTTTTCTTGCATTCTAGCTTTGTTATCCAAGAATTCACTTTTTACATGCTAGAAATCATTCATGCTTAAGAAAATCTTGCACCGATACCATGAAAAATGCTAAAAACAGTTGCATAATTCATGAAAAATCAAACTTTCCATTTTTGGTAGTGTCGCGATATCGCGACACTTCCATTTCGAAAATGTCGCGATATCGTGACAGGAAAATACAAATGCAGCTAAGTCGGAAAAATGTAGCGAAATCGTGACACTTTCCATTTTTGGAAGTGTCGCGATATCGCGACATTTCCATTTTTGGAAAGTGTCGCGAAATCGCTGCAGGATGAGGAGAGAGAAAGCCGGGGAGAAAAATGTCGCGAAATCGCGACATGTCGCATTTTAGAAAGGAGAAAATCGCAAGGAATGTACGAAATCTGACACTTTCCATTTTGGAAGTGTCGCGATATCGCGACATTTCCATTTTGGAAGTGTCGCAAAATCGCTGCAGGATGAGAGAGAGAAATCAGGAGAACGCGAATTTGGCGACATGTCGTGAAATCGTGACATGTCCCATTTTCGCTGAGGATAAATGAAAAAGTGGCCAAGTCCAAAAGTTGCAGCGATGCGCTGCATGTCTCAAAATCGTGGGCTAAAGGGTGCAGCGATGCGCTGCATGTTTCCAAGTCGAGAGAAAAAGTTGCAGCGATGCGCTGCGTGTCTCAAAATCGTGGGCCGGAGCTTGCAGCGATGCGCTGCACGTTTCGAAGGTGAAGGGAGAAAATTGCAGCGATGCGCTGCATGTTTCAAAATCGCGGGCTGGAGCTTGCAGCGATGCGCTGCATGTTTCGAAGATCAAGGATGAGAATGGTAGCGACGCGCTGCACGTTTTGAGGAAGTTGTACGGCGGCCAGCGAGAGGCGCGATTTTGTGACATGTCACGAAATCGTGACAGGAAGCAAGGAAGATGTACGGCCACCGGCAAGAGGCACGATTTCGTGACATGTCGCGAAATCGTGACATGTCGCATTTTCGCGATAGGAGAGAGAAAGTCCTCAAAGTTGACCAGAAGTGCATTTCGCGTGAAACAGAAGGCATCCTGGGGTAGCGACACGTGTCAAAGCGTGTATGAGACAGAGCAGAAGCCGACATGCAAGCTTTTTAGCTGATTTTAATCTGATTTTAATGCTTTAAGCTTTGATTTTAATGATTTTAAAGTACTAATATAATCTTTTTGTCTTTCATGCAGGATTCCATCTGGCACTTGCGGGACAACCGGGAAAGGCCATAAAGTCAAAGTTAAAGTGCAGATTCGATCAAGGGCCGCCATGCTAGAGGAGAAAAGACCAGTAAATGCATTCAATGGCAAATTTATGGTAGAATTGATGGCATGAAGATATTTTCAACTCGGGATGGCTTTGCGGAGATCAGATTGATGGAGAAGTGGTGACTCATCCGGCTCACCAGCAGAATTAATGGAGGCATTTATTTGCAGCTACGGATGAATGCAAGTGGCTTTAGATTTTATCTTCTCCATTTATGGCAGCTGACTCCCATGATTTGCAGAAGGGTTAAGTTCTATCCGGACTTTGATTTTAAATGGATTTTTATTGTAAAACCCGGGTCCTAGGGTTTAGATGTGATAATATTTGCAGTTATGAGAAGAAGATATTTCTGAAAAGATCAGGGTCTATCCTGAGTCTATAAATACTTCTTCTCAATGTAATTGCGGGAGGCGGAGACTTAGAAATAAAAGGCTTATAAGCAATTTCTTGCAAATCTTGTGAAATCCTTTGTTTCCGGACTTGGAGTTGATGTGCTTTAGCTTTTACGTGATAGCATGGCCGGGGAGCCTAATCTTTTGCAGAGTGTGATAAGTGTATCTTCTTTTGTTATCCGTTCCATTTAAAGTTTGTTAGATATATGTTGTAAATCTGCATTATCAAGTTTAAATATGCTGTTAGGCTTCAGTTGTTCTCTTGTCTGCTAGGGAAAATTACAGATTTTAGGTGTAAGTTTGTTCTAATTGCTCTGTCTTCACTGTGTGAGCTAGGCTGTCGGTGAAAGATACCAGTTTTAACCAGCTGCCCTTGGATTTATAATTTTTTGCTAGATCTATTTCACTCTGCCTTGTGCTCTTAGTTGAAAGTGATCTTAGACTAGCTGGACACTTTCTTCTTTGATTTGTTCTGTTGTGAAGCTAGTAGCATAGATAAGATTGATAGTTTGGGGTTTTACAGTTGATGTTTGATAAACTTCTCTTTTCGCCCTACCCTACCCTCTCTTTGTTTTCGGTGAATGATCCATTTTTATTTTCTTTGTTTGTCTTTTATTTAAATCTGCTGACCCATGAGAGCTAGATCAAGAATTCAAGTTAAATCTGATAAACAACTTTTGCAACTACTGAACAAGTTCAAGAACCCCCTGTAAGGTAATAGAGCAGTCCATATTGAAATCTATTCCAGAAGTGGAAAAGAGTGAATAGCCATTCGACCCAACTCACGTAACTCGCACCTTGGATAACCAGCTAGATCCTAAAGTGAGTGGGATCCGTCCCGTGGGTGTCTCCGGAGCTTCCTTGCTTCATCCTTCCCGGGGTGTGCATGAAAGCCGGACCAACAGGATCTTCGGTTCCTTTAGATAGGCAGGATGGGCATGGGAAAATGTTTAGGGTATGGTTGAGCTACCACTATGGGATCCAATGGTTGGCTACAAATCTCTCGATAATTATACGAGGGACGATAGGGATCTATCTGGTCCATACGTGAAGCCAATTGTTTCACCATAGCTTCCAAACTACTAGTTTGCCCCCCATATTGATTCGGTGGGGCATTGACATAAGTGTTATGAGCGTAGGATGGAGGAACATGCAGATTAGATGCCATGTTACTATTGTGTAAAACATTGGTAGGAAAAATATTATGGAGGAGTTTTGAAGTTGGATTGTGTTGTATTGTAGATTGTTGAAAGTTTGTATTTGGCTTTGTTTTAGATTTTTGTCTATTTAAAGCATTTTGCTCAATAGTTTGAAGGAAGGAAGTAGTGAAGGGAATTTTCTTTTGTGTGGGAGTGATTTTAGGTTGAGTAACAGGTTGCTTAGGAGGTTGGGTGACCTGTTGTTTGGTCATGGCTTGGGCTATAGTGGCCATATTCACATTGGATGGTCCACCCTTATCACTTTCTTGATCAATGAAAGACAAGGGATTAGTTTGCATGTCAAGTGCCCATTCTAAGGCTGCTTGAGCATCACTAATTTCCCCTTTATCAATACGGACTGCCACATTAAGGACGTCGATATGTTGATTAAGAAATTTTTGAAAATGTTCTACGTTGTCAAAAGTGATGCCTCCATTTGGAGCTATTCTAGGGGACGAAGATTCTTTAACACTTCCTTCTTGTTCCTTATCTTCACCTAAGTCCTCATCTGATTGACCTAGAGTTTCACCTTCCGGATTTGTATCTCCAAGAAGGACATTTGGGTTTTCAGTTGTATTTTGTAGCCAATCTTCTCCTTCTCCTAAAATTTCTTTACCATTCCTAAGTTTAGTCATGGTGCTAAGTTTTGATTTTAGCAAATATATATATATATATTTATATATATATATATATGCAACAAATTAAAAGGTATATATTTATATATACCTACTGCAATATTGTAAATGAAATGTTTAAGTTTTTTACTATGTTTTTTGATTTTTTGATTTTGATTTTTCTTCGAAACAATATAATAAAGACAACAAATGAAACAATAAATGCACACAATGATAATAAGGCTGAAAGTAGATGAACTAATCTTCTATGAATAATTTATGAATATCATTAATAGGTTCAAGCTGTTCAGGGGTCATGAAATGTTCTTCTTCAAATTGAAAGTTTTCTTTTAAGAATTTGACAAAAAGGGCTATGGTGATATTGTCTATCTCAGATCTTTGGTTGATAAAAGTAAAGCTCATGGCAATACTCTCGATATAGCACAGCTCGCGAAACTTTATTCCATATTTCCCTATCTGTGAGAACAACTTCTTGGTCCTCTACAAGGCCTAGGAATCGGTGTACAATGTTTGCATTCTCGAGGTATTCCTCGAAGCTGAACAACTCTGAAGATACTAAAGCTCTCCTATAGGCTAACCACCTATGGCAAGCTCTCTGAAGTTCATGATAGAACACTAATTGATGAGGATCCAGGATTCTATCCAAGACTAGCCTCTTAATCTGTTTAAGTTGCGTGGACCTAGATGAAATGATACTAAGTCTCTCGATAAGCTCGTCCCACAAGGATTGATTTCTACTTGTTTCGGGGACACTAAGGACAGAATTAACTTCTATGGCCGCTAATTGGTTTACTACGTTTATAGTAACTGCTAACCTCTTTTTAGGAGCTACCATCTAAACATGATTTTGAACCTTAAATGTTTTAAAATGCATCTAAGTTTTAGTTGTTCTAATTTTTTTTTTTGTCTTTGTTTGTTTTTGTTCAAAAGGTTATGATGCATTCACATCGGGTTCACCAAAATGCATCGCTCCAAATTTTTCGCATCCCTACCTTCAGGCTATTGGATCCGTTCCCGGAAGGAGGATGGGAAAAGGATGGTGCGGTACCTCGGACGAGAGGACTTTGCGAAGGTCTCGCCTCTCAAAGGAGGTGCATTTTGATGATTTTTTGACGGATGGTGGGTTCACCAGGAAACATTTGACGGTAGTTTCCACGCCTAGGTTTTGGGAATGAGTTTTGATGAGTTTGTTTTATTTTTAAACATTCATCCTAGGTTTGGCCGAATGATTCTAACTTAAACTACATGAAAATGCAATTTAAATGCATACAGCAAACAGAAAGGAAAATAGAAATAGAGAATTTACAGGAGGCCAATGAAGATTACCTGATCCGAAAGTCTGATGGAGTTTTTGAAGCTTGAAGCATCCTGGATCATCTGCAATTCAACAGAATCGCCTTCAATTTGATAAAATCATCTAAACTGACAGGATCGTCTGCAATCTGACGAATTCGTCAGACGAATTCATCAGAGACCTGCAAAATAGCAAACAGATGCGAAATACAAGAAATTCTATTTTGCAAACAGGGGCAAACTATATGAAATAGTAATATGAGTATTGAACAATATGCAAGAACAAAAGTAAATGCAAATCAATGTGTTTAGATAGCAGAATATGATCTTAATATGCAAACTAGACAAAATGGGTGAACTCCAGATGCAATATAGTATAAAAAATGAATAGAAAATCTAATTTATAGCATAAAATGACAGATAAAAGAGACAGAAGAGCAAACTCTAGGCACTGATTGCCTCGATGTGTGCTGCAATCGAAATCATCTCGCATCAGTACGAGATCGTCCCGAATTTGACGAGATCGCATCCGATCTTGACAGGTTCGTCGGCTGCGATAGGTGCTGGCTCCGACTGAAAACCAGTGGTGTACCTGCAATGAAATGACTATAGGACTAATGCAAAATATGAATTACGATGTTTTAGAGCATAAGGATTCAATTTGCATAAAAATTCAGCCAGGGGTTGGGGAGGGAAAAGTCTTAGAGTTAAATAGGCATAGGATAGTTGTTGGGAGGTTGGAGATCATCCCAATTTGGGAGATCTCCAACGGGGGAAGGGTCCCAATGGCGCAGACACGCTTCTGCCTGGATTGGAGACCCGTTGGAATGGATTCCAACTATGCAAATTCAGTTTTGCGATGAAATCGTCTGGACGTTCTAGTCCAGATGAAATCGTCAAATCTGGGGCGATATCGTCTGATCGGAGACGATATCATCAAACGGTCAAAACAACTGCTAAAAATGGTACGGAAAAGGAGGAAACGGGTTTCTCGATGGTTAACGGGCGATTTGGGAGGTTAAATTTGAATTTAAATTTATTTACTAAGGTGAATGTAATTATTTCAATTTTACTACGCCAATTTTAGGGTGCTACAAGAAGCAACAACCACAGACTCCTCCACAACAAAAAAATGCCTCCAAAATGGTATACAAGTACTATCATAGATTCCAAACTCACTTCACCTCCAGATATCACTCTCAATCATCCAAAAACATGAAGCATGTCTCGACAGAGAACGACAGAAGCATCTACTTCAGTTGATGATCTTTGTGCAAATTTTCAAAAGCTTTCTATTGATAGAGATTTAGAAGGTGGAAATGATATGGAAATTGATGAGAAGAGGGCTTACATGTCTTCATATGATGAAAATGAACCTTCTACAGGTGATGAAGCACTTAGTTAGCCTCAATGGAAGGCAGCTATGAATGTTGAACATAAATCCCTCATTAAAAACAAAACATGGAAGCTGGTCGATTTGCCTAAAGGAAAGAAACCCATAGGCTGCAAATGGATTTACAAAGTCAAATATAAGGCATATGGTACCATAGACAAGCATAAGGCCCATATTGTGGCAAAGGGCTATGCTCAAAATGAAGTCCTTCATTATGAGAAAACCTTTGCACCCACTGCAGGGATGACCACCATTCGAGTTCTTTGTGTTATGGTAGCACATTTTGGATGGAAATTACATCAGATGGATGTAAAAAGTGCCTTTCTAAATGGTGACTTAAAATAAGAGGTATACATGACTCAACTTCTAGGATTTTCTGATGAAGGCCATGAGCAACAGGTTTGCAAGTTGTTCAAATCATTATACGGGCTAAAACAAGCCCCAAGAGCATGGTACATCAAAATGGATAGTCACCTCCTGTAGCACAATTTCAAGAGAAGTCCATCTGATGCAAATCTCTATATCAAGAACACAGGTTCTGAAATAGTGATTCTTGTATTATATGTATATGATCTGATCATTATCGATAATTTAGAGAAATTGATTAATGCCATGAAGGATGACTTGAAATATTCATTTGATATGACAGATCTTGGACTTCTCCACTACTATCTTGACCTTGAGTTAGAATAGAAGAAGAATCATCTTAGGGTGACTCAAAAAAAGTATGCCAAGACTTTAGTAGAAAAATATCGTATGACTGATTGTAATACCAAAGCAACACCGATGGAATCAGGGCTTTAGTTATCATGGTATGATGACTCACCACAGGTAGATGGTATGCTATATCGATAGATGATTGGAAGCCTCATCTATCTGACCGGTACTATACTAGATATTCCTTATGTTGTAAACTATATTTCTCGGTTCATGTAGGAACCAAAGGTATCTCACTAGAAAGCAGCTAAGCGTGTTCTTCACTACATTCAGGGTAGTGTAGATTATGGTCTAGAGTATAAGAATAATAACTCATTCTTCTTATAGAGTTACACTGACTATGACTATGCTGGATCCATAGATGACAGAAAATCAACATCATGATATGTATTTCATCTTGGATCTGGTCCTATCTCATGGTATAGTAAAAAGCAATAGGTGGTTGCTTTATCTTCAATAGATACAATGTATCATGCTGCACATGGAGCTATGTATGAAGCGATATGGTTAAGTAGCATCTTGGCTACCATGGGCCTACCAAAGAAACTTCCTATTCACATGTTTTGCAACAACTCAGGTGTTTTGAACTTGGTCAAGAATCCAGTACATCATGAACGTACAAAGCATATTGTCATAGATTATCATTTCATTCGTGATGAAGTTTCTAAACACAGAATCAAGCTCCAACACATTCCCACTGACGAAAAGGTTGCTGATATCTTCACAAAGGCACTTGGACATGACAAATTTGAACTGTTTCGAAGTAAACTTTGTATATCAGAGTAATGTAATAAAGGGGGATGTTAGGGTAAAATAGGTAGTATATTGCATTATACTACATATATTATTACATTTACTTTTTACTGCATACCATGAGATATTTACTGTTATAAATATCTATTGGTTAATCTAGAGTAAATCCTAAAATATCCTAGGTCATATATTTTAGTATAGTTATTCAGTTAGACTTCTCTACCTAGGTTAGTGGTTAGCATCACGTTTCTCTCAACCATTTGGTTGGTGTGTTTATAGTTAATCAATTTAATTTGTAAATATATTTAAGCTTATAATTTCCTAAGCTGAAGCTAATGTTAATTTTATAATCTTTTCATTATTATTATTTTTGGTGCATCTTCTCAGTACATGACAACAACCAATTTGCAAATTAAACAAGTTGATCCAGAAAAAACTACCCTCTTGGGCCAAGGTGCACCCAATCATAGAATTTGATGCATCAACATGGATGTGAAATTCTTTTTTCCAATTTGGAAATACCAAAATAGGTGCCTTTACCAAATGTGCCTTCAATTCTTCAAATTTTTTTTGATGTTCCTCTGGCCATTTAAAAGAAACACTCTTGCATGTGAGAGCATCTAGTGGGTAAGCAATATGTGCATAGTTCTTCATGAACCTTCTATAGTATCACATTGTTCCTAAGAAGGTCTTCATAGAACTTATATCGTGGGGTTCTTCCATCAGCAATATTACACACATCTTAACTTAATCAAGCTTCAATCATTCCTGATAGATAATATACCCCAAAAACCTACCATAAGGTACCAACAATACACATTTCCTAGGATTTAGTGCTATTCGGGCATTTTGGCATAAGCCCATACATTCATCTAACACCTACAAATGTTTAGTTGTTTTGCCATATAGTGACAAATCGTTAAGGAAAGATTTGAAATTTCTCGTATACATTTGATAAAAAATATACAAAATTATTTTCTAGAAGATAGCAAGTGTGTTTAATCCAAATGACATTTTATTGTATATATGTCATTTTCTACTACAAAAGTAGTTTTCAACTTATCTTCCTCCACAATACTAATCTAATTATAACTTGAAAATCCATCCAAAAATGAATAGATATCGTGCTCGACTACCTCTTCTAGTATGGAGTCTGTGAATGGGATTGGGAAGATGTATTTTATAGTTACAACATTCAAGCTTTGAAAATCTACACAAATTTGAATCTTGTTTGCTTATCTCATTAGGTTGATTACTATTGGTGACACCCATTTTCTCATTGTAACTTTGAAAATAATGCCATCCTCTAGCATTTTTTCAATTTCAACATTCACCAGAGTTATGTATTTTGGGTTCATCCTATATGGTTGTATCCTTACTAGTTGCACACCTTCAATTAAAGGTATATTGCATACGTACAATTATGGTGGTATCCCCTTCAAGTCTTTACAAGTCCATGCAAACATGTCCTTGTATTTCATAACATTTTAAAAAGTTTTTGCTTTTAGTACATGATCCCAATCCTCTCCAAATTTTATTATATGTGCTTATCCATCTTTGCCAAGGTTTAGATACACCATAATTGAGAAAATAAAAATCGGATAGTAAATCGGTCGGCTTAAAAATCAGCAATGAATCGAAATTGACAAAAAATCGGGCAATGAATTGTAAAAAAAAACTTGAAGAAAACGATTTTTTTTTAACTTTTTTCATGCATATTACAATGAATTAACATTATGCAAATCAAATACTGCAATAAAAGCAAAAATTCAAATCAAGACATCATACAAGGCTCAAGCTTTAAGCACACATGAAAGTGGCAAAACACATCTTGTATTGCTTGTAATATGAAAATATACAAATTACAAATAACAACAAGGAAAAAAAGGTTTCATTTTTTATATGCCTGCACATGGAAACAAGTAACAATAAAGTTACAATCACTTGAAAAAAAGAAAAAAAACCTAAACCCTAAACCAAAAGGCTAGGGTTTAGGGTTTAAAATTTAAACATTGATAGCTAAAAAATGGGCTTGTATACATAGATATCAGGCAACAATATTTACTTAAAAAGAGGAGGAAAAAAACCCTAAACCCAAAACCCTAGGGCCTAGACTAGGGTTTAGGGTTTAAAATTCGAGTTCAAAGTTCAAAGTTTCAAATTCAAACACTGATAGCTAAAAAATGGGCTTGCATACATAGTTACCAGACAACAATATTACTTATTTACTTAAAAAGAGGAGGAAAAAAAACAAACCCTAAACCCAAACCCTAGGGCCTAGGGTTTAAAATTGAAATTTTTAAACACTAACAGTTGAAAATGGGCTTGCATACATAGTTATCAGGCAACAATATTTACTTAAAAAAAGAAAAAAGAAAACACAAAACCGTAAACTAGGGTTTCAGACTTAGGGTTTAAAATTTAAACTTTGAAGTTCAAAAACTTACAGCTGAAAAATGGGCTTGCATAAAAAACCCTAAACTGGCCATAGCTTGAAAAAAAATTATTATTAAAAAAAAAAAAAATTGCAAATTTTTTGTCAATTTTTTGAAAAAATCTGCAAAAAATTGCCTATGCCGATTTTTTCAAAAAATTGGCAATGAGTCGGCAATGTAACGATATGATGTTGATTGACTCGTTTTCCGAATGAATCATGATTCCATCAATTTTTTCATTATTTTCTCAACTATGAGCTACACCATCCTTGGTCCTTCATACTTCACTGTGCCTAGTTCTTCTATTGCTTTGAGTACATCAATTGGATGGGTTGGTTTATCTTCAATAACCGCATCACCCATTGTGTATTCTATAAAGTTTTTTGGAAATGTCCACTTCTCATTTTCTTGGTCTTTCTTTATTGCAGATCTCTTTCGACTACTTTGGCCCACTTTTGGCTCCTTTTCTTCATCTTGGTTTTCATCTTCTATGTGGATGCACAAACATTGGGGTGTGAATACTTCATAGTCTTCCATTTGCCAATGGAGGAGTCCTTTATCATCATCTCATTCATATTTCATGCAATCCTCAAGCTACAATACCCCTTCTTCATCAAGTTTATATCTTGTTTCATCATCTAATGATGAACTTCCAGATTCATCTAAAGTTGAAATATCTTGAATTACAGATTGATTATTGAGGTTTATCATAAACTTACACAGTCCTTTCTTAAATGTAAGGTGTTCATTATCCCAATTATGATTCACTATTTCCATCCATATCCATCCATTTTTAAGCAATGCATTATAAGTTGGTTTTTGCATTGCTATTATTACGAAATCCAAGGTAAAATCTTGATCTACTATTCATAATTTTCTAATTATCAGTACAATTTTTGTTTCTATCCTATACTGATCTACTCCATAATGATGGTGCCCCAATGCTCTTCCTTTTCTTTTTAGGCATGAAATTTATGTTTGATCCTCCATCTACGATTACCTAAGTTAGCTTATGATCCAATATCTTCATGTGGACCAAAGTTGATTTTTTTCCTTCTTCAATCATTAGAATTGTGGGATCAATAAATTGCTCTTGTTTTATGGTAGCAACATCTCTTATTTCTTTTCATTTCTTGGTCTTCATCATCTCGCCTATTATGGCATATAGTTTTGGTAGTGCACCAAGAATATTGGAAATTTTTACTTCTACTATCGTGTTTGGTACTGTTGGTTACAGATCTGCCACTAGGAAAGGATTTGGTATATTTGTACCCTATAACCACCCAATAGATTGAAAGGTCACAAGGAATGGATGCCTCACATGCCAATCTCTGAATAAGGTCAGCTCCTAGACTACACTATGCTTGGGGTTTTAGATAAGGGAACTGGAAAGAAATGGGAAAATGCTGAAAGAAAAGTAAATAACAGAAAGAGATAGAAAATGTAGACAATCATGAGGGGAAGAACAGGCAGCACGATTACTAACTTATACCTGAAGCGGCAGCAATCAACACAAAGAATGAAATAGAAACTAACCCCGCGCTTGCTTCCCTATGTATCCTTTAGGAAGATTCCAGATTCACTTATTTTCTAACACTTAAATCCAGATACCAGATTTATAGCAATAAAAAAAATAAATGATATTAGTAGAAATGCTCGCCAAAGGCATCATACAAAGAAACTAGCACTATATTTCCTCCCCTATCTATCATGTAGAAAAACTCTAGGGTTCTACCCTTAATCACATACTTAAATCCAGAATGTAGAATTACTGTATGCAAATGAAGAAATAGAATTAACAAAAATAATAACAAAAGGCATCATACAAAGAAGGAATAGAGTTAGAGCCATGAATTCTTAGTATTGATGCAAGACAATCAGAGTAGAGCAGCTTTCAAGCAAATGTTCCCCCCATTTTACAAAGTGCTCAGTGCCCTTTTATAGAAGAATTTTACCCCCATTACATTAATGCTTAGATTTCAAAAGCCAACTGAAACAACTGTCATTTGCATTTTTGTTAGGTGACAGTACATTAGAGGAATACGACACACTCGTACCTGTGTTTATGGAGTACGAAACCTAACAAGTCGTACCGTTAGAATTAGCTATCACATTATGGTGGTAGGTGGGGTTTTTTTCCTTAGAATTGCAGTGCCTTCTTGACATAATGGGGGTCTTTAAACTACCTTTTCCTTTGCTAGAGTGCTCTTTTTGCTAGTATGATGAGGTTTGCCCAAAACATGTTCGAAGCTGAAGTTCGCTGATGGAGAGAAGTGAACCTGAGATTTGCTAGAGGGAAAGTGTGAACTTGTGAGAGGCTACCTTAGGCATTTTTGAATCTCATTATACCCTTTGGCTGACATTCGTAATTGTTGCAGCCCGAACCTAGGGTTCACTTGGAATTTGGGTGAACTTCGGGTAGAGCATGCCTTAATAAAATTTTGAAGTAGCGAAGGCTCGTGCAATGTTGTCGTTCATTGAATATGAAGTTGATGATGAAGTTTACCTTGGGCAGGTGGTGAAATTGAGGTTCATAGGAAAATGGACGAACTCGAGGCACCTCTGTCTTAGTAGATTTTTACATTTAGCCACCATGTCTGCACTAAATTTTTCTATTTGAGGAACCCGAACTGGGGGTTGGCTAGCTACTTAGATGAACATAAGGCTTTTTTGCCTTAGCAAATTTTATTTTTTAAAATAAAATAATTTTACTCACTGAGCGACTTGCTTTTTTGTTTCAATGCTGGTCTAAGAGGAGAGAAAGAGAGAAGAGAGGAGTGCTAAGTAAAAAGAACATAGTGAATTTTCAAAATTTTACCCCTTAGGCAAAATGTGACAACATTCCTAGCGGCTCATAGGGTATTGAGCTCACCTCAATGCAAGGACGCATGCCTTTATCCTTTGGGCCCAAAGTCACCCTCCATTCCCTCTTCTGATTCTCCATCGCTTTTTGAGGATTCTTCCTCCTCTTCACTATCTCCTTCTTGTTTGGGCTCCTAATTAGGTACTGTTGTGGCGATATGGTCACGAATGAGTTTGAAGATAGCCTTAACCCGAGTCCAGGCTTCCTCCTTAAAAGGCTTATAGTCTTGGAGGCCCTTCACCAATCACTTGAAACTTTCAATCTAAAGCATGTTAGCTTGGCCAATCCTCTAACTCAGGTCGACTATACAGGTATTGATCTGATAGAACTTGGATAGCAGTTGGATTACCTGCATTTCTAGGATAGGATCTACCTAGCCATCAATTTCAAAGGTGTCTTCCTTGAAGGTACTCCATGTGAGCTTCAGTTCCTCTCTAGGAAAGTAGTTTCTATTGTTTTCTATAAAGCAGGGAAAGTCGAGCTGGGTGAGGCTTTAAAAATGTACCAAGTAGATGTCCTTTTACTACTCAAATGCATCTAAAAATCTACTGGAAGCTCTAAATTTTTGCAATTTTTCAAAGAAAGTGTGCAGAGTAAACCTCGTGATAGCCCATTAACTGGGTCATTGGAGGCACTCGGAGGTCCTTGCACTCGTAAGCTTAAACATTTATGGCCAGATCAATCTGATGCTCTACTTCATGTTCTATTTACTCCATAATAGGCCTACCTCGGGCAGATGCTTGCTTGAGTTCATAGAAAAATAGGAGAATGGATAAGGACCTCGAGGTTCTGATACAAAATTTTTTCAACATGTCGATGTGAGCCTCCTTCACCCGATATCTGGTGAAGACTTCTACCTGCACTTCTCTTTTTTTTAGCTGCTACTGGAGTTCCTAAAATTGTACCTCTAGCTTGCTCATCTTACCTTCTATTTCCTCACTCACTTTGAGGTGGCACTCAATGGCTTCTTTATGCTCGATCACTTCCCGCTCCATTGTTGCCACTTGTTGTCTCAGCTTCTCTGCTTTAGCTATTGATTTCTCCAACTGGGACCTTACTCGTACCAAATCTTCCTCCAGTATTATGTTCTAATTTTCTACCTCAAAGTAGTGCACTTTTATGTACTCATGGTGCATGTTTATTGTGCTTGCCTTGAGCTAAATATTTCCCACCTCATTTCCCACATTGACTATCTTCAAATCCTTGATGATGCACTGGTAGGTATAGTCTTTGGACTTCATCTCCTCCAGAGGTTTTTGCACATTTGGTATCATCTTTAGCTTGTGCAGTTTCCTCCTCTAGGGGTCAAACATGGCATGTTTCTTGATTCCAGTAGGGGCCTTTGCTTTTCTCTTTTTGAGATCTTTGAGCCATTGGAGCAAGCTCTTCTATGCTCAGACTAGGCTTTCCACTATCTGATGATATTCTATCATTTATAGTTCTTTCTCAAAAGACTCCATTTCACCAAACATAGGCATGAATATAAACAAATATTGTTGTGGTAGGGACTCTGTAAACAGGTCAGGGATGGAGAAAACTGGGACCTCGACAACTGAAGGGGGCACCACTATTTGGATGGTAGCGGGCAGGTTATCAAGGTTTGACGATGAGTTACCAGCCAAGGTTTTAGTAGGCATGGGATTTGGAATAAATGGTGGGCCTTGACAGAAAGTACCTAGCTAGAGGTAAGAGGAAGCTTCGAATGCATAAGGAGTAGAGGCATACGGACCAAATCCTATAGATCAAAATTTGGGGGGAAATTACTGGTTGTACTTCTTCGATTAAGGGATTGGACACCACTGGGGATAGGGCAGATTTGGATTTACTAGCTACGGGCAAGGTAGTTGTTAGGGTTTTGACACTTTGGGGTGCTGCAGTTGGTGGTTTAGAAGAAATATAAGAGAGAAGATATTGCATACCTACGTGTTGTATGGAAAGAGTGATTGTGGTGAAAATATGTGTTATAGGGCTCTTTCCTACCCACTCTTCTTCCTCAGGTGGAGTATCATCCTTGATATTAAAAATTTCTTTCAAGGGAACTGCTGGTGTGACCTCTTGTTGTGATGCAACTTCCTACTGTAGGGAAACAGTGTGGGCAAATGCGCTTGTACCTAAGTTAGTAGGATTCTTCGAAGAGACCTTGGTATATTTATGCATTATTACATCCCAAGGCTTTTTCTTCTTAGGAGGGGATGTCATCTGAATCCTCGACTAGTCTTTTTGGGGGCCTGTCTTGCCTCTCAGCTGATGATTGTTCACTCTGCTCAATAACACGATCCCTTTTATCAATCTTGTTGGGCCCTGCACCTTGCCTAGGAGGCAACTGCTACCACTCTTGTAGGCCTTCCACTTCCCCAGGGCTTGCTCCTTGAGGTACAAGATTTTTGAATTGGATGGGCCGCCACGTGTCGGAGTATTCATCAAAAAATATGGAGAACTGATCGTTACCCATGAGGGTTTTTTTAGATGTCTCTTTTCATGTGTGAACCCTCATGACCCACACTGCCAAGATTTTTTGAGGTCCAACCTTTATCCTTCAGTTTGCCCTTCATATTTTTGAAAACCTTGGTATCATGGCTATGTACTAGGTTTTGTGAATTATATTCAACTTCCACGGGGTAGAATTCATGCCATGGCAAAAAGGACTGCATCTTTTCCACTTGCCACTTGAGGTCAAGTCTTGTTGGATTATTACGCTACTTCATGATGTTCGGACGTGGGCATACGTGAAAGTTCTTTGACCCTGTAAAATTTCTAATTTTATCTAAGGGGTCATATTTCCATATTTGGGGCAGCTCAATCAGACTAAAATCATTGAGCGTAGTAGCAAGGAACACATTTTCCTAGTGGAGTCAACTTTAATGTCGCCCCATTCGAGTGGGAAATCATATATATGTCCCCATATTCTTCCATGGTCATAGGCTTCATACACATAGTCACACTATTGAGTAACCTCTAGGGAGAACAAATACTTAGTGGTGTAATAGGGTAGCAGGAAGGGTTTGCCTTCAAACCCATAGATGCAAATGATGAATCCATGTGTGAGCTGAAAGGTGTCTCCCCACTCGCGTCGCACTACTTCATTTATCATCAAGGGGGAATGCAAGGGCAAGAGCCATGAATGAGTTCCAAGTCAATGCCAAGGAACGTCTGATTAAATATGTAGTAGGACATTTTACTTGATAGTATTCGAGTCCACTGGTACACGGGCAATGCTTTCCCTCATTCGTCAGTACGGCTAGTGGGGATCATTCTAAACTTGTTGTGCATATGGTAGAAAAACAGCCAGACCAGGAACGAACATTGCCTGAATGACTGGTCTTTCCCCTTCCTCATGTCTAACAATCGAGAGTGTAGGAAACGTGATAGCCAGTTCGCCCAATGAAAGAATACTGGTGCTAGGAGTATGAGACTCCCCCTACGTTATACATTCTGCCAGGGTGACCTGATACGACTATACACTTGTGTTAGTAGAAAAACCAAACACCCATGCCAGCATCGAGTAGATATTAGGACTCTTGAGATGTTTCAGGTACATGGGCATATTTGGCCATCAGTTTACTGGTAACAGTTCCTTCAACTGATATTCCATGAATTTATGCATTTGTTGGGTAGCCTGGTATCTGTTATTCTAATCTTCTACATTAATTATTTTGAAGGTGTAATCCTTGGGCGGCAGCTGCCCGGGAGCGAAGGCGCTTTGGACGTTATTGGAATAAATTTTGAATAGAACCTTCCCCTCTCTATCCCTGACCTGTCTGGTTAGCGGGTTGTAATATTCAACAATGGCACATATCAACTCCGGACAATTGTGTACAGGAGGGCATAAGAACCAGTATAGGTTAGAGTAGGATGCTGCAACTCTAGCACTGTCAGAGGAAGCCTTAGCTAGCCTCTCTTCAATTTTTCATCGTAGTTTCTTGATGCTCTTAGAGAGAATCCCATCCTTCATTTTTTCTAGAGCATCAACTGATGAGGAAATTACTTTCTTTACCAGTTTCTATTCTTTCCTCGGCTCCCCTACGTTATCTGGCCTAGGCTCCTTCTGCTTATTTTACCTTTTTTCTTTTTTTTTTTCTCCCCTTATTCTTTGGGTGCCTTCATCCTTTCCTCAACATTCTTTCTGCCCATAGTGAATTGTTGGTAGGCACATATGCACTTCTTGTCACCAGTGAATGCTTTTGTTCAAAGTTTTCCATATGGTACGAGACGAATGTCAGATAGTAAAATAAGCAACTAAACTAAAATTTTACCCCTTTAATAGCACTCGAAAGTAATTGTAGTTGCTTCATTAATGGCACATACCTAGAGTTAATTCTTAGAGTTGAGGGTCGTTGGAGGCAGCTTTTTTCATGGGTGATCGAGTCACTTTTTTGAAATCTAGAGCTTCCATGGAATGAAATCCCCCTCGAAAATACAAATGCCTCATTTTCCAAACCTGGGGTACTACTATTTTTTCCTAACAACCTATTTTAGTATGTGCGCTACAAGTTTAAATTGAACACATGCTTGAAATGAGTATCGTCACCTTTTGTGCACCTCGATACCTCTTTACCATTAATCGGACCCTGTTTCATGGAAATTTTCCTTGTTTGTGTTCGGTTTGCCCTGAAGTTGAGCGAACCTCAAGTTCGCACCAAGTGATGCCCAAACTTTATCTCTAATTTGGAATAGAGTGAACTTTGGTTCATCTTGCTGCCTTTTGCTCCAATTTCGAGTGAACCTTGGGTTCACCTTGAATGTCGTATGAACCAAAATCCTATCTTAAAATGAGCGAACCATGGTCCATTTTTGACTTAGTAAAATTTCGTTTTAACATTTCAGCCTTGCTTTCTTTAATGCCCACTTCTTTCAAGTGATCCTTGGTTCATTCAAAAAGTAACCTGAACCTTAGGTTCTCCTTGAGGTTAGGTGAACCACAGCCCTGCAGCGCCTTAGGAGAATCTCCTTCACCTTAGCCCTCACCCAAACTTCAACATTTTTTGAAATTAAACTCACACATTTGTGTCTCTCTCTGACTTTGGGTGAACTTGGGCTTCACATCAAAAATTGCCTGAACTCCATTATGATCTTTAAGCTAGCAAACCATAGCTGAATGCAATGCCTTAGCAAAACTTTAGCATCTGCCATCGCATTCTTGTTCTCAAACTAGTTCGAACTTTAGTCTCATTATAGACGGTACCTAAACTTTGGCTTACCCCAAGTGAACCTTGAATTCGCTTTAAATGACACTTGAACCTCTGCTTCGTTGTAGGATTGAGTGAACCACAACCTTGACACAACATTGACCATACCTAGGCCTTTTCTTGTAGTTTGATGTGATTCTCTTCTTCATGCCTCTGTTGAGCGAACCTCGTCTTTGAGGATGAATTCTCTTGAACCTTAGCCTTGGCCTCTTCTCAGCTCCCAAACTTAGGATTATTGTGATCTACTCCTCCTTTGGACTAGGGGTGGTCATGTTTCGCTCCTGAGGATGAGAAAGTTGGTCCTTGTTAATAAATATGGGCAAATTCACACTACGTTCAAGAATTCCTTTCTCGATGCCAGGAGACTTGGATCTGCCCTGATTAAACTCTGAAGACAAAAATGCTTAGCTACAGAGCGCAACCCCTACTTTACAGTGAAAAACATAATTAAATTCAAAAACATAAATGGATTAACAAAAATAAAACTATGTACATAGAAAACCTCCGGTGCAATTTTACTGGTAATAAGCCTTCAGGTGAAGGTCGTTGACAGGGATGGGTAGAAAATGGCCCTCCATGTCTTGTAGAGTGAAAGTGTTTGCCTAATTAACTCGAGAAATCTGGAAGGGTCCTTCCTAGAAGGCATCAAACTTGTCATGATTCCCTAAATTTGCTTTCCACACATTCCACTTTAGCATGAGATCTCCAACTTGTAAGGCACAGGCGGTGACTTTTCTCTTGAACCAATTCTTAGTAGTCTCGGTGTGTTTCATGAAAGCTTCATAAGATTTATCTCTATCTTCTTCTAGCTAAAGCAACTGAGCCAGCCTATCCTCCATAGGATCAAACTCTCCCTTTTCATCATCCAACATCCAAAGCACGAGCATCTCAACATGTGTAGGCAAAACTGCCTCCTTCGCATACACCAACGCATACGACGTTGTTTTGATGGATTTTTTTATGGAGATGCAATCGACCCATAGTGCCTGGTCTAGAAGCAGGTTTCATGTAATATACACCCTAGTTCTTCCCTAATTTTTGTAATTTCTTCTTCACAGTAATTCATAGTTTCATTAATATGACAACATATATTTTTCTATAATTAGGGACTGATAACAATTCTAATATGTAAAGACTATTCCTTATCAAGAATTGGTTTGATTTCCAATAACAAAAACAACTATATAGTTGATTACACAAAATCACCAAATTATAGTTTTTCCAATAATCATACATGCATATAATGATGAACATCAACGAGCAACTTACAAGAAAATGAGAATCAGATTTATCTTCAAAACCGTGCTCATATGACAGTCATAAACCATTCAAAACTTCCACAAAATTACATAGCTTTTTGGTATTATCATGCAACATTACAAGACTACTGGTGTTGTTTTCATACCAGTCATGACTGAGTACTAATTAAGGGACCTTCAATGATGCTACGAGTCTAGAAATTCTCCAATAATGAGCTATAGACTGCTATTAATAGTCATAGGCCCAAACAACAACAAATCACTCTTAGACTTCCTCCAATTGGGTCTGAAATAACTTCAATAAATTTGCTAGTCTGAATATATGTGTATCTTGCTTAAGAATAGCTGATGAACTCCTCAAAATGCTTCCAACCCTCTGAAAATTCTTCAGTTGAATGCACAAATCCCGATATCTGAATGAAATCAGCAGATAATCAACTAGGGGTGATCTCTCACACCCGAAGATGATGATACTAAAGGATGGTTTTGTCCCCAACAGCCGATAGAGTCTGCAACCAGAGCTCCCGAAATCTCCTCAGAGAAAACCAAATATCAAAATGTCTAGAATATCCAATATGAGAGCAAGCAATCAAATAAATAGACTTCTCATTGAGAAATCTCCTCCTGTGGGCTCAATGTGGGATAAAACATAAAGTCACTTTATAATTAAAACTTCTTTTTGCTCCAAAGACCACTTTTAATTAAAAATATTGATTTATGATGTGCAATGCTCCAAAATAAAGCATCTATGATTTAAAACTTTTAATTCCCTTTCCAACGAGCTATAACACTTAGGTGCCCATTAAATTATTTAATTAAAATGACAACCTTAGAAGAAAATAATTAAATATAGCTCGTAATAACACCCAAATTATGGAAAAGGTCAAAAAGTATTAGAATCAAAATCCGACTACATAGGAGTGATAACAATGATGAATAAATATGATCAGACCTGACTAGGTGACTTACTATAAATATATGCTTTCCCTAAGAATATTGGATACCAAACCAGAAGCTGGGTACAACCTCAAAAAGTGTCATCGGGGTCCTCTAGACCACCTGAGCTCATTACCATTATCAAAAATCCCCTCTGACACGTCTGATGAACTCCAAGAGAGCCAAGGCCAACGACAATGCTAAAGTGATCGAAGATGGGGAAATTATAGTCCTCCCTTCCCAAATATTGCTTTTCCTCAAGCAATGTCAGCACAACATCAAAATCAACAATCTGGACCAATTTGCAACCAACTATTATCCTAGGGTCTAGATAGTAGTTGGCCCTGGCTTCGAGAGAGCCAGGTCCAACTACAATGCTAAAGTGACTGAATATGGGGACATTACATGCCACATCCTCTTGTTCCTTTCTAGGAGCATTTTCAATATTCTCATTAGATTTTTTTTTTACTCAACTAAGTCATTGCCCTACGGGTGTAGACAATAGTTCTAAACCCTAGGACTGGCTGGCACATCCATCACCAATTTTGCAATGTATATAAGTATTTTTGGTTATGCTTATGTCTTAATTTCTAAAAAATATAGCCAATGAGTCAAGGCTGAATGTAAATGCATATGGAACTAAAATACAAAAATAGTCGTCATGTTTGTTAGTACTAGATGGGTTAATTAGATGTCTAGTTAGGAGTTTTTAAGGTTAGCAAGTAGTTGAAGTCTAATGCAATATTAAGGATTTGTGTTAATGAATGGTTGGAGGTGGTTTTGGAATTGGTTGGGGAACCAACTTGTCTCCACCTATTTAACCCCCCTCTTCAAACATTGTAATGCATATGCAATCCATGCTGTGAGAGCTATATGTTGTTCATTCTACGTAATACAGATGTTGTTATATTGTTTACATATTCTGCATACATGGTGAATGGATGATTGTGTTGTGAGTTGTATGTTGGAAGCCATTAATGGAAGTGTTGTAGGTTATTCTATGCTAAGTGGTTATTTTAGGTTTGCCATTGAAGGTTGTTGAACACAAGTGCTAAAGCAGGGAGAAAGAGACATTTTTTGCAAGTTTCTAGATGAGACAAGGAACCAGACGTCTGACATCTAGCCATGACATCTGGTAGCCACCATATAGCTAGTTGTAAGCCCACTAGCCTGACGTTTAGACTAAACCCATATGTCTAGAACCAGTTAGACATATGGCCACCCTTGACATCTAGCAACCAAACGTCTAGACCTTCTAATCCGACTTCTAGCAACTATACATCTAGACCTACTCATCAGACATCTAGACCCTTAATGTCTAGACCCCTAATGTCTAGACCCAGTCATCAGTTAGAAGAGTTAGGATATTGACTGATAAATTAGTATAACCTTTGCTCAGAGTTTGATCCTGATTTGTCATCACCCCATCCCGAGAATGTACTCACCCCTTTCTACATTTGGTATCGTTGCCTAATTAAAAAATTGGATTTTTAATGACAAGTGATAGGAAGAATAGGTGAATGACTTGTTTCAGGTCATGGAAAAAAGAGCAAATACCAATAAGAAGAAGTGCACGACTGGCGAACTTAAGGACACACGAGTTCATAGAGGTATCTCTCCTTGAGGTGGAGAGAGTATGGAACATTGAGGAGGAGAATAAGACAACCATAAAGACATTGTTGGTGACTACAAAAAATATGGGAGAGCAAATAGCGAAGGAAGAGCCCATCATTGAAGACTGGACAACAACACCAAAACCAGCGATGGAAGGGTGGCCAGAGGATACTGAAGGAGAGAACCTTGTATCAAGGCACCTACGCGGAGGTTCATGGGGAGGAAGGTTGGAGCCACATTTGGTATTTCACGAAGGAGGTCATGGAGAAGAGACCAATTGGAGATGGGAAGAAGGCTATTTGGGCACAATTTTGCACCACCAATAGTAAATAGACAATCAAATCAACTTCTACAACCACCAACACCAGGAACATAAAATATCATGGTGAACCCCACCAATAGAATGATACAAGAAAAATGCCCACCCTTCTTAGGTGAAGGGAAGGAGGATCCATCACAACATGTGGGAACTTGCATTACCATTTGGGAAGCTAATGGAGTCACATAGGATACACAATGGTTGCAACTATTTCCAACCACATTGTGAGGCATGGCTATATACTGGTACTTGAAAATACAAAGTACGCACACATTTACACAATGGGATGAGTTGAAGAATGCATTCATAGAAGAATTTTGACCCATGAGTGATGACACTGACATAATTACTAAACTGTGTGTCACTAAAAAAAAATGGATGAGGATTTCAAAAGCTACAATAGAATATTAAAACAATTGATAGACAAAATGGAGATAACACCTATTGAAGATATGATAAAGCGATGGTTTTTGTATGGGCTACTACCAAGGTTCAAGAAGAAAATTAAGGCATTACCATCCTCAATGTATGAAGAAGCACTGGAGAAGGCTAAAAACTTTGAAAGTGAAGGCAAACAAATGACCGTAGGTATTAGAGGATACTTAAAGCACGTCGAAGATTCAGACAGTGAAGCTGAAGATAAAGTACAGAGCACGATTCACACCTTTAGAAGGGAATTTGATAAAATACTAAAATAAACAAAAGGGGAAGGTCAAAAGGATCGAAAAGAAATTTGGTGTTTAGACTGCAAGGCAGAGGGACATTCAAACATAGACTGCCCAAAGAAAGCATATTGTAATATATGTGAAATTGTAGGACATCCTGTCATCGACTATCCATTCAACCTAAAAAGCAAGAGACATCAGACATTGGCAATACAATAGGAAGATCAGCCAAATACACAGAGGAATGGACAAGGAGCTACTAGTGGAGGATACAGGAATAGTCATCAAGGAGGAAGACAAGGAGGTCAGAGCCAACTGCAATACGACTCTAATGGTCAATCGATTATTTAGTGTCGAAATTGTCAAGAATGGGGCCATTTTACAAATAATTGTTCCAAACCCTAGAATGCAAGTAATAACAGTGGTAACAACACCATTCAAATGTGTAAATGGTGTGGTCTGAGAAACTATAAAGAGGTTAATTTCCCAAACAAAGCAAGTACTAGTGGAACTCATAATATCAACCTCATTGGTATTGGAGAAGTGACTGAGGTAGATAAATAAGTCTTGGCTATGACAAGAGCATAGACCAAGAAAAATAAAGAGTATCCAAACCCTGCAAAGGAGAAGGAACGATGGCAGGAAGTCCAAAAATTGATCAAAATAGAACTAGCAAAGGAGAAGAAGGATAAACTAGTTCTGGAGAAAATGTTCAAGAGACCGGAGATTATGAAAAAGGCATCAGTGGAAGGATTGGTAATAGAGGTACTAAACACGAAGTTAGAGATGAAGGTCACCAACCTATTTAGTGTAATACCAAAATTGTATGCTACAATTGGGGAAGTCATCAAGAAGAATGATGAAACTTGACAAGTAGCAACTATCAAGCAAGGAAAATTTATCGATCCAAAAATATTGATTATTGAAGCCAGGAGGAGGCCAGCTATTGTTCAAATGGAGGTTTTGAACCATAGGCTAAATCAACTGATTGTATATGGAGGGTCTAGTGTGAACATGATGCCAGAGAAGACATTGCGGATTCTGGGGAAACTCGCCTTATGATATCTAGATTTTAAACTATATGGTGTTGATCAATATGGCATCAAAATAATAGGTGTTTTGATGAATCAGAAGGTATGCATAGCAGAGTAGGACTTCATTTTGGATTTTGTTGTCATTGCTATGCAAAAACCCACATATGATGCACTGTTAGGACGTGGATGGTTGAGAACAACAAAATTCAACCACAATTGGGAGAAATAATGTCTATCCTTCAAACAAGGGTATCATAAGTATATTATTAATTTGAAGAACCAAACAGTAAGTTAGGACATATCTACTTCATATGGCTCAGGATCCTCTTCATCAAATGGGAAAATGGGACATGAACCAGATGAGTAGGAAGTGTTGCACCTTGATGACTGCATGGAAGATGAGTGTGACCAAGATAAAGGTTTACTATATTGGTAGTTGGAATATTATGAGATTTTACCTTCCCAATATCTTTGTATAGATGCGGGAAAATATATTCAAGAGGATGAGATGCAGGAACCAGAAAAAGAAACTAGTAACAAGAAACTGACAATAGCAAAGAAGGATAAGGAAAGGGAAAATTGGACATTTACCAAGCATTTTGTAGAATTCACGATAGGGGAGGCAGTCATAGAAGACAAACCAGACCATCCCATCGATGCACTAAAGGTAGTAGATGAACCTGAGTCGATCAAATATGAAGGTCCAAGAATGATTTAGGTAAACTTGGGATAAAAGGACGAAGAGAACATGATCAAATGTGGAGATGATTGGGATCCAGTTCTAAAAGTAGTAGAAATTAAGATTTTTATGGACTATAAGGATGTTTTTGCTTGGACATATAAATATTTGAAGGGAGTACCACCCAAACTCTACGTACATAAGATTCCTCTGATAGAAGGTGCACAACCACTAAGAATGTATCTTTATAGAATGAATCCAAAATATGTAGCAAAGGTGAATGCCGAAATCAAAAATATGCTAGATGCAGGCATTATATTCAAGGTTACGACAAGTGAGTGGGTCTCACCAATTGTAATCACTCTAAAATGAGAAGTAGATAAAATCTGAATCTGTGTGGATTTTAGAAGTTTTAATGTCGTAACTATAAAATATCCCTTCCCAATCCCATTCACAGACTCCATACTAGAAGAGGTAGTCGGCCACGAGATATATTCATTTTTGGATGGATTCTTGGGGTATAATCAGATCAATATAGCATAAGAAGATAAGTTGAAGACTACTTTTGTGGTAGAGAATGGAATATATGCATACAATCGCATGCCATTTGGACTATGCAATGCGCCCACTACTTTTCAAAGGATCATCTTGTATATTTTTGATAAAATGTCCACAAAAAATTTTAAATATTTTCTAGATGATTGGTCACAGTATGGGAAAACACAGGAACATTTAAAGGCCTTGGGAGAATGCATTAGTTTATGCAGGAAAGCACAAATAGCACTAAACCCAAATAAATGTGTCTTGTTGGTGCCATACGGAAAACTGCTAGGGCATATAGTATGCCAAGAGGGTTTGAAGCCCAATCTAGACAAAATACGGGTAGTGTTACTGATGGAGTTAGAACATGATGTGAGCTTGATTAAGACTTTTTTGGGAACTATCAGATATTACAGGATTTTTATCTAAAATTATGCATTGACTCATCCAATGGACATGCTTACATGAAAGAGTGTTCCATTCAGATGGACAGAGGAACACCAGGTGGCATTTGAGGGATTGAAAGGGCACTTGGTGAAAGCACCTATCCTAGTTTACCCATACTAGGAGAAGGAATTCCATGTGCGTGTGGATGGCTCAAATTTTGCCATTGGATGTGCCTTGGCACAAGAAGACCAATATGGGTTGGATCATCCCATATATTTTGCAAGTCATCTATTGTCCAAATCTGAGAATAATTATAGCACAACAGAGCAAGAAGCATTGGGAATGGTGTATGCAATACAAAAGTATAGACACTACCTACTATCTAACCCCTTTTATTTTTATGTAGATCACCAGGATTTGTTGTACTTAATCAAAAAACCAACAATCTACAGACAAGTAAGTCGATGGCTCGTCACTCTACAAGAATTCATGTTTAGAGTGGTAATCAGACCAGGGAAGAAACACGTAATAGTGGACCAATTTTCAAGGATTCGTTCAAGAGAACCTGCAGAGGGAGGAATACCAAATGAATTTCTTGATGCACAGTTGTTCATGATTAAGCATATAGGGGAATATTTGTCGATAGGACAACTTCCAGAAGAGTTAACGATAGTTGAGCAGAGAAAATTAATCATGAAATCAACACCCTTCACCTTGATTGCAGCATTGCTTTACAATATGGAGGAGGACCATGTATTATGAAGATGTATAATGGAGGATGAAGTACAACAAACCCTAAAGAAGACACATGAGGGATTGGCAGGAGGACACATGAGACCAGATGCAACAACCAAGAAAGTATTGTTGGTAGGTCTATGATGGCCCACCCTCTTTCACGATGCAGATAATTTTGTGGTAGCACATGATATGTGTCAGAGAACAAGGAAACCCTTGAAGAGAGACTTCATGCCATTACACCTGTCCCAAACTCAAAAACTCTTTGAGATATGGGGACTAGATTTTGTAGGTCCTTTAATAACAATTTGTAGGATAAGATGTCGATACATAGCAGTTTCCACAAGTTATCTCACAAAATGGTTAGAAGCAAGGGCTTTATCGAAAAACTCGATAAAAATCACAAATCACTTTTTGTACGAACAATTAATTACAATGTTTGGGATACCTCTACAGTTGAAAAGTGATAGTGAAGGCCATTTTGTGAATGCAATTATTCAGAACTTGATGGAGGAATTTAGGATTTTTCACTCCTTGTCAAGTTCATACTACCCAAGAGCAAATGGGCAGGCAGAGGTAACAAATAAAGTCTTGGTTTCAATCATGTACAAGACATGTGGAGTTGAAGGAGCTTACTGGGAGGAGCGGTTACCAAAACTTTTATGGGTATATAGGACCACTTTCAAACCCACTACAAATCACACACCCTTTCAACTGATGTACGGATAGGAATTAGTGGTACCAGTTGAATTCCTTGTACTCATATTAAGGGTAGCAGTCGACAATCACTTGAATGAAGAGGAAAATATTCATGAACAATTGATAGCATTAGTACAATTGGAAGAAAAGAGGGTTATGGTATAATGGGCAATGAAGATTGTACAAAAAAGGAGGAAATTTTGGCATGATAAACATCTCTGGAAATTGGATCTCAAAGCTGGTGGACTAGTTCTCAAATACAATGGTAAGAGAGAACTCAAGCCATGAAAGTTGAAAACCTTATGGCTTGGACCCTTCCAGGTAGAAGAAGTACTTGATAATGGGGTGGTAAAGTTGAGAAAATTGGATGGAATGTTATACCTCGAGGTGATAAATGGTTCTAATCTGAAAGTATACAAACCTCGTGCATAGGTGAATATGATCAACTTGGGACAAATAGGAACTTCCAAAACATAATAAGAATATCCAAGCACACAACCTTCCAAAAACAATGATCAGGGTAGTGTTGTTTGAGAGGAGGAAACTCATAACCTGGATTGGTTATTTAGGAGTGAAGAAATGCGGGCAATGGAACTCTCAAGTAATAGTGAGAAATACCGACTCCAAATTTTTACAGAGGTCGCTCAACGGGACGTTCTAGAAGATGAAGAATAAGGAGTTAGACTTCTACAACGAATGAGATAAAAAATACATAGGTTGTAGGAAGAATATGAAACTCTAAGGTAGTACAATAATCAGCTACGGGAACAGGTGATCCAGGAGTTGGACACAACCATGCACAGGGTAAATGAAAGGCACGAAGATCACCTAATGGAATGGGAAGAGTTGGACCAGGGAGAACTGAGAAGGAGTGCAACAAGAAACTCTTTAGAAGGTAGTTTATTCTCCTTGGAAGAAGAACAAGAAGATGTGGTGAGTCCAGGGGAAGATAGAAGAGGAAAAGCAATAGCAACACGTGCACCCTCTAGGAGTTCTTCTTCAGCCTCATTGAAAATTGTGCTAAATATAAAAGAATCCTCAAGTGAAGAATCAGTGAACCATCAAGAGATGAGAGATTCTCCAGAAAGACCTAGGAGGTGGGAAGCAGGACAAAGCTCGACTGCCAAATATCATATAAGTAGGGAGGAAATGGCAACAATAATATGGAAAGATATCAATATGGTACCAAAAAAAATAAGAACTGGAGGATGGTTGGAAGAGTCCAACAATGATGAAAACCTACCTCAAAATCCAGATATTCTATATGCCAATCCTAACCTAGACAGTAGAAGAAAAGGGGATGAAAATCGTAGTTGACAAGTAAGTGTTATATTTTTGTAAATTGCGCAAATAATTGAAGACAATGCTTCACTAAGCCTACAAGATGAATACAATGGAGGATTAAATGAGTAATTTATGTTGGAATTACCACCACATCATGAATGGAGAACACCATACTTTGGATCCATGAGACATCCAACTGATGGGAGGAGGTAGCCAGGTATCGAATGGCTACACTTGACTTATGAGCACACAGAAGAGAAGTACAAATATTGCAGCAACGAGTTCAAGAAACTTTAGTATGGCCACTCAACACAGTAGGAGATGGAAATGACTCAATCACAAAATCAGTATTTTTAGATGAATACCAAGAAAATTTAGCTCATTATACCATGCAACAATAATTTGAGCAAAGAAGATGGAGGTGAAGACTAATGAGATTTGATAGGAGACTGAGGATCTTACAACAACTAACACTTGAGCCAGGAGCACAACTCATAAACAAGACCCATAGTTGAGACAATTTAGGTATCTTCAGGAGACCAAAAGGAATCCTGAGAGCACATGACCAAGAGAGGAGCGTGGTTGACCTCCGTCCTGGTATCTTAAGAGGAAAAAATTCCCCTTCGGCTACCAATAGGTTGACTGGTTCTCATTTTGGATCACAAGGCCCATCTGGAAACCTAGTTTGAGCCAACCCATTACTTTGTGCTCCTGAGAATAGACTGAGAGGTCCATATCAGTGAGCTCGTAGGAATTGAATATGTTGTTAGGAATGACTAAGGGATTGATTGAATCTCGAGTAGCTAGGAGTACGATAGCCCAACATTAGAGAGATTCAATCAAAAATAGGCCAAGAACGCGGTAACCAGGTCCACAGAAGGAGAGATTGGGATAGAAACCCCAATCTAGAACATAGGGATCAAGTGTAGGTAGTTGTAGGAAATGATAGAGGTCGAGGATGAGGTATAAGAACTAGACAACCCCACCAAAATAGGGAACATCAAGGTCGGCAATAGCCCAAACAACATGAACTTGATCAACAGATATAAGAAGAGGTGATGTTTAACTATTTGTATGACTATATAATAATCCAACGTAATGATGGAAGGACTGAACAAATTCCACTTGTGCCCGCCCATCCAGAATGCCCAAACCTAAATAGCAGCCATCGGGAAGAAGTAACAGAACATCTGGATAATATTGCCAACCTAGAGGAAGATGAAGTTTGATTGGCATAAGAATGGATGAAACAAATTAGTATGACAACAAAAATAAATGAACAAGTCGATAACAATGTTAGACGATGGCCCAACATAAATCAGTCCCTAGATCCAGAAATAAGGTAGCAGACGGAAGAAGAAAAACAACAATACTAGTGCATTATACCATGGGATAGGACAAGATAGCAGTCAGTCATGCTCGAAAACTCCCCCAAGATGGAATAATCATTGAAGACGTCAGGCAACGGAGGAAATAAATAGTGATAGTGATGATGATTTCAGTAGTTTCGAAGAAAATAGTCATCATCATCAAAATGAGACACCAGATGCATGGGAACTGTGTATTGGCTTGGCCATATGGTTCATCTAGTGACATAAAAAATGATACGTCACATGCAGTTTTAAAAAAATATAGAAAAAATAAATAAAAATAAGAAAATTTGAAAAATTCAAATAAAATGTCAAAAGAAGAAAAGACAAAATAGAGAAAAGACAAAATAGGGATAAGACAAAAGGAGGTACACCTAGACGTCTAGCTAAGTCGACGTGTCATGCATGCACAAAGTTAGTTGCAAGGGGGTGGTTGCATAATAGTTTGGGCAACTATAAAAGGAGGGGAAGGCCCTCATTTGCAACATCGCTTTCAAGTAGAAAGAGGAGGCAGCAGAGAGAAGCATGTAGCAGAGGCACAGTAGTGGATGAAGCATAGTTCATAGTTGACAACATGGCAGTAGGCTACCCGATGGCTGTAGGTCACCTGACGGTAGCAGGATACTCGATGACTATAGACCACCTGATGGCTATAGACCACCCGATGATAGCAGGCCACCTGATGGTTGCAATTGGCACTGGGCGGTTGTGCCAGGCTACCCGATGCTTGGTCACCTAATGGGTACTACCTGACAGCCATGTTGCTTGATGGCTACCACTTGACGGCCACCTGCCTGATAGCTACCACTTGACGGCCACCTGCCTGACGTCTACCACTACCTGATGTCTACATAACCAGACATCTGGTAGCACTTGACGGTTGTACAATCGGATGGTTGTGCAACCCAATGATTAACAACCCTAATGGCTGAGGGAACTAGATGGCTAGGAGTAGAGGTCGACAATTAGAATAAGGTAAAGTAAGACTGATGGCTCAGAGGTCAGGAAATATTCTATTCTGTAGTGAGCCCGAACCAGAATCAGTGGTTGCCAAGATATTAAGGCACCAACAGGATATTGAGATTAAAGGGCATGGCAAAAGCTAAGAAGGAGTACAAATTCAGAGTAGAAGAGAAGCGGTATAAGTAGCAACCTGCAAGAACAAGGAGATGAATCTAAGCAGAAAGGCACCTGTAGCAATGGAGGATATCACTTGGGTATGCCCAACTGGACAATATTACCTCCAATGGTGGGCAGATGCACCAGATAGCCACCCAACAATGGAAAATCTAAAGGATGTGGGAGTGAACTTCATATTACAGGCTTCGCATTTTGAAAAGCGAATTTTCGAGTACTTGCTACAAATGCTGGAAATATATGATGTTGGGAGGCACTGCAATTTTATGGAAATGGACGACACAACACTAGTCATAGATTTTTCTCTTGAGGTTTTCCAGAGTACTTTTGGACTCCCACAGAAAGGCAAGCTGGTGGTGAACAAAAGGGTGGATCTGAAGAGGTCACTAATATTGATTATGGATGTTACCACTCTAACAAGGGAAGAGGTGGAAGATATGCTAAGTTTCCATGGGGGAAGAGGAAATAAGCAGGGACAACTCTAAAATGACAGACTAGAAGTGAGCATGAATGTAATAATGGTAAGGTTGTCAGGAGAGCAATGAAGCTCATATTTTCCATCTGGTTGATTATGTATCTACAAGAGATAGTACAGGGCATACAGTATGATTGGGCAACATATATATCAACACGAATACAAGATTTTTTGATGAGAACAACCAAGAATTTTTCTATGACCTTTCACACCATTGGCTTGATCGTAGATGTCGTAGGAAAGGCAAAGATCCCGATCCCGGATTTTGGTTCTCCAAGACAACTCCCACCCTTAGAACCATCTATTTACATGTGGATGGGCACCCAACCATCTAAGAAAATGACACCAACAAAGAAATTAAGGGTCAAACATATTTCACATAAACCAAGTCAAGAGAAGTTGATGACTATTTTAGAAGGGGAGGATAGGAGAGTAACATAGGTTCGAGAAGAGAAACCACAAAAATAGAAAGAGTCTCAATCTCCGAAAGAGCCTAAATGGAATAAGAATAAGGGGTGATTTGATATACCACCCCCAGCTTTCTCACAGGAAGCTTTGTATAAGATAGCTAAGAATATAGAGACAGTTCAAAGCTGGGAACAACATCAACCACTATAGGAAGAAGCAGATTTTTCTATACCATCAACCCTTCATAATCTGGCAGTTGGGACCAGTACGACTGAATGGTTTGGACCCACTGAATATCTAGCATAGGCTAAGCATATAGCCCGTATTGGGTCACTAGATCTGACTGAGTTAGATTTGGCAAGACCAACTTCACTAGTAGCTACTTTGGGCACATTCTCAATAGATGCAATGTTTAACAAAGTAACTATGGAAACAGGCATAGTAGAAGCTCCAGAACTCAGTAGTAACCCTGGAGAAGAGGAAGGCATACCACCACAGGTTACACAGGAAAAAAAACCAAGGATGGAGAAAGCAACAGGGAGTACAGAGGAAGAGATTCCCACAGATAAAGGAAAACAGCCCCCAGAGGTAATAGACTTAGAAAAATTGGAGGAACAAGAAGGACAGGGCAACAAGAGTCTTGTACAGGAGATAGTAATAATAAGACCACCTGTTCACCATGAGGAGAGAGGCAATGGGATTGTATAAGAAGAAGAAAATATGGACACTTGGTCCCAAGAGATTCTCCTCAAAATACCAAATTTTATGGACCCTGATGAAATGGATGAGCAAGCTGCAATATATTTTGATAGACTAGGTAAAGTGATGAATAGCCTTAGCTTGTAGTTTAGTAGTGCATGCATAGGAAAGTGGAAGAAGTGGCAATGCATATTTGAGGAGGATATGGACAGACTGGTTAAGTGTGCAGCCCAAGGACCATGGAGGAAAGAGATCTCGGACATTTATGCGAGACAACCCTGGTCATTACCCACTGGCAGGTTGCAAACAATGGAGGGCATTGACACATTGCCAGAAAATACACCTAGTCTTTATCTAGAAATAGAATAGGTATATGTGGCCCTCAGCATTCTAAGGAGCATGGAACATAGGTGGAAGTAGTGCCATAATTATTTCCACTCTACACATAGTTGAACTTCCTCGCACATCTGTTGATTTGGTTGGGCAAAGAAATCAAACATATTAATTCAGCTAAGGATATTATGGAATGAGAAGTCACAAAGGATTTTTTAGCCAAAGACAAACTCTTAGTTGAAGGAATGGGTCGAATGGAAAAAGTTCAAGAAGAAATGCGGAAGTTGGGACAAGTTATGGGAGAATTTAAATCTGATTTGAAGAAAAAGGCTCAACAATTAGCAGAATAAGCAGCAGAAATAGCACAACTGAAGAGTGCAAAGGAACTTTTGATTAAGCAAGTGAAAGCCTTTTCAGTCACTAGGATCCAGCAGGAATGGGCTTGGGCTCAGGAAAGAGATAATTGGGCTCAAGAAAGAGAGAACTGGGCTTAGGAAAGAGAGAATTGAGCTCAAGAAAAGGAAAATTGGTAGAAATAAAAGGTAGCCTTACAAGTAGAACTATAGTTGGAAAAACAACAAAAGGGGGCAATAGTTGCACCAGTTTTAGAATAGTGGTTGAAGGATATTTTTCGAAGAAGAGAAACAGAATTGCTGACTAGCCTAAATTAGATAGAAGATAGAGCTAATACTTTAGGTGTGGAGTGGGCCAAGTACTTTAATTAGCTCAAGGACAAACGGGACCACTACTAGGAACAACTGTAGGAGTACACACAAGCATTACAGGCTACTAATCGACCAGGATCAACCACGATCGACGCTGGAGCTTCTAGATTTGAGCGAAGAAAGTCGTTGAGGACATCAACTTCTTTAAATGGGAGGATAGATGTAGACAATAGTTCTAAACCCTAGGACTGTCTGGCACATCCATCACCAATTTTGTAATGTATATAAGTATTTTTGGTTATGCTTATGTCTTAATTTTTGAAAAATATAGCCAATGAGTCAAGGATAAATGTAAACGCATATGGCACTAAAAGAAAAAAATAGTCATCATGCTTGTTAGTACTAGACAATCTAATTAGACATCTAGTTAAGAGTTGTTAAGGTTAGCAAGTAGTTGACGTCTAATGCAATTTTAAATATTTGTGTTAAGGAACGATTGGAGGCAGTTTTGGAATTGGTTTGGGAACCAACTTGTCTCCACCTATTTAACCTCCCTCTTCAAACATTGTAATGCATATGCAATCCATGATGTGAGAGCTATATATTGTTCATTCTACATAATACAAATGTTGTTATATTGTTTACATATTTTTCATACATGGCGAATGGATGATTATGTTGTGAGTTGTATGTTGGAAGCCATTAATGGAAGTGTTACAGGTTATTCTATGCTAGGTTGTTATTGCAAGTTTGACATTGAAGGTTGTTGAACATAGGTGTTGAAGTAGGGAGCAAGAGATGTGTTTTGTAGGTTTTTGGATGAGGCAAGGAACCAAACATTTGACGTCTAGCCCTAACGTCTAGTAGCCACCAGATGGCTAGCCATCAACCCACTAGACTGACGTTTAGACTAAACCTAGATGTCTAGAATAAACCAAACGTCAGGCCATCCCTGACATCTAGAAACCATACATCTAGACCTACTAATCTGACGTCTAGCAACCAGATGTCTATACCTGCTCATTAGACATCTAGACCCCTGATGTCTAGAACCAGTCATCGACCAGAAGAGTTAGGATATTTACTGATAAATTAGTATAACCTTTACTCGAAGTTTGATCTTGATTTGTCATTACCTCATCCTGGGAATGTACTCACCCCTATCCACATCGGGTAGTAATTTGGATGTGGCTTTTAGACAAATCTCGTATTTATAGGCGAACTCGCTAAACTTGGATCCTATGAACCCTAGGCCATTATCGGTGACTATAGTCTCTAGGACCCCAAAACGGGTTATCAAACTTTCCAAGAAGGCAATGACTGTTTTCTGGTCAGCGTGCTTTGTCGGCACTACTTCGGCCCATCGGATAAAGTAATCGATAGCTTTTAGTATGAACTTATACCCCGTAGAGTATTTTGGTGATATCACTCCAATGAAATATAAACTCCACTGCTATAAATGTGATTCAACCTGGATCAGATGCAGGGGCATAGGGGCATTCTTATTTCGGCCAGCATACCTTTAACATTTTTTACACTTTCAACCAACTACAAAAGCATATGTGAAAATTGTGGGCCAGTAGTAGCCTACTTTGATTATCTTCAAGGTCGTAGGCCTTCCTACGAAGTGGCCCCTGATATTCCAAAATGGAATTCATCGAGGATATTCTCTTTCTCATCACTCTTGACGCATCTCAGAAGGACACCATCAATATTTCTAAAAAATAGCCCTTCTAAGCGCAACACATATCTATGAGACTGCATTCTAAACCTTCTTTGAGAGGCATTGAAATGGTCAGGGCATCTCTCGGTGTTAAATTATTGAATTATGCCATCTATCCAGTCCTCATCATCCATAGACTAGTTAAAAAATTTGCCCTCTGACATCGGGTCCTCCCACTGGTAGGCTGTCACTTTGGTGGTGACACTCCTTGAAATTTCTTGGTATAATGCATGGTCATGGATCAGCTTGGTGGGCCAAACCTCAATGTCAAATTATTGAATTTTTTTGACCCAATCAGCCCTCCTATTACCCATATATCCTTGGAAAATGAAATTTCTCATGTTCGGGTCAATAACGTATACCATTGTTTTACTTTGGGAGACAAAGTATCAAAACTTTCTTAGAGACCTCATGACTACACGCACCTCACACTCAATGAAGTTGTATTTTTCTTCATGTGGTTGGATTAATTGGCTTAAGAAAGCTATGGGGTGTTCTTTGTCGTTTTCTCCTTTTTGTGTGAGCACTACCGCGTAGCTCTCAGGTTCGCCGATTGCATAAAGTATGAAATACTTAGAATAGTAAGGATTAACCAGCATAAGTTCCTAAGTGATTTGAGCCTTGATTTCATCAAATGCCTTCCTCCTTTTATCTATCCAAGTGAAATCAACATTTTTGTTCAGGAGTTCGATCATTGACTTGACGACTTGTGCAAAATTAGAAACAAATTTTCTTACAAAGTTGATCTGGCCAAAGAAATACTGGAGGGCTTTCTTTTTGGTTGGCAGTGGAAGCTTGAGGAGAGCCTCAGATCTGTTAGGATCTATGATAAGCCCTTTTTCTGAGATAACATGGCCAAAAAAAAATTCTTCTTTTACCGTGAAGACAAACTTATTTGGGTTGATGGACATGCCAAACTCCCGGTATCTCTCAAACACTTATTGCAAGTGCGAGGCATGCTCTTCTATTTTATGTGAAAACATAATCATGTCATCCAAGTAGATGACAATAATATTATTCAGTAACTCATCGAATGCTAGATCCATGGCTCTCTGGAAGGTGGCCCTTGCATTTGAGAGGCCAAAGGGCATGCATTGATAGGCAAACATTCCCTATTTTGTGGTGAATGTTGTCTTATGTTGATCTTCGTCTCTTACCCAACTCTAATTATACCCAGAGAAGTCATCCAAGAGAGAGAAACATTGTGCTCCTACCACTACGTGTAGGATCTATTCAATCTATGGGAGAGGGTAGTGATCCTTTAAAGAGGTCTAGTTTAGATTTTGAAAATCCACACACAAGCGAATGTCAACGTTTTTCTTTCTGACTGGGACTAGGTTAGGAACCCAAAAAGAGTGCTTGATGGGATAAATAAGTTTTTTTTCCAGCATATTGAGGAGCTCTCCATTCATCAACACTTCAATATTTGGGTTGATAGGCCTCTGTTTCTACCTGCAGGGTCTAACCCCTTCTTCCAGTTCAATTGTGTGTTGTATGATTTTTTTGTTGTACCCCTTCAGGTCTTGATAACACCAAGAAACAATATTTGGGTACTTTTTGTAGAGGGCTCGAATCTCCTCTAGCTCTTCAGGAGTGCATTCTATCCCAACTTGATTACCTTTCCAGGTTCTATCTCAAGGTCCTTGTATTGTTTTGTTTCCACTTTGATCCTGTGAGCAATGGGCCTATCATTCTGATCAAACAACATTGCCAAAGTAATTAGTTCCCTCGAGATGTGGTTGTTTTTCAACTATATCAACCCCTCGTACTCCTTGTCATCAGGGTCTCTACCTTCAATGGTGGTTGCTTCTTGAAATAAAAAGTTGATGATTTGCTCGTCGTTGTTGAACACCTGCTAGTAGATGTCCTTGTCAGGCACATAATGCCTGTAGATGGTTCTTACCGTCTTAGGATTCTACATCATGTCGTCAATCGAGGATTATCTGGCTCTGATATATGCTAAGATGTCTACATGCTTATTCTTTTCTCATGAGATAGCTTGGACATTTAGTGATTCAAAATATTCCAACAAATCCCAAACCCTATTGAGGTAAGCTCTAAGATAGTGTTTCTTCAAGACGCACTTGTTGGTAATTTGTTTGCAAACCAGCTTTAAGTCTCCAAAAATATGCAGATGCTTGATACCCAACTTCTCAGTCTTCTTCAATCCTAAGTACAAGGCTTCATGTTTTGTCACGTTATTGGTGCAACTCCATGCTAGTCTGTAGCAGTAGTCCTTATGTTCTCCAGAGGGTGATACCAGGAGAACACCTACCCCAGCTCCATTTTTACATCGAGCACCATCAAATAAAAGCTTCCATAGCTTGTCCAAGGTAGAGTCTTTGCTTTCCTGCACTGTCACTTTTGCTTTCTTAGGCTTGGTGATAGAGTATCATCCTATCTCAAACTAAACCTGTAGACACCTAAAATGCGTCATGTTGAGGGCAACTACTCATATGGACATGCTACAAAACCATATGGAGGATCTTGAACAGACTCCAAGATAGAGCAGTGGTTCTAACCACTCAATTTAAGCATTTTGGCCTAAGCAGTCTGAACTGCAACCCAGACCTGCGATCTCCAGTACAAACCATGGTTGACACCTGTGGTCTGCAGTCTGGACTATAACTGTGACCTATGATCTTAACTAAAGTTCAGTTAGGCCTTCCATCCGAGCCAAATCGGTTGGAACGACCAAAATATCTAGAAGGAGGCAGTTGAAGGATAAAATATTCCAGAGGCTTCCATCCCAACTATCCCAACCACCCTTATTGGTCTTGGCTTCTCCATGAAACCACCCCTAGCCCTAGGGGTATGCTATAAATACCCCCTCCAAATGGGGAGAAAGGGGAGAGCAAGCATTGGAGATTTGAGTAGCGAAGCCCTGGCGAATTGTACACTCAAAATGAGTATACTAAGAGATAGAGCTATTGCACTTAATCCCCGAACCTTTTGTCACCATTCATTATGAATTGCATTATGGATGCCCTAGGTGCTTAGGATGATTAAGAAATGCAAATTCAAGCAAACGAAGGCCCTTCACATTGACTTGACTACCAAATTATTCTGAGGACAATGAAGGCAATCCTTGAACATCAATTTGGACAAGGAGGTCAAGTCCACTGCCCTTAATTTTTATGGTAAACCTATCTGAGGTCAAATCGTAGCTATCAGCCCTGATTCATAGTGCAAACCATCCACCATAGTTGTGGTTTGCAACATGTTACTGATCACCTTATTTGCTTTACTTTTGACCGCATAGATTAGTTATATTAATCTTTTCATAGGTTTAATTGAATTTTAGAGAAAATCTGACCGTAGGAATTAGTCATTTCATGCATTGTATTAAGTAGGATTATATTGGATATTTTATGCACTTTATTGCTCCTAACTTGATATTTGATCCATGCATCATTTGCTTGTTCATGTCCTTCATGTTGTAGTATAATTCTTGATCAAATTAGAATAGTTTAAAGTCCTTCTTTATGTTTTCTTGTTTTACTAGTTTAATGGCATTTGCATACATATTTCCTTAAAGGGCCTCATCACGAGAGGCTATCAATATTTTTAATCGTGTGTTGTTGTTTGTTGTTTCTTGTTCACAAGGAGATAGGTGCAAGAGGAGCTTATGTCATAATCCTTCCACATCACGAAGAAGGGGGTCAGCTCCACCCCAAGGCAATTTGTGACTAATCAATAGAGCACTATAAGTGCGCCTACCCTATTGAGGGCATTGGTAATTGTAATATCAGTATCATCTTTCAAGTGACCCTAGGAGGACATTTTTGTAATCAAAGCTCATTCAAATATTAATACAAGAAACTTTACTTACGTTATTTTTGTTCAATTTATGTACTTGTGTGAATATTTATGCTTTCATGATGGTATAGATAAATACAGTAGCTAGGTGCACGCTCCGTGATTAGGTCATATGGCGATCACGATGGGACCCCACAATTTTAGCCTTGAGTTCTGACTTTTCTTGCCTTTTTCTTATCTTAGGTGCTAACCATAGCTTTCAGCTATAGTTATTTTTTGGCCCGCGGCTATAACCTGCGGTCACTACTACAGCCTGTAGATTGAACCTATGGTTAACAGAGGAAAAGGCAGATAGCAGGAAACTCAGTGGGTAGCAGAGCAGGAGCTAAGGTAGGCCCCAGTTTCACTATCTATTTTGAATTTTTTGCTCTATGTTTTTACAGAAAGTATTGAACTATTGCAAACTAGGAACTTAAATAAAAAATTCAATGAACAAGTCTTAGTTTGTTTTCGTTTTCCTTTCATTAGAAAGGCATTGTTGGGAACAAGGGACCTCTGAGTGTAGTTCCCCCCTAAATACAATGACCTTGATAGATATTGTGTGTCGTTTGCATGCTTGAGGCCCAATTAGTGGCCATGTAATTGTAATCGCATCATCAAAATATCATATAGGACATTAGCATGCATTCTTTCTGAATTTGAAACGTTCTTTTCTTTTCATGCATATCATGTAGGAATGATGATTATGTTCTTTTATGTATTTATCATTTTTGCAAAGTAAAAGGAACCACACACACCACCTGACACTTAAACACTAGTGAGTTGGGCTTCATCTCAAACCACTAGTAGGGTTCAATGACGGTGGACGTAATTTCCATCTGTTGGCCCAAATCCCACGTGCCTTGTGTTACTAGATCATACCGGGTCCAAGATCCTTTCGTACCCTAAAAAATTTGCATATACTCCTCTTCGGAGGGTATGACGCTGATTGGGGGAAAATGGGTGAGGAATTGGGAGGACCTATACCCCCTGACCGTGTGTGGGCTTCACTTCCATATATTACAGTTTGGTTTATGTGACTTGTGTTTCATCGCCAAGTTGTCGAGCTATGGGTATACAGGTGAAATCCAATTTAACTGAGTATAAAATCCAACAATCTTTCAAAACACACGAGAGTTTCTAACACCGATACAACACATTTGAAAACAACATCAAACAGTTTAGGGCTCATAATAAAAATTTAAAAGGATATAATCATCATTTGTATACCTTGTTTGCATAATAAAATACATCTAGACGTTAGGTACACAAATGGTGAACACACGGGATGATCGGAAATGGTCTAGGATTGATGCCCATGATCAACCTCCAACTAGTTCACAACAGCATGTGTCAAGTCCTCATACACATGAGCGAACCGAACAACGTTCGATGAGAATTAGAGGCAACAACTCAACACAGGGATATCCCGTTGAGCAAACCCCCGATAGAGGAGCTTCATTACACTCCTCTAGGCACATGACTGAGTGTAGAGCTTCTCAGCATGATGATGCTCTACTCTAAAACCATTATCGAGACCGCACTGCACACGCATCCATGGGATCGGCCGAGGAATATGTTATGCAGGGGACCAATTTGGTTCCCATACATACTAGGTCCACAGGATGTTCTAACCCTCCACAATCATAGTATAGATGAACCAGAGATCCACCCATTCAGGGGCAAGAGGACAGGCTTGCTTTTGAGCATAGGTCCATCCATAATCCCACACGTGGCCCACCATGCAAGATAACCATTGATATATCAAATGTGGGAGCTAATGGAACACCACCGCATGAGCGGTGGAGGTCTAGACAGTTAGATGGTCTAGGTAGTGTTCTTGAGCAGCTAGGATACAATCCTATAGCTCCATCCACTCATGCTTTGAGTGATCATAGCGACAGTTGTATCAAGATCACTAGAGAGCATGGAGAGGCTTCTAAGTGCCCTCATGTCACACGTCCGCCATCAAAAAATTTGTCCGATGGGTACAGAACCCATAAGGTAGCTCGCACAAAGCGTACACACTAGATGCCTCCCACGACCGACTAGATTGATAGATCACATAGACTGGTGTCTGAGCAAATATGTCAACTCCTCTAAGATCAATTGGAGGATGCTTGCCTAGAGAGGAAACATACTGAAGATGAAAATATTCAAGCGCAAAGGCTCCTACGATAGATATTATATGAGCAATGCCTGTGTGAGGAGCATATTCTAGCTTAGAAGGAGTGCATAGAGCAAGAGGATCGGCTAGCCATGGCTGGCCTATACCCTCCTGAGGAGCATAGAGAGAATGTGCATAGGAGAGTTGTGTCCCTAGCCGATATGCACGAGGAGCATAGAGATGCTCGTACTCATGTCAGTGCCCAAAAGATGGAGCGACTGCCATTGCTCAATGATCTTAGACAAAGGCAGCATGAGCATGTAGATGTAGATGGATACGATCAAGAGTATCCTGAGAGTTACCGAGTTGAGGAGGAGGAAGAGCCACATCCTCCACCTCCCTCGAAGAAGACATTACCTCCTAGACCACCTCCACGTCAGTTTAGGGAGGAGGAATTTTTATCTTCTGAGGCATATAAGATTTTGGTCGATAAGGTCAAAGCAATAGAGATGCAAGGTGTAGCTATTCAAAAGCCGACACTAAGGAAGATACACAATGAACCTCTAGACCCCTCGGTGCCTACACCTCCATATCCCGAGCATTTTGATATGCCTATGTTAGAAAAATTCAAGGGTGATGAGGATGCCCAAGATCATGTTACAAGTTTTTTGGATGCTTGTTTCTAGATAGAGTCATGATGCCTTGTTGTTGCGCATGTTTATTACGACACTCTCCAACCTGACCCGAGAGTGGTTCAACCAGCTAAAGAAACATAGTATTATTGGTTTTGAGTAGTTAGTTGATACATTTCTTGAATGCTATTAATTTGGCATAAAGAAACAGGCCAACCTTTCCTATTTGGTTGTGCTAGCTCAGCGCGATGATAAGCCCATCGAGCAATATAGAAAGAGATGGTGTAGAATAATGGCAAAGCTATCGTTCCCTATTCCAATAGCTAAACTAACCCGAATGTTTGCAAAGAGTTGTGCCAAGCATATCTTTCTACTGTTGCAGCTACAGTAGTATGCTACATTTGAGGAAGTTGTGGTGTAGGCCAAGGTCATCGAGGACATCAAGTTGCAAGAAGGCAACTTGAAGCTCAAGACCAAGAAAGAAGGGTTTAAAAAGAGTACTACGAAGCAATAGGGCAAGTAGGCCCATGTGAATCAAGTAGTACTAAATCTTGGAGGAGAGGACAAGGGACAACAAAAGCCTAATTATCAGACCCAACCTCCTCCTACGTGTTACGAGATGCGTAAAAATAATTATAAGGGTAAAAACAGAGAAGAGCGCCCACTTTGCCAGTTCACACCTCTGACGGAATCGATGACTTCGATTTTTCATCAACTATGCGAGGCCAAGGCCATACGATTACCCGAGGTCAAATTAGTATATCTGAATGTGCCAAAGTCAAAGTGGCATCAAGATGATTTGTTCTGCATATTCCACAGAGTGAAAGGCCATGAAATCGAGACATGTTGGTCCTTCAAACACATTGTGCAGAACATGATAAAAAAAGGAGAGCTTGTAGTACCAGGAAATCCACAGGCGATCGACAACAAAAACATGGGGATTTTCAAGAATCGACTAACTAATCACGAGGTGCCTCATAACAATGCCAGCTAGGTCAATCAAGTGATAATCGAACCACCTACCCAGGCGTTCGTAGGTATGGTCAATGTTGTTACTAGACACAGGAGGTATGATCAACTGAATCAACCTCGTGCTCCCATTATAATACAAGCTACGTCGGATCAATGGCTAGCTCAGAACATTCCAGGCCCACCAACTAGACCGATGGTGACCATAAGGAGCAGGTTAGTTCAGAACCTGCAGACAACTCCTGCAAAGTTATCAATATATGAGCTTATTTAGTAGTCCCCTAGACAAAGGGAGACTCTTATGGATATTCTGAGGTCCATTGAGGTACAGTCCCAAGATGCGCACACATTTACAAATTTTATGGGACATGTACAACAGTATCAGGAACCCATGATATAATTTTATGATCATGAAATGAAGATGGTTCCTACTATTATGAATGATCCATCGTTGCATATTATCGCATGTGTTAACCACATGCCTTTCAAAAGGGTCTTGATCAACACTGGGTCCTCAATCAATATAATTACGACAAAGGCATTGAGCCATCTCAAGTTACCCAAATCACACATTTTGCCTACCACCTTTACATTGAGAGAATTTAACGATGCACTATGCTTGACGATTGGTACAATTGTTCTACCTATTCAGGTGTGACTCAAGACCATATTTGTGATGTGTCATGTGATAGAGGGCGCCATGCAGTACAACATTCTGCTTGAAAGGCCTTGGATTCATGAAATGCATTGCATCCCCTCTATCTTGTATCAATGCATGAAGTACATTCATGAGGGACAGGTTCACGTAGTGTCCTTGGATGAAGAACCATTCAAGTTCATGAACCTAGCAAATTTACATTGGGGTTTTGTACTCCCATCAATGCACTTGGATATCCGGTCTGCTTGACCAGTTAATATTCCAAGAGGTAAACCAGCAACCCATGCTCAACCATCAACATTTGTGTCTGTAGATCTGAGCATTAGACTACAACTTCTCTAAAACTGACTGCATCAAAAATGCATCGGCAAGACGAGAAGCTAAAGGTGAAATTGGGCAAGAAAGTAGAAGATCATATGTCTAGACCAGTTGTAAATGAGACTCTCATTCCCATGGATGTGGAAGAACCTCAAGACAAAGCTGAGGAGGCACCTCAGCCTACTTCGCCTGCATCTTCAACAGGTTCATCTGCACCGCAGGTGACTATTCATCTAGCTAGCACAGGGTTGGATGAGTATCTTGTGCAAAATGTTACTTTCGGACCTATCCTGAAGACTGCACTAGATATGGGCCGACCGCATGCCCATAAATTTTGTATTAGATCTATAGTGTCATTGGGTGAGCCACCCAACCAAACAAACTTTGTCTACGTAGGGCTAGATCAAGCGCCCACTAGAATATCCATAGATGAGGATGATGATGAGCCATTCACTGTGAATGTGCGCTATCTATCCAACCTAGAATATGCCATGTGCATTTTTGAGTTGTATCATTGGCATGGACACGACCTTGGTCTTTTCGAACAAGGACGTAGGACTCCACTCGAACCTCATTATCAGTTAGCTATTGATAGGTTCGGGTTAGGGTTACAGGTATAGGATCATAATTATTTGCTTGTGGTATCCTTAGATTGCATGTACCTGAGTCTAAGGGATGATGTGGATTTTAATCCATATCACCCTAATCCTTCCAGCTATTGGAGGACTCACCAGACGATATCGTTTGTTACCATAGGGCCACTTGATTCATATCATGATGGGCCCTTAGAGGACAACCTCAGAGGCAACCTGGGTAACCAAATTTGTAGTAATACTGACGATACGGGTATGCAAGGGCATAACCCCACTACTGTAGGCAATCTCGAGTTAGGAGATCTTTGTGATGATGATGGAGAGGAGTCCACCTCCAAAATGAGTGGACCTAGTTATGATGCAGATGATGATTCCTCAATTGAAGATCAATCTAAGGAGGAAATCAAGCCGACCTTTTCAGGTCTGATGTTTATACACCATATTCTGCCTATGGAACAAGTGGAAGAGATGAATGAGCACTTCATAATTGATAGTCATTATAAATATGAAATAGAGGAGGCCTATTTAAGGCCTTGCCTAGCTAATCTCCCACTATTCATAGACACAATAGAGTGGTCCATCCATGGTAGTGACCATAGTGATGTAGATGAGAGGACCGATTCCAGGCTCGTGTATCCATAATATCTATTTCCTAGGGAATTAGAGCATGTTATGGAGGAAGTCCCTCCTAACACTGAATGCTCTGAGGAAGAAGTAGCACCATTTTACACAGTAGTATCATATATACAATCATTTTATCATATTTATCTGGATAGTGATGATAGTGATCATAGAATTAGATACATGGGGCCACATCTGGAAAGTCACCCCTTAGAAGAGGGGGGAAGTGATAGATTGTATTTGTACAGTTATGATGAGGATTCATTAGATATGGCCTATTTGGGACTGCATCACCTACGTAATAGACCTCCACCTCGAGGTCCCCCACCTATTACAGTTGCATGTTTGTGTCGAGAGATTAATCTCCATCACAGCCTGATAGAATGAAGAGAGCTCAAAGAGAGGTATCAGGAACTCTTTCCCCATCCGCCTACGTACGTAGAGCTCCTTGAGTTGAGAGATCCTATTTTGTAGCTAGTGCACCATGAGGATCTAGTTATACGGGCATCCCACAGAGAAGATCCATTTGTGCCTGTACCATCCGAGCCAGATCTTGGGTACAAAAGCTATGCTTCAAATATAGATTTTTGTCTGTGTGGTTCTAGAGATCAATTCCATTCTATCAGTATGGTCTACATTGATTTGATCACTCCACTCCATAATCCAAAAGATCCATCCAAACCGCTGCATCTAAACATGGATTCTATCGATTGGGATTGCACTGACTCGTCAGTCCAGCCTAAAGATTCCCTAATGAAGAAATGTTGCAACCGTTTCATTTTGCACCAGGCTATACTTATGATGTTTATCACGCTAAGGGTGCTTCTCGCAAGGAACATGTGAACTTGACTGATGACATCCATTTGATTCCTATGCCTCACCATCTTGAGGAGAGATCACATATGTCAGTAGAGAAAACCTTTGATGTGGATATAAATAAAGATCCCACCAATCCAAAGAAGGTTATATTTGGAGAGATTCTCACTTCGAATGAGCATGATAGCATCATCCCTCTACTGAAAGAGAGACCTGATCTCTTTGCTTGGACTTACAAAGACATGTCGGGTCTAGATTCAAAATTGGTTACTCATAACCTTTCGCTAGATCTGTCGAAGAATCCAATCACACAAAAACTCATAAAAATGCATCCAACAATAGCCTTAATGGTGAAAGACGAGTTGCAAAAGTTGTTGGATATAGAGTTTGACATCTCCATCGACTATCCAAAATGGGTATCCAATATGGTGCCCGTAGGAAAGCCAGATGGAAGGGTCCGTATTTGTATGGATTTTAGAGATCTCAATAAGGCAACACCCAAAGATTCATTTTTGCTACCAAATATTGATGCTCTGGTAGACACTACTACAGGTCACGAAATGCTCTACCTTATGGATAGTTTTTATGGATACAATCAGATTCGGATTAAACCTGAAGATCAGCATAAAACCGTGTTTATAACGCCATCGGGGAAATTTTGCTACAAATTTATGCCATTTGGTCTTAAAAATGCTAATGCCACATATCAGCGGACAATGACATATATCTTTCATGACTACATGCATAAAATCTTAGAAGATTATATCGATGACTTAATAGCTAAGTCATTATTGTGAACAGAGCATGCGAAAGTCTTAAGGAAGGTCTTCGATCGCCTAATAGAGCATAATGTCAAGTTGAATCTTAAGAAGTGCGTATTTGGTGTAACTTTAGGTAAACTCTTAGGATTCATTGTTTCTAAACAAGGCATCGAATTAGACCCAGTAAAGGTCAAGGATATTCTAGATAAGCGTCCTCCCACTAATATCAAAGAAATAAGAAGCCTTTAGGGCAAAGTAGCATCCATAAAGTGATTCATCGCTCAATTATCGAATAAATGTTGACCCATGAATCGACTGCTACACAAGGGGGTCCCATTTGATTGGGACGAGGACTGCCAAGCAGCCTTTGCTGAGATTAAGCAATACCTAGAAACACCGCCAGTACTAGCTCCACCAAGGCCAAATGTGCCTTTTTTTCTATATATATCGATAACCAACTTTGCATTAGGGACCATGTTAGCCCAAAAGAACATGCAATGCAAAGAGCAAGTCGTATATTACATCAGTCGTGCCTTGGTGAGTTATGAGTCAGGATATGCATATGTTGAGAAGCTTTGTTTAGGAGTGGTGTTCACTACCAAGAAATTACGGCATTATATGCTAAGTCATACAACATAAGTTATATCAAAATAGAATCCTTTGCAGTATATGATGAGCAAGACATATCATAACGCACGTACTGCAAAGTGGATCATGCTATTGACAGAATTTGATTTGCAATTCATCAACCAAAATTCCATCAAGGGACAAGTCATAGTTGATCAACTGGCTGAGGCACCACTATCCAACAGTAGGCCTCTAACCATTGAGCTTCCAGATGATGCGGTCTTTGTAATATTTGAAGCTCGCGAACCCGAAGAACCAGAGAATAATGTTGATATGACATTGTTCTTTGACGGTTCAAAGTGTGAGCAAGGGGGTGGTGCAGGAATAGTATTTTTCATGCCACAAGGAGCTCCAATGCCCTTGTCATTCAAGTTAGACTTTCTGTGCACCAACAATAATGCTGAGTATGAAGCCCTACTTTTGGGCCTCCACATAGCCATCACCATGGGTATTAAAATATTAAATATTTTTGGTGATTCTCTGCTCATAGTTAACCAAGTTAAGGGGCTATTTCAGTGTCGATGTCCCGTACTGAAAGCCTACAAAGATCTTGTTGCCACTTATCTGGCTAAATTTGAATGGTATGACATCGAGGAAATCCCTCGTTCGTCAAATAGGTTCATAGACATATTTGGGGTCCTTGATCCCTCAGAATCCGTTTGTCAATTTTACTACCATCCATGTTATAAAGCTCTCGCACCCAGCAACGAAGCATGCAGCCTTTGATAACAAAGAGTCAGTCAACATGATTGTCATAGAACCAACAACTAATTGGTTCCATAGAGCGGAAGACTTTCTTAAGCAGGCACCCTGGGAGTCATTGACTTCTCAGAGTCCTACGGGGAGTGGTACTACCATTCACCATAAGGTTATTTCCCAGTCTGCATTTATAAAGTTAAATACACAGGGGGAGCAAGTCATCTTAGCAGTCGAAGCTAAGGCTTGTCAAATCTAGATGTTGCAAATCAAAGACTTCTTAAAACTTGGTATGATCCCAAAGGGATTGTCGCGTGTCGCAAGATGCACATTCAAACAGAAAGTGACTAAGTATGTCTTGATAAGAGACATTTTGTACTGACGCAACTATGAAGGAGTTATCCTTCGATGTATTGATCCCCAAGAGTCATCTTGGGCAATTTTAGAAGCTCACAATGGTACGTACGATGGCCATTTCAACAATATGGTTGTCGTAAAATGCATCCTTCACATGGGTTATTATTGGCCCACTATGAATAAGGATTGCAATGTGTATGTCAATAAATGCATTATAATGTAGGCCTTTGGTATCTGGTGTGTGGAGTTGTTTAATGCAAGGATGCGACATCTCGTAAAAGAGGTCGATATTCACTTAGCAGTGTTTGTGACACATATTTGCTTTTGATCAGCGCTTCTCTGTTACTGTTTTGCTGCTTACATTTTATTAAATTTTTTAATAACATAGAAATCCGCCCATGTAGAGGAGTTGGAGAGCAAGTGGGTAGGTAAACCTCTCTAGTTGCTGAGAGGCCCAGGTTCAAATCTCTCGCCTCACATGTTGCGGATATGTTATGTAATGGTTCCCTCGTGGTCACAGTCTGTTTACCCCTTGTGGCCACCACCAAAAATAAAAAATAAAATAAATGCATTATAATGTCAACATCATGCTAATCTTACGCACTTGCCATCACAGGCCTTATAGCCCATTCAGGCGGCTTGGCCATTTGCTTAGTGGGGACTAGATCTTATTGGCAATATTTCTCCTCCATCGTCAGGAAGACATACATTCATTATCATGACTACTGAGTATTTTACAAAGTGGGTGGAAGCCATTCCCCTTACAACAACCACTGGAGCTCGCATCGTAGAATTTATTCTCGAGCATATCATATGTCATTTTGGGATGCCATCCAAAATAATTTTGGATAATGGAACTTCTTTTAAGAACAAAACTGTATGGGCTTTAACATCTAAATATTGCATTAAACATAGTTTTGCAACTCCATACTATTCGCAAGCAAACAGGCAAGCTGAGGCCTCAAACAAGACTGTGATAGCCATATTGAAAAAGACAGTGCAAGAACACCACAAATATTGGTATATATAGTTTTCCCTTGCATTATGGGCTTACAAGACTAGCATTCGGATGCCCATTGGGGCAACACCATTTTCACTAGTATATGGCACTGAGTACATTATGCCCTTAGAGTTGGAAATTCCAATGTTGTGCATCGCATTGAAAGAGTTCATCGATGATGACACCGTGCGGCAAGCTCGCCTTGATCAATTGACGTTGCTCAATGAACGTCGCATGAATGCCCTCAAGCATCTTCGTGTTTATCATGAGCTATTAAAACGAGATTACAATGTCAAAGTCCACCAGAGAGACTTTGAAGTTGGGGATATTGTGCTGAAAGAGAACCAATAGAACTTGAATTTTCTACTTGATATGCGAGACAAATTTACGACTAGTTGGCTAGGGCCTTACATCATATCTAAAAATATTAGTCCATGTACCTATCGTCTAACATCGCTAGAGGGTGTGGAAGAGCTTGAGCCTCTCAATATCATCCATCTTAAGGTTTTCTATGCTTGAGAGTGTAGTAAAGGCACCAAAGGCATCTGTAAGCCCTTTGGTCAACCCAAAAGCTCGAGGGTTTTGTCCACAACAGCTCGGTCATCCCAAAAGGCTCCGAGTTCTTGAATTGAGAAGCTTGGTCAAGTAAAGGCACCAAAGGCATCTATAAGCCCTTTGGTCAACCCAAAAGCTCCGAGGGTTTGTCCACAACCGCTCGATCATCTCAAAAGGCTCCGAGTTCTCGAATTGAGAAGCTTGGTCAAGTAAAGGCACCAAAGGCATCTATAAGCCCTTTGGTCAACCCAAAAGCTCTAAGGGTTTTGTCTCAACCACTCAGTCATCCCAAAATGCCCCAAGCTCTTTATTGATTAGCTTGGTCAAGTAAAAGCTCTAAAGGCATTTCCTCACCATTTGGTCATCCTTAAAAGCTCCAAGGACATGTACTCGTCGTTTGGTCAATTATGAAAGCTCAAAAATGTATAAAAATTTGAAAATATATAAAAACCCATAAAAAATTATAAAATCAATAAAATCCAAAAAAAAAAATCGGTAAAGCTTAAAATCCAAAAACATTTGCTTTTGCAGTTTGCATTTTCATATATGCATTCACATCATCATATTGCATATAGTCATTTGTCATCTATTGCATTCCACATTAGAGTGTAATGCATCTATCAAAATTTTACAAATGATCACATGTTTGTGTGTCAATCATGCACCCTTGCATTTATCATAATTCATTGCATTCATACACGATACCTGTTGCGAAGAAATACGTATGCATATTAAGTTTTCTAGTCACTCAGCCATACCTAGTGGGTTCTTTAGATATTGTAGAAAGCTTGCTTTGCTATTATAGACAAGGTCATTAGTTGGGATAGTGCTTCAACATATCAAAATCTCGTCACTAAGCAAAATAATATAAAATCCTGCTAAGACAAGAGAGGATGAAAGCTGTGAAAGCAGTCTTAGGTATCTAGAGAGATGGGTTTCACGACCTTCTTATCTTGCAAATAGTCGGTCTAGAAAGGTTTACTTTGGAAAAAGGACAAGAATTTTCCCTATAAATCTCAAAGTCACAAAGTTTAAATCCCAATTTACAAAGTGCAAAAGTACAAATTTCAAGTTCAAAATGTAAAGTGACATAGTGAATCAAAAGCACTATAAAAATCCCTTGCTAAAATAAAACGTAACACATGGACTAATAGTGATTTTTATCACTACATGTGAGCAAGTAAGAAGGGTGAGAACTTGAATCCCTGGATTATCCACCTTTTGAAAGCCATAGAATGATCCTCGATCGCAGCAATGGGTTGGAAGAGTCCTGCCTGTAATCGGAGGGGTAGTTCTATTGGGTGATCCCAAAACATAGCAATGGGTTGAAAGAGTCCTGCCTACATTTGGAGGGGTGGCCCTGATCAATTTGCAAGATGAGCTAGCTCTAGGTACGTAGGATTTTCTAGATGTATAAGTCTAATCAAATCTGAAACAAGGATGGTACGATCGTATGAGGAACCCTATCTCACATATGGGTTGAAAGAGTCCCGACTAACATACGGGGTATGCTTATGATCTATCTAAAAATACTCACATGCACACATAGGGATAATGAATAGTTGGGTCTGTCATGACAAAAGCCTTGTCCAATATAAGCCTTGTATAGTTAGTATGTGATTTTTGGAGAAGTCTACTAGGGTGTTTGAGTCTCAAGGAAAACCCCAAAAAGTTCTCCAATAGCAACAAGATACCAAATATCATTAGACTTCAGAAATATGAGTCATTCATTCATCAGAATGCATGTTACAAATCATAATCAAACATATAATATAGATACCGCATGAATATCAAAAATGATGTTTAGACAACCACTGACTATTTAGTGCAGCAAAGAAGAAATATACATAATGACATATTCATTCATTAGCATTATACCAATCCATTTCATTGCATTTCATATATGGGTGATTAATTGATTAAGTTTTTGTAATGAGAATTATCAATTATTTTGTATTATTGTTATACATTATGTGGTGTCATATTTTAAAAATTGATATACATAGTTTACATTCATTCCTTATGTTTTAAGTGATTAAAGCATACAGGTTCATTTCCATTAGATTATGATTATGTACATAATGCATTACCATACATTGCATAGCATACCATAAAATGCATAAAATAAACGCATGCCCACAAAGCAAAAATAAATATGCATTTAAAAATAAACATTGCATCCATATGCATACATCATATCTTGCACATCTAATCATCTAGATCACTGCATATCATCATCATAAAGTAAAATAGCTATCTAGTGCATGTCATCCATACATCGCATCATATAAACATAGCATTTACATAAGCCTTGCATCCATGTGCATCAAATAAACATAAAATCAAAATAAATAAATAAATATGTACACATAATGAGCCATAAACGATCATATCTAAAAAAAATATATATATATATATATATATATATATATATATATATATATATATATATATATATGTATCCAAAAGAGTACCTAGGAAGTAAAAAATGTTCGCAGGCTACAACTGTGTAGGTCCTTGACCTTACACACAAAATGATATAGCAAAAATCTAGTCGACAGCTACTATAACTCAGATATAGGCTGCTCCCTCCATACTGGAGCTCTCACCGCCTCCCCTCGCACTATGCTCTGGAGCCTGCTCTCTTGGCTGACCTGGAACCTGTGGTGGATTCTACTATGGATCCTGCCTGTCTCCAAAGCCTAAAGCACCTAGCACATGGGAAACTGGTAACTGTAGTAGGCTAGTCCTCTGATTGGAGGTCCCTGATGTCTGCCCTATATCTCTAGTCCTGGCTTGCAATCTTGTTGTGTGTGTAGAGGACCTATACATCCTCTCAATTTTGTGAGTCCTGTGACTCAAGCTCGCTATAGACTATCCAGTAGTCCTAGTCTAGGTCCTCTAAGACTCTGATGTGAAAGGATCCTCTAGAACCTATAGACCATGCATCTCAATGTAACCGACTAGCTGATCAACGTAAGCAATTCGGGCTACATGTATCTCATTGGTCCTCATGACCATACCATGCAGTTGCTCTACCTCAGTCATCGGATCCTGTACAGTTGTTGTACCTACTGCTGGTGTTGTAGGAGACCCCATAGTAGACTGAGGAGGTGGCATACCCCTCGATGCCCGAGCAAGCTCTTGCTCTACCTTTGCTGCAATCTGCTATGCCTGTGCTAACTCCAAGGCATTCTACAGTCTCTACACCTAGGCCTCTACATCTGTGGCCTGAGTTGTGAGCTCCTGTACCTGGTCCTACGCCTCAGTCAAACACCACTCCATGTCAACCACCTTCGCCTCTAGAGTGGTGATGGTAGTTTCTCTCTCAAGTTGCTTTGTGTGAAATCATCTGAGCTGACTCTACAAGTCAGCCACTTGAGCCAGCAATCGTCCCTCTACATTGTCAGGAGGGACCTCACCCTCCTCTAGAGTATCCTCCTTAGGATCAATCTTAAGAATATCCTCAATGGTAACCTCTACGCCCCAACTACCCTCTGTACGTTGGTGCACCCTACGCCCATCAGGATATGCCCTGCCTTTGCCTAAGCCAGCTCTCAGCCTAGAGGCCATATCCCATGCCATCTAAATAAGGACCACCACCCATCATAGTCTAGCGTGGTCCTAGCTATCTTAATACCTGACTCCTAGAATTCATCGGGTGCATCTTCTAGTGGTGGAGGAACTATCAACGAGAGGTCCCTCTCTAGAGCCAAGCGTCTATACCTCAGTGGAATCTATGGTATGTCCTACACCATGTCAAACTATTGTAGAACATAAGAAAAGAACGAATACTCTCTAACCTCTGGCTTACACAAGATAAACCATTTGTCTCGACGGGTCCATCGTAGCCACTCATCTGCCTCAATCCATGTAGGGAAATCCATGTAGGGGCGCCAGACAACGTCCCCTGACCCAAGTGATGCAAACCTAATGATGTAGTGCTTAGTGTTCCCAGCATGAGCCCTACTATGGATACCCTCCTTAACACGAGGCCAGCATGCAGTGTAACACTGATGGTCAGCATCTATGGTGGTCATGCGTAGTGGTAGCTCTATAGGATGCGTGATCTAGATGTGCTACCACCCCCAGATCTATAACAAAAGACTATAGTTGATGCCCTTACAGCTACGCTCTGTGATCTAGTATAGCTCCCTGTAGAGCTAGAATAATAGGGTGCTCCCCCAAGCTAATTGTAGTGGCTCCTCTATAGAGCTCTGAAGCACTCTCCAAGTAGTGGCTAACATATTCCAAGGAATCCTCATGCATGAGGATCCTAGAAGGACAACTGCCCAATGGGAGACATGACGAGGGTCTCTTGTACAGAAAAGACATCATTATGGTACCAGTCACTGATGTGCACCCCTCTATGGTCAGCATCATCCTATGCATCGATTCTCTGGTCACCAAATATGGTATTTAATACAACATCCTTGGTCATGGAGGCAGAGGATACGATAGCCTCACCATCTATGGGGATCCTAAAGATCTTGTAGACATCCTCCAGAGTGATAATCATCTCACTAGGAGGAAGGTGGAATGTGTTGGTCCGTGCATTCCAACGTCAGGCCAATGCAATAAGATAGGCTTGATCTACCCTAATGGTGGGTAGATCCATGATGTAACCAAAACTCGATAGCTCGAAACCAAGCTCGGTCATCATCAGATAAAGCCTCATGGAGAGTCTTCATAAGGTCAGGCTCCTGCTTTCTAGAAGTTAACTTTTAAAAGAAAAAAGCATAATTTAAGCTAAATCTAGCTAAGCAGAGCTAAAGAAAATTAAAAAAAATTAATTAGACAACCTAGAGTTAAAAAAAAAAAACAACAATAGCAAACCGCAGCTGAAACCTGCGGTCCCCAATTTGCAAATTGGGAACCACAACTAAAACCTGTGGTCCCCAATTTACTAACTGGGAATCGCAAATACTAGCTGCGGTTTAGGAGTGACACCCATTTCGGGTACCCTCCTATACCACTAAGGCATAAAATTAAATCCTACAGCTAGCCTAAACTAGTGGGGTTCATTACCAGCAGTTTAGTGAGGTTCATTTTTTGCATTACTTAATGTAGTTTATTTTACTGGTATTGAGTGCATGGTCTTAGTTTCAAGTTACCTTGCCCGCACCCTAGCCCCAACTAGTATATGGCTTATTAGGATCCACCATTGAGGTAGATGAGTGTAATTGCGATAGATTTTGGTAGCGTTCTGGATCAAGGAATGTTCTCTCTCTCTCAGAGGTCTCAATTTTTTAGTAGTTGCAATAAAATAATAAAAAAATTCAAATGGGAATGCAATTATAGGTCCTAGTCTTCACGTACTGCAGCTGACACCTGTGGTTCCGGCACTAGGGTTTTCCACCGACAGGTCTAACCCACGGTTCCCAAAATTTGGAAATGTAAATCGTAGACCGTACCCGCGGTCCGTAGCTAGCAATAAATGCACTCAAAACCCATCATGGGAAGGTCTAAAAAGACAAATTAATGACTCCCATTGGATAAAAATTCAAAATCAATGATCAAAATTGCAAATTTGGTGATGTTAAAAGCACTAGGATCAATCAAATAAATGCAAAATTAAACAAAAAAATTTCAAATAATGAAAAACCAAATGCGCCTCGTATTTAGTGATTTATCCTATAAAATTGGTGGTTGCAGCGACTTGCGATCCATGTAATCTGGTAAGATGAGTAAATCACCATAAGGACAAAATCATCTTCTGTCTACAACTCCTCCTAGGATTCCTCTATCAGGTATGTCACTTCCAGCTCTTATGTTATCATATGGATAGATCCATAAGATTGCTCCTCTTCAGCTATTTTCTCAATGTGGTAACTGGAGGTCTTATTATAAATCTTTATTTTCCTCCCTTTGAACGGGACTTCAATATGAGAGTAGTCCAAAGAGAGATAACCTCCCATATTTACGGTGAACTCCCGCAAGAGGCACATGGTGAAATATGGTTCTCGATCAATGACCATGAATTCTTGGATTACCACTATCTAAGGTGCCTTATGTAGCTGAATAGGAATATATTTGATGACCCCCATTGTTTTCACATGAGTCCCATAAAGTTGGATAATGCCCTGGCTGCTTCATGTATACTCCATGCTCATTGCTTCACATTCAGCTTTGGGCATGACAGTGGTCATTGCACCCAAATCGATCATGCAATTGTGTACAATCCATCCTTACATCTAAAGAGACAGGTAGAATGGAGGTGGCCTATTTTTGCCAATAGCTAAGGTGGTCAACGATTGAGCCAACACGATGGGAGTTGGATTTTCTCCTTTGGTGGATTTAAGAGACACACAACAAGTCCAGTTGTCCAGGGATCTGTAATGCATCATAGAGGCTCATTCTGGTAGGATCCTTCTTCAACTCGTCAACTATATTGTACATTGAGATGGTGGTCATTGTTGATTCTTTTATTGGTTCATATTTGATGTGGTATTGTTGTGTAGCTTCCACCCTTTACCTCTTTTTCAGTGATGGGTACTTGAGCTTCTCCATAGCTTCTTCCTTAGTTTTCCCCATTGGTTGCGGTACTGGTGTGGTTGTAGGTGGAGGTCCTCCTTTCATAGGCAGGGTCAAGGGATATTTATCTGGGGCTTTTTCCAGTTGCTACCCTTTCTCACAGTGAGTGTACACCTTCAAGGGCTCCATATGAGCTGCATCTACTTCAATGGATTTTTCCCATTCCTTGTCAAAATTAAAACTTGCTCCTCAATAAAGATCGTAATAATACATTTCACCTCTATTATCATGTTGATTTGATCACTGGGGATGCTGCCCACCAGTGTTTGAGCATAATGTTGATGTACCATACAGGTATCTTCCCCATGTGGGTCATTGCAAGTGGAACACTAGTGTACATGGTATGAGGTGCTTGGTTTCTCACTATTTAGAATAGTGGCATTCCTTGGGGAGGTCTGCTGACTTGAGTTGCTTGATCTCTTGTGATCATTGGAGGATAGGTTCTTTTCGAATGGAATTCCTGCTAAGCTTACCTCTTTTTCATGACAACCATATTGTTGGATAGTGTCCTCACAGTAGAATTAAGACACTACACTTCTTGCAATAGCTTGGCCTGCACATCAACAGCTACAAGTGCTAGTAATATCGATGGAGGCAATGGTGCCATTGGTGGGGTCAAAGGCAACACAGGATATTATGGAGGTGCAGGTAATACTGGGTACTATGGATGCGCTAGAAGTTATGGAACATGAGGAGTAGGAAATGGTACTTATGGAGTGGAGAATTGAGAGGCATCAGTCATGAGATTCGTATTCCAAGAGGGAATTGGGTATGCAAAAGATGCAGTAGGTGGTGGAGCAGTGGCACTAGGATACTATGACTGAGGAAAATCAGGGAATATTGGCATCGATACTTTCAGCGAGAGCTTGCCAATGGCAATTAAGTCGATCTCTGCCTTTTGTGCTAGTTCTCATAGCTACAGAAAAGTTTTGACATTAGATAATCTAATGATCATGTTGATATCTAGATTGAAGTCCTGGAGGTAGTAATATGTTGCTTTCTCAGTGGTTGGTCGGAGTCCGACCAGCACCCTCTGCCAGGTTCGAGTGAACCTGACATTAAAATAAAATATCTCCTCTTGCGGGTGTCTTTGGATAGTCATGAACTAATGAAGCAAGGAGGATGGGTCCATCGATTCATTGAAACCCCTCATTAGTTGTCCCACCAACTGATCCCATCCAATGATGGTGCCAGCTAGAAAAGACCTATACCAGTAGAGTTTTCCCCGAAGGGACAGGACCAATAAATGGACCATGATATTTTCTTCTATGATGTTATGGAGTGCGGCCAAGGAAGAGATGTCCTTAATATGCTCATAGACCATCTTTCTAGTACCATCGTGCGTGGGTATTGAATTCAAAGTAGCAAGTGGGATTTGGGCTTGCCCTGCCAGGTTCAAAGGTCCTACAAAATTCTAAGTTAGGAATAACCTAGGGGTAGTCTATTTTTGCTACTATTATTGTTGTTGCTAATGTTATTGCTAATGTTGTGGTGGGTTTGCCATATTCGCTCGTAGAGAAATCAACAGTGATTGGTTCTACTGTATCGATGGGGCTTGCGATATCGGACCACCTGGAGCACTTGAAGATCCTATTAGAAACTCTAGAGGTTCCAGGAGTTTTGATGATCTAGTGAGTTTGGAGGATTTGGTGAAAAGTTGGTTGCGATGTTTTCTGGAGTCAGAGTTTGTGAGCCAACTACCATTTCTTGCGATGAAGTTCCAACTATCAAGACTCTTAGCGGAACTACTCGGGGGTGCTCTCCTAGAGCACTGATATCAAGTTCAAAGAACTCAGCTTCTTCTTTTGCATTCCTAACTCTCTATATCATACGCATGAAGACTTGGATTTTCTAGTACTGGTCTTTGATATTTGGAGGTGTTTGAGTTCAACAGAGTTGCCAGATGCTCAAATTTTATAGTATAGAGATGAACATTGACTCTCAGTACCATTTACAAGGTGGAACAGTAGTCCCACCGAGCGTGCCAAAAAATACGGTTGGTTACAGATCCACCACTAGGAAAATATTTGGTATATTTTCACCCTAGATCCACCTAACATATTGAAAGGCCAAAATGAAGGGATGCCTCCCGTTCCAATATCTGGAGAAGGTTGGCTCCTATACTACACTACGCTTGGGGTTTAAGATAAGGGAACTGGAAAGAAATGGGAAAATGCTGAAAGAAAATTAAATAACAGAAAGAGATAGAAAATGTAGACAATCATGAGGGGAAGAATAGGCAGCACGATTACTAACTTATACCTGAAGCAGCAACAATCAACACAAAGAATGAAACAAAAACTAACCCCATGCTTGCTTCCCTATGTATCCTTTAGGAATATTCCAGATTCACTTATTTTATAACGCTTAAATCTAGATAACAAAATTACAACAATCAAAAAAATAAATGACATTAGTAGAAATGCTCGCCAAATGCATCATACAAAGAAACTAGCACTATATTTACTCTCCTATGTATCCTTCAGAAAAACTCTAGGGTTTTGACCTAAATCACATACTTAAATCCAGAATGCAGAATTACTATATGCAAATGAAGAAACTAAATTAACATAAATAATCATAGAAGACATCATACAAAGAAGGAATAGAGTTAGAGCTAGGAATTCTTAGTATTGATGCAAGAAAATCAGAGTACAACAGCTTTCAAGCAAATGTTCCCCCCCATTTTACAATGCGCTCAGTGCCCTTTTATAGAAAAATTTCCCCCCATTATATTAATGCTCATATTTCAAAAGCCATATGAAACAACTGTAGTTATGGAGTACGATTCTTGACAATTCATACCGTTAGAATTAGCTATCACATTATGGTGGTAGGTGGGGTTTTGTTTCCTCAGAATCACGGTGCCTTCTTGACAGAATGGGGGTCTTTAAACTGCATTTTTGTTTTTTGGAGTGCTCTTTTCGCTGGCATGACAAGGTTTGCCCAAAACATGTTCGGAGTTGAAGTTCGCTGATGGAGAGGAGCGAACCCGAGATTCGCTAGAGAGAAAGTGCGAACTTGCGAGAGGCTACCTTAGCCACTTTTGAATCTCATTATACCCTTTGGCTGAGGTTCGCAATTATTGCAGACCAAACCTGGGGTTTGCTTGGAATTCAAGTGAACTTAGGGTAGAGCCTGCCTTAACTAAATTTTGAAGTAGCGAAGGCTCATGCAATGATGTCGTTCACTAAATATGAAGCTAATGATGAAGTTCACCTTGGGCAGGTGGCAAAACTGAGGTTTCGAGGAAAATGGGCGAACTCGAGGCACCTCTATCTTAGCATATTTTTAAATTTAGCCATCATGCCTGCACTGAAGTTCACTATTTGAGGAACCCGAATCAGGGGTTCTCTAGCTACTTGGGTGAACGTAAGGCTTTTCTGCCTTAGCAAATTTTAGTTTTCAAAATAAAATAATTTTACTCATCGAGCGACCTACTTTTTTGCTCTGAAGCTGGTCTGAGAGGATAGAAAGAGAGAAGAGAGGAGTGCTAAGTAAAAAGAACACAACGAATTTTCAAAATTTTACCCCTTAGGCAAAATGTGACAACAGGTACTTGTGTTGCCAAACATTCCATTGATGACTACTTGCTTAATATCACCTCAGGCTTTTTCAAGGTTTTCTCCTAGAGCAATCTTCCTTGCTTTTCTTTCTCGAGCTCTTCCTTCACCATGTCATGGGCTTCCTGCCATCACTCCTTTTCTTTGGAAGGGTTACCGTACTACTCAATATTTTGAACTTGAGCTCTTATTTCCACTAGTACTGGCAACTCATTTTCTTAATGGTCACTCACTTCCCCAATGTCAATCAAATTGACATTCTGTGTTCCAATGGTACTTGCTTTGTTTGGGTAATTTTCGTCCTTGTGGTTACTTGGTCCACACCATCTAGACATGTGAGTGATATTATTTTCATTCGAATTCCCTCTAGTCTATGGTTTGGGGTAAATTTTTGCAAAATATCTACATTATTGGTAATTTTAGCATTGTATGATTAGTCTCCCATATGAATCACACTCTAATCAACTTTGACCTCCTTGTCGATTACCTTGTCTTCCTCAATGGTTATTTCTATAGTTTCCATTTGCTGCTCCTTGTCCATTAATTGAAGTATTTATTTGTTCTTCTTGTTATACCATCATGTTCTGGTGCCTTGCTTCCTTCAAGTTAAATGGACAATCCAAGATTCAATGTCCTGCTACATCACATATATTACAATATTGTTGCTATATGATTCTTCACTTTGAGGATATCCTATGATTTTGGCCATTTTTTTCTTTGCTTCAATTTTGAAGTTCTTTGTCTTCTTTAGTGCTTTTGCATATGTGGAATATGGAACAACCTTCATTCTCTTCCTATATTTGGGTAGTATCCCATCAATAAACCATAATTTACCAATCCATCTGTAGGTGGCATCTACATGTTATTGGTTAACTATTTTAGTCTTCTCTTATAGGTTTTGACATTTTCCTCCTTTTGCTTTGTGGCATAATTTTTTGTTATGATTTTAATGTCATCTCTTAATGGTCAGAATTCATTTATAAATTCTTGTTGCATTACATTCCATTTTCCAAAGGGTTGCATACTTTCTCTCCTTAAGTATGAAGAACACAAGCTTATACTGAGAGGGGGGGTGAACAGTATGAGACCTCTTTTTACTTTTTCCATTATACTTCAAAATAGTAAAGAAATATACCCAAAGCAATATCAAAGCAATGCACAATATCATCCACAAAGTGACACCAATTTTAACGTGGTTCACCCAGAATGGCTGGGCTACGTCCACAAAACTTTTCTCTAAAATTTATCTCAAAATTCTTTAGGAATCCTTCCTAATTACAATGTTTATGAGCCTCGTCCCAAAGGAGATACCTTCCCCCAATCAAAATTTATGAGCCTCTGCTCAAAGGAGATACCTTCCTCCAATCAGAATTTATGAGCCTCTGCTCAAAGGAGATACCTTCCCCTCTACTCTGGAAATGATCCCTCGGAAGATCAACCGCCTCTACCTCTTGCCAGCACGTGGAACTCCTTTCCACCGAAGACCTCTTGTCCTCAATGCTTAGCCTAAGAGACCTCTTCCTTCTATGATCACGTCCACAGCAGCTCAGCAACCTATACCAAACATAATCAGTCGGTCTAGTACAAGTCTTCCTCTATCTATCAGATCTATCCAACTCTTGAATAAATCAATCCTCTGCATACAAGCCTTCTCAAAGACTTGTCAAATCTATCCTCAGGTTCTCATAGAACCAGTGCACCTTTGTCCTCAAGTTCTCTGATAGAACTATCAAACTCAGCTCACAAGTCCTCTGCTAGGACCTATCCAAATCTGCTCACAAGTCCCCATCGGAACCTGTCCAAAACTGCTCACAAGTCCCCATCGAAACCTATCCAAAAACTGCTCACAAGTCCCCATCGAAACCTGTCCAAAAACTTCTCACAAGTCCCCACCGAAACCTGTCCAAAAACTCAGCAAGCTCACCAAGAAAAACTTTCTTAGTAGGAAATCACAAAGTGAATTGTTAGAGACCCAATGTGATTTGTCAAACTCATAGAATCATAAAGAGAATTGTTAGATACTCAATATGTTCTATACTCAAATCCCAATCTCAAAACTCAACTCAATATATGAAATGGATAGGATAGAATGCTTTCTTTCAAGAACATGAAACCCCAACAATTGCCAACTATGCAAAGAATCACATAACAATGATACTCATGTTCTTTTCACCATCAATTAGGGCTTCAACAACAATGCTCATCAACCAAGGTTCAATCAACACCATTCAACTCAAAACACAACCTTGAAGCATTTCACAATCAACATCATAAAAGGAAACAAGTAGAACTCCTTTTATCTCCAACATTATTTGAACAAAAAGCATCCACCAACTCAAATCACCTCAACTCAATCTCAATCTCAAATTTGAAAACTCAACTCAATATCTGAAATGGATAGGATAGAATGCTTTCTTTCAAGAACATGAAACCCCAACAATTGCCAACTATGCAAAGAATCACATAACAATGATACTCATGTTCTTTTCACCATCAATTAGGGCTTCAACAACAATGCTTATCAACCAAGGTTCAATCAACACCATTTAACTCAAAACACAACCTTGAAGCATTTCAGAATCAACATCAGAAAAGGAAACAAGTAGAACTCCTTTTCTCTCCAACATTATTTGAACAAAAAGCATCCACCAACTCAAATCTCAATAGCACAAAACAACTTTTCAAATCATCAACAAAGGAGTAAGCCCAACACTTTAACCAAGTAAAGAATAGCTTGATTATTAACCAATTTAATGAAAGCAAATGTCAATCTCAAAGCTGCCCACTTAAGGTTTCACAACTTCACACAAGAAGCAATTCTAACCTTAAAACATCATGCTTTCATTTCCATAATCAACCAAAAGCACTCTCAACATTACAAGAAATATTTATCCCTTATACACCTTATTTCTCCCTTATAGTCTTATCAACAATAAACTTTATCTCTCATAAGAATGCAATAATATAATGCAAACAACACTTTCAAAAGAATATTTTATCAAAATAAAGCAAGCTTCAAACTCCTTATAACTCCTAAGATGTTTTTATCTCTAATAAACTTCCTCCATCCGCAAAATACACTAGCAAAAATTAATTTCGAAAATACCTTGGCCAACACCAAAAATCGCACTAAGGAGAAATTGCACACGAACTCTAACACCACCCGCTGTGTCCACTTCAATGAAGAAAAAACCTTTCGCGTTATTCGAATGCAGAACCTCCCATTCGGGTAGTGCACCAACAGCCTAGCCGCTACCGGTGCACCAAAGGTGTCCGATGAGGTTTGAACCTCATTCTGTTGACCTTCTGCACAGGGATAAAATGAAACCACAGTCCCTTCCTTTCCTCTGTCGTGACACGATGACAATAAACTTTACAACAGATTTGACAAACGGCGAGTGCAGACAAACGAACAGCAGATCCACGAAAATCGACGAATACACAGACGAATTTATAGCGAGCAACTCCTTTCAAAATTTGGATGGGATAATTCTTTGTTTTCGTCGAGGGATATTTATATGCATATTTCCCATAAACTCTTGACATCGACGAGGAGTTTAACATGTCGACGGAGGTCTTGGCTAGCGCCCACAATCTTAGAACATAGCGCCATCAAAGTTAAGACATTTGCACCATGGGTTAGGAGAACCCAATGCAAACAAATAAATTAATATTTATTTAAAAATAATTAAAAGGAACCTTAACAAGGTTTTTAATTATTTAAATAAATACTTCCTCCTGGACCCAAATGCATTAAACTAATGCATCCACCTGTAATATTTAAACCTGCCAACTTGGGGTTTACAAAAGACCTTTGAAGCTGTCATGTCGTAACCTTCATCAAAACAAGTTATTTGACATCAAATCAAATTCCTTCATGAGCTTCTTGACATCAATGACAACTTATACACTTGAGCAAAGGCAATGTACCCAAAGTACCCAAAATTGCCAACAATCTCCCCCTTTGTCATTGATGGCAAACCTTTACTGAAAACACTTCTCAAGAGCCAAAACTAAAACCAACTGTGCTAACAACTGACCAACTGTGCCCACAACTAAGAGTCTTCCTTTAAAGTTTTGCTCCCCCTGACTTGAAGCTCTCCTCTTCACTTTGAAACTCTCCCCCTTACTCATATCTCTCCCCCTTTGTCATCAATGGCAAAGGGTCACCTTTAGGGCTCGAGACTAAGAATGAGCCTCTTAGCTTAGTCCCTACCCCACCTCCTGATGAGGTGATTAATTATGGGGTGGGAGTAAAACTCCCATTAGGCACTGATCATCATCAGCATCTATAACTTCCTTGTCGGGCCTTCTCTTGAACTCTTTGCCCATATTCTTGTTCTTGTCACTGTTCTTGTTCTTGTTCTCATCCATATTCTTGTCCATGCCTTGATCCTTGGACCTGATCATGCCACTGTTCATGTTCCTGTATTCTAGAATTCCAGCTCTACACTGTCTAATTATGTGACATTCATTGTTGCGCTTGAAACACTTGACGATGTTGTTTCTCTGAGGTAAACCTGATATTTGAATCCACTAGTTCTGACCAAACCTGTTCTAACCAAACCTGTTCTGACCAAACCTATTCTGGCCAAACTTGTTCTTGTTATTTGCCTTGCAATAAACTGCATTTTGCCCAAACTGTTGACAAGAGTAGCAATACCCTTGAAAGTAACTAGCACTTCTGAAACTGTCATTTACCTTCTTCACTTGAGCCATGCAATGTGAAGCCATGTGACCAAACCTGTGACAAGAAAAACATCTGCCTTGAAACTTTCCTTTATTTGACCTCTTAGGTTTTGAAAACTTCTTCTCATTATGAATTTTGTTTTATGTTTCTGTGTATCTATCATTCAAGTACTCCTTTTCTGAAATACTTTCCTCATCAGAACTCTCTTCCTTTTGGAGTCTCTTACTAGACTCTCCAACTTGTTTCTTGTGTGGCTTAACAAAACCAAGGCCTTTTTTATCTGTTGTCTTTCTTTGACCTTTGATGAGTGACTTAACCTTTTTGGAGCTATCTTGAAACCTGTAAAGCTTATCCTTGTACTCTTTAGTTTTCTCTTTCAAAGAAGCCATTTTTTGTTCTAACTCACTATACTCAAGAACCTTAGACTCTAACTCATCCTTGAGTTCCTGTGTCTTAGCTATAGAGAAGTCAAGACTTTCTATAAGATCATCTCTCTCCATACAATGTTCATCTAACTTATCCTTGAGTCTAGCATTCTTCTTTCTTTCCTTTTTCAAAGCACTAATAAGTTCACTTTCAAGATCCTTTATTTGATTGCCTTTTGAATCATCAAAGCCTTTTCCATATTTCTTATCATTAGAGGTGCTACCCTTTTCAAAAACCATACATGCATCTTCCTTATAGTTTTCTGAAGCATCCTCATACATACTAGAAACCAAATCATTATTTGTGCAATCATCCTCAAGGTGACCAAAGTTTCCACATCTAAGACATTTCATGATAATGAATCTATGTTTCGGTTCTTCCTCTTTTTCTGATATGAACAACATCTTATTTTCATCATCACTTGAAGAACTTCACTATCACTACTAGAACACTTACTTGCTTTGTCTAGGTAGAAACTCTTCTTGTGCTTGTGAGAATACCTCTTTCCTTGATTGTTGTGCTCATATTTGTTTTTCTTGTGATGCTTGTGCTTTTCAGAATCCTTGCTCTTAGAATCCTATTTATCTTCATCACTTTCATTCTTGGGAACAGTACAGTTAGTAGCATAATGACCAAACTTTTCACAATTGAAACATCTTACATTTTTCATACTTTTGTGCTTTCTAGATAACTTGCATTTCTTGCTGTAATATGCTTCTTCATCACTAGAAGACTCATCACTATCTTGACGATGTTTACCCTTGGATTCCTTGGTAGCCTTGAAAGCTGCCTCTTTCTTGACATCAACCTTCACTTGAGTTCTCAACTCAAATGGTACAAGTATACTATGGAGCTCATCCTTTTTCAACTTATCCAAATATTTAGCTTCCTCAATAGTAGAAATATTTTCACTAAATCTATTAGGAAGATATCTTAAAATCTTATCACAAACATCATTTTCAGCAAGCTCAAGACCTAAGTCTTTCATGGAGTTAACAACCTCATCCATACAAAGCATGTAGTCATTAATATTTTCATCATCATTCATCTTGAGTTGTTCAAACATACCTTTGAAGTGTCTCAACTTGGTCTTTCTGACATTTGTATCACCTGTATGAACCACCGTCAACTGATTCCACATTTCACTAGTTGTCTTGCGGTGAATCACTTTGGTGAGATCTCGCTTTTTGTAAGCCTTTCAGGATTGCATTCATTGCTTTTGAAATGTTGTGATGTAGGAGCCTTTCTTCTTTAGTATTAGGACCATGTTCAGGAATAGTGTACTCATCTTCAATCACTTCCCAAACCTCATTCCCAAGTGTCATTAGATGAACCTTCATCCTTGCACTCCAAAGACCAAAATCGACCCATCAAGAATAGGTGCTGCATTGCCACTTGAATGATCCATTGTGTTCTTTACTAGCTTTTCCTTCAAGATGTTAAACTTTCTAAAGGCACCTGCTCTGATACCAATTGAAGAACACAAGCTTATATTGAGATGGGGGGGTGAAAAGTATAAGACCTCTTTTTACTTTTTTCATTATACTTCAAAATAGTAAAGCAATATACCCAAAGCAATATCAAAGCAATGCACAATATCATCCACAAAGTGACACCAATTTTAACGTGGTTCACCCGAATGGCCGAGCTACGTCCACAAAACTTTTCTTTAAAAGTTATCTCAAAGTTCTTTGGGAATCCTTCCCAATTACAATGTTTATGAGCCTCGGACCAAAGGAGATACCTTCCCCCAATCAGAATTTATGAGCCTCTGCTCAAAGGATATACCTTCCCCCAATAAAAATTTATGAGCCTCTGCTCAAAGGAGATACCTTCCCCTCTACTCTGGAAATTATCCCTCGGAAGATCAATCGCCTCTACCTCTTGCCAGCATGTGGAACTCCTTTCCACTGAAGACCTCCTGTCCTCAATGCTTAGCCTAAGAGACCTCTGCCGTCTATGATCACATCCACAACAGCTCAACAACCTGTACCAAACACAGTCAGTCGATCTAGTACAAGTCTTCCTCTATCTATCAGATCTGTCCAACTCTTGAACAAATCAATCCTCTGCATACAAGCCTTCTCAAATACTTGCCAAATCTGTCCTCAGGTTCTTCTCATAGAACCAGTGCACCTCTGTCCTCAAGTTCTCTGATAGAACTATCAAACTCATCTCACAAGTCCTTTGCTAGGACCTATCCAAATCTACTCACAAGTACCCATTGGAACCTGTCCAAAACTGCTCACAAGTCCCCACTAGAACTTGTCCAAAAACTGCTCACAAGTCCCCACCGGAACCTATCCAAAAACTGCTCACAAGTCCCCACCGAAACCTGTCCAAAAACTTAGCAAGCTCACCAAGAAAAACTTTCTTAGTAGGAAATCACAAAGTGAATTGTTAGAGACCTAATGTGATTTTTCAAACTCATAGAAGCATAAAGAGAATTGTTAGAGACTCAATATGTTCTATACTCAAATCCCAATCTCAAAACTCAACTCAATATCTGAAATGGATAGGATAGAATGCTTTCTTTCAAGAACATGAAACCCCAACAATTGCAAACTATGCAAAGAATCACATAACAATGATACTCATGTTCTTTTCACCATCAATTAGGGCTTCAACAACAATGCTCATCAACCAAGGTTCAATCAACACCATTCAACTCAAAACACAACCTTGAAGCATTTCACAATCAACATTAGAAAAGGAAACAAGTAGAACTCCTTTTCTCTCCAACATTATTTGAACAAAAAGCATCCACCAACTCAAATCACCTCAGCTCAATCTCAATCTCAAATCTAAAAACTCAACTCAATATCTGAAATGGATAGGATAGAATGCTTGCTTTCAAGAACATGAAACCCCAACAATTGCCAACTATGCAAAGAATCACATAACAATGATACTCATGTTCTTTTCACCATCAATTAGGGCTTCAACAACAATGCTTATCAACCAAGGTTCAATCAACACCATTTAACTCAAAACACAACCTTGAAGCATTTCATAATCAACATCAGAAAAGGAAACATGTAGAACTCCTTTTCTCTCCAACATTATTTGAACAAAAAGCATCCACCAACTCAAATCTCAATAGCACAAAACAACTTTTCAAATCATCAACAAAGGAGTAAGCCCAACACTTTAACCAAATAAATAATAGCTTGATTATTAACCAATTTAATGAAAGCAAATTTCAATCTCAAAGCTGCCCACTTAAGGTTTCACAACTTCACACAAGAAGCAATTCTAACCTTAAAACATCATGCTTTCATTTCCATAATCAACCAAAAGCACTCTCAACATTACAAGAAATATTTATCCCTTATACACCTTATTTCTCCCTTATAGTCTTATCAACAATAAAATTTATCTCTCATAAGAATGAAATAAGATAATGCAAACAACACTTTCAAAAGAATATTTTATCAAAATAAAGCAAGATTCAAACTCCTTATAACTCCTAAGCTGTTTTTCTCTCTAATAAACTTCATCCGCAAAATACACTAGCAAAAATTAATTTCGAAAATACCTTGGCCAACACAAAAAATCGTGCTAAGAAGAAATTTCGCACGAACTCTAACACCACCCACTGCGTCCACTTCAACGAAGAAAAACCCTTTCGCGTTATTCGAACGTGGAACCTCCCGTTCGGGTAGCGCGCCAACAGCCTAGCCGCTATCGGTGTGCCAAAGGCGTCCGGTGAGGTTTGAACCTCACTCTGTTAACCTTGATCCTTCTGCACAGGGATAAAATGAAACCATAGTCCCTTCCTTTCCTCTGCCATGACACGACGACAATAAACTTTACGACGGATTTGACAAATTGCGAGTGCAGACAAACGAACAGCAAATCCATGAAAATCTGCGAATACACAGACGAATTTACAGTGAGCAACTCCTTTCAAAATTTGAATGGGATAATTCTTTGTTTTCATTGAGGGAGATTTATATGCATATTTCCCATAAACTCTTGACGTCGGCGAGGAGTTTAACACGTCGATGGAGGAGTTTAACACATCGACAGAGGTCTTGGCTAGCGCCCACAATATTAGAACATAGCGCCATCAAAGTTAAGACATTTGCGCCATGGGTTAGGAGAACCCAATGCAAACAAATAAATTAATATTTATTTAAAAATAATTAAAAGGAACCTTAACAAGGTTTTTAATTATTTAAATAAATACTTCCTCCTGGACCCAAATGCATTAAACTAATGCATCCACCCGTAATCTTTAAACCTGCCAACTTGGGGTTTACAAAAGACCTTTGAAGCTCGTCATGTCGTAACCTTCATCAAAACAAGTTATTTGACATCAAATCAAATTCCTTCATGAGCTTCTTGACATCAATGACAACTTATACACTTGAGCAAATGCAATGTACCCAAAGTACCCAAAATTTCCAACAAAGTACCAATCTATTGTCATTCCTCGAAGCATAGTAGGAAACAATTGCAACCGTTCATTGGGTTGCATCACTCTATTTTCTTTCTAGATGGTAGTGCAAGTACCAATATGTCTTGATGGATTTTCTTTTCCCTCTCCAGTAAAGAGTGGCTATTTTTGCTTGCACACTACTTTTACAACATTTGCCATTAGGTCCAATTTGACCTCTTCATCACTTAATGATGGTTGTGGGATTTTTTCTCTCTCTTTCTATCGTTAGTGGTTTGACTTGTTGTTCTTGCTTTGGTGCTTCTCTTCTAAATAGTCTTTATCCTAGATCTCATGCATCAATGCTTAACGATATTATTCATGAATAAATGATATGTGGTTTTGGTCTTCCTTCCCAAGTGCCCATGCATGGTTGCTTTGGTTCCAAACTCCCATATTTTGCACCCATTGGCAAACTTCTCTCCATCATCTCAAGTGTTATCATTCACTCTTCATTTCTTTGTGTGCATGCTATGTCTTCAGTTATGTGAATGGTTTCCTCGACTATTTGGTGTTTCTCTTCTTACACCTCATTCTCCATTGTTAAAAACAATGTTTACCACCTTTCTCTTTCGGCTCTCAAAATTTTGTTGTCCAGAGGATTCCATACTCTCTCCACTTTTGGTTGTGTAAACTCATCCCTAATTTATACCAATGATACCATAGGTTTAGAGGATACTTAGATTACTATGGCTCTGATACCAATGATGGAAAATCAAATCACTTTCATTTATGGCTATTGAAGCCTATTTATTATATGCCTTGCTATTACAAACAAGAAGATCGATACTCCCAAGGAGGAGGTTGTTACATGCAAGACATTAATATAATGCTCCATTTAAAAATGCATGACCTAATTACTAAAATAATGCTAAAATAATAAAATAATATAACAAATCTTATCCTAACAATGCAAAGGAGGTTGTATAAGATGTAGTAGGGAGTCATTTAATAATTTGAACAAATTGATCCATCTCATTCCTTTGTTTCATGAGGGCTTTGTTCAACATCTCCTTGAAAGGATAAATTGTCTCAATGTTACACATTTTACTTCTTTAAGAACACAAGCTTATACTGAGAGGGGGGTGAATAGTATAAGACCACTTTTTACTTTCTTTTCAAACCAATATCAATTAATGTCCTTTATTGTAATAACCAAATATAGCAGTGTGCATTAATAACTTAGATAGCAGTAGTAAGCAAGAGCACAAATCACCACACACAATAGAGACACCACAATTTATGTGGTTCACCCAATGTGGGCTACTCCACGAAGAAAATATTTTACTAAAACTTTCTCAATCAATATCTTTGGGAATCACTCCCAATTACAATGTTTATGTATCTCTATCCAAATGAGAACTCTTTCCCCTTCTTCTTTGGCTATGTGATCTTCTAGGAGACTTTGTCTCTGTACTATACTGATTGGTGGACCTCTCTCCACTTGAAGACTCCTCACTCAGATCTATCTTCAACTGTGCTAGCTGTTGGATCTCTATCCACTGAGACTCTGTCCTCTATACTCTGTCACCTCCAAAGCTCTATCAATAGGCTCACTAAGAACCTTCTCAATAGGTTCACACAAAACTTGCTTAACAAGCTCACACAGAACCTGTCCAATGTTGAATAACAAGCTCACATAGAACCTGTCCAATGCTGAATAACAAGCTCACATAGAACTTGTCCAATGCTGAATAACAAGCTCACACAGAACCTGTCCAATGTTGAATAACAAGCTCACACAGAACTTGTCCAATGTTGCTCCAACAAGCTCACTAAGAACTTGTCCAAATCTGCTCTAGCAAGCTCACCAAGAACTTGCCCAAATCTGCTCTAGCAAGCTCACCAAGAACTTGCCCAAAACTATCCACAAATCTATCCCAACACTGTCCTCAAATCTATCCCAACATTGTCCTCAAATCTATCCCAAAGCTATCCTCAAATCTGTCCCAAAGGCCTTCTCAAAGGCTCAATCAATCATGCTCAAGTAGTACTCAAAATGAACTCAACAATGAATGGCAATCTCAACTCAAATCAACTTCATAGAAGCATAAAGAGAATTGTTAGAGACTCAATATGTTCTAATCTCACTCTCAACCCAAATCAATCTAAACTCAACTCAAATCAACTCATAGAAGCATAAAGAGAATTGTTAGAGACTCAATATGTTCTAAACTCACTCTCAACTCAAATCAACCTCAACTCAATTCAAGTCAACCTCAACTCAACTCAAGTCTTATAGAACCATAAAGAGAATTGTTAGAGACTCAATATGTTCTAACCTCAATCTCAACTCAACATAGAATGATGGAATAGTTTGTTTCATAGAACTTGAACAATCACTTCACACATCACTTGACTAGGCTCAATCAACTCAACTCAACCAATCATCACAAGGGACAACTCTCTCTCACACAACCCTAGTCCAAGTATGTATCAACCAACTCAAATGTTTCCAACAATGCTCAACCACAAATCTCACATAACAATGATACTCATGTTCTTTTCTAACTCAAGTTCTCTCACAACCAATGGGCTTCAACCACTATGCTTATAACACAAGGTTTAAACACAACTCTCAATTCAGAAAACCTTGATGCATTCAACCAACCACTTTCAAAAAGGAAACCACAAACAATCCTTTTCCCTCCAATGATATTTCAAAAATCAACCACCATAAATAATCAATAGGAGAATGTGCCCATACCTTTTATGAAGTGAAGAAACCCCTTTTGAAATCTGCCACACTCAACACACTTTGAAAAGAGCAAAACAATCTTCACTTTTGAAACCCTTTACAAAAATAGAAATATCTCTCTACATACACCTTATTTCTCCTTCTAAATGAGTTAGTCAAATAGCCCTTGAAATAAGCTTTCCAACGATATATAATATGATATACTTTTATAAAAGGAAAATACCAGAAATATCTTCTTTTTAAAAGTGCTTTTAAACTTGCCTCCAATAAAAAATCAAATCAACCCTCATCACCTTATTCCTCCAACATTAGGAAATAATAAAAAAATTATTAATAAAAACGTTACTTGCCTCTTAGAGGGAATCAAACCCTCGTCTCTACCCAAAAAATCCTCAACCACGGTGCCAAAGACCATGCGAGCTACGCGCTCGCATAGGACGAAGAGCGCATAATGCGCTTTTGTCCTTCTCCCCTTGCTCACGTTAAAAAATATGGGCCAATTCTCTTGCTCAAAACTCTAACCCATGGGAATCGAACCTCATCTCTTTTGCAAGCAAAAACCTTTGCACTCCCCTCGCTCATCGTTGGACCACACTGCCACACGAATATTTCGGCGCTTTTCATCTTATCTCCTCTACATTCGATTCCAAGGCTTTTGAATTAAAAGCCTTTGTATTTATATGTAACTTCCCTTTAATTTTTGTAGACGTCGGCAGCACTTTTAAATTAATTTCTTTTTGATGATGACATCGGCATTGAGGAAATTTTAATTTAAAAAATAAAAAAAAAATTTTAAATATTAAAATTTAAACCAAATATTCAAAATTGAATATCTCCATCTCTGGGGCACCTTTTTCGATGAAACAAAATCCTAAACTAGGTTTTAAGAAAAACCCATTTCAAATCTGCCATCCATGGTTTTAAATAAAACCTTTTATTTTACCTGCCTTGGTTTTCACAAAAACCTTATAAATAGCCACCAAAACCAAATGTGATCCATGTGACATCAATGACAACATAAAATACCTCAAATTACCTCAAATGTCCAACAATCTCCCCCTTTGTCATTGATGGCAACACCTCTAATGCAAACACCACAAACACTGAAAGAACCATCTCTGAGAATCAAAGTTGCTCCCCCTGACTCAATACTTTCTATGGAGGCTGCTCCCCCTAACTCAAATCTCTCCTTGGAGGCTGCTCCCCCTAACTCAAATCTCTCCTTGGAGGTTGCTCCCCCTAACTCAATGCTCTCCCCCTTACTCGGATCTCCCCCCTTTGACATCAATGGCAAAAGGGACACCTATGGGGCTAAAATATGTGACTCTTAAGTTTAGCCCCCTCACCCCCTTCTCTTTTGAGGTGATTAATTTTGGGGTGGGAGTACTTTTACTCCCATATCACTTTGTTTCTTTCCTCTATCAATTTCCTTCCATGTTTTTCTGATATCCTTCTCTTGATGAATTACTTGATCTTCTTGTCTAGAACCTATTTGACCTTCTTGCTTTGAACCTGTTTGACTTCCTTGCCTTGAACCTGTTTGGAATTGAGTCCTACACCATCTTGCAATATGCCCAAAGTTATTGCAATTAAAACACTTGATATTGTAGCCTTTGGATGGTGCCCATATCCTGAAATATTTCTTGAAATAATTTCCATATCCATTCCTTTCCTGAACCCTGTATTGTGAAGTTTTGTTTTCATGACCATTATGACCATGACTTCTGAATTGTGTAGCTCTAAAACCAAAGCCATATTGCTCATTTCCTTTGCACTAAGAAGCTCTATGACCAATCCTATTACATGAGAAGCAATGTCCCTAAAAATCATACCTTCTTCCTTTGAAGTTTCTTCTAGCAAAATCAAACTTCTTTGATCCATGGATCCTGCAATGTATAGCCATGTGTCCAAATCCATTATAAGAAAAACAATGTCCTTGAAAAACCCTTTGTTCATGCCTTGGTTCTTCATACCTTTCTTGATCATTATCCTTATGATCATCTTCAACTTGTGCATTGCATCCTTGAATCTTCTTTGTAGTATCTAAAACCTCTTCCTTAGTTTCTTCCTTGCCTTTCTCTTCAAAAATTTATTTTCCCTTTGAGCTTGATTCACCTATCTCTGCTTCATGTTTCCCTTGTTCTTCTTTAGAACTAAGTCCTGTTATGATGACTGATGACCTTTGTGCATTGATAGTCCTTTCCAAGGTCTTTGAATCTTCCTCAAACTTGTGTAGCTTTTCCTTAAAACCTTTTACTTCCAACCTTAGTGAAACTATCTCATGCTCTAATATTTCACACTCTAGATCTTTTGTTTTTAATTTTTCGGCCATACCTTCTTCAATTTTTCTTGTCTCTTCAACTTTGATTTTGAAGTTAGTGAGTTCCTGTAGAAACCTTGCTTTTTCTTTTTCATCTTCTTGAGCTTGATCCCTTAATCGTGAGTTCTCCCTTTTTAGTTCTTCAAGAGTAATCATAAGCCTTTCACATTCTAAATTCTCTCTTTTCAATTCAATAAGCTCTTTAAGAGTGGCTTTCCCTTTTTCTTTTTTTGAAGCATCTTCTTTTTCTTCTATTACTAAAAATAGAGTTTCTTCTTCATACCTATTTTGATTGTCCCTGTTATCCTTTCTCTCTAGGATTTCATTTTTGAGAATATCATCTTCATCTTCACTGCTACTAAACCCATTACAATATCTTGCATCATGGCCAAGTTGACCACAAACAAAACATTCTTGTGGACAATGAGCTGCATGGTGACCTGTGTTCCCACATCTGGTACAAAACTTTATCAGTCTGGATACTTCTCTATTACTTGATTCATCTATTGAATCTATTTCCATGTGTCCTCCCAACACAATAATATTACACTCATCTTCCTTTTCTTTCATAACCATAGGTGTTCTCTTCTTCTTGTGTCTCATGCTTCTACTCTTGCCTTTCTTTGCCATTTGTGTTCTTGTAGAATTTGCCCTCAAGCTATTAGCCTTTCCGAAGGAACCCACTCTGATACCAATTGAAGAACACAAGCTTATACTGAGAGGGGGGGTGAATAGTATAAGACCACTTTTTACTTTCTCTTCCAATTCAATATTAATGTTGTGTATTGCAATAACCAAATAGTAGCAATGTGCATCAATAACTCGGATAATTAAAGCAATGCACAAAATACCATACATAATAGAGACACCACAATTTACGTGGTTCACCCAATGTGGGCTACTCCACGGAGAAAATATTTTACTAAAACTTTCTCAATCAATCTCTTTGGGAATCACTCCCAATTACAATGTTTATGGATCTCTGTCCAAAGGAGATGTTGATCCCATAAGTCGGCCCCACCAGAACTCTTTCCCCTTCTACTCTGGCTATGTGATCTTCTAGGAGACTTTGTCTCTCTGCTGCACTGACTGGTGGACCTCTCTCCACTTGAAGACTCCTCACTCAGATCTATCTTCAACTATGCTGGTTGCTGGATCTCTATCCACTGAGACTCTATCCTCTATACTCTATCACCTCCAAAGCTCTATCAATAGGCTCACTAAGAACTTGCTCAATAGGCTCACACAAACCTGCTTAACAAGCTCACACAGAACTTGTCCAATGCTGAATAACAAGCTCACACAGAACCTGTCCAATGCTGAATAACAAGCTCACACAGAACCTATCCAATGTTGAATAACAAGCTCACACAGAACTTGTCCAATGCTGCTCCAACAAGCTCACTAAGAACTTGTCCAAATCTGCTCTAGCAAGCTCACCAAGAACTTGCCCAAATCTGCTCTAGCAAGCTCACCAAGAACTTGCCCAAAACTATCCACAAATATGTCCCAACACTGTCCTCAAATTTGTCCCAACACTGTCCTCAAATCTATCCCAAAGTTATCCTCAAATCTGTCCCAAAGTTGTCCTCAAATCTGTCCCAAAGGCCTTCTCAAAGGCTCAATCAATCATGCTCAAGTAGTACTCAAAATGAACTCAACAATGAATGGCAATCTCAACTCAAATCAACTTCATAGAAGCATAAAGAGAATTGTTAGAGACTCAATATGTTCTAATCTCACTCTCAACCCAAATCAATCTAAACTCAACTCAAATCAACTCATAGAAGCATAAAGAGAATTGTTAGAGACTCAATATGTTCTAATCTCACTCTCAACTCAAATCAACCTCAACTCAATTCAAGTCAACCTCAACTCAACTCAAGTCTTATAGAACCATAAAGAGAATTGTTAGAGACTCAATATGTTCTAACCTCAATCTCAACTCAACATAGAATGATGGAATAGTTTGTTTCATAGAACTTGAACAATCACTTCACACATCACTTGACTAGGCTCAATCAACTCAACTCAACCAATCATCACAAGGGACAACTCTCTCTCACAAAACCCTAGTCCAAGTATGTATCAACCAACTCAAATATTTCCAACAATGCTCAACCACAAATCTCACATAACAATGATACTCATGTTCTTTTCTAACTCATGTTCTTTCACAACCAATGGGCTTCAACCACTATGCTTATAACACAAGGTTTAAACACAACTCTCAATTCAGAAAAACCTTGATGCATTCAACCAACCACTTTCGAAAAGGAAACCACAAACAATCATTTTCCCTCCAATGATATTTTAGAAATCAACCACCATAAACAATCAATAGGAGAATGTGCCCATACCTTTTATGAAGTGAAGAAACCCCTTTGGAAATCTGCCACACTCAACATACTTTGAAACAAAACAACCTTCACTTTTGAAACCCTTTACAAAAATAAAAATATCTCTCTACATACACCTTATTTCTCCTTCTAAATGAGTTAGTCAAATAGCCCTCGAAATAAGCTTTCCAACGATATATAATATGATATACTTTTATAAAAGGAAAATACCATAAATATCTTCTTTTCTAAAAGTGCTTTTAAACTTGCCTTCCAATAAAAAATCAAATCAACCCTCATCACCTTATTCCTCCAACATTAGGAAATAATAAAAAATTTATTAATAAAAATGTTACTTGCCTCTTAGAGGGAATCGAACCCTTGTCTCTGCCCAAACAATCCTCAACCGCGGTGCCAAATACCACGCGAGCTACGCGCTCGCATAGGACGAAGAGCGCAGAATGCGCTTTTGTCCTTCTCCCCTTGCTCACATCAAAAAATGTGGGCCAATTCTCTTGCTCGAAACTCTAACCCATGGGAATCAAACCTGGTCTCTTTCGCAATAAAAAACCTTTGCACTCCCCTCGCTCGTCGTTGGACCATGCTGCCACACGAAGATTTCGGCGCTTTTCGCCTTATCTCCTTTGCATTCGATTCCAAGGCTTTTGAATTAAAAGTCTTTGTATTTATATGTAACTTCCCTTTAATTTTTGTAGACGTCGGCAGCACTTTTAAATTAATTTCTTTTTGATGATGACGTCGTTGAGGTAATTTTAATTTTAAAATTTAAAAATAAATTTTAAATATTAAAATTTAAACCAAATATTCAAAATTGAATATCTCCATCTTCGGGGCACCTTTTTCGATGAAACGAAAGCCTAAACCGGGTTTTAAGAAAAACCCATTTCAAATCTACCATCCATGGTTTTAAATAAAACCTTTTATTTTACCTACCTTGGTTTTCACAAAAACCTTATAAATAGCCACCAAAACCAAATGTGATCCATGTGACATCAATGACAACATAAAATGCCTCAAATTACCTCAAATGTCCAACACTTCTCATCGAAGACCAATTGGAATGACAAGGGAGGTCATTAGAGGGATATCGTGTCTAATACCTAAATTTTCTATATCTTGATATCATTTTTATGGACATACACTCAAAATACATACCGCTCTGATACCACTAATTTGAAACTTAGTATTTTGATTGATTCAAAACTTAGAATTTCAAGTTAGGAAGATCATAAAAAAGTGCAATTAAAAATTAACAGATTATAACAAATCAAAACACAAGTACATAGAAGCAAAATAACAAGATGATTTTATTTCTTAAAAAATAGAGTACAATGCAAGAAATATCTAAGAAGAGATGTGAGGTTGTAACATTGCATCTATTACTCATGTTTTTTACAGTCAAAGGTGCATCTCTCTTTATACAAGAATTGGTGTGTTGAAAATTCAGCATGTTAAATATGGAAGGTCACCCATATGGAAATGTGGTGTTTCACCTTCCGTGAGTTAGAAGGTCACCCATATGGAAATGTGGTGATTCACCTTCCATAAGTTACAAAATGTGTACTAAATGAAAATTACATACATGTGACTTGTTCTTCTGTGTTTTGTCTTCTTCTAATGTGCCAACATTGTTGGAGAATATTACATTATTTGGTACATGCTAATGTACCCCCATGGCCATCAAGTGGAATTAGCTCAATCGGTTAGATTCCTCAATTTTTCAAGGAGGAGACCCAAGTTCGAATCTTGCCAAACGATACATGGATAATATCCAAGCTTTGTTGTGATACCACTATGTGGTGATGATATAATACAGGCAGGGCCTGTTTCAATCCCATATAACCCATTCAAAAATAAATGTACCCCCATGGTACCTTTATGATACAAATGTAAATATGTAATATATTAGGTTGTGAGTCTATAGTTTAGAGTATGATTTATATTTACCTTTATGTAAGTGTTCATGTGTAGGATGTGCACAAGTTTCATGTAATTATGTGTGCAAGTGTGAGGAGTGAGAATGTGCACAAGTTTCATGTAATATAGTGTACATGTGTATAGATGTAGGAGTGTGCAATGTGTCATAGAGTAAATAGAGAGTCAAGAGTCATGTATACAAGTGGAAAATGAGAAGCCAAAAAGACATGAGAGAATTGTCTTATGTGTGGAATAATAAAAATGTGTCTCTCGAATATGTGAGGAGAGCAATAGACAAAGTCCAAGAGTCACCTTTCTTAGTTTATATTATGGAGACAAAGCTCCATGTTGTATATGGTGAAAAATAACAGAAGATGCCATTCAAGCATTGATAATAATAAAGCTTGTATGCATATTTTGAGCAATTCTACTATAAGTTTTCTTCATGTTATTGCATAAATGATCTTGGCCATTTTATTTCATATTGTTGTTATTTTATATGAATTCTATGTTATTTAATATTGGCCACATATATTGAATGCTCAATAATTAATATTACATTTGATCGAACACTAGGACCTATGATAATATGGCTAAAAAGCCAACAAACACAGCTAGAGATGCACTTTAGCTATAGAAATATAAAAATAGAATATGTTTACTTTTAGTTAGCATTTTGTTTTGCATTTTTTAGGGTCTCTAGAGTGTTTTTTCCATAAACATGTTCGATGACATAGTTGCTTGCAAAAATTGTTGCGCTCTAATATTTCTAATGCTTCTTGAATGGGTCAAAATGGAGTCTCGAGCACAAAGTTATGCCCCCCATAGTGTAGTTAAGATCAAAAAATAAAATTTTGGGCATTTTTTAGCATAAAGCCATGGTGCAAAAATGTTACATACCTAGATCATTGAAACACTGTGGTTACTCCATCATGGTGTAATACATATGGAATCTTTTTTAATCCCATACAACTAAATTTAAAACAAAAAAAAAGGAAAGAAAAAACTCCAAGATAATAGAACAAGAATTAAAGTAAACGATAATTTAGAAAATAATTATACATTAGGATCAATGAAGGTAGAGAATCTAGAACAACAAGATCTTTAGTAGAAAATAAGAATTGAAGCATATATTGGTTCACCTACTTGATGAAGGGATAGGATAGTCTCAAAGGAGAGGATGTAGTTTTTTTTGTATTCCAATTTGTTTTGTATCTTGCAAAAAAAGAGTGGTGAGAGTAGAGGGAAAACAAAATATTGGTATGTGGATCCTAAAAATCACAACATCAATATTTCCATAGCTACATTTTCTCTTGAGAATGATGAAAGTCCTCATATATCTATTGTTGAAGCCATAAAAGTTGGGTATTATAGATTTGATATTGATTTTGACGACTTTGAATATTAAGAACCAGGTTTATAATGTATCCCATGTAGCTAGTTCACTATGAAGGATTCTTTCTTTATACAAACCATTGAGTTACATGCCATTTCTAGCCTCTTTGATATTAAACCTTATCCAATATATGAAATTTGATAAATAAATGCATTTTCATCCTTCTACAACAATTTCACCTCAGGGCATGTCGATTCAATCTTCTATTGGTAGCTTCTTCCTCCCATTGGAACCTTACACTCAACAATTCTACATGACTCCTGTCATCAACCCATCCATATGACCCTTCTCCTTAGCATGGTGTCTTCCCTCTCATACACATTGGTTGTTGCTTATCTTCTTCATCGACATTGTACAATGGATGCCCATGCCTTCCTTGATGTGTGTATTTATAATGCTCATGGAGGTAAATTCTAGTTGGTGCCCATGCAATAACTTCCCATTTATTTTTAGTTCACCACCTCATCACCTTTACATGCATTTGAACGGTGCACTTTATTTTATCTTTTTCTCTTTTTTGTATTTTTTTCTCTATTTTTTTAATTCTAAACCTATCTTCATCATATGATTCATACAACCATGCAAACTGTCACTTCCACTATGTCTTATATCGACAAAATGGTCCTCACTTCCTAATTATTTTCTTTCGTCTAATCTATTGTTTGATCCCTCATACTTGAACAATGATCCTATACCTATTCTATATTTGTATTGCAATTTGTCATACCATCCTCACTTGTATAACCACTTGGACTTGTACAACCATATCTGCTTATATAAAAGACCCCATTTATAGGATTGTCCCCACTTAGTACAAGTACCACTTGTATAATAGCTTCTTCCATTTGTATGACACTCTGTCATGCAAGTGCATTCTCTGGCTCTCACTTGTATAGCAAATTGCTCTATCATTTGGTCTTTGATTCTATTGCTAATATCTTGCTTGTTTGTGTTAGTTTTGCCAAACATCCCTACTTTGTGATTGTTTGCATCATCTCCTCCTTTGTGACGATCCAACTTCCACTACCATAAAGTGAGCCTCCTTAACCTGGGACTGTCTATTCCATGCTACATGAAGTATGTTTGTGTTCTCCTTTGCCTGCCTATTTCTACATATTTTGTTTGGGCGATAACCAAGAGTTAATCTTGATGAACCAACCTAAGGGCTATACAAAAATTGATTGTTTTATTTGTGATTAGGTGTTGATTAAAGTGGACCAGCCCTTTGACCATGTAATCTAGAGGTAGTCAAGAGCCTTTCCTTCAAATTTTTTGAAGGAAGGCCAACCAACCTCCTCCCTTGAATAGGTAAACTTAGACAACCTAGTGTTGGACTCTCGATCATACTTTAGAGTATCTTCCCTAAAGTATATAGGTTCAAAATATTTAAAATTCATTTAAATATAGTTGCACCAACTTTACTATTTGAGAGGAAATTAGTTTTGTTGTGAGAGCATATATATGGCATTGTTTAGAGTGTTTCTAAACATAGTAGAAGCAAGTACGATCTCCATAATAGTAGAGATTTCAAACTGATTGGAGTACTATATAAGCATTGTAATTTCTAATGATTTTGAATTTAATGAGACTATTTTCTCATTTTGGTATCAAAGCAGGTTTTCTCAGATGGATCAAAACCTATGGAGAGTGGTGTGAAGAGATCTGAAGCACGCACTTTGTTAGAGAAACTCACGTGACCAACACTCAGCAAAGTTGCAAGGAAGAGCTCGAGTAAATAATTAATATATCATGCATCCTGAGGTATTTTCTTATGAAATTTTGAGGGTTGTTAGATAATTGTATAAAGAGAATTCAATCAAAATTTTAGGTGATTTGGAGCTAATTTTCTAATTTTATTAGCATTTTGAGGTTTTCAATAAAATGGTTGTATAAGGTGGAAGACAGGGTATTTGCTTCTAAAATTTTGGGAGAAATATTATTTAGATAAAATCATCATTCAGATAAAATTTAAGGTCATTTGGATATGTATTGATCGATTTGTGTGAATATTTATTTTTTCTTCAAATATCCTAGATCCAAAATTGTGATAAAAAGGCAAAAAGTAAATGATCACATATTTTTCACCTTATTTTCTTCTAAAATATAGAGGGTTTTATATTATTGTCTCAGGAATACAGAGTTTAATTTTCAAAAATTTTGGAGCTGTATGGATTGATTTATGTGAAAAACATTGAGGTTGTATCAAAAACACTCTAAGATCTAGAAAGGGCAAAAGTAAATTGATCACACATTTCTCATTTGTGTGAATTTGCTTCTGAAATTTAGTGGATTTTCATATACATATATCATAAGTCTACAGGAAAAATTTTAGTATGTTTCAATCAGTATTGGCCTATTTATGATAAATTTGGTGCTTGAGACTTTGGTAAATAAAAAGAAGCATGTATTTTTGCAATTAGAGGTTAATTATGAGAGATTGACTTAATAGGTTGAGTCAATTGAGTAAAATAAGATCTGCTGCTATTCTTTATTGTAAAAAAAATGTATTAGAAGCTATATACATTATTCCAAAGTTTTTTTATTAGCATCAATGGCTGCCAATAACAATCTTCCCATTCCTGAATTTAATGGGTTAGATTACGAGTATTGGTCCATCAAGATGAGGACCTTACTCATAGGCAAGGGGTTATGGGATATTGTAGAAGAAGGCTACAATGAACCTGTAGATTGGACCACCTTGAGTGTAGCTGATAGAACCAATAAAAAGGATTCCCAAAAGAAAAACTCATTTGCTCTCTACCATCTCCAAGCAGCTTTGTAGAAAAGCATCTTTCCAAGGATTGTTTCTTGTTCAACAGCCCTAGAAGCATGGACAACCTTGAGAGATAGCTATCAAGGGAGCAATCAAGTGAAGTAAGTGAGGCTTTAAACCTTGAAGAGAGATTTTTAGAATCTCAATATGAAAGATGATGAAACAGTGGGAGATTATTATGTGAGAGTGAAAGTCATTGTAAACAAAATGCAAACCCTTGGAGAAGACATCAAAACTAAAGTAGTGGTGAATAAAGTGTTGAGAACACTTCTTCATAAATATAACCATATTGCTATCATTATTGAAGAGTCTAAATATTTTTCTACTCTAACTTTTGATGCTCTAATTGGTTCTTTGATGTCTCATGAAGAAAGATTGCAGGGTGCTACATATACAAGCTATGGAGGTGATGAGAAAGCATTCTCATCCAAAGAAGGTGATAATGCACAAGGAAGAGGACAAGGACAAGGAACTGGCCAAAGGAGAGGTAAAGGAAGAGGACAGGGTAGATCAAGAGATGGCAATCAAGGAAGAGGAGGTGACAAATCAAATAAATATTGTTACAATTATGGCAAGGTTGGTTACTTTGCTAGAGATTGTTGGTCCAAGACTTCTCAAGATGAATCTTAGATGCATTGTATGCTCATATGTGGATGATCTAATATTCATGGCTAGTAGTGCTAAGATGAATGAGGAGTTCAAACACTCCATGATGAAAGAATTTGAAATGAAAGATCTAGGTTTAATGCATTACTTCCTAGGCATGGAGGTACATCAAACAGATAAAGGGATCTTCATATGTCAACATAAATATGCTCAAGATATGATCAAGAAATTTTCTATGGAGCAATGCAAGCCTGTTGCAACTCCAATGGGTCATGGGATCCAATTGAGCAAATATTATGGAGCACCAAAAGTTGACATGACCACTTACAGGAGCATGGTTGGGAGTCTAATGTTCCTCACCAACACAAGGTCAAATATTCAGTATGTTGTTTCTCTTGTTTCAAGGTATATGGCTGATCCATATGAACTTCATTTTCAAGCAACTAAGAGAATTTTGAGATATGTAAAGGGTACATTGGATTTTGGGATCCATTACACAAATGTAATTCTGTAAAATTAGTTGGCTTTAGTGATAGTGATTGGGGCAACAATATAGATGATAGAAAATCTACTTCAGGGAATTATTTTAGTCTTAGGTTAGGACTAATTACATGGAGTTCCAAAAAGCAGACTGTTGTAGCATTGCCATCTAATGAGGCTGAGTATATTGCAATCACAAATGCTAGTACTCAAGCTTTATGGTTGAGAAAAGTCCTTGAAGAAATTGGAGAGCAAAAAAGTGGTCCTACAAGATTGTACTGTGACAATATGAGTGCCATCCAATTGGCACATAATCCTATCCATCACAATAGGTCAAAGCACTTTGACATGAAGTATCACTTCATTCGAGACATGGTGGAGAAACAGGTTATTGAGCTACAACAATGAAGCACTTTGGACAACATAGCGGACATCTTCACCAAAGGAGTTGCGAAAGCTCAGTATATAAAGCTGAGAGACTATCTAGTCAGTCCTCTCAACTTTAAGGGGGAGAATTTTGGACTCTAGAGCATACTTTAGAGTATCTTCCCTAAAGTATATAGGTTCTAAATATTTTAAATTCATTTAAATACAGTTGCACTAACTTTACTATTTGAGAGGAAATCAGTTTTGTTATGAGAGCATATAGGGAATTGTTTAGAGTGTTTCTAAACATAGTAGGAGCAAGTAATATCTCCATAATAGTAGATATTTCAAACTAATTGGAGTGCTATAAAAGCATTGTAATTTCTTATGATTCTAAATCTAATGAGCATATTTTCTCACCTAGTGAACTTGGTGGTCCTCCTTAATTGTCTAAATTACCTACTCTACACACCCCTTCTAGGTTGCTTAACAGTCCTTGAAAATTGTTTTGACTTCCCAAAATATGATAACTATTTACTGGTGGATCTCGAATGCTTCTCTTTATTTTTATTTCTCCCTAAAATTTAGTTTGTTGGGTTTCATTATTTCTATTTGGCTGTAATACTAGTGTGTCCTCTTCTGAGTCGTCAGTACTCAAACTACTTGTCAAAGACACTGCTAGAATCTATTCTCCAATTCCTTTTCTCCTTTTTTTGGTGATGTAGACACTTCAAATACATCTCTCCAGAGGATCTAATTTACTTCCAATCTCCTTACTCTTCCATCTTGAATAATGTTACGTATTCTTTCTATCCCTTGCACTATTTTTTCCCTTAGTTGTTCATTTGTTTCTCATAGTTGTTCACATTAGTCTTGCAATTGTTGCGTCTCCATACACATCCTTTCTTGTTTCAAATCAGTTCTTTCCAACAAGATCATACCCTCATATTTTCTTCCATCACTCCAAGGTTCATGATCTAGTGGATCTTTTCCTATTTCCACCATCCTCTATGCATCTTCTTCACTGAGTTATCTCAGTGTTCTTTCTTCCTCTATGTCTACGAATCGCACATGCACCTATAACCTTCTTTGCTCTGTGGGAAGGGGTTCCAAATTTTCCTGTTCAAGTACGGGTTATTCTCTACTTGCACTCCCAGACAATAAATCTAGACTATGATCAATATCCTTTGTTTCTTCTACACCATCTGCAATTTTGGTCTTACTCGACTCTTCTTCTAGACCACTATGCCTTCAAAATTTCTTGAATACTATTTTGTGGTGCGATAAGTCTTCCTATACTCTTCTTTTCTTCTTTTGGTTCAAAACTAATCATATTCACTTGTTCCTTCATCATGTATGGTTTTAATTTTGACCTATTAATTGTCTTGTGACACATTGTCTCATCAAATTTTTGCAATCGAACCATACCATCATCCATAATATCTACTACTTGAAAGGGTCCAAGCCACAATGTCCTCAACTTTCTTGGCTTGATTTCATGCTTGCTATTAAATTTCAACACTGTCACCTTATTTCAACTTCATATTTCGTAGGTTTTTATCATGCCACAACTTCCTTTGTCATTAGGACACCTTAGTTGACCTCTATGCTATCACCCTTTTCTCTTCCAATTTCACAAGCATCATGAGCCTCTCGTTTAGGCTCTCCTAGTTGCCCATATGGTTTTGCAGCACCACCCTTAGACTCGAGACCAAGAACTCTCTACCGGAACTACTACCTCTTGTCCATACATCAACTAGAATGGTGTATGGTTTGTCATTGGCTTAAAATTAGTTCTATATGCCCACAAACTACTAGCAAATGCTCCTCCCAGTCAACACCCTCTATTCCATAGGTCTTGTGAATTACAAAAACCAAGATTTTATTCGTTTCCTCAGCTTACCCGTTTGCCCTTGGGTAGTATGGACTTGAAAACGAATGCAAAATCTTGAATTTTATAGTCAGCTTTTGTATTATCTCATTGACAAAGTGTCATCCTCTATCACTTGTCAACTATAGGGGTATCCCAAACCTCGTGATCACCTATTCATACAAGAATCTTGCTGTACTCCTTGCAGAATTATCAGGCAAAGCTCTCACCTCAACCCACTTCGTCAAGTATTCTATTGCTACAACAATGTATCGACATTTTCCTCTTCGGCTTGTTATAAATGGTCCAAAAAAAACAATACCCTATCTCTTGAACAACTTCTACGACTACGATGGGTGTAATGGCATGAAGTCCCTCTGCAACTCTTTGGCATCACAATAAATGTTGGATCACCATAACCCCACGAAAAAAGTACTTTTCTTGTCATCACATTTGGCCCCATATGCCCTCCTACCAATCCTTCTTGGGCTTATTTTAGCGTTGATTTCACTTCTTCTTCCATAATTAATCTCCTCAATATCCCATATTATACAACAAACTAACAATCAAATAACATGGTGTTGACTTAATGATGACTTTTCTTCTCTACTATCATCATCTCCTTTGGCAACTCACTCGTTGACAAGTATTCTCCAATCAACTTGTACCATGACAAAATCATATTGATTGCAAATAAATGTGCATCAAAAAACTTGTTTGACACTCCTATAGGATCTCCTAAATGGATCCTTGATAGTTTATCTGCTATCACATGCTTCTTTCTAGGTCTCACCACTACCTAGAACATGAACTCCTATAATGTGATGAACCACCTGCCAAATTGCCCATGTATAATCAGATTATTTATCAGGTACAACAATGTCTGATGATCTACATAAAAAGCAAAAGGATTGGCCAGCAAGTAATGTTTAAAATTTTAGACTACATATACCATTCCTAAAGCTTATATCTCTGTCGTGTTGTAGTTATTCTCTACTCTTGATAGCAACCAACTAGAAAAATAAATGGGTTGATCTAGCCCAAACTACTTCTCCTTTGCCAATATGCATCCAATTGCAAAATTGGATGCATCCACATGGATGTGAAACTCCTCATCCCAATATATAATATTAGAAAATGTGTGTAAACCAACTTCACCTTCAACTCCTCGAAGGAATTTTGATGCTCCTCTGTCCATTGAAAAGGAACATTCTTGCACATCAATTCATCCAATAGGTGGGACACTTGGGCAAAGTTCTTAATGAACCTCCTATAATATCCGACATGCCCTAAAAAAGGACTTCATTGAACTCACGTCATATGGTTCCTCCATACTTATTATGACATGAATATTGTTAGGATCGATCTTTAGCCCTTCCTTACGCATTGTGCCCCAACAATTTTCCATACAACACCAACAACTTACACTTCTTGGGGTTCAACAATAAATGAACATTCATGCACAATCCCATGTACTCCTCTAGTGCCTTCAAATGCTTATCCTTCTTCCCATATAGCAACCAGTCATCCAAGAAGACTTTGAATTTTCTAGTGGACATCTACTCAAAAATATACAATATTATCCTTTGGAACATGGTTGGGGCATTGCATAAACCAAATGGCATTCGATTATATGCATAGATCCCATTCTCTACTACAAATGTAGTCTTCAAATTATCCTCCTCGATGATACTTATTTGGTTGTAGCTGGAAAATCCATCCAAAAATGAATAGATTTCATGTCCAACAATCTCCTCCAATATTGATTCAATAAATGAAATTGAAAAGGGATCTTTGATTGTGACGACATTCAAACTTTGGAAATCCACACAAATGCGGATTTGGTTCACCTTCTTCTTCAAAGTAATGAAAATGGTTGACACCCACTCACTCACTATAATTTTAAAATTATTCTCGCATCTAACATCTTCTAAATCTTTGTATTCATCAAGGCTACATAATTGGGGTTCATTCTATATGGACCTCTCCTTACTGGTGGTGCACCTAGAGTTAGTTGGATCCAATGCACACACAAATCTGGTGGTATCCCCTTCAAATCATTGTATGTCCATGCAAATATGTCTTTATAATCCATATAGATTTCAAATGTTATTGCCTTCAACATTGGATCCCACTCTTCTCCTCACTGGATAATATTTTCTTCATCTTTTTTGCAAGGTTTACCTAAACCATTTTTGGCCTTCATACTTTATTGTAGCAGATTCACTCGCTACTTTCACCATGTCCAAAGGATGTGTTGGCTTCTCATCTATCACAACATCACCAGTCATATATTTTGCAAAGTTCTTTGGAAAGTTCCATTTTTATCTATCTTTATCTTTTGGTGCAATTTTTCTTTATGACCGCTCTTACAAATCTCATGAACTCTCTTCCTCTCTTCATCATAGTTTTCCTCTACCTGAATGCAGAGACCACTTGGAAAAAGAACTTCATAATCCTCCATCTACCAATGGAGAAGTCCACTATCTAAATGCCCTTCATATTCTATGCATTCTTCCAAGTTTAGCACTCCTTCATTCAGGTCATGTCTGTTGTCATCATCCAAGTATGAACTCCCTGGCTCATCATTTGTTGCGAGATCCTTGCTCATGGACCGATTCTTAAAATTAATCATATACTTGTGTTGTTGTTTCTTGAAATTCAAATGGTCCTCCCAATTGTGATTCACATTTGTCATGTGCAACCATCCTTGTTCCAAAAATACGTCATACATTGGTTTCTACATGGTAATCATGATAAAATCCATGATAAACTCCTAATCAACGATCTTCACCTTTTGTGCCATAAAGACTTCTTTCATCTCTATTCCATACTGGTTTGCACCATAAAACTTGAAATTTGGAGACCACAAGAATGGTGCTCCAATCTCCCTCCAATTCTTCTTGAGAAGCACATTAGACTTGACCCTCCATCTACGATCACGTAGGTCAACTTATGGTTAACCAACTCAATATGGATTGATGTTGGCTTTTTCCAACATCAATCATCAACATTGTCGGATCAATGAATTGATCTCTCCTTGTAGTTGCTTCCTTCTAGTATTGTGGTTTCACTATGCTCGCTATTAATATTAGCTCTCCTACTATCATGTAAAGTTATGGTACGACACTAAGTAAGCTTGAAACCTTCACTTCTACCTTTATATTCAAGACTTGCTCTGTCAACTATTGTGTTAAAAATATTTCTTCTTCTTCAATGTTTGGCTTTTTCAACTTATTTTCCTAGAGAAGTCGCTCTTTCCTAGTCTTTTTCATCTCTTATTCTATTGCATCATGGGATTCCTACCATCTCTCCTTCTCTTTGGCATGATTGAGGTATTTTTCAGCTTTCTTTCCTTGACCCATCATTACCATGAGCACATTATTATACTTCTACTGCTAGTTTAATGGAGGCTCTTCAATGTCAATGAAATTGACATTCTACGAGTTGCTTAGACTCACTTTCTTTGGGAAATTTACCTCCCTATGACTACTCGGACCACCCATCAACATATTAATGTACTATTGTTATTTTTAGTATTTTCTCCAATTGGCTGATTTTGACAATTACAAGCAAAGTGCCCCCACTCTTGGCATTTTCGGCATTGGATGATAGGTCTCCCATCTACATCATATTATAATTGAATCTATCCTTGATATTTATTTTCTTGTTGTGACTGTCTTCCATAGTAGTAGTTATTTTATCTGCCACTCGTTGTTGCTTGTCCAATATTAGATGTACTTGGTTTCTCGTCTTTCTCTTTTGCACTAACAAGGTTTGGTGCCTCTAACTTATTATATTGAATGGAAATTCTCCAACCGCATGTCCTATGACTTCACAAATGTTGTAGTAGGCCTTCTTTAGATAGGTAATACTTGTATGTCCTTTCATATTGTAGTCTAAACACCAAATATCCTATCTTCCTTTCTTCTTTTCATCCTTTACATTGTCACCCTCCTCTCTAGGTCCTTCCTCATGGCCTAGATCACCACATGCAAGTCATCATGGTCACTATCTGAATTTGAATCTTTGTAGTGACTTAATCCTACTATCGTTTATTTAGCTTAACTTTCTAAGGTGATTACCCAAGCATACACCTCTTTATAGGTAGTTGGTGGAATTACCTTCAACTTCTTCTTGTACCTTGGTAGCAATTCATCTAGGAACCATTGTCTTTTTATATTGTTTGCTAGTCGTACTTCCATATTGTCGATTAGATCCTTTAATTTTATTTTGTAAGATTTGTTATCATCCTCCTACTTCATGATGTAGATGTCTCCAATGATCCTGATGTCATCTTGGAGTCATATGAATTCTATGATGAATTCCTTTGTCATCTTCTCCCATATATTGAAAGGGTTTGTATTTTGACTTTTCAATTTCCAATCCATTGTAATTCCTTTCAATGTTGTTGGAAATAATCTCAACTAGGATTGTTCGCCATCCACTCCATTTGCTCGCTATATGGTCATACACATCCCACTATGGTGTGTTGGGTCCTCCTTCCCATCACCTAGAAATAGTGGGCACTTCTGCTTGCCTACTACTACTACTACAATACTAGCCTTATTATCCATCAATGCTTGATTATCTTCACTTATTACTTCCTTGATTTGAAGTTCTTCTCTTGGCAATTCTTCGCCTTCCACTTCTTCACTAGAAAACCATCTTCTATTGGCTTCTAGTGCACCCTCCCTTCATGACCTCCTTTGTGAGCATACGATTGTTGGTTTTGGTCTCCTTACCCAGTCACTCTCCTATGGTTTCCTTTGCACTAGACTCCTATCCTCTGCACCTCTTGGCAAACTCCTTTGCTCTTGTGTCGACATTATCCATTTTTCAACCTCATCTCCTCATCCACTTTTTACGTTTGCCATGGTTCCAAAATTGTTTTTCTCATGCTTTGTCTTGAACTTCTTTTGTTGTTAACAACATCTACCACCTTAAATGTGATCACTTAGACTATACTCCCCTTGAGGACTCCACACCCATTCAACTTCTTGCTCTTCAAGTTTTGTTGCTTGTGACTACAGTACTTGGTTGGCAATCCATTGAATCCTCCTCACAAGAATTTGACTTCTTCTGCGACCTCGTCTTCCACATCCTTGTGATAAAGAATTGGTCATTAACTTCCCCACATTTCACGCATGTTGGTTCTTCTTCAACTTGACCCAAATTTGATTTCATAATGACAATAACACCAAATGTAGCACAATAGTGAGTATTCCAACATTGTAGGAATAATATGAAAAATTTAGAGGCCAAACAAGATTGCAGTCAATGCAATTTCACTATCACTCATATTTTATTGAACAACAATGGACTTATATGGCAATTAATGTCATGCACTTGTACGACTGTCAAGTTATTCATCGAAATGGCAATTTTGGTCTTCATTGGAACAAGTGCTTGTACAACAACCCACTTGCATACCAATGTCAACAACTTGCTTGTATGACAAGCATTTGTATAACAATCCTCCCATTGGAATGGTAATACACTATGCTTGAACGACATTCTTTGGAGCTTCACTTGTACAACTTTTGTATGCCATCCTAGACTACAATTCCTTGTACAAGGTTTTTGGCTGCAACTCCCCCAAACTTGCACATAAAACATGATACACACACAATCTACCAAACTACTAGCAACAACAATATGACACAAAATATATACATTACATAAAGGTTGAATCATCATTGTATTACTTAGTCTATACAACAACAATGGTATAAAACATCTACTTGCCAATACAAGGCAACAATGAATACATAGACTATCCAAGATGGATTATCTCTCAACATACAATGTAGTCTCTCCTAGTACATGGTACTGCACAATTTGAATAGGGGTCTATTTATCTTTGGTCCCTTCCAGTTACCCATAATTACCGCTTAGGACACCTAACACAACTACTTCCTCATTCGTACATGTACTCGTTATATTAGCTGCACTTACATAATATTTGCAATTAATCAATGATTATGTCATCATCCTTGATGTCTCATGCCACAAAATTGTATTACATGTACATTTTATTTCATTTACATTACATTTTTTTTGTAGATAAGATACTATAGCATTAATACCGGGTTTTACAGGTTGACCCAAAACATTTTACAAAAATCAGCCCAGGGTTGTTGATGAACATGTCCTTACTAAGGATCCTATATATGTAAAATTTGCATGCCTCCAAAGCCATTACATCTGATAAGGCACATAGTCTATTATAAAAAAGAAACTTCTCATACAACATTTTGGGTATACCCCGAGAAAACACACTTGCATCATAATTAAAAAAAAGAAACAGACACGGATCCCTTCCTTGAAACAGTGGAGAAACAAAAAGCTGCAGACACACATAGCAGAGTACTGAAAAAACTCCCACAAGCTCTATATTGACAGTTACTCTTAATAATTCTTTGGTAATTACTTTCTTTCGTATATGACATGCTTTGGGACCACATCCCGTCTTGGCAAATCAGCCTTGGATAAGTGAACCTGTTGGCTAGATTTATGGCGGTGGCTATCTGGTGGTCCACATGGCTCTGGTTCGAAGTCTTATATTATCGTTTCTTTCCTGCCTTGTGATTATCAATCAACCTTAAATTCCTAAGACGACTAGGAGCCATGTTATCTGACATGTGACTGTCCCCATTACTCTTTGTGGTATTTCCAAGAAGCATCCACCAAGACTGACAACTCGGATAATTTTTATTGTGAGTCCATTTCAAAAAAGAGACGGGAATACTCATAGCCTTCGAACTTACAGTGTCTTCCCTGTTGGTAAATTCAACTTTTATTCTTGGAATTCTTGTTGAATAAGCTCCTCTACTTCGCTCGGGACACCATGTTCCCATTTGAAAATTCCGTCACCATCGACACCCAAATTGGTCAGCCTATCAATAACTTTGTTAGATTCTCGAAAGACATGTTGGGCTTTTTTGTCCTGTCTTCCCTGGAAAAGGATCCTAACCTCTTTGACAATTGTTTTAATCCTCCAAGGAGGTGTTTTCCAATTATTGAGGAGATTTATAACATGCATAAAGTCTCCTTCTATGATCAAATTGTCTTCTAAGTCTTGAGTCATTTGAAGGCCTCTCCACATAGCTCTAGCTTCAGCTTCATTGTTCGTCCTTGTTCCCAAATATTCAAAAAATGCAAGCATCATATTCCCATTATGATCTCGAACAATGTCGTCAGCGCCTGCTCTTCCAGGATTGTCCTTAGCCGCTCCATCAAAATTAAGCTTAAACCAACCCGTAGAAGGTGGGACCACTTAACATTGGCTCTGGGGTTGACTACCCTAGGCATAGACTCATCTAACAAGGTTAAGCTTAAATATTGAGCAATCGTGGTCTCCTGCAGATGAGGTTTACGACTATCAAAAGGGATAAGGTTCACATTCTCATTGGAAAAGGATAGGATCTTGGCAATGATAGTTTGATGATCATGGATAAACTCATTAAAGACTCTATGGTTCCTTTCTAACCACACCTACCAAAGATAGTGATTGAGATAAATTTTCCACATGTATCTAAGTATTTGGATTAAAATGGGCAAGGAGACTAGACAAACAAATCAAGTACGGTGGCTAGTTTAACCCAAGAAATATTGAAGGCCTGAAAAACCCCACTTAGGATAGTCAAGGAAAAATGGCACTCAAGGAAAATGTGATAAATGGTCTCCCAATTAGCCTTGCACAGATAACAGGGATTAGTGATACAAATACCTTTACACATCATATTATCAATGGATATATTTCTTCCTTGGATAACCAGCCATGAAAATACTGCAATTTTTAGAATTAAACTGCAATTTTTAGAATTAAATTTTTTATCTAAACTAAGTCCTTTTGGAGGACAATATCCTCGTCATCAAGCAGAAGCTTGTAAGTTGATTTAATAGTAAATTGTTTATTTTCCTTAGGAGCCCAGGTCACTTGATCTTCCTTGGGTCTCATGGGGATAAACTGTTGCCTGAGAATGTTACAAATATCAGTTGATTTCGCTTGAAATCCCTAAATCCTTATTTGTTTCCACTTCATTCTGCCTTTGTCCTCAACCATATAATCAGAGACTTTTCTGCCAATGAGTTATTTCGTGATATCTCTGATTCGGGCTAAGTTAAGATATTGCGTCAGTGGTTCGTCCTTAGCCCACCTGTCATTCCAGCAATTTATCCTCTCACCATTGCCTAAAACTTATCTTAAACTTTTTTTGATGATTTCTTTACAATTGAGAATTGCTTTCCAAAAAGCAAAACCTCTGATTGGAACTGAGTCACTTAGAAATTCCATATTTTGAAGATACTTTTGTTTGATGATAGTTGTCCATTCATTTTCTTCACCAAAAATGAGGCACCACACCTGTGTAGCTAGTAAAGCTAAATTCATATGAGCAATTATCCTCAAACCTAAGCCCCAATTTTCCCTAGGTCTACACACTTTGGTCCATCCTAGAAGGTGTATCCTTTTCTCTCCTCTGATCCAGTCCATAAAAATTCTTTTTGGAGTTTCTCAATTTTCTGGAAAACCTTCACAAGGGCTTCGAAAACGAAGAGGAAATAGACTGGAATGCTCAGAAGAGAGGCCTTAGTGAGGGTCAGCTTTCCTGCTTGATATAGAAGATGACCTTTCCATCTAGCAAGTTTTTTTTTAATTCTTTCAATAACCCTATCCCACATTGACTCTCTCGGAGAACCAATGAAAAGAGGGAGACCAAGATACGAAGTGGGGAGGTTTGCTATATCACACCCTAAAATTTATGCAATCCTTCCTTGCCTCTGAATGAGGGTGTTCAAGAAATATAACTTTCTTTTACTGAAATTAACTTTCTAACCAGCAGTGTCCTCGTAGAGTTGTAGGATGTATTTAATTCTTTTGACCTCAACCACTAACACTTTAGTCAATATAAGGGTATCATAGACGAATTTTTGGTGAGAAACAACCCTAGTGAGAGATGTTGCCTTGATTCCTGATATTAGCCTTGAACTGCAAGCATTTTTTATGGTTTTGCCTAAAGCTTAATGATGAATAACATGGGGCTGATAGGGTCCCCCTGCCAAATTCCTCTACAACTTTGAAAGTAACTAGCAGTTGTTCCATTAACCAGAATCGAGAACCATGCTTTAGAAAATCAAATTAACCCATTGGTGGTGAAAACCAAACTTAAGGAGGACAACAATCAGAAAGTCCCAATTTAGCCTATCAAATGGTTTGTTCATATCAAGCTTGAGGGCAAAAACAGACCTGTTAGTCTTATGAGCAGAGTGTAGAGCTTCATGAACTGTGATAACTCCATCCAAGATTGACCTGCCCTGGATAGAGCTTCCCTAGCACAGATCTATGATGTGGGGCATAACATCTCTCATTCTATTTGTAATGGCTTTAGTTAGGATCTTGTAAGAAACATTGCACAGACTGATTGGCCTAAAGTCAGCCATAGATTTAGGGGTTTGCTTCTTAGAAATTAGAGAAATAAAAGTAGAGTTGAGACCTTTTGGTATATGATTGCTTGCTTAGAATTCTCTGACAACAGAAATTACATACTCACTTACGATGTCCAAAAAAACTTGATAGAAACGAAGGGGAAAGCCATCGGGTCCCGAGGCTTTGTCTGGCTCCATGCTAAACAAGGCTTCCTTAATTTCCTCATCAGAAAAGGGAGCTAGAAGCTTAAGGTTTATATCCTCATTTATTATGCTAGGAATGGATTGCAAGAGAATATATTTGGCCTCCTCATTGCACTGTGATTCTTGACCAATGATAGAGTTGAAATAAGTTACTGCCTCCTTTATGATTTCTGTTAAGTCCTGAGTAATAGAACTATCTATTTTTTTTTTATCTTGTTATTGCTTATGTTTCTAAGCCTGGTGACGTGAAAAAACTTGGACTTTGAATCTCCATCTTTCAACCAAAGAGCCCTTGATTTTTGCCTCCAATAGATTTCCTCACAGGCCAAAATCTTATGAAACTCTGCTAGTTTTGTCTATTCCTCCCGCCTAGTAGTTTCATCAGCATCACCATGTTGAATCCTCTGATCAATTATCTTCAAACTTTCAACAACCTATTTTTTATTTACATTACATTGATATTTACATTATGTATGCATTTCACACTTATTACTACCACTATGTACAATATTTCTTTGGCTGGGATCCTACAAATGTTACACCCTTTATTGTATTATCATTATGTATTTGTAGAGTACAAGGATATATAAAGACGTTTCTAGATAGAAAGAAGGAATAATTTATAATAATATTTATTAAACTCAAAAACATTTAATACAATAAACTACAATAGGCTTTAATAATATTATTTAAATGTAAAAACATTTAATACAATAGCAAGCTTTAATGTCAATGGGGTGGAAATCTGATTGGTGAGCGTTAGGAATTATTACATTATAGTCCATGTGACAATGAATGTAGTAAAACTACCCATCACAAGTATTATGCATGCACTAAAGGTTAAGGCTAGTTACAAGATTAGTTAGTGGTTATGCCAAAATTGAGCATCCTATGTATTTAAATATATACCATTTATAATGCAAATCATCAAAGTAATTTCTAACATGTGGTATCAGAGTAGGTAGAAGGAAGAGTCATCTCTCCTTCTGATCCTTCTCATGCTTCGATGCAAAAAAGCCTTTATTGTATTATCATTGTGTATTTGTAGAGTACAAGGATATATAAAGAAGTTTCTAAACAGGAATACGATGGAAGACTTTATAATAATAATTTATTAAAAAAAAAAAAAATTATACAATAAACTACAACAATCTTTAATAATATTATTTAAATGTAAAAAAAAATTAATACAATAGTAGGCTTTAATTTCGATGGGGTTGAAGTCCAATTGGTGAGTGTTATGAATTATTTTATTATAGTCTATGTGACAGTGAATGTGGTATAACCACCCATCACAAGGATTATGCATGCACTAAAGGTTAAGGGTAGTTGCAAGAATAGTTACTGGTTATCCCAAAATTGAGCATCCTAGGTATTTAAATATCTAGCATTTCATAATGCAAATCATCAAAAAAATTTCTAACATGTGGTATCAGAGCAAGTAGAAGGAAGAGTCATCTCTCCTTCTAATCCTTCTCAAGCTTCAATGCAAAGAAGCCTAAAAAAGGGACCTTTCTTAAAAGAAAAGGTCTCAGGGTAAACAACCCTTCCAAGGACTAGATCCTTGCTAAGAAGAGTCTTAGGATAGATCATAGCAAAAGAAGTGATATCATGATAAGAAATCCTTCCAAAGATCAGCCTAAGGCAAGTTTTATGCCATACAAATTTGTAAACACAACATTGAAGTTGATCAAGGCATTAGGACAAAAAATTGTTAAGCAGAAGAAAGGCACCAAGTTAAAGAGAGGCACCAAAGGTTACAAAGCAAAACCAAAGACTAGAGAAGCCCTCAACACGGTTTGCATGTTCATTTGTTTTTTCTTCCAAAAAGAGAGCAAACATTAATCACCACGAGGTCCACACGGCCAAGGCATACACGAGGTCAAGCCAATAAGGCAAATGGGCACAAAAGCAATAGTTTCTTAACCAGAAATAACAAGCTTCCAATGTCAAGCCAACTCTCGAGCACTTCATGTTTCAACCATTTGCAGAATATAGAATAAGAATTCTATATAATAAGCGCTTAACAAGAGAAGACAATGAGAAGAAAGTTGGACAACAATACTCCTTCAAATTGAGACGTCCCTAAGAAAGCAAAAGACCAGCAAAAAATTGCATCATATTATTCGATGATCGATTGAACATCATAAGCATCAACGTTCTCACTAAGGTCAAAGAAGATATTGCTGCTTTGTTTGCACACACCATCGGATTCCTTGAAGAGAAGCAGTTAAATGATTTCTAAAAGCGCTATCAAGAAGAAAGATTGAAAAAGAGTCAGGCAACTATAACTAAACATTCCATTGAATCCTCAAAATCATACGACTCTCTAACATAATCTGAAACGTCTTTATGCAAATGCAGACCTCAAAGGATTAAAAACATAAGTTTCTAATGGATTGCTTCAGGTGTTTTCTTTGAAAGAGACTGCTCTAGATGGAGTCAATATTGATGAGGATAGAAGAATTCAAAAATAGCAAAAATTATTTGGAGGTTTGAATACCTTTAAAATTCTTGATGCCAAAACAATTTCATCAAAAGGATTTACCTAGAGAAAAGCACAACCAACCAAGAATTGACATGTGGACACCTGCTTTGTAAATTCAGCATTTAAAGTGTAAAGGGCATATATTTTTGACAAAGATTCTTACTAGAGCAACATTTGTCCTCTTGTGATTACAGTGAGAACAACTATGAAATCAAAACAACGCAACTCAAACAAATTGGTCACTAACTACATTAAAATTGAGGAATAACACATTAAAAGTCCCAAACTCGAGAACCCTGCTGAAGAACAATCATGTGTAGAAAAGAGGACTGGTTGCAAACTCGGGAACCACGCTGAAGAATGTACAATTGTAGAAAATAAGATTTGACCTACAAAAAGGCATATCATTTATCCCACATGAATTGTGGATAGGCTTTTTATAGTCTATAATAACAAGCTCACTCTTTTTGGTTGATGAAAATAAAAAGGAGAAGCATGTAAATTTTTAAAAGAATTAGAACATTCCAAAAAATATTTCTTAAGAGGAAGATCATTCCCTTTATTTATTTTTCTTGACGAGACACTGTTTTTTCACAATTCGAGACATCAATTAAATCATGAGGATAGGCTTATATATACTCATCAAAAAAAAATTGAGGTTGATTCAATGAGAAAAAATTTCAAGTTTTGTGAAAATTTGATATGGCTAGTGGAGCACCGAAGTTCCTGTTGCCTTATTCCCAACTACTGAGGAATAATCATATTGCCTAGAAGACCAAACTCAGAACACGACTTGAGTTTGAAGAAGTGTGGGAAGTTGTAGACGACACCATTATCCATCCTAATGTAGAAGGTGGAGAGCAAACCAAATTCGACAAGGCAAATAGAAAAGCATGACTCATCATCATGTTTAGTGTAGCCGATGAAGTACAACCATAGATTCAAAATTCTACCACAGCCAAATATGCATGGGAGAAACTTCAAACAGTATTCAAAGCAACGAACTAGAATCAAATTCTATTTGCACAAATTCAATTGCACTGCTTGAATATGAAGAGTGGAGAAAGACTTGAATCTTTCATGAGGAGAATTATTGAACTACAAGCATTGGGAGAAAAGGTATTTGATGAAACACTAGTTCCAATTATTTTAAGATCTCTCCCTTCTCAATACAATGTATTTGTGACAACATTAAATATCACTAAGCAAACACCAACATTTGAAAAGTTGGTGAACCTACTTCAAAAATAAGAGGTCTCACATACAACATAAGAAGAACAAGTACTTACAAATAAAAAAGGGAAGCAACCACTCAAAAGAGGCATAAGACCTCAACAATGCTTCCAACAACAAATAACTATTCTCACATGCAAGGATATCGAAAACAAAGAAATATTTTTCACACACAAAATATGTGTGAACTTTGTGGTAAGAGCTGCCACATAGTGAAGGAATGTTGACATAATCCATTCACAAATGGGTCTCCATGAGAGATACATTAGCAGCAAGACAAATAATCCTAAAATAAGAGGAATCCAAATTGGAAAAGGGTACGACAAAGTAATATAGCCAAAGAGAACCAAATTAGAGAAGAAGAAGATGTATTTTTTGCTCATGCAAAACTAAATCAACACAATAATGTTTGGTATGACTATAAACCAACCAAACATATGATAAGTCAAAAAAATTATGTTCATCCAAATTGCTCCAATTATACAGGAAATAGTGTACTCAATGACTCCAAAATCATTGTTGATCACTCCAAGCCACTGGAGAACCAATAGGAGAACAAGAAGAATGAGTAAACTCTGAAACTTCAAATGAAGTAGTTTCAAACACTTAAGATTGAAGAAGTGCATTCCAAATGTGATTTCTTTCCATCTATAGATGAATTTGAAGAGGAAGCCAGCAAAGAGAATGACGAATTAATGCATTAGGCACTTAAGATTCAACCAGTAATAGCACACCAAAGAAAGTTTGAATACATTGCTTTTCACAACGTCTTATTCAGATGAAAAAAGAAGCAAAAGTGATTGATCTCACTACATCAAGTGATGATCAAAACATGAAATGGAGATAGGTCAACATAGAAGACATGGCAAGGCAAGACAAATAGGCAATCAGTCAATTCAATAATCGACACAGGATGCATGGTAGCACATGCCAAAAATCCTCCACATGAAGACATTGGAGGAGGCACATATTTCTTGCATTGAATCTATAAGTATTAGAAATTGAATAAGTATTTGTAATAAGTGTGTTTTTGGAGTGCAAGATCAACGGAACCCGAGACTAGTATTTTAGTATTTAGTATATAGTATACATTGAGGGGGGAATTCTCAAAGTTCAAAAATAGAGATTCCAACATCAACCAAATTTTTTTTACATCAATTCAAAAGCTAAGAGCTAGAGCGAGAGCCAAGATCAAGAGCTTGAGATGGAGCTAAGACTATGATGTAATAAGGGGGGTATGTTAGGAATTATTACATCATAGTCCATATGACAATGAGTGTGGTATAATCACCCATCACAAGGACTATGCATGCACTAAAGGTTAAGGGTAGTTACAAGATTAGTTAGTGGTTTGTTATGCCAAAATTGGGCATCCTATGTATTTAAATATCTACCATTTCATAAAGCAAATCATTGAAGCAATTTCTAACAATGAGAATATTTGGATAACAAATTGTATATCTTATTGTTAATCAATATTTTTCTTTTCAAGTGATGGTTCAAAATTTTTTAAGAATGGCCCCTCCTCTAACAATTATCATCACCACTATTGGACCCCCTCAACCATTGGCTTCTCTATTCTAATTGCCAAGATTAAAGAACAAAACCCTATGGCTTTTTTTTAATTAATTTAATTGGTTATACGTAATTTCCTATAGGCCTCACCCATATTACATCAATTCAATAAATCACTTTGTGATATTACAAGCAACAATTTTATCATAAGTTTCCATCACATTGCTGCGATTTGAAACTTGGTTTGTGCTAATACAATAATTTCCCATTTATTGTTGCCTTGGATAAATGTTAATGTTCACCCATGGGATTGAAACCTTGGCTTATGTTGTGAAACTCACTCCCCATTGCTTGCCCCAAACCCACTAGGCTAAAATTTATTTGTCATATGGGATTGAAATAGGTCCCACCCATATTACGTTTATTTGAAATTCGATGTACAGTCCCTACCTACTTTTGGTTTTGAATCTTAAATCTCCTATTTGGAGTAGTCAAGCCTTCATTATCAGGCACACTCAAGCTATACCATCCAAAATCCTATGGTTAAGTGATAAGTAGTGAACTTTTGTTGTCCCACCAAAATCAGCCAAACCATGGTTACCATGTATCCAATGGGATGAACTCTAGCTCTTGCATGATAATTGGTTTTGTACTATAAAGTGACAACTATATTATAGTTCATCTTAGTAATTATACAGTAAACACCCTCTAATTATTACTGTTGGTTAAAAATCTGCCACTAGGATAGGATTTAGTGTAATGCGCCCTAGATTCGCCCAACAGATTGAAAGGCCGGAAGGAAGGAATGCCTTCCGTGCCAATCTTCGGAGGAGGCCGACTTATGTTTTCTCAATTGGTTTTAAGCTCAGAGTGCAGGAACGAAATTAGAAATGCAGAAAGAAATGTAAATGTGATTGTTATGGGTGGGGAGGATAAGTAGCACAACAACAACCAATCACCACTACTAACAACAATTAAAAGCAAGATATGTTGCAGAAACTACCAATGTCATTCATCCTATGTATCCTCTACCTTTGCATTCCAGGAATACTTAACTATTAAATACCGATATCCAAAAAGCAGAATAATAGTAAGCAATAACATAAGCAACATGAGGCATAAATGCTAAGTAAAGGTAGCATACAAGATAATAACAGTCAATAGAGCCAAGTATATTCTGTATTTAGAAGCAAACGCACAGCTACAGTGGTTCCCTAGCAATATATCCTCCTTCCACCCTTTTACAATGATATTGTCGAGCTATTTATAGCGTAAATTTCCCCCATTACATCGTTGGGCATAGGATCCCAGACCTGACAGTGATTGAAAAAGCTGACAAAAGCGGCAAAAAGCGATTGATGTTGACCTCTACCGACATGGAACGTGCTTGCAGCAAGGTCCACCTAAAATATCGGCAGCTACATGGCGGTGTGGGGATGATGCTCCGAGTCAGCTTGACTGAGGGCAGCTTAAGTACAATGAATCAGTTCATGCTCGCACACCTTCCGTCACATCTCCTACTTGAATCTCGAGGTTGGACACCTGTCAGAATCTGATAAGGGGAAAAATCTGCCTTAGGAGTTCGTATTTTCTTTCTTGCCCGACTTCACTCAGAATTGGAGCACAACAAGGTAACGCAAGGGGGAAGTAGCGCAGTTGGGGAGGCCTCCGTGCCTTAGAAAATTTTTGGGCTGGCTTCAACATTCTTTGCCCGAGTGCACACAGGTAAGTGAGCAAACCCCGACTTCGCTGTGAAGTCGGGTTGCTCAACACTTAGTCTTTACTGGAGGTACCATGATGGGCTGCTCAACTGCGCTCTTCTTCTAGGGCGAAGCCCGACTTCGCTGCGAAGTCGGGTTGCGCACCCAACACTTAGCCGCTTCTTCAAATGAGTCGCCCAACTGCGCATGAACTTGAGGGCGCAGCCCGACTTCGCTGCGAAGTCGGGTTGCGCACCCAACACTTAGAAAATTTAGGGCTCCATTGATGCCCAGGTGCGCACAGAACTGAGAGTGCAACCCGACTTCGCTGCGAAGTAGGGGTTCGCTCTATACTTAGAAAAGTTGGGTTCAGCTCTCCGCACGTCGATTCCCCAAGTGCGCTCAAAATTAAGGGCACAGCTCGACTTCGCTGCAAAGTTGGGTTGCGCAATACAACACTTAGAAAATTAAGGGCCTTTTGCCCTCTTGGAGAAACAGTCAGAAGGAGAGGGGGGGAAATGAAGAGAATTAAACTGATGGCAGGGAAGAAATGGGATAGTGGAGAAAGGGATAGAAGGAAGAGGGAAGGGAGAGCAACATCCTTACAAAAAAATCGAAGACATGGCACCCCGTGCAAAATGTGGCAACATTCCTGGTGGCTCACGGGGTGTCGAGCTCACCTCGATGCAACAAACTAGGCCTTTATCCTTTGGGCGCAGAGGAACTCCCTTCCCCTGCATCTTGCTGCTGCTGAGTCCCCTTCTTGGGTAATTGTTCTTCTTCGGGCTCACTTTCGGCAGTCTCTTCTTCTGATCCTTATTCTTCTTCTCTCTCTGAATCTGAATGCTCACCACCATCATCCTCTTGCTCGGTAGGTTGCTCCCGCTCGTGGACGTGCTTGTATGTGGTCTTGGCCTGATCCCAAGCCCCTGCCTGGAAGGGCTCTAAATCGCTGTCATCTTTCAACGCTGCTCTAAATGCCGCAACCATGTGGACATCGATGGTGTCATACCTCTCTCCCGGCTCTTGAAGGGAGGTGTTAATCTTGCAAAACCTTGACACCATTTAGGTCACCTATGTCTCCTGGACTGGCTCAATCCAGCCATCAATTTCTAATGTATCTGTCGAAAGACAGCCAATCTAGCTTTACTTGTTCAAGGGCTAGAAACTCCCCATATTTGACAAAGCTCAGAAATCTGAGCGCAGAAAGAGCGTTGAAGGGGGCCAGATAGATATTCATTTCATGGTTCAGCACGTCCAACATCTTCCTGGCGGCCCTGATCTTCTCCGTTTTTTCAAAATAATTATGCAAGGTTACCCTTGCATCCGCCCAATCTAGGGCAATCCGGGACATAGGGGGGAATCAGAGGCCCTTGCGTGCAAACTCTTCAAGTTTTATCGCCAAGTCCAGCCACTGCTTCGCTTGGCGTTCGGCCTCCTCTACCGCAAGCTTTCCCTGGGTAGATACTTCTTGGATCCTAGATGTAAAATCCAGGACGGACAGGGACCTGACCACATTAGCCCTGCAGCCCTGTAGCAAACCAACATGCATCTCCTTGATCTTGTTTTTCAAAAATGCAGCCGCCTAGGATGCCTTCTCCTTCAACTGAGATTGGGTCTGCTTCAATGAATCCTGCAGCTGGGAAATATGTTCTAGTGCTGCCTTCTTTTCTTTCGACAGTTGTTTGGTCGTCTTCCTTTGTGATGTAGCCTCCTGTTGGGACGCGGCGAGCTGAGCTTTCAAGTCTTCAATCTCTTTCTGGGCAGACTCCAACCACGTGGTGGCCTTGGCCAGATCTTCTTCCAGCTGTCTCGAGTTGTTTTGAAGCTGAAACAACTTCTCTTGATTCTCAAGTCGCTTAACAAGAAGATTGTCAGTCCTGCGACGAATACCATTGATTTCGTATTCTTCGCTTATATCATCGAAATTCTTCTCCTTAATCTGGTGTTCATAATCGGCCTCGATCATCTCCTGGAGAGGCTTCTTAACTTTAGGGATCGATTTCTTGGTTCGCAGCACCCTCCTGTCCAAGTCAAACTTGGTGCGCTTCACTGAGGCGGCTATCTCCTCGGCTCTTCTTTGTTTGACGCCCTAGAGGAAAGAGGCGGAACATCCTGCGGCCTTTGTGGCTAGGGTTGATCGTATGTGATTTGCAGCTGTTCTCCCATGAGGTCGAGCTCTGCCAGCATAGGGTACGCCGAGGCCAAATCCTGTTGCGGCATCCTTCCTACAAACAATGAAGCAGGAGATATTCCAGAAAATGAGGTCGCTTTCAAGGGCGACCGAGTCCTAGGAGAAACGAGCAGCTAAGTAGGTGGTGGATATGGGGTTTTGAATGATGTGGGTGAGCGATGCGATGATGTAAGTACGGCTTCAGCACTGGTTGCGGATGAGGGATCTAGGGTTTTACCCAGGGTTTGGAAAACATTCGGGTCCTAGGCAAACTGTTCGAAATAATGGGGACTGCAAAAGGACTGGGAGATAGGCGAAAGGGATGATGCGACTAAGGCTTGCCCTGATACAGAGGGGGACGGTGTTACGGCAAGGCCAAATGGGATTTGGGTAACCGGGGAAGAGGACGTACCTGCGGGCTCCGTCTGAGCCGGTGCTTGGAGGACGCTTGATGCCCATACCTCTGTTTCTTTCCTTGGACTATCCACAGAGATGATTTCTGGCGTGGCAGCTTTTGCTCGTGGGGCCGATGTTGTTTGTTGGTCTTCTCACCCCTTCTTCTCTTCTTTTCTCCTGGAGCGACAGTTTGCTCGGAGGAGGCGGAGGTGGTTGGTACGAGGGGCAATGGCGCTCCCACGGTAAATTTGTACTTGGGCTTTGACGGAGGGACGCCCACTACCGTTGGCCCACCGGTTGACCCTTCTGGCGCATTTTCTTTTTGAGGCAATGCTTCACCGGTTGACCTCTCTGGCTCTTGTTCCTTTTGTGGCGCCGTTTCGGGAGTTGGAGACAACATTGGGCCCACCTGACTGCTTGTTGGACAAATGTTTTCGAATGGACAAATGTTGTGGTGGGGGTTTCCTTTTATACCTCTTTCTGGCGCCTAGGGGGACGCAATCTTGAAACATGAACAACTCCCATTTGCCGACGTATTTATCATATAATGCCGAAAACTCATCATCTATGGCCAATATCTTCTGGTTAGACTTATCGTGTTGCGTGCGACACCTCATTTTTCAGCATTCAATGATTTTGTCCTTTTCCCAGCTGAGGGGCATCACCTTCATGAGGAATTTTTTGAAACCCACCGAGTCTAACCTGTGATCTGGATTGCGCTCCGGATCATACTCCACCTCCACACAGTAGAAGTCTTGCCATGGTGGCCATGATTGCATCCGTTCGATGTGCCATTCCAGGTCTGCGCTTGTTTTGTTGCACCTCTCCTCCATGATTTCTGCTCAAGGGCAAATATGTACAAACTTTCCCTTAACCCCAATCAGGTCGTATTTCCAACGCTGTGGTAACTGTATCAAGCCCATGTTGAGGAGTTCCTGTTCTAGGTAGATGTGCTGCCCAATTTCATGGAATTGAATGTTCGCCCAGGTAATAGGATACTTAAAAATATGGCCTCTTCTTTCCCTGGCCGAATTCCTCTTCGACATAGTCCATTTGCTGTGATGTCTCCATGTCGAACTGATGCTCAGTGCAAAAATAGGGCAGCAAGAACAACTTCCCTTTGAATCCGTAGATTATGATAACAACGCCCTGAGTCAACCAGAAAGTATCCCCGCATTTGCATTTCCTCAAGTAGTTCGTCATGGCCAGAGGAGGGCGAGATGCCTTGTCGTTGAACAATGCCAAGGTCATACCTAAAAATTTGAAATTGAAGTCGTAGTAAGACCCTCTTCTGTACAGGGCTTTTGTCCACTCATACACCGATAGCGGCGCTCCCTTCTCATTTACCTTCTTTAGATCAGGCACTTTGATTCGATAGTGTGTGTGGTAAAGGCACAACCATGTGAGGAATGAGCAGTGCTGAAACTCGGTTGTCTGCTTCTGTTGTATCCTGACCAGGTTTGAATGTATGGCATATGCCACCCAATCTGCCCAATCAAAGAAAATCGGGTGCCTTCCGCTTCTTTGCATAGTGGAGTCATAAAACTCTCCATGTAAGATACACTCCATGAGTGCCAGCTGATACGGGTGCACCACTCTGTTCGTGTCGCAGCCAAGGACCCATGCAAGGATAATATAAATGTACTTGTTTTCGAACCTCTCTAGGGGTATGGGATCTGATGGCCATTGTCTTGCTAGCAGTGGGGACTTCAGCTCTGAATCGAGAAACTCTCTCATCCTTCTGCTCTAACTGAATCTGTCCACCTACTCATCCAAGTTAATTCTTCTGACAATGGCATCGGGGTCGTATTGGAGCCCCGGGGCGAAGGCTGGCTGGACGCTTTCTTTGGAGAGGGTGAACAACACCCTTCCTTGGTAGTTGTAGACTTGTTGGGTAGCTGGTTTGTAATATGTCACAATTGACTCAACCAGCTCCAGGCAGTGGTGGACAAGAGGGCACAAGAACCAGTATAGGTTCGACTTATATGCAGTCCCGACATGGTGCGAGGGCGAGACTTTTCCTGCCCACTTTGCAATATTTGGTCGTAGCTTGGTGAGGCTAATGGAGTACTCACCATCTTTATACTCGGCCAGGCGATTGACGGGCGACGACGGAGGACCCTGCCCTTTGCTTTGCCTCGACCTGGATTTCCTTGTCTGCTCTTATGGCACTTCGCTCTCATGAGCTGGACTCCGTGCGTTCCTTAGCCTCCTGTTCTGTATCGCTGGACTACGACTGCATTGGTGCTTTCCCCTTGTCCATTTTCTGTTCTTCGCTCATGGTGGCAGAGATAGGAATTTTAGTCACCGTAGACCTTAATTCTGCACCTTTCTTCCTCTTAACCATGCAGCTCTGATTTACACTGATAATTCAGGTGTTCTGAGTATGCCAGGGCCCTTTTCTAGGAATGGAAACACAACATTAATGGCGCGAGGAGGGGTTTAAAGTGATTTGCCCGAAGTAGGTAGAAAGCATCGTTATTCCTCAGTGGCCGCGCATGGGATTTTTCATTGGAAGGCGCACCTCATACGTGGTTGGTCCTAATGTGCTCACTTCTTAATGACATCTACTTTGAAATCCGTGCAATCATTCCTTAAAAATTTTGAACCTCGTGCTTCCAATGACGTCACCATCGCCGCTTGGGCACACACTTCGAGGGAGACTCTGGCCAAGGGTCCAAGAAGGAACACGGTCTAACTTCATGCTATGCACAGTGCGCCCTTTGGAACCCATACATAGAATAATTTTGTCATGTCCCTTGTTCTCCTTGACGGGTCGTTCGAGGTGCGCCCAAAACTGAGAGCGCAACCAGACTTCGCTCAAAAAATGTGCGCAATCCGACTTTGCCCAAAAAATGTTGCGCAGTAGAGATTCGACACTTAGGTGATTTTTGCTTCTTTTGTTGCCCGACTGCGCTCCCAAGATGGTGCGCAGCCCGACTTCGCTGCGAATTCGGGTTGCGCACCCAACACTTAGAAAAATTTTGAGGCTCTTTTGTTTGCCTTTTCTCTCCCAAACTCCCGACATCGCACAATTCAAAGAGCGATGCCCGACTTCGCTGCGAAGTCGGGCGATTTTCTGCCTTGGTCAGACTTTTAGCAGCGCAAAATTTTGCTTCTTTTCTCACACTTAGCCCTTTTCGGATTCAAAAGATGAAAACTGAATAACTGAAAGAAATATTTACATTCTGAAATAAATTGACCTGTAGGAAATAATTAAGAAAAGTATGTACAAGGAAGGACCTTTCGGCAACCTTTAGTGGTGATAGGCCTTCGGGTGGAAGCCATTAACAGGGATCGGGAGAAGTTGTCCCTCCATGTCCCTGAGCACGAACGCGTTGAATTGGTTTACCCGAGCGATCTGATAGGGGCCTTCCCAGAAGGCATCAAATTTGTCATGGTTGACCGGCTTCGCTTTGAGTGAATCCCACTTGAGTACTAAGTCCCCGATATGGAAAACTCGGGTAGTGGTCCCTTTTGCAAACTAGATCTGAGCTGCCTCGACATGTTTAGTAAAGGCCTGATATGCCTTCTCCCTTTCCTCTTCTAGCTGCAACAGTTGACAAAGTCTGACATCCACTGGATCCCTGTCGCCTTTCTCTTCATCTAACAACCAGAGTGTGGGCATTTCTATGTGGGTAGGCAAAACTACCTCTTTGTCGTATACAAGCGCGTAGGGGGACGTCTTGATAGATTTCTTGAAAGATATGCGATCCGCCCATAACGCCTGGTCCAGAAGTAGGTGCCACGACCTCTTGTTCCTTTCTGCTGTCTTTTTCATAATCTTCAACAGATTCTTGTTAGTGGACTCGGCCAAGCCATTCCCCTGCGGATAGTAGTTTGAGGACATCTTGTGGTAGATGTCGTATTTGCTAGTGAACTCCGTGAGTACAGCACTTGTGAACCCTGGACTGTTGCCTGTAACTATTACCTCTGGGACCCCAAAACGGGTAATGAGGCTCTCAAGGAACCCAATGACCGTTTCCTGGTCTGCATGCTTAGTAGGAATCGCTTCAGCCTACTGAGTGAAATAATTAGTGGCTGTAAGGATGAACTTATGTCCCGCCGAAGAGTTGGGCATGATGGTCCCAACGAAGTCCAGGCCACACTACTGAAACGAAGTCTCGACTTGAATTGGCTGGAGGGGCAAGGGTGCCTTCCTATTTCTACCGGCGAACCTCTGACATTTTTCACATTTTACACAGACTGCATGTGCGTCTGTGAAGAGGGTGGGCCAATAATAGTCGGCTCTGATAATCTTCAAGGCCGTAGGCCTTCCTGAATGATGTCCCCCGGGCATCCCAGAGTGGAACTCTTTGAGAACCTTTGGCTTGTCTGATTCTTTGACGCACCACAATAGGATGTCGTCAATATTTTTAAAATACAGCCCCTCGAGGCACAGTACATATTTCAAGGCATTCAGCCTAAACCTCCTTCTTTGTGAGGCGTTGAGATGATTTGGACATCTCCCTATGCTAAAATACCACACCAGGTCATTTGTCCAGTCACTCTCCTCTGATAAGGAGTTGGCAAGGTTAATTTTCGTCATTGGATCCTCCCACTGGCAGGCAGAGATTTTAGCTGTAGCACTTTGGGCCAACTCTTGGCATAGAGCCCGACCTCGGATTAGCTTCATTGGTCGTACCTCTATGTCAAACTCTTGGATTTTAGCTATCCATCCTGCCCTCTTGTGACCTGGCTCCCCTTGGATAATGAAATTTCTAACATCCGGATGTATCACAAAGATAGTTATCGGCTCTGGGAGACAAAGTGCTTGAAATTTCTGAGAGATCTCATGACTGCATGCTCTTGCCGCTCAATAAAATTGTACTTTTCTTCATGCGACTGAATCAAATGACTTAGGAACGCTATGGGGCGCTCCTCACCATCATCTCCCTTTTGAGTCAGGACTGCGGCATAGCTCTCGGGCTCTCCCACCGCATACAGGATAAATCCTTGGAGTAGTCTGGATTTATTAACACTGGAGCTTGTGCGATTCTAGCCTTGATTTCTTCAAAGGCTTGCTTTCTTTCATTAGTCCACAAGAATTCAACATTCTTTTTTAGGAGCTCGACCATGGGCTTGATCACTTGTGCGAATTCTGGTACAAACTTCCTCACGAAGTTGATTTGGCCAAAAAACGATTGTAGCCCCTTCTTGTCAACTGGGATGGATAAGCGAAGAAGAGCTTCTACTCTGTCAGGATCAACTGCAAGGCCCTTCTCAAAAATAACATGTCCTAGAAGCTTGCCTTCCTTTACCGCGAAGACTGACTTCTTCGGGTTGATGGAAATGCCGAACTCACGACATCTCTCAAATATTTGCCGCAAGTGGAAGGCATGGTCCTCTCTCTTATGTGAAAACACAGTCATGTTGTCCAAATAGATGACAATGACCTTGTTGGGCATCTCTCGGAATGCCAAGTCCATATCCCTTTGAAATGTAGCGCCGGTGTTAGAAAGGCCGATGGACATGCACTGATATGCAAACGATCCCCATTTGGTGGTGAACGTTGTCTTGTGCTGATCTTCGTCCTTCACCCATATTTGGTTATATCCAGAGAACCCATCCAAGAGAGAGAATATCTGAGCTCCAGCAACTACGTGGAGGATTTGATCAATTTGGGGAAGCGGATAATGATCCTTCAGTGAAGCCTGATTGAGGTTTTTGAAATCCACGCAGAGGCGAATTTCTCCATTCTTTTTTCTCACAGGGATCAGATTTGCGACCCAAGATGAGTGCTTGATGGGGTAGATGATCTTGGCCTCCAGCATCTTCAAGAGTTCCGCTTTCATCATGGCTTCAATTTTTGGGTTCATCGCACTTTGCTTCTATCGAAAAGGCTTTGCATTATCAGGGAACTCTTCGCATAAATATCTGATCTGCTCTAGCTTTTTTTTAGTGCAGTCTGCCCCGACCTTGATCACTTTTCCAGGTTCCAGTTCTAGGTCCATGTACTCCTTGGGGCCCACTTTGATTCTGTGGGATATGGCTCTATCGTTCTGATCAAAGAGACTCTCCATAGTAATCAGTCCTTTCGGGACATGATTATTTTTTAACTGTATCAACCCCTCGTATTGCTTGTCATCAAGGTCTCTACCTTTGATTGTACTTGCTTCGTTTATCAAAAAAAGTGACGATATCCTCGTCACAGTCAAACACCTACCAGTGGGTGTCTTTATCAGGCACAGAAGGCCTATAGATGGTACGAACCGGCTTCGACTTCTAGATAGTGTCATCAGCCGGGACGTACCTAGCTCCAACAGATACCATAATGTTAGCATGCTTATTCTTCTCATGAAATATGGCTTTGACATTCAAAGAGTCGAATGACTCCATCAAATCCCAGACACGGTTGCGATACGCCTTGAGGTAATGCTTCTTGGAGGCGCACTTATTCGTAATTTGGTTGCACACCAACTCTGAGTCACCAAAGATCTGCAAATGTTTTATCCCCAGTCTCTCCACATTTCTCAAACCCAAACACAAAGCCTCATACTCCGTCGCGTTGTTAGTGCAACTCCATGACAGCCTGTAAGTGTAGTCTTTTTGGATCCCGGATGGGGAAACCAGAAGTACACCTACACCGGCGCCATTCTTGCATAGAGCACCATCAAAGTACAACTTCCATAGATTTTTTGGGGCAGGTCCAACATATTTCTTTGTCAACTGGTCAAGTCTTTCAGGTTGGGTGATGGAGTAACAGCCTTGCTCGGTCTCAATCATGGCATTGAAGTCTAGCAAGGAGAACTCATCCTCCACTTGTAATAGCTCGAGGGCCTCTTCTGCCATATCCACCTCTACCAGTTCTTCGGTTGTCAACTGAACCATGCCGCTCTGCTGCTCTTCCCCAGGTATCTTCTCTACCAGAAATGTGGAAGGCTTTTCATTATAAATCTTCAATCTTCTTCCTTTGAATGGCACTTCCATATGTGAAGAATCCAGCGATATATATCCACCCAGCTTCGCAGTGAACTCCCTAGAGAGACACATGCCGAAGTAGGGTTCCAATTCAACCACCACGACCTCTTGGATGACCATTATGTCGAGGGCTTTATGCAGTCAGATCGAGATATCTTTGATGACACCAACTATCTTGACAGGAGTGTCGTCTAGTTGCAGCACACCTTGGCTGCTCCTTGTGTATTCCATACCAATCTCCTCGTAGACGGCCCTCAGCATGACAGTAGTGGAAGCACCAGAATCCACCATGCAGTTGTGTACTCTATAGCCCTCCATTCGCAAAGACAGATAGAAAGGTGGTGGCTTGTTTTTCCCAGTAGCAGATACTTTCAAGGGTTGAGCTAACATAGCAGGTTGCGTCGGCTTTTCATCTTTCATGCTCTTCAAGGATTCCTGCAATAGGTCTACTTTCCTTGGGAGCAGAAGAGCCTCATACATACTTATCTTTGTCGGGGTATTTTTGAGTTCAACTATATTGTAGGTTGAAGGGTCAGCTCCCTCTATCTCTTTCGTTGGCTCATATCTGGTTCGGTATTGCTACGTGGCTTCAACTCTCTGTCTCTTCGTCAGCGATGGATACCTCAGCTTCTCTTGAGCTTGTTCTTTTGTTTCGGCTAGAGGTTGGTCTGGGGGAGCCTTCATCGCAGGAGCCTTGAGCGTCGGGAACCTCTCTTTGGTTGTAGGAGGTAAAGGTGACTTGTCATGTGGTAGCCCAGCAGGCTGCGCCCTCTCCCTCCTGGCGTATACTTTCAACGGCTTTGTTTGGGCCGTGGTAGCCTCAATGGGCCTTTTGCCTTTCTTGGTCAATAGTGACACAAGATCTTCTTCTGGGACTGCAAAGTTGCCTTCTTCGTCCAGGCTCATGTATGCTTCGTCCTCCATGGCGCTGCCCACAAGGGTCTAAAGATAATGTTGATGCTACATGCAACCCTCCTCTCCATGTGGATCGTTGCATGTGGAGCACCAGTTAACCTAGTCAGAAGTTCTAGGTTGAACCTCATTGGCAACATTCCTCATCGGGGGCCTTTGCGCTTGCGCAGCTTAATCTTTTGTTAGCGTCGGGGGAGGATATGGTCTCCTCGGAAGAAACTCCATCTGGGCTTGCTTCTTCATTATCGTCATATCATTGGAAATAGTATGATAACCAAAGGCCAGAGCTCGTACCTCCTGAAGGATTTTATTCTGAATGTCATTATCAGCAGGCGTCGGCCAGGCCGACGGAGGTATTACAGCTAGTGGTGGAGGTGAAGAATACGTCGCATAATGAGGGGGAGCTGGGAGTGCAGGATATCGCGGAGGTGGAGGTGGCGGATTAGGATAATGGATCTGAGGCTGACCATAGGGGTTTATAACCGACGTTGGATTCCATGGCTGCTAGGGGTACTGATTTGACGAGGATGGCATTACACCAAACGTTGATGGGTATCGTGACTAAGGGAAATCAGGGTAAATGGGAAGCTGCATTCTATGAGGAAGTTTGCTTATAGAGATCATGTCTAATTTTTCTTGCTGGGCAGCTTCATATAGGGTAGGGAAAGTGTCGACCCGGGCTATCTTGAGAAGTATGCAAATATCCGAATTGAAAGACCTCGGGTAATAGTGCACAACTTGTCCTGCTGGAGATCGCAGTTCGCAAGGTACTCTCTTCTAGGACCTCGCAAACCTCACGTTGAAGTCTGATATCTCCTCTTGCGAATGGCATTGAATACTTTGGAACTGATGCAACAATGAAAAGGGATTAGCAGACTCGTTGCATCCCTTTACTAGCCTGCCTGCTAATTGGGGCCATCCCGTGATAACTCCTTCTGGCAAAGATCTCCACTAGTAGAGAAGCTTCACTCTCAGAGAAAGGGCTAATGGACGGGTCTTAACACTCTCACTCATGATAGAGTGCAGTGCAGCCAAGGCCAGAATGTCTTGGATGTTCTCGTATGTTGTTTTCCCAGAGCCATCATAAGTAGGAATGGATTTCAAGGCAGCGGGGGGCACAACCTCTTGTCCAACTAGAGCCAAGGACCCCATGGAGTCAACTGCTGGGAAGAGGTCGTCATCATTTTGTTGGGCAACCACGTCTTCTTCCTCTTCGGTTGTATACTCGGTATCAGTGCTGTCCGAAGTTGTAGGTTGTTCTTCAATTTTGGCCTCTTCGACTTCAGCTTCTTCGATCTCGATTTCTTCAATCTCAGCTTCGAGTTCGTTTAGGTGAGCTTGGTAGTCAGCCAGCCTTACGTGCTCTCCAGGAGCGTTGATGTCAATTTCGTAGAGATCGGGCTGGTTTCCCAGGTTCCTTGCTCTCCACCTTCTTGTATGCATGAAGGCGCTTGGACCGGTCTCACGGACTCAGAGAATATTCAAGTACTTGCAGAGTCGCCAGGTGTTCTGATTTGATAGCAATGAAGCGAACACCAATGCTTTGATTCTGTTTTGGGGTGGGAAACTCCCGTGTCCCACCGAGCGTGCCAAAGAAACTGTTGGTTACGAATCTGCCACTAGGATAGGATTTAGTGTAATGCGCCCTAGATTCGCCCAGCAGATTGAAAGGCCAGAAGGAAGGAATGCCTTCCGTGCCAATCTCCGGAGGAGGTCGGCTTCCTATGTTTTCTCAATTGGTTTTAAGCTCAGAGTGCAGGAAAGAAATTAGAAATGCAGAAAGAAATGTAAATGTGATTGTTATGGGTGGGGAGGATAAGCAACACAACAACAACCGATCACCACTACTAACAGCAATTAAAATTAAGATATGTTGCAGAAAATACCAATGTAATTCATCCTATGTATCCTCTACCTTTGCATTCCAGGAATACTTAACTATTAAATACCGATATCCAGAAAGCAGAATAACAGTAAGCAACATGAGGCAGAAATGCTAAGTAAAGGCAGCATACAAGATAAGAATAGTCAATAGAGCCAAGTATATTCTGTATTTAGGAGCAAACGCACAACTACAGTGGTTCCCTAGCAATATATCCCCCTTCCACCCTTTTACAATGATATTGCCGAGCTATTTATAGTGTAAATTTCCCCCATTACATCGTTGGGCACAAGATCCCAGACCTGACAATAACTGAAAAAGCTGACAAAAGTGACTGATGTTGACCTCTGCCGGCATGGAACGTACTTGCAGCAAGGTCCATCTGAAAGATCAGTAGCTACGTGGCGATGTGGGGATGATGCTCCAAGTCAGCTTGATTGAGGGCAACTTAAGTACAATGAATCAGTTCATGCTCGCACACATTCCGTCACATCTCCTACTCGAATCTCAAGGCTGGACACCTGTCAGAATCTGATAAGGGGAAAAATCTACCTTAGGAGCTCGTATTTTCTTTCTTGCCCGACTTCGCTCAGAATAGGAGCACAACCAGGCAGCGCAAGGGGGAAGTAGCACATTTGGGGAGGCCTCCGTGCCTTAGAAAATTTTTGGGCTGGCTTCAACATTCTTTGCTCGAGTGCGCGCAGGTAAGTGAGAGAACCCCGACTTCGCTACGAAGTCGGGTTTCTCAACACTTAGCCTTTACTGGAGGTACCATGATGGGCTACTCAACTGCAATCTTCTTCCAGGGCGAAGCCCGACTTCGCTGCGAAGTCGGGTTGCGCGCCCAACACTTAGCCGCTTCTTCAGATGAATCGCCCAACTGCGCATGAACTTGAGGGCGCAGCCTGACTTCACTGCGCCCTCAAGTGAGCGAACCCCGACTTCTCTACGAAGTCGGGTTTCTCAACACTTAGTCTTTACTGGAGGTACCATGATGGGCTGCTCAACTGCGCTCTTCTTCCCGGGCGAAGCCCGACTCGCTGCGAAGTCGGGTTGCGCCAACACTTAGCCGCTTCTTTAGATGAATCGCCCAACTGCGCATGAACTTGAGGGCGCAGCCTAACTTCGCTGCGAAGTCGGGTTGCACACCCAACACTTAGAAAATTTAGGGCTCCACTGATGCCCAGGTGCACACAAAACTGAGAGCGCAACCCGACTTCGCTACGAAGTCGGGGTTCGCTCTATACTTAGAAAAATTGGGTTCAGCTCTCCGCACGTCGGTTCCCCAAGTGCGCTCAAAATTAAGGGCGCAGCCCGACTTCGCAGTCGGGCTGCGCCCTTAATTTTGAGCGCACTTGGGGAACCGACGTGCGGAGAGCTGAACCCAATTTTTCTAAGTATAGAGCGAACCCCGCAATACCAACACTAAGAAAATTTAGGGCCTTTTGCCCTCTTGGAGAAACAGTCAGAAGGAGAGGGGGGGAAATGAAGAGAATGAAACTGATGGCAAGGAAGAATGGGGATAGTGGAGAAAGGGAGAGACAGAAGAGGGAAGGGAGAGCAGCATCCTTACAAAAAAAACCGAAGACATGGCACCTCGTGGAAAATGTGGCAACAATTACCAGTGCCACAAGGTTCAAGTTTGTGTTCAAATTTGATTCGGTTTAAATTCAAAATAAAGTTCGGCATTAAGTTTGGGGTAGTAAAATGGTGCAATAGTGCTTTGTTTACCATTTCAGTGCAGCAAATGTCGCAACAATGAAGACATGGTAGAGAAGAATGCTAGGGAGATTAATATTTTAATTGATCTTCTTTGATTTTTATTGATTTTAACAGATATCTGATACAATTTGATTTGGACTGAATTCATGGCTGAACTTCAATAACTAAACTTGCTACATGTTAAAATCAATGAATTTTGAACTTCAAGGCCAAAATTCGTCAAATTCTATAACAGAGGTTACAACTCATACATACATGTGGACCCTTGGATTAAAAATTGTTTGATTGCTCCAAAATCAGCACACAACTAATGGATTCATTCTTGGAAAATATTAATTATAATTTCAAGTGTTGCAATAATAACAATACAAAAAGAAAGTCATGTAAACTGAAGTTTCATAGTACCCTCTCCAAAAAACAAATATATGAATACAAAACTTTCCTATAGATTGTTAGAAAACATTAGATTTGAGATTCCACTAAATGACCTATCACATTGATTAAGCATCTCTTAGTGGGAGTAGATTACAACATTTCTTGAATAAAAGAATGACAAATTAACTAGCCAAGACTTGAGGCTTCAAGAGTGCAAGATAGTCTTATTACTTTGTATCTGCTATTTACATTTAAGCTTATGTGATTTTCAAATTCTTTCAGCATTTACTCTACCACAAACTTTTTTTGTCCTTTCCAACTTTCAAGTTCTTCTATGGAATCGACAAGATTGTATTTTCTCATGACAATCAAAGCGCTCTTTGAATCGTAAAGAAATTCCCTTGTAGTTACCTTAATGATTACCCTGAGAAGGACAAAAAGAATTAGCAGGAATCCACTATTTCATTTCACCACTTCCAGATCTTTTCTACTTCATATGTTACAATTAGATTATCACATACAAGAGAATAATTGGAGTTAGATGTTTGAATTCCTAGCGTTATTTGTTGATGTTTCCATTCTTGATATTCTTGGTTGAAATTTTGAATGAAATAGAGTCTTCCAGACTCAGTAGTTATCCGTAATCAATAGGCTATCAATAAGCACATCTTCATTGCAAATGAAAACCTGTAATTTGTCATGAAAATGCTCAAAATCTAATATCCAACAAAGTCAATTGAGAAATTACAAAGAAGTGAAGACCTTCTCAGCATGGTAGCAACATTTAATGTATTTGCTTCCACTAAGCATCTAGGTATATACATAGTTGCAACTATGCTCATGAGGATTTAGTGCAAGTGACCGCTTTGTATGGCATATAAAACAAAACCTTTGCCGTGTCAGTCATTTAACTCAACCGGAAGAAGACATCTTATTTGAAAGTAAAATTGAATCAAGTGCCTCAACTATATTCCATGTTAGGAATCATGGTTTTGAGGCAATTTACCTTTAATTGAATAAGCGAGTGAGCCATGGTGTAAATCAAACATTGGCATGATACAAATTTCATTTGCCTGCATTTTTCTGGCAGATGTCTGAAAAAGAACATGTAGCCAATTGGTGAACCTTCAATGCATCCAAAATAAATAATCTGTTGACAATAAATTTTAAAAAATATGGTTACACACTGCAATAGAGATCCATCCATAATTTTGTACTCCTTTTTCCTTAAATAGGGCATACCAGTTTCTCTAATTCCAATTATTCTATTGACCTTGTGAACAGAAAATGAAAGACTAGAGAAACCCATTCATTGTTGTGCTGCTGGCCATTTCTTATTACCTTCTTTCTTCTTATCTGATGAAATAGGGTTGAGACTGTGATAGAAAGTGATGTTCAATCAAAGATTCGCTCTCCAGTTGAAAACACATTCCATACTACAGTACCAAGCAGATACAGACCAACTGCAACCTTGAATACACTATCCCAAGAACCTGTAACATTGGAAATAAAGGTCAATCCAAAACTGTAAAAGGCTTCAGTCAACAACGTTTTATCAACAAAATTTTCATTAACTTTATGTTGATTAGAAACGAGTGATAATATCAGAATTTCCTGATAAGATGCATAGAAGACATTGCTCATCTTGTAAATACTCACCATGTTGTAGAATATAACCAGTTGCTGCCGTTCCAAAAACACCAGCGAGTACTCCTGCTGTGTTTGACAGACCAAGCAATACACCCTGCACAGAGTTGATATATATATAGAGTTATAGAATGTCTTTAGGTTACGACTTTTGTTATCTTTAAAAACTTCAGAAGTAATGTCATATATACCTGGGTTATTACTTAAAAAACAAGTCACCTTGAATGTCTGTGAAAGATACATATCAGTGTTGCATTAGGACTCAAAATTTGGTTCTATTTCTTCATCACTGGTTGTAGACACGGAAAATTGACCCACTAAGGTGAGGAATTTTCCCTAGATCCCTTGTTTTCTCCTTGGAAAAGTAGGGTCATATTTGAGCCTATTTTCCCCTACCAAATATTATCTATTCCTCCTAAATCCTATACCACTGGATTGGGCCTGAAAAGAGCTTTCCAACGGTATATGATATGACCCGTTTTGACTCCGTTTGACCCTCCAAAATGCATTAAAACCGCACAGGAGCCTAAACGGGGCGCGATTTCGCCGTTTTAATTTAATTTTTAATTTAATTTTATTTTATTTTGGCCCGCTTAGTCCCAGGTTTAAACCCTCCAGCGTTTTTTAGCATCGGCTATGAGTTTATTTGTGCCCGCCTTGATCGTCTATAAAAGGAAGAGCAATCTCACTCTTTTGACAATCTCAATATCACGATCACGAACTTACTAATGCTCATGCGATCTTTGTCTTCTAACACTCGCTTACTACTTTTATTTTGCTTTGCTTTATGTGTCTTCTACAAGCTAACCCGATGTACGAATTTTTTATTTTGATTTCCTATTGCGTGGATTGGATTGCTGCTTAACTTGGTGGATGCGCATTGTGGATCAGAGGGAAAGAGTGCCACTTCGGATACTTAGCCTTCTTCTGTTGCTTCGGCGTTCTCTATTTAGGTTTCGCTCTCTGTGATTTTGCATTTAATTTACGTTTTGTGCATGCTCTTTTATTTTTCATGTGTTTGAAGCGAAATCGCGTCCGGTTATGTCAAGGCGCAACTTCGCTAACCCTAATTTAGGGTTTTAGTCTACAGAAGCGAAATCGCACCCCGTTCTGACGGAGTGCAACTTTGCCGAAGCGTTATCGCACCTGCTATTTGCGAGGCACGATTTTGCCTGAGACCAATCTGAGGGCAAGTTCTGCTTTCTGACAGTTTGGTTAGCTTCATTATTGCATACTGAGCATACTGGCATATTCTGTTTCTGTTTTACTATTTTTGCATATTTGTTTTATGATTAATTCTCAAAAGGTCAATTTCTGATTTTGTGTTGAAAGGTCATCTAAGGGACCTAGGGGGCTTGACTGCTGCACCTCCAAGCATTATTGTACAACGGCCTAAGCAAGCCCCCTAACGCTAATCACATTTTTCAAGTGTTTGTCAAGTTATCTTGCAGGAACAGGGATTGTTGATAGCATTGGATCAAAGGATAAAAGCAAGGATCAACCGCCGGATAAGCTAAGTGTTCTCATTAATCTTTAGGTTGTTTGTTGAGTGCTTTATATTTCTATTGTAAACCCTAGATCTGATTTTATATATTTAATTAATTTTTAGGCATTAAAAGATAACAACATATAGTGTGCACTTAGGGTTAATTTTGTTGGTGCATTTCTTCTTGAGCCCTTGCTTAAAGATTGTTTATTTAAAACCCTATGGTTAGTGAGCATTCAAAATAAAGAATCATATTAGGCTAGCTCTTGTATGCTTGCATTCTATTTTTAGCTGTTATATTTTATTTTCTGCATTGTCCTTTACCTTTCCTAGTTTAGAACTAGAAAGGCCAAACTTAGGTGTTTTTCTTAAAACTGAATACATCAAACATTCCTGAATATCCTGAGGACTTGGAACGAGTCCTAAAACCATTCCTGGTGAACCCCTCCCCTTTAGCACCGAGTGTAGAGAACAACATACCCCCGCGGTTCACCCCATAAGGCTTTCTACCCTTGTGGATCCAGCCTTTTGGGAATTGTACGCGGTAGGACAGTTTTCCCCCTCTACACCGGTAACAGGGCTTACATGGACCGTATTATTCACAATCCACTTTTACACCAATCTTTGTCATTTATTAATATGGCAGCCATTGCAACGCAGGTCAGTCATGAAGCAACTGGTCACCCAAGATACTCCTGTAAGCTATGTTCCTGTTGGTTACGAATCTGCCATGAGGAAAGGATTTGTTGTTAATGCGCCCAAATTCGCCCACCAGATTGAAAGGCCAGAAGGAAGGGATGCCTTCCGTGCCAATCTCCGGAGAAGGCCAGCTTCCTGTGGGGTTGTGTTAAGATAAGAGTGCAGGGAAAGAGATAAAAGTACAAAAAGAGATAAAAGTGCAGAAAGAAATTCCAAATGTGATTGGAGTTGGGTGGGGGGAATAAGCAGCACGGCAACGAATCAATCACCACTACTAACAGCATTCATCTACAAACATACATTGAAACTACAACTATCAGCAATCCTATGTATCCTCTATCTATGCATTCCAGGAATACTTGGCCACCAAATGTCGGAGTCCAGAGTTCAGTACAACAGCAAGCAATGACACAAGAAACATGAGGCAGAAATGACAAGGAGAGGCAGCATAAAAGATAAAAGACAGTAAGTAGAGCCAAGTATATGCTTGTATTTGAGGCAAACACACAGCTACAATTGTCCCCTAGCAATATATTCCCCTTCCACACCTTGCAATGAAAATGTGATGGCTATTTATAACCAAATTTCCTCTCGATTACATTCATGGGCATGAAGTCCCAGACAAGACAGTAGCTGACACGAGCGGCTGAGGAGCTGCTGATGCTGACTTCTATTGGGCAGGACTGTCCTTGCAGCATGGTGTCCCTGAAGGCGGTACAGCTACGTGGCAGCGCGTTGGGTCAAATCTTTGGTCAACAGGAATGCGGGTAGGTGCGGCAGATGGCACTTCACATCGGCTTAAATGGTGACAATTGGCGCCGGTAGTGTAGCCCATGCTTTGTCCTTGCGCGGTCAAGTCTTGGCTCAAATCCCGAAGGTGGATACTTGTCGGATGCTGATGTATGACACGTGTCTGCCTTGAAAGGCAGCTTATCCAACTTCGCCCGAGATTCGGGCGCTATCGGGTTGCGCAGTTTGAAAACAACGCAGTTGGAAGGCCTTCTTGCCTTAGCATTTTCTGAGTTGGCTTTACCCAACTGCACAGCGGTCAGAGGGCGCACTCCGACTTCGCTACGAAGTCGGGTGTCGCCCCAGCACTTAGCCGTTTTTTTGCCAGACCATTCTCATAGTGCGCCCAGGAAGAAGGGCGCACTCCGACTTCGTTGCGAAGTCGGGTGTCGCCCCTGACACTTAAGTCAGATTTTGCTTTGATCCTGCCTGCTTGCGCACTTCCGGTTTCCTACTGCGCTCCAACTGAGGGGCGCACTCCAACTTCGCTACGAAGTCGGGTGTCGCCCCAATACTTACATTTTTCGACGAACACCTCTGAAATTTTACTGGGGGAAGAAAGGGGGAAAGAAGAAGAGGGAATGAAACTGCGAGGAAGAGGGAGAAAGGGAGAAATGAAGAAAGGGAAAATGAGGAGAAGGAAAGGAAAAGAGCAGCTCATTTGCAGAAACCAAAAACATGGCACCCCGTGCAAAATGTGGCAACATTTCCTTTAATCAAGTAGTTGAATGGTGAACCAGTGTAGGTAAGGGATTCCAGACCTACCATGCTATTTTCCTTCTTTGAATGTTAGCATTGTGCATTAAACTAACTTCCATTTCAGCCAAAGAAGGGACTGGCTTATTAATGGACCTTGGCAATAAGCTGTTTTCAGAATGATTACGACTTGCAAGTACACAAACAGACACCCAAAGGGACTCACAAAGGACATTAAATATTGAACTACTCCCATGCATCTCTAAATGGTTGTATATTCATTGAGGACTATTGGCATGCACACAAGGCCTTTAGTAATCTCATTTGGATGGCAAATGCTCTTATTATCTTGGTCAAGCATGTTGCCTCCTGCCCTTAATGATGTTAACTTATTTTCTTTGATATTTAAACATAAAACATGTTATATGCAGCACCTTGCCCAATGAAGTGTTCAAACAAAAAAATGAGAAGTGCACAAACTAAAGGCAGTTCTATGACCCAGTAATCACTGACAGGTCCTATTTTAAAATAGGCCAAAGAATTAATCCACACATAAAGAATAAAGAGATAAAGGTCAAGAAGTTGAATGTCAATACCTGATTTCTAAGTGAAGCAGGACCATAGTAGCAAAACTCGGACTCGACTCGGACTTGAAAAGTTCGACTCGGGAGTCGGACTCGAGACTCGGCAAAAAAACTTGGCAAGACTCGGTAAAAACTCGGGAAAAAAAAATACAAATTTTTGTTGAAAAAATAAGTTTTTTCATGCATATTACTTATTAGTATATTCTAACACACTTACTCAACATTCAACATTATAGAAATAAAAAATTAACAAGAGGAAGGAACATATTCTAATAGCAAGCTAATAATTTTGTTTTATAATTTTTTTTTTGGATACATAGAGAGTTGGTTACATCCACACTATTTTTAGTAACTGCCAAGTGCAAGGTTCAAACCACAGGGGTTGCCCCCAACAAGCCTACACCACCTCATTATTTTATAATCTGGCATGAAGAGGACCATCGGTCGCTCGAGATTCATACTGTTGGTTACGAATCTGCCATGAGGAAAGGATTTGGTATATTGCGCCCAGATTCGCCCACCAGATTGAAAGGCCGGAAGGAAGGAATGCCTTCCGTGCCAATCTCCGGAGAAGGCCGGCTTCCTGTGGGGTTTTAGTGTTTTAAGCTAAGAGTGCAGGGAAAGAGATAAAAGTGCGGAAAGAGAATCCAAATGTGATTGGAGTTGGGTGGGGGGAATAAGCAGCACGACAACGATCAATCACCACTACTAACAACAATTCCTATACAAAACACACTATAGAAACTACAGCTATCATTCATCCTATGTATCCTCTATCTATGCATTCCAGGAATACTTAATCATCAAATACTGGAGTCCAGAGTTCAATACAACAAGAAGCAATGAAATAAGAAACATGAGGCAGAAATGACAAGGAGAGGCAACATACAAAATGAAGACAAGAAGCAGAGCCAAGTATGTATCTTGTATTTAGAAGCAAACGCACAGCTACAATGGTTCCCTAGCAGTATATTCCCCTTCCACCCCTTACAATGAAAATGTGGTGGCTATTTATAGCCCCAGTTCCCCCCGATTACAATCACGGGCACAAAGTCCCAGACTAGACAATAGCTGACACAAGCGGCTGAAGAGCTGCCGATGCTGACTTCTGTCGGGTAGGACTGTACTTGCGGCATGGTCTCCCTGAAAGTTGTACAGCTACGTGGCAGCGCGTTGGGTGGAACTTCAAATCAGCGGGAATGCGGGTAGTTGTGGCAGATGGCACTTCACATCAGCCTTAAATGGTGGCAGTTGGCGTAGATAGTGCGGTCCATGCTTGTCCTTTTCCCGGTCATGTCTTGGCTCGAATCCCGAGGTTGGACACTTGTCGGATGCTGATGAGTGACACATGGCTGCCTTGAAAGGCGCTTTATCCAACTTCGCCCAGGATCGGAGCGCCGTCGGGTTGCGCAGGTGGAAAACAACGCAGTTGGGGAGGCCTCCGTGCCTTAGTCAATTTCTCGGGTTTGCTTGCCCAACTCGCGCACCGGCACTTTGCTGTCTTCTCCGCTGTTCGGACTGCGCACCAAGAGGGGGGCGCACCCCGACTTCACTGCGAAGTCGGGTTGCGCCCCAACACTTAGCTGATTTTCTGCCACACTGCTTTCCAAGTGCGCCCAGGAAGAAGGGCGCACCCCGACTTCGCTACGAAGTCGGGTTGCGCCCCATACTTAGTCAAATTTCGCTCTGTTCCTGTCTGCTTGCGCACTTCGCATTCCCTACTGCGCTCCAACTGGAGGGCGCACCCGACTTCGCCGTGAAGTCGGGTTGCACCCGACACTTAGAAATTTTCAGGGAACACTTGCTCGGTTTGGGAACTTGACTCGGGGAAGTTCAAAGGGAAAAGAGGGAGGAATGAAACTGCAAGGAAGAGGGAGAAAGGGAGAAATGGAGAAAGGGAAAAAAAGGAGGAGGGAAGGAAAAGAGCAGCTCACTTACAAAAAACTGAAAACATGGCACCCCGTGCAAAATGTGGCAACATTCCTGGCGGCTCGCGGGGTGTCGAGCTCGCCTCGACGCAAAGAACCATGCCTTCATCCATTGGGTGCAGAGGAACTTCCTTCCCCTGCTTTCTGCTGCTCTGATGACTTCTCCCCGGGCAACCGTTCTTCTTCAGGATCACTTTCGGAAGTTGCCTCTTCAGTTTCTCCTTCTGAATCTGAATGCTCTCCACTGTCAGCCTCCCACTCGCGGATGCGTTCATATGCAGCCTTGGCTTGGTCCCAGACTGCTGCTTGGAAGGGCCCGAGGTCGCTGACCTCTCTTAGTGCTGCGTGGAATGCAGCAACCGCGTGCAGGTCGATGGTGTTATATCTTTTTCCCAACTCCTTTAGGGAGGAGTTGATTTTGCAGTATTTTGACACCATCTGGGTGACCTGAGCTTCTTGAATTGGCTCTGCCCAGCTATCAATTTCTGCTGTGTCTGCCTCAAAAGACAGCCAATTCTGCTTTACCTGCTCAAGGGTCAGAAATTCGCCATCCTTGACGAAGCTCGGGCACCCGTGCTCGGACAGAGTGTGAAAGGGGGCCAGGAAAATGTTCCTTTCATGTTCTAGTGCGTCCAACGTCTTTCTGGCAGCCCTTATCTTCTCTATCTTATCGAAATAAATATGCAAGGTTACCCTTGCATCTGCCCACTCTGAGGCAAGTTGGGACATAGGAGGAAATTGGAGGCCTTTGCGCTCAAACTGCTCAAGTTTCATAGCCAGGTCCAGCCATTGCCTCGCCTGGTGTTCGGCCTCCTCTACCACAGGCTGTCCCTGGGCAGATACTTCTTCGATCCTAGACACGAAATCTAGGACCGATAAGGACTTAACAAGGTTGGGCTTGCAACCCTGTAGCAGACTAGCCCGCATCTCCTTGACTTTGCTCTTTGAAAAGGCCGCCGCTTGTGATGTTTTCTCCGCAAGCTGCGATTGCGCCTGTTTCAGCGAATCCTGAAGCTGTGAAACCTGCTCCAATGCCGCCCTTTTCTCCTCTGACAGCTGCTCGGCTGTCTGTCTCTGCGCTGCGGCCTCCTGCTGAGAGGCGGCCAGCTGGGCCTTAAGCTCATCTATCTCCTGTTGCGCGGACCCTAGCTGCGCGGTGGCCCTAGCCAGGTCCTCCTCAAGCTGCCTTGTGTTATTCTGCAGCTGGAACAGCGCCTCCTGGGTCTCAAGATGCTTGACAAGGAGATTATCTGTCCTACGACGAATACCATGGATTTCGTATTCCTCGTTGATATCATCAAAGCTTTTCTCCTTCCTTTGATGCTCGTAGTCCGCCTCGGTCATCTCCCGGAGAGGCTTCTTTACTTTCGGGATTAATTTCTCTGTTGTGAGCACTCTCCTGTCTAGGTCGAACTTGGTGCGTTTTACCGGGGCAGCTATCTCTTCGGCTCTCCTTCGTTTCACGCCCTGGAGAAAGGAGGCGGAGCATCCTGAGGCCTTTGTCGCCAAAGGCTGGTCATCGCCGCTCTGTAGTTCGCCCATGAAGTCCAGGTCCTCCAGCATTGGATCTTGTTGCGGCATTTTCCCTGCAAACAGCGACGCGGGAGGTATTCCAGAAGGAGTGGCCGCTTTTGAGGGCGACCGGGTCCTAGGGGAAGCGGGCGGCTGAGTGGATGGTGCTGGTAGGGTTTTAAACGGCTGGGGTGAGGAGCGCGGCGGTGAATGAGCAGCTTCAACACTGGCTGCGGGTGAGGGTTCTAGGGTTTGGCTTAGTGACTGGAAGGCGTTAGGATCCTGAGCAAACTGGTCAAAGGAATGTGGGCCGCTAGATGGCTGGGTAGCTTGGGAAGAGGAAGACGCGGCTACGGCTTGCCCTGATGAAATGGGAGATGGAGCTTTGGCAGGGCCGACTGGGACTTGGGGAAGAGGTGCAGTGGACGTACTTGCGGGCTCCGCCTGAGCCATTTTCGGAGGGACGTTTGCAGCCCGAGTGTCTGCTTCTGATTCAGGGCTGTCCAAGGAGACAATTTCTGGCGCTGCTGCCCCCGTTTGTGCCGCGGCTGTCTGCTGTACCGGCTCCTTAGGTCGTTTGGCCCTTTCAACTCTCTTCCTCTTCTTTTCTTCTGGCGCTGTGGCTGGTCCAGAGGAAGGAGATAAGGTTGGGGCGGCAGGCGTTGACGTTCCCACGGTAAACTTGTACCTGGGTCTGGCTGGAAGGATGCCCGTCGTAGCCGGTCTGCTAGCTGGCAGCGCGGGCGCTTTTTCTGCTGGAGGGGCCACCTCAGGGGTTGACTTCTCTGAACCTTGCGCCTTTCGGGCACTGCCTCAGGAGCTACAGGCTGCATCGGGCCCACTTGATCGCTTGTCGGAGTTGCGCCGGAAGTCGCGGAAGTAGGCAATTGATGGGAGGGGGACCTCCTTGTATACCTTTTTCTGGGGCCTTCGGGAACGCACTTTCGAAATTCGAAAGGCTGCCAGTGTCGACGTATTGATCATATAGGGCCGAAAACTCATCATCAACGACCAGATTCTTTCGGTTGGATTTATCGTGTCGCGTGCGACACCTCATCTTCCAACATTCAATGATTTTGTCCTTTTGCCAGTTGAGGGGCGCCACCTTGGCGAGGAATTTTTTGAAGCCCGCTGATTCCAACCGGTGATCCGGGTTTCGCTCGGGATCGTACGTCACCTCTTCGCAGTAAAACTCATGCCATGGTGGCCATGATTGCATCAAATCAATGCGCCAGTCGAGGTCTGCACCTGTCTTGTTACACCTTTCCTGCATAATCTCTGCTCGGGGGCAGATATGCGTAAATTTACCCCGGACCCCAAGTGGGTCATACTTCCAGCGCTGCGGCAGCATTATCAGTCCTATGTCGATGAGCTCCTGCTCGAGATAGACGTGCTGTCCTATCTCTTGCACTCTGATGTTCGCCCGACAAATCGGATACTGAAAAATATGCCCCTTTTTCTTGCCTTGGCCGAACTCTTCTTCGACATAATCCATCTGTCGCGCAATCTCCATTCCGTACTGATGCTCCGTGCAGAAGTAGGGCAGCAGGAACGACTTCCCCTTGAATCCGTAGATTCTGACAACAATTCCCTGTGTCAGCCGGAAGGTATCCCCGCGCCTGTATTTTATCAGGTGATTCGTCATGGCCAGCGGGGGGCGGGAACCTTCGCCACCATTGAATAATGACATGACCATACCCAGAAAGTTGAAGTTGAACTTGTAGTAAGACCCTTTCCGGTATAGGTCCTCTGTCCATTCATAAACTGGCAGCGGCTCTCCTTTTTCATTTACCCTTTTCAAGTCTGGAACTTGCATCCGGTAGTGCATGTGGTATAGGCACAGCCAAGTGAGGAACGAACCAAACCGGAATTCCGTTGTCTGTTTTTGTTGCAGCCTAACCAGACTTGAATGAATTGCATACGCCAGCCAGTCCGCCCAGTCGAAGAAAATAGGGCGCTTTCCACTCTTCTGCGTCGTGGAGTCGTAAAATTCTCCGTGCAGGAGACATTCTGCCAACGCCAGCTGGTACGGCCGTACTACCTTGTCAGAGTCGCAGCCGAGGACCCACGCCAGGATGATGTAGATATATTTATTTTCAAATCTGTCCAGGGGTATGGGGCCAGTTGGCCACTGTCCGGCTGCCAGCGGAGTCTTCAGCTCCGAGTCGAGGAATTCTCTCATCCTCTTCGTCTGCGTAAATCGCCCCGCCTGCTCATCCAGGTTTATCCTTCTGACAATTGCGCTGGGGTCGTACTGGAGCGCTGGAGCGAAGGCTGGCTGGACGGTCTCTCTGAAAAGAGTGAACAACGCTCTCCCTTTGTGGTCGCAGACTTGCCGGGCAGCTGGCTTGTAATATCTGACAATTGTGTCAATCAGCTCCGGGCACCGATGAACAGGAGGGCATAAGAACCAATACAGGTTCGACTTGTATGCAGCCCCGACATGGTGTGAGGGCGAAACCCTGTCTGCCCACTTGGCAATGTTCAGCCGCAGTTTGGAGAGGCTGATGGAGAAGGAGCCGTCTTTGTATCCGGCCAGGTAGTTGACGGGCGGCGGCGGAATTTGCCCACTCTGTCTTCTCTTTGTCCGGGTCTTTCTTTTCTGGTCCTGCGGCGCTTCGCTCTCATGAGCGCTTGACTCTGGTGATTCCTCAGCTTCGCGCCGCTCTTCGCTGGATTGCGCCTGTACGGGCGCTTTCCCCTTGTCCATCCTTTCTGAAACAGCAGAGACGGGAATTACGGCTTCTGAATTGTCAGCTCTGCGTTTTGCAGTCTCGGAAGCAGCTTGGACGATTTGAATTTTCTGAGCGCGCCAGGGTTCTTTTTCTAGGCGAAGATTGCAGCATTAATGGCGCGAGTCAGGGCGTTAGGGTGGTTAACTTGGAGTTGGTGGAAGCGTTATGATTTTTTGGCGGCTGTGCATGGGTTTGTTCTTGAAAAGCGCACCTTAGTCGTAGTTGGTCCAAACGCACCTTGCTTTCTTAATGACATCGTTCTTGAAAGCCGTGCAATCATTAAACCTTCCTTGGACGTCGTGCTTTTGTTGACGTCATCGCCGCCGTCTGGGCACACTTTACGAGGGAGAATTTCTGGCCCATGATTTTAAACTGGGGCGATACCCAACTTCGCACCGTGCCGCACTGTGCCCTGGGCCCACACTTAGAATTTTTTCGCGTTTTCCGTGGTGGGTTATTCGGGCTGCGTCCAAAATTCAGGGCGCACTCGGACTTCGCCCAAAAAATGGGCGCACTCCGACTTCGCCCAGATTTGACTGCGCAGTCAGACTTCGCTCCAAAAGTTGCGCAGTCTGACACTTAGCCGTTTTCTTGCCTTGCCTTTCCCAACTGCGCTCTCCAGATGGTGCGCAGCCCGACTTCGCCGCGAAGTCGGGTTGCGCACCCAGACTTAGTCATTTTTGCTCCTCTTTTCAGCTGCCTTCTTCCGAACTTCGCACTGTTCAAGGAGCGACACCCGACTTCGCTGCGAAGTCGGGGTTTGCCTTAAGTCTTACTTGGGCTCTTTGAAAATTTAAAAACTGAATGCTGAAATATATACATTCTGAAAACTTAAAAATGCAGAAGGGAAATCTGTACAAGGAAGGACCCATTTGGGTGCCTTCAGTGGCGGTAAATTTTGAGGTGGAACCCATTGACGGGAATGGGGAGAAGTTGTCCCTCCATATCCCGGAGCACGAATGCATTGAACTGATTTACCCGGGCAATCTGATAAGGGCCCTCCCAGAGGGCGTCAAATTTTCCGTGGTTGCCCGGCTTTGCCTTCAGCGAGTCCCACTTCAGCACCAGGTCCCCGATTTTGAAAACTCGGGCAGTGGTTCCTTTTGCAAACCAGCCTTGGGTTGCTTCAGCGTGTTTGGTGAAGGCCTGGTATGCTTTTTCTCTGTCTTCCTCTAACTGCAGCAACTGGCACAGTCTGTCATCCACCGGATCCCCGTTGCCTCTCTCTTCGTCCAACATCCAGAGAGCGGGAATTTCTATGTGGGTTGGCAGGACTGCCTCCTTGCCGTAGACGAGCGCATAGGGGGATGTCTTAATGGACTTTTTGAATGATATTCTGTCCGCCCATAGCGCCCGATCCAGGAGTAGGTGCCAAGTCCTCTTGTTCTTCTCTACTGTCCTCCTGATGATCTTCAGTAGGTTCTTGTTGGTGGACTCGGCAAGACCGTTCCCCTGCGGGTAGTAATTGGAAGACATTTTGTGATAAATGCCGTATTTGCCGGTGTACTCCGTGAGTACAGCGCCTGTGAACCCCGGACCATTGTCCGTCACTATTGACTCAGGGACCCCGAAGCGGGTAATGAGGCTCTCGAGGAACCTGATGACCGTCTCCTGGTCCGCGTTCTTGGTGGGGATCGCCTCTGCCCACCGTGTGAAGTAGTCGGTGGCGGTAAGAATGAACTTGTGCCCCGCTGCAGAGTTTGGCGTGATAACCCCAATGAAGTCCAGACCCCATTGCTGAAACGGAGTCTCGGCTTGGATCGGTTGAAGGGGCAGGGGTGCTTTTCTATTTCTGCCAGCAAATCTCTGACATTGATCACATTTTGTACAGACTGCGTGCGCGTCTGTAAAGAGAGTGGGCCAGTAGTACCCAACTCTGATTATTTTCAAGGCCGTAGGCCTTGCAGAATGGTGACCCCTAGGCATCCCGGAGTGAAATTCTCCGAGGACCCTGAGTTGGTCTGTTTTCTTGACGCATCGCAACAGGATGCCGTCAATGTTCTTGAAGTAAAGCCCCTCGGGGCGAAGAGTGTATTTCAGTGCACCTAGCCGAAACCTCCTTCTTTGTGAGGCGTTCAGGTGGTCTGGACATCTCCCGGTGCAGAAATACTTCACCAGGTCATCTGTCCAGTCACTCTCCTCTGGTAAGGAGTTGGCTAGGTTGGTGGTTGTTGTCGGATCCTCCCACTTACAGGCGGATATCTCGGCTGCTGCGCTTCGGGCCAGCTCCCGGCACAAGGCTCGGCCTCTGATAAGCTTGGTTGGCCGCACTTCGATGTCGAACTCCTGGATTTTAGCAATCCATCCTGCTCTCTTGTGACCCGGCTCCCCTTGTATGATGAAGCTTCGGACGTCCGGGTGTATCACAAAGACAGTTGTCCGGCTCTGGGAGACGAAGTGCCTGAACTTTCGGAGAGACTTCATGACCGCGTGAACCTGCCGCTCTATAAAGTTGTACTTTTCTTCGTGCGGCTGAATCACTTGGCTCAAGAACGCTATGGGGCGCTCTTCGCCATCGTCTCCCTTTTGGGTCAGGACTGCGGCGTAACTCTCGGGTTCTCCCACCGCGTACAGGATGAAGTCCTTGGAGTAGTCCGGGTTTATCAACACCGGAGCTTGTGCAATTCGGGCCTTGATCTCCTCGAAGGCCTGCCTCCTCTCATCAGTCCATAAGAATTCAGCGTTCTTTTTCAGCAATTCGGCCATGGGCTTGATTACCTGTGCGAAGTCCGGTATGAACTTCCGCACGAAGTTGATTTGGCCGAAGAAGGACTGTAGCCCCTTCTTGTCAACTCGGGGCGGGCAAGCGGAGGAGGGCTTCTGCTCTATCAGGGTCCACGGCTAGGCCTTTCTCGGAGATGACATGCCCCAACAGCTTACCTTCTTTTACCGCGAAGACGGATTTCTTCGGGTTTATGGAAATGCCGAATTCACGACATCTCTCAAATATTTTCCGCAAGTGGGGAACATGGTCCTCTCTCCTGTGAGAGAATACAGTCATGTCATCCAAGTAGATGACAATGATCTTGTTGAGCAGCTCTCGGAAGGCCAGGTCCATGGCTCTCTGGAATGTGGCGCCAGCATTGGATAAGCCGAAAGGCATGCGCTGATAGGCGAACGTTCCCCATTTGGTGGTGAACGCTGTCTTATGCTGGTCCTCATCCTTGACCCAGATCTGGTTGTACCCAGAAAAGCCATCCAGGAGGGAGAATCTTTGCGCTCCAGCAACTATGTGGAGGATCTGATCGATCTGGGGAAGCGGATAATGGTCCTTGAGGGAGGCCTGATTCAGATTTCTGAAGTCCACACAGAGACGAATGTCTCCGTTCTTCTTCCTCACGGGAACCAAGTTCGCAACCCAGGATGAATGCTTGATGGGGTAGATAATCTTGGCTTCCAGCATCTTCAGGAGCTCGGCCTTCATCATGGCTTCGATCTTCGGATTTACAGCCCTCTGCTTCTGCCGGAATGGCTTTGCACCATCTTCTAGCTCAATGGTATGCTGGATTATATTTCTGTCATACCCCTTCAAGTCCTGGTAGCACCAGGCTACTATGTCAGGGAACTCTCGGCACAATGTTCTGATTTGCTCAAGTTCCTCTGTGGTGCAGTCTGTCCCGACCTTAATTGTTTTTCCAGGTTCAAGCTCCAGGTCGGCGTACTGCTTCGGGTCTACTTTGATCCGGTGTGATATTGCTCTGTCATTCTGATCAAAGAGACTCTCAAGTGTAATCAGTCCTTTTGGGACATGATTATTTTTTAACTGTATCAACCCCTCATATTGCTCGTCATCAGGGTCTCTACCTTCGATTGAACACGCTTCGTTAACCAAAAATGTGACGATCTCCTCGTCACAGTCAAACACCTGCCAGTGGGTGTCCTTATCAGGCACAGAAGGCCTGTAAATGGTACGAACCGGCTTCGGCTTCTGGACAGTGTCATCAACCGGAACGTACCTGGCTCCAACAGACGCCAGAATGTCAGCGTGCTTGTTTTTCTCACGTGATATAGCCTTGACATTCAATGAGTCGAACGACTCCATCAGGTCCCAGACCCGATTACGGTACGCCTTGAGATAGTGCTTCTTGGATGCGCACTTGTTCGTAATCTGGTTGCACACCAGCTCTGAGTCGCCAAAGATCTGCAGATGCTTAATCCCCAACCTCTCCGCTTTTCGCAAACCCAAGCACAGGGCTTCGTACTCCGCCGCGTTGTTGGTACAGCTCCAGGCCAGCCTGTAGGTGTAATCTTTCTGGATCCCGGTTGGGGAAACCAAGAGTACTCCTGCACCGGCGCCATTTTTGCATCGTGCGCCGTCAAAGAAAAGCTTCCACAGCTTTTCTGGTGCAGGTCCCACTTCTCTCTTGGCCGACTTGTCAAGCCTCTCAGGCTGGATGACGGTGTAGCAGCCTTGCTCAGTCTCGATCACGGCGTTGAAGTCCCGCAAGGAGAACTCATCTTCTACTTGCAGCAGCTCAAGAGCTTGCTCCGTCATATCCACCACCACCAGTTCTTCCTCCGTCAGCTGAACCATGCAGTCCTGCGACTCTTCTCCGGGTATCTTCTCTACTAAGAAAGTGGAAGGCTTCTCGTTGTAGATCTTCAGTCTCCTTCCTTTGAAGGGCACTTCCATGTGTGAGTAGTCTAGAGACAGATACCCACCCAACTTTGCAGTGAACTCCCTGGAGAGACACATGCCGAAGTAGGGTTCCAAGTCGACAACCACGACCTCTTGAATGACCACGATGTCGAGAGCTTTGTGCAGCCGAATAGGGATGTCTTTAATGACACCGACTGTCTTGACAGGGGTGTCGTCCAGTTGCAGCACACCTTGGCTGCTCCTTGTATACTCCATCCCGATTTCGTCGCAGACGGCTCTCGGCATAACGGTCGTGGAAGCACCAGAATCCACCATACAGTTGTGCACTATGTACCCTTGCATCCGTAATGACAGATAGAAGGGAGGCGGTCTGTTCTTCCCAGTGGCTGAGACTGTCAGGGGTTGCACCAGAACAGCAGGCTGTATCTGCTTGCCATTCTTCATGCTTTTCAGAGATTCCTGCAGCAGATCAACTTGGCCTGGGAGCAGAAGAGCATCATACATGCTGATTCTTGCGGGGGTCCTCTTCAGCTCATCTACTATGCTGTAGCCCGAGGTGCTAGCTCCTTCCGCTTCTTTTGCCGGCTCATACTTCGTCCGGTACTGCTGAGTGGCCTCAACTCTCTGTCTCTTGGTCAGAGACGGATATCTCAGCTTCTCCTGAGCTTGTTCTTTTGTTTCAGCTGGAGGCTGAGCAGAGGGAGCTTTAGCCGAGGGAGCTTTCGCTACGGGAGGCTTGACTCGCGGAGTCTTCTCTTTGGCCGTGTAGGGCCACGACCTCTTGTCGGTGGTAGCCCAACAGGTTGCGCCTTATCTCTCTTGGCGTATACCTTCAAGGGCTTTGCAGCGGCTTCAGGAGACTTTTCGTCTTCCTTGGCGAGGAGGCGGCAACGGATCTTCCTCCGGGACGGCAAAGTTGCCTTCGTCGTCCAGGATCATGTAGAGTTCTTCGTCTTCTATGGCGCCGCCGGCCAAGGTCCTGGAGGTAGTGTTGGTGCAGTGTGCGCTCATCCTCAGAATGCGGGTCATTGCACGTAGTGCACCAGTTGACCTGGTTAGAAGTGCCAGGTTGGTCTTCAATGGCAACATTTCTTACAGGAGGGCGCCTTTGCAGTTGCTGCTCCGGGGCTCTATCCTTTGTCAGTTCCGGGGGCGGATATGGCCTCCTTGGAACAAGGTCCATCTGGGCCTTGTTTCTTCTTTAGAATGGTCATGTCGTTGGACATGGTGTGATATCCGGAGGCCAGAGCTCGTACCTCCTGGAGGATTTTATTCTGAATATCATTGTCGGGAGGCGGCAACTGAGCTGGGGGAGGTAATGCAGCCAATGGAGGAGGTGTAGAATATTGTGCATACTGCGGGGGAGCCGGGAGTGCTGGATAATGCAGAGGAGGCGGGTTAGGATAGTGAATTTGTGGCGGGCCGTAAGGGTTTACGACCGGCGCCGGATTCCATTGTTGTTGGGGTTGCTGTCTTGAAGTGGACGGCATCGCACCAGAGGCTGATGGGTACTGGGATTGAGGAAAGTCAGGGTAAATGGGCGGTTGTACCCTGTGCGGGAGTCTGCCTATGGAAATGATATCCATTTCAGCTTGCTGGGCAGCCTCATACAGAGCAGGGAATGAGTCTATTCTGGCTATCTTCAGCAGCAGGCAAATGTCTGAGTTGAAGGACCTCAGGTAGTAGTGCGCAGCCTGACCTGCTGAAGGTCGGAGTTCGCGAGGTACTCGTTTCCAAGACCTCGCAAACCTGATGTTGAAGTCCGACACCTCCTCTTGGGGGTGTCGTTGGATGCTTTGGAATTGATGCAACAAAGAAGAGGGATCAGCAGACTCGTTGCATCCTTTCACGAGCCTACCGGCCAACTGTCGCCACCCCGTGATAGATCCCTCTGGCAGTGATCTCCACCAGTAGAGAAGCTTTCCCCTTAGGGAAAGGGCCAGCAGACGGGTCTTCACACCTTCGTCAGTGATGGAATGTAGCGCAGCCAGGGCCAGAATGTCCTGGATGTGTTCATACGCCGTCTTGCCGTAGCCGTCATATGTAGGGATAGACTTTAAGGCAGCGGGGGGCACAACTTGTTGTCCGACTAGGGCCAAGGGCCCCGTAGAGTCCACCGCCGGGAAGAGGTCATCATCATTCTGCTGGGCAGCCATGTCTTCTTCTCCTCCGGTAGTGTACTCGGTATCGGAACTATCCGAGGATGTAGATTGCTCTTCAGCCTCGGCCTCTTCAATTTCAGTTTCAGGCTCTTCTTCGCGAGCTTGGTGATCAGCCAGCCTGACGCGCTCGCCTGGAGCGGCAATGTCGATTTCGTAAAGGTCAGGCGGGTTTCCCGGATTCCTTGCTCGCCACCTTCTTGTTTGCATGAAGGCGTTAGGACCGGTCTTTACGGACTCAGAGAGTATTCAGGTATTTGCAGAGTCGCCAGGTGCTCTGATTTTTAACAGCAATGAAGCGAACACCCGTGCTTCGATTCTGTTTGGGGGTGGGAAACTACCATGTCCCACCGGGCGTGCCAGAGAAACTGTTGGTTACGAATCTGCCATGAGGAAAGGATTTGGTATAATGCGCCCAGATTCGCCCACCAGATTGAAAGGCCGGAAGGAAGGAATGCCTTCCGTGCCAATCTCCGGAGAAGGCCGGCTTCCTGTGGGGTTTTAGTGTTTTAAGCTAAGAGTGCAGGGAAAGAGATAAAAATGCGGAAAGAGAATCCAAATGTGATTGGAGTTGGGTGGGGGGAATAAGCAGCACGACAACGATCAATCACCACTACTAACAACAATTTAAATACAAAACACACCATAGAAACTACAGCTATCATTCATCCTATGTATCCTCTATCTATGCATTCCAAGGAATACTTAATCACCAAATACTGGAGTCCGAGTTCAAGACAACAAGAAGCAATGAAATAAGAAACATGAGGCAGAAATGACAAGGAGAGGCAGCATACAAAATGAAGACAGTAAGCAGAGCCAAGTATGTATCTTGTATTTAGAAGCAAACGCACAGCTACAATGGTTCCCTAGCAGTATATTCCCCTTCCACCCCTTACAATGAAAATGTGGTGGCTATTTATAGCCCCAGTTCCCCCCGATTACAATCACGGGCACAAAGTCCCAGACTAGACATTAGCTGACAAAAGCGGCAGAGGAGCTGCTGATGCTGACTTCTGTCGGGTAGGACTGTACTTGCAGCATGGTCTCCCTGAAAGCTGTACAGCTACGTGGCAGCGCGTTGGGTGGAACTTCAAATCAGCGGGAATGCGGGTAGTTGTGGCAGATGGCACTTCACATCAGCTTTAATGGTGGCAGTTGGCGTAGATAGTGCGGTCCATGCTTGTCCTTTTCCCGGTCATGTCTTGGCTCGAATCCCGAGGTTGGACACTTGTCGGATGCTGATGAGTGACACATGGCTGCCTTGAAAGGCAGCTTTATCCAACTTCGCCCAGGATCAGAGCGCTGTCGGGTTGCGCAAGTGGAAAACAACGCAGTTGGGGAGGCCTCCGTGCCTTAGTCAATTTCTGGGTTTACTTGCCCAACTGCGCACCGGTCAGAGGGCGCAGCCCGACTTCGCTGCGAAGTCGGGTTGCGCACCGGCACTTTGCTGTCTTCTCCGCTGTTCGGACTGCGCACCAAGAGGGGGGCGCACCCCGACTTCGCTGCGAAGTCGGGTTGCGCCCCAACACTTAGCTGATTTTCTGCCACACTGCTTTCCAAGTGCGCCCAGGAAGAAGGGCGCACCCCGACTTCGCAGCGAAGTCGGGTTGCGCCCCCATACTTAGTCAAATTTCGCCTGTTCCTGTCTGCTTGCGCACTTCGCATTCCCTACTGCGCTCCAACTGGAGGGCGCACCCCGACTTCGCTGCGAAGTCGGGTTGCGCCCTGACACTTAGAAATTTTCAGGGAACACTTGCTGGAAACTTTACTGGGGGAAGTTCAAGGGGAAGAGGGAGGAATGAAACTGCAAGGAAGAGGGAGAAAGGGAGAAATGAAGAAAGGGAAAAAAGGAGGAGGGAAGGAAAAGAGCAGGTCACTTACAAAAACCGAAAACATGGCACCCCGTGCAAAATGTGGCAACAATACCATCGTTGTCGGTATGCCGTGCACTCAAAGGATTCGGAATAGACTATCACCTTTGCAGGCATGACCACTTTGGTTTATAGAATTATAAATAAATAATATAATGATCAAATAAACTTAATATATAAAGTTCAAAAACATTATTAACATTTTACAAAACATTAAATAATAATAAAAACAATAAATAATGATAAACTTTACTGTATGACGGAATCACCCTAACTTAGTCCACCATTTTTAATAAATAAAATATTCAAATACCATGTTTAATAGAGAAATCCATGGGACGGAATCACCCTAACTTAGTCCACCATGTTTAATAAATAAAATATTCAAATACCATGTTTAAAAATAATCGGTGGGTTGTCTAGATTCGATTTAAAAATAATCGGTGGGTTGTCTAGATTCGATTTCCTGGATGGTTGGTTGGGATCTATTAACTTTACATTTATTAAAAGGCTCCTGAGAAAAAAAAATTGAAAAAAAAATTCTTCAAATATTAATAAAGCTAATATTTAATCCTAGCCATTTTTTCGGTTTTAGAATGGGAAGCTGTTTTTGAAAACTGCTTACCAAAATTCAATGTAGAAGCGACATTCATTATTCTGGGGGGAGCTTCGTGCATAGCAATTGTTTCGTTGGTGGTCGAGGGTTTCAAAGCGAAATAAATTATCATTTTTAAATTTTTTTCCATTGCGACGTGGTGGTGTGTATTGGCTGCAATGGTGACGGTGGCAGCGACGGTGATGGGAGAGGGTGCATTGAAGTATAGAAAAGAATGGAAGAAAATGAAGGTGCAAGAACTGTGCTACGAACTCTCCAGAAGAGGTCTCAACATTGGTGGCCTCAAGCCTTCCTTGATCTAATGCCTCCAAAAATCATGCCATTCTCCGCCCGAATTGACACACCCCACAAGACATGCATACTTGCATTCTAAAGCAGTTCCCATTCCCAAACAAGACGCGGATGATGTATCCATCGGCGAAAGATATATTTGTATTAAAATAAATTATAATTGAGGGATAAGCATTCTGAAGGTTTGAGAAGCAAAATTGTACATTCTCTCGTTAATATAATAAACAAAGATTTCAGCGTCTTGTCCGTGATTGCGCACTGGCCAACGTGGATGCTTAAGTCGTGGAGCATCATCAACACTTAACCGCCCTAGACGTAATCCTTTTTTTTAAACTTCCATTTTTTTGGGCCAGCCGAGTCCTGACGTCGGGAGTCCGGGGCGGACTCGGACTCGGCCCAGGACTCGGCCGGATTCGGGGGAGTCCAGAAAAAAAAGGAGTAGGGGTGGGCTTGGCGCGGTTGAGCCCACTCGGACTCGGACTCAGAGTAGTACTCGGGAGTTCAAAAGAGCCTGACTACTATAAGCAGGACTACTGAAAAACACAAAATACATAGCTACTTGTGTTGACCATGAATATAAAACATAGCACATAGTTGGACTTAGGACCTTTGACTCATAATTGGCACAGTACTGAAATGCTTTTCATTTGTGCAGAATATATCCCTTCCATTGCCATACTCTTCTTACTGAATTGGTCCAAAAAGTTAAGAAAATAATACAACAAAGTAGTGGCTAAATTTCTGAAATGTCAAATCAAATTCAGCTTAGGTTGTTGAATTTTGTCTGTTAGCCCATCATCTTCTTCATGAAAACTTTTGTCTTTCTATCAAAGCAAACTGCTTATTATGTTTTTCAAGGATCAACTGCTGCAACATGTTGCACTACCATAAAACATTCTCTTGTTAATATTGCATTAGTTTCCATAGTCCTTAGCAGACAACATTCTTATTTTGGAAGCATTCAATTCCAAACACCTTGAAACCGATTCCAAAATCTATTGAAAGCTGAAATCCTTTTAACTTACTTTTCAGCATAGTTATGAATTTGACACAAGGTTTCATGCTGTGCTTCACTCTTTCTTCTTGCTCACTCCTCTCCTTGTGCTTTCTTTTCACTGTTCGCTGCCTCTTGTCCTTTTATCTTCATTTACATCTTCTTGCTTCATCTTCTCTAAGACTGTTGGATAAGGTGCTCTTTATGTTCATCTTGGGACTCTAGAAGTAATGTAGTTGAGCTTCTTTCATCCCTTATTACACTGCTATGTTCTCAGCCGATTCTTAAAACTGTTAACGCCCATCTTGAAAAATCAAACTGAATTTGTGGATCTAGCATAGATGCAGTCATTGCAAACAATGGCAGTAGAATAACAAGTCATTGCAAGAAAGTTGTGTCAATGGGACACTAGAGCTACAGCTAGAGGGCACTTGTTTGTGTGACCAGCAAAAATCATTACCCTCCTGCAACACTACAATTCTTCTTATAGGACCTTGACTCCCCTATCCAGGTGATGGTCAAGTTAGGGTCACCCTAAGGGGACCACTCTATGGAACATGAGCAGGCAGCATTCAGTAAACCACATACTATGACTATGAAATATTGTTGGAAAAGGCAAATCTGCCAGAATTGTATATTTGTCAAATGTTCAACTGTATTAATGTTCACAGTCTATTATGGCATAAAGAAGAACAAAATAAAAATGAGGACACCAAGGTAATTGAGGTTAAAGCCTTTACAACTCCCAAAAAAAATCTTTAACTTGAAGTCTTCTCTTAGAAGAATGGGTATCAGTGAAGAGCAGTCTTATTTGCAGCATTCTATAAATAGGAAATAATTGCCTACAGCCTTGACATCACTATTGCAGCATTCAGTGATGGCCTCTAGCAGTATCTCTGTCATTAGTAGCATTAACACTGTTGCATTTTATGGTCAAATGGTAAGGGGGATTCTTATAATTCCTGGATGTATCTTGGATCTCCTTGTCTCTTGGTTTCTTGAAGAGAAGGTCTTTCACTTTTTTTTCTCCATATCTTCTGAATCTTCTTCCGACTTTTCAATCTTTCTCTCTAGAAGGATGCCTCCTGTTTTACGTTCCTATAACTTTCTCTTCATGTAAGTTTTGTCCTTTTTGACCCCTCTTTTGACATTGATCTTTAATACAATGGGAGCCTTCCTTTGTTAGAACTTTGATTTGCACATAAAAATATATTGAAGTTCTAAATCATGCTTCAAAAACATCATCACCTTGGACTTGATGTTGCTGAAAATTGTGACTGTAAGTCTGTAACAATGGCTTTGTTATATGCTCACCTGGGTTGAAAGGAATACATCACTTTTTCATTACATGTATAGTATTTGTGATAGAAGTTCATAAGGTGCTCAAACAATTGAGGTAGAGAATCCTGTTTAAGGAGAAATACTTATAAGAGAGATAAAAAAATAAAGCTAAAATGCAGATTTGCATTCAATCTCGACCATATAATGTTCCATTTTTTACATCAACAACTAATCTATATCATAAACCAATAACCAAGCATCTGACGATTATGTGCATAGTATATTGATGAGAAAATTTAATGTATTATCTAAAAGCAAGCAGATCTATGTACAAATTTAAGTGCAGAACACTTTTGAAGGGTATTCTCCAATAGCTAATCAAATTACAAATGATTCCAATAGAGAAGAACAGATAAACACAACTAATGCACAAAATGAGAAATCCGACCTACCCCTAAAATGTTGGCCTCTAATTAAAAGTAACACCCCAAATAGTTATCGCACATGCAAAGGGTCAATTGTGTTTCAAACCTGATGGCCCATGATGGTCCTTGCCCCTTCAAAAAAAGCATCATCTTCAATGCTTGGCAACCTTAGATGTGTCTACACAAAGAGTTCATCCTTCCATTTAGAATCTTGACAACTAGTTCTTCCACTTTATCAGCTACTCCATGATGGTCCAATTTTGTAGTTATTTGACTTTGTTTTCCATGATATCCTTGACTCAAAAAAAGTAGTGCCCTATTCATCAAGTTGTTGTAGCTTTGTCTGGAGTAGGACATGTTGATCGATAGACTAGATGAATTTTAGAAGATGGAAGCTCCAACTTGTAGGCTATGCTTCCAATTCTAGACATAACCTTGTAACACGCATGGAACTTGGGACCAAGTTTTTTGCTCTTTTATGGCTCAAGTAAAAACCATTATAGGGCTGGAGATGTAGAAAGACTCAATCTCTGATATCAAAGTTCATTTCACTCTCACTGATTTGCTTGTTACTTCATCTTCTTCTGTACCACTGCTAAATTATTTATTAGGGCCAACGAAGCTACTTGTTGAAGAGCCAAATGATCCTTAACTACCAGAACCTTGGAATGACTATGCAAGTATGATGTAGTGGATGGTCATGGATAGCCACAAAGAGCTTGAAATGGGGTCATCTTAGTGGATATATGGTAAGATGTGTTATACCACCATTCTACTAAGGATAGCAATTTGACCTGATGAGTCTGCTTGTCAACCACGGAACACCTCAAACATCCTTCCAAGCACTTCTTTACTACTTCAGTTTGCCTATTTGTTTGGGAGGGGTAAGCTAGACTTCAAATTAATTGTGTTCCCCATGCCTTAAACCATTTTAATTAAAAAATGCTAGTGAAGATGAAATCTCAATCGCTAACTATAATTTTTGGCATGCCATGTAACTTTTGCATATCGTCCATAAAGTCTTAAGTCACCTTTCTACCCAAGATGGAGGACTCAAGGGACAAAAAGGAGCATATTTAGTGCACCTGTCAACAAACATCATAATTACAAACACACATTTCACTTTGAGCAAACCTATGATGAAATCCATTTAGACTTCTTGAACTGTGTTACTAAGGGCCAAGATGGTGGCACAAAGGATAACTCCCCAACTTAGCTTATGAGAATGGATGAGTTACACTTTACAGTTGTACAATAAAACTGTTGAAATAAGTGTTAATCTTCACTTGAGGCCACCACTGACCTTGTATTGTAAATAGGCCCAGGCTCAACCATAAATAGGCCCCCTTCATTTGTTTGAGAGACATGTAGACACCTTTGGTAGATCAAAATAAAGATGAGGCATATGTGCATTGCGTATTCTGTAAACCAGTAAGATTGTATGGTGAAACCTTGTAATGTCGTACATATGATGATTATTCCTTCTTTACGCATTGAGTATGATCTGTGTATGCTGTAATTGCATCAGTATATTGGTAGTGTGCATGTAGAGTTCTGTGTGCAGGTAGAAGTGTTGCACTCGGACAAAGACAAGGAGTGTCGTAGTCAAAGCAGATACAAGCAGTTGCAGCCCAGTGTTAGGACCCCATCCTAACACTATGATGTAATGTTCCTTGTTGAACGTGGGGGTGTTGCCATTTTCAAGGGGTACATCATTTTTATTTCTTTTCTGAAAGAGCAGTTCTCCCGGGTTCAGCCCTAAACCGCAGCAGAAGAGCAGCACACCAATGTAAATTTTTTGGTTTAGGGCACCTCAGAGTGAATCCGGGAGGTTTTAAAAAATTGTTATTTGTGGTGAATTCGTCTAAGTATTTTTCGCCCCAAAGCGCTGCAGTTCGGAGCGCTTTGGGGCATTTTCGCCGGCCTTGAGCGCTTTAGGGCGTTTTCTGAAGGTGGGGAGAAAGGAGGAAATGAGCTTTTAATTCAAAATTTTGGCTAAGTATTTTTCGCCCCAAAGCGCTCCAGGGCAAATTTCTCCCTTTCGAGCGCTTTGGAGCATTTCCTCGCCGGTTGGTAGTTGTTTGTGCAAAGTTGTTTGTTTTTTTGGCTAAGTGTTGTTTTGTGCCCCAAAGCGCTCCAGTTTCGAGCGCTCCAGGGCACTTTTTCCCTTTTGCCGCGCTTTGGAGCATTTTTGAGGCGGCCCACGTGAAAGCAAGAGGCCCTAAGATTTTCTAAGTGTAAAAAGTGCCCCAAAGCGCTCCAGTTTGGAGCGCTCCAGGGCAAAATCCCCAAAGTCGAGCGCTTTGGGGGTTATTTCCGGCACTTAGCGAGAAGGCGAAGAAATCCAGTTTGGCTATGAACTCAACATGCGCCCTAAAGCGCTATCATTTGGCAGCGCTAGAGGGCAGATCTCTCCTTCAGGAGCGCTCTAGGGCAGTTTTGCCTTGCTCATTTTGGGTAGCCAGCCAGTTCTCAGCTTTTGCGGCAGTGCGTTGTTTGAAGTAGTGTCGGCGCGTTTCCCGCCCAAATTTTGCCGGTCAAGCAGCAGGTGTCCCCGGAGTTAAAAGTCAAGTTTTTCGGGACAAGGGCTCATCCAGGTACAGCCAGGGCCATACTTCAGCAGCAAAGTGGGTGACCATTAAAGACGAACAGTAACAGACATTTGATTCAAAATGCAAAAGCACCCACCGCATTGATGAGCCGTTCCCTCCCAGCTACCAAATCTGTCAGAGACCATGCCATCATAAAGGAAAAGAGTTGCAGAATCAGATACGGCCGACAAGGATAATATCTGGCCGCTTTTTGCAGCTTTTACAGGTTTGGGTATTTGTGCCCATATTGTAATCTGGGGAGGGTTCTCTGCTATAAATAACACCATTTTATATTGTAATAGGGGGGGAACATTTTGCTAAGGGAAGCTGCTGTAATTAAGACTGTTTGCTTCAGATATAATACATACTTTGGCTCCAATTGTGTCTCTTCCTTTTATGCTGCCTTATCCGTGTCATTTCTGCATTTACTCATTTATTTTTCTGATTGCTGTCATTCTGAAATCTGGATCGCGGCATTGGCAATTATCTGAGCCTGGAATGCATGTTTAAGGATACATAGGGAAGAATTTTATAGTTGGTTTCTGTTACATGTATTGCTTTGATTGTTGTTGGTTTAGTTGCTAGTTAGTGATCGTGCTGCTTGTTCTTCCCCAACGTTGAATACCACCGTTTCTATCCCTTACCTCTTTTATTTCTTTCCAGTTCCCTTATCTTAAAACCAAAAGTCACATAGGAAGTCGGCCTTCTCCGGAGATTGGCACGGAAGGCATCCCTTCCTCCCGGCCTTTCAAGCTGTTGGGCGAATCGAGGGCGCAACGACACCAAATCCTTTCCTCATGGCAGATTTGTAACCAACAATATCTTTTCTGGCACGCCCGGTGGGACCCGTCCCACCGCATAAGCAGCATTGAAGGTGTCGATGTTCACTTCATTGCTGACGGTTTTTTGAACATCTGGCGACTCTGACTCTGTCGAACTCAGACACCCTCCAAGTCTCGTAGACCGGTCCAAGCATATCCTGTCTTCATGCAAACGAGATGGAGAGTAAGAAATTCTGAAGAAGAACCCGAGTATTACGAGCTCGACATCGACGCTTTTGGAGAGCGTCCCCGGCTAGTAAGAACACACGTTTCTCGGGACGAATCATCATCAAGGGAAGCCGAAGTTGCCGAGCAAGGTCCAACTCCAGATAGCACCGCAACCGGCTGCCCTCCAGGTCCTCCCAACTCTCCAGATCATCCGGTTGCTCCTGAGCAATTCAATTGGCAGCAACAAGTGCCGGAAGAACCTGTTCAACCGGACCCGCTGCAGCCTCCGCCATTACCACCAAATCAAAACGCCAATATGGCGGCTCAAAATCAAAATCAGCAGAATGACCTGTTTCCTGCTTGGGATTCTGCTTCTCCACTGAACTTATTGGGAGATGATCCAATTCCGCAAGCGGCCATGAAGGCCTTGCCCACGTTCGATGGAAACGGAAAGACGGCCTATGAACACATGCAAGACATCGTAGCTTTGGCCGCGTTTCATCGCATCACTGACGAGAGCGTCATGGTTCGATTGCTCGCCCTTTCATTAAGAGGGAAGCTCCTGTACTGGTACCGGTCCTTGCAACCTGGGTCCATCACTAGCTGGGCTGAGTTGGCCGAACGTTTGGCTAGGAGTTTTAATGAATCAGCTGATCCAACGTCCCTCCTGCACCAATTTCAGTCAATCCAAAGACACCCGCAAGAAGAGGTAGCGGACTTTAATGTGAGGTTCGCTAGATCATGGAAAAGGGTGCCCAAGGAGCTGCGGCCAAGTGACGGTCAAGCGGCGCATTACTATCTTAGATCTTTTAATGCCGATGTGGCCATGCAGATCAAGGCCGCCCGCGTTAATACCTTCCCTGTGCTGTATGAGCTAGCTCAGTTAGCGGAACAGGACTTAATCTCAGTTGGCAAGCTTCCACATAGGATGCCGACGCCGATTTATCCTGACTTCCAGCAATCCACTCAGTATCCTAGTGCATCCGCTCAGCCATATTCAGCATCTTCTTCCTCTTCGCAGCCTGTTGTGCCGTGGAATCCCGCGCCTGCGATTACTCACTTTCCCCCTCAAATCCATCAGTCTACTCCACCTCCACTGCCGCCCACAACAACCTCATCATACCCCTCACTGCCTCCTCCTCCTCCCGCTGCTCCGCTATACCCTCCATTGCCTTCGGCCCCACCGTTGGCTCCATTGCCACCACCCGCTTCAGCAGCTCCTCTAGCTGTTGATATCCAAGCAAAGTTGTTACAAGGAATGGAAAATCTCAGTTCTGTCTGCCGGACGCTCTCCAACGACATGGCGGTCATCAAGAAGAAGCAATCTCAAATGGAGTATGCTCCCAGAAGGTCTTACCCTCCCCCGGCGCTGACAAAGGATCAAGCGGCAGCCCAAGATAATAGACCTCCTGCAAGAAATGCGGCCATTCATGAAGGACCGAGCACTTCAGACCCTGTGCACTGGTGTTCTACCTGCAACGATCCTCACGGTGAAAGCACCTGCATGTTCCACCAGCATTATGTGCAGACCATGGCGGGTACTCGACCAAGCAGTGATCCGGAGGACCAGGTGAATATGCTTCGAGAAGAGGATCATAATTTAGTGGTTCCCGAGGAAGAAAAGGTGTCCATTCTGACCAAAGATGGCAAAAGGCCAATTGAAGCAGATGCGGCTCAGATGCAACCATTGAAGGTGTATACGAGGAGGAACAAGGAGCAGCCCACGGCTAAAGCTCCCGACAAGGATCCTGTACTGCCGCCGGCGAAAGAAAAGACCGTCGCTCAGAAAGCTTCAGCCCCCGTGGCTCCTCCTCAAACCGAAACAAAGGAACAAGCGAGGGAGAAACTCAAATATCCTTCGCTGAATAAACGGCAGAGGGTTGAAGCAACGCAGCAGTACTGTAGCAAGTACGAAGCTGCAAAAGAGATAGAAGGGTCTACTGCTTCGGCCTACAACATCGTCGAGGAACTCAAGAAGACCCCGGCCAAAATTAGTATGTACGATGCCCTTCAGCTCCCCGGCCAAGTCGATTTGCTGCAAGAATCTTTGAAGTCTGTAAAAGGAGAAAAAGCGCAGCAACCGGTACTGGCCCAGCCATTAACCAGTTCAATCACTGGAAAGAATAGACCACCACCGTTTTATCTGTCCTTGCGGATGGAAGGATGCGTGGTGCACAACTGTATAGTTGATTCCGGCGCCTCAACCACAGTCATGCCTAGGGCGGTTTGCGAAGAAATCGGCATGGAATACACACGGAGCAGCCAAGGCGTACTCCAGCTAGATGGCACTCCTGTGAAGACTGTTGGTATCATAAAGGACATCCCCATCCAGCTACATAAAGCTCCACAGATTACAGTAATCCAGGAGGTCGTAGTGGTGGACCTAGAGCCCTATTTTGGCATGTGCCTCTCAAGGGAGTTCACCGCTAAGTTAGGCGGATATTTGTCTTTGGACTACTCTCACATGGAGGTCCCTTTCAGAGGAAGGCGAGTGAAGATTTACAATGACAAGCCTTCCACCTTCTTGGTTGAGAAACTACCCGAGGAAGGACAGCAAGATGAGGCAGTTCACCTAGTGGCAGAGGAAGTTGAGGAAGTGGACATAGTGAGCGAAACTATAAAAGAGCTACAAGCGGAGGACGAATTCTCCCTACTAGACTTCAACGCCATGATTGAGTCTGAGATCGGCTGCTATTCCATAAGTCAGCCCGAAAAACCGAAAGAGACGGTAAAGGAAGGTATAGACCCTGCTCCCAATGAGTTGTGGAAGTTGTACTTTGATGGTGCCCGATGCAAAAACGGCGTCGGGGCGGGGGTTTTACTTATCTCACCTACAGAAGAAGAGAAAGCCTACTGCTACCGGTTGGCTTGGAGTTGCACCAATAATGGCGCAGAATATGAAGCTTTGTGCTTAGGACTGAAGAAAGCAGAGAGGTTGGGGATCAAACAACTGCAAATCTTCGGAGATTCAGAGCTAGTTTGCAATCAGATTACCAACAGGTGTGCCTCCAAGAAGCATTATCTTAAGGCATATCGTAATCGGGTCTGGGACCTGATGGAGTCGTTTGAAGCCCTCAATGTCCGAGCTATTCCCCGAGAGAAGAACAGGCACGCAGACGTCTTAGCGTCTATCGGAGCCAGATACTCCCCGGCTGATGATTTAATGCAGAAGCCCAAGGCGGTAAGAACCATCTACAGGCCTTCTGTGCCTGATAAAGACACCCACTGGCAGGTGTTCGATTCTGATGAGCAAATCATCAATTTTCTAGTTCATGAAGCCAGCACAATCGAAGGTAGAGACCCTGATGACGAAGAGTACGAGGGGTTGATACAGTTAAAAAACAACCATGTCCCCAAAGGACTAATTACCCTAGAAAGTCTCTTTGATCAGAATGACAGAGCAATATCGCATAGGATCAAGATGGACTCCAAGCAGTACAAAGACCTGGAGCTTGAGCCAGGCAAGGTGATTAAAGTAGGGACTGACTGCACTCCAGAGGAGCTGGATCAGATCCGGGCTCTCTGCAGAAGATATCCAGATATCGTCGCTTGGAGTTATCAAGACTTAAGGGGGTACGACCGAGAAGTCATCCAGCATACGATTGAACTCGAAGAAGGGGTTAAACCCTGTAGGCAAAAGCAGAGGCCGGTGAACCCAAAGATTGAGGTCTTGATGAAGGCCGAACTCTTGAAGATGCTCGAAGCAAAAATAATATATCCCATCAAGCATTCTTCTTGGGTCGCAAATCTGGTCCCAGTCATATAAAGAACGGAGATATCCGCCTTTGCGTGGACTTCCGCAACCTGAACCAGGCCTCCCTCAAGGACCATTATCCGCTCCCTCAGATCGACCAAATTCTCCATGTTGTCGCAAGAGCACGGCGGTTCTCCCTCCTAGACGGCTTCTCGGGCTACAACCAAATTTGGGTGAAGGACGAAGACCAACACAAGACGGCGTTCACCACCAAATGGGGAACGTTCGCCTATCAGCGGATGCCCTTTGGCCTATCCAATGCAGGGGCTACGTTCCAGAGGGCTATGGATATTGCATTTAGGGAGTTGCTGAATAAAATAATTGTAATTTATTTAGATGACATGACAGTGTTCTCTCACAAGAGGGAAGAGCACGGCTCTCACCTGGAACAAGTATTTGAAAGGTGTCGGGAGTTCGGCATATCTATTAATCCGAAGAAATCAGTCTTCGCGGTGAGAGAAGGAAAGTTGCTAGGCCATGTCATCTCCGAAAAAGGGTTAGCAGTTGATCCCGACAGGGCAGAGGCTCTGATGAAGCTCTCCATCCCAGTGAACAAGAAGGGTCTTCAATCCTTCTTTGGCCAGATCAACTTCGTGAGGAAGTTTGTGCCAGACTTCGCCCAAGTGATAAAGCCAATGTCCGAGCTTATCGAAAAAGGATGCCGAATTCATATGGACTAAGGAGAGGAAAAAGGCTTTTGAAGAGATAAAGGCCAGGATAGCTCAGGCCCCTGTCCTGGTTAACCCGGACTATTCCAAGGGTTTCATTTTATACGCGGTCGGAGAGCCGGAAAGCTATGCCGCAGTTCTAACCCAAAAGGGAGATGACGACGAAGAACGTCCTATTGCCTTCCTAAGCCAAGTAATTCAACCACATGAAGAGCGGTATAATTTTATCGAGCGGCAAGTGCATGCAATCATGAGGTCTCTGAAGAAATTCAAACACTTTGTCTCACAGAGCCGGGTCACCGTGTTTGTCATCCACCCGGACGTCAGAAATTTCATTATTCAAGGGGAACCAGGTCATAAGAGAGCTGGCTGGATTGCCAAGATTCAAGAGTTCGACATAGAAGTTCGGCCCACCAAGCTTGTCAGGGGGCGAGCCCTTTGTCAGGAATTAGCCAGAAGTGTCGTCGCAGAAGTGACCGCTTGTCAGTGGGAAGACCCTATGACGGAGGCTGACTTTGCCAATTCTTCAGAGGAATCCAGAGACTGGACCGATGACCTAGTGTGGTATTTCAATACTGGGCAATACCCTGATAACCTTGATGCCTCGCAGAGGAGAAGGTTCAGGCTCAAGGCCCTAAAATTTGTACTGCACCCCGAAGGGCTCTTTTACGCAAACATCGACGGTGTTCTCTTGCGATGCATCAAGGGAACAGAAAAGGAAAAGGTCCTCACGGAATTCCACTCCGGGATGTCGGGAGGACACCTTTCAGGAAGGCCGACAACCTTGAAAATCATCAAAGCAGGCTATTACTGGCCCACCCTTTTCACCGATACACACGCAATCTCTCAGAAATGCGAGAAGTGCCAGAGGTTTGTTGGCCGCAGCAGGAATGCTCCAATGCCTCTTCAGCCGATTCGGGTTGAAGCACCCTTTCAGCAATGGGGCTTGGATTTCATTGGAACCATAACCCCGAATTCTTCGGCCGGCCATAAGTTCATCCTAACAGCCACAGACTATTTCACCAGATGGGCTGAAGCGATACCCACTAAGCATGCCGACCAGGAAACGGTTGTCAGTTTCCTAGAAGGTCTAATCACCCGATTCGGGGTCCCTGAAGCTATAGTGACAGACAACGGCCCAGGTTTCACAGGCACCGTACTCACCGAGTTCACCTGCAGGTACGGGATTTATCATAAGATGTCTTCTAATTACTATCCGCAAGGGAACGGTCTGGCCGAGTCCACCAACAAGAACCTCATGAAGATCATAAAGAAGATGGTGGAAAGAAACAAGAGAACCTGGCACCTGCTACTAGATCGAGCGCTATGGGCAGACCGGATATCAGTCAAAAAATCTATCGGGACATCTCCATACGCCCTCGTATACGGAAAAGACGTTGTCTTGCCTACTCATATCGAGATGCCCGCACTATGGATGCTAGACGATGATAGGGGCAATTTAGACCCCCGAATGCCAGGCTCGCTCAGCTGATACAACTTGAAGAAGAAAGAGAGAAAGCCTATGAGGCTTTTATGAAGCACACAGGCTCTACCAGAAAATGGTTCTCGAAAGGGGCCACAACAAAGGTTTTCAAAGTCGGAGACCTGGTGCTCAAGTGGGACGTCTGGAAGACCAAGCCCGACAACCACGACAAATTCGATTCTTTTTGGGGAGGCCCCTTCGAGATTGCCCAAGTAAATCAGTTCAATGCCTTCGTGTTGAAGGACATGGAAGGTCGCATCCTCCCAATCCCGGTTAACGACTTTCATCTGAAAGCCTACCATCACTGAGAAAGAGGTACCGAGAAGTTCCATCTGTATATATTTTGTCTTTTTTATTATTTCAATTCATCTATTTCCTGCATGTAAATATCTCTTTTGTAAAGTCCCTTAGATTCTAGGCTGATGAGCCAAGAAGGTTTTGTCTCCTCCCCGGGTGAGAAAAGGTTTGAGCAAAGGAGAGGTTTCCAAGTGCTGTAAATTTCCCTCCATCGCTCGCCCTCAAGGTAAAACCCGAAAGTCGCCAGCAGTTTGGAGCGATTTCGGGCAAAAAATATAAGGGCGGATGCTCTGTCAAGGCGAAAATTCCTAAGTATTGAATTCTTGCCCCCCCGTCGCTCCAGATTGCGAAAAAATGCATCAAAACGCCACAGGGTGGAGCGCTTGGCGGCGGAAAAAGAAGGCAAGACAAGGCGTCTGTTTGAAAAGGAAAGAGAGTGGCAAAGTTTCCTTCAAAAATCCTTCTAAGTATTCTCGGCTCCGTAGCGCCCGCCAAAGACTTTTTTCGCCCCAAGGCGCAACACTTTGCGGTGATGTAGGGTGCGGAGACCGGTTCCACCAAACGAGAGCGAGGGAGAAAAATGTTAAAAATCAAACAAGTGTTGGATTTTCCCTCCGGCGCTCGTCCGTGAGCAAAAAGACCTTGCAGCGCTCTTCTTTTGAGCGATCCAGGGTAAAATCGGCAAACCAAGGCCTAGTGCTAGATAGTGGAAAATCTTCTAAGTCCACTAATTCGCCCTCTAGCGCTCGCTCAAAGCAAATTTGCCTCAAAGCGCTCTCCTTTTAGAGCGATCCAGGGCAGAGTTTGGCTAGCCAAAACTTAGCGCCAAAGGGATAAAATTTCTCAAAGTTCAAAAGTTTCCCTGAAGCGCTCGCCGAAGCAAAATTTCCCGAAGCGCCCTTCTCTTCGGCGATCTGGGTAAGATTTGGAGGGACGAAGCTTGGCGCCAATTTGGCAAAAATTTTCTAAGTATCAATTTGCCCTCTAGCGCTCATCCGAAGTAAAAGACACCTTAAAGCGCTCCAAGCGTGAGCGACCCAGGGTAGCATCCAAAGGGGAAAGTTCTTTTAAATTTTTAAAGCTTCCAAAGGGCCCGCGAAACTAGCGCTCTATGTGCCCCATATCGCTCTCCAATGGCAAAAGGAACCCGAAAGCGCTCGTTTGTCGAGCGCTCTAGGGTCAAAATCATGTTCCTTGACAAAAAAGGGAAGAGTGGAGGCGCCCACCTTCTAGCTGGCTGACCTCGAAAATCGTGCGGGGCACACTTGCCAAGAAACGTGCAATAAATGAATGCGGCTGCACGAGGTTTAAGAGAGATTGAGGTTTAAAAAGGTATAAAGTACACTCTGCAAAGATTCGAAAAGTCTCATCTCATAGATTTTCTGCATGGCCACCCTGAGGAAATAGAGCGACGTCCACCAACTTTGTGCGGACAATTAAAGCCAGATACTTGCCATTAATTTGCGCCCAGGCCCAACTCTTCACTATAAAATCAATTGCTGCAGAATTTTTACCAGGCTAAATTCAAACTGTTTCGAGCTCCGGTAAAAAGTGAATTTAAATTTTACACCTACAAGACAGCAACTAGAATTGTGAATTGCGCCATGGGGAAGAAGGGAGCTGGTGGGCAAAGTACTGCAGCCAGGCAAACAACTTCAGAAGCGCCTGAGGACACCCGGGGCATGCAGAAAAAGGAAAAGGGTAAAGCGCAGTCATCTGAGGCGAAACCTAGGAGGAGAGCTCAGCCAGAGCAGCCAACGCAGCCTCCACCACCACCCCGTGACAATTGGAGTAGGCTCAGGGACGGGCCTTATTCCCAGAACATGAACGACTTGCGGAACACCATTAGAGCATGTAAGGACAGAGTTCCCAAGCCGCTCCCGCTCGCTGCTGCCTACCGGTCGCGCCTGTATTGGTTTCTATGTAGCCAGGTGCATCATTGCCCTGAATTGGTAGCAGTGGTGGCGGAATATTATAATCCAGACACCAGGCAGGTCTGTGATTACACGGGCGCGCCCCTGTTTCATATTGATCCGGAGACCATGGAGGCAGCCTTTGCACCGGGTCGTCCGATAGATGGAAAGAGTGTGGCCAAGAAGGTTAACCTCAAACAACAAGCAAGCAGGTTTACAGACACTCAGCTGATGCGGCAATTTCTGGAAGCCGAGATGTACAGGCCACCTCCGCCCCGACAATGGTCCCAGAACCCCCTGCCCTTAACAACATTTAAAAGCCCCCATGTTTACACCATGCTAGCCTGGGTCCTGGGTTGTGGGTCGGACGCATTCGTCCAGCCACACCAAATTGCTATGGCCGAGTCTCTCCAGCACGGGGAGTTTTTCGACTGGGCTGACTATTTGGCCCGAGCAATCCATCTCGCTCTATGCGATTTAAAGGAGAAGAAGACGGGCACCTTCCGGTTTTGTTCATTCTTGGCCTGGCTCTTTCTGTTCCACTTCCACGACAAGATGAAGTCAATCCCAGTGCAGCGCGGGGATGAGCATGGTGCGCCTCGCCCGGTGTATGAATGGACCCGGGTGTTGTACAAAGAAGAATCTTATTACAGGTTCAACAAGTATTTTCTGAGCCGCGCCCTCAATGTCGTCCAAGGTGGCTGCACACGTGTCCCACGTGCAATGAGCGAGCACTTTATAAGCGGGGAGATACCCTTTGGGGATACTTTTCGACTGACCCAAGGCTTGGTGCTTAGAGTTCACGGGTTCACAGGAAAACCCTTCCTGCTACCTTATTATGCCTCGGAGTACCAATTTGCACTCGAGGCATTAGGTCAGATGGACTACACTGATGAGAAATACGGCCAAGGTAAGAAGAAAGGCCACATATTCAATTACCCAATCAAATGGGGAGAAGTGGAGATTGGCCTCAATGGACAGCATCAGTTTTTCACTACCATACTCTCAAGTTTTGGACTGATCCAGCTGCCGCAAAGGTGGAAGTATGATCCTCTGGATATAATCAAAAAATTTAAAAATGTCCAGGAGTTTCATGTGTGCCCGAGAGAGGACCTAGTAGCCGGGCGCAATAACCCTAAAGGGTGATACCTAGAATGGAATATAGAGGAGATGCAATCATTGCCGCCATGGCACAACTTCTATGAGATAGAGACGAAATATGATCCTGTCAAAAATGAGGACCATAGGGCAGAGGCTCCTAATTTCAAAAAATGGCAAAAGAGGCTAAAAAAGAAAAAAGGATGGATAGCTGACAAGATAACAGAATGGTGGATAATGCGTTGTCAGACAAGGAAGGACGAAAACGATGAACAATTCTCCACACGTTACTGTTGGTCACAAATCTGCCACAGGAAAGGATTTTTTGCGTGTGTATGCGCCCTAGACCTGGACCAACATTGAAAGGCCGGAGGGAAGAGATGCCCTCCGTGCCAATCTCCGGAGAAAGGCCGGCTCCTTTACTAAACTACTTGCTGTTGAAGATAAGGGTACAGGAAAGAAATAAAAAGGGGGATAAAGGAGGGAATGTAGATAATGTGGTGGGAAAGAACCAGCAGCACGATTACTGACTGATAGCTTGAAATAACAGCAATGAACACAAAGAATACAATCTAAATAAACGCACGTTCGCTTCTCTATGTATCCTCTGGAAGGGTTCTAGGATTCGACCGTTTTCCTACGCCTAAATTCAGATTTCAGAATTACAGCACTTAAGAAAACACATGAATTTAATAGAAACCACTAACCACAGGCAGCATACAAAGAACCTCACGCAGTTTAAACTTCTCTCACACATAACCCTCTTAAAAATTCCAGGGTCCAACCGTCAATCACATACCCAAATCCAGAATGCAGAATTTCAATATGCAACTAGAAAGATGGGATAACAGAAATAATTGAAGAAGACAACATGTAAGAGAAGAATTGAGCCCAATGCTTTAATATTGATTGCAGGAATCAAGTTACAGCAGTTTTCTAGCAAAAGTTCCCCCCCCTTTTCATTACAATTCATGGGTTTTTATAGAGGACCCGATCCTCTGAGCCATCAATGCTCTGAATCTGGAAGTACGCCCTCGGCAGACTACAAAATTTTCGCCCGCTCCTTCTGAGAATGAGCTTTCACATCCTTTTCCTTTATTAGCAAGTATGACCGCGTCAACCGGGGAAACACGCATTGATGAGCCGTCCAACTTGTCCTGAATTTCTCCGGGTGCGATGCTCGAGTGACCTTCAAGTGGCTCTGCCTTCCCGTCTGCAATTGATATCTCCTTTTCCATTGCTACAAATAGGCCCCGGGTCTTTCGGGCAAGTAAAAATGCATTTATGAAACACTTGAATGCCTCGTAAAAATACCCGTTCTTGATATGTGTCATTGGGGAAGGTGCCCTAGGAAGAGCTTCGCTAGGTTCTCATTCGGAACTATGCTTCACAACAATCATGAGCCGAAGTTGGAATGATGAACCCGCAAAAATGCTTCGCGCGAAGGGGCTCTCAAAAACTGCTTCGCGAGGACCAGATGCCGAAGCTCCTATATCCTGCAGAAAACATGGCTCTTAACTATCTACTACTTTGCCGAGGATACGAGCCGTATACTACTTCGCCAAAAGCTCCGTCCGAAGTGGACTACAACAATGCTTCGCCGCGAACCTCTTCAAAAACAGCCGCTCGGGAGGAATTCGGGCGAAGCTCATCCATGCCTTAGAAAATTTTCAGGGATAATCAGCCTTCGGATGGGGAAGCTTCGCACTGAAATCGCCCGAAGCAGGTGCTTCGCAAAAGTTTTGAGCGAAGTAGATTTTTCTTGGGGGCGGTTCGCCAAAAAGGAAGGCCGAAGCGGGTGCTTCGCTGGAATTTTTGCGAAGTGTTTCTCCACACTTTAGAAACTTTTGCATTTCACATTATATGCTTCGCAGAATTTCGGCCCGAAGCAAGTCTTGTGGGAGCTTCGCTTGCGAAGCTCTTTCTATGCCTTAGGAGATTTCAGGCTTGCACCTATGTTTTCCCTATTTCTTGTTTGCGAAGCTGCCTGTTCCTGCTAATGCTGTAAGCGAAGCTTTTTCTTACACAGTTATCTACAAAGGGGATTCAAAAATGACAACCAAAATTGCTGCAATGCCACTATCAACAAAAATAAAGAAAACCAGAACAAGAAAATCCTTTACACAACATTAATTTTCACTACCCCTCCAATGTGACGAAATTGTCAACATTCCTGGCGGCTCACGGGGCAACGAGCTCGCCTCGGTGTGAGGACCCTCAGCCTTCATCCATTGGGCCAGAGTTGCCTCCAGACCCTTCTCCTATCTGCTCTTCCTCTTCCGAGGGGGCCTCCGTAGCTACTTCTTTTCCTTTTTCTTCGTCTTCTGGTGCCTGATCAAGTGGTGGCGGCGGGGGAAGGCGATCACGGATGCGTTCCATAGTTCGGCAAACGTGGGCCCAGGCACCCTTCTGAAATGGTTCTCGATCTTGCAGTGCCTTAACCAGAACATGGAACCGATCAATCTGCCCTATATCGGCACATTTGGCTCTTACACTTAGATCGTTCAAACAAGTCGCGATCCTGCAATATTTGAAAATGAAATCCGTGACCTGCCCTTCCGTGACTGGCTCCTTCCATTCATTGATTTCTGAAACATCGCTTTCAAAGCTGAGCCAAGTTGGTTTCAGTTCTTCCTTGGTTAAAAGGTTCCCATCGTCATCAGTGAAACTTGGGAAACCCAATGTTGAGAGATCCTGGAAATATCCCAGGGAAGCATGCTGCTCTTGCTCAAACACGTCCATAAGTTGTTTTGCCTTTTGAGCTTTCCTCACCTTGGAGAAGAAGGCACGGACCGTGGCTTGAGCAGTGGACCAGTCTCTTGCTGTCCGACTCATAGCAGTGACTTGCAAATCCTGGTACTTGATGCTTTGTACCTCAAAGGCTAGGTCGAGTCGGCTTCTTATTTCTTGAATTATCTCGTCCACTATAGGCCCCTTTTGTGTAGCAGCATTCTGGGCTTCTGTTATATAAGACAATATCGAAAGGGCGTTGGAGGCCCGGGATCTGAAGTTCTTGAGCAAGTGGGAACGGATGTCTTTAATTCTGCCTTTGTCAAACAGCTCCAAGTTTGCCTTCTCATACAGCTGTTGCTGCATCTGCAGGATCCGACTCTCAAATTCTCTGGCCCTTACCTCGGCTTCAGCCTGCGTTTTGCTTTGATCTTTTGCCGCAGCCTGCAGCTGATCTACCTGCTGCTTTAAGGCATCCGTTTCTTTCCTCATTTGCTCACATTGCTTTTGAGCATCTTCCAATTGGGAGCGTGTCCTGGCTAGGTCCTCCTCTAGCTTGACATTGGCATTTTCTGCTTCATATCTGCGCTGGTCGGCGATCCTCGCGCGTGCGCGGAATGCTTCTATCCTCACATGCATAGACTCAGATTCATCATCTATGTCAAGATGCTCTAGGTCCTTGATCTTCTCTTGGTACTCATAATCAGCCGGGGTCATTTCATCTAGGGGCTTCTGGACCTTAGGTATCTTTTTCACCTTATGAAGCTTCCCATTCTTCAAATCGAACACAGCGCATTTTTCAGCCTTCGCCAGAGATCGCCCTCTTCTTCTCCTTGCTTCTTTGAGCATCTTATCGGTATTTTGACGGGCTTGGATCAACTTCTCTGCTAAAGGACGCTCCTGGATCATAGCCAATTCATTTTCGAATGCGGCTGGACTACCAGCCAAGGGTGTAAACAAATACATGGACTGCATGGATGACACGTCACCGGTGGGCTCAGCGACAAGTGTGGTGGGCGTTCGGGCTGGTGAAGTGACGACTCGTGGGACTGGGGAGCGGGAGTCAGGGTTTGGGAGTGAAGCATCGCTCCCGGATGATCCAAGTGTCGCGGGGTTAATGGTGTGGGCGAGTGATGTGGTACGGGTGTGTGTGTCCCGGCCTGGTGACTCGGATGGAATGGAAACATTAAAGGGGGCGGCGAGGCCGTGAGACAAGTTGGACGACCGTTCAACGTGAATGATGTTATGGGGAGATTTATCTAGGACGGAGGATCCAGGGGGACCTTCGGCCGGGACGGCTATCGACGTGACTGGGGGAGTAAGAGTAGAGGATAAGGGGTGCGTACCTGCGTGCTCTAGTGATAGAGCAGAAGTGTCGAAGTCTTGCGTTTCAGGTCTGGGTCCGCCTCCAGCTTCTGTTTCCTCGACATTTTCGGTCTCCTGGAAGTATTCCTCCACATTGATGGTCTCCACCTCGGTACTCTCTTCCGTCCCCTGCAGCGGTGGCTCGGGCACTACCTCTCCAACACCTGCACTAACTGAGCCTGCCGCAACTGATTCGCTAGGAACACTTGAAGTTCTGCTGCGAGGTCGTTTTGGGTGAGGAGGGGGCATGTGGACTTGTTCGAGCCTTTTCCTTTTCCCTTTCTCCTGCTGCTGCAGCGGCTTCTCAACATTTGCCTCAACATCCTCAACTGGCTTATCTGGTATCTCTTGCTGTGTCGCCGCTATCTCCTCTTCTTCCTCCTGTTCAGAAATATCCTCGATTCGTCTTGGGCTTTCGCCCGAACCCGGGGCGCTAGGGGGAATGAAGTCAGCGAAGGAGATGGGCTGCTAGGACCCGACATGGGCTTCGTAGTAAATATCGAAGTCTTTATCCATCTCTAAGAGACCGTATGATCTTTGCTTTCGGCGGTGGACTCTCATCACCCACCATTCTCTCAGCTGATCTTCGCGCCATTTTTTGATTTCTTCCCTCAGATCATCTTTCATCTTTTTCCAGAAGGGGGAATCCGCCTCCGGGAAGGGATGCCGAGTAGGATCATATTCAGCTTCAATAGTGTAAAATTCATGCCATGGAGGCATTGTCTTCATTCTCTCCAGGTGCCACTCCAAATCTCTCCCCGTAGGGTTGTTCCGTTGCTCTACGATCTCCGGGCGGGGGCAAATATGGAAGTTTTTGAACCTGAGATGATCTCTCCTTATCCCCAAGGGATCATAGCACCATCGCTGCGGGATCTGCAGCAAACCGAAGTCAGCAAGCTTTTCCTCCAGATAAATGTTTTGTTTAAGGGCGAAAACCTCAATGACTCCCATTTTGAAAGGGAAATCACAGGTTGGTGCCCACTTCCGGCCATGGCCGTAAACAACATTCGTCACATCGCTCTGACGAGCAACCTCCAAAGCAAATTGATACTCAGAAGGATACAGTGGCAGCAGGAAGGGTTTTCCTGTAAATCCAAACAGGCGAACAACAAGCCCCTGCGTAAGTTGAAAAACATCGCCCATTTTCTCATTAACAACCTTATCTCTGAGGGTCACGGGCACCCGAGGGCAGGAACCCTGTACAAGCTGCATAGCAGGTCCTGAGAACTGCTGGTTGAAAACATAGTATGACCCCGTCCTTGCCAGGAGAGGAGTCCACTGATATACTGGCAAAGGAGCTCCATCCTTGCCGCTTGGAGTAATGGCAATGTGGGGAAAATGCTTATAAGTATGATAGAAAAAGAGCCACACTAGGAAGGAGCAAGGCCCAAAATATTGACCTGTTCCAGAATTCTTCACGCTGACCAACCGCGTATGCAAGGTCCGGGCCACCCATTCCGCCCAGTCGAAGAAGACCGGATTAACGCCTGGCCTTGATGGGTCGGGGGCATAAAACTCTCCTCGTGAGATACATTCAGCCAACGATACTTGCCAGGGATATACAGAAGCATCCGTAGACAATCCCGCAACCCACGCTATGATAGAGAAAATGTCAGTATTCTTAAAATCGGTGAGAGGGCGAGGCATCTGTGGTCGCTTGCCCGAAGGAAGCCCATCTTTCATATTCTCCTTTAAGAACTTGATGATATACTCGGAGGTAGAGAACCTATCCACTTGTTCACTCAGAACCACGTTGCGGACAGTATACCCCTTGGGCGGCCCTTGCCGAGGAGCGAAAGCCTCCTGCACATCTTCTTTAAAAATTGCAAACAATTTGTTTCCTGCCGCGTCCGGAACCTCGCCTGGTGGAGGGTTGGTAACCTTTTGTGCAATGGCATGGATTAACTCGGGACAGGGATGTGTTGGCGGAGTCAGGTACCAATATATCTGAGAGTAGTATGCGGCAACCCTCTTGTTTTCCGCAGACAACCGACTCTTCATGTAATCAATGGTGTATCGGAGCTCGGCTATGCTCCTTGTGAGCTTAGTGTCCCTTATGTTCTCCCACCCGTCGATGGGCGGTTCTCCAAGTTGTTCTTCTTCGAAATCTTCCCCTTCCTCCACAACCTGTTTGTCAGGGTGAAGATTGAGGTTTACCCTCTTGGGCCTATGCTTTTTCTCTTCCTTACCCTTTTTGGCCTTCTCCGGACCGGCCGACTCAGGCTCTTTCTTCTTCTCCTTCGAATTCCTTTTTCCCATCTTGGTTTTCAGAAGGCGGCAGAATTTCGATGCAGAATGATGAGAATGCAATAGAGTAACGTAACGGCCAGGGCTCCTTGCGCTCGAATTTATCAGCGGACGAACAACTTTTCGTCTATGAAGCTTGGCTTTTATAGTTGTGGATTGACACTGCCACCATTTATGGCACCTGCCAAAATTAAATTTAGAAATCGGGCCGAGGAGATTACATTGCACTTGGATTGGTTTTGCGGCGCGGGCGCACGCGGGCCTATGTACTTCGAAATCCTGACCATGCTTTGAAAATCCAACTCTCTGCCACCTCGTACCTGAGCGCGTCTTTCGACCGTAACTAAATTCTTTTGGGATTTACTCCGCCACCTTTGCATTAACTCCGCACGTTTTTTAAGCTGTTGTCGGCACACGTCTCGAGGCATATTTAAACGCCTTTTTACTTTGTGTCTTATGATTTGGCGAAGCTGATATTAGCACTAGATACTTCGCTAGAACCTTGTGCGATCCGCAAATTTTTTATGCTTCGGACCCGAAGCTGTTTTTTCTCACGGCTGCTTCGCAAAAAACTAGTCCCGAAGCGGGATTCTTAAATCTTTTTGCGCGAAGTGTTTTCCTAGCGTGTCCTTTCAACTTTGTTGTTTTTATGGGCTGGAGGGATGGTTCGCTGAGCCTCTACCGAAAGTAGCTTCGCTAGACCTCTTTATTGCAAAGTGTCTCCCGTGCCTTAGTCGATTGGGGGCTTCAAACGAGGAACCTTTATTGATCTCTTTAGCGAAGCTCGCTCCCAGGTCAAGTTGTTTATACCTGTTTTCTCCCTTTTGCTCTGGGCTCGATGAGACACACCTCGGCAGGATCATTGGAGAAGCACTGCACTCTGACCCGACTTCACCTTGACGCTGTTTAGTCGCGGGGGCGATCTCTACATACTGCTTCATGTTTTGACGCTAGGGTACTTCGCAGCGAACCAACTCCCGTTGGTTGCTTCGCACAAAAATTTCCCGAAGGAGTTTTCATTGAGCTGGGTGAATCCTGGACTTAGCGACTTCAAGCCGGAACACATTGTTAAGGCGGCGTGGAGCCGCGATCCTTTCCTAACTATATTTTACACTACTAAAATTCTAAAAAACAGGTATATACAAGTGTAAATGACAAAATGCTATATACAGAGTGGAAAGGTGTTATGGCACGTTTTAATGGTGAAAGGTCTTCAGATGAAGACCGTTTACAGGAATCGGCAAGACTTGGCCGGTTGCATCTTTGAGGATGAAGGAGTTGGCCGAATTTACCTTTATAATCTCGAACGGCCCTTCCCAGAACGCGTCAAGCTTATCATGATTGTCGGGCTTTGCCTTCCAGGAATCCCACTTCCATACCAAGTCTCCTACCTTGAATGTGCAAACGGAGGACTTCTTCTCGAACCAGTTTCGAGTGATCTATGCATGCTTTGCGAAGTTCTGGTAAGCCTTGTCTCGATCCTCCTCTAGTTGTAGCAACTGAGTTAGCCTAACTTCCATAGGTCCGGATTCTTCTTCTTCATCATTTAGCATCTGCAAGGCAGGAATTTCTACATGGGTTGGTAAAACAACTTCCTTGCCGTACACCAGGGCGTAAGGTGAGGTCTTGATCGACTTCTTGATAGAAATCCGATCAGCCCATAGGGCTTGATCCATGAGGAGATGCCAAGTCCTCTTGTTCCTTTCTATGAGCTTTCTTAGCAATCTCAATAGAGTCTTATTTGTTGATTCTGCTAACTCGTTACCTTGCGGATAATAATTGGAGGTGACCTTGCGGTATATCCCATACTTGTAGGTGAATTCGCTGATCTTAGCACCTGTGAACCCAGGACCATTGTCCGTGACTATTGCTTCAGGGATGCCGAACCGGGTGATCAAACTTTCCAGGAACGCAATGACCGTATCTTGGTCAACGTGTTTCGTGGGTATTGCTTCGGCCCACCTGGTAAAATAATCGGTTGCAGTTAAGATGAATTTATGTCCTGCAGAGGAATTTGGTGAGATGACTCCCACGAAATCTAATCCCCACTGTTGGAATGGTGCCTCTACTTGTATTGGTTGAAGGGGCATGGGAGCGTTCTTGCTTCGGCCGGCGAACTTCTGACATTTCTCGCACCTTCGGCAAACTGCAAAGGCATCGGCGAAGAGAGTCGGCCAATAGTAGCCTGCTTTGATTATTTTCAACGTTGTTGTTCTTCCAACGAAGTGGCCTCCTGATAACCCGGAGTGGAACTCACCAAGGACCCTTCTCTTATCATCTTCCTTTATGCATCTTAGAAGAACACCATCGATGTTTCTGAAGAATAGGCCTTCGGGGCATAGAACGTAGCGAAGGGATCGCATCCTGAAGTGCCTTCGCTGTGAAGCGTTCAGGTGTCGCGGACATTTTCCAGTGTTGAAATATTCAATTATTTCATTGGTCCAATCCTCTTCGTCTGCTCCCAGATTTGCGAAGCTATTTTCCATTAACGGGTCATCCCATTGACAAGCTGTCACCTCAGCGGCGACGCTTTTTGCAAGCTCTTGACATAGGGCATGACCGCGAACTAACTTCATGGGTCGGATTTCGATATCAAATTCTTGTATCTTGTTGACCCATCCGGCCCTTTTGCCGCCCAACTCCCCTTGAATGATGAAATTCCGCACGTCCGGATGGATGACAAACATAGTAACTCGACTTTGGGAAATAAAGTGCTTGAATTTCCTCAGGGATTTCATAACTGCATGCACTTGGCGTTCTATGAAGGTATATTTCTCTTCATGGGATGGGATTACCTGACTTAAGAAGGCGATAGGGCGTTCTTCGCCATCTTCTCCCCTCTGCGTTAGGACTGCGGCATAACTTTCAGGTTCGCCCACAACATACAAAATGAAGTCTTTGTTGTAATCAGGGTTAGTTAGCACAGGAGCCTGAGCGATGCGAGCTTTAATTTCCTCAAACGCTCGTCTTCTATTATCAGTCCAGATGAATTCGGCATCCTTCTTTAAGAGTTCAGACATCGGCTTGATGACTTGAGCAAAGTCCTAGGACGAACTTTCTTACAAAATTAATCTGGCCAAAAAAGGACTGCAGGCCTTTCTTGTTCATCGGGAGTGGGAGCTTCAAGAGCGCCTCTGCTCTATTAGGGTCTACAACAAGGCCTTTTTCTGATATAACATGTCCTAGCAATTTCCCTTCATTTACCGCAAATATGGACTTCTTCGGGTTGATTGAAATACCAAATTCTCAACATTTTTCAAATATCTGTTGTAAGTGTAAAGGGTGATCTTCTCTTTTTCAGGAAAAGACAGTCATGTCATCTAGATAGATGACGATGACCCTATTCAACAATTCGCCAAATGCCAGATCCATAGCCCTCTGGAAGGTGGCTCCTACGTTTGAAAGGCCAAACGGCATCCGCTGGTAAGCGAATGTTCCCCATTTGGTAGTAAAGGTTGTTTTGTGCTGGTCTTCATCTCTAACCCAAATCTGGTTATACCCTGAAAATCCATCAAGCAAAGAAAAACGTTGGGCTCCAGCTACCGAATGCAGGATTTGGTCAATCTGCGGGAGAGGGTAGTGATCCTTTAATGAAGCTTGGTTCAGATTGCGGAAATCTACACATAGGCGGATGTCCCCATTTTTCTTCCTGACAGGAACTAGATTCGCTACCCAAGAAGAATGCTTTATGGGATAGATGATCTTGGCCTCAAGCATTTTTAAGAGTTCGGTTTTCATCAGGGCTTCGATCTTGGGATTGACGGGCCTCTGCCTCTGCCTGAAAGGTTTGACCCCTTCTTTCAGCTCGATCGTGTGTTGTATCATCTGTCGGTCATATCCTCTCAAGTCTTGGTAAGACCATGCCACTATGTCTGGATACTTTTCGCACAAAGAACGGATTTCCTCTAATTCTGCAGGGGTGCAATCCGTCCCGACTTTTATCACTTTCCCGGACTCAAGCTCCAGATCTCGATACTGTCTAGCATCGATTTTGATCCTGTGAGAGACTGCTCTGTCATTCTGGTCAAACAGGCTTTCTAGAGTAATTAACCCCCTGGGAACATGGTTGTTTTTTAGCTGAACCAACCCTTCATACTCCTCATCTTTGGGGTTTCTCTCTTCAATAGTAGCTGCCTCTTGGACCAAGAAGTTGATGATCTGTTCATCACTATCAAAGACTTGCCAGTGCATGTCCCTATCCGGCACGGAGGGCCTATATATCATCCTCACGGCTTTGGGTTTATGTACTACGTCATCAGCTGGAGAATATCTGGCTGCGATGGAGGCCAAGACATCAGCATGTCTATTTTTTTCCCGTGGAATGGACTGCACGTTCAGTGATTCAAATTGCTCGAACAGGTCCCACACCCTGTTGCGATATGCTTTAAGGTAATGTTTTTTAGAAGTGCATTTATTGGTAATTTGGTTGCATACTAATTCGGAGTCCCCAAAAATTTGGAGGTGCCTGATGCCTAACCTTTCTGCTTTCTTCAGTCCTAGGCATAGGGCTTCGTACTCAGTTGCATTGTTGGTACAGCTCCAGACCAACCGATAGCAATATTCCTTCTGTTCACCAGACGGTGACACTAAAAGTATCCCTGCCCCGGCGCCATTTCTGCATCGGGCGCCGTCGAAGAATAATTTCCATAATCTCCCCTGGGCAGTCGTTCCATCCTTCGGATTAGTGTCCTTCTCCGATTCCGTGATGGTATAGCATCCTATCTCTGTCTCTATCATGGCATTGAAGTCTGTTAATGAAAACTCGTCCTCAGAGTTCAACTGCGCCAGAGATTCTTCCACTAAGTCTACTTGTTCTATTCCTTCGGCAATAGCGTGTACAAGACTATTGTTTTCTTCTTCGGACATCTTTTCTACGAGAAACGTAGAAGGTTTCTCATTATAAATTTTGACCTTCTTGCCCTTGAGTGGGACTTCTAGATGTGAATAGTCCATGGAGAGGTATCCGCCTAGTTTAGCCGTGAATTCCCTTGAAAGGCACATGTTGAAATAGGGCTCTAGGTCTACAACTACCACCTCCTGTATCACCACGATCTGGGGTACTTTGTGCAGCCGAATTGGTATATCCTTGATTACGCCGACTGTTTTTACAGGGGTGCCATCCAGTTGGAGCACGCCGTGACTGCTTCACGTGTACTCCATTCCTATTTCTTCGCAGACAGCCTTAGGCATTACCGTTGTTGCGGCACCAGAGTCAATCATACAGTTGTGAACGATATGCCCTTCCATTTGCAAGGACAAGTAGAACGGAGGGGGTCGGTTTTTCCGGTGATAGACGCTGATAGGGTTTGTACCAGAGCTGGCTGTACTGACTTTCCTGCCTTCGCTGACTTCAAGGATTCTTGCAACAAATCCACTTGTCCCGACAGCTGCAATGCGTCATACAGACTGATCCTGGCAGGAGTTTTCTTTAGCTCATCCACGATGTTGTACGCTACAGAGGCATGCACTTCAGGTTCCTTCTTGGCCTCGTACCTCGTGCGATATTGCTCCGTGGCTTCAAATCTTTGTCGTTTTGTCAAGGAAGGGAATTTAAGCTTTTCCCTAGCCTGTTCTTTGGTTTCAACCGGGGATGCGGCGGCATGTTGGGATTTCTCGTTTGTTGGCGGAGGATGAGAAACCTTGTCTGGAGCCTTAACAGGTTGATGTTCCTTCTCGCGGCGAGTGTACACCTTCAAGGGAGCTATTTGAGCTGCATCTACCTCCATTGGTTTCTTTCCTTCTCGGGTAAGAACTGACACTTGTTCTTCTTCATCAATCACTAGGCTCTGATCCGCCTGCCTTATTATATTAACTTGACCGCTAGAGCTGCTACCTGACAGCGTTTGCACGTAATGTTGATGCAACATGCATGTACTTTCTTCGTGTGGGTCGTTGCATGTTGAGCACCAATACACATAGTCAGAAGTGCTTGGTCCTTCGCTAATCGCGGCGTTCCTTGCCGAAGACTTTCCCGGTTGTATCACCTGATCTTTAGTGAGCGCTGGCGGAGGATATGACCTCCTGGGCAAGAACTCCTGTTGTGCCTGCTTTTTCTTCATGACAATCATGTCATTAGACAAGGTCTGTACAGTAGAATTTAGGGATTGGACCTCCTGTAATATTTTAGCTTGCATATCTTCAGCTGCGGGAGCTGATGGCAATGGGGCCATCGTTGGTATTGGCGGTAAGGCAGGGTGCTGAGGTGGCGCAGGTAACGTCGAGAATGGTGAAGAAACGATGGGCCGTGGCGCCGAGAATGTAGGAAATGTATTTAGGGTAGCATTGAGACAACGGATTGAGTCCATGATGGGATTGGGATACGGGTGGGAGTTGCGATGCAATGGCATCGGGGTACTGCGACTGGGGAAATTCCGGGAATATAGGCATCGACATCCTTGGAGGAAGCTTACCAACAACTATTAAATCTATTTCCGCCTTTTGGGCCAGTTCGTATAGTTCAGGGAAGGTATTAACATTGGAATACCTTACCATCACGCTGATATCAGGGTTAAAGGCCCTAAGGTAGTAATGCGCCGCAGCTTCGTTGGTGGGTCGAAGTCCGACAGGTACCCTTTGCCAAGTTCGGGCAAACCTTACATTAAAATCTGCAATCTCTTCCTGAGGGTGTCTCTGGATCGTTGAACTCAAGAAGAAGACAAATACCCCTTACCGGAACCCCCCCTACTACTCCCCGCACCTGATATTTGGTACACCCTTTGCCAAGTTCGGGCAAACCTTACATTAAAATCTGCGATCTCTTCCTGAGGGTGTCTCTGGATCGTTGTAAACTGGTGCAAGAGAGAGGAAGGATCAGCGGATTCGTTGAAACCCCTCATCAGTTGTCCAGCTAACTGGTCCCATCCCGTTATAGTGCCAGGCGGCAGGGATCTGTACCAGTAGAGGAGCTTTCCTCGGAGGGACAGAACCAAGAGTTTCACCATAACTCTTTCCTCTGTGATATCATGAATCGCCGCCAGAGAAACGATATCTTGGATATGCTCCAACGCTGTCTTCCCCGTGCCATCGAACGTGGGGATTTTTTTCATGGCAGCAGGCGGCACCTGCCCTTGTCCCGCTAGATTCAATGGTCCGATAGAATTCCATGCTGGGAACAACTTGGGCGGTTGCTGTAGCGGCGACTGTTGTTGCTGTTGCTGCTACTATTGTTGCTGATGTGCCATGCCTGTGCCTGGATTGGGCAAACCCGGAGTCCCCGAAGCTCCTGGTTGATTGTTGACTGGAATGGAGGCACTGGTATGATCTGGTGAGTTAGGAGGATTGGGAGGGAGGCTAGTTGTTGTACTATCAGAGGTTAAGCCTTGGTCGTCGAATGCAGCCTCTTGCGAAGATGCTTCGTGCAGGAGTGATTCAGGCGTGACTAGCCTGGGGCGTTCTCCAAAGGCGTCTATGTCGAGTTCAAAAAACTCGGTCTCTTCTCCCCTATTCCTAACTCTCCATCTTGTTTGCATGAAGACACAAATATCTTGGTACTGGTCTCTACGACTTTGAGATTTTCGGGTTGAACAGAGTTGCCAGATGCTGGAGTCCTACGACAATGAGATAGGCATCAACTCTCACTACCACTCAGAAGGTGGGACTGACCAGGTCCCACCGGGCGTGCCAGAAACTGTTGGTCACAAATCCTCCACAGGAAAGGATTTTTTGCGTGTGTATGCGCCCTAGACCTGGACCAACATTGAAAGGCCGAAGGGAAGAGATGCCCTCCGTGCCAATCTCTGGAGAAAGGCCGGCTCCTTTACTAAACTACTTGCTGTTGAAGATAAGGGTACAAGAAAGAAATAAAAAGGGGGATAAAGGAGGGAATGTAGATAATGTGGTGGGAAAGAACCAGCAGCATGATTACTGACTGATAGCTTGAAATAACAGCAATGAACACAAAGAATACAATCTAAATAAACGCACGTTCGCTTCTCTATGTATCCTCTGGAAGGGTTGCAGGATTCGACTGTTTTCCTACGCCTAAATTCAGATTTCAGAATTACAGCACTTAAGAAAACACATGAATTTAAATGTTTCATAAATGAATTTTTACTTGCCCGAAAGACCCGGGGCTCATTTTTGGCAATCAAAAAAGAGATATCAGTCGTAGGAGGAGAGCCCGACGAACCTAGCAGCCACTCGAGCACCGCACCCGGAGAAATTCAGGACGAGTTAGGCAGCCCATAAATGCAAATTTCCCCGGCTAATGCGGCCGGAGCTGCTAATTGTAGAAAAGAATGTGAGAGCTCGGTCACGGGAGGAGCGAGAGCAGATTTCTCAGGTTTTCTAGGGCGTACTTCCAGATTTTGTGCATTGATGGCTCAGAGGGTCGGGTCCTCTATAAAAACCCATGAATTGTAATGAGAAAGGGGGGGAACTGTTGGTTATGAAACTGCCATAAGGGAAGGACTTGTTGTTAATGCGCCCAGATTCACCCACTAGATTGAAAGGCCGGAAGGAAGGGATGCCTTCCGTGCCAATCTCCGGAGAAGGCCGGCTTCCTGTTGGGTTGTGTTAAGATAAGAGTGCAGGGAAAGAGATAAAAGTGCAGAAAGGAATTCCAAATGTGATTGGAGTTGGGTGGGGGGAATAAGCAGCACGGCGACGAATCAATCACCACTACTAACAGCATTCATCTACAAACATACATTGAAACCACAGCTGTCAGCGATCCTATATATCCTCTATCTATGCATTCCAGGAATACCTGGCCACCAAATGCCGGAGTCCAGAGTTCAATACAACAGCAAGCAATGACACAAGAAACATGAGGCAGAAATGACAAGGAGAGGCAGCATACAAGATAAAAGACAGTAAGTAGAGCTAAGTATATGTTCGTATTTGAGGCAAATGCACAGCTACAATTGTCCCCTAGCAATATATTCCCCTTCCACCACTTACAATGAAAATGTGGTGGGTATTTATAGCCTAATTTCCCCCCGGTTACATTCATGGGCACAAAGTCCCAGACAAGACAGTAGCTGACACGAGCGGCTGAGGAGCTGCTGATGCTGACTTCTGTCGGGCAGGACTGTCCTTGCAGCATGGTGTGCCTGAAGGCGGTACAGCTACGTGGCAGCGCGTTGGGACAAGTCTTCGGTCAGCAGGAATGCGGGTAGGTGCGGCAGATGGCACTTCACATCGGCTTTAAATGGTGACAGTTGGCGCCGGTAGTGTAGCCCATGCTTTGTCCTTGCACGGTCAAGTCTTGGCTCGAATCCCGAAGGTGGATACTTGTCGGATGCTGAGGTGTGACATGTGTCTGCCTTGAAAGGCAGCTTATCCAGCTTCGCCAGGAATTCGGGCGCTATCGGGTTGTGCAGGAGGAAAACAGCGCAGTTGGAAGGCCTTCTTGCCTTAGCAAATTTCTGAGTTGACTTCACCCAACTGCGCACCGGTCGAAGGGCGCACTCCGACTTCGTTGCGAAGTCGGGTTGCGCACCGGTGCTTGGCTGTCTTCGTCCGCTGTTCGGACTGCGCACTGGAAAAGGGGCGCACTCCGACTTCGCTGCGAAGTCGGGTGTCGCCCCAGTACTTAGCTGTTTTTCTGCCAGACCATTCCCCTAGTGCGCCCAGGAAGAAGGGCGCACTCCGACTTTGCTGCGAAGTCGGGTGTCGCCCTTTGACACTTAGTCAAATTTTCAAATATCTTCTGTCCTGGTGCGCATTTCGGGTTCCCTACTGCGCTCCATTTGAGGGGCGCACTCCGACTTCGCTGCGAAGTCGGGTGTCACCCCAACACTTAGAAACTTTTCAAGGTACACTTGCTGAAGTTTTACTGGGGGAAGAAAGGGGGAAAGAAGAAGAGGGAATGAAGCTGTGAGGAAGAGGAAGGAAGGGAGAGAAGAAGAAAGGGAAAATGAGGAGGGAAGGAAAAGAGCAGCTCACTTGCAGAAACCAAAAACATGGCACCCCTGTGCAAAATGTGGCAACAGGAACTTTTGCTAGAAAATTGCTGTAACTTGATTCCTGCAATTGATATTAAAGACTTTGGGCTCATTTCTCTCTTGTATGCTGCCTTCTGTGATTATTTCTGCTATTCTGTCTTCATTTGTATACCGTAATTCTGAATCCTGAATTTAGGTGTGTAATTGGGGACAAAACCTTGGAATTCTCCTGAAGGATACATAGGGGAGACAATATTGCATTAAACTCCTTTTATGCCGCCTGTGGTTAGTGGTTTCTGTTACATTCACATATTTTCCTAATTGCTATAATTCTGAAATCTGGATTTAGGCGTGGGAGAATAGTTGAATTCTGGAACTCTTCCAGAGGATACATAGGGAACTTTGCGTGGTGTTCATTTATGCATTATTCTTGGTATTTATTGCTGTTGTTCCAAGTTATTAGTTGATAATCGTGTTGTTGGTTCTTTCCCACCAAATTGTTCACACTTCTTACCCTATCCCTTTTATTTCTTTCCTGCACTCTTATCTTAAAACATCAAGTAGTTTAGTATAGGAGCTGGCCTTTATCCGAAGATTGGCACGGAGGGCATCTCTTCCCTCCGGCCTTTCAATGTTGGTCTAGGTCTAGGGCACGCATACATGCAAAATCCTTTCCTATGGCAGATTTGTGACCAACAGTTTCTGGCACGCCCGATGGGACCCGGTTAGTCTCATCTTGTGAGTAGTAGTGAGAACTGATGCTTATCTCATTACCAGAAGAGTCTAGCATCTGGAGACTCTGTTCAACCTAGAAATCTCAAAGTCATAGAGACCGGTACTAAAAAATTTGTACCTTCATGCAAACAAGAGGGAGAGTTAGGAATAGTGGAGAAGAAATTGAGTTCTTTGAACTTGACATTGACGCCTTCGGGGAACGCCCTAGGCTAGTTACGCCCGAATTGCTTTTACGTGGAACGTCTTCGCAAGAGGCTGCTTTTGACGAAGAAGGTCTGACTTTAGACAGTACAGCAGCTAGTCTTCCTCCAAACCCTCCTAACTCCCCCGATCATCCGAGTGCCTCCGTTTCAGTTAGCCATCAACAACGAACTTCGGGAACTCCGGTGTTTTCGAATCTAGGCACCAGCATGGCACAACAACAACAACAACAGCAGCAGTTGCCGCCACAGCAACAACCGCCCAGGTTTTTCCCGGCATGGAACTCTTCCGGACCATTAAACCTAGCAGGACAAGGCAGATTCCGCCTGCTGCAATGAAGATCCCTACCTTTGATGGCACAGGGAAGATAGCTCTGGAACATATCCAAGATATAGTTTCTCTGGCAGCGATACACGACATCACATAAGAAAGGGTGATGGTGAAGCTTCTGGTTTTGTCTCTCTGAGGAAAGCTCCTCTATTGGTATAGATCCCTACCTCCGGGCACTATAACGAGTTGGGACCAATTAGCTGGACAACTGATGAGAGGTTTCAATGAGTCTGCCGACCCATCCTCCCTCTTGCACCAGTTCACAACAATTCAGAGACACCCGCAGGAGGAGATTGCGGATTTCAATGTGAGGTTCGCTCGGACTTGGCAAAGAGTACCTGCTGGACTTCGGCCAACCAACGAAGCTGCGGCATACTATTACCTTAGGGCCTTTAATCCAGACATCAGCATGATGGTAAGGTATTCGAATGTGAATACTTTCCCTGAACTATATGAACTGGCCCAGAAAGCGGAAATGGATTTGATAGCCGTGGGGAAGCTTCCTCAAAGAATGCCGATGCCTATATTTCCAGAATTTTCGCAGACACAATACCTAAGTGCAACTACTTCACAAACCTCCACAACTCATCATGGAACCCCAACCCCGTTGTAACCCAGATCGTTACTCCACAAGTACTTTTTTCGACATTTTCAGCAACACAGCCCACCGTCCCTTCGGCATTTCCCGTGTTACCGGCTCCGCCTCAATACCCTGCCTTTCCTCCAATACCTACGATGGCTCCATTGCCACCGGCCCCCAAAGCTGAAGATATGCAGGCTAAAATTCTGCAGGAGGTTCAATCTCTAAACTCCATCGTACAGACCTTGTCTAATGACATGATCATCATGAAAAAGAAGCAAGCACAGCAGGAATTTTTGCCAAGGTCTTATCTCCCACCAGCGCCCACTAAAGATCAAGTAGTTCAACCAGGGAAGTCATCGGCAAGAAATGTTGCGATCGACGAGGGACCGAGCACTTCTGACTACGTGCATTGGTGCTCCACATGCAATGACCCACATGGAGAGAGTACCTGTATGTTGCATCAACATTACGTGCAAACGCTATAGGGTAGCAATCCTAGTGGTCAAGTCAATATAATAAGACAAGCGGATCAGGACCTGGTCGTTGATGAAGAAGAACAAGTTTCAGTTCTTACCAGGGAAGGAAAAAGACCAATGGAGGTGGATGCGGCTCAAATGGCTCCCTTGAAGGTGTATACTCACCATGAAAAGGAGCGGCAACCTGTTAAGGCCCTGTTGGTCACAAATCCGCCATGAGGAAAGGATTTGTTGCTATTGCGCCCTAGGACCCGCAAACCAACATTGAAAGGCCAGAAGGAAGGAATGCCTTCCGTGCCAATCTCCGGAGAAGACCGGCTTCCTGTGGGGTTTTGAGGTTCAAGATAAGAGTGCAGGGAAAGAGATAAAAATGCGGAAAGGGATTCCAAATTAGATTGGAGTTGGGTGGGGGGAACTAACAGTACAGCAATGCATCAATCACCACTACTAACACCAATATAACCATAACACACCACTATGGATGTCGTCACTAATCGGTGAGAATAGAAGTCAGGTATATGTTTTGTGTTAAGATCCAGAAGCACAGCTACAATGGTTCCCTAACAGACATTCCCTCCAAGGAACTAACAGTACGGCAACGCATCAATCACCACTACTAACAACACTATAACACAAAAACATAACAAGAAAACTGCCACTAACGTTTGCCCTATATATCCTCTGATTTATGCACCTTAGGAATACCTGACCACCAAATGCTGAAGTGAATCAACAAGCCATGACACAGGAAAACGTAAGGCAGAAATGTCAAGGAGAGGCAGCATACAAAATAAAAACAGTATAACAGCACCAAGTGTATGTATTATATTAAAAGGCAGAAGCACAGCTACAATGGTTCCCTAACAGACATTCCCCTTCCACCACTTTACAATGAAAACGTGGTGGCTATTTATAGCCTGAGAACCCCCCGATTACATTTATGGGCACAAAGTCCCAGTCAAACATTAGCTGACAAAAGCAGCCGCAGAACTGCTGATGCTGACCTTTGTCGGGCAGGACTGTACTCTCGGCATGGTCTCCCTGAAGGCTGTACAGATACGTGGCAGCGCGTTAGGTAGAACTTCTCATCGGCAGGAATGCGGGTAGCTGAAGCAGGTAGAACCTCCAATCAGCTTTAAAGGCGGTAGCTAGCATAAGTAGTGCATCCCATGCTTGTCCTTGTGCTCGGCACGTCTCGGCTCGGATCCCAAAGTTGGACACTTGTCGGATGATGCTGCTTGACACGTGTCTGCCTTGAAAGGCAGTTTATCCAACTTCGCCCAGGATCAGAGCGCCGTCGGGTTGCGCAGGTGAAAAACAGCGCAGTTGGGGAGGCCTTTCATGCCTTAGTCAACTTCTGAGTTTGTCTCCCTACTGCGCACCGGTCAAAGGGCGCACTCCGACTTCGCTGCGAAGTCGGGTTGCGCACCGGTGGAAGCTGATTTACACTGCCGTACGGACTTCGCCCTGGAAAGGGGGCACACTCCGACTTCGCTACGAAGTCGGGTTGCACCCAACACTTAGTCATTTTTCCTGCCAGCCTGCTTACCAAGTGCGCCCAGAAAGCAGGGCGCACTCCGACTTCGCTGCGAAGTCGGGTTGCGCCCAGAACACTTGTTCTTCTGGTTGATTCTATCACACTGCGTACTTTGCACTCCTGCTGCGCTTCAACTAGAGGGCGCACTTCGACTTCGCTGCGAAGTCGGATTGCGCCTTGACACTTAGTCATTTTTCAGGGCAACTGCTGTCATTTTTGAGATTTGACTGAGGGGCTCAAGAGAAAGAGGGAAGAATGAGAATGTAGGAAAGAGAGAGAAAGGGGGAGAAGAGGAAGGGGAAAGAGAGGAAGAGGGAAAGGGAAGAGCAGCTCTCTTACAAAAATTGAAAACATTGCACCTTGTGCAAAATGTGACAACATTTCTGGTGGCTCGCGGGGTGTCGAGCTCGCCTCGGCGCAAAGAATCCATGCCTTCATCCATTGGGTGCAGAGGAACTTACTTCCCCTGCCTTCTGCTGCTCTGGCCGTTCCCCTCGCGGCAACTGTTCTTCAGATCCACTTCCGGCAACTGCCTCCTCGGATTCACCTTCCGAATGCTCTCCAGCGTCAGCTTCTGCCTCGCAGATGTGCTTGTATGCGGCCTGGGCTTGGCCCCAGGCTTCTGCTTCGAAGGGTCGACGGTCAACAACTTCTTCTAACGCTGCGTGGAATGCAGCGACCGTGTGCAAGTCGATGGTGAGGTATCTCTTTCCCAGCTCTTGGAAGTAGGAGCTGATCTTGCAGCACTTGGACACCATCTGGGTGACCTGACTTTCTTGAATTGGCTCGGTCCAGCTATCGATTTCAGCTGTATCTGCCTCAAAGGACAGCCAATTCTCTTTTACCTACTCATGCATGAGAAACTCACCATTCTCAACATAGCCCGGGCACCCTAGTTCAGAGAGAGCGTGAAGGGGAGCCATACAAATGTCTCTTTCATGTTCGAATGCATCCAGCATTCGTCTGGCAACTCTCACCTCTTCTGTTTTCTTGAAATACTTATGCAAGGTTACCCTTGCATCTGCCCATTCTGCAGCGAATGAGGACATGGGGGAGAATTGGAGGCCATCGCGCTCGTGTTCTTGAAGTTTTATCGCCAGGTCCAGCCATTGCTTCGCCTGGCGTTCGGCCTCCTCTACCACAGGCTTTCCCTGGGCAAAAACTTCTTGGATCCTGGATGTGAAATCCAGGACTGACATGGCTTTATTCATGTGGGGCTTGCATCCCCGCAGCAGATCAACCCGCATCTCATTAACTTTGCTCTTTGAAAAGACCGTCGCTTGAGATGCTTTCTCTGCAGATTGCGACTGCGCCTACTTCAAAGACTCCTGGAGCTGAGAAATCTGCTCCAGGGCTGCCTGCTTTTCCGTTGCGGCTTCTTGCTGAGAAGCGGCCAGCTGGGCTTTTAGTTCATCTATTTCTTGCTGCGCCGATTCCAGCCGCTCAATGGACCTAGACAAGTCCTCTTCAAGCTGTCTTGTTTTGTCATGCAACCGGAAAAGCTCTTCCTGTTCCTCTAGATTTTTGACAAGGAGATTATCCGCTTTACGAAGGATTCCATGAATCTCGTATTGCTGGTTGATATCGTCAAAGCTCTTCTCCTTTCTCTGAAGCTCGTAGTCTGCCCTGGTCATTTCCCGGAGAGGTTTCTTCACTTTTGGAGTTATCTTTTCTGTCGTGAGCACTCTCCTCTCGAAGTCAAACTTGGTGCGCTTTACCGAGGCGGCAATCTCCTCAGGTCTCCTCCGTTTCAAGTTTTGGAGAAAGGAGATACGATATTCTACGGCTCCTGCTGCCAGAGGCAAATCGTCCGTGTTCTGGAGATCGTCCATGAAGTCCGGTTCCCTCAGCCTAGGGTTCTGCTGTGACGTCTCTCCTGCGAACAGGGAAATAGGAGAAACCGGAAGGACTTTGGAAGGAGCGGCCTCTTTTGAGGGCGACTGGGAAGCGCAGAGCGGAGCGGTTGATGCTGGAAGGGTTTCAAGCGGCTGAGGCGATGGATGCAACGGTGAACGCGCAGCTTTAGCACTAACCACGGGTGAAGGGTTTGGGGTTTGACTCAGGGATAGGAAGGCGTTGGGGTCCTGAGCAAACTGGTTGAAAGAATGGTGGCCGCTAGAAGGCTATGGAGATGGGAAAGAAGATGCGGCCACGGTGTGCTCAGATTGAGCGGGAGATGGAGTCGGAGTAGGGCCAGATGAGATCTGAGGGAGCGGGGTAGCGGACGTACCTGCGGGCTCCACCTGAGCCGATGCTGGATGAGTGTCTGCGGTTCTGGTTCCGGCGGCTGGCTCAGGACTATCCAGAGAAACAACCTTTGGAGCGGCTGAATGCAGCTGCGGCTCTGCGACTGACTGCTGCACCGTCAGGCTAGGTCGCCTGACCCTATCAACTCTCTTCCTCTTTTTCTCTTCTGGAGCAATGGCTGGTTTGGAAGGAGATGAAGTAGGTGCAGCGGGCGCTGATGTTCCCACGGTAAACTTGTACCGGGGTTTGACTTGCAGAAGACCTGCCACGGCCGGTCCGCTCGCTGGCGGTGCTGGAGTCTTTTGTGCCTGAGGAGCCACCTCGGGCGTTGACTTGGCTGATTTTTGCGCCTTTTCGAGCACCACCTTGGAAGCAACAGACTGCATTGGGTCCACTTGAATATCTGCTGGGCCCGCACTGGCAGTTGTAAAAGTGTACAACTGCTGGGAGGAAGACCCCCCTTTATAACCCTCGAAGGGACCTCGGGGAACGTAATCTCGGAATGCGAAAGGCCGCCAGCTGCCAATGTGCTGGTCATATAGAGCTGAAAAATCATCATCAACGGCCAGATTCCTTCTGATGGATTTATCGTGCTGCGTGCGACACCTCATCTTCCAGCATTCAACAACTTTTTCTTTTGGCCAGTTAAGGCCTGCCAGCTTGGTGATGAGTTTCTTAAATCCCGAAGAAGTGAACTTGTGGTCTAGTTTCGCTCGGGATCATATGCTACCTCCTCGTGGTAAAACTCCTGCCACGGAGGCCATGCTTCCATCAAGTCAATCTCCCAGTCGAGGTCAACATGGACCACATCACATCTGTCTTTGATTATATCCGCTCGGGGGCAGATATGTGCAAACTTTCCCCTTATCCCGTATGGGTCGTACTTCCAGCGCTGCGGCAGCAGAATCAGGCCAATGTCATAGAGCTCCCGCTCGAGATAGACATGCTGTCCTATCTCTGATATTTCGACGTTCGCCCAGGAAAGAGGATATTGAAAGATATGGCCCTTTTTCTTTCCCTGGCCAAACTCCTCTTCAATGTAATCCATCTGCCGCGCAACCTCCATCCCAAACTAATGATCCGTGCACCAGTAGGGCAGCAGATAAGGCTTGCCCTTGAATCCGTAGATTCTAACCACTATCCCCTGCGTCAGTTTAAAAACGTCCCCGAGCTTGTGATTCAACACATAGTTTGTCATTTCCTGCGGGGGGCGAGGGATCTCACCATCGCTGAAGACTGACATGACCAAGCCCAAAAAGTTGAAGTTGAACTTGTAATAAGACCCTTTCCGATATAGGTCATCCGTCCATTCATAGACGGGCTGTGTCTCTCCCTTCTCATTTACCTTCTTCAGGTTAGGGATCGGCATACGGGAGTGCAAGTGATACAAACATAGCCAAGCCAAGAAGGAACTGAATCGAAATTCAGTTGACTGCTTTTTCTGTAGCTTCACCAGGCTGGAGTGAATGGCGTATGCAAGCCAGTCCGCCTAGTCAAAGAAGATCGGGCGCTTCCCACTTTTCTACGCTGCTGGTTCATAAGATTCTCCGCATAGGAGACATTCTACCAGCGCTAGCTGGTACGACCGTACAAGCTCGTCAGAGTCGCAGCCGAGGACCCACGCCAGGATGGTGTATATATATTTATTTTGAAACCTTTCCAGGGGTATGGGGCCGGTTGGCCATTGTCCAACTGCGAGGGGGGCATTTAGCTCTGAGTTGAGGAAATTCCTCATCTTTTTTGTATGCGTAAAGCGCCCCGCTTGCTCACCAAGATTTATCCTTTTAACAATCGCGCTGGAGTCATATTGCAAACCCGGGGCGTAGGCCGGTTGGACGGTCTCTCTGCGGAGTGCGAACAAGGGTTTTCCGCTGCAGTTGCAAATTTGCCGGGTAGCTGGCCTGTAATGTCTGACAATGATGTCGACCAGCTCCGGGCATAGGTGGACAAGAGGGCATAAGAACCGATGAAGGTTCGACTTGTACACAGCCCCGAAATGGTGAGAGGGCGAAACTTTATCAGCCCAATTTTCCACATTTATCCGCAGTTTAGTAAGGCTCATGGAAAACAAGCCGTCCTTGTACCCGCATGGTAATTAACCGGTGGTGGTGGGGCTTGCCCATGCTGTACTTTCTTTGTTCGGGATTTTGACTTTTGATCCTACGGCGTCTCACTCCTGAAAGCATTTGACTGTGGGAAATCTCCACTTTCGCGCCCTTCGCTGGATTGAGCTGGCATTGGCAACTTTCCTTTGTCCATTCCTTCGAAACAGCAATAATTATGACCTCTGGACGTCTGCACAAGATTTCACAGTCACAGGAATAATCTGCACGATTTGGCATGTCTGGGCGCACCAGACCTCCTTTTAATGATAATGACAGCGTCATTAATGGTGCGCAGGAGGGGGTAGGTCGGCCGGCTAGTGAAGACGTTATGTTTTTTGGTGTCTGCGCAGGAGAACGTCTTGAAAGATGTACCCTGGTTACCGCGCCATGCCTCCTTGATTGCGTTTTCCTTGAAGGTTGCGCAATCATTAAATTTGACTTTGATTGCTACGCCATGGCTGACGTCACTGCCACAATCTGGGCGCACTGCTCAAGGAAAAACCCTTTTGGTTCGGAAACCCAACCTTCACAGCCGTTGCGCGCCCTGGGCCCACACTTGGTTGACGTCACTGCTACAATCTGGGCGCACTGCCCAAGAAAAAACCCTTTTGGTTCGAAAATCCAACCTTCACAGCCGTTACGCGCCCTGGGCCCAGGAAACAGGGCGCAATCGGATTTCGCCCCAAAATTGGGCGTAGTCCGATTTTGCCCGAGCAGTCGGACTTCACCCCAAAATTGGGCGTAGTCCGAACCGACACTTGCTTCTTTTCTGTTGTTGCTTTCACTTCCCAACTGCGCCCCTTGGCTGGGCGCAACCGGACTTCGCAGTTTTTTGGACGAGGCTTTGGGCCCACACTTAGGTTTATTTGCCTTTTTCGTGATGGACCACTCGAGCTGCACCCGAAACACAGGGCGCACTCGGACTTTGCCCGAAAACCGGGCGCAGTCCAAACCGTCACTTAGCCCCTTTCGCTGCTTCTGTTTTCCAACCACGCCCTTTGGCTGGTGCGCAGCCCGACTTCGCTGCGAAGTCGGGTAGCGCACCGCTACTTAGCCGTTTTGCCCCCTGCTTTTGGCAGCTTCGCTTTACGAACCTCGCTCTTTCTGAGGGGCGACACCAGACTTCGCTACGAAGTCTGTGTCTTCTCCTTTTGTCCTACTTGGGCTCTTAACAAATGGAAAAACTGAAAGTCGGAAAACTGTACATGCTGAAAAGTAAAATGCATAAGGGAAATTTGTACAAGGAAGGGCCCATTGGGCACCTTCAACAGCGGTAAATTTTCAAGTGGAACCCGTTAACGGGGATAGGTAGGAGCTGACCCTCCATATCCCGAAGTATGTAAGCGTTGAGCTGGTTCACCCGGGCAATCTGATAAGGGCCCTCCCAGAGGGCATCGAACTTCCCGTGGTTGCCCGGCTTCGCCTTCAATGAGTCCCACTTCAGCACCAGGTCCCCGATTTCAAAAACTCGGGCAGTGGTGCCTTTCGCAAACCAGCCTTGAGTGGCTTCAACATGCTTGGTGAAGGCCTGGTATGCTTTTTCCCTGTCTTCCTCCAACTGCAGCGTTGGCACAGTCTGTCATCCACCGGATCTCCGCTGCTTCTCTCTTCGTCCAACATCCATAGGGCAGGGATTTCAATGTGGGATGGCATGACAGCCTCTTTGCCATAGACAAGCGCATAGGGAGACGTTTTAATGGACGTCTTGAACGAAACTCTGTCCGCCCACAGCGCCCGGTTCAGAAGTGAATGCCAAGTCCGCTTGTTCCTTTCAATGGTCCTTCTGATGATCTTCAGGAGGTTCTTGTTAGTAGACTCAGCAAGGCCATTCCCCTACGAGTAGTAATTAGAAGACATCTTGTGATAAATGCCAAGTTTGCCAGTGTACTCCGTGAGTACAGCGCCTGCGAACCTCGGACCATTGTCCGTTACAATTGACTCTGGAACCCCGAAGCGGGTAATCAGGATTTCAAGGAACCCGATGACCGTTTCTTGGTCCGCGTTTTTGGTTGGGATCGCCTCTGCCCACCGTGTGAAGTAATGGGTGGCTATAAGAATAAACTTGTGTCCGGCAGAGGAATTAGGCGAAATCACCCCAATGAAGTCTAGACCCCATTGCTGGAACGGAGTCTTGGCCTGAATCGGTTGAAGGGGCAGGGGTGCTTTTCTGTTTCGCCCAGCAAACCTCTGGCATTGATCACACTTGGAACAGACCGCATAAGCGTCTGTAAATAGAGTGGGCCAATAGTACCCGACTCTAATTATTTTCAAGACCGTAGGCCTTGCGGAATGATGACCTCCAGGCATCCCGGAATGAAAATCTCCGAGGAACCTAGACTGGTCTGATTTCCTGACGCATCGCAACAGGATGCCGTCAATGTTTTTGAAGTAAAGCCCCTCGGGGCGAAGAGTGTACTTGAGTGCACCTAGCCGAAACCTCCTTCGTTGTGAGGCGTTCAGGTGATTTGGACATCTTCCGGTGCAGAAATATCTCACCAGTTCATCTGTCCAGTCACTCCCCTCCGATAAGGAGTTGGCCAGGTTGATGCTTGTTGCTGTGTCCTCCCACTTACAGCGCTTCGGGCCAGCTCCTGACACAAGGCTCGGCCTCTGATAAGCTTGGTGGGCCGCACTTCGATGTCGAACTCCTGGATTTTTGCAATCCATCCTGCTCTCTTGTGACCCGACTCCCCTTGTATGATGAAGCTTCGAACGTCCGGGTGAATCACAAAGACAGTCGTTCGGCTCTGGGAGACAAAATGCCTGAACTTTCGAAGCGATTTCATGACAACGTGAACCTGCCGCTCTATAAAGTTGTACTTTTCTTCATGCGGCTGAATCACTTGGCTCAGGAACGCTATGGGGCGCTCCTCGCCATCGTCTCCTTTTTGAGTCAAGACTGCGGCGTAACTTTCCGGTTCTCCCACCTCGTACAGGATGAAGTCTTTGGAAAAGTCCGGGTTAATCAGCACCGGAGCTTGCGCAATTCGAGCCTTGATTTCCTCGAAGGCTTACTCTCTCTCATCAGTCCATTCGTAAGTTGTATCTTTCTTCAGCAGTTCGGCCATAGACTTGATCACCTGTGCAAAGTCCGGGATGAACTTCCGCAAGAAGTTAATCTAGCCGAAGAAGGACTGCAGCCCTTTTTTATCAATTGGGGCTGGCAAGCGAAGGAGGGCTTCTGCTCTGTCAGGGTCAATGGCGAGGCCTTTCTCGGAGATGACATGTCCCAACAGCCTACCTTCTTTTACCGCGAAGACAGACTTCTTCGGGTTTATAGAAATGCCGAATTCTCGACACTTCTCAAATATTTGCCGTAGGTAGGAAACATGATCCCCTCTCTGGTGAGAGAAAACAATCATGTCATCAAGGTAGATGACAATGATCTTATTGAGCAGCTCTCGGAAGGCCAGGTCCATGGCCCTTTGGAATGTGGCACCAGCATTGGATAAGCCGAAAGGCATGCGCCGGATAGGCGAACGTCCCCCATTTGGTGGTGAACGCCGTTTTATGCTGGTCCTCATCCCTGACCCAAATCTGGTTGTAGCCGAAAAATCCATCTAGAAGTGAGAATCTCTGGGCTCCAGCAATGATGTGTAGAATTTGATCAATTTGGGGAAGCGAATAGTGGTCCTTGAAGGAGGCCTGATTCAAGTTTCTGAAATCGACACAGAGACGGATGTCGCCATTCTTCTTCCTCACAGGCACCAAATTCGCAACCCAGGATGAATGCTTGATGGGGTAGATGATTTTGGCCTCGAGCATCTTCAGGAGCTCGACTTTCATCATGGCCTCGATTTTCGGATTTACGGCCCTCTGCTTCTGCCGGAACGGCTTGGCGCCATCCTCTAGCTCAATGGTATGATGGATTACATCTCTGTCATACCCCTTCAAATCCTCGTAGCTCTTGGCACAGTGATCTGATCCGCTCAAGTTCCTCCGAAGTGCAGTCTGTCCCGACCTTGATGGTTTTACCAGGTTCGAGTTCCAGGTCAGCATACTGCTTTGGGTCTACTTTGATCCTATGAGATATAGCTCGTCATTCTGATCAAATAGACTCTCCAATGTAATCAGTCCTTTTGGGACATGATTATTTTTCAACCGTATCAACCCCTCATATTGCTCGTCATCGTGGTCTCTACTCTCGATTGAACATGCTTCATTTACCAAAAATGTGACGATCTCCTCGTCACAATCTAACACCTGCCAGTGGGTGTCCTTATCAGGCACAGAAGGCCTGTAGATAGTGCGAACCGGCTTCGGTTTCTGGACAACGTTGTCAGCCGGAACGTACCTGGCTCCAACAGACGCCAGAATGTTAGCGTGCTTGTTTTCTCGCGTGATATCGCCTTGACATTCAACGAGTCAAACGACTCCATCAGGTCCCACACCCGGTTGTGGTATGCCTTGAGATAGTGCTTTTTGGAGGCGCACTTGTTCGTAACCTGGTGACACACCAGCTCTGAATCTCCAAAGATCTCGCGGTGTTTAATCGCCACCTCTCTCGCCTTTCGCAAACCCAAGCACGGGGCTTCATACTCCGCCGAATTGTTAGTGCAACTCCGAGCCAACTTCGTAGGTATAGTCCTTCTGGATCCCGGTCGGAGAAACCAGAAGCACCCCTGCACCGGCGCCATTTTTGCATCGCGCGCCGTCAAAGAAAAGCTTCCACAGCTTCTCAGGTGCAGGTCCCCCTTCCTTTTCAGTTGACTTGTCAAGCCTCTCGGGCTGTACAATGGTGTAACAGCCTTGCTGTGTCTCAATTACGGCATTGAAATCCCGCAAAGAGAACTCATCTTCAAGCTGTAGCACTTCGAGGGCTTGCTCCGTCAGCTCTACCGTCACCAGTTCTTCCTCCGACAGCTGGACCATGCAGTCCAACTCTTCTCCGGGTATCTTCTCTACTAGGAAGGTGGAAGGCTTCTCATTAAATATTCTCACTCTTCTTCCTTTGAAGGGCACTTCCATGTGTGAGTAGTCTAGAGACAGGTACCCACCCAGTTTCGCAGTGAACTCCCGAGAGAGACACATGCCGAAGTAGGGAGCTAGGTCAACAACCATGACCTCTTGGATGACCATGATGTCGAGAGCCTTATGCAGCCAAATAGGGATGTCTTTTATGACACCAACTATCTTGACAGGGGTGCCGTCCAGTTGCAGCACACCTTGGCTGCTCCTTGTGTACTCCATCTCAATCTCGTCACAGACGGCTTTCGACATAACAGTGGTGGAAGCGCCAGAGTCCACCATGCAGTTGTGTACTATGTGCCCTTGCATCCGTAAAGACAGATAGAAGGGAGGCGGTCTGTTCTTCCTAGTGGCTGAGACTGTCAGAGGTTGAACCAGGACAGCGGGCTGTATCTGCTTGCCGTTCTTCATGTTTTTCAGAGATTCCTACAGCAGATCCACCTGGCCTGGGAGCAGAAGAGCATCGTACATGCTGATTCTAGCGGGTGTTCTTTTTAACTCGTCTACTATGCTGTAGCCCGAGGTACTTGTTGTCACATTTTGCACGGGGTGCAATGTTTTCAATTTTTGTAAGAGTGCTGCTCTTCCCTTTCCCTCTTCCTCTCTTTCCCCTTTCTCTTCTCTCCCTTTCTCTCTCTTCCCTACATTCTCATTCTTCCCTCTTTCTCTTGAGCCCCTCACCAAAATCTCAAAATGACAACAGTTGCCCTGAAAAATGGCTAAGTGTCAGGGCGCAATCCGACTTCGCAGCGAAGTCGGAGTGCGCCCTCCAGTTGGAGCGCAGCAGGAATGCAAACTGCGCAGTGTGACAGAATCAGCCAGAAATTCTAAGTGTTCAGGGCGCAATCCGACTTCGCAGCGAAGTCGGACTGCGCCCTTCTTTCTGGGCGCACTAGGTAACAGGCTGGCAGGAAAAATGACTAAGTGCTGGGGCGCAACCCGACTTCGCAGCGAAGTCGGAGTGCGCCCCCTTTCCAGGGCGAAGTCCGTACGGCAGTGTAAATCAGCTTCCACCGGTGCGCAACCCGACTTCGCAGCGAAGTCGGAGTGCGCCCTTTGACCGGTGCGCAGTAGGGAGACAAACTCAGAATTTGACTAAGGCATGAAAGGCCTCCCCAATCGCGCTGTTTTTCACTCGCGCAACCCGACGGCGCTCTGATCCTGGGCGAAGTTGGATAAACTGCCTTTCAAGGCAGACACGTGTCAAGCAGCATCATCCGACAAGTGTCCAACTTTGGGATCCGAGCCGAGACGTGCCAAGCACAAGGACAAGCATGGGATGCACTACTTATGCCAGCTGCCGCCTTTAAAGCTGATTGGAGGTTCTACCTGCTTCAGCTACCCGCATTCCTGCCGATGAGAAGTTCTACCTAACGCGCTGCCATGTATCTGTACAACCTTCAGGGAGACCATGCTGCAAGTACAGTCCTGCCCGACAAAGGTCAGCATCGCCAGCTCCGCGGCTGCTTTTGTCAGCTAATGTTTGACTGGGACTTTGTGCCCATTAATGTAATCGGGGGGTTCTCATGCTATAAATACCCACCACATTTTCATTGTAAAGTGGTGGAAGGGGAATGTCTGTTAGGGAACCATTGTAGCTGTGCTTCTGCCAGTTAATATAATACATACACTTGGTGCTGTTATACTGTTTTTATTCTGTATGCTGCCTCTCCTTTGCATTTCTGCCTTACGTTTTCCTGTGTCATGGCTTGTTGATTCACTTCGGCATTTGGTGGTCAGGTATGCCTAAGGCGCATAGATCAGAGGATATATAGGGCAAACGTTAGCGGCAGTTTTCTGGTTATGTTTTGTGTTATAGTGTTGTTAGTAGTGGTGATTGATGCGTTGCCGTACTGTTAGTTCCTTGGAGGGAATGTCTGTTAGGGAACCATTGTAGCTGTGCTTCTGGCCCTTAACACAAAACGTATACCTGGCTCTGTCCTACTGGCGAGTGACAGTGTCCATAGTGGTGTGTTATGGTTATATTGGTGTTAGTAGTGGTGATTGATGCGTTGTCGTACTGTTAGTTCCCCCCACCCAACTCCAATCTAATTTGGATCTCTTTTTGTACTTTTTATCTCTTTCCTTGCACTCTTATCTTGAACCTCAAAACCCCACAGGAAGCCGGCCTTCTCCGGAGATTGGCACGGAAGGCATTCCTTCCTTCCGGCCTTTCAATGTTGGTTTGCGGGTCCTAGGGCGCAATAACGACAAATCCTTTCCTCATGGCAGATTCGTGACCAACAGTTTCTGGCACGCCCGGTGGGACAAGGAAGTTTCCCACCCCCAAACAGAATCGAAGCACCGGTGTTCGCTTCATTGCTGTTCAAAATCAGAACACCTGGCGACTCTGCACGAACATATCCTCTGAGTCCGAAAGACCGGTCCTAGCACCTTCATGCAAACGAGAAGGTGGCGAGCAAGGGATCCGAGAAACCCGCCTGCCTTTTACGAACTAGACATCAACGCTCGAGGCGAAATTGCCAGGCTGGCTGATCCACAAGCTCGTGTCGACGAAGCCGAGGCTGAAATCCAAGAAGAAGCCGAAGCCGAGGTCGAAGGAGCTGAGAACGAAATAGAAGAGGCCGAGGAAGAAGAGGAATCTACATCCTCGGAAGGTACCGACACTGAGTACACAACCGACGGAGGAGAAGAAGAAGAAATGGCTGCCCAGCAGCAGAATGATGATGATCTCTTCCCGGCGGTGGACTCTACGGGGCCCTTGGCCCTGGTCGGACAGCAAGCTGTGCCCCCTGCTGCCTTAAAATCCATCCCTACGTATGACGGCTACGGCAAGACGGCGTACGAGCACATCCAGGACATCCTTGCCCTGGCTGCATTGCACTCCATTACTGACGAAAGTGTGAAGACCCGTCTGCTGGCCCTTTCCCTAAGGGGAAAGCTTCTCTACTGGTGGAGATCGCTGCAAGAGGGATCTATCACAGGGTGGCCCCACCGCCGTAAGGCTCGTGAAAGGATGCAACGAGTCTGCTGACCCCACTTCTTTGCTGCATCAGTTCCAAAGTATCCAGAGACACCCCCAAGAGGAGGTGTCTGACTTTAACATCAGGTTTGCGAGATCCTGGAAACGGGTACCTCGTGAACTTCGGCCTTCAACCGGCATGGCTGCTCACTACTATCCGAGATCCTTCAACTCGTACATATGCCTCGTTGCTGAAGATTGCCAGGATAGACTCGTTTCCTGCTCTGTACGAGGCTGCCCAGCAAGCTGAAGCTGATATCATTTCCATCGGCAGACTCCCGTCCAGGGTGCAGGAACCCATTCGTCCCGACTTTCCCAGATCCCAATATCCATCAGCTTCTGGTGATGCGCCGTCCACATCAGGGCAAGCAACCCCAAGAAGCAATGGAATCCGGCGCCGGTCGTAACTCCTTACGGCCCGCCGCAAATGCATTATCCTCACCCGCCTCCTCCTGCTCCGCATTTTCCAGCACTCCCTGCTCCCCCGCAATACGCACCTTATTCCAATCCTCCTCCATTAGCCGCATTGCCTCCACCGGCACAATTGCCGCCTCCTGACAATAACATTCAGAATACAATCCTCCAGGAGGTACGGGCTTTGGCCTCAGGTTATCATGCCATGTCCAATGACATGACCGCTTTGAAGAAGAAGCAGGCCCAGATGGACCTCGCTCCTAGGAGGCCATATCCGCCCCCGGCGCTAACAAAAGACAGGCCTCCAGAACAACAACTGCAGAGGCGTCCGCCTCCGAGAAATGCTGCTATAGAAGACCAACCTGGTCCTTCCGACCAGATCAACTGGTGCACTACGTGCAACGACCCGCATTCGGAGGAAGACTGCACACTGCACCAGCACTACATCCAGACTTTGGTCGGCAGCGCCATAGAGGACGATGAACTCTACATGATCCTGGACGGCGAAGCCAACTTCGCCCTCCCAGAGGAAAATCTAGTGCCGCCCGCCAAGGAAGAAAAGAAAACTGCAGATGTTGCGGAAAAGCCTCTGAAAGTATACACCAGAAGAGAAAAACCGCAGCCCGGCGGGCTGCCACCGTACAAGCGGCTGTGGCCCTACACAGCCCAGGAGAAGGCATCCAAAGACAAAGCTCCAGCCAAGCCTCCTCCGGTAAAGGCAGCCCCTATTCCAGCCAAGCCCCCTATAGCAAAAGTTCCAGTTCCGGCTAAAGCTCCAGTACCTCAGCCTCCAGCTGAAACCAAAGAACAAGCCCAGGAGAAGCTGAAGTACCCGTCTCTGACCAAGAGACAGAGAGTTGAAGCCACCCAGCAGTACCGGACGAAGTATGAGCCGGCAAAAGAAGCAGAAGGAGCTAGCACCTCGGGCTACAGCATAGTAGACGAGTTAAAAAGAACACCCGCTAGAATCAGCATGTACGATGCTCTTCTCGCTCCTGTGCCGGTGGATCTCGCCGCAGAATCTCTCGAAAAACATGAAGAACGGCAAGCGTGACACAGCCCGCTGTCCCGGTTCAACCTCCGACGAGCCTCAACCACCGGGAAGAACAGACCGCCTCCCTTCTATCTCGTCTTTACGGATGCAAGGGCACATAGTACACAACCGCATGGTGGACTCGGCGCTTCCACGACCGTTATGCCGAAAGCCATCTCGTGACGAGATCGGGATGGAGTACACAAGGAGCAGCCAAGGCGTGCCGCAATTAGACGGCACCCCCGTCAAGACAGTTGGTGTCATAAAGGACATCCCTATTCGGCTGCATAAGGCTCTCGACATCGTGGTCATCCAAGAGGTCGTGGTTGTTGACCTGGCTCCCTACTTCGGCATGTGTCTCTCCCAGGAGTTCACTGCGAAGCTGGGCGGGTACTTGTCTCTAGACTACTCACACATGGAAGTGCCCTTCAAAGGAAGAAGAGTGAGAATCTTTAATGAGAAGCCTTCCACCTTCCTAGTAGAGAAGATACCCGGAGAAGAGTTGGACTGCATGGTCCAGCTGTCTGAGGAAGAACTGGTGACAGTAGAGCTGACGAGCAAGCCCTCGAAGTGCTGCAGCCTCGAAGATGAGTTCTCTTTGCGGGATTTCAATGCCGTAATTGAGACAGAAGCAGGTCGTTACACCATTGTACAGCCCGAGAGGCTTGACAAGTCAGCTGAAAAGGAAGTGGGACCTGCACCTGAGAAGCTGTGGAAGCTTTTCTTTGACGGCACGCGATGCAAAAATGGCGCCGGTGCAGGGGTGCTTCTGGTTTCTCCGACCGGGATCCAGAAGGACTATACCTACAGGTTGGCCTGGAGCTGTACTAACAACTCGGCGGAGTATGAAGCCCTGTGCTTGGGATTGCAAAAGGCGGAGAGGCTGGGGATTAAACACCTGTAGATCTTTGGAGATTCAGAGCTGGTGTGTCACCAGGTTACGAACAAGTGCGCCTCCAAAAAGCACTATCTCAAGGCGTACCGCAACCGGGTGTGGGACCTGATGGAGTCGTTTGACTCGTTGAATGTCAAGGCGATATCACGTGAGAAAAACAAACACGCTGACATTCTGGCGTCTGTTGGAGCCAGGTACGTTCCGGCTGATGACGTTGTCCAGAAACCGAAGCCGGTTCGCACTATTTACAGGCCTTCTGTGCCTGATAAGGACACCCACTGGCAGGTGTTCGATTGTGACGAGGAGATCGTCACATTTTTGGTAAATGAAGCATGTTCAATCGAGAGTAGAGACCCTGATGACGAGCAATATGAGGGGTTGATACAGTTGAAGAATAATCACGTCCCAAAAGGACTGATTACACTGGAGAGTCTATTTGATCAGAATGACAGAGCTATATCTCATAGGATCAAGGTAGACCCGAAGCAGTAGGCCGACCTGGAACTTGAACCTGGTAAAACCATCAAGGTCGGGACAGACTGCACTTCAATGTCGAACTCCTGGATTTTTGCAATTTGTCCCGACCTTGATGGTTTTACCGGCATCAGCGCTTCGAACCGGCATCTCCGCCTGTAAGTGGGAGGACACAACAACAAGCATCAACCTGGCCAACTCCTTATCGGAGGGGAGTGACTGGACAGATGAACTGGTGAGATATTTCTACACCGGAAGATGTCCAGATCACCTGAACGCCTCACAACGAATGAGATTTCGGCTAGGTGCACTCAAGTACACTCTTCGCCCCGAGGGGCTTTACTTCAAAAATATTGACGGCATCCTGTTGCGGTGCATCAGGAAATCAGACCAGTCTAGGGTCCTCGGAGATTTTCATTTCGGGATGCCTGGAGGTCATCAAACTGCAAGGCCTACGGCCTTGAAAATAATTAGAGCCGGGTACTATTGGCCCACTCTATTTACAGACGCTTATGCGGTTTGTTCCAAGTGTGATCAATGCCAGAGGTTTGTCGGCGTAAACAGAAAAGCACCCCCGCCTCTTCAACCGATTCAAGCCGAGACTCCGTTCCAAAGAATGGGGTCTAGACTTCATTGGGGTGATTTCGCCTAATTCTTCTCGCCGGACACAAGTTTATTCTTACAGACCACCGATTACTTCACACGGTGGGCAGAGGCGATCCCAACCAAAAACGCGGACCAAGAAACGGTCATCAGGTTCCTTGAAAGCCTGATTACCCGCTTCGGGGTTCCAGAGTCAATTGTAACGGACAATGGTCCGAGGTTCGCAGGCGCTATACTCACGGAGTACACCGGCAAACTTGGCATTTATCACAAAATGTCTTCTAATTACTACCCGTAGGGGAATGGCCTTGCTGAGTCTACTAACAAGAACCTCCTGAAGATCATCAGAAGGACCATTGAAAAGAACAAGCGGACTTGGCATTTACTCCTGAACCGGGCGCTGTGGGCGGACAGAGTTTCATTCAAGACGTCCATTAAAACGTCCCCCTATGCGCTCGTCTATGGCAAAGAGGCTGTCATGCCATCTCACATTGAAATCCCCGCTCTCTGGATGTTGGACGAAGAGAGAAGCAGCGGAGATCCGGTGGATGACAGACTGTGCCAACTCCTGCAGTTGGAGGAAGACAGAGAAAAAGCATACCAGGCCTTCACCAAGCATGTTGAATCCACTCAAGGCTGGTTTGCGAAAGGCACCACTGCCCGAGTTTTTGAAATCGGGGACCTGGTGCTGAAGTGGGACTCATTAAAGGCAAAGTCGGGCAACCACGGAAAATTCGATGCCCTCTGGGAGGGCCCCTATCAGATTGCTCGGGTGAACCAGCTCAACGCTTACGTACTTCGGGATATGGAGGGTCAGCTCCTGCCTATTCCCGTTAACGGGTTCCATTTAAAAATATATCGCTGTTGAAGGTGTCCTAACGGGCCCTTCCTTGTAACATATTTCCCTTATGCATTTTTAAATTTCAGTATGTACAGTTTTCAGCTTTCAGTTTTTCCAGTTTAGTAAGCCCAAGTCGGACAAAAGGGAGAAAGCTCTGACTTCGCGGCGAAGTCTGATGTCGCCCCTGAAAAAGAGCGAAGTTCGAAAAAAGAGACTGCCCAAGAAAACAGTGAAAATCCGCTAAGTCCGGGTGCGCAACCCGACTTCGCAGCGAAGTCGGGCTGCGCACCACCCAAAGGGCGCAGTTGGAGAAAGAGCACCAAGAGGGAGTTAACTGTTCGGACTGCGCTCACTTTCAAAGCGAAGTCTGACTTCGCGCGCGAAGTTTGGGCGAGCCCAAGCTTCGCGCGCAGTGTGAGATGCGCCCCCTTTTCCGGGCGCAGCTCGGAAGGTTCACCAAAGAAAAAGAAAAAAAAAGCAAAGGCTGCAGAAGAGGGAGTTAACTGTTCGGACTGCGCTCGGTTTTCGGGCGAAGTTCGAGCTGCGCCCGTCCAAGGGGTGCAGCTGGGAAGTGAAGGCAATGACGGAAACAAGCAAGTGTTGGTTCGGACTGCGCCCGGTTTGCGGGCGAAGTCCGACTACGTGGGCGAATTCGGACTGCGCCCAATTTTGGGGCGAAGTCCGATCGCGCCCTGTTTCCTGGGCGCAACTTGGATGGTCTATAAAAAATTAAAAAATTAATACTCCAAGTGTGGGCCCAGGGCGCAACGGCTGTGAAGATGGGTTTCCTAACCAAGAGGCTTTTGCCTTGGGCAGTGTGCCCGGATTGTGGCAGTGACGTCAGCCATGGCGCAGCGTTCAAAGTCAAACTTAATGATTGCGCAACCTTCAAGGAAAACGCAATTAAGAAAGCAAGGCGCGGCGGCCAGGGTGCGTTTTTCAAAGGACATTCCTTGCACGGCCGTCGAAAAACATAACGCTGCCACAAGCCAGCCGACCTACCCCCTCTTGCGCACCATTAATGACGCTGTCATTATCATTAAAAGGGGGTCTGGTGCGCCCAGACATGCCAAATCATGCAAAATATTCCTGTGACTGCGAAATCTTCTGCAGACGTCCAGAAGTCATAATTGTTGCTTTTTCGAAGGAATGGACAAAGGAAAGTTGCCAGTACAAGCTCAGTCCAGAGAGGAGCGCGAAAGTGGGGATTTCCCGCAGTCAGATGTTTTCAGGAGTGAGACGCCGCGGGATCAAAAGTCAAAATCCCAGACAAAGAAAGTACAGCGTGGGCAAGCCCCACCACCACCGGTTAATTACCTGTCCGGGTACAAGGACGGCTCGTTTTCCATGAGCCTGACTAAGCTGCGGATAAATGTGGAAAGTTGGTCGGATAAAGTTTCGCCCTCTCACCATTTTGGGGTTGCGTACAAGTCGAACCTTCATCGGTTCTTGTGCTCTCCTGTCCACCAATGCCCGAAGCTGGTCGATATCATTGTCAGACACTACAGGCCAGCTACCGGGAAAATTTGCAACTGCAACGGAAAACCCTAGTTCGCACTCCACAGAGAGACCGTCCAGCCGGCCTTCGCCTCGGGGTTGCAATATGACCCCAGCGCGATTGTTAAAAGGATAAATCTTGGTGAGCAAGCGGGGCGCTTTACGCATACAAAAAAGATGAGGGATTTCCTCAACTCAGAGTTGAACGCCCCGCTCACAATCGGACAATGGCCAACCGGCCCCATACCCCCGGAAAGGTTTCAAAGCAAATACATATACACCATCCTCGCGTGGGTCCTCGGTTGCGACTCGACGAGCCGGTACGGCCGTACCAACTAGCGCTCGCGAGAATGTCTCCTATGCGGAGAATCTTATGAACCAGCAGCGCAGAAAAGTGGGAAGCGCCCAATCTTCTTTGACTGGGCGGACTGGCTTGCATACGCCATTCACTCTAGCCTGGTGAAGCTACAGAAAAAGCAGTCAACTGAATTTCGGTTCAGTTCCTTCTTGGCTTGGCTTTGTTTGTATCACTTGCACTCCCGTATGCCGATCCCTAACCTGAAGAAGGTAAATGAGAAGGGAGAGCCACGACCCGTCTATGAATGGACGGATGACCTATACCGGAAAGGGTCTTATTACAAGTTCAACTTCAACTTTCTGGGCTTGGTCATGTCAGTCTTCAACGATGGTGAGATCCCTCGCCCCCGCAGAAATGACAAACTATTTGCTGAATCACAAGCTCGGGGACGTTTTTAGACCGACGCAGGGGATCGTGGTTAGAATCTACGGATTCAAGGGCAAGCCTCATCTGCTGCCCTACTGGTGCACGGATCATCAGTTTGGGATGGAGGTTGCACGGCAGATGGACTATGTTGAAGAGGAGTTCGGCCAGGGAAAGAAAAAGGGCCATATCTTTCAATATCCTCTTTCCTGGGTGAACGTTGAAATATCAGAGATAGGACAACATGTCTATCTCGAGTGGGAGCTCTTTGACATTGGTCTGATTCTGCTGCCGCAGCGCTGGAAGTACGACCCACACGGGATAAGGGGAAGGTTTGCACATATCTTCCCCTGGGCGGATATAATCAAAGACAGACGCGATGTGGTCCATGTTGACCTCGACTGGGAGATTGACTCGATGGAAGCATGGCCTCCTTGGCAGGAGTTTTACTACGAGGAGGTAGCATATGACCCCGAGCGAAACCCGGACCACAAGTTCACTTCTCCGGGATTTAAGAAACTCATCACCAAGCTGGCAGGCCTTAATTGGCCAAAAGAAAAAGTTGTTGAATGCTGGAAGATGAGGTGCCGCACGCAGCACGATAAATCCATCAGGAGGAATCTGGCCGTTGATGATGATTTTTCAGCTCTATATGACCAGCACATTGGCAGCTGGCGGCCTTTCGCATTCCGAGATTACGTTCCCCGAGGTCCCTTTGAGGGTTATAAAGGGGGGTCTTCCTCCCAACAGTTGTACACTTTTACAACTGCCAGTGCGGGCCCAGCAGATATCCAAGTGGACCCAATGCAGCCTGTTGCTTCCAAGGTGGTGCCCGAAAAGGCGCGAAAATCAGCCAAGTCAGCGCCCGAGGTGACTCCTCAGGCACAAAAGACGCCAGCACCGCCAGCGACCGGACCGGCCGCGGCAGACCTTCTGCAAGTCAAACCCCGGTACAAGTTTACCGTGGGAACATCAGCGCCCGCTGCACCTACTTCATCTCCTTCTTCCAAACCAGCCATTGCTCCAGAAGAGAAGAAGAGGAAGAGAGTTGATAAGGTCAGGCGACCTAGCCTGACGGCGCAGCAGTCAGTCGCAGAGCCGCAGCCGCGTCCAGCCGCTCCAGAGATTGTTTCTCTGGACAGTCCTGAGCCAGCCACCGGAACCAGAACCGCAGACATCCATCCAGCAAAGGCTCAAGCGGAGCCCGCAGGTACGTCCGCTGCCCCGCTCCCTCAGATCCCATCTGGCCCTACTCCGACTCCATCTCCCGCTCAATCCGAGCAAGTCGTGGCCGCATCTTCCTCTCCATCTCCACAGCCTTCTAGCGGCCACCATTCTTTCGACCAGTTTGCTCAGAACCCCAACGCCTCTCTATCCCTGAGTCAAACACCAAACCCTTCACCCATGGTTAGTGCTGAAGCTTTGCGTTCACCGTTACATCCATTGCCTCAGCCGCTTGAAACCCTTCCAGCATCAACCGCTCCGCTCTCCGCTCCTTGGTCGCCCTCAAAAGCGGTCGTTCCTTCCAAAGTCCTTCCGGTTTTTCCTACTTCCCTGTTCGCAGGAGAGATGTCACAGCAGAACCCTAGGCTGGGGGAACCGGACTTCATGGACGATCTCCAGAACACGGACGATTTGCCTCTGGCAACAAGAGCCGTAGAATATCCTATCTCTTTCCTCCAAAACTTGAAGCGGAGGAGACCCTGAGGAGATAGCCGCCTCGGTAAAGCGCACCAAGTTTGATTTCGAGAGGAGAGTGCTCACGACAGAAAAGATAAGTCCAAAAGTGAAGAAGCCTCTCCGAGAAATGACCAGGGCGGACTACGAGCTTCAGAGAAAGGAGAAGAGCTTTGACGATATCCACAAGCAATACGAGATTCAGGGAATCATTCGTAAAGCGGATAATCTCCTTGTTAAAAATCTGGAGGAACAGGAAGAGCTTTTCCGGTTGCAGGACAAAACAAGGCAGCTTGAAGAGGACCTGTCTAGGTCCACTGAGCAGCTGGAATCGGCGCAGCAAGAAATAGATGAATTAAAAGCCCAGCTGGCCGCTTCTCAGCAAGAAGCCGCAACGGAAAAGCAGGCAGCCCTGGAGCAGATTTCTCAGCTCCAGGAGTCTTTGAAGCAGGCGCAGTCGCAATCTGCAGAGAAAGCATCTCAAGCGACTGTCTTTTCAAAGAGCAAAGTTAAGGAGATGCGGGCTGATCTGCTGCGGGGATGCAAGCCCCACATGAATAAAGCCATCTCGGTCTTGGATTTCGCATCCAGGATCCAAGAAGTTTCTCGCCTGTGGAAAGCCTGTGGTAGAGGAGGCCGAACGCCAGGCGAAGCAATGGCTGGACCTGGCGATAAATCTTCAAGAACACGAGCGCGTTGGCCTCCAATTCTCCCCCATGTCCTCATTCGCTGCAGAATGGGCAGATGCAAGGGTAACCTTGCATAAATATTTTAAGAAAACAGAAGAGGTGAGGGTTGCCAGACGAATGCTGGATGCATTTGAACATGAAAGAGACATTTGTATGGCTCCCCTTCACGCTCTTTCTGAACTAGGGTGCCCGAGCTATGTTGAGAATGGTGAGTTTCTCACCCATGAGCGGGTAAAAAAGAATTGGCTGTCCTTTGAGGCAAATACAGCTGAAATCGATAGTTGGACCGAGCCAATTCAAGAAAGTCAGGTCACCCAGATGGTGTCCAAGTGCTGCAAGATCAGCTCCTACTTCCAGGAGCTGGGAAAGAGATACCTCACCATCGACTTGCACGTGGTCGCTGCATTCCACGCAGTGTTAGAAGAAGTTGCCGACCGCCGACCCTTCGAAGCAGAAGCCTGGGCCAAGCCCAGGCCGCATACAAGCGCATCTGCGAGGCAGAAGCCGACACTGGAGAGCATTCGGAAGGAGAATCCAAGGAGGCGACTGCCGGAAGTGGATCTGAAGAACGGTTGCCGAGAGGGGAATGGCCAGAGCAGCAGAAGGCAGGGGAAGTAAGTTCCTCTGCACCCAATGGATGAAGGCATGGATTCTTTGCGCCGAGGCGAGCTCGACACCCCGCGAGCCGCCAAGAATGTTGTCACATTTTGCACGGGGTGCAATGTTTTCAATTTTTGTAAGAGTGCTGCTCTTCCCTTTCCCTCTTCCTCTCTTTCCCCTTTCTCTCTCTTCCCTACATTCTCATTCTTCCCTCTTTCTCTTGAGCCCCTCAGTCAAAATCTCAAAATGACAGCAGTTGCCCTGAAAAATGGCTAAGTGTCAGGCGCAATCCGACTTCGCAGCGAAGTCGGAGTGCGCCCTCCAGTTGGAGCGCAGCAGGAATGCAAAGCGCGCAGTGCGACAGAATCAGCCAGAAATTCTAAGTGTTCTGGGCGCAACCCGACTTTGCAGCGAAGTCGGACTGCGCCCTTCTTTCTGGGCGCACTAGGTAACAGGTTGGCAGGAAAAATGACTAAGTGCTGGGGCGCAACCCGACTTCGCAGAGAAGTCGGAGTGCGCCCTTTGACCGGTGCGCAGTAGGGAGACAAACTCAGAATTTGACTAAGGCATGAAAGGCCTCCCCAACTGCGCTATTTTCTGCTTGCGCAACCCGACGGCGCTCTGATCCTGGGCGAAGTTGGATAAACTGCCTTTCAAGGCAGACACGTGTCAAGCAGCATCATCCGACAAGTGTCCAACTTTGGGATCCAAGCCGAGACGTGCCGAGCACAAGGACAAGCATGGGATGCACTACTTATGCCAGCTGCCGCCTTTAAAGCTGATTGGAGGTTCTACCTGCTTTAGCTACCCGCATTCCTGCCGATGAGAAGTTCTACCTAACGCGCTGCCACATATCTGTACAACCTTCAGGGAGACCATGCTGCAAGTACAGTCCTGCCAGACAAAGGTCAGCATCAGCAGTTCTGCGGCTGTTTTTGTCAGCTAATGTTTGACTGGGACTTTGTGCCCATTAATGTAATCGGGGGGTTCTCATGCTATAAATACCCACCACATTTTCATTGTAAAGTGGTGGAAGGGGAATGTCTGTTAGGGAACCATTGTAGCTGTGCTTCTGCCAGTTAATATAATACATACACTTGGTGCTGTTATACTGTTTTTATTCTGTATGCTGCCTCTCCTTTGCATTTCTGCCTTACGTTTTCCTGTGTCATGGCTTGTTGATTCACTTCGGCATTTGGTGGTCAGGTATGCCTAAGGCGCATAGATCAGAGGATATATAGGGCAAACGTTAGCGGCAGTTTTCTGGTTATGTTTTGTGTTATAGTGTTGTTAGTAGTGGTGATTGATGCGTTGCCGTACTGTTAGTTCCTTGGAGGGAATGTCTGTTAGGGAACCATTGTAGCTGTGCTTCTGGCCCTTAACACAAAACGTATACCTGGCTCTGTGATGGCAAGCCGGGATTCACACCAACACATTTGCAGTAATTTCATTAAAATTAACCAATTACGGTTTACAGTAGCCACTCCAGTATACCACTTCTCCCCCAATCCCGAACTTCACCATCCCCATCCTTACAAAATTTCGGGTTTTTAACGAGGCCCCCGATCCTCTCGGCCATCAATGCCCCGCCTAACAAATTCAAATTCTAATTTTTCCCTCCCTCGGTCGAACTCCCCAAATTTTCTCACAATAAATGGCCCTTGCCTTACCCACCATGAAACCCTCATTAAAGCTCTTCTCCGACCCGCAAACGTCGCCTTGGTCAGATCGTCCTTCCGCGCCTCAGTTTCGCCCATAACGTCCATGCTCTGTATTGTTGTGAAGACCATTCCCATATTTAATACACGCGGTCGCCAATTTCAATTTCAATCTTCGTGGCAGCCCGCGCGTTTAATTAATTTCCTTTTCTGCTTTGTCTTCGGCTGACCGTGTCACTTTAATACACGTGGAGGACGCGTGTCTGCGTTTAATTAATTTCCTTTTCTGCTTTGTCTTCGGCTGACCGTGTCACTTTAATACACGTGGAGGACGCGTGTCACAAGCTTGTCTTCATACTTGTCGCGATATCGCGACCCACTGTCCCTTCGCCTTCACCTTGGCGGAAAAAGTCGCGATATCGCGACCCACTGTCCCTTTGCCTTCACCTTGGCGGAAAAAGTCGCGATATCGCGACATGTCGCGATATCGCGACCCACTGCCCCTTTGCCTTCACCTTGGCAAAAAGATGCCGCGATATCGCGACATGTCGCGATATCGCGACTCAAACTGGCCATTGCCCTTCCGAAGCCTTGGGGTCGCGATTTCGCGACCCCAACGCAACTTGTGCCTTTACTCTAAAACTTCTCCTTCTTTTTACGAAATCTCCCTCTTGGGCCAAGATTTGAAACAAACCCAACACAAATACTTAGAAAATAAAAGCAAACAATAAAATGATTTGGAGGATGCAAGATTGCTCCTTGACCACCGGATGCTCCCCGCATCAGACACCCGGGGTAGAATAAAAAAAGTGACCCTCACTTTTGTTCGGCTAAGGGGAGACCCAAGCGGTCAACCTCCGCCTTCGACAACCAAGTCGCATCTTCAGTTGGTCTGCCCCTCCACTTGATCAAGTACTCGCATATCGCTCTGCTTCGGGTGCTCCGGCCTTCAGGGGTATCTAATATTTCCTCGGCCTCATCTGTGCTTGGAGTAGAGGCTGGAAATTGCCATGGTTCTGGACTTTGCATGTCTGTACTTTCTCCCTCATGATATTCCACGAGATCTGAAATATTAAAAATAGGTGAAATATCAAGCCAACTCGGCAATTTCACTTCATACGCATTTCCTGACTCCCGCTTTCCCAGTATTTTGCATGGCCCAAACTTTTTCATCTTCAATTTATTGTAAGTCTTGGCAGGAAATCTCTCCTTCCTGAGATACACCATAACCTCATCTCCAATCTTGAACTCCTTGAACCGCCGCTTCTGGTCTGCCCTTGTCTTATATTGACTGTTCATTTTTGTAATCTGTCTTTTTACTTCCTCATGCAGACTTTTTATATGCTCTGCAAATTCTTCTGCCTCGGCACTACATTTTTCTCTTCTGTCCAACTTTCTTAGCTCGGACACATTCCTCGGGCTGTTTCCATATACTATCCGGAACGGTGATTTATTTGTGCTTTTATTAACTCGAACCGTTATATGCAAACTCGCCCGTGGTAAGACTAAATCCCATCCCTTGGGTTGATCCACTATCAAACACCGCAATAAATTGCCCAGGCTTCTATTGACCACCTCCGTCTGTCCATCTGTCTGTGGATGGTATGCTGAACTGAATTTCAAGTCTGTCTTCAATTTCTTCCACGTAGTTCTCCGTAAATACCCAACAAACTTTGTATCTCTCGTTCGAAACTATACTTCTCGGCAAACCGTGAAGTCGTACCACTTCTTTGAAGAACAACCCAAAGAATGTGAACCGCATCACTTGTCTTTTGGCGAGGAATAAAATGTGCCATTTTGGAGAACCGGTCCACCACCACAAATATTGAATCATTTCCTCTCCGTGTTCTCGGCAATCCAAGAACAAAATCCATGCTTATGTCCTCCCATGGTCTCTCGAGCACAGGTAATGGCTGGTACAGTCCTGTATTTTGTTTCACACCCTTTGCCATCTGGCATATTCTGCAACTTTGCACAAACTTCCGTACATCTTGCCGAAGTTGTGGCCGTAGTAATTTTCCTCAACCAAGGCAATGGTCTTATCCCTACCAAAATGCCCAACCAATCCTCCGCCGTGCTTTTCTTTGATTAAATTCTCCCGCATGGAACTTCCGGGAATGCACAACTTATCGCCCTTGAACAAGATCCCGTCTTGGATTAAGAAATCCAACCATTTTGTTCTATCTATGGTAAGAGGTATTGAGCAAGCCTTCCATGCTTCTGCAAAATCTGGATCTGCAGGGTATAGATCCTTCAGTTCTTCAAACCCCACTACTTCCACTATCAATCTGGTCAGCAGAGTCTGCCTCCTGCTTAAGGCATCTGCAACCCTGTTTGACTTCCCACTTCTGTGCTTTAGTACAAAGGTATAACTTTGGAGGAACTCCACCCATTTCATGTGCCTTTGGTTCAGTTTTTGTCCGACCGTTAATGTATTGCAAAGCCCGATGGTCGATGAACAAGGACAAACTCCTTTGGTAATAAATAATGTCTCCACTTTTTCAGGGCCCGAACTATAGCATAAAATTCTTGATCATAGACAGTAATACTTCTTCCGAGCATCATTTAACTTTTCACCGAAATAAGCAACCGGCTTGCCTCCTTGACTCAGTACCGCCCCTATTGCACTGCCACTGGCATCACAATCCACCTGAAATACCTTGTTGAAGTCTGGAAGTGCCAAAACAGGCTGTTCTCTAACTTTTCTCTTCAATGTGTCAAAGCTCCTTTCAGCCCCTAATGTCCATTTGAACTCCTTTTTATCTCCCCTCATTGTCTCGGTGAGAGGTGCACAAATACTGCTGAAGTTCTTTATGAACTTCCTATAAAAACTGGCCATACCATGGAATGACCTCACTTCTGTTGTGCTCCTTGGAGTAGGCCATTCAATGATGGCTCTCACCTTTTCGGGGTCCATCTTCATGCCTTCTGCTGAGATTACAAACCCCAAGTATACCAATTCCTTCTTGACAAAATTACACTTTTTCAAATTTATTAATAACCTGTTCTTCTTGCAACTTTTCAAAGACTCTCCCGATATGCATCGGTGTTCCTCCAGTGGTCCGGCTAAATATCAATATATCATCTAAATAAACAATAACAAACTTTCCCATGAATTCTTTCGAAGACTTCATTCATCACCGCATGAAGGTACTTGGTGCATTGGACAGTCCAAAGGGCATGACTAACCACTCAAACAGGCCTTCTCTTGTTTTAAAGGCTGTCTTCCATTCATCCCCCTCTCGGATACGGATCTGATGATAACCACTTTTCAGGTCAATCTTTGTGAAGTACTCAGCTCCACTTAAACAGTCCATGATATCATCCATTCTTGGTAACGGAAATCTGTACTTAATAGTAATTTTGTTGATGGCCCGTGAATCAGTACACATCCTCCATTCCCCATCCTTCTTTGGCGCCAAAGACCGCAGTCACCGCGCATGGACTCAAACTTTCCCGAATTAATCCCTTTTCTAACAATTCTTGGACCCGTCTATTTAACTCCTCGCCTCTACAGTGTCATCCCGTGTGCGACTTTATTTGGCAGTGCTTGATCCCGGTACTAAATCTATATGATGGCTAATTTTTCTCACAGGGGGTAAGCCCTCAGCACATTGTCGGACACAATGTCCGGAAATTCCTCCAAAGAGATTTAGAACTTCGTTGGGGTATTCCGGCATTCCTTCCCCCTAACTCTAGGGATTATTGCATAACATAAATGTTCATGCTTTAACCCGTTCGTAAACTCTCTCCCCTCAACTAAACAGACTCGGAAATATTACATACCTTTTCATCTCGTATCCTTCAAGGGCTTTAGTTTATGACGTACACCATTCTTTGTCAATGAGTAGGTGTTGGCACGGCCATCATGTACTCGCACTCCGGTCAAACCGCCAGGGTCTCCCCAAAGAACATGTGGCAAACATCCATGGGTAAGATGTCACACAGACCTCATCACAATACTTCCCAACGTTAAATTTAACGGAACACTGCTCATTGACCAAAGCTCCGTGGTCCTTTTGTAACCATGCGACCCGGTATGGGTGTGGGTGTTTCTTCCTTTCTAACTGTAACTTTGTAACCATTTCCTCAAAAACCAGGTTATCCGTGCTACCATTATCAACAATGATATTGCAAACCTTGCCCGCACATTTACATCTAGTGCGGAATAAACTTTTCCTCTGGTCTGTGTCCTTCTCCTCGTTCAACAGACTCTTCTTACAACCATTGTTTCTCCTCTCTCCGCTTCTTCGGAATGCTCGTATTCAGGATCCTCCTCTCGCCACAGACAGCTCTGGCCGGGCCCTCGTGCCTCTTGTTTGTTCTTTCTCGGTGTTGTGGACATTCAAATGCCCGGTGTCCTTCTTCACCACAAGTGGAAACATGTTCCACGAAATACTCCCCTTCCAAATCCTCGTCCGTATCCACCCCGTCCTCTTGGGTAGTCTGTTCCGATCTCGGGGCCGATAAACATCTTCTTCTTTTTGGTCCCGGTTACTACCGGCTTCCCAGCCTTCTTCGGATCCTTGTACTTTTCTCCACCGGTCCTCCCACCAGTCCTTCCACCTCGGCCTCTTCCTCTTTGCTTGCCTTCAAACCGCCTCTTTAGCTTTTCTTCTACCTTCAAGGCAAATTGATAAGCATCCTCAATGGTGTTTACTCGAACCAGGCTCGCTTCTTCCCGGATACCAAGCCTCAGCCCATTAATGTAACGGGCTACCCTCTCCTTATTTTCCTCTAAATGTCCTGTCCTAATAGAAATTTTGTAAAATTCTTCAGTGTACTCTTGGACAGTTTTGTTTGTCTATCTCAAGCTCTGCATTTTTCTTAGCAGATCCAACTCGTAGTCTGCCGGGATGAACTGTCTTTTAAGCTTCTCCACCATTCTATCCCATCTTGTTATTCTCTATTTCCCTCTTCTGTTTCTCTCCAACCGCATTCCCTTCCACCAAATGCTGGCATGACCCTTTAACTTGGTCTTAGCAAATCTGACCCGGTTAGGGTCTTCAATCTCCTCATACTCGAAATATTCCTCTAAATCGTTTATCCAGTCAATCACTTCTTCTGGATTTAGATTTCCCGAGTAGGTAGATACCTCCATTTTTGGCTGTTTTCCAATCTGAGAGATGGCCTTATACAACCGGGCCCCGAGCCGGATCCACGACTCTCGCTTCTTCCTCGATCTGTTCTTCCTCTTCAACTTCATCTTCACTTTCCTCTTCCCCTCCGGGTTCGCGCCTCTCGCGTAACTCGCTTGCAAGGCTTGAACTTGTCTTTGCAAGGCCCGAAAGTCTTCGGCCGGCACCACATTTCCTCGCTCCGCCACGGTCCCTTCGTGGAGGCATGATATTTTCTCTCGTATTATTTTTTTTTTTTTTTAGAATTCTTCCACAGATCCTGGTGCAACTGCCTCTCTCCGGCGATCTGTTACACGCTCAGGAGCTCCCGCTCTGATACCACTTGATGGCAAGCCGGGATTCACACCAACACATTTGCAGTAATTTCATTAAAATTTCATTAAAATTAACCAATTACGGTTTACAGTAGCCACTCCAGTATACCACTTCTCCCCCAATCCCGAACTTCACCATCCCCATCCTTACAAAGTATTTCGGGTTTTTAACGAGGCCCCCGATCCTCTCGGCCATTAATGCCCCGCCTAACAAATTCAAATTCTAATTTTTCCCTCCCTCGGCCGAACTCCCCAAATTTTCTCACAATAAATGGCCCCTGCCTTACCCACCATGAAACCCTCATTAAAGCTCTTCTCCCGACCCGCAAACGCCGCCTTGGTCGGATCGTCCTTCCGCGCCTCTCGTTTCGCCCATAACGTCCATGCTCTGTACTGTTGTGAAGACCATTCCCATATTTAATACACGCGGTCGCCAATTTCAATTTCAATCTTCGTGGCAGCCCGCGCGTTTAATTAATTTCCTTTTCTGCTTTGTCTTCGGCTGACCGTGTCACTTTAATACACGTGGAGGACGCGTGTCTGCGTTTAATTAATTTCCTTTTCTGCTTTGTCTTCGGCTGACCGTGTCACTTTAATACACGTGGAGGACGCGTGTCACAAGCTTGTCTTCATACTTGTCGCGATATCGCGACATGTCGCGATATCGCGACCCACTGTCCCTTCGCCTTCACCTTGGCGGAAAAAATCGCGATATCGCGACCCACTGTCCCTTTGCCTTCACCTTGCGGAAAAAGTCGCGATATCGCGACATGTCGCGATATCGCGACATGTCGCGATATCGCGACCCACTGCCCCTTTGCCTTCACCTTGGCAAAAAGATGTCGCGATATCGCGACTCAAACCGGCCATTGCCCTTCCGAAGCCTTGGGGTCGCGATTTCGCGACCCCAACGCAACTTGTGCCTTTACTCTAAAACTTCTCCTTCTTTTTACGAAATCTCCCTCTTGGGCCAAGATTTGAAACAAACCCAACACAAATACTTAGAAAATAAAAGCAAACAATAAAATGATTTGGAGGATGCAAGATTGCTCCTTGACCACCGGATGCTCCTGCATCACTCTGTCCTACTTGCGAGTGACAGCATCCATAGTGGTGTGTTATTGTTATATTGGTGTTAGTAGTGGTGATTGATGCGTTGTCGTACTGTTAGTTCCCCCCACCCAACTCCAATCTAATTTGGATCTCTTTCTGTACTTTTTATCTCTTTCCTTGCACTCTTATCTTGAACCTCAAAACCCCACAGGAAGCCGGCCTTCTCCGGAGATTGGCCCGAAAGGCATTCCTTCCTTCCGGCCTTTCAATGTTGGTTTGCGGGTCCTAAGGGCGCAATAACGACAAATCCTTTCCTCATGGCAGATTCCTGACCAACAGTACTAGCTCCTTCTGCTTCTTTTGTCGGCTCATACTTCGTCCGGTACTGCTAGGTGGCCTCAACTCTCTGTCTCTTGGTCAGAGTCGGGTACTTCAGCTTCTCCTGGGTTTGTTGTTTGGTTTCAGCTAGAGGCTGAGGTTCTGGAGCTTTAGCCGGAACTGGAGCTTTTGCAATAGGAGGCTTGGCTGGAATAGGGGCTGCCTTTACCGGAGGAGGCTTGGCTGGAGCTTTGTCTTTGGATGCCTTCTCCTAGGCTCTGTAGGGCCACAGCCGCTTGTATGGTGGCAGCCCATCGGGCTGCGCCTTTTCTCTTCTGGCATACACCTGCAAGGGCTTGGCAGCATCTGCAGTTTTCTTTTCGTCTTTGGTGGGCAGCACTAGATTTTCCTCTGGGAGGGCAATGTTGGCTTCGCCGTCCAGGATCATGTAGATTTCATCGTCCTCTATGGCGCTGCCGGCTAAAGTCTGGATGTAGTGCTGGTGCAGTGTGCAGTCTTCCTCCGAATGTGGGTCATTGCACGTAGTGCACCAGTTGACCTGGTCGGAAGGACCAGGTTGGTCTTTGATAGCAGCATTTCTCGGAGGCGGACGCCTCTGCAGTTGTTCTGGAGGCCTGTCTTTTGTCAGCGCTGGGGGCGGATATGGCCTCCTAGGAGCGAGGTCCATCTGGGCCTGCTTCTTCAGAGCGGTCATGTCATTGGACATGGCATGATAACCTGAGGCCAAAGCCCGTACCTCCTAGAGGATTGTGTTCTGAATGTTATTGTCAGGAGACGGCAATTGTGCCGGTGGAGGCAATGCGGCTAATGGAGGAGGATTGGAATAAGGTGCGTACTGCGGGGGAGCAGAGAGTGCTGAAAAATGCGGAGGAGGCGGGTGAGGATAATGCATTTGCGGCGGGCCGTAAGGAGTTACGACCGAAGCCGGATTCCATTGCTGCTGGGGTTGCTGCCCTGATGTGGACGGCGCACCACCAAAAGATGACGGATATTGGGATCTGGGGAAGTCGGGATGAATGGGTTCCTGCACCCTGGACGGGAGTCTGCCAATGGAAATGATATCCGCTTCAGCTTGCTGGGCAGCATCGTACAGAGCGAGAAACGAGTCTATTCTGGCAATCTTCAGCAGTAGGCATATGTCTGAGTTGAAGGATCTCAGGTAGTAGTGAGCAGCCATGCCAGCTGAAGGCCGAAGTTCACAAGGTACCCGTTTCCAGGATCTCGCAAACCTGATTTAAAGTCAGACACCTCCTCTTGGGGGTGTCTCTGGATACTTTGGAACTGATGCAGCAAAGAAGTGGGGTCAGCAGACTTGTTGCATCCTTTCACGAGCCTTCTGGCGAGCTGGGGCCACCCTATGATAGATCCCTCTGGCAGCGATCTCCACCAGTAGAGAAGCTTTCCCCTTAGGGAAAGGGCCAGCAGACGGGTCTTCACACTTTCGTCAGTAATGGAGTGCAATGCAGCCAGGGCAAGGATGTCCTGGATGTGCTCGTACGCCGTCTTGCCGTAGCCGTCGTATGTAGGGATGGATTTTAAGGCAGCAGGGGGCACAGCTTGTTGTTCGACCAGGGCCAAGGGCCCCGTAGAGTCCACCGCCAGGAAGAGATCATCATCATTCTGCTGCTGGGCAGCCATTTCTTCTTCTTCTCCTCCGTCGGTTGTATACTCAGTGTCGGTACCTTCCGAGGATGTAGATTCTTCTTCTTCCTCGGCCTCTTCTATTTCGTTCTCAGCTCCTTCAACCTCGGCTTCGGCTTCTTCTCGGATTTCAGCCTCGGCTTCGTCGACACGAGCTTGTTGATCAGCCAACCTGACAATTTCGCCTCGAGCGTTGATGTCTAGTTCGTAAAAGGCAGGCTGGTTTCTCGGATCCCTTGCTCGCCACCTTCTCGTTTGCATGAAGGTGCTAGGACCGGTCTTTCGGACTCAGAGGATATGTTCGTGCAGAGTCGCCAGGTGTTCTGATTTTGAACAGCAATGAAGCGAACACCGATGCTTCGATTTTGTTTGGGGGTGGGAAACTTCCTTGTCCCACCGAGCGTGCCAGAAACTGTTGGTCACGAATCCGCCATGAGGAAAGGATTTGTTGCTATTGCGCCCTAGGACCCGCAAACCAACATTGAAAGGCCGGAAGGAAGGAATGCCTTCCGTGCCAATCTCCGGAGAAGGCCGGCTTCCTGTGGGGTTTTGAGGTTCAAGATAAGAGTGCAGGGAAAGAGATAAAAATGCAAAAAGGGATTCCAAATTAGATTGGAGTTGGGTGGGGGGAACTAACAGTACGGCAACGCATCAATCACCACTACTAACACCAATATAACCATAACACACCACTATGGATGCTGTCACTAATCAGTAGAATGCAGTCGGGTATATGTTTTGTGTTAAGATCCAGAAGCACAGCTACAATGGTTCCCTAACAGACATTCCCTCCAAGGAACTAACAGTACGACAACGCATCAATCACCACTACTAACAACACTATAACACAAAAACATAACCAGAAAACTGCCACTAACGTTTGCCCTATATATCCTCTGATTTATACACCTCAGGAATACCTGACCACCAAATGCTAAAGTGAATCAACGAGCCATGACACAGGAAAACGTAAGGCAGAAATGTCAAGGAGAGGCAGCATACAAAATAAAAACAGTATAACAACACCAAGTGTATGTATTATATTAAAAGGCAGAAGCACAGCTACAATGGTTCCCTAACAGACATTCCCCTTCCACCACTTTACAATGAAAACGTGGTCGCTATTTATAGCCTGAGAACCCCCCGATTACATTTATGGGCACAAAGTCCCAGTCAAGCATTAGCTGACAAAAGCAGCCGCGGAACTGCTGATGCTGAACTTTGTCGGGCAGGACTGTACTCTCGGCATGGTCTCCCTGAAGGCTGTACAGATACGTGGCAGCGCATTAGGTAGAACTTCTCATCGGCAGGAATGCGGGTAGCTGAAGCAGGTAGAACCTCCAATCAGCTTTAAAGGCGGTAGCTGGCATAAGTAGTGCATCCCATGCTTGTCCTTGTGCTCGGCACGTCTTGGCTCGGATCCCAAAGTTGGACACTTGTCGGATGATGCTGCTTGACACGTGTCTGCCTTGAAAGGCAGTTTATCCAACTTCGCCCAGGATCAGAGCGTCGTCGGGTTGCGCAGGTGAAAACAGCGCAGTTGGGGAGGCCTTTCATGCCTTAGTCAACTTCTGAGTTTGTCTCCCTACTGCGCACCGGTCAAAGGGCACACTCTGACTTCGCTGCGAAGTCGGGTTGCGCACCGGTGGAAGCTGATTTACACTATCGTACGGACTTCGCCCTGGAAAGGGGCGCACTCCGACTTCGCTACGAAGTCGGGTTGCGCCCAGACACTTAGTCATTTTTCCTGCCAGCCTGTTTACCAAGTGCGCCCAGAAAGCAGGTCGCACTCCGACTTCGCTGGGAAGTCGGGTTGCGCCCAGAACACTTGTTCTTCTGGTTGATTCTGTCACACTGCGCACTTTGCACTCCTGCTGCGCTCCAACTGGAGGGCGCACTCCGACTTCGCTGCGAAGTCGGATTGCGCCCTGACACTTAGTCATTTTTCGGAGCAACTCGTTGTCATTTTTGAGATTTGATTGAGGGGCTCAAGAGAAAGAGGGAAGAATGAGAATGTAGGGAAGAGAGAGAAAGGGGGAGAAGAGGAAGGGGAAAGAGAGGAAGAGGGAAAGGGAAGAGCAGCTCTCTTACAAAAATTGAAAACATTGCACCCCGTGCAAAATGTGACAACAGGCCCCAGACAAAGTTTGGCATCCTGCGCTAGCAAAAGAGAAGACCCAGCAGGCCTCCGCAGCCCCGCCTTAGGCCGAAACCAAAGAACAGGCCAGGGAAAAGCTTAAGTTCCCTTCATTGACTAAGCGACAAAGGGTTGAAGCCACGGAGCAATATCGTACAAGGTACGAAGCTAAAAAGGAGCCCGAAGTACATGCCCTCATAGGGTATAACATCGTGGACGAACTGAAGAGAACCCCTGCCAAGATTAGTCTATACGACGCTTTACAACTGCCAGGACAAGTGGACCTGTTGCGAGGAGTCCTTGAAGTCCGCGAAAGCTAGGAAATCGGCGCCGCCTGCCCTAGTGCAAACCCTATCCACGTCCATAATAGGAAAGAACAGGCCTCCTCCGTTCTACCTATCCTTACAAATGGAAGGGCATATTGTCCACAACTGTATGATTGATTCAGGGGCCGCAACAACCGTCATGCCTAATGCGGTCTACGAAGAAATAGGAATGGAGTACATGCGAAGCAGCCACGTTGTGCTCAAACTGGACGGTACTCCTGTGAAAACGGTCGGCGTAATCAAGGATATACCTATTCGACTGCACAATGCGCCCCAAATTGTGGTAATACAGGAGGTGGTAGTTGTAGACCTAGAGCCCTATTTTAGCATGTGCCTTTCAAGGGAATTCACAACAAAGCTAGGTGGATATCTGTCCATGGACTATTCGCATTTAGAGGTCCTGTTCAAGGGAAATAAGGTCAAAATTTACAACAAGAAACCTGCTACATTTCTCGTAGAAAAGATGTCCGAAGAAGAAAACAATAGTCCTGTACACGCTATCGTCGTAGAAATAGAACAAGTGGACTTAGTGGAAGAATCGCTTGCACAGCTGAATTTTGAAGATGAATTTTCATTGACAAATTTCAATGCCATGATAGAGACAGAAATAGGATGCTCTACCATCACAGAACATGAGAAACACGTTAAGCCAGAGAATAAGGTGTCTGCCCAAGGGGAATTATGGAAATTATTCTTTGACGGCGCCCGATGCAAAAATGGCGCCGGGGCAGGAATATTTTGAGTATCACCGTCTGGAGAGCAGAAAGAATACTGCTACCGACTGGTTTGGAGTTGCACTAACAACGTAGCAGAGTATGAAGCCTTATGCCTAGCTGAAGAAAGCAAAGAAATTAGGCATAAAACATCTCAAAGTCTTCGGAGATTCAGAATTGGTATGTAATCAGGTCACCAACAAGTGCATCTCCAAAAAGCATTATCTTAAAGCATACCGCAACAGAGTATGGGACCTGTTTGAACAGTTTTAGTCACTCAATCTGCAATCCATCCCACGAGAGAAAAATAGACACGTTGACATCTTGGCCTCCATCGCGGATAGATATTCTCCGGCCGACGACGTGGTACACAAGCCCAAGGCCGTGAGGATGATTTATAGGCCCTCTGTGCCGGATAGGGACATGCATTGGCAAGTTTTCGATAATGATGAACAGATCATCAATTTCTTGGTCTAAGAAGCAACAACTGTTGAAGAAAGGAACCTGAAGGACGAGGAGTATGAAGGACTGGTCCAGTTAAAAAATAACCATGTTCCAAGAGGATTGATCACTCTAGAAAGCCTGTTCGATTAGAACGACACAAAGCGGTTTCTCATAGAAACAAAGTTGACGCTAGGCAATATCAAAATCTAGAGCTTGAGTCCGGGAAGGTGATAAAAGTCGGGACAGATTGTACCACGGCTGAGTTAGAACAAATCCGATCTTTGTGCAGAAGGTACCCCGATATAGTAGCATGGTCTTATCAAGACCTGAAGGGTTACGACCGAAGATTGGTTCAACATACAATCGAGCTGCAAGAAGGAGTCAAACCTTTCAGACAGAGGCAAAGACCCGTCAACCCGAAGATCGAAGCCCTGATGAAAGCCGAACTTCTAAAAATGCTTGAAGCTAAGATCATCTATCCCATAAAGCATTCTTCTTGGGTAGCCAATCTAGTTCCCATCAGGAAGAAAAATGGTGACATTCGGCTATGTGTAGACTTTCGCAATCTAAATCAGGCTTCGCTAAAAGATCACTACCCTCTCCCGTAGATTGATCAAATCTTGCACTCAGTAGCTGGAGCCCAGTGTTTTTCCCTACTTGATGGTTTTTCAGGGTATAACCAGATTTGGGTTAGAGATGAGGACCAACACAAACAACATTTACTACTAAGTGGGGAACGTTCGCTTACCAGCGGATGTCATTCGGCCTTTCAAACGCAGGAGCTACCTTCCAGAGGGCTATGGACCTAGCATTTGGCGAACTGCTGAATAAGGTTATCGTCATTTATTTATATGACATGATTGTCTTTTCTCGAAAGAGAGAAGACCATCCTTCACACTTGCAGCAGATATTTGAAAAATGCAGAGAATTTGGCATCTCAATCAACCCGAAGAAGTCCATATTCGCAGTGAATGAAGGAAAATTACTGGGGCATCTTATATCAGAGAAAGGGCTCGCAATAGACCCTGATAGATCTGAGGCTCTCTTAAAGCTCCCACTACCTATGAATAAGAAAGGGCTGCAGTCCTTCTTCAGCCAAATTAATTTTGTGAGGAAGTTTGTCCCAGACTTCACTCAAATCATCAAGCCGATGTCTGAGCTTTTAAAAAAGGATGTTGAATTCATCTGGACCGATAATAGAAGGGAAGCATTTGAAGAGATCAAGGCCCGAATTGCTCAGGCACCTGTTCTAACTAACCCTGACTATAGTAAGGATTTCATTTTGTATGCTGTAGGGGAACCAGAGAGCTACGCCGCGGTCCTAACGCAAAAAGGGGAAAATGGCGAAGAGCGTCCCATCGCATTTTTAAGTCAGGTAATACAGCCCCATGAAGAGAAATACAACTTCATAGAATGACAAGTGCATGCTGTCATGAAATGCCTGAGGAAATTCAAACATTGTCTCCCAAAGCCGGGTTACAGTGTTTGTTGTCCACCCAAACGTGCGGAATTTCATTATCCAAGGAGAGTTGGGCAGCAAAAGAGCAGGTTGGGTCAACAAAATACAAGAGTTTGACATCGAAATTCGACCCACAAAACTAGTTCGCGGTCGCGCGTTATGCCAGGAGCTTGCAAAAAGTGTCGTAGCCGAAGTGACAGCCTGTCAATGGGATGACTTAATGGCAGAAGAGTGCTTCGCGAATCAAGAAGAAGATGAAAATACTGGGTCAGTGAAATAGTTGAATATTTCAACACTGGAAAATGTCCTCCACATTTGAATGCTTTGCAGCGAAGACACTTCAGGATGCGGTCCCTCCGATACATAGGAGCCCGTACCTTATAATATAAAGGCATTCTCTACAGCTTAGATTCATGTACGGTTCTCCATAGCTGGAGTCTATATGGGGCTCAGTTTATTAGCTGAGGTTCATTCAGTTATTCCGTACTAAAGATTCGTTATGCCCCTTCAAAAACGCTAGGAGATTTATCCATTTCACGGAGAGGCATGGGTCCGAGGGATTAATCAGTTTCGCTCTTCAGATTCGGATATGAGTCTTTCGCTGCGGAGTGAACCTTCCCTCCCCTTAGGGTGCGAGCTTTGGAGTTTCTTGCATTCCATGGCAACCTTTAGAATAGAGAGGTTTGCTTGCTCAGCCTCTTCCTCTCCCTCTTCCTCTTTGCCTTTTCAATGGTGGGGGTGGGGGAGGGCAGGGCCCTTTAAATGGCAAAGCCCCGCCCCAAACCAATAGAAATAATAGGATCGGCTCCTCCAAGGCCTATTCTACCGAAATATTGATGGTTTTCTTCTAAGATGCATAAGGGAAGACAATAAGAAAAGGGTCCTTGGTGAATTCCACTCAGGGTTATCAAGGGCCACTTCACAGGAAGAACAATTGCTTTAAAGATAATCAGGGCTGGCTACTACTGGCCCACACTCTTCACCGACGCCTTTGCGGTTTTCCGAAAATGCGAACAATGTCAGAAGTTTGCTGACCGAAGCAAAACTACTCCCATGCCACTCCAGCCGATACAGGTGGAAGCACCGTTTCAACAGTGGGGATTGGACTTCGTGGGGGTCATCTCTCCGAATTCCTCTGCAGGGCATAAATTCATCTTAATTGCAACTGATTACTTCACCAGATGGGCTGAAGCAGTGTCCACAAAGCACGCTGATCAAGAAACGGTGATTACTTTCCTAAAAGGCTTGATCACCCGGTTTGGCATCCTCGAAGCAATAGTCACGAATAACGGTCTTGGATTCACAGGCGCCAAAATCAATGAATTTGCCTGCAAATATGGGATATACCGCAAGGTCACCTCCAATTACTATCCACAGGGTAATGGATTAGCAGAATCAACGAATAAGACCCTGTTGAGATTGCTGAGAAAACTCATAGACAAGAATAAAAGGACTTGGCACCTTCTCTTAGATCAAGCCTTGTGGGCTGATCGGATATCTATCAAGAAGTCGATCAAAACCTCCCCGTACGCCCTAGTATACAACAAAGAGGCTGTCTTGCCAACCCATATAGAAATTCCTACATTGAAGATGTTAAATGATTAAGAAGCAGAATCCAGTCCTATGGAAGTCAGGCTAGCCCAATTGCTACAGTTAGAAGAAGATCGGGATAAGGCATACCAGAACTTCGCAAAGCATGCCCAGATCACCCGAAACTGGTTCAAGAAGAAGTCCTCCATCCGGACATTTAAGGTGGGAGACTTGGTGTGGAAATGGGATTCGTGGAAGGTTAAGCCGGGCAATCATGATAAGCTGGACGTGTTCTGGGAAGGGCCATTCGAGATTGCCCAAGTAAATTTGGCTAACTCCTTCATCCTCAAAGACGCAGCCGGCCAGACTCTGCCAATTCCCGTAAACGGTCTTCACTTGAAGACCTTCCATCCTTAAAAGGTTTTTTTTTTTTTTTTTTAAATATATATATATATATTTTACCCTTGTATATACTGTTGTTTATACTTGTACAAACTTTGTTTTAATATTTCCTAGAAGTTCAGCATGTAGTTAGGTAGAGATTGTATTCTCACGCCGTTGTAACAATGAGGTTTCACCTCACGGCTAAAGTTCGGCTTTGCCAAGTCAAAAAGAAAACCTCCTTCAAAAATGTTTCGCGCGAAGTGGCTGATGTGAGTCGGTTCGCTGCGAAGTACCTTGGTATCAAGATGTGAAAAGGCGTGGAGAAGACCAGAATACAACGCATCGTCAATAACAAGGAATGGCTCATAGTAGAAAGCAGATATAAAACAGCTTCGCTTGGCAGCAGGCTTCGCTGAAGAAGAAAAAGGAAATACTTCCCCGAAGTCCCTAATCGACAAAGGCGTGGAAAATGCTTCACAAAAAGAAGCTGAGCGAAGCAACTTCAAAAGGAAAAATCTGCGAACCATTGCTTTGCTTGTAAAAGTAATAGAAACAAAGGGATGCGATTCGCTCCCAAGGTAGCTCAATCCCCACTTCGGGGCTAGTCTTTCGTGAAGCGGCCGATGAGGCAGCAAGGTAGCCTGGATCCCATGAGAAAAACTACTTTGGGTCCGAACCATAGAAGACTGGTGGGCAATTCGAGGTTCACCGTGAAGTACCCCTTGCTAAAATCAGCCTCGCCAAACCGTAAAGCGCAAAACAAGAAGCATTTAAAACATGCCTCGAAATGTGTGCCAACGACAATCTAGGAAAATGTCCAGGATGTGCGGGATTAATGCAAAGGTGGTGGAGCACATCCCAAGAGAATGTAGTTATAATTAAAAGTCGTGCCCAAGTACGAGGTGGCAGGGAGTTAGATTTTCGAAGCTGGGCCAGGTTCTCGAAGTACATCGACCCGCGTGCACCCGCGCCGCAAAGCCAATCAGAAAACAAAGCAATCTCTTCGGTTTGATTTTTGAATTTAATTTTGGCAGGTGCCATAAATGGTGGTGGGTTTAACTTGCAGCTATAAAACCCAGGCTTTAGCAGCAAAGAACTGTTTACCCGTCGATAAGAACTGTTTACATATGTCCGAAAAAGAATAGTGGTTGAATGTGCTGTCCTGGGAAGCCGTTGTTGGCAACGGCCAAGGACAAGCATTAAAAAGAACTCCCCTCTTTCATTGGAAACATCATAGAGACATTGGTAAGAGCACAAAGGGAGATTGTTCATGTCATTGTTACATATTGTGATCATGCAGGACTGGTTATGGAGGTGCTAAGGAGTAAATGCTGAACATTGTAATTGCAGTTCGTCATTGTTGTTTACAACAAGAACCATTGAATGCCAATACAATTCCTTTTTATTGCAGTCTGATTCCATTTTACTTGTATTTTGCTTATGCTGTGTATGTTAATGAGATTGCATGTTGTATTGCATTGGATGTTGTTTCTAGTTGCAGACTGTAGTATTTGTTTGGCATAAGTATTGCAGCGATACCACCTATAAGTTGCAGGTTGTAAGGAGAAACTGACATGGAAGGATTGCAAGTTAGTTGCAGATCGTATGAGGTTTAGATTTTATAAAGGTTAGTCTGTACAAGCCTGTGTCATAGTCTTGGAGATCACCATCTTGTCACTTAGGGAGACTGGGGCATTGTACGTTTGACTATCATACACTTGTTGTTGTACAAGAAGACTGGTGTCAAAGTGTTTGTGTCATATGCATGAGATTGTGTTGTACGAGACTGTGTCATATGAGATGTGTTGCACAAGACTGCAAGTTTTTGCTATATGAGATTGTGTCATACGAGACTGCACCGTACAAGTGAGACTGTATTGTTTTAGGATATTGACACCATACGACTATGAAGACAACCTTATGACTGTAATCTTGATTGGGAATATCACCACTCATGCTACAGGAACTAGTAGCACCACTCTTTTTCCTTCTTTTTCTCATTTTTGTTTGTGGTATGTATGATTACTTCGGAGATCTGACCACAATGAAACTATTGAGTATCTGTTGGAGTTGTTGACTACACCTACCTTAAACCTTGCTACGGCCTTGGCCGTATTTTGCATTTTATTTTTCGTGCACCCTTAAACAAAAGTAGATTAGATTTGTTTTTTGCATCAGTTTGCTTATTGGTTTTTGCATGTTTTAGATCAATTTTCTTTATTTATTTTCAGCATTAGATAGAAGGTAGAAGGGAACTGGCCAAAGATCCAAAGGTTAGGGAAAGTAGAAAGCTGTTGCCACATTTTGCACGGGGTGCCATGTTTTCCGTTTTGAAGAAGTAATCTGCTCTGTTCCTTCCCTCCTCCATTTTTCCCATTCTTCATTTCTCCCTTTTCCTCCTCTTCCTTGCAGCTTCATTCCTCCCTTTTCTTCCCCCAGTAAAGTTTCCAGCAAGTGTCCCCTGAAAATGGCTTAGTGTCAAGGCGCACCCCGACTTCGCAGCGAAGTCGGAGTGCGCCCTCCAGTTGGAGTGCAATAGGGACAGTGCGAAGTGTGACAAAACAGGAAAATGAGCGAAATTTGACTAAGTGTTGGGCGCAACCCGACTTCGCAGCGAAGTCGGGGTGCGCCCTTCTTCCTGGGCGCACTTGGAGAGCAGTGTGGCAGAAAAATGACTTAAGTGTTGGGGCGCAACCCGACTTCGCAGCGAAGTCGGGGTGCGCCCTTCTCTTAGTGCGTAGTCCGAACAGAAGAAGACAGCAAGTGTCGGTGCGCAACCCGACTTCGCAGCGAAGTCGAGGTGCGCCCTCTGACCGGTGCGCAGTTGGGGAAGCAAGACCAGAAAATGACTAAGGCAAGATGACCCTCCTACGCTGTTTTCTACCTGCGCAACCCGACAGCGCTCAGATCCCGGGCGAAGTTGGATAAACTACCTTTCAAGGCAGACACGTGTCATTCATCAGCATCCGACAAGTGTCCAACTTCGGGATTCGAGCCAAGACATGACCGGAATAAGGACAAAGCATGGGCAGCACTATCTGCGCCAACTGCCATCATTTAAGTTGATGTAAAGTGCCATCTGCCGCACCTACCCGCATTCCTGTTGACCAAAGGTTTGACCCGACATACCGCCACGTAGCTGTACAGCCTTCAGGGACACCACGCTGCAAGTACAGTCCTGCCCGACAGCAGTCAGCATCAGCAGCTCCTCAGCCGCTTGTGTCAGCTAATGTTCAGTCTGGGACTTTGTGCCCGAGAATGTAATCGGGGGGAACTTGGGCTATAAATAGCCACCACATTTTCATTGTAAGTGGTGGAAGGGGAATATATTGCTAGGGAACAATTGTAGCTGTGCGTTTGCCTCTAATACAAGCACATACTTGGCTCTGCTCACTGTCTTTTATCTTGTATGCTGCCTCTCCTTGTCATTTCTGCCTCATGTTTCTTGTATCATTGCTTACTGTTGTACTGAACTCTGGACTCCGGTATTTGGTGGTCAAGTATTCCTGGAATGCATAGATAGAGGATACATAGGATGACTGATAGCTGTAGTTTCAATGTGTGCTTTGTAAAGGAATGTTGTTAGTAGCGGTGATTGATTCGTTGCCGTGCTGCTTATTCCCCCCACCCAACTCCAATCACATTTGGATTCTCTTTCCGCACTTTTATCTCTTTCCCTGCACTCTTATCTTACACTAAAAACCCCACAGGAAGCCGGCCTTCTCCGGAGATTGGCACGGAAGGCATTCCTTCCTTCGGCCTTTCAATCTGGTGGGCGAATCTGGGCGCAATAACAAATCCTTTCCTCATGGCAGATTCGTAACCAACAGAAACCTCCCCATACATTTGTTGAAGTGCGATCACAAGCGCAAATTGCACTTTCCAATTTCTGTGTTCAATAGTTGCCCAATTGATAAAGCACCATCTTGGATCTCCTGTCAATCAGGATTGGCATCCTTGAAAGTCACTAAAATTGTAGTAGTTTACTACCTTCGCTTCCATGCCATGTTTTGTCACACAAAACAAGATGAAGAATAAAGGATCAGGTCAAGGCTTTGGGTACACTTTGTTTTGAGTGCGTCTTGCTCCCAAGCTGCGTAGTTTTGCCATGAGTATGCCTCACTACAAATAACACACCCTCTTTCCATTGTGCCCTATTCTAGTGCACCTCATTTCAATGCACCCTGCTCAGCAATGCCCCATTCGCCAACACCCCCCCCCCAGTAGCGCCTCACTTGACTTGCCCCTCTTGATAGCACCTTGCTCAAAGTGCCTCACTTAACAGATGTGCCCCACTTTACTGATGTACCTTGCTCACAAAATCACTCCAAATCATGTGTTTATTCTTGGCAAATGGATAAGGATGACAAATCGCATGTAAATTTGAGATGTTATTCAGAGATAGAACTATCACTCTAGAAATAGATTAGGATTCTTTGGAACCTAGCATACTAGAGCTACCCTTTGGACTAATATTGTACTTGACATATTTTTAGAAAACAACAATCAATAAAAATGTGCATGACGTCTTAAATCAATTGCATTTCCAACCTTTTGTTCTTGGACATATGAAATCAGTGGCTCCACCTTCCTTACTTCTATTAGTCCTTTCTCTTATTGATGTTGTAGGTTGTTTGAAGATCTTACCATTGAAGTTCTTTGGCCACTTTGAATATTCCAATCGCTCCAACCTTGATCTCCTTATGCCTTCGACCGAATTCTTTTGTTTTTCTTTATTTCTTTCTTGCACCCTCTTCTCCAATAATTAAATCAGATTTACTTTCATGATATAGCTTAGATTTTATTTCTTACACTCTTATATTACTTTACTTTTATGTCTTTTCAACAAAGTGAGAAGGAAACTAGCCCAAGATTCGGAGGTTGGAGAGAAATGAAATAAAATATTATTAATGTCTGTGGTGGGCCAAAATAAGACCCAAGGGACTATAAGAAGGACAATAATGACTGCTAGCTAGTAGGCTAAAAAGCCCAACAAAGAAAAGAACTAAGATAAATACAATACAAAACCCAACAACCGGGCCAAAGAGAAAGGGAAAAGAAAAGGGTAAGCAGAGGGGGGAGGGCTGCAGTCCAGAAGAGAGGAGTGCATGCCAAGAAAAATGGAGAGAGAGGAGGGGGGAAGGATCAACCCAGGAGGGGCAAGCTCCAAGAACCCCCCAAAAATTGTTCTCTCCTAACAATCGAGGCCAAAGTACTGGAGCTGAATAAGTCCATTATATGTCTTTGACCAGCGCTAGTTCGAAACCCTGACATACTGTGGGTGCGTTGTATAGTGACTCTGCTTCTATCCAAACTGGATGATGTGGGGCATTTCCGTTCAGAGTCACCTGGTCCATCGGAGCTAGTGAAGTATGTTGTAATGAGCCGATATTGAGGAGGGTGAAATCCATCTAGAGGAGAACTTTAATGTCTTCGAAGCTGAGTTATCTCCCTAAGAAAGAGTGCGAGACACCGCTGGTCCAACTATCTAAAGAAGGTAGAAACAGATCGAGAGTTGTCCCTGAAAAGGCAATGGAATCTACCTCGGATCTCATAATAAATGGGACAAAAAAAATAAAGTGATGAAGGGTTTCAGCTTCACCCAAGGGGAAAAACAAGCAAATCTTCTCCTCCGTCGAAAGATGGTGATCTGACTCAATCCGGAGTTGGTGAGAACACACCCTGAGTTGCCCAATAGTGATCCGAAGACTATGCATTGTGTGCTGCTGAAGGTATTGTGGAGGAACTATTCTTCCCTCCTGTATCTATAAGAAGTGCTCATGGTAGAAAGATAGCTTGGGGAAAAGAGGAGAAACAAGAGAGATTCAAGTGCATCTGGTGTACTAGAGACTAACATCCTTCCGGATCTCGTGGAGCATCCTGTCCTTACCAAGCTGAGAGGGGGGAGAACACCCAAAGAATAAGGGGGGAACCTGTCTATCTGTATCTGAATGCTGGCTAGGAGGGCATAAACTTGAAAATACCAGCTCCTTCGGCCTCCTCAAGAACTCGGAGAGAGTTCCATCAAGGAGCGAAGAGCGAGGTAAGGGTACCACCTGCAACCCTCAGGGGTATCTCCTAAAGTACGGATCCTATGAAGATAACCAATAATTAGGAAGATGATCTCAAGATGGAGAGTTGCATATCCCTTACACATCCTCATCTTCACAGGTATATCCTAAAAATGTGCTTTGAAGCAATTCCTCTCTAGCAAAGATAGAGTTGCATATCCCTTACACACCCAAGCTTGCACAACGGGTTTCATACCAAAAGTGGGACTGGTGAAAAGAACCCCCAAGTACACATAAGAGGTGGTGATCTCGACCTCTCGACCTTGGAAAGAGAAGTGGAGATGGGATAGAGCCTATTTGGTAGTATTGAATACCATAACCTTGGTCTTAGAAAGATTCACCGTCAACTGTCTCGAGTTACACAAAGTGGCAAGCTTGTCCAGATGGCGCTAAAGCCCCTTAGGGGAAGAGGCCGAAAGAACCACATCATCAGCAAAAAAGAGAATAGAAATCAGCACATAGTGAAGAAGGCAACCATCCTCTGCGTGAGTGTTCTCCTTAATAAAAGTCTCAAGCTCGTCGATGAAGATCCCAAAAAGTGTCGAGGAAAGGGGGCACCCTTGTTTCACTCCTATGGTGCTAAGAATACTATATGAAAACCCTTGAGCAAAACCTACCTTTCACAGTCTCATATAACTGTGTAACCACTGTCAAAAGTTGGCCAGAGATTCCAACTAACCAAAGTCTCTCAAGAAGTAAATGTCGAGGCATTGTGTTGAAGGCTTTCTTGAAGTCAAAAAAGCAACAATAAAACCTTCGAGGACCTGGAACGTGCCTCCTCAATAATAGCTCTGAGGACTAGAATGTGATCTGTGGTTTGGTGATCTTGCCGAAAACCAGCTTGGTCAAGAGCCCTGAAACCCTTCTCCTCCAACCTTCGGGAGAGAAGCACATCCAATGTTGTGGCATAAAGCTTGGCAAAGATATGCCCAATCATGATAGTCTTGTAACTATTGGGTTCATGGGGATCGCCTGCCTTATGAATGGGGTGAATGATATGCTGAGTCTAAGAATCAGGAAACCCAGAACAAATAGAGAGTTTAAAGAGATTAGTGAGGGGCCCAACAAGGGAGTCAATACCATGCTTCAGAAATTCCATCTGTAACCCATCCAAATCTGCTGCTTTGCTCGTACAAAGTTTCTTGATAGCCTGCCTGACAAGACCAGTAGAAAAGAGGTGGCACGAAGAGAGGGGGGAGGGAACAGTAATAGGAGGCTGATTAGGGATGGTATAGAGGGAAGAGGCATGAATGGTCCAAGAGGAAAGATCTATCCCATGAGTAATCTGATCAAGGAGGAGGATAAGATGCCAGAAGGATTTAGGAGACTGCTGAAGGGAGTGGATAAGATCAAGTCGATGTTGAGAGAGGAAGAGACGCTTCTTCTTTCAAAGAAGCATCTTGTAGTCTTTGTGGGAAATGGCATAGAGCTAGGAAGGATTCCGATGGCATATTTCAACCTTCGGTGGGCAGACTTACATTCCTATCATACCAGATGTTCATGGGGTAATGGCCAGGGAAAACCCTCCCCAAAGCAGATTTACATTCCTCATCATACCAGAGGAAAACCCTCCCCATCCATTTGTTGAACTACAGTCACTGGCGCAAATCGCACTTGCCAATTTTTGTGTTCAACAAGAACATACTGAGATGGTTCTTTGAGAAAATGAAATGTACCTTAAACTGATCCCACTTCAAATAGGTATGACATAATCTTATGGCTTGTCCTAATGCTCAATGATTTGTGATGAAAATATGTCTCCCTTGTTGGTTTTCTCTCTTTCATTATCAATCTTATAAACCAAATATGTGATTCCTGTCCTTTGCTATTGGTTCCACAGCCATGGATGCTAGAAGAGTCTTGAGGGTTGAACTCCATGTCCTTCAAGAATTATCCGACTAGGCTCTCTTAGTCCTAGTCATTCTCCTAGGAGCATCTCTTGTTGTCCCTTTTGAGAAAGTTGGTGATGATGACAGTTGTGCTTCTCCTTTACGTCCTACTATAGATTAATGTTGGAACTTGGATCCATTGGAGCTCCTTTTTATATCTGCTGTTTCTTGTCTTCTAGCTATCTCTTCATCTGGCTTGGATCCATACAGCTATTCCACTTCAGTGTAGTTTAAATTAGATTCTTTATTTTAGCTTATTTTTGTAGTATTTTCTGGTTACTATAGTGCACTGTAACAACTCTTTTCAATGAATCCCACTGACCTGCTTTGGCCATCCATGAACATTAATAGAATTATCTTATCTTGAAATCCACCATCCATATTTTTAGAGACAACCAGTTGAATCCAGAGAACACTAATGTGGAGCCAAGGACGCGAGTTGTAAATATTTCTTCAAGATGTAGAAATTTTTGTTTTGTATAATTTCATCCCAAAATAAATAACAATAATAAATAAATTATCATATCAACTTTGCACTATCTTGTTATTCCTTTGAAATATAGCATTTGACCTACCAACTTGTAGTTCAAAGACACAAAATTATTCTTAAATATATTATTTTTATTATTTGGTTTTATGTGGTGGGAAACAAACTTCTACATCTCAAACAAAGGAAATCCCCATAGAGGCCATTACCAGTTTACTATGTTTACCCACTGTCTAAATATGGAAAGGATACTCACTGCATAGCGTGGCCCAATGTCTTGGTGGTTACAGTAGAGGCCGGACTGAGAAAAAGCATCACTTCCCTACACAAGCAAGAAGATGCAGTTTTAAGTCTTCTGAAATATTTTTGTTAGGATTTCAATTGACCTTACAGTTCAAATGACATATGAGACACGAAAAACATATATATTTTCTGGTTTCCCAACCATGATGCTGTTCTACAATTACTACGTACTTGGCTGCATGTCATACATAAGACGGCCATTGCTGGAGATTTGACGTGGCTTAACTGTGTCAAGAAAAAGGCTGGACCAAGAAAGCCGATTGACTGCATAACCTGCGGGTTTCAACAAAAATATTAATAACATCATAGCTGCAATTTAAAGAAAAATTAAGGTGCAAATACCTGAAGGGTTAGACCAAAAAGGATGTACTGTCAATATTTTTTAGTGTGATGTTGAAGAGAACATACTTCCCTAGATGTTTAGTGTGAAAATTTGTTTTCAAGGAGGTTAACTCACCGTTTATATTCAGATGTTGAAGTGACAAATGAGAGAGATTGTGATTACTCAAAAACTTATACAATTAAACTTACTGTAATAAGGGACTTCATTGTAATTTGGGTCCTGGACAGTTGTTTGTAATGTTAGAAAGACCTTGACTTTGTGATAATTTGTTTATATGTGATAATGAATTGATTGTAATAATGATGATGCCTATGTTTATATGTGCTCTGCATTTATTGAGATTATGATGTTTAATCCTGTTTCCTTAATGGTTTGAAAAGGCACTGTAGTGATCGACTTAGGAGACCAAGTGCGACTCGATGACAGACAATCATAGGTATAACAATTTACACGTTTTAAGTTTTGATTATTTTAATGTATGTGTTCTAAACCCCACCTTATGTGGGACCATACAGGCAATAGATAAGTGCATTGCTCCCAACAAAAAAACATTAAGGGCATTGTCACTATCGCATTCATGTCTTGTATTTGTTAATTAATTGAGATAAAGATAAATGTTTGGATGCCTCACAAGGATATGACTAGTAGTGTAAATGTACATTGTAATTCTCTATATGAGGTGTTTCTTTTGATGTCGTAAGAACAATTGATAAATGTGTGGAAGCATTTCCTTACATAAGAATAGAAGCTAGTTTAACTCCAAATAAAAAGGGGTTATTGTATTGTTTGAACCTCGATGCATAAGTAAAGAGATATGGTTTACTCCACCCACATATAAAAAGAGTCAAATGTGGATTGTTTTTCCTCCGACTAAAACTCTTCACTCCTACTAAACTGAGACGACCTGTCACTCTATCTAATTTGGTGAAGGAAGTACTGTTGGTTACGAATCTGCCATGAGGAAAGGATTTGTTGTTAATGCGCCCAGATTCGCCCACCAGATTGAAAGGCCGAAAGGAAGGAATGCCTTCCGTGCCAATCTCCGGAGAAGGCCGGCTTCCTGTGGGGGTTTTTGTGTTTTAGGTTAAGAGTGCAGGGAAAGAGATAAAAGTATAGAAAGGGATTCCAAATATGATTGGAGTTGGTGAGGGGAATAAGCAGCACGGCAACGAATCAATCACCACTACTAACAACATTCATCTACAAACATACATTGAAACTACAGCTATCATTCATCCTATGTATCCTCTATCTATGCATTCCAGGAATACTTGATCACCAAATGCCAGAGTCCAGAGTTCAGTACAACAGCAAGCAATGACACAAGAAACATGAGGCAAAAATGACAAGGAGAGGCAGCATACAAGATGAAAGGCGATGAGCAGAGCCAAGTATATGCTTGTATTAGAGGCAAACGCACAGCTACAATTGTTCCCTAGCAATACATTCCCCTTCCACCCTTTACAATGAAAATGAGTGGGCTATTTATATCCCAAGTTTCCCCCTGATTACATTCATGGGCACGAAGTCCCAAACAAGACAGTAGCTGACACGAGCGGCTGAGGAGCTACTGATGCCGACTTCTGTCGGGCAGGACTGTACTTGCGGCATGGTCTCCCTGAAGGCTGTACAGCCACGTGGCGGTACGTCGGGTCAAATCTTCGGTCAACAGGAATGCGGGTAGGTGCGGCAGATGGCACTTCATATCGGCTTAAATGGTGGCAGTTGGCGCAGATAGTGCAGCCCATGCTTTGTCCTTTTCCCGGTCATGTCTTGGCTCGATTCTCGAAGTTGGACACTTGTCGGATGCTGACGAATGACGCGTTTCTACCTTGAAAGGCAGTTTATCCAACTTCGCCCGAAATCGGAATGCTGTCAGGTTGCGCAGGTAGAAAACAGCGCAGTTGGGGAGGCTTCCGTGCCTTAGTCAATTTCTGAATTTGTTTTTCCCAACTGCGCACCGGTTAGAGGGCGCACCCCGACTTCGCTGCAAAGTCGGGTTGTGCACCGGCACTTGCTGTCTTCTTTCGTTCGAACTGCGCACTGAGGGAAGGGCACACCCCGACTTCGCTGCCAAGTCGGGTTGCACCCCAACACTTAGTCATTTTTCTGCCACACTGCTCTCCAAGTGCGCCCAGGAAGAAGGGCGCACCCCGACTTCGCTGCGAAGTCGGGTTGCGCCCCAGCACTTAGTCAAATTTCGCTCACTTTCCTGTTTTGTCGCACTTCGCACTGTCCCTACTGCGCTCCAACTGGAGGGCGCACTCCGACTTCGCTGCGAAGTTGGGGTGCGCCCTGACACTTAAGCCATTTTCAGGGGACACTTGCTAGAAAATTTACTGGGGGAAGAAAAGGGAGGAATGAAACTGCAAGGAAGAGGAGGAAAAGGAAGAAATGAAGAATGGGAAAAAAAGGAGGAGGGAAGGAACAGAGTAGATCACTTACAAAAAAACGGAAAACATGGCACCCCGTGTAAAATGTGGCAACATTCCTAGCAGCTCGTGGGGTGTCGAGCTCGCCTCGACACAAAGAACCATGCCTTCATCCATTGGGTGCAGAGGAACTTCCTTCCCCTGCATCTCGCTGCTCTGAACGCTTCCTTCCAGGCAACTGTTCTTCTTCAGGTTCACTTTCACCAGTTGCCTCCTCGGTTTCCTCTTCTGAGTCTGAATGTTCTCCACTGTCAGCCTCCCACTCGCTGATGCGTTGGTATGCAGCATCGGCCTGGTCCCAGACTGCTACTTGGAAGGGTGCGAGGTCGCTAATCTCTTTTAATGCTGCGTGGAATGCAGCGACCGCGTGCAGGTCGATGGTGTTATATCTTCTTTCCAACTCCTTCAGGGAGGAGTTGATCTTGCAATACTTCGACACCATCTGGGTGATCTTTGCTTCTTGAATTGGCTCTGCCCAGCTGTCAATCTCTGCTGTATCTGTCTCAAAGGACAGCCAATTCTGCTTCACCTGTTCAAGGGTCAAGAACCTGCCATCCTTGACGTAGCTCGGGCACCCGTGTTCGGACAGAATGTGAAAGGGGGCCAGGAGAATGTTTCTTTCATGCTCTAGGGCATCCAACGCCTTCCTGGCAGTTATGATCTTCTCTGTCCTATCAAAATAAGTATGCAAGGTTACCCTTGCATCTGCCCACTCTGAGGCAAGTTGGGACATAGGAGCAATTTGGAAGCCTTTGCGCTCAAACTCAAGTTTTATAGCCAGGTCCAGCCATCGCTTTGCCTGGTGTTTGGCTTCCTCTACCACAGGCTTTCCCTGGGCAGATACTTCTTCAATCCTGGACACGAAATCCAGAACTGATAATGATTTAACAAGGTTGGGCTTGCAACCTTGTAGCAGTCCAGCCCGCATCTCCTTGGCCTTGCTCTTGGAAAAGGCCGTCGCTTGTGATGCTTTTTCTGTAAGTTGCGACTGCGCCTGTTTCAGCTGATCTTGGAGCTGCGAAACTTGTTCCAGCGCCGCTCTTCTTTCTTCTGACAGCTGTTCGGCTGTCTGTTTTTGCTCTGCGGCCTCCTGCTGAGCGGTGGCCAGCTGGGCCTTAAGTTCTTCTATTTCTTGCTGGGCTGACCCCAGCTGCACAGTGGCCCTAGCTAGGTTCTCCTCAAGCTGCCTTGTGTTGTTCTACAGCTGGTACAGCGCCTCCTGGGTCTCGAGATGCTTGATGAGGAGATTGTCAGTCCAACGACGAATACCACGAATTTTGTATTCCTCGTTGATGTCGTCAAAGCTTTTCTCCTTCCTCTGATGCTCATAGTCCGCCTCGGTCATCTCCCGGAGAGGCTTCTTCACCTTCGGGATCAACTTCTCTATTGTGAGCACTCTCCGGTCTAGGTCAAACTTGGTACATTTTACCAAGGCGACTATCTCTTCACCCCTTCTGCGCTTCACACCCTGGAGAAAGGAGGCAGAACCACCCGCGGCTCTTACTGCCAAAGGCTGGTCTTCTGTGATATCCAGGAAGTTGAGGTCCTCCAGCATCTGGTCTTGCTGCGGCATTTTCCCTGCGAACAACGAAGTAGGCGGGACTCTAGAGGGGGTATCAGCCTCTGAGGGCGACCGGGTCCTAGGGTTAATAGGAGTCTGAGTGGATGGTGCCGGCAAGGCTTCGAACGGCTGGGGTGAGGAGCACGGTGATGAAGGCGCAACTTCAGCACTGGCTGCGGGAGAGGGCTCTAGGGTTTGGCTCAGTGATTGGAAAGCGTTAGGATCCTGAGCAAACTGGTCGAATGAATGCAGGCCGCTAGACGGCTGGGTAGCTTGGGAAGCGGTGGACGCGGCTACGGTTTGCCCTAATGAGATGGGAGAAGGGGATTTTGCAGGGCTGACTCGGACTTGGGGAAGAGAAATAGTGGACGTACCTGCGGGCTCCGCCTGAGCCGCCGTTGGAGGGGTGCTTGCAGCTCGGGTATCTGCGGCTGGTTCAGGGCTGTCCAAAGAGACAACCTCTGGAGCTGCTGCACTAGTTTGTTCTGCGGCTGATTGCTGTACAGGCTCTTTAGGCCGCTTGGCCCTTTCAACCTTCTTCTTCTTCTTCTCTTCCGGCGCCACGGCTGATCCAGAGGAGAGAGACAAAATCGGGGCGGTAGGTGCAGAAGTTCCCACGGTAAACTTGTACCTGGGTATGGCTGGAAGAATACCTGCCGCGCTAGGTCTGCTAGCTGGCAGCTCGCATACTTGTTTTGCTAGAGGGGCCAACTCAAGGGTGGACTTTTCTGAACTTTGCGCCTTTTCGGGCACAACCTCAGGAGCTACAGGCTGCATCGGGCCCACTTGGCTGCTAGTTAGAGTTGCGCTGGAAGTCGCGAGCGTTGACGATAGCTGGGAGGTGGGCCTCCTTTTATACCTTATATTTGTGCCTCGGGGGACACAATTGAGAAATTCGAAGGGCCGCCACGTGTCAATGTGCTGGTCATACAGCGCTGAAAATTCATCGTCGACAGCCAGATTCCTCCGATTGGATTTATCATGTTGCGTGCGACACCTCACCAGCACTCAAGGATTTTGTCCTTATGCCAGTTGAGGGGCACCACCTTGGCGAGGAATCTTTTGAAGCCTGCTGACTCCATCCGGTGGTCCGAGTTATGCTCTGGATCGTACGCCACCTCTTCGCAGTAAAAATCATGCCATGGTGGCCATGATTGCATTAAGTCAATGCGCCAGTGGAGGTCTGCACCTGTCTTGTTCCTTCTTTCTTTCATGATTTCAGCTCTAGGGCAGATGTGCGTGAATTTTCCCCGGACCCCAATTGGGTCGTACTTCCAGCGCTACGGCAGCATTATCAGGCCCATTTCAATGAGTTCCCGCTCGAGGTAGACGTGCTGCCCGATTTCAAACACTTTGGGTATTCGCCCAGGTCATGGGATATTGAAAAATATGACCTCTCTTTTTCCCTTGGATGAATTCCTCTTCAACGTAGTCCATCTACCGCGCGATTTCCATCCCGAACTGATGGTCAGTGCAGAAGTAGGGCAGCAAACACGGCTTCCCCTTGAACCCGTAGATTCTGACGATGATGCCCTGAGTTAGCCGGAAAGTGTCCTCGTACTCTTTACTCCACAGGTATTTGGTCATAGCTTCAGGCAGGCGAGTCGCGCCACGGTTGAACAACCCCATGACCTGGCACAGAAATTGGATATTGAATTCATAGAACAAGCCCTTCCTGTACAGAACCTCAGTCCATTCGTACACGGGGAGCGGCTCTCCTTTTTCGTTCACTTTCTGCAGGTCAGGGACGTTCATCCGGTAATGCATGTGATATAGGCACAGCCATGTGAGGTAGGAGCAAAACCGGAAATCCGTTGACTGCTTCTGCTGCAGTCTAACCAGGCTGGAATGTATCGCATATGCCAGCCTGTCCGCCCAGTCGTAGAACTCCCTGTGCAGGAGACACTCTGCCATCGCCAGCTGGTATGGCTGTACCACTTTGTCAGAGTCACAGCCAAGGACCCACGCCAGGATGATGTAGATGTACTTATTTTCAAATTTTTCCAGGGGTATGGGGCCAGTTGGCCACTGTCCGGCTGCCAGCGGAGTCTTCAGCTCTGAATCCAGAAATTCTCTCATCCGCTTTGTCTGCGCAAATCTGCCGGTCTGCTCATCCAGATTTACCCTTCTGACAATTGCGCCTGGCTCATACTGGACCCCTGGGGCGAATGCTGGCTGGACGCTCTCTCGAAAGAGGGTGAACAACACTTTTCCTTTGTTATCGCAGACTTGCTGGGCAGCTGGTTTGTAATATTCTGCAATTGCTTCAACCAACTCCGAGCACCAGTGAGTAGGCGGGCACAAGAACCAATACAGGTTCGACTTGTATGCAGCTCCGAGGTGGTGGGAGGGCGAAACCTTATTCACCCATTTCGCAATGTTCAACCGCAGCTTGGTGAGGCTGATGGAGACAGAGCCGTCTTTGTATCCGGCCAAGCGATTAATTGGCGGCGGTGGAGTCTGCCCGACTACGCGCCTCTTCGTCCGGGATTTTCTTTTCTGGTCCTTCTGAGGCGCTCCGCTCTCATGGGCGCTTGACTCCGGTGATTCCTCAGCTTCGCGCCGTTCTTCACTTGATTGCGCCTGTACGGGCGCTTTCCCTTTGTCCATCTTTCTGAAACGGCAGTGTCAAGAATTACAGGGAATTTCAGCTTCTGAATTGTCAGCGTTATTCCTTGCAGTCAGGGAGTCAGTTTGAATTTTCTGGTTGCGTCAGGGTCCCTTTTGTAGACAATGACTGGAATATTAATGGCATGAGGGAGGGAGTTAGGGTGGTTGACTTGAAGTTGGTGGAGGCATTATGAATTTTTGGCGGCTGGGTATGGGTTTATTTTTGGAAAGCATACCTCATTAGCCGTTGGTCCAAATGCACCTTGCTTTTTTAATGCATCGTTCTTGAAATCCGTGCAATCATTAAACCTCTTTGGACGTTGTGTCGTTGATGACGTCATCGCCGCTGTCTGGGCACACTTTACAAGGGAAACTTCAAAGCCCATGTGCCCAACTTCGCGTTGTCGAACTTCGCTTGGGCACACACTTAGAATTTTCAAGCTCTCCGTGGTGGGTTATTCAGACTTCGCCCGAAAAACAGGGCGCACTTGGACTTTGCCCAGAATCTGGGCGCACTCCGACTTCGCCCAAAAGATGGGTGCACTTCGGATTTTACACTTAGCCGTTTTCGGCTTCTCGTGCCGGATCATCCAGGGTGCGCCCGATAACGGGAGCGCACTCGGACTTCGCCCGAGAAACGGGCGCAATCCGACTTCGCCCGGGTTTGCCTGCGCAGTCTGACACTTGGTGTTTTCTTGCTGACTGTTTCCCAACTGCGCCCTTTGGAGGGGGCGCAGCCCGACTTCGCTGCGAAGTCGGGTTGCGCACCCATACTTAGCCAAATTTTCCCCTTTTTTCAGCTACCTTCTTTCAGACTTCGCACCGTTCAAGGAGCTCTACCCGACTTCGCTACGAAGTCGGGGTTTTGCCTTCGGATTACTTGGGCTCTTCGAGAATTTAAAAACTAAAAACTGAAATATTTACATTCCGAAAACTGAAAAAAAAGCAGAAGGGAAATCTGTACAAGGAAGGACCCATTCGGGTGCCTTCAGTGGTGGTAAATTTTTAAGTGGAACCCATTGACGGGAATGGGGAGAAGCTGTCCCTCCATGTCCCGGAGCACGAATGAGTTGAACTGATTTACACGGGCAATCTGATAAGGGCCCTCCCAGAGGGCGTCAAACTTGTCGTGGTTGCCCGGCTTCGCTTTCAGCGAGTCCCACTTCAGCACCAGGTCCCCAATTTTGAAAACTCGGGCGGTGGCGCCTTTCGCAAACTAGCCTTGGGTTGCCTCAACATGTTTGGTGAAGGCCTGGTATGTTTTTTCTCTGTCTTCCTCTAACTGCAGTAACTGGCAAAGTCTGTCCTCTACCGGATCCCCGCTACCTCTTTCTTCATCAAGCATCCAGAGAGCGGGAATTTCGATGTAGGTTGGCAGGACTGCTTCCTTGCCGTATACGAGCGCATAGGAGGACGTCCTGATTGACTTTTTGAAATATATTCTGTCCGCCCACAGCGTCCGATCCAGGAGAAGATGCCAAATCCTCTTGTTTTTCTCTACCGTCCTTCTGATGATTTTTAGCAGATTTTTGTTGGTGGACTCAGCGAGACCGTTCCCCTGCGGGTAGTAATTGGAAGACATTTTGTGATAAATGTTGTATTTGCTGGTGTACTCCGTGAGTACAACGCCTGCGAACCCCGGACCATTGTCCGTTACTATCGACTCAGGGCCACCGAAGCGGGTGATCAGGTTCTCGAGGAACCTAATGACCATCTCCTGGTCCGCATTCTTTGTGGGGATCGCCTCTGCCCACCGTGTGAAGTAGTCGGTGGCGGTAAGAATAAACTTGTGCCCCGCTGCAGAGTTCGGCGTAATCACCCCGATAAAGTCCAAACCCCATTGCTGAAACGGAGTCTCGGCTTGGATCGGTTGAAGGGGCAAGGGTGCTTTCCTGTTTCTGCCAGCAAATCTCTGGCATTGATCACATTTTTTACAGACCACATGTGCGTCCGTGAATAGAGTGGGCCAATAGTACCCAGCTCTGATTATTTTCAAGGCCGTTGGCCTTGCAGAATGGTGACCCCCAGGCATCCCGGAGTGGAATTCCCGAGGATCCTGGGTTGGTCTGTTTGTCTGACACACCGCAACAGGATGCCGTCAATATTTTTGAAGTAAAGCCCCTCGGGGCGAAGAGTGTATTTCAGTACACCTAGCCGAAACCTCCTTCTTTGTGAGGCATTCAGGTGGTCTGGACATCTCCCGATGCAGAAATATTTCACCAGGTCATCTGTCCAGTCGCACTCCTCGGGTAAGGAGTTGGCTAGGTTGGTGCTTGTTGCTGGATCCTCCCACTTACAGGCGGATATCTGGGCTGCTGCGCTTCGGGCCAGCTCCTGGCACAAGGCTCGGCCTCTGATAAGCTTGGTTGGCCGCACCTCGATGTCGAACTCCTGGATTTTAGCAATCCATCCTGCTCTTTTGTGACCCGGCTCTCCTTGTATGATGAAGCTTCGAACGTCCGGGTGTATCACAAAAACAGTGGTTCGGCTCTGGGAGACGAAGTGCCTGAACTTCCGGAGAGATTTCATCACTACGTGAACCTGCCGCTCTATAAAGTTGTACTTTTCTTCATGCGGCTGAATCACTTGGCTCAGGAACGCTATGGGGCGCTCTTTGCCATCGTCTCCCTTTTGGGTCAGGACTGCGACGTAACTCTCGGGTTCTCCCACCACGTACAGGATGAAATCTTTGGAATAGTCTGCGTTTATCAACACCGGAGCCTGCGCAATTCGGGCCTTGATTTCCTCGAAGGCCTGGCTCCTTTCATCAGTCCATAAGAACTCAGCGTTCTTTTTCAGCAGCTCGGCCATGGGCTTGATTACCTGTGCGAAGTCCGGTATGAACTTCCGCACGAAGTTGATTTGGCCGAAGAAGGACTGCAGTCCCTTTTTGTCGACTGGGGCGGGCAAGCGGAGGAGGGCCTCTGCTCTATCAGGGTCTATGGCTAGGCCTTTCTTGGAGATGACGTGTCCCAACAGCTTTCCCTCTTTTACCGCGAAGACAGATTTCTTCTGGTTTATGGATATGCCGAATTCACGACATCTCTCAAATATTTGCCGCAAGTGGGGAACATGATCTTCTCTCCTGTGAGAGAACATAGTCATGTCATCCAAGTAGATGACAATGACTTTGTTGAGCAGCTCTCGGAAGGCCAGATCCATGGCTCTCTGGAATGTGGCGCTAGCGTTGGATAAGCCGAAAGGCATGCGCTGATAAGCGAACGTTCCCCATTTGGTGCTGAACGCCGTCTTATGCTGGTCCTCATCCTTAACCCATACTTGGTTGTACCCAGAAAAACCATCTAAGAGGGAAAATCTCTGGGCTCCAGCAACTATATGGAGGATCTGATCGATTTGGGGAAGCGGATAATGGTCCTTGAGGGAGGCCTGATTCAGATTTCTGAAGTCCACACAGAGACGGATGTCTCCATTCTTTTTCCTCACGGGAACCAAGTTCGCAACCCAAGATGAATGCTTGATGGGATAGATGATTTTGGCTTCCAGCATCTTCAGGAGCTCGGCCTTCATCATGGCCCCAATCTTCGGATTTACAGCCCCTCGCCTGCTCAGGAATGGCTTGGCGCCATCCTCTAGCTCAATGGTATGCTGGATAACATTTCTGTCATACCCCTTCAAGTCCTGGTAGCACTATGTCAAGGAACTCTTGGCACAATGTTCTTATTTGCTCAAGTTCCTCTATGGTGCAGTCTGTTCTGACCTTGATTGTTTTTCCAGGTTCGAGTTCCAGATCGGCATACTGCTTCGGGTCTACTTTGATCCGGTGAGATATTGCTCTGTCATTTTGATCAAATAGACTCTCAAGTGTAATCAGTCCTTTTGGGACATGATTATTTTTCAGTTGTATCAACCCCTCATATTGCTCGTCATCAGGGTCTCTAACTTCAATCGAACATGCTTCATTTACCAAAAATGTGACGATCTCCTTGTCACAGTCAAACACCTGCCAGTGGGTGTCCTTATCAGGCACAGAAGACTTGTAAATGGTGCGAACCGGCTTTGGCTTCTGGACAGTGTCATCAGCCGAAACGTACCTGGTTCCAACAGACGCCAGAATGTTTGCATGCTTGTTTTTCTCACGTGATATAGCCTTGAAATTCAACGAGTCAAACGACTCCATCAGATCCCAGACCCGATTTCGGTACGCCTTGAGATAGTGCTTCTTGGAGGCGCACTTGTTCGTAATCTGGTGGCACACCAGTTCGGAATCGCCAAAGATCTGAAGGTGCTTAATCCCCAGCCTCTCTGCTTTCCGCAAACCTAAGCACAGGGCTTCGTACTCCACCGCGTTGTTGGTACAGCTCCAGGCTAGCCTGTAGGTGTAGTCCTTCTGGATCCCGGTTGGAGAAACCAGAAGCACACCTGCCCCGGTGCCATTTTTGCATCGTGCGCCGTCAAAGAAAAGCTTCCACAGCTTTTCTGGTGCAGGTCCCACTTCCTTCTTGGCTGACTTGTCGAGCCTTTCAGGCTGAACTACAGTGTAGCAACCTTGCTCGGTCTCAATCACGGCGTTGAAGTCCCGCAAGGAGAATTCATCTTCTATTTGCAGCAGCTCAAGGGCTTGCTCCGTCATGTCCACCACCAGCTCTTCCTCTGTTAGCTGAACCATGCAATCCTCCAGCTCTTCTCCGAGTATCTTCTCTACTAAGAAAGTGGAAGGCTTCTCATTGTAGATTTTCAATCTTCTTCCTTTGAAAGGCACTTCCATGTGTGAGTAGTCCAGAGACAGATACCCTCCCAACTTCGCAGTGAACTCCCTGGAGAGACACATGCCAAAGTAGGGTTCCAAGTCGACAACCACAACCTCTTGGATGACCACGATGTCGAGAGCTTTGTGTAGCCGAATGGGGATGTCTTTAATGACACCGACTGTCTTGACAGGGGTGTCGTCTAGTTGCAGCACGCCTTGGCTGCTCCTTGTGTACTCCATCCCGATTTCATCGCAGATGGCTCTCGGCATAACGGTCGTAGAAGCACCAAAATCCACCATGCAGTTGTGTACTATGTACCCTTGCATCCGTAATGACAGATAGAAGGGAGGCGGTCTGTTCTTCCCAGTGGCTGAGGCTGTCAAGGGTTGCACCAGGACAGCGGGTTGTATCTGCTTGCCATTTTTCATGATCTTCAGAGATTCCTGCAACAGATCAACCTGGCCCGATAGCTGAAGAGCATCATACATGCTGATTCTTGCGGGGGTCCTATTCAGTTCGTCTACTATGCTGTAGGCTGAGGTGCTAGCTCCTTCCGCTTCTTTTGCCGGCTCATACTTCGTCCGATACTGCTAAGTGGCCTCAACTCTCTGTCTCTTGGTTAGAGACGGATATCTCAGCTTCTCCTGAGCTTGTTCTTTGGTTTCAGCTGGAGGCTGAGCAGCGGGAGCTTTAGGTGCGGGAGCTTTCACTACGGGAGGCTTTGCTGGAGGAGCTTTATCTTTGGCTGTGTAGGGCCACAGCCTCTTGTAAGGTGGTAGCCCAATAGGTGGCGTTTTATCTCTTCTGGCATATACCTTCAAGGGCTTGGCAGCAACTTCAGTAGACTTCCTATCTTCCTTGGCGAGAAGCGGCGCTGGAACTTCCTCTAGGACGAAGAAGTTGATTTCATCGCCCAGGATCATGTAGAGTTCTTCGTCCTCTATGGCGCTACCGGCCAAGGTCTGAAGATAGTGTTGGTGCAGTGTGCAGTCTTTCTCCGAATGCGGGTCATTGCACGTGGTGCACCAGTTGACCTGGTCAGAGGTACTAGGTTGGTCCTCAATGGCAGCGTTCCTCAAAGGGGGCCGCCTTTGCAGTTGTTGCTCGGCGGGGCGATCATTTGTCAGTGCCGGGGGCGGATATGGCCTCCTTGGAGCCAGGTCCATCTGGGCCTGTTTCTTTTTTAGAACAGTCATGTCATTAGACATGGTGTGATATCCAGAGGCCAGAGCTCTTACCTCTTGGAGGATTTTATTCTGAATATCATTGTCAGGAAGTGGCAACTGAGCCGGGGGAGGTAATGCAGCCAATGGAGGAGGCGTAGAATATTGTGCATACTGCGGGGGAGCAGGAAGTGCTGGAAAATGTGGAGGAGGCGGATAATGAATTTGTGGCGGGCCATAAGGATTCACGACCGGCGCCGGATTCCATTGCTTCTGGGGTTGCTGCCCTGAAGTGGACGGCTCTGGACCGAAACCTGATGGATACTGAGATCGGGGGAAGTCGGGGTAGATGGGCGGCTGTACTCTATGCGGGAGTCTACCAATGGAAATGATATCCATCTCAGCTTGTTGGGCAGCCTCATACAGAGCAGGGAACTTGTTGATTCTGGCTACCTTCAGCAGCAGGCAAATGTCTGAGTTGAAGGATCTCAGGTAGTAGTAGGCGGCCTGACCTGCTGACGGTCGAAGTTCGCGAGGTACTCGTTTCCAAGACCTCGCAAACCTGATATTGAAGTCTGACACCTCCTCTTGGGGGTGTCTCTGTATACTTTGGAATTGATGCAGCAAAGAAGAGGGATCAGCAGACTCGTTGCATCCTTTCACGAGCCTGCCGGCTAACTGTCGCCACCCTGTGATGGATCCCTCTGGCAGTGATCTCCACCAATAGAAAAGCTTTCCCCTTAGGGAAAGGGCCAGCAGACGGGTCTTCACACTTTCTTCGGTGATGGAATGTAGCGCAGCCAGGGCCAGAATGTCCTGGATGTGTTCGTACGCCGTCTTGCCATAGCCGTCATATGTAGGGATAGATTTTAAAGCGGTAGGGGGCACAGCTTGTTGTCCGACTAGGGCCAAGGGCCCCATAGATTCCACCGCCGGGAAGAGGTCATCATCGTCCTGCTGAGCAGCCATGTCTTCTTCTGACCCGATAGTGTACTCGGTATCGGAGGTATCCGAAGATGTAGATTCTTCTTCGCCCTCAACTTCTTGAATTTCAGCCTCGGCTTCTTGGATTTCTTCTACCTGAGCTTGGTAATCAGCCATCTTGACGCGCTCGCCTGGAGCGTCAATGTCAATTTCGTAAAAGTCAGGCGGGTTTCCCGGATTCCTTGCTCGCCACCTTCTCGTTTGCATGAAGGCATTAGGACCGGTCTTCACGGACTCAAAGAGTATTCAGATTTGCAGAGTCGCCAGGTGCTCTGATTTTTAATAGCAATGAAGCGAGCACTCGTGCTTCGATTCTGTTTGGGGGTGGGAAACTACCATGTCCCACCGGCGTGCCAGAGAAACTGTTGGTTACGAATCTGCCACGAGGAAAGGATTTGTTGTTAATGCGCCCAGATTCACCCACCAGATTGAAAGGCCGGAAGGAAGGAATGCCTTCCGTGCCAATCTCCGGAGAAGGCCGGCTTCCTGTGGGGGTTTTTGTGTTTTAGGTTAAGAGTGCAGGGAAAGAGATAAAAGTACAGAAAGGGATTCCAAATATGATTGGAGTTGGTGGGGGGAATAAGCAGCACGGCAACGAATCAATCACCACTACTAACAGCATTCATCTACAAACATACATTGAAACTACAGCTATCATTCATCCTATGTATCCTCTATCTATGCATTCCAAGAATACTTGATCACCAAATGCCAGAGTCCAGAGTTCAGTACAACAGCAAGCAATGACACAAGAAACATGAGGCAAAAATGACAAGGAGAGGCAGCATACAAGATGAAAGACAGTAAGCAGAGCCAAGTATATGCTTGTATTAGAGGCAAACGCACAGCTACAATTGTTCCCTAGAAATATATTCCCCTTCCACCCTTTACAATGAAAATGAGTGGGCTATTTATAGCCCAAGTTTCCCCCCGATTACATTCATGGGCACGAAGTCCCAAACAAGACAGTAGCTGACACGAGCGGCTGAGGAGCTGCTGATGCCGACTTCTGTCGGGCAGGACTGTACTTGCGGCATGGTCTCCCCGAAGGCTGTACAGCCACGTGGCGGTACGTCGGGTCAAATCTTCGGTCAGCAGGAATGCGGGTAATTGCGGCAGATGGCACTTCATATCGGCTTAAATGGTGGCAGTTGGCGCAGATAGTGCAGCCCATGCTTTGTCCTTTTCCCGGTCACGTCTTGGCTCGATTCCCGAAGTTGGACACTTGTCGGATGCTGACGAATGACACGTGTCTGCCTTGAAAGGCAGTTTATCCAACTTCGCCCAAAATCGGAGCGCTGTCAGGTTGCGCAGGTAGAAAACGGCGCAGTTGGGGAGGCTTTCGTGCCTTAGTCAATTTCTGAATTTGTTTTCCCCAACTGCGCACCGGTCAGAGGGCGCACCCCGACTTCGTTGCAAAGTCGGGTTGCGCACCGGCACTTGCTGTCTTCTTCCGTTCGGACTGCGCACTGAGGGAAGGGCACACCCCGACTTCGCTACCAAGTTGGGTTGCGCCCCAACACTTAGTCATTTTTCTGCCACACTGCTCTCCAAGTGTGCCCAGGAAGAAGGGCGCACCCCGACTTCGCTGCGAAGTTGGGTTGCGCCCCAACACTTAGTCAAATTTCGCTCACTTTCCTGTTTTGTCGCACTTCGCACTGTCCCTACTGCGCTCCAACTGGAGGGCGCACTCCGACTTCGCTGCGAAGTCGGGGTGCGCCTTGACACTTAAGCCATTTTCAGGGGACACTTGCTGGAAACTTTACTGGGGGAAGAAAAGGGAGGAATGAAACTGCAAGGAAGAGGAGGAAAAGGGAGAAATGAAGAATGGGAAAAAAAGGAGGGAAGGAACAGAGCAGATCACTTACAAAAAAACGGAAAACATGGCACCCCGTGCAAAATGTGGCAACAAGTACCAACATGGATCGTCTATAGGATCAGGTGGAACAACTGGTGACACTAGCACAAGTGCAGGGGAGAGTGCCTAGAGGTGTAGAGGATCAAAGTAAAGCACAAAGGCAACCATGGGAGAGTGCGCTTGAAAGACTAGATTCGATGCTTGTGTATTTGCAAAGGAGATCTCAGAGCATAAGTGCACTAGGGAGCAGCCGACATTTGTTTGAGGATGACCAATCATCAACAGAAGGTTCATTGAGCAAAGAGGAAACCAACAAACAACCACCACCAACAATCATTCCTTTTTGGATGGATTCTCTAAGTACAACCAGAGCATTGCTGAAGAAGATAAGTTAAAGACCACGTTTGAAGTAGAGAATGGCATGTATTCATATAATCATATGTCGTTTGGTCTATGCAATGCCCCAGCTACATTTTAGAATAATCTTGTACATTTTCGAGCATATGTCCACCGAAAAATTCAAAGTCTTTTTGGATGATTGGTCACTGTACGGTAGAAAGGAAGAACACTTGGGGCAGTTGGAAGGATATATGAAGTTGTGAGGAAATGCTCGATTGGCATTGAACCCAAGCAAATGCAAATTGTTGGTCTGTATGGAAAATTTTTGAGGCACGTGAAAGGGAGGATTGAAGACCGGCCTGGATAACATACGAGTCATGTTGGCTATGGAAGAACCATATGATGTAAGCCCGTTGAAGTCTTTCTTAGGACATGTCAGTTATTATAGAAGATTTAGGAAGAATTTTGCAGAGGTATCCCAACTATTGGATATGTTAACATGCAAGATTGTTCCTTTTATACGGACAAAGGAGCATGAGAAAGCCTTTGAAGAATTAAAGGCGAAGTTAGTGTGGACGTCCATTTTCGTATATCTATGGGAAAAGGAGTTTCACATCCACATCGACCCATCTAATTTTGCGATTGGATGCGGTTTGACTCAAGAGGGGCAATTCAAGTTGGAATAGCCCATTTATTTCACAAGTCACTTGTCATGTGCTTAGAAGAATTATAGTACAATGGAAAGAGAAGCTCTAGGGATGGTTTACGTAGTGCAAAAATTTAGACACTATCTGCTTGCTAACCCCTTTGCTTTCTATGTAGATCATCAGGCTTTATTGCACCTAATCAACAACCCAACTATTCATGGATGAGCTAGTAGGTGGCTCATCACACTACAAGAATTCGTATTCTAGGTACATAGGAAGAAACATGGATCTGGATCAGTTATCAAGGATTCATTCAAGAGAACTTGCAGCAGGAGGAGTATCGTATGAATTTCCTGATGCTCAATTGTTCGTACTACATGTTGTACCCTCATGGTAAAAGTATATTGGAGCATACTTATCAAAAGGCGAGTTGCCAAAGGAGATGCCCAACAACAAAGAAGCGCATCATTGTCAAATCAGCATTGTTTCAGCTAACAGTGGGTTTGTTGTACAAAATCAAACTAGATGGAGTACTGTGGAGGTACATAATGGATGAGGAAGTAATAAAGGTATTAAAAGAAGCTCATGAAGGACTGGATGGAGGACATATGGCCCCAAATGCAACTGTAAGAAAGGTGTTGTTAGTAGGATTGTGGTGGCCTATGCTCTATCGAGATGCATGAGAGTTCGTGAAAGCAAGTGATATGTGGTAGAGAATAGGGAAGCCACTACAAAAGGATTTTATGCCTTTTCATCCATCACAACCTCAAGAGATGTTCAAAAGATGGGGTCTTTATTTTGTTAGGCCATTGAAAACAAGTAGATGAGGGAGGTGTAGATATATAGTGGTAGCAACGAAATTTTTAATGAAGTGGATTGAGGCAAGAGCACTACCTAATAATTTTGCAAGGAGCATGACATAGTTCCTTTATGAACAAATCATTACAAGGTTTGGCATACCCATGCAGCTAACCAGTGATCGAGGTGGACACTTTGTTAATGAGATTATCCAAAGGTTTAACACAAAATTCAAGATTCTGCGCTCATTGTCAAGCCCGTATTATCCATGTGCAAATGGCCAACTAGAAACAAAAAATAAGGTCTTGGTTTCCATTACGTATAAGACTTGTGGAGTAGAAGGTGCTGCTTGGAAAGAGTGATTACCAATAGTTCTGTGGGTGTACAAAACTATCTTCAAGCCAACAACAAACCATACACTATTCCATTTGATGTACGAGAAGGAAGTTGTTGTGCCAGTGGAGTTCCTAGTACCGAGTTTGAAAGTGGCAGTGCAAAACCGTTTGGGTGACCAGGAGAGCCTTGAGGAGAGGCTTACAACACTAGTCCAACTGGATGATAAATGCATCATGGTGCTGTAGGCGACAAAGGTTTCCCAATGTTGGAGAAAAGTGTGGCATGATAAGCACCTACAGAAGATGATTTTGAAGACGAATAACTTAGTTTTGAATTTTAATGGGAAAAGAGAATCAAGCCATGGAAATTGAAAACTTTATGGCTTGGACCTTTTCAGGTTGTAGAAGTTTTAGACAATGGTGTAGTTAAACTCCAAAAATTTGATGAAACAAAACGTCCGAGTACGCTTAATGGTTCAAGGCTGAAACCTTATAAGGTGGAAGCGCAAATTAATATGATCAACCTTGAATCAGATGAGGAACAAATCATAGGAAGACTGGTTGAAGCACCACAACTATCTTCAAAAAGTTTTGAGGGAATATGGGTTTAGAAGTGGAGAGAGCCAAGTCGTCCCACTCAAGATAATGGTGCAACATGGGAAACTAAAGACATGAATTTAGGCTGGTTTTTTAGGACAAAAGCTGGAAAGCGACCCGTCATTGAACAAAGAGAGTTGGAACCTCGACCAACAAAACGACAAAGAATGCGGGTGCATGTGAGATTTCCAGACACGGAATAAGAAAGGAGACTCCAATCACTTACTGATGTAGATGTGCAAAGAATGGAGTTCATAGCAAGAGAAATAACTTATTTGGAACCTTAGAGTGAAGAAAGTGAACAAGAGGAGATAGGACAATTAACACAATTTGATATCCTACAACAAATACGGGTAGAGACACAAATGTTGCAGGAAGAATATGAGACTCTACACAGATACAACGCACAAATGAGGGAATAACTTGTTGAAGAAATTTATGGCATAATACAAACCCTCAATGAAAGGGAAGCAAAGAGACAAAAAAAGTTGAATGATCTTGAACAACATATGCTGACTAGAGCAGAAACAACAAAGATACTATGGAGATATATTTTTGAGACACCTACATCTCAAGAAGGGGATGGAAGGAATTGGCAAACAGATAGTAGTAGATTATTCTCCACAAGCTCATATGCATGAAAGGTGAGCGACAAAAGATCTCTAGCTGCGCCTTAGCGCCATGAAGATGCCAGAGAAGAGCTTTTGCCGGAGAAAGCTATTTTCAAAGGAGAAAGCGAATCTAAACAGGAAAAACATTGTAGCAGTAGTTCAAAATTTTACCCCTTAGACAAAATGTGGCAAAATTGACAACAGTGCCATCTCATGTAACCATTTTTATCAAGATTGTAACCGATGTTAGGTAGGAGATTCTAGCTCGAGTGGCATTTTGCATGTAAGCCAACTCTTGAGCCTTTAGGTAGGGTTGCATGAAGTTTTTCTTTAAAAGATATGAAGCCATGTACGAATTCATCTTTTTGCAAGCTAATGAAATATTGAAGGAGGTTGCCCCCTCGAAGAGGCCCGCGATTCTGTGTTATTGTGAGATTGTTCCATTTCTGCATTTAATTTCTGCATAGTGTTATTGAGTTATTTGATGTATTTGAGTTATTTTTCAGTATTTTGTGTGAGTGTGCTTTATTTTAATAGTGAGATCCTAACAAGTGGTATCAGAGCGCTTTCCAGGGCCGAGTTCTGCTGCAACTGAGATGATTTTTGCCATCCATTCCGCCTGTTAGGTATAATTTTCCGTGTGTTTTTTGTTTCTGTTTTTTCCTTTATTAAAAAATCCAAAAAAATACAGTCTATTTTTTCGGCCAAAAAACCAGAAAACACAAAAAAATACAGTCTCTTTTTTAGTAGTTGTGTAGGTTAGAAACCCTATGTTGGGGGTTTTAAAATATCGTGAAGGAGCTGTCATTATTGGCTAAGCTAGATAGCCCATAAAGCGTCTAGTGAAGTGAGGGGCGATCAGGCTCCAATACCCAGGCCTTAGACAACACTCGCGCACGGACTTGAGCTCCCACGCATCTTCGGGTGTATCGGGAGACAATCTAGGCTTAAACAAAATTTTATCCATTAGGAAGCTTTTCGGCCTTGTATTATCCATAGTCCACGGGACACAACATCCCGGACGATCACCCTCCCGTACTGTCAGAGAGGCAGATAGTGTGCTCAAGGGTATGTGTGGAATCCTCCTTGGGTAGTGGCCTAAAATATTGGTCCGAGCACTATTGTTCATCACTGCGGTATAACAGAGGGCCTATGGGTATTACATACTCCCTTACTTAGCGTACCCTGGTTCTACAAAACATAACTTCCACCTGCAAATCAACACCATCCCTATTCTGCTAACCTGCATTCACAACCCCAAAAGTGAGCATACGGAGAAGGCATTCCTTATCACAGAAAACAAACTTGCATGCACCAACAATCAGGACAGATTTTGCAAGTGTCTGCAACAGCCCGTGGTCAGAGACAGAATAGTCAAGACAATGATAGTAACAATCTGGTCAGTAATAGTGATAGTCAGGTCGACAGTAATAACCCTCTGTAATAGTCAAGAATTATAGACTTCTAATGTCAGAAATAGTACTATCAGTGTCAGAGAATCCCCAGGGTCAATGACAGGAACCGTGTCAGAAACCGTAGTACAGGTGATAGGGAAGAGATAGGATAGTGACAGGGTGGTCAAGGGGTAGACTATAGGTCAGAGATAGTTGATCCCGGACCCCAACTTTTGAACCGTAACTCCAAATCAGAAACCGACAACACCAGTAGACTCGTCAACACAACAATATAAAAAAAAGTTTAGGGTGCCCAAATTCAGTGTTGTGGGGTATAGCTCATTGTGACTATTTTTTTGAGCTGATCATTTTGATATACCACACCCAAGCACTTTTTTGGATGCCTTACTAAAAATAGTAACTCCTAAAACCCCACATCTATTTTTAGTAACTTAGTAAAAGAGGGCCCACAATGGTGAGGGGCACTCATGGACAACAAAAGGAGTTAGAACTTACCACAATATTGGTTGACATGCAAAAATCCCTTGATTACTTGACCACTACAAACCTCACCATAAGAGAAGAGATTCAAGAGCTTCGAACGGATCATGATACCACTAGAATCCGCTTAGAAAAACAACTTACAGAGGTGGAGACCAAATTGCAAGGTACTCTCACATCTGAACACCAAGCTGAAAACTTTGAACGAGGTCGAAGAAGGGAAACAGAAGACCGAAGAAGGGAAATAGAAGACACTCACTATGATCATGATCCGACCTTCAAAATGCCTAAATTGGATTTCCCTAAGTTCAGTGGAAAGGATGTCGATGGGTGGTTATGTCGGGTTGATCAATTCTTTAGACTCCACAATGTCCCTGTATATCATCGGGTTCAGATGGCTTCCTTCAACTTAGAATCTGAGGCCTTACACTGGTTCCAATGGCTACGAGCCACTACCCCTGATCTATCTTGGGAGGACTTTGAGTCCCAACTACTCACCCGATTTGGCCCTAGTGACTATGAAGACTTTACAGGAGCATTGACAAAGTTGAAACAAACAACCACAGTTCATGATTACCAGACACAATTTGAGAAATTGGCAAATAAAACTAAGGGCTTGAATGAAGGGTTTTTTATGAGTTGTTTCATGAGTGGGTTGAAAGATGATCTCCAGGATGAAGTCAAGATGTTTAAACCCCAAACCATGATGGAGGCTATCAGTTTAGCTCGATTGGCCGAATCTAAACTCTCAGCTCAAAGGTGGACACCATGATTTTCTCAAGCTCGACCTCCCTTTCCTCCTCGGTTCCAAAATAATACTGATAATAAACCTCCTGCTCCTAAGCGATTGACTACAGATGAAATGGATGCGCGTCGCGCCCAAGGGCTATGTTATAATTGTGATGAAAAATTTGTGAAGGGGCATAGATGTGCAAATAAGAGATTGTTCTTAATAGATGCAGAGGAACCCGATAGCAGTGACCATAGTGATGAGGAGAGTGACACAGCTGAAGCACCAACTCAACAGGAAGAGGAAACCCAAGAACCTCAGGCAAAAATTTTAGTCCATGCTCTTGTCGGGATTACCACTCCACAAACCATGAAAGTTGTGGGTTTTTTCAAAGGCCAACGCCTTACTATTCTTATTGATTCAAGCAGTACACACAACTTTATTGATCCTCGAGTTGCTAAGCAAGCCAATTGCTATATACACACATGCAATTCATTTGAAGTCATGGTGGCAAATGGAGGCACTTTACCTTGTAAAGGTAAATGTCGCAATGTTAAAATAAATATGGGGGATTATGAACTCAAGCAAGACATGTTTGCCCTCCAATTGGGAGGATGTGACATTGTGTTAGGAGCTCAATGGTTGGGCACCTTGGGCACTATCTCCTAGAACTTTGCAGAACTATGGATGCAGTTTTCACAACATGGACAAACACACACCCTCCATGGTACCAAAATAGGCCCTTCCCAAATTATCAGTTCCAATCGTATGGAGAAGTTGTTGAAAAAGTCATCCCACGGGGTCATTGCACAAATATTTTCAATTCAACCAAGCACTTCCACAATGGATCAAATTCCAACAGATTTGCAACTTGTTCTGACCAAGCACGATGGCATTTTTTCAGAACCAACTACCCTGTCGCCTCATCGCTCACATGACCATGCTATTCCACTACTACCAGGTAATGCACCACCCAACATCAGACCGTATCGGTATCCTCATGCTCTCAAGTCCAAAATCGAGAAGATGGTACAAGAATTGCTCAAAGTTGGTGTCATTCGACCCAGTACCAACCCTTACTCTTCTCCAGTTTTACTAGTTCTCAAGAAATATGGCTCATGGCGATTGTGTATAGACTACCGTGAGCTCAATAAAATTACCATCAAGGATAAATTCCCCATTCCAGTAGTGGATGAATTATTGGATGAATTACATGGAGCTATGTACTTCTCCAAGTTAGACCTTCATTCTAGATACCATCAAATCAGGCTCAAGGATGAGGATATTCCCAAAACTGCATTTCGTACTCATGAAGGTCACTATGAGTTCTTGGTAATGCCATTTGGTCTGACAAATGCTCCTTCCACATTTCAAAGCCTGATGAACAACATCTTTCACCCTCTCCTATGGAAGTTCATCCTGGTTTTCTTTGATGATATCTTGGTTTATAGCCGCTCATGGGAAGAACACCTTATCCATGTGGATCAGACATTACAATTGTTGGCACAACATCAACTTTTTGCTAAGCGGTCCAAGTGTTCCTTTGGTCTGACTGAAGTGGAGTATCTAGGACACATTATCTCCAAATATGGCATCAAGGTCGACCCCAAGAAGATTCAGGCAGTTCAAGACTGGCCAAAACCTCGCACTCTCAAGGGACTTCGGGGATTCTTAGGGCTTACAGGTTACTACCACAAATTTATTCATAATTATGGTAAAATAGTAGCCCCCTCACATCCATGTTAAAGAAGGACTCTTTTACTTGGACGGGGCCCGTTGACCAAGCCTTCCTCGAATTGAAGCATGCTATGACCACCACACCAGTTTTAGCCATGCCAGATTTTTCCAAGCCTTTCATCATTGAAAGTGATGCTTCCGGTCGTGGCATCGGGGCAGTGTTGATGCAAGAAGGGAGACCCTTGGCTTTCACTAGTAAGGCACTCTTTGATCGTAACTTGGGAAAATCTACATATGCCAAGGAGATGTTGGCAATCTTACATGTCGTAACCCATTGGTGACCATATCTCATTGGGCACCATTTCTCCATTAAAACAGACCATCAGAGTCTCAAATACTTCTTGGAACAATGGGTTGCTACCCCAGAACAACAAAAATGGGTTTCTAAACTCATGGGATATGATTATGATATCACCTATAAGAAGGGCAAAGAGAATCTTGTGGCTGATGCTCTCTCTCACCAATTTGAGGCCCTCAGTATGTTATGTGCCATTTCCTCACCTGTTCCTCAATGGATAGATTCCTTACGACAGGAGGTACTTCAGGATGCAGACTTGCAAGCTTTGGTGGCCTCGCTCCATGATGATCCTACTTCATACCCAGGCTACAATTGGGATGGCCATGACTTGCGTTATCGCCAACGCCTTGTTCTTCCTCGCACGTCCCCACTCCGTGAGCTTTTCATGAAGGAACTACATATTGCTCCCTCTGCAGGCCATTCAAGATTTCTTAAAACATATGAATGCCTCAAGCGCACATTCTTCTAGAAAGGTATGAAATAGGACATCCATGATTTTGTAGCAGCTTGTGATACCTATCAATGGATGAAAGGTGAAACGGTACATTCTCCGAGTACTCTTCAACCCTTGCCCATTCCAGATCAGGTTTGGACTGATATTTCCATGGATTTTATAGAAGGGTTACCTAAATATGGTGGTAAGTCTATTATTCTCATGGTAGTGGATCACCTTTCGAAGTATGCTCATTTTTGTTCCCTTGGCCATCCTTACACAACCTCCACCATTGCCCAAATATTTCTCGATTCTATTTTTTGCCTTCATGGTATGCCCACCTCCATTGTGTCCGATCGAGACCCAACCTTCACTAGTCATTTTTGGCAAGAATTGTTTAAGTTGCAAGGAACTCAACTCAAAATGAGTTCAGCCTATCATCCACAAACGGATGGTCAAACTGAGATTGTCAACAAATGTTTGGAGACCTATCTTCGTTGCTTTGCATCAGATCATCCTACTCAATGGGCGAAGTGGCTTCCTTTGGCCGAATGGTGGTACAACACTTCCTATCATACAACAACCAAACTCACCCCTTTTGAGGCCGTTTATGGGTGCCCTCCACTCACGCCTTCTTCATACATCCCAGGCAGCTCCAAGGTCCAGGCAGTCGACACTACTCTCAGCCAACATACCGATGTTCTCCGCCAGCTGAAGCAGAATTTGGACATGGCCCAGAATCGGATGCGACAACAGGCTGACCAACATCTTTTGAGCGTAGCTTTGATGTGGGTGATATGGTCTTCCTTCGCTTGCAGCCATACAAACAATCATCTCTACAACTCCGCAGGTGCCAGAAACTTGCTGCAAAATACTATGGACCCTACCAAGTTCTACAACGGATTGGTTCCACTGCTTACAAATTGGCTCTTCCGCCCACCTCCAAGCTCCATCCTATTTTCCATGTTTCCTCTCTCAAAAAAGTTGTGGGCACACAGGTACAGGTTCAATCAACATTACCAAAATTGGATGAAGAAGGGTCCATATTACTCGAACCTGAACAATTGTTGGATCGTCGAACCCGCACTCTCCGCAACCGTACCATCACAGAAGTTCTTGTTCAGTGGCGCGGGCTCCAACCAAAAGATGCTACATGGGAGTCTCTCCATCAGCTCCAGCACCAGTTTCCTCATTTTCAGCTTTGAGGACAAAGCTTTTCGAAGGGGAAGGACATGTTAGGATCCTATCCTAACGCCATTTTGTAATTCTCATTTACTTATGTAATGACCCACTCCCAACGTGGGGGATCCCATTATAATATTATTTTGTAATACTTTGTAATGTATGTGGCAAGTAAGGTGCCTAGCCAAGTGGTGCCATCTCATGTAACCATTTTTATCAAGATTGTAACCGATGTTTGGTAGGAGATTCTAGCTCGAGTGGCATTTTGCATGTAAGCCAACTCTTGAGCCTTTAGGTAGGGTTGCATGAAGTTTTTCTTTAAAAGATATGAAGCCATGTACGAATTCATCTTTTTGCAAGCTAATGAAATATTGAAGGAGGTTGCCCCCTCGAAGAGGCCCGCGATTCTGTGTTATTGTGAGATTGTTCCATTTCTGCATTTAATTTTTGCATAGTGTTATTGAGTTATTTGATGTATTTGAGTTATTTTTTAGTATTTTGTGTGAGTGTGCTTTATTTTAATAGTGAGATCCTAACAACTTTTTTAAAAGGGAAGAGCATGTTAGTATCTGTTGTGGCTGCTCCACAACGTACCCCAAAATTGGGGACCCACCTTTTTGTTTTTGGTATTTGGGTGTTTGCGTGTTGGTTTCGAATGTCTAGTGCTCGGTTTGTTTTGAATTTGCATTTATCATTAGTTTTTGTCAGTAATATTTTTTTTGTCGACAATATTTTATTATCGATGACTTTTTCTTGTCGATGATATTTTATTGTCAACAGCTTTTTCTTGTCGACGATATTTTATTGTCAACAGCTTTTTCTTGTCGACGATATTTTATTGTCGACAACTTTTCTTGTCGACGATATTTTATTGTCGACGACCTTTTTCTGTCGATGACTCTTGGTCGTCAATTTTCTGTTAGCTTTTTGTTATGGTTACATTTTATGTTTTCTTCATTTGAGTGCTTCAGGTAAGCTTTTTGTACATATAAATGTTTAAAATAAAAATGAAGTTCAAGCCCACGACGGACATGTATATGTATAAGAAGTATTTACTCAATATTAAAATAAAAAAATAAAAAATATATATAATATAATACATATTGTAGTATATAATATAATATGATATATTATATTATATATACAATATATATTATATTATATTTAAAAATAAAAATAAAAATAAAAGTAAAAAGAAGTAATAAATTACCCATCTATTATTGGAGTTTAATACCCATGATAGATGTGTATAAGAAGTATTACTTTAAAATAAATAAATAAATGAATTGATTATTTTTGGCTTATAAAAATGATAGGTTAGTTTGTGTCTAATAAAAGGTTTTTGTCGTCTTAATTCTTTTTGTAGAGACCTCGATCAAGCGTGGTGAACGTGGCAGCATCAATGCAGGAAACCTGAGACAAGGCAGTCGAATGGGGACCATGGATGTGTTCTTTGCGATGGCAGAATGATAACTACGGAATGGTTGGCAGGTTTGGCAGCGAACGAAACGGAACGTAGGCAACGATTTTATCGACATGAGCAACAATCAATGGGGGAACTACGTTGGTGGACTGGCATGAATAGAGGTAATAACGGATGCACCGTAGAAGAAATAACAGTGGACATAAAAGAAATATTGGTGGCCACGTCAATAGTGGCAGATGACCCTCTCACGGTGGTGGAAATTGCACTTGATTACACTACGCACGTATAGAGGTATTCTACGGAGGCTTTGCCAAAGTTTTAAATCCAAAACACATATTGAAGGGGATATACCTAGCAACGATACGAAAGCTAATATGGCATGGCTATTCGACAAACAAAGGCGGTGTGCAGATTCGACAAATCAAAACCCCTAACAAACATCCAGCTTGGCAGTGACGAATCAAGGTGGCGCATTCGGGCCGGATAAGAAATCGGATCACAGCCCACGACAGTTACGCAGGCGGGCGGAGTTACGACGCTGTAAATATAATAGCGACAAGAGCGATTCAACAGTATTAATCGGAGGTATTACTGATGACATGAAGGATGGTTTAGACATTGCAGATTATGTGGTAGCTAAGGGTTTCCACGTCATCCAGCGTAGGTAGAGCAGCGACATCGAAGAACATTCAGAAAGCTATCGCGAGAGAATCGAACACTGACCAGATGATGGACAAACACATAACACAAAGGTGACAGCGGGGCATATCTAACACCATAGGCAGCACTGATTGGATGAGTGTGGCGCAGATGTGAAGGCGATTCATGGGTGATGATACTGCATTCCTTCACAATGGACAGAATAGCGGTAAACATGTGGAAAAGTTAATAGGACGGAGGGGTTTCCTCATAAAGCCATCCCTAAGTCTTATATTTCATATAGTGTGAAGAACTTCGAAGGGGGAGTCGAACAACGACTACAGTGGAGGACTTGCAGGATGAACCAGATGTAGGAAGACATCTTGGCAATCGAAATCATTCGGCACGTCTAGAAATTTTGGCATTGGCTAGCAGAGGAAATCTCGGGTGACCGAAAGAAGCCACCACCGACCGGAGACCACCACATAGGTAGCCAAAACTAGAGCTCAATGACGATGTGGTGAATTAGGGATAGATGGCAGCGTTTATGGAGGCTAGAACGACGACGTCGATAAGTGTTTCTTAAATGCGAAGATAGCACAGATTTAATGAATGAATGAATGAAGGATTTTAATTACGTCCGCGAAACCCAAATATGGTCTATGGAACCTCAAATATGGAAGTACAACTACTCAAATCATATCATATGATCTTTAATATCTTTGAGAAGGTTGTTCCTTCTCCTGCTGATTTGTGTTAGCAATTCTCCAACTTTTTTTATTTTCCTGTCTTCAAATAAATCTGTAATAAACTCATTCCCAAGTGTTTCTTTGTATTTGTCACGGATATCTGAAAAACTCGGGCATTTATAGATGAAGTGTTCCTCTGTCTCTACTGTCCCCGTGCTGCATAGAGTACATATCCTTTCTTCCCATTGTTCTTTGGGCGTTGTCCATCTCCCTGTTTCACATCTAAGCCTATGAGAGCTAGTCTTTATCTGAGCAATGAGTATTTTTTCCTTCCACTTGATTTCAGCGCCTATATACGCTTTTTCCTTGTGGTCATACGTTGGGTTAAAATTTGCAATATAATATTGTCTTTTCCTGCTTGCATTTTTCCACATTCCACTTCGAACTTTTCATTCACATAATTTTTAATGTCTTTGTTGACATTTGGGCATTCATTTATGTTGATTTCCCAACGTTTCATCCATTTCTGATTTTGTTTCATCCACGTATTCTTTCGCCTATGCAACTCTTCGTCCCTAATTGCTCTAGGCCATCTATCATTTATCATGTTTTCTGTTTTTTTCAAGTAACATAACGACTTGGTCATAGCAATTGCTTCTAAAGGGAACATTCCAGTTTTAGCTAGAATAATTTCATAAGGGGTTGTGGCCTTAATTTTGAGAAAGTTTGTGATTAGATATTTTTGAATCCTTTCTATTTGCCTCCATTTTGCATTTGTTGTGCCACTAGCCCACACCTCGCAACCATACAACAGAACCGGTGTAACAAGTAGGCCAAATAAGACCTTGGTGGTCTTCCAATCCCACAACTCGGCATTTCTACACCTGTTTTGAAGTGCATATAGTGCTCTCCAACCACTTTGAGTTCTTTTCATCCTACATGTATTCCAATTAAGTTTGTCATGAAAGTCTATGCCCAGGTATTTGTATTCTACTACTACATCAAGAGGTTCTCCCGCAAACTGAAATTTGAGTTGTTGCTTCTTTTTTGCTGAAAAAATCATAATTTTTGTTTTGCTCGTGTTCACCTCCATCCCAACTTCTTTACAAAAGAGTTTTAGAGCTTGAAGGTGATCTTCTAGATCTTTGGCTGTTTTGGCCACAAGAATTACATCATCTGCATACATGAGGAGTTTTACCACATATTTGGCTAAATGCACACCCTCTCCCCCAAATTTGTTTATCCATTCTTCTAACTTGTCAATGTACAGCCCAAATAAGGTCGGAGATAGAGGGCAACCTTGTTTGACACCTATGTCACTATCAAAACATTCAGATAACCCTTCCTGTGTTCCGATTCTAGCTTTTACATGCTCATATAGTCTGTGAACTGCTGCCCTGTAGTGAATTGGAACCTCTAGCTCTTCCATTCTGCTCCATAATTTTTTCCTAGGCACTGTGTCAAATGCCTTTTTGAAGTCTACAAAACAGCAAAAAGCCTCCTCTTTTTTGTCCCAAATTTTTTCCACTATGTGTCTGAGCGTGATACAGTGATCAATAGTTGAGTGTTTGGGCCTAAAACCTGCTTGCCCCTTTGCTCTCTTTCCCTTTTCTTCGGCCCATATGCTGATCCTACGCTCTATCATACTCCCAAACAACTTTGCAAAGAGAGGGTTGATCATGATAGTTCGATAGTTTGAGGGATTATTTACATCTCCACTTTTAAACAAAGGAATGGTCAAGCTAGTTGTCCACTCAGTAGGAAAGCCATTTTGTATGACCTCATTGAAAATTTCTTTGATTTGCGGTGCCAAGATATCTACCCCCCATTTTATATGCTCTGCTTGAAGATTGTCTATGTCACGGGCTTTTCCAATTGCTAACTTTTTTATCCCTTGAATAATGTCTTCAATTGTGAAAAGTTCTTTCTTGACAATGATAGTAGGGGGTGTCTTCTGCTGGTTACTACGCTGATACAGTTGTTTTGAATACTCCAACCACTGATTAACTGTTATGTTATTTTCAGTTTGCATCCTTTTCACGCTTAGTTCCTTCCAAAATTTCTTTGGTTCATGCTTCCCTAAATAAATCAATTCTTCCCTCCTTGTTTTAGTGTATTCTTCTTTTTTTGCCCTTACCAGTTTCTCATATGATTTTTTGTTTGCTCTTGTTTTACCCGTTGGTTCCTTTAGTAATCTTCGCATTTTTTTGCAATCTTCATTGAACCATGGGTTGGTTAGGAAGCTATTTCTTTCTTTCTTTTTAGGTTTAGCTCTCTTGCATTTGTTTAGAGCTTCTTGAATAACTTGCATTAACCATTCACTCTTACTGTAATCTCTACTACTGTGATGTAGTTTTTCCCTTTCTGTAACTTATTATTTAATACTTGCTCTAAAATTTTGCCGATTTTCATCTCGTTAAGAGAATGTTTCCCTTGTGAGGATATTTATTTTGATTGCCTTGCAAGTGTTTTTCCCTTGGTTTGTCTCCATGCATTCGAAGTTTCATAACAATTGGGTTGTGATCTGACTTAAGTTCCACTGGAGAATCTTCCACTTCTAGCTCCTCTATTTTTGGTATGTAATTCTGTGAGCATATTACATAGTCTATTACACTTTGTCCCTTATATGTTTTGCATGTATACTTTTTTGAATTTTTCCATTTGTTCATCCCATTGCAAATAATCAAATTGTATATGTTGCAAAGACCTAACAACTCTTCTCCATATTGCGTGATAGCCCCATGCTCATCTTCTGAAGTCCTGGTCCACTGTTGATTTTCCTCTTCTGGCATCCAAAGAGGATTAATCTCAATATATTCGTTACCTTCTAGAATGTTAGCTTGCTTATTTGCTGTCCTTGCATTGAAATCTCCAATTAATATAATATCCCCCAACTTATTGTATATTGAAATGTCTCTTTTTAGGGAGGAGTATAGGTCTTCTCTCGTTAAGGTCATGTTTCTTATAGAATTTAGAATTCTTGGGAGCAAAATAACATGTTGCTATGCTAATAACTGACTTATTTTCTAGGATCTTTATCCAAATGTACTGTTTGTTTTCATCTTGTTTTTCAATTTTAATGACCCTATCCCATTCCTCTTTTATTAAAACCATAATACCCCCATGCCCTTTGCCATTTTCTGCTGCTTTATTCCATACTGCTATTTTTTTGTATCCCACAAATTCGGGAGTCCTACATCCATCGTGTTCATGTGTTTCGTCAATATGATTATATCTTTGTCTCTAGCAATGGGCCCTAACCCGGGTCCTCTTCTCCAAGGGAAACCTCTACAGTTCCAACTTACCATTGTAAGATGTTCCCGGGCGGGCCATACTCCCTATTTATTTCGGATTTGTTTAGATGTGATGTATGCCTTTCCATTTCTTAAATATGCCTGTTTCCCTTCATTTCTTGCTGCCCTCACCTTTTCCCATTCCTTATTTCTTTCTTCCTGCTGTAAAAATGTTAGGTCATCATCTAAATAAAATTGTGACCCTCTGGGATGCCTGGCGCCAAATATGGCAATAGTCTAACGAGCAACGCGGACGTCTACGTGGTGGATAATGTGTAACCGACGTGCAGGAAAACTTTCGAAGATTTCCTTTAATACCTGCCTCACATAGGAAATCTTCGGCAAACGTTAGATAATGATGGTAAGGCCATATTTTAATAATGACAATGTCATAGTATATTGCCACTAAAGGACAAGGTCGAATGTCACATCAACGCACCGTCTTATAATCGTCGTATTTGAATGGAAGGTAGAATAAAATAAAGGAGGTTGTTTTACATGGAAACAAAGGCCATTTTAAACCATGGTATTATTTTCCTTCGATGGACATAGGTGATAATGATTAAAGGATTTTGAAACTTTATAGAAACCATGCGTTTCAAACCAAAACGAAAAACAAAAAAAAATTGAAATCCAAGAAGATGAAACAAAGTGAAGGAAAACAAAGAACAACAAGGTGGAGACAAACCATTCGAATCCCAAAGGAAGAATGAAATGAAGAGTTTTAGCTGAAAGTTGAAATAGGCCATTGGAGGGAGGAAAAAGGGGGTTGGAAACTTTTCAGAGAAGATTGCAGGAATGAAGGCAAGGCCTTGGCACTGGGTTTTTCTGGATATTTTCCTTCCACATTGGACTGTTTCTTTGAGAAAACCAGATTTCTGCCATGTACAAGGACAATATTTTAATGCAGATTGTTTTTTCAGAAAGTTGCATCTTATGGGCAAGAAAGGAGGAGTCATTTTCTGCATGCAAGATTGAATGTCTATTTTTCCCCTTTTCAGATTTTAGGCTTGTAAATGGAGTTTATGCAAGTTTCTTGGTTGCTTCATGTGAATGTTTAAATCTGAAAACCTCATTTAAACCCTAGGAACCAGCACTTAGCTTACCTGAATTGTCTTTGTTTTGCAAGTCCAATAAGTTAGGTTGCATGCATGAAAACCTCACATCTTCGGTTTTGTCGGAATAGGATAGCATCAAACTGAATGTATCTTGTGTTCCATTTTCTGCATTTCATTTTCATTTTTCTGCATTTTATTTTTCCAGAAATTTTAACTTTTTTTTAATTTTCAGGCATTAAAATAAACATTTAAAAATTTTCAAAATCCAAAAATAATTTCACCATTGCGTAGGTTATACTTCAGACTTCCAATAAGCACTTTGAAATTTCATTTTCAGAGTTGTTTAATATTTTTTAAAATTCATCAAAGTTGATGTTTTACTAATTGCATAGTCATGTAGTACATTAGGCGCCTATGATTACAGACCCATATGATATAACCATCTATTACAAAGAGACGTTATATAAAGATATAACCACCACTTGCATGTGGATGAGAACCCTTGAGCATGAGGATTAAGGTTACTTAGAGTCTTTAAAAGAACCAAGGGGGCAGGAGGATGGGCATCTCATATTTTCATATTGTAACGAAGCTTTGATTCCAAGGAGGTTGCCCCTCGAAGTGGCTTGCGATTGTAATGTTTTTTTGGTTTCTACAATATAATCTGCCGCATTTCCATTTCATGTTGCATTACTGTTAATTATTTTGCATTAATTTCCGTTATTATTGCAATATTGTGTGGATGTGCTTTTAATTTAATACAAGGTTCTTAACAACATCACTAGGGAGAATCCTTAATAGCACTTTAGATGTGCCATGTATTCAAATGGAAGGTTCTTTCTGCAAAATTCAAGCCTATCTTCAACACAGGGATATTGAGAAAATCCAATGTGATATTTGATAAGTTGACTCTAGCATTCTTCACAGAATTATTCCTTAGGTTTAATAATTCATCTTGAGAGTAATGAACTCTGGTCATTGATGTAGAAATTAATTCAAATGGTTACTGAAAGGATGGATAAACAATTGGCTTATCCAAAACACCACACTCCTCCAAAAAAAGGAATATGCAATGTCACTAAACTTAGATTCTCATGAAACAACATTTGTCTACTCAGTAGTCTCAGCAGTTTACTAGGCTGATTATGTCCTCATTTCAACCTCTTCCAGTAGCAAGGGCACTAAATGCCCACTCAGTAACATAACCACCTCCATTAGTGTTAGATCCATGAAAAAGCACCTTCCTCATGGAGCAAATACCAAGTAATATGACCTATAACTTAGCATCACTCATGTCCACAGCTGAGGAGGTCTAGACAGGCACACATTTCAAGTTTTCTTGTGGTATCTAGAGAATCTTTGCCCTTGGACAGTAGGAGAACATCTAGGAAACTTTCTCCTAGGATCTAGTCTAGTCCTTCTAAACCAACGCATTCCCTTTCCTACATCATCAGGGCTTGCCTTAGCTCAATGTATGTAGACGAGTCTATTACACTTTTAGCACTCCACCTTCCCTTAAGAATGGAACTCGCTTGACCATTTGAGACTTGACGGTATAATACTTGTATTATTTGAGATGTAGTTGTATCACATGATACTGCATGTTACATACAATTGGACTTTGTATTATTTTGTATTTTTTGAGTCTGAAGCATTGTTTCACTCCCCCTATAATTATAACCAAGTGTACATCTTGAGTCCCAATGACCCACTTTGGTTGTTCTTGGACTTTACTGTAATTTATTTCTTTCAATTCCCTCTCTCTCCCTCCACCCAATAAATTGTCATATTTTCTCCTTTGAGTTTCTTTTGCTTTTTCCTTGCTACTCTCCGCTTTTACTGAAGTGCAAATGATCCACAAGTCACAAGCTGAAGTGCAAATGATCCACAAGTCACAACGAAGGTTCCATGAAAGCTCCAAATGTAGCTCGAATAGATCTCTCAATAAATGGTTTAAAAGGAAGCTTTGCATCACCAATGGAAGTCCTCAAGACATCCATACTTGCTTTCTCAAATAAGTGTGAAGTTCTACTATTCAAAGGAACATGGTTGATCTTTAGAAATGAGGACTTAATGTTCAAATCTAGACAAGTTTTTTAAATATGTAAGGTCTGCAATATTATTTCAAATCTTATTACTCAGATTCTCAAGAAGCCTTACTTTGAAAAAAATATTCCTTCCAGGGAGGGAAATAATCAGATGTTTCAAATATCCGCATTCCATGATTATAATTATTTTTTAGTTATGTAAAACAAGATTGTATCCTATGTCACATAATGTTATGTTGAATGTTAAATATAGATAACATATAGATTTAAAATTAGTATCTTACTAATCTAAAATCTAGCATATCTCATCAAATGCTTTCCAAGATTATGTGAAATTTGTGAATCAAAATCATATTGGTGAATTTGTTTTTAGATAAAGAACAGAAAGGAACACATCATATCATCAAGTGAACCTTGTTTTATTTATATTAGTAATAAGCTTACCTTGCGAACTGTTGTGATTGATAGCCCTCTGCTCACAAGTGTGTCAGCAATCCACCCTCCCAAATTGGCACAGAGAGCCATAGTAAGCCATGGTAAAACACAGAACAATCCGGACTCTGTGAGGTTGAATTTTAAGACCTGTCAAATAAAATGAAAAGAAAAATTAGTGGACATGGGAAGTATTTATCCAAACGATTTTTTCTTCTTCCCGCAAAAACAGTAAGGTGACATAAAAATAAAAACATCTTGGTGCTAAAACAAAATTAAGTGAATTGATCAACAACGTAGTTTACATGATTTCCTGCATTAGGAAAAAATAGAAGTTTATTGAAGATAAAATATAATATCTTACAGTGAAATGTAATGGTACTAATGGTACAATTATAGATCAATAAAGGGTCTTTGCTTCATCCTAAATCAGTAAGAAATTCCTTGGGATTTATCAAGTATCTTTTAAGATGTGACAAAATTGTGTGAACGATCTTCTCTGATAGAATTTTGGGGTCCTTTTGATTGCTATGTAAATATCCTAGAATTTCAAGTCAATTCATCTAATAAGCATTTGTCAAAGACAAAAGGAAAATTCATTAGACTTGTTAAAACACTCAAAGCGAATGATGCAATCTTGAATAACGAGGGCAAACTGTGTCAGAGTTGACGGAAAATAAAACTAGGCATTTGATAGACTAACACCATATTGATAATATTCGCATGATGTTAGTAGTTGTAGAGGCCTATATAGATCAAGAAAACCCTCCATCCTAATCAGGGCAGTGCCTACTGCTACATAGGCATATCATCAAGAGTGTAGCGTCCCTTTCTAGATGAAAGCAAGTTGTGGGGCCCACTCACCTATTTCTAAGGAGCTGTCATGGTGAGTGGATGTTCGTGTATAGGAGGCATAAGCATTAGCGACTATATGCGTTTGTTTTGTATTTTTTTCTAGGTGAATAAAAGAGAAATTCCTATATTTTAGGGATCTTCCTAATTTTCAGGAGGTAGTACAGAGTTTTGGAGTGGCCTTGATGATTCCCCTAGATGTGTTCTAGTCTACCCTGGCTTTCGTTTGGTGTAATTTGGAGTCGTAATGGAGATTTTAATGGATGCATTAGAATTTTGAAAAAATTCAATTATCCCACATGAGTTAAGAGAAAAGCAAAAAAGGGGGTGGTTGTATAAAAGAGGAGTTTTGGAAGTAACATAAGGCATTTTGAACATTTAAAAAAATATATTCTACAATTTTGGGTGGCGGGTGTGCTTCAGCAGCTGATTGGCAAATTCGAGGACGAAATCATTTGAATATTAGTTGACAGATTTGAGGACAAAAACCTTCGAATCTCAAGATCAGATCTTTTGATTTTAGTTGGTAGATTATTACCATATATGGATTGTACATTCAGAGGAATTTAATTAGCAACTAATGGTTGTTTGGCTCTTCTATTGTAATATCTCTACATTATTCAGTGGATGCAATTACCAGGTGCATGCTTTTCAGTTTATTGTTCTATTTTCATTTGTGTGAATCTCTGTGTAGTCTCCTATAGAAAAAAATATTATATATAGATAGATAGATAGATTACTACTATTCGAAAATTCTATGGCTGGAAATTTTGGGTGTTATGTTTTGGACATTGTATGTTAGTTTATATTTTGGGTAGGGGTTTTTACAGTGGTATCAAAGCTAAGTTCCTGCCAGCCTGAGGGGTTATAAGAGTGTTGATTCTTGAATAACACTTAATGAAAGGAAAATTAAATATCAGCAGAGAGAACAAAGGAAACTTCAGCAAACCCTTATTCCACCATCGGACACAAATAGCCGTGTGAAGACGTCGGTGAGGAATTCCTTGAAACTATTATATCCTTGAAAGATGGATAGCAGCAACCTTTTCACCCAAGAAAGTCCGGGTTCTACCTCCACTACTATTCCTCTTGGTAACAGTGATAGAGGGGAATCCTTAGCTTCAGGAGCAAATTGGAAAACTCAGTAGGCATCTAGGGCAGTTAGTGGTCCCAAGCCACCTAGAGTTACCTTCTTATAGAGAGAGGCAGCACAGCCAAAGGAGGTAGCAGTTGTAGAAATAAAATCTAACATACTGAAACTTAATTCCATTTATACTTAAATAAATCAACAAATCTGCCTACAGAAATTAGCAATAACAATACATATAGGAAACAACAATAATAACAATAGCAGATGATTAGTAAATGTGAGCAGAGTTGTATTAACTATGGCTGTACAATAACAACATTACATATATAGTCTGCAAACCCTATGCAAAATACTCTTCCTGACTGTATACATGACCCGATTGCATCATACGATACGCATTGGCCACCATAGTTGAGAAAATTGGAATTGGCAAGGTAAACAAATCGCAAAAAATTGGGAATCGCAAAAAATCCGCTAAAAAAAATCCGAAGATAATGCAATTTTTCATTGACAAAATACCAACTGTCATAGGGCTGGGTTTTGGGTCCTTTGCGCACCCAGCCTACACACCAACTCCAAGACCCCCTAGCAGCCACTAAATACGCCTACACTTGGGCCAGCACAATGGAAGACTTGAACACACTAGGAGTTCGCCAAAATCACCATTCAACATGACATGCTTACATCTATCCAAGGCACAAATCATTCATCCACACAATGGTTGGCTCAACACAAGTTTCAAAGCAAAACACACGTGCTTTATTTACATTACTTAAACGGGGGCATGCCCATATTACATTGCTTTGGCACATGGTGTTGTTGGTTACGAATCTGCCATGAGGAAAGGATTTGGTATAATGCGCCCATTCACCCACCAGATTGAAAGGCCGGAAGGAAGGAATGCCTTCCGTGCCAATCTCCGGAGAAGGCCGGTTTCCTGTGGGTTTTTAATGTGTTTAGCTAAGAGTGTAGGAAAGAGATAAATTGCGGAAAGAGAATCCAAATGTGATTGGAGTTGGGTGGGGGGAATAAGCAGCACGACAACGATCAATCACCACTACTAACAGCAGTCCTATACAAAACACATAATGAAACTACAGCTATCATGCATCCTATGTATCCTCTATCTATGCATTCCAGGAATACTTAATCATCAAATACCGGAGTCCAGAGTTCAGTACAACAGTAAGCAATGAAATAAGAAACATGAGGCAAAAATGACGAGAGGCAGCATACAAAATGATGACAGTAAGCAGAGCCAAGTATATGTCTTGTATTCAGAAGCAAACGTATAGCTACAATGGTTCCCTAGAAGTATATTCCCCTTCCACCCTTTTACAATGAAATGGTATGGCTATTTATAGCCCAAGTTCCCCCCGATTACAATTACGGGCACAAAGTCCCAGACCAGAAAATAGCTGACAAAAGCGACAGAAGAGCTGCTGATGCTGACTCCTGTCGGCGAGGACTGTACCTGCAGCAAGGTCCCCCTGAAAGCTGTACAGCTATGTGGCAATGCGTCGGGTCAAATCTATAGTCAGCAGGAATGCGGGTAGTTGTGGTAGAAGGAACTTTACATCAGCTTAAATGGAGGTAGTCGCGTAGGTAATGCGGTCCATGCTTGTCCTTCATCCCGTCGCGTCTCGGCTCGAATCCCGAGGCTGGACACTTGTCGAATTCTGATGAGTGGCACATGTCTGCCTTGAAAGGCAGTTTGTCCAACTTCGCCTTGGATTAGAGCGCTGATGGGTAGCGCAGGTGGGAAACTGCGCAGTTGGGGAGGCCTCCATGCCTTAGCCGATTTTTGGCTTGCTTGATGAATCTCGCCCAACTACGCACCGGTCAAAGGGCGCACCCCGACTTCGCTGCGAAGTCGGGTGGCGCACCGGTACTTAAGCTGATTTTGCCGCTATTCGGACTGCGCACGAAAAGGGGAGCGCACCCCGACTTCGCTGCGAAGTCGGGTTGCGCTCCAGCACTTAGCTGATTTTCCGAACACTGCTTTTCCAAGTGCGCACAGGAAGAAGAGTGCATCCCGACTTCGCTGTGAAGTCGGGTTGCGCTCCGAAACTTAGCCAAATTCGGATCATTTCCTGTCTGCTTTCGCACTTCACATTCCCTACTGCGCTCCGACTTGAGGGCGCACCCCGACTTCGTTGCGAAGTCGGGTTGCGCCCTGACACTTAGAATTTTTCAAGGAACACTTGCTCAGTTTTGGGAACTTGACTGGGGGAAGTACAAGGGAAAAAGGGAGGAATGAAACTGCAGGAAAGGGAGAAAGGGAAAAATGGAGAAAGGGAAGAAAGAGGAGGGAAGGAAGAGCAGCACACTTACAAATTTTGAAAACATGGTACCCCGTGCAAAATGTGGCAACATTCCTGGCAGCTCGCGGGGTGTCGAGCTCGCCTCAACGCAAAGAACCAGGCCTTCATCCTTTGGGCGCAGAGGAACTTCCTTCCTCTGCTTTCCGCTGCTCTTATGGTTTCCTTCTGAGCAACTGTTCTTCTTCAGGTTCACTTTCAGCAGTTGCCTCTTCTGTTTCTCCTCCTAAACCTGAACGTTCCTCGCTGTCGGCCTCACGCTCGCGGATGCGTTCATATGCAGCCTTGGCTTGGTCCCAGACTACTTCTTGGAAGGACTCTAGGTCACTGACCTCTCTTAGTGCTGCGTGGAATGCAACAACTGCATGCAGGTCGATGGTGTTATATCTTTTTCCCAACTCCTTTAGGGAGGAGTTGATTTTGCAGTACCTTGACACCATCTGGGTGACCTGAGCTTCTTGGATTGGCTCGCCAGACTACCAATTTCTGCTGTGTCTGCCTCAAAAGACAGCCAATTCTGCTTTACCTGCTCAAGGGTCAGAAACTCGCCATCCTTGACGAAGCTCGGGCACCCATTTTCGGACAGAGTGTGAAAGGGGGCCAGGCAAATGCTCATTTCATGTTCTAATGCGTCCAGCATTTTCCTTGCAGTCCTTATCTTCTCTGTCTTATCAAAATAAACATGCAAGGTTACCCTTGCATCTGCCCACTCTGAGGCAAGTCGGGACATCGGGAGAAATCGGAGGCCTTTGCGCTCAAACTCCTCAAGTTTCATAGCCAGGTCTAGCCATTGCCTCGCCTGGTGTTCGGCCTCCTCTACCACAGGCTTTCCCTGGGCAGATACTTCTTCGATCTTGGACGAGAAATCCAGGACCGATATAGATTTAACAATGTTGGGCTTGCAACCTTGCAACAGACCAGCCCGCATCTCCTTAACTCTATTCTTTGAAAAGGCCGCCGACTGTGATGTTTTCTCTTTGAGCGGCGACTGAGCCTGTTTCAACGAATCCTGGAGCTGAGAAACCTGCTCCAGTGCTGCTTTTTCTCCTCTGACAGCTGCTCGGCTGTCTATTTCTGCACTGCGGCCTCCTGCTGAGAGGCGGCCAGCTGGGCTTTCAGTTTGTCTATCTCCTGCTGTGCAGACCCCAGCTGCGCGGTGGCCCTAGCCAGATCTTCTTATAGCTGTCTTGCGCTATTCTGCAACTGAAACAACGCCTCCTGGGTCTCAAGCCGCTTGACAAGGAGATTATGGGTTCTACGACGAATACCATTGATCTTGTATTCCTCGTTGATGTCATCAAAGCTCTTCTCCTTTGTTTGGTGCTCATAGTCCGCCTCGGTCATTTCCCAAAGAGGCTTCCACACTCTCTCCACTTTTGGTTGTGTAACTTCGTCTCGACTTTGTGTTCCTTGATTTGCTAGTATTGCACTTCTTACTAGTTGCTCCACTGTTTGTATATGGTTCCTCCTTCGTCAATCTTGCAACTTTGAATTTGTCATTCACCTCCTTGTCTTATCACACTCACTTCTTTCAAATCGACTTGATCTAGGCAATGGCGCAAAATGTAGACAGTGGTGAGTACTTCCCGAGATGAGGGAATGACAGTTTTTAGGGGAAGGAGACTTGGAGATACGACTTAAGGAACATGTTTATCTAGTTCAGATAGCTAATCCTTGATGGCTCAGTCTATGACGGATTGCTTTGGGACAACTCAACTCTTGATAGATTCAGCTTGAGGCATGATGGATCCTATGTGATGGATGATTGATGACTAATCAGTGCATGATGGATGTCGGCTCAGGTCATGACGGCTAGCTGTATGTCGGTTGTCTTGTGTCGACTCCCCTGGCGGTTAAGCAGTGTCATCCCTACAACTGTTATGCTTCGCCTGCACACTCCTCCCTGCAGCCCTATAACACAACATAGATCTACGCATACAAACATTCATAGAGACAAAGTTGGCACCAAAACATATCCTTGCATTATCATGAAGATGGTTACATTCAGTCCTGTGACTGCAACTATCTTACGCACAACACTTCCTCCTGGCTGCTCTCCTATGCAATGGACAACTAATGGATTCTCAATAGACAAAACATGGATCATGGATGATTTACAAAATGAAAGGGGGTCTATATATAGGGTGGCTCTGGTGGTTACTGCAACCAACCAGGCCCCCAACTACCAAAACTGCTTTGTGTTTCAGCCTTAACACACAATTAACAACAGTTAACTCATTACACATGATGGCTGATTACATTTGTTTCACTTTATAACATTACATAATCTCATGCGTCTGATTACATTGTATTTCACATTACTAATCGCTAAATGACATTGTTGTTGACCAAATATCATTCCTACGTAAATACAATGTACCATGTAGACATTTTGTCAAACACTTTTATTTCTTTTTGGAACTGCTGTTTACAGATATCACCTGGTATGCCATTCGGGAATATATATTGGACATGGTTGTTGCCCATGTAAAGGACCATGAGCTTCAACAAGCAGTGCACATAGGGAAATTGTTCATCGCATGTTGCAAATGTTGATCTTTGATAGGATACTCTTTCAAGTTTCCTTGTCAAGATGTTGTGAGTCTTGTGACATTATAACCCACATACCAGATATAGCAAGTTCATGACAGGGACATGGTACCTACTAGCGACCTTGACACTGACATACTTTCCCATCCATATTCCTCATCATAAATAGGAGGATATTTCGATGAATTTCATCAATGGATTACCCATTTTTGATGGTCATGATAGGATTTTTTGTAATAGTGGATTGCCTTGTCATATGTGCTCATTTTATTGCAACAAAAAGATCTTTTTCAATGCTAGAAATGGTGCAGACCTGCATAAAATACATATATAAGCTTGATGGGTTCTCATACAAAACTAGCAACTGTTGTCACATTTTGCACGGGGTGCAATGTTTTCAATTTTTGTAAGAGAGCTGCTCTTCCCTTTCCCTCTTCCTCTCTTTCCCCTTCCTCTTCTCCCCCTTTCTCTCTCTTCCCTACATTCTCATTCTTCCCTCTTTCTCTTGAGCCCCTCAGTCAAATCTAAAAAATGACAGTAGTTGCCCTGAAAAACGACTAAGTGTCAGGGCGCAATCCGATTTCGCAGCGAAGTCGGAGTGCGCCCTCCAGTTGGAGCGCAGCAGGAGTGCAAAGTGCGCAGTGCGACAGAATCAACCAGAAGAACAAGTGTTCTAGGCGCAACCCGACTTCGCAGCGAAGTCGGAGTGCGCCCTGCTTTCTAGGCGCACTTGGTAAGCAGGCTGGCAGGAAAAATGACTAAGTGCTGGGGTGCAACCCGACTTCGCAGCGAAGTCGGAGTGCGTCCCCTTTCCAGGGCGAAGTCCGTACAGCAGTGTAAATCAGCTTCCACCGGTGCACAACCCGACTTCGCAGCGAAGTTGGAGTGTGCCCTTTGACCGGTGCGCAGTAGGGAGACAAACTCAGAAGTTGACTAAGGCATGAAAGGCCTCCCCAACTGCGCTGTTTTTCACCTGCGCAACCCGACGGCGCTCTGATCCTGGGCGAAGTTGGATAATCTGCCTTTCAAGGCAAGCACGTGTCAAGCAGCATCATCCGACAAGTGTCCAACTTTGGGATCCGAGCCAAGACGTGCCGAGCACAAGGACAAGCATGGGATGCACTACTTATGCCAGCTACCGCCTTTAAAGCTGATTGGAGGTTCTACCTGCTTCAGCTATCCGCATTCCTGCCGATGAGAAGTTCTACCTAACGCGCTGCCACATATCTGTACAGCCTTCAGGGAGACCATGCTGCGGGTACAGTCCAGCCCGACAGAAGTCAGCATCAGCAGTTCTGCGGTTGCTTTTGTCAGCTAATGTTTGACTGGGACTTTGTGCCCATAAATGTAATCGAGGGGTTCTCAGGCTATAAATAGCCACCACATTTTCATTGTAAGGTGGTGGAAGGGGAATGTCTGTTAGGGAACCATTGTAGCTGTGCTTCTGCCTTTTAATATAATACATACACTTGGTGCTGTTATACTGTTTTTATTTTGTATGCTGCCTCTCCTTGACATTTCTGCCTTACGTTTTCCTGTGTCATGGCTTGTTGATTCACTTCAGCATTTGGTGGTCAGGTATTCCTGAGGTGCATAAATCAGAGGATATATAGGGCAAACGTCAATGGCAGTTTTCTGGTTATGTTCTTGTGTTATAGTGTTGTTAGTAGTGGTGATTGATGCGTTTTCATACTGTTAGTTCCTTGGAGGGAATGTCTGTCAGAGAACCATTGTAGCTGTGCTTTTGACTCTTAACACAAAACATATACCTGACTCTGTTCTACTGATTAGTGACAGCATCCATAGTGGTGTGTTATGGTTATATTGGTGTTAGTAGTGGTGATTGATGCGTTGTCGTACTGTTAGTTCCCCCCACCCAACTCCAATCTAATTTGGAATCCCTTTCTGCATTTTTATCTCTTTCCCTGCACTCTTATCTTGAACCTCAAAACCCCACAGGAAGCCGGCCTTCTGCGGAGATTGGAACGGAAGGCATTCCTTCCTTCCGGCCTTTCAATGTTGGTTTGTGGGTCCTAGGGCGCAATAACAACAAAATCCTTTCCTCATGGCGGATTCGTGACCAACAGTTTCTGGAACGCCCGGTGGGACAAGGAAGTTTCCCACCCCCAAACAAAATCGAAGCACCGGTGTTCGCTTCATTGCTGTTCAAAATCAGAACACCTGGCGACTCTGCACGAACATATCCTCTGAGTCCGAAAGACCGGTCCTAGCACCTTCATGCAAACGAGAAGGTGGCGAGCAAGGGATCCGAGAAACCCGCTTGCCTTTTACGAACTAGACATCAATGCTCGAGGCGAAATTGTCAGGCTGGCTAATCAACAAGCTCGTGTTGACAAAGCCGAGGCTGAAATCCAAGAAGAAGCCGAAGCCGAGGTCGAAGGAGCTAAGAACAAAATAAAAGAGGCCGAGGAAGAAGAGGAATCTACATCCTCGGAAGGTACCGACACTGAGTATACAACCGACGGAGGAGAAGAAGAAGAAATGGCTGCCCAGCAGCAGAATGATGATGATCTCTTCCCGGCGGTGGACTCTACGAGGCCCTTGGCCCTGGTCGGACAGCAAGCTGTGCCCCCTGCTGCCTTAAAGTCCATCCCTACATACGACGGCTACGGCAAGACGGCGTACGAGCACATCCAGGACATCCTTGCCCTGGCTGCATTGCACTCCATTACTGACGAAAGTGTGAAGACCCGTCTGCTGGCCCTTTCCCTAAGGGGAAAGCTTCTCTATCGGTGGAGATCATCGCCGGAGGGATCTATCACGGGGTGGCCCGAGCTCGCCGAAGGCGCGTGAAAGGATGCAACGAGTCTGCCGACCCCACCTCTTTCTGCATCGGTTCCAAAGTATCCGAGAGACACCCCCAAGAGGAGGTGTCTGACTTTAACATCAGGTTTGCGAGATCCTGGAAACGGGTACCTCGTGAACTTCGGCCTTCAGCTGGCATGGCTGCTCACTACTACCTGAGATCCTTCAACTCAGACATATGCCTGCTGCTGAAGATTGCCAGAATAGACTCGTTTCTTGCTCTGTACGATGCTGCCCAGCAAGCTGAAGCGGATATCATTTCCATCGGTAGACTCCCGTCCAGGGTGCAGGAACCCATTCATCCCGACTTCCCCAGATCCCAATATCCGTCAGCTTCTGGTGGTGCGCCGTCCACATCAGGGCAGCAACCCCAGCAGCAATGGAATCCGGCGTCGGTCGTAACTCCTTACGGCCCGCCGCAAATGCATTATCCTCACCCGCCTCCTCCTCCGCATTTTCCAGCACTCCCTGCTCCCCCGCAGTATGCACCTTATTCCAATCCCCCTCCATTAGCCGCATTGCCTCCACCGGAACAATTGCCGCCTCCTGACAATAACATTCAGAACACAACCCTCCAGGAGGTACGAGCTTTGGCCTCAGGTTATCATGCCATGTCCAATGACATGACCGCTCTGAAGAAGAAGCAGGCCCAGATGGACCTCGCTCCTAGGAGGCCATATCCGCCCCCGGCGCTGACAAAAGACAGGCCTCCAGAACAACTGCAGAGGCGTCCGCCCCCGAGAAATGCTGCTATCGAAGACCAACCTAGTCCTTCTGACCAGGTCAACTAGTGCACTACGTGCAATGACCCGCATTCGGAGGAAGACTGCACACTGCACCAGCACTACATCCAGACTTTGGCCGGCAGCGCCATAGAGGACGATGAACTCTACATGATCCTGGACGGCGAAGCCAACTTTGCCCTCCCAGAGGCAAATCTAGTGCCGCCCGCCAAGGAAGAAAGTAAAACTGCAGATGCTGCCAAGCCTTTGCAGGTGTATGCCAGAAGAGAAAAGGCGCATCCCGGTGGGCTTCCACCATACAAGCGGTTGTGGCCCTACACAGCCCAGGAGAAGGCATCCAAAGACAAAGCTCCGACCAAGCCTCCTCCGGTAAAGGCAGCCCCTATTCCAGCCAAGCCTCCTATAGCAAAAGCTCCAGTTCCGGCTAAAGCTCCAAAACCTCAGCCTCCAGCTGAAACCAAAGAACAAGCCCAGGAGAAGCTGAAGTACCCGTATCTGACCAAGAGACAGAGAGTTGAGGCCACCCAGCAGTACTGGACGAAGTATGAGCCAGCAAAAGAAGCAGAAGGAGCTAGCACCTCGGGTTACAACATAGTAGATGAGTTAAAAAGAACACCCGCTAGAATCAGCATGTACGATGCTCTTCTGCTCCCAGGCCAGGTGGATCTGCTGCAGGAATCTCTGAAAAACATGAAGAACGACAAGCAGATACAGCCCGTTGTCTTGGTTCAACCTCTGACAGTCTCAGCCACTGGGAAGAACAGACTACCTCCCTTCTGTCTTTACGGATGCAAGGGCACATAGTAAACAACTGCATGGTGGACTCTGGCACTTTCACGACTGTTATGCCGAAATCCGTCTGTCACGAGATCGGGATGGAGTACACAAGGAGCAGCCAAGGCGTGCTGCAACTAGACGGCACCCCTGTCAAGACAGTTGGTGTCATAAAAGACATCCCTATTCGGCTGCATAAGGCTCTCGACATCATGGTCATCCAAGAGGTCGTGGTTGTTGACCTGGCTCCCTACTTCGACATGTGTCTCTCCCGAGAGTTCACTGCGAAGCTGGGCGAGTACCTGTCTCTAGACTACTCACACATGGAAGTGCCCTTCAAAGGAAGAAGAGTGAGAATCTTTAATGAGAAGCCTTCCACCTTCCTAGTAGAGAAGATACCCGGAGAAGAGTTGGACTGCATGGTCCAGCTGTCGAAGGAAGAACTGGTGACGGTAGAGCTGATGGAGCAAGCCCTCGAAGTGCTACAGCTCGAAGATGAGATCTCTTTGCGGGATTTCAATGCCATAATTGAGACACAGCAGGGTTGTTACACCATTGTACAGCCCGAGAGGCTTGACAAGTCAGCTGAAAAGGAAGTGGGACCTGTTGGTTACGAATCTGCCATGAGGAAAGGATTTTTGGTTAATGCGCCCAGATTCGCCCACCAGCATGAAAGGCCGGAAGGAAGAGATGCCTTCCGAGCCAATCTCCGGAGGAGGCCGGCTCCTTGGGGGGGGGGTCTGATTTAAGCCAAAGGGAACAGGAAAGAAATAAATGAATGGAAAGAGATAAATGTACAGAAAGAGATTACAAATATGTCCAAAGGTTGGTGGGGGGGAACTAACAGTACGGGAACACACCAATCACCGCTACTACTGCATACAAACACAAGTGCATGACAAGGAACGAAAACCTAGGCGTACTTCCGATACACCAGCGGCGTATGCACGACTTCAATAGCTCCCTAGCAAACATTCCCTACAAGGAACTAACAGCGAGGGGACCGTATCAATCACCGAGATACTTACACCGACGGGGGTAGAAAGTAAACTTAGAGATGTCAGAGCCAGGTATATGTGTTAGGCAGAGAGTTTAACCGCACAGCTTCAATGGCTCCCTAGCAAACATTCCCTACAAGGAACTAACAGCAAGGGATCGCATCAATCACCAGATACGGGCCAGCAACGTTACACATAACTGATGGAACTGCTACCAGATCTATTATATGAATGCTTTAAATTAATGAAGTATAGAAAGTGCTTTAAACAAGCAATGCTAGAGGAACCTGATCGCCAAATGCCGAAATGAATCAACGAGCCGCGACACAGGTGGGCCTAAGGCATATATAATGAAAGACAGCATAAAAGAATAAAGACAGTAGAACAGAACCAGGCATACAGATTGTATTCATAAGCAGAAGCACGGTTACAGTAAGCACAGTAGTTCCCTAACAAACATTCCCCTTCCACGCTTTACAATGAATTTAAGATGGGCTTTTATAGCCCGAGTCCCACTGTTACATTAATGGGCACGGAGTCCCAGTCAAACATAAGCTGACAGAAGCGGCGAAAGAGCTGCAAATGCTGACCTTTTGTCGGACTGGGCTGTACCCGCAGCATGGTCTTCGCTGGTAGCTGGAGCAGGTGAAACCTCAGATCAGCTTTGAATGAGGATATTAACGCAGGCGGTGCAGGCAGCCCATGCTTATCCCTTTTTGGTCGGCAGTCTTGGTTCAAATCCCGAAGCTGGACACTTGTCTGATGATGGGTTATGCGCGCAGTGCGTACTTCGCACGAAGGGTTGCGCAGTGCGTACTTCGGTCAAAGGATGAGCGGAGCTTCTTCTTGGTGTGCTTTAGTGTTTTCTCGAACAAACTTCGCAATTCGGCTGGGCCGAAGTCAGGCTTCGCTGCGAAGTCGGGCTTCGGCCAACACTTAGTCGATTTTTTGCTCTTTTTTCTCCTTTCTTTCTCTGCATAGCCAAACTTCGCCCCTCCTGCGGGGCAACGACAGACTTCGCTGCGAAGTCTGTCTTTCTCTCCCATGCCGCATTTAAGCTCAAAGAAGGAAAAAATAAGCGAAAGCTAAAACTGGAAACTATACATGCGGGGAAAAATAAAAAACACAAGGAACAATTTTTACAAGGAAGGGCCACTCGGGCGCCTTCAACGGCGATAAAGCTTCAAGTGGAACCCGTTGACGGGGATGGGGAGGAGCTGACCCTCCATATCCGAAAGTATGTAGGCATTGAACTGATTCACCCGGGCAATCTGATAAGGGCCCTCCTAGAGAGCGTCAAATTTTCCGTGATTACCCGGTTTTGCCTTGTACGAGTCCCACTTCAGCACCAGGTCCCCGACTTCGAAAACTCGGGCAGTGGTGCCTTTGGCAAACCAGCCTTTAGTGGCTGCAATGTGATCCGCGAAGGCCTGGTATGCACTTTCTCTGTCTTCTTCCAACTGCAGGAGTTGGCACAATCTGTCGTCTACCGGGTCTCCGTTGCTCCTGTCTTCATCAACCATCCACAGGGCGGGGATTTCAATGTGTGATGGCATAACAGCTTGCTTGCCATAGACGAGCGCGTAGGGGGACGTCTTGAGGGATTTCTTGAACGCAACTCTGTCCGCCCACAGCGCCGGTTCAGGAGCAAGTGCCAAGTCCGCTTATTCTTTTCAATGGTCCTCCGGAGAATTTTCAGGAGGTTCTTGTTAGTAGACTCGGCAAGGCCATTCCCCTGCGGGTAGTAATTAGAAGACATCTTGTGATAGATGCCAAGTCTGCTGGTGTACTCCGTGAGTACGGCGCCTACAAATCCAGGACCGTTGTCTGTCACAATCGACTCTGGAACCCTGAAGCGGGTAATCAGGCTCTCAATGAACCTGATGACCATTTCTTGGTCGACGTTCTTGGTCGGGATCGCCTCCGTCCACCGTGTGAAATAGTCGATGGTCGTGAGAATAAACTTGTGGCCGGCGGAGGAGTTAGGAGAAATCACCCCAATGAAGTCTAGACCCCATTCTTTGGAACGGAGCTTCGGCTTGAATCGGTTGAAGGGGCAGGGGTGCTTTTCTGTTTCGGCCAGCATACCTCTGGCATTGATCACATTTGGCGTAGACCGCATACGCGTCTGCGAATAGAGTGGGCCAATAGTATCCAGCCCTTATTATTTTTAAGGCCGTTGGCCTTGAAGAATGGTGACCCCCAGGCATCCCGGAATGAAAATCTCCGAGGATCCTAGGCTGGTCAGATTTTATGACGCACCGCAACAGGATGCCGTCAATGTTTTTGAAGTAAAGCCCCTCGGGGCGAAGAGTGTACCTTAGTGCACCTAGCCGAAATCTCCTTCGTTGTGAGGCGTTCGGGTGATCGGGACATCTTCCGGTGCAGAAGTATCTCACCAGTTCATCTGTCCAATCACTCCCCTCCGATAAGGAGTTGGCTAGGTAGATGCGTGTCGCTGTGTCCTCCCACTTGCAGGCGGAGATGCCGGCTACAGCGCTTCGGGCCAATTCCTGACACAAGGCTCGGCCTCTGATAAGCTTGGTGGGCCGTACTTCGATGTCAAACTCCTGGATCTTGGCAATCCATCCCGCTCTCTTGTGACCCGGTTCTCCTTGCAAGATGAAACTGCGAACATCGGGGTGAATCACAAAGACAGTGGTCTTACTCTGGGAGACAAAGTGCCTGAACTTTCGAAGGGACTTCATGACCGCATGGACTGCCGCTCTATAAAATTGTACTTCTCTTCGTGCAGAAAAATCACTTGGCTTAGGAACGCAATGGGGCGCTCTTCACCGTCGTCTCCCTTCTGAGTCAGGACTGCAGCGTAACTTTCGGGTTCTCCCACTGCATACAGGATGAAGTCCTTGGAGTAGTCCGGGTTTGTCAACACCGGAGCTTGCGCAATTCGAGCCTTGATTTCCTCGAAAGCTTGCTCTCTCTCATCAGTCCATTCGTAAGGTGTATCTTTCTTCAACAGTTCGGCCATAGGCTTGATCACCTGTGCGAAGTCCGGAATGAACTTCCGCACGAAGTTAATCTGACCGAAGAAGGACTACAGCCCTTTTTTATCAGTGGGGGCTGGCAAGCGAACGAGGGCTTCTGCTCTGTCAAGGTCAATGGCGAGGCCTTCCTCGGAGATGACATGTCCTAGCAGCTTTCCTTCCTTTACCGCGAAGACAGACTTCTTCGGGTTTATAGAGATGCCAAATTCTCGACAACTTTCAAATATCTGCCGCAGGTGCGAAACATGATCTTCTCGTCGGTGAGAGAAAACGGTCATGTCATCGAGGTAGATGACAATAATCTTGTTGAGCAGCTCTCGGAAGGCCGAGGTCCATGGCCCTTTGGAACGTGGCACCAACATTGGATAAGCCAAACGGCATGCGGCGATAGGCGAACGTCCCCCACTTCGTGGTAAACGCCGTCTTATGCTGGTCTTCGTCTTTGACCCAAATCTGGTTGTAGCCGGAAAATCCATCTAAAAGTGAAAATCTCTGGGCTCCAGCAACGATATGTAGAATCTGGTCGATTTGGGGAAGCGGATAGTGGTCCCGGAGGGAAGCCTGATTTAGGTTTCTGAAGTCGACACAGAGACGTATGTCGCCATTCTTTTTCCTCACGGGCACCAAATTCGCGACCCAGGATGAATGTTTGATGGGGTAGATGATCTTGGCCTCCAGCATCTTCAAGAGCTCGGTCTTCATCATGGCCTCAATCTTTGGATTTACGGCCCTTTGCTTTTGTCGGAACGGCTTGGCGCCATCCTCTAGCTCGATGGTATGCTGGATGACAGATCTGTCATACCCCCTCAAATCCTCGTAGCACCGGGCCACGATGTCGGGGAACTCCTGCACGGTGATCTAATCTGCACCGGCTCCTCCGACGTGCGATCTGTTCCGACCTTGATGGTTTTACCGAGGTTCGAGCTCCGGGTCAGCATCCCGCCTCGGGTCTACTTTGATCCTGTGGGATATTGCTCTGTCATTTCGATCAAAGAGACTCTCTAATGTAATCAATCCTTTTGGGACGTGATTATTCCGTAACTGTATCAACCCCTCATATTGCTCGTCATCAGGGTCTCTACCTTCGATTACACACACTTCGTTAACCAGGAATGTGACGATCTCCTCGTCACAGCTGAATACCTGCCAGAAGGTATCCCTATCAGGCACAGAAGGCCTGTAAATGGTGCGGACCGGCTTCAGTTTCCGGACGACGTCTTCGGCGGAACGTGCACGGCTCCAACGAGACGCGCGAATATCAGCGTGCTTGTTTCTCTCACGTGATATTGCCTTAACGTTCAATGAGTCAAACGATTCCATCAGGTCCCAGACCCGATTGCGGTATGCTCTAAGATAGTGATGCTTAGACGCGCATTTATTCGTAACTTGATGACGCACTAACTCTGAATCTCCGAAAATTTGGAGATGCTTGATTCCGAGCCTTTCCGCCTTTCGCGGACCCAAGCACGGGGCTTCGTACTCCGCCGAATTGTTAGTACGGCTCCGAGGCCAACTCGTAGGCATAGTCCCTCCGGACTCCGGTTGGGGAAACCAGGAGGACCCCTACACCGGCGCCATTCTTGCAACGCGCGCCGTCAAAGAAAAGCTTCCACAGCTCTTCGGGTGCAGGTCCTACTTCCTTCGCAACGGACACGTCAAGCTCCTCGGGATGCTTAATGGAGTAACAGCCCTGCTCTGTCCCGATTACAGCATTGAAGTCTTGCAACGAGAACTCGTCTTCAAGCTGTAGCACTTCGAGAGCTTGCTCGGTCAGTTCTACTGTCACCAGTTCTTCCTCTGACAACTGGACCATGCGGTCCATCTCTCCTCGGGTAACTTGTCTACTAGAAAAGGGGAAGGCTTCTCATTGAAAATTTTCAATCTCCTTCCTTTGAAGGGCACTTCCATGTGCGAGTAGTCTAGAGGCAGTACCCGCCCAACTTCGCGAGTGAACTCCGAGAGAGACACATGCCGAAGTAAGGCTCCGGGTCAACAATCACGACCTCTTGGATGACCACAATGTCGAGAGCTTTGTGCAGCCGGATAGGGATGTCCTTTATGACACCAAGCTGTCTTGACGAGGGTGCCGTCTAATTGCGGCACACCTTGGCTGCTCCGTGTGTATTCCATCCCGATCTCATCGCGAGACGGCCTTCGGCATTACGGTCGAGGAAGCACCGGAATCCACCATGCGGTTGTGAACTATGTGCCCTTGCATCCGCAAAGACGAGATAAAAGGGTGGCGGTCTGTTCTTCCCGGTGGCGGAGGCTGTCAAAGGTTGAACCGGGACAGCGAGTGCATCCGCTTGCCGTTCTTCATGTTCTTCGGTGATTCTTGCGACGAGATCTACCGGCCCGGAAGCGAGAAGAGCATCGTACATGCTGATTCCGCAGGAGTCTTCTTTAACTCGTCTACAATGTCGTAGCCCGAGGTACTAGCTCCTTCCGCTGGTTTAGCCGGTTCATACTTGGTCCGGTACTGTTGGGTGGCCTCAACTCGCTGTCTCTTGGTCAGAGACGGGTACTTCAGCTTCTCCTGGGCTTGTTCTTTGGTTTCAGCTGGGGGCTGAAGTAGAGGAAGCTTAGCGGGAGTTGGGGCCTTTCTTTGGAGGCTTAGCTGGAAAAGCAGCGGCCTTTGCTGGAGAAGGTTTAGATGTAGTGCTGGTGCAAAGTGCAGTCTTCCTCCGAATGCGGGTCATTGCACGTAGTGCACCAGTTGACCTGGTCGGGAGGACCAGGTGGGTCATCTATAGCAGCATTTCTCGAAGGCGGACGCCTCTGCGGTTGGTTTTATGGGGCTTTATCTTTTGTCAGCGCCGGTGGCGCATACGGCCTTCTAGGAGCAAAGTCCATTTGGGCCTGCTTCTTTTTCATAGCGGTCATGTCATTGGACATGGCATGATATCCGGAGGCCAAAGCCCGCACTTCTTGTAGAATCGTGTTCTGGATGCTGCTGTCGGGAGGCGGCAACTGTGCCGGTGGAGGCAAAGCGGCCAATGGAGGAGGGTTAGAATAAGACGCATACTGCAGGGGAGCAGGAAGCGTTGGAAAATGCGGAGCGGGAGGAGGCGAATGAGGGTAATGCAACTGAGGCGGGCCGTATTGAGTTACGACCGGCGCCGGATTCCACTGCGGTTGGGGTTGCTGCCCTGAAGTAGACGGCACACCACCAGAAGCAGAAGGATACTGCGATCTGGGAAAGTCGGGATGAATCGGCTCCTGCACTCTGGACGGAAGCCTGCCGATGGAGATAATGTCAGCTCGACTTGCTGGGCAGCTTCGTATAGTGCAGGGAATTCGTCAATTCGGGCGATCTTCAGCGGCAGGCATATGTCTGAGTTGAAAGACCTCAGATAGTAGTGAGCAGCCATGCCGGCTGAAGGCCGAAGTTCGCGAGGTACCCGTTTCCAGGATCTCGCAAACCTAATGTTAAAATCAGACACCTCCTCTTGAGGATGCCTCTGGATTGCTTGGAACTGATGCAGTAGAGAGGTAGGATCAGCAGACTCGTTGCATCCTTTTACGAGCCTCCTGGCAAGCTGGGGCCACCCAGTGATGGATCCCTCTGGCAGCGATCTCCACCAGTAGAGAAGCTTTCCCCTCAGGGAAAGGGCCAGCAGACGGGTCTTCACACTTTCATCGGTGATGGTATGCAGTGCGGCCAGGGCAAGGATGTCCTGGATGTGCTCGTACGCCGTCTTACCGTAGCCGTCGTATGTGGCAATAGACTTTAAAGCGGCGGGGGCACGGCTTGGCGACCGATCGGGGCCAAAGGCCCTGTAGGGTCCACCGCCGGGAAGAGATCATCGTCATTCGGGCGTTGAGCAGCCATTTCTTCTTCTTCTCCGCCGTCGGTTGTGTACTCGGTGTCGGTACTTTCCCAGGATGCAGGATTTTCCTCTTCCTCGGCCTCTTCTACTTCGTACTCGGCTCTTCCGACCTCAGCTTCGGCCTCTTCTTGGTTCTCAACCTCGGCTTCGTCGAAGCGAGCTCGCGGATCAACCGGCTGGGTATCTCGCCTCGGCGTGGATGTCTAGTTCGTAGAACTCGGGCGGGCTTCTCGGATTTCTTGTTCGCCACCTTCTCGTGTGCATGAAGGTGACGGGACCGGTCTTCTAGACTCAGAGGATTTGTTCGTGCAGAGTCGCCGGTGTTCAGATTTGGAACAACAATGAAGCGAACACCGGTGCTTCGATTCTGTCGGGGGTGAGAAACTTCCTTGTCTCACCAAGAGCTCGAGAAGCTGTCGGCGCCGGTGGAGAGCGATCGGAAAATCTCTCGTCGGATGTGGGACCCGTGTTCCGCCGAGCGGGTCGGAAGAAGCTGTTGCGCTGGGTGGAAACCGGACGGGTACTCTTTCTTTAAATCGTGGGACAAGCGTCCCACCGGTCGTGCTGAGAAACTGTTGGTTACGAATCTGCCATGAGGAAAGGATTTTTGGTTAATGCGCCCAGATTCGCCCACCAGCATGAAAGGCCGGAAGGAAGAGATGCCTTTCGAGCCAATCTCCGGAGGAGGCCGGCTCCTTGGGGGGGGGGTCTGATTTAAGCCAAAGGGAACAGGAAAGAAATAAATGAACGAAAAGAGATAAATGTACAGAAAGAGATTACAAATATGTCCAAAGGTTGGTGGGGGGAACTAACGATGCGGGAACACACCAATCACCGCTACTTACGCATACAAACACAAGGCATGACAAGGAATTGCAAAACCTAGGCGTACTTCCGATACACCAGCGAGCGTATGAACGGCTTCAATAGCTCCCTAGCAAACATTCCCTACAAGGAACTAACGAGCGGGGGACCGTATCAATCACCGAGATACTTACACCGACGGGGGTAGAAAGTAAACTTAGAGATGTCAAAGCCGGTATATGTGTTAGGCGAGAGAGTTTAACCGCACGACTTCAATGGCTCCCTAGCAAACATTCCCTACAAGGAACTAACAGCAGGGGATCGCATCAATCACCAGATACGGGCCAGCAACGTTACACATAACTGATGGAACTGCTACCAGATCTATTATATGAATGCTTTAAATTAATGAAGTATAGAAAGTGCTTTAAACAAGCAATGCTAGAGGAACCTGATCGCCAAATGCCGAAATGAATCAACGAGCCGCGACACAGGTGGGCCTAAGGCATATAATGAAAGACAACATAAAAGAATAAAGACAGTAGAACAGAACCAGGCATACAGATTGTATTCATAAGCAGAAGCACGGTTACAGTAAGCACAGTAGTTCCCTAACAAACATTCCCCTTCCACCCTTTACAATGAATTTAAGATGGGCTTTTATAGCCCGAGTCCCACCCGTTACATTAATGGGCATAGAGTCCCAGTCAAACATAAGCTGACAGAAGCGGCGAAAGAGCTGCAAATGCTGACCTTTTGTCGGACTGGGCTGTACCCGCAGCATGGTCTTCCTGGAAGCTGGGCAGCTACGTGGCGGAGTGCTGGGCAAAACTTCAAGTCGGCAGGCTCGCTGGTAGCTGGAGCAGGTGAAACCTCAGATCAGCTTTGAATGAGGATATTAACGCAGGCGGTGCAGGCAGTCCATGCTTATCCCTTTTGGTCGGCGGTCTTGGTTCAAATCCCGAAGGTGGACACTTTTTCGATGATGGGTTATCTTTGTGTGACACATGCCCCGCCTTAGAGGGCAATCTATCCATCTTCGCTTGGGATCGGGGCTCCTTGGGATGCGTGCAGAAATCAGTGCAGTCGGGGAAGGCCTTCAAGCCTTGGTCAAATTCCGGGTTTGTTCCCCTACCGCACACCTGTCAAGGGCGCATTCCGACTCTGTTGAGAAGTCGAACTGCGCACAGGCGAACACTGGTGTCTGCCGCCATATGGACCTGCTCCGGCATTTTATCTTTCTTCTGCATTGACCTGCCAGTCTGCCAGTGCAAGGTGCGCCCAGAAAGTGGGGCGAAGTCGGACTTCGCACCAAAACTGGGCGAAGTACGCACTTCGCACCAAAACTGGGCGAAGTACGCACTTCGCACCCAGACTGTGCGAAGTACGCACTTCGCACCAAAACTGGGCGAAGTGCGAACTTCGCACCCAGACTTAGCCAATTTCATATAGACCTGCTGGAAAGCTGGAAAATCAACTGGGGGACTCCAAGGAAAAAAGGGGGGAGAGAAAGAGAATGGGAAAGAAAAGGAAAGGGAGAGAAGGAAGAGAAACGGAAGGAGGAAAAGAAGAGCAGCACTGTTACAAAACAATATTGAAGACATTGCACCCCGTGCAAAATGTGACAACAGGACCTGCACCTGAGAAGTTGTGGAAGCTTTTCTTTGACAGCGCGCGATGCAAGAATGGCGTCGGTGCAGGGGTGCTTCTAGTTTCTCCAACCGGGATCCGGAAGGACTATACCTACAGGTTGGCCTGGAGTTGCACTAACAACTCGGCGGAGTACGAAGCCCTGTGCTTGGGATTGTGAAAGGCAGAGAAGCTGGGGATTAAACACCTACAGATCTTTGGAGATTCAGAGCTGGTGTGTCACCAGGTTACGAACAAGTGCGCCTCCAAAAAGCACTATCTCAAGGCATACCGTAACCGGGTGTGGGACCTGATGGAGTCGTTTGACTCGTTGAATGTCAAGGCGATATCACGCGAGAAAAACAAGCACGCTGACATTCTGGCGTCTGTTGGAGCCAGGTACGTTCCGGATGACGACGTTGTCTAGAAACCGAAGCCGGTTCGCACTATTTACAGGCCTTTTGTGCCTGATAAGGACACCCACTGGCAGGTGTTCGATTGTGACGAGGAGATCGTCACATTTTTGGTAAATGAAGCATGTTCAATCGAGAGTAGAGACCCTGATGACGAGCAATATGAGGGGTTGATACAGTTGAAAAATAATCATGTCCCAAAAGGACTGATTACATTGGAGAGTCTATTTGATCAGAATGACAGAGCTATATCTCATAGGATCAAAGTAGACCCGAAGTAGTATGCCGACCTGGAACTCGAACCTGGTAAAACCATCAAGGTCGGGACAGACTACACTTCGAAGGAACTTGAGTGGATCAGATCACTGTGCCAAGAGTTCCCCGACATCGTGGCCTAGTGCTACGAGGATTTGAAGGGGTATGACAGAGATGTAATCCAACATACCGTTGAGCTAGAGGATGGCGCCAAGCCATTCCGACAGAAGCAGAGGGCCGTAAATCCGAAAATCGAGGCCATGATGAAAGCCGAGCTCCTAAAGATGCTCGAGGCCAAAATCATCTACCCCATCAAACATTCATCCTGGGTTGCAAATTTGGTGCCTGTGAGGAAGAAGAATGGCGACATCCGTCTGTGTCGATTTCAGAAACTTGAATCAGGCCTCCCTCAAGGACCATTATCCGCTTCCCCAAATTGATCAAATTCTACACATCGTTGCTGGAGCCCAGAGATTCTCACTTCTAGATGGATTTTTCGGCTACAACCAGATTTGGGTCAGGGATGAGGACCAGCATAAAACGGCGTTCACCACCAAATGAGGGATGTTCGCCTATCAGCGCATGCCTTTCGGCTTATCCAATGCTAGTGCCACGTTCCAAAGGGCCATGGACCTGGCCTTCCGAGAGCTGCTCAATAAGATCATTGTCATCTACCTTGATGACATGACTGTTTTCTATCACCAAAGAGAGGATCATGTTTTCCACCTGCGGAAAATATTTGAGAGGTGTCGAGAATTCGGCATTTCTATAAACCCGAAGAAGTCTGTCTTCGCGGTAAAAGAAGGTAAGTTGCTGGGACATGTCATCTCCGAGAGAGGCCTCGCCATTGACCCTGATAGAGCAGAAGCCCTCCTTCGCTTGCCAGCCCCAATTGATAAAAAATGGCTGCAGTCCTTCTTCGGCCAGATTAACTTTGTGCGGAAGTTCATCCCGGACTTCGCACAAGTGATCAAGCCTATGGCCGAACTGCTGAAAAAAGATACAACTTACGAATGGACTGATGAGAGAGAGCAAGCCTTCGAGGAAATCAAGGCTCGAATTGCACAAGCTCCGGTGTTGATAAACCCGGACTACTCCAAGGACTTCATCCTCTACGCGGTGGGAGAACCGGAAAGTTACGCCGCAGTCCTAACACAGAAGGGAGACGATGGCGAGGAGCGCCCCATAGCGTTCCTGAGCCAAGTGATTCAGCCGCATGAAGAAAAGTACAACTTTATAGAGCGGCAGGTTCACGCTGTCATGAAATCGCTCCGGAAGTTCAGGCATTTTGTCTCCCAGAGCCGAATGACTGTCTTTGTGATTCACCCGGACGTTCGAAGCTTCATCATACAAGGGGAGCCGGGTCACAAGAGAGCAGGATGGATTGCAAAAATCCAAGAGTTCGACATCGAAGTGCGGCCCACCAAGCTTATCAAAGGCCGAGCCTTGTGTCAGGAGCTAGCTCGAAGCGCTGTAGCCGGCATCTCCGCCTGTAAGTGGGAGGACACAACAACAAGCATCAACCTGGCCAACTCCTTATCGGAGGGGTGTGACTGGACAGATGAACTGGTGAGATATTTCTGCACCGGAAGATGTCCAGATCACCTGAACGCCTCACAACGAAGGAGGTTTCAGCTAGGTGCACTCAAGTACACTCTTCGCCCCGAGGGGCTTTACTTCAAAAACATTGACGACATCTTGTTGCGGTGCGTCAAGAAATCAGACCAGTCCAGGGTCCTCGGAGATTTTCATTCCGGGATGCCTGGAGGTCATCATTCTGCAAGGCCTACGGCCTTGAAAATAATTAGAGCCGGGTACTATTGGCCCACTCTATTTACAGACACTTATGCGGTCTGTTCCAAGTGTGATCAATGCCAAAGGTTTGCTGGCAGAAATAGAAAAGCACCCCTGCCCCTTCAACCGATTCAGGCCGAGACTCCGTTCCAGCAATGGGGTCTAGACTTCATTGGGGTGATTTCGCCTAATTCCTCTGTCGGACACAAGTTTATTCTTACAGCCACCGATTACTTCACACGGTGGGCAGAGGCGATCCCAACCAAAAACGCGGACCAAGAAATGGTCATCGGGTTCCTTGAAAGCCTGATTACCCGCTTCGGGGTTCAAGAGTCAATTGTAACGGACAATGGTCCGGGGTTCGCAGGCGCTGTACTCACGGAGTACACTGGCAAACTTGGCATTTATCACAAGATGTCTTCTAATTACTACCCGCAGGGGAATGGCCTTGCTAAGTCTACTAACAAGAACCTCCTGAAGATCATCAGAAGGACCATTGAAAGGAACAAGCGAACTTGGCATTCACTTCTGAACCGGGCGCTGTGGGCGGACAGAGTTTTGTTCAAGACGTCCATTAAAACGTCCCCCTATGCGCTCGTCTATGGTAAAGAGGCTGTCATGCCATCCCACATTGAAATCCCTACCCTCTAGATGTTGGACGAAGAGAGAAGCAGCGGAGATCCGGTGGATGACAGACTATGCCAACTCCTGCAGTTGGAGGAAGACAGGGAAAAAGCATACCAGGCCTTCACCAAGCACGTTGAAGCCACTCAAGGCTGGTTTGCGAAAGGCACCACTGCCCGACTTTTTGAAATCGCGGACCTGGTGCTGAAGTGGGACTCATTGAAGGCGAAGCCGGGCAACCACGGGAAGTTCGATGCCCTCTGGGAGGGCCCTTATCAGATTGCCCGGTAAACCAGCTCAACGCTTACATACTTCGGGATATGGAGGGTCAGCTCCTACCTATTCCCGTTAACGGGTTCCACTTGAAAATTTACCGCTGTTGAAGGTGCCCAATGGGCCCTTCCTTGTACAAATTTCCCCTTATGCATTTTACTTTTCAGCATGTACAGTTTTTCGGCTTTCAGTTTTTCCATTTGTTAAGAGCCCAAGTAGGACAAAAGGAGAAGACACAGACTTCGCAGCGAAGTCTGGTGTAGCCCCTCAGAAAGAGCGAGGTTCGTAAAGCAAAGCTGCCAAAAGCAGGGGGCAAAACGGCTAAGTAGCGGTGCGCTACCCGACTTCACAGCGAAGTCGGGCTGCGCACCGGCCAAAGGGCGCGGTTGGAGAACAGAAGCAGCGAAAGGGGCTAAGTGACGGTTTGGACTGCGCCCGGTTTTCGGGCAAAGTCCGAGTGCGCCCTGTGTTCCGGGTGCAGCTCGAGTGGTCCATCACGAAAAAGGCAAATAAACCTAAGTGTGGGCCCAAAGCCTCGTCCAAAAAATTGCGAAGTCCGGTTGCGCCCATCCAAAGGGCGCAGTTGGGAAGTGAAAGCAGCAACAGAAAAGAAGCAAGTGTCGGTTCGGACTGCGCCCAATTTTGGGGCGAAGTCCGACTGCGCGGGCGAAGTCGGACTGCGCCCAATTTTGGGGCGAAGTCCGATTGCGCCCTGTTTCCTGGGCGCAACTTGGATGGTTTATAAAAAATAAATAAAAAATTAATACTCCAAGTGTGGGCCCAGGGCGCATAACAGCTGTGAAGGTTGGGTTTCCGAACCAAAAGGGTTTTACCTCGAGCAGTGCGCCCAGATTGTGGCAGTGACGTCAGCCATGGCACAGCAATCAAAGTCAAAATTAATGATTGCGCAACCTTCAAGGAAAATGCAATCAAGGAGGCATGGCGCGGTAACCAGGGTACATCTTTCAAGACGTTCTCCTGCGCAGACATCGAAAAACATAACGTCTTCACTAGCCGACCGACCTACCCCCTCCTGCACACCATTAATGACGTTGTCATTATCTAGAAAAGGAGGTCTGGTGCACCCAGACATGCCAAATCGTGCAGATTATTCCTGTGACTGCGAAATCTTGTGCAGACGTCCAGAGGTCATAATTATTGCTGTTTCGAAGGAATGGACAAAGGAAAGTTGCCAATGCCAGCTCAATCCAGCGAAGGGCGCGAAAGTGGAGATTTCCCGCAGTCAAATGCTTTCAGAAGTGAGACGCCGCAAGATCAAAAATCAAAATCCCGGACAAAGAAAGTACAGCGTGGGCAAGCCCCACCACCATCGGTTAATTACCTGTCTGGGTACAAGGACGGCTTGTTTTCCATGAGCCTTACTAAACTGCGGATAAATGTGGAAAATTGGGCTGATAAAGTTTCGCCCTCTCACCATTTCGGGGCTGCGTACAAGTCGAACCTTCATCGGTTCTTATGCCCTCCTGTCCACCTATGCCCGGAGCTGGTCGACATCATTGTCAGACATTACAGGCCAGCTACCCGACAAATTTGCAACTGCAGCGGAAAACCCTTGTTCGCACTCCGTAGAGAGACCGTCCAGCCGGCCTTCGCCTCGGGGTTGCAATATGACTCCAGCGGGATTGTTAAAAGGATAAATCTTGGCGAGCAAGCGGGGCGCTTTACGCATACAAAAAGGATGAGGGATTTCCTCAACTCAGAGCTGAATGCCCCGCTCGCAGCTAGACAATGGCCAACCGACCCCATACCCCTAGAAAGGTTTCAAAATAAATATATATACACCATCCTGGCGCGGGTCCTCGGCTGCGACTCTGACGAGCTGGTACGGCCGTACCAGCTAGTGCTGGCAGAATGTCTCCTATGCGGAGAATCTTATGAACCAGCAGCGAAGAAAAGTGGGAAGCGCCCGATCTTCTTCGATTGGGCGGATTGGCTTGCATACGCCATTCACTCCAGCCTGGTGAAGCTACAAAAAAAGCAGTCAACTGAATTTCGATTCAGTTCCTTCTTGGCTTGGCTATGTTTGTATCACTTGCACTCCCATATGCCGATCCCTAACCTAAAGAAGGTAAATGAGAAGGGAGAGCCACAACCCGTCTATGAATGGACGGATGACCTATACCGGAAAGGGTCTTATTACAAGTTCAACTTCAACTTTCTGGGCTTTGTCATGTCAGTCTTCAGCGATGGAGAGATCCCTCGCCCCCCGCAGGAAATGACAAACTATGTGTTGAATCACAAGCTCGGGGACGTTTTTAGACTGACGCAGGGGATCGTGGTTAGAATCTACGGATTCAAGGGCAAGCCTCATCTGCTGCCCTACTGGTGCATGGATCATCAATTTGGGATGGAGGTTGCGCGGCAGATGGATTACGTTGAAGAGGAGTTCGGCCAGGGGAAGAAAAAGGGCCATATCTTTCAATATCCTCTCTCCTGGGCGAACGTCGAAATATCAGAGATAGGACAGCATGTCTATCTCGAGCGGGAGCTCTATGACATTGGCCTGATAATGCTGCCGCAGCGCTGGAAGTACGACCCACACGGGATAAGGGGAAAGTTTTCACATATCTGCCCCGGGCGGATATAATCGAAGACGGATGCGATGTGGTCCATGTTGACCTCGATTGGGAGATTGACTTGATGGAAGCATGGCCTTCGTGGCGGGGAGTTTCTACTGCGAGGAGGTAGCATATGACCCCGAGCGAAACCCGGACCACAAGTTCACTTCTCCGAGATTTAAGAAACTCATCACCAAGCTGGCGGGCCTCAACTGGCCAAAAGAAAAAGTTATTGAATCTTTGGAAGATGAGGTCCTGCACGCAACACGATAAATCCATCGGGAAGGAATCGGCCGTTGATGATGATTTTTCAGCTCTATATGACCAACGACATTGGCAGTGGCGGCCTTTCGCATTCCGAGATTACGTTCCCCGAGGTCCCTTCGAGGGTTATAAAGGGGGGTCTTCCTCCCAGCAGTTGTACACTTTTACAACTGCCAGTGCGGGCCCAGTAGATATCCAAGTGGACCCAATGCAGCCTGTTGCTTCCAAGGTGGTGCCCGAAAAGGCGCAAAAATCAGCCAAGTCAACGCCCGAGGTGGCTCCTCAGGCACAAAAGACGCCAGCACCGCCAGCGAGTGGATCTGCCGCGGCAGGTCTTCTACAAGTCAAACCCCGGTACAAGTTTACCGTGGGAACATCAGCGCCCGCTGCACCTACTTCATCTCCTTCCAAACCAGCCATTACTCCAGAAGAGAAAAAGAGGAAGAGAGTTGATAGGGTCAGGCGACCTCGCCTGACGGTGCAGCAGTCAGTCACAGAGCCGCAGCCGCGTCCAGTCGCTCCAGAGGTTTTTTCTTTGGATAGTCCTGAGCCAGCCGCCGAAACCAGAACCGCAGACATTCATCCAGCATCGGCTCAGGCGGAGCCCACAGGTATGTCCACTGCCCCGCTCCCTCAGATCCCATCTGGCCCTACTCCGACTCCATATCCCGCTCAATCCGAGCAAGCCGTCGCCGCATCTTCTTCCCATCTCCACAATCTTCTAGGGGCCACCATTCTTTCGACCAGTTTGCTCAGGACCCCAACGCCTTCCTATCCCTGAGTGAAACCCCAAACCCTTCACCCGTGGTTATTGCTGAAGCTGCGCGTTCACCGCCGCATCCATCGCCTCAGCCGCTTGAAACCCTTCCAGCATCAACCGCTCCGCTCTCCGCTCCCCGGTCACCCTCAAAAGCGGTTGTTCCTTCCAAAGTCCTTCCGGTTTCTCCTAATCCCCTGTTCGTAGGAGAGATGTCATAGCAGAACCCTAGGATGGGGAAACCGGACTTCATGGACGATCTCCAGAACACGGACGATTTGCCTCTGGCAGCAAGAGCCATAGAATATCCTATCTCTTTTCTCCAAAACTTGAAGCAGAGGAGACCTGAGGAGATTGCCGCCCCGGTAAAACGCACCAAGTTTGACTTCGAGAGGAGAGTGCTCACGACAGAAAAGATAACTCCAAAAGTGAAGAAGCCTCTCCAGGAAATGACCAGGGCGGACTACGAGCTTCAGAGAAAGGAGAAGAGCTTTGACGATATCCACCAGCAATACGAGATTCATGGAATCCTTCGTAAAGCGGATAATCTCCTTGTCAAAAATCTAGAGGAACAGGAAGAGCTTTTCCGGTTGCGGGACAAAACAAGACAGCTTGAACAGGACCTGTCTAGGTCCACCGAGCAGCTGGAATCGGCGCGACGAGAAATAGATGAATTAAAAGCCCAGTTGGCCGCTTCTCAGCAAGAAGCCACAACGGAAAAGCAGGCAGCCCTGGAGTAGATTTCTCAGCTCCAAGAGTCTTTGAAGCAGGCGCAGTCGCAATCTACAGAGAAAGCATCTCAAGCGACGGTCTTTTCAAAGAGGCAAAGTTAAGAAAATGCGGGCCGATCTGCTGCGGGGATGCAAGCCCCACATGAATAAAGCCATGTCGGTCCTGGATTTCGCATCCAGGATCCAAGAAGTTTCTGCCCAGGGAAAGCCTGTGGTAGAGGAGGTCGAACGCTAGGCGAAGCAATGGCTGGACCTGGCGATAAACTTCAAGAACACGAGCGCGATGGCCTCCAATTCTCCCCGATGTCCTCATTCGCTATAGAATGGGCAGATGCAAGGGTAACCTTGCATAAGTATTTTAAGAAAACAGAAGAGGTGAGAGTTGCCAGACGAATGCTGGATGCATTCGAACATGAAAGAGACATTTGTATGGCTCCCCTTCACGCTCTCTTTGAACTAGGGTGCCCGGGCTATGTTGAGAATGGTGAGTTTCTCACCCATGAGCAGGTGAAAGAGAATTGGCTGTCCTTTGAGGCAGATACAGCTGAAATCGATAGCTGGACCGAGCCAATTCAAGAAAGTCAGGTCACCCAGATGGTGTCCAAGTGCTGCAAGATCAGCTCCTACTTCCAGGAGCTAGGAAAGAGATGCCTCACCATCGACTTGCACACGGTCGCTGCATTCCACGCAACGTTAGAAGAAGTTGCTGAACGCCGACCCTTCGAAGCAGAAGCCTGGGGCCAAGCCCAGGCCGCATACAAGCGCATCTACGAGGCAGAAGCCGACGCTGGAGAGCATTCGGTAGGCGAATCCGAGGAGGCAGCTGCCGGAAGTGGATCTGAAGAACAGTTGCCGCGAGGGGAATGGCCAGAGCAGCAGAAGGCAGGGGAAGTAAGTTCCTCTACACCCAATGGATGAAGGCATGGATTCTTTGTGCCGAGGCGAGCTCGACACCCCGTGAGCCGCCAGAAATGTTGTCACATTTTGCACTGGGTGCAATGTTTTCAATTTTTGTAAGAGAGCTGCTCTTCCCTTTCCCTCTTCCTCTCTTTCCCCTTCCTCTTCTCTCCCTTTCTCTCTCTTCCCTACATTCTCATTCTTCCCTCTTTCTCTTGAGCCCCTCAGTCAAATCTCAAAAATGACAGCAGTTGCCCTGAAAAATGATTAAGTGTCAGGGTGCAATCTGACTTCGCAGCGAAGTCGGAGTGCGTCCTCCAGTTGGAGCGCAGCAGGAGTGCAAAGTGCGCAGTGCGACAGAATCAACCAGAAGAACAAGTGTTCTAGGCGCAACCCAACTTCGCAGCGAAGTCGGAGTGCGCCCTGCTTTCTGGGTGCACTTGGTAAGCAGGCTGGCAGAAAAATGACTAAGTGCTGGGGCGCAACCCGACTTCGCAGCTAAGTCGGAGTGCGTCCCCTTTCCAGGGCGAAGTCCGTACAGCAGTGTAAATCAGCTTCCACCGGTGCGCAACCCGACTTCGCAACGAAGTCGGAGTGCGCCCTTTGACCGGTGCGCAGTAGGGAGACAAACTCAGAAGTTGACTAAGGCATGAAAGGCCTCCCCAACTGCGCTGTTTTTCACCTGCGCAACCCGACGGCGCTCTGATCTTGGGCGAAGTTGGATAAACTGCCTTTCAAGGCAAGCACGTGTCAAGCAGCATCATCCGACAAGTGTCCAACTTTGGGATCTGAGCCAAGACGTGCCGAGCACAAGGACAAGCATGGGATGCACTACTTATGCCAGCTACCGCCTTTAAAGCTGATTGGAGGTTCTACCTGCTCAACTACCCGCATTCCTGCCGATGAGAAGTTCTACCTAACGCGCTGCCACGTATCTGTACAGCCTTCAGGGAGACCATGCTGCGGGTACAGTCCAGCCCGACAGAAGTCAGCATCAGCAGTTCCACGGCTGCTTTTGTCAGCTAATGTTTGACTGGGACTTTGTGCCCATAAATGTAATCGGGGGGTTCTCAGGCTATAAATAGCCACCACATTTTCATTGTAAGGTGGTGGAAGGGGAATGTCTGTTAGGGAACCATTGTAGCTGTGCTTCTGCCTTTTAATATAATACATACACTTGGTGCTGTTATACTGTTTTTATTTTGTATGCTGCCTCTCCTTGACATTTCTGCCTTACGTTTTCCTGTGTCATGGCTTGTTGATTCACTTCAGCATTTGGTGGTCAGGTATTCCTGAGGTGCATAAATCAGAGGATATATAGGGCAAACGTCAGTGGCAGTTTTCTGGTTATGTTCTTGTGTTATAGTGTTGTTAGTAGTGGTGATTGATGCGTTGCCGTACTGTTAGTTCCTTGGAGGGAATGTCTGTTAGGGAACCATTGTAGCTGTGCTTCTGGCTCTTAACACAAAACATATACCTGACTCTGTTCTACTGATTAGTGACAGCATCCATAGTGGTGTGTTATGGTTATATTGGTGTTAGTAGTGGTGATTGATGCGTTGCCGTACTGTTAGTTCCCCCCACCCAACTCCAATCTAATTTGGAATCCCTTTCTGCATTTTTATCTCTTTCCCTGCACTCTTATCTTGAACCTCAAAACCCCACAGGAAGCCGGCCTTCTCCGAAGATTGGCACGGAAGGCATTCCTTCCTTCCGGCCTTTCAATGTTGGTTTGCGGGTCCTAGGGCGCAATAACAACAAAATCCTTTCCTCATGGCGGATTCGTGACCAACAACAACTATGACCCATTATTTACAACTTTTTGAATAAATTAGATAAATAAACGTGAATATCTTAGATAATAAGTTCAGCATACCGTATGCAAATGCCCAAACATTATTCAGTAACAAATACTTTTGAAGACTCAACTTTCAAGGAGAGACCCGAGTTCGAATCTTGCCGAGTGATTCATGCATAATATCCAAGCTGTTGTAATATCATTTTGTGGTGATGATGTAAAATGTGTTAGGCTAGTTTCAATCCCATATAACCAATTATTAAAAGAACAAATACTTTGAAGACTCTCTACAATGTTTTGCCTAAGACAAAAACAAGTGCTCAATCGGAAATCATTAGCAGATGCCTTGAACGTTAGTTACAATGTTTTGCCTCTTCTATATAATTATTAAGAAGGAAAAAGGTACAATGGTCTAAATGGTCATACTTGGCACGATGGTGGTAAAACGTCACTTATCCTCCTTCATTGTGTTACATGGATATGACCTTTTATCACTTAAGGATTTCTTGTTCAAACAAGAAAAAGTTCCCATACCATGAGATTTTGTCAAGGAGTACCAAGCCATTGCATGAACATTACAAAATAATCCTGAACTTGTAAAGGAACAGAATGAAACGAAAGGCCGATCAACACCATTCTCAATGAAAAAATCAAGAAGATGATTATGTCTGTCTGTCTACAACTTTATATGCAAATGTTGCTAAAAGAAAGCATCCAAAATTTAAAATATATCTTAAATATTATGGTCCTTACAAGATTTAGAAGAAAGTAAGTCCGGTTGCTTGTGCCTTAGAACTTGGAAATAATGACTATATTTTTCATGTCTCATCTAAAATAGAAGTTGGGTACTCAGTTGCCACTCCAACGAAAGTTGCCTATGTTACATGAAAAGGATCAATTTATCCTAGAACCTAAAAGTGCCTAGGAGATTTGCACTATCTATTTTCTCAAGCAATCACTAATTAATTAGTTAAGTAGAAAGGGTTTCCAATGGAGGAAATTTCATGGGAAACTCACCTCTCAATTCCTACGCTTTGAAACAAAGCATTTCTGAAAGAAAGGACTTGTAACAAATCTGTTTACTCTTGACATATTTCGTGGATATCCTGTGTTGTAGGTTGCTTAAGAGATTTGCACCATCTATTTTCCCGTGCAATCACTGCTTAATTAGTTAAGTAGAAAGGGTTTCTAAGAAAGGAACCTTCCCGGGAAACTCACCTCTCAATTACTATGTTCTGAAACAAAACATTTCTGAATGAAAGTACTTGTAACAACTCTGTTTACTCTTGACATTTGAGTGTGACCTTTCATGAACACCCCCTGTTGTAGTTGTTGCACCCCCTTGTTTGTACTCACACAGACCTTCCCCACTGGATCATCATCTTATTTTCTAATTTCATATATATGTCCTTAATATATTCACATTTTCAATTTTGTACCATCACAACTTAAAACAAACTAATCTTAGTTGTGTAGAGTCGAAGCTATAACTTCTATTCCCTGGAACAACACAGAAGTGCATTCATAATAACGAGGCTAATCACAACCATTTTTATGTTGCCAAAGTCTGCTACCAACATTTGCATGAACAATTTCATCCATGGAAGCATGTTAGATTATAGGGACAAATAAACACCTGATTGTAATATGTTGGCATCCACGTGAGAAGAATGAAGGTCCCCCAATTATGGCAAAAGTGTGAAATTATTAGTGCCCAGACTGGTGCCTTTGACAGAAGTAATTTCCATGGAATAGATTTAACAGGCTCTTTTGGTTCATTCTTCCCTAGAATCAGCTCCTTCTCCTCTTTACGAAGCTCTGGATCATCAAGTGGTGAGCTGTATGCCTGAAGAAGAAAATTTTGAGAATGATGTCAGACTATTATTTACAAAGCAAAAACTACAGTCTGAGTAAGCAAGCAAAGATGGGCATTAACCAAACTCTTTACTTTTCAAACATACCACTTCCTTTCTGAAGCACCAAAGATGAAAATGAAGAATAAGACAGTGTAAAGGTTTTAGTCATTACCAAATCCATATGTAATGCAACAGAAAGTTAAAAGCAGTATAAACCACACTCAGTCTATTTATTCAAAGCATTACATATTTGAGGGAAAGAAATTTGATATATTTCTGTTTCAACAGCAAAAACATTGAATCAGATTCTGCTTCAGATATTCCACTTTGTTTTGTCAGGTAAAAGTTTTTGTTATTGCAGTTTTTCTCACCATTAACCAACTTGTGAATTAATTTGCCTTGTTTCTATTTCAACGTTCTTGATAGAACAGCCAAGAATACCGCACCAGCATACAGCAAGGCTAAAACATTTGAAGGTCACAATTACGTTGACTTTTGCAGGCATCAAAAAAGCATTTACCTCTATCTATTTATCATCTTCTCATTTAACATGTCAAGGACGCCAGTCCTCCGGATGTCAATCGTTCACTCATTGACAAATTAATTGTTGACATTAACATCATGTGAGAGTATGATTATAAGCATTTCCTTGAGTCAAATACCAATCAAGCTATGCAGTAGGCTTGTCACTGCCTCAATATCTATCTATCTATCTATCTATATATATATATATATATATATATATAAAATCACTTCTCAGATATCAGGACAAGTGAGAATTAGTAAAAATCAATGGTTGAGGGTTGATGAAAGTTACACTTCATTTAAATACTCATTCCATTTCTCAATACAATATACACTCAACACAAATTTGGCTCCAAATGCATCCACAAATTGTTATGAAAATCATCTGTATGTTTCTGTTCAATTTATATGTCTAGACTAAAACATCTTGCTCAATTTGTTGAGATTGCACCTCATGAAAACAAGTTCATATTTAAAACATTGTTGGTTGACTTCTGTCGTTCCTATTAGAAGTATAATTTTAAATTTAACAGTTGCTCTTTTGTCTTCTTCAGATGCCAATACATTGCAATTCCATGCAATGTTGCCAGAAATAATTTTAACCATGATTGTTTATCTTCGTCTTTCGAGTGGGATTGAAGATGTTGATTGGGAGGTGTTGGCTCACAAATTTGTCTTTGTGAGGCGATCAGGGAAAAATATATACAAAAGAATTTTTCCTCTGCTTTAGGGTTGGTTCCCTTTTCTAAATATTTTTTAAATAAACCGCTAATTTGATTACAATGAAATTAAAAGATAAAAGCACAGGTATGGGAATAACCCATTCTTTCAAAAATATAATTGAGTTCAATGCATATAAAATATTTCATCAACAAAAATGAAAAGCTTCCATGCACTTACAAATAGCATAGATTATGAAAGAAACTTTAACTAAGAATCAAAGATGTCTAAGTTAACTTTGATTGATGAAAATAACTTGACTGCTTTAATATATCTTATTGCTCGATCCTTTTTTTTTTGGATCTGTAAAAGCTTCCCCTTGTTTAATTCATAGACCAAGGTATAAATAGGCATGTCATATGCCTTTACAAGATAAGATGCTATTTAATATTTTACAAACTATGTTCTAATCCCATGTACTAAAACCACGATGCGAAAACCACGGGCCAAAACCATGTACAAATCTCATGTACTAAAACCACAATGCAAAACTATGTGCAAAAGCCAACGTGAGTTATGGCACCAAAATTTGCATAGCCTTTTTTATATTTTTTGAAAAAATAATAGCAAAGAATACAAGGAGAGATTGCCAATGGCCTTGTGGGTGTACAGGATTACGTTTAAGCCAACAACTAACCACACTCTATTCCAGTTGATGTACGGACAAGAGGTTGTCATGTTGATGGAGCTTCTGGTACATAGTTTAAGAGTGGCAATACAGAACCGTCTTGATGACCACGAGTGCTTTAAAGGGAGGCTAACAACACTCATTAAGTTGGATGAGAAGAGAGTGATGGCATAGTGGGCCATGAAGATTTCCCAACATCGTCAGAGTTGTGGCATGATAAGCACCTGAAGAAGATGAAATTGAAGGCAGGTGATAATGGCAAAAGAGAGATCAATCCAAGGAAGCTAAAGACTTTAAGGCTTGGACCCTTCCAAGTGGAGGAGGTGATGATCAATGGCGCAGTAAGGTTGAATAAATTGGACAGGATGATGTGTCCCGAGATAGTTAATGATTTGAAGTTGAAGCCGTATAAAATGCAAGAACAAGTGAACATGGTGAATTTTAAATCGATGGATGAAGGAACAAATAGGGGCAGGCTGACAATTGCACCTAGTTAGTCTTTCAAATCCTTCCAAGGAATCTTGATTCAGGAAGTTGGGGAGTCAAGTCATACTAAGAAGGAAGATGGTGCAGCAAGTGATAGTGCCTCAGACAACGAACTTGCGAAATAGTTGGCATGGCTGTATGAGGAGAACACAAGTAGGCAATAAAATGTATATGCAACCAGTCATTGAAGAGGAATTACAACCTCGATTTATGGAAGATAGACAGATTTGGGTGCATGTCAGATTCTTGGATGTAAAAGAACAATTGAAATCACTAAATGCAGAGAACATCCAGAAAAAGGCGGTGATGTATGTTGGACAAGAAGAACCACCACAGCAAGAACCTTGCAATGAGGACAATGCATATGAAGGAATGAGTTTGCTTGCAGTCGTTGGACATGCACAAATACAGAATGCGGAAGGAAACATAGCAGTTGCATGAACAAAGTGAGCAATTGAATAACCAAATTACGGAGTTACAGAGATAACATGCACAAGAGCTATTGAAGATGTGGCAAGACATCCAATCAATGGATAGGAGTTTTTTTCGAAGATAGGACAAGTCCGGAGGAGATTTATAGAGGTGCGCAACTGATAAGCAAGTGTTGGGATTTGCTAATGACTATGAGCAAGAAGTGGATTTTTTGGAGACGGACTACCTGTTGCCACATTTTGCACGGGGTGCCATGTCTTCATTTTTCTTGTAAGGATGCTGCTCTCCCTTCCCTCCTCCTCCTTTCCCTTTCTCCACTATCCCCTTTCTTCCCTTCCATCGAATTCATTCCCTTCATTCCCCCCCTTTCCTCCTTTCCTTTTTCCTGTCAATTTCCCCAAGAGAGCAAAAGGCCCCTAAAAAATTCTAAGTATTGGTAGTGCGCAACCCGACTTCGCAGCGAAGTCGGGCTGCGCCCTTGAGTTTGAGCGCACTTGGGGAGCCGAAGTGCGGAGAGATGATCAGAATTTTGCTAAGTATAAGAGCGCAACCCGACTTCGCCATAAGTCGGGGTGCGCTCTCATTTCTGTGCGCACCTGGGCATCAGTGGAGCCCTGAAATTTCTAAGTGTTGAGTGCGCAACCCGACTTCGCAGCGAAGTCGGGCTGCGCCCACTTACTTGTGCGCACTCGGGCAGAATGTTGAAGACAGCCCGGAAATTTTCTAAGGCACGGAGGCCTCCCCAACTGCGCTACTTCCCCTTTGCGTTGTCTGATTGCGCTCCAATTCCGGGCGAAGTCGGGCAAGAAAGAGAGACGAGATCCCAAGGCAGATTTGTCCCTTATCAGATTCTGACAGGTGTCCAGCCTCGGGATTCGAGTCAGAGATGTGACGGGTGGTGTGCGAGCGTGAATTGGATTATTGTACTTAAGCTGCCCTCAGTCAAGCTGACTCGGAGCATCATCCCCTCACCGCCACGTAGCTGCCAATCCTTCAAGTGGACCTTACCGCAAGCACATTCCATGCCGGCAGAGGTCAACATCAGCCGCTTTTTGTCGCCTTTGTCGCCTTCTTCGGTTAATTGTCAGGTCCGGGATCCTGTGCCCAATGATGTAATGGGGGGAAATTTGCGCTATAAATAGCTCGGCAATATCATTGTAAAAGGGTGGAAGGGGGATATATTGCTAGGGAACCATTGTAGTTGTGCGTTTGCTTCTGAATACAAAATACACTTGGCTCTATTGATCGTTCTTGTTCTGTATGCTGCCTTTATTTAGCATTTCTGCCTCATGTTGCTTATGTTATTGCTTATCGCTATTCTCGCTATCCGGATATCGGTATTTGATAGTTAAGTATTCCCTGGAATGCAAAGTTAGAGGATACATAGGATGAATGACATTGATAGTTTCTGCAACGTATTCTGTGTTTAATTGCTGTTAGTAGTGGTGATTGATAGTTGCTGTGCCGCTTATCCTCCCCACCCAATACAATTACATTTATATTTCTTTCTCGCATTTATAATTTCTTTCCCGCACTCGAGCCGATAAACAACCGAGAAAACATAGGAACCCGGCCTCCTCCGGAGATTGGCACGGAAGGCATTCCTTCCTTCCGGCCTTTCAATCTGCTGGGCGAATCTAGGGCGCATTACACTAAATCCTATCCTAGTGGCAGATTCGTAACCAACAGTTTCTCTGGCACGCCCGGTGGGACACGGGAGTTTCCCACCCAAAACAGAATCGAAGCATTGGTGTTCGCTTCATTGCTGTTAAATCAGAACACCTGGCGACTCTGCAAGTACCTGAATATCCTCTGAGTCCGTGAGACCGGTCCAAGCGCCTTCATGCATACAAGAAGGTGGAGAGCAAGGAATCCGGGAAACCAGCCTGATCTCTACGAAATTGACATCAACGCTCCTGGAGAGCGCGTAAGGCTGGCTGACTACCAAGCTCACATAGACGAACTCGAAGCTGAAATTGAAGAAGCCGAGATCGAAGAAGCTGAAGTCGAAGAGGCCGAAATTGAAGAGCAACCTACAACTTCGGACAACACTGATACCGAGTACACGACCGGAGAGGAAGAAGACATGGCTGCCCAACAAAATGATGACGACCTCTTCCCAGCAGTTGACTCCACAGGGCCCTTGGCTCTAGTCGGACAAGAGGTTGTGCCCCCCGCTGCCTTGAAATCCATCCCTACTTACGATGGCTCCGGGAAAACGGCATATGAGCACATCCAAGACATTCTGGCCTTGGCTGCACTGCACTCTATTACGAGTGAGAGTGTCAAGACCCGTCTATTGGCTCTTTCTCTGAGAGGGAAGCTTCTCTACTGGTGGAGATCTTTGCCAGAAGGAGCTATCACGGGGTGGCCTCAGTTGGCAGGCAAGCTCGTAAAAGGATGCAACGAGTCTGCCGACCCCTCTTCATTGTTGCATCAGTTTCAGAGTATCCAACGCCACCCGCAAGAGGAGATATCAAACTTCAACATAAGGTTTGCGAGGTCCTGGAAGAGGGTACCTCGCGAACTGCGACCTCCGACGGGTCAAGCTGCACACTATTACCTGAGGTCTTTCAATTCGGATATTTGCCTACTTCTCAAGATAGCCCGGGTCGACACTTTCCCTGCCCTATACGAAGCTGCCCAGCAAGCAGAATTAGACATAATCTCTATAGGCAGACTTCCGCATAGAATGCAGCCTCCCATCTATCCTGATTTCCCTCAGTCCCAATACCCATCGGCGTCTGGTGTAATGCCATCCTCATCAAATCAGTACCCCCAACAGCCATGGAATCCAGCACCGATTATAAACCCCTATGGTCAGCCTCAGATCCATTATCCTAATCCGCCACCTCCACCTCCGCAGTATCCCGCACTCCCAGCTCCCCCTCATTACGCGGCGTATTCTGCACCTCCACCATTAGCTGCAATACCTCCGCCGGCCCGGCCGACGCCTGCTGATAACGATATTCAGAATAAAATCCTTCAGGAGGTACGGGCTCTGGCCTCTGGGTATCATACTATTTCCAACGATATGACAATAATGAAGAAGAAGCAAGCCCAGATGGAGTTCCTTCCAAGGAGACCATATCCTCCCCCGACGCTAACAAAAGATCAAGCTGCACAAGCGCAAAGGCCCCCGGCAAGGAATGCTGCCAATGAGGTTCAACCTGGCACTTCTGACCAGGTTAACTGGTGCTCCACATGCAACGATCCACATGGAGAGGAGAGTTGCACGCTGCATCAGCATTATCTTCAGACCCTTGCGGGCAGCGCCATGGAGGACGAAGCATACATGATCCTGGACGATGAAGGCAACTTTGCAGTCCCATAAGAAGATCTAGTGTCGCTCTTGACCAAGGAAGGCAGAAGGCCCATTGAGGCTGCCACGGCCCAAACAAAGCCGTTGAAGGTATACGCCAGAAGAGAGAGGGCGCAACTTGCTGGGCTACCACCTGACAAGTCACCTTTGCCTCCTACAGCCAAAGAGAGGTTCCCTACGCTCAAGGCTCCCGCGATGAAGGCTCCCGCAGCCCAACCTCTAGCCGAAACAAAAGAACAAGCTCAAGAGAAGCTGAGGTATCCGTCGCTGACGAAGAGACAGAGAGTCGAAGCCACGCAGCAATACCGGACCAGGTATGAGCCAGCGAAAGAGATAGAGGGAGCCGACACTTCAACCTACAATATAGTTGATGAGCTCAAAAGGACCCCGGCAAAGATAAGTATGTACGAGGCTCTTCTGCTCCCAGGGCAAGTTGACCTGTTGCAGGAATCCTTGAAAAGCGTGAAAGATGGAAAGCCGACGCAGCCTGCTGTGTTAGCTCAGCCCTTGACAGTTTCTGCTACCGGAAAAACAGGCCACCTCCTTTCTATCTGTCATTGCGGATGGAAGGCTATATAGTACACAACTGCATGGTGGATTCTGGTGCTTCCACTATTGTCATGCCGAGAGCCGTCTGCGAGGAGATCGGTATGGAATATACAAGGAGCAGCCAAGGTGTGCTGTAGCTAGATGGCACCCCTGTTAAGACGGTGTCATCAAGGATACCCGATCTGACTGCATAAAGCCCTCGACATAGTGGTCATCCAAGAGGTCGTTGTGGTCGACTTGGAACCCTACTTCGGCATGTGTCTCTCTAGGGAGTTCACCGCGAAGCCGGGTGGATATCTCGTCTCTGGATTACTCACATATGGAAGTGCCCTTCAAAGGAAGAAGATTGAAGATCTATAATGAAAAGCCTTCCACATTTCTGGTAGAGAAGATACCCGGAGAAGAGCCGCAGAATGGCATGGTTCAGCTGACAACTGAAGAACTGGTAGAGGTGGATATGGCAGAAGAGGCCCTTGAGTTGTTACAAGTGGAGGATGAGTTCTCCTTGCTAGACTTCAATGCCATGATTGAGACCGAGCAAGGCTATTACTCCGTCACCCAGCATGAAAGACTTGACCAGTCAACAAAGAAGGAGGTTGGACCTGCACCAAAAAAGCTATGGAAGTTGTTCTTTGATGGCGCCCGATGCAAAAATGGCGCCGGTGCAGGTGTACTTTTGGTTTCCCCATCCGGAGTCCAGAAGGACTACACTTACAGGCTGGCTTGGAGCTGCACTAACAACGCGGCGGAGTATGAAGCTTTGTGCTTGGGTTTGAGAAAGGCAAAGAGACTGGGGGTAAGACATTTGCAGATCTTTGGCGACTCAGAGCTGGTGTGCAACCAGATTACGAATAAGTGCGCCTCCAAGAAGCATTACCTCAAGGCGTACCGTAACCGTGTCTGGGATCTGATGGAGTCATTCGACTCTTTGAATGTCAAAGCCATATCGCGTGAGAAGAATAAGCATGCTGACATTTTGGCGTCTGTTGGAGCCAAGTACGTCCCAGCTGATGACACTGTCCAGAAGCCGAAGCCGGTTCGTACCATCTACAAGCCTTCTGTGCTTGATAAAGACACCCACTGGCAGGTGTTCGACTGTGACGAGGATATCGTCACTTTTTTGATAAACGAAGCAAGTACAATCGAAGGTAGAGACCCTGATGACGAGCAATACGAGGGGTTGATACAGTTAAAAAACAATCATGTCCCGAAAGGACTGATTACTCTAGAAAGTCTCTTTGATCAGAACGATAGAGCCATATCCCACATAATCAAAGTGAACCCCAAGCAATACATGGACCTGGAACTGGAACCTGGAAAAGTGATCAAGGTCGGGACAGACTGCACTGAAAAGGAACTGGAGCAGATCAGATCTTTATGCGAAGAGTTCCCTGATATTGTGGCCTGGTGCTACCAAGACTTGAAGGGGTATGACAGAGAGATGATCCAACATACTATAGAGCTGGAAGATAATGCAAGACCTTTCCGGCAGAAGCAAAGGGCAGTGAACCCAAAAATTGAAGCCATGATGAAAGCAGAGCTCTTGAAGATGCTGGAGGCCAAAATCATCTACCCCATCAAGCACTCATCTTGGGTCGCGAATCTGGTCCCTATGAGAAAAAAGAATGGAGACATCCGCCTCGCGTGGATTTCATAAACCTCAATCAAGCTTCACCGAAGGATCATTATCCGCTCCCCCAAATTGATCAAATCCTCCACGTAGTTGCTGGAGCACAGAGGTTCTCTCTCTTGGACGGATTCTCTGGATACAACCAAATATGGGTAAAGGACGAAGATCAACACAAGACAGCGTTCACCACCAAATGGGGAACGTTTGCATATCAGCGCATGCCCTTCGGCCTGTCTAACGCCGGCGCTACATTTCAAAGAGCTATGGACTTGGCGTTCCGGGAGCTGCTCAACAAGGTCATTGTCATCTATTTGGACGATATGACTGTATTTTCACATAAGAGAGAGGACCATGCCTCCCACTTGCGGCAAATATTTGAGAGATGTCGTGAGTTCGGCATTTCCATCAACCCGAAGAAGTCAGTCTTCGCGGTAAAGGAAGGCAAGCCGCTAGGACATGTCATTTCCAAGAAGGGCCTTGCAAGGATCCCGACAGAGCAAGCCCTTCTTCGCTTATCCATCCCAGTTGACAAGAAGGGGCTACAATCATTTTTTGGCCAAATCAACTTCGTGAGGAAGTTCATACCGGACTTCGCACAAGTAATCAAGCCCATGGCCGAACTCCTAAAAAAGAATGCTGAATTCTTGTGGACTGACGAAAGGAAGCAGGCCTTCGAAGAGATCAAGGCCAGAATCGCGCAAGCTCCAGTATTGATAAATCCAGATTATTCCAAGGATTTCATCCTATACGCGGTGGGAGAGCCCGAGAGCTACGCCGCAGTCCTGACTCAGAAGGGAGATGATGGCGAAGAGCGCCCCATAGCGTTCCTAAGCCAGGTGATTCAGCCGCATGAAGAAAAGTACAATTTTATTGAGCGGCAGGTGCACGCAGTCATGAGATCCCTCAGAAGTTCAGGCACTTCGTCTCCCAGAGCCGGATAACTATCTTTGTGATACATCCGGACGTCAGGAATTTCATTGTACAAGGGGAGCCAGGTCACAAGAGGGCAGGATGGATAGCTAAAATCCAAGAATTTGACATAGAGGTACGTCCAACGAAGCTGATCAGAGGCCGGGCCCTGTGCCAAGAGTTGGCCCGAAGTGCTGCAGCCTGAAATCTCCGCTCGCCGCTGGGAGGATCCAATGGCGGAAATTAACCTTGCCAACTCCTTATCAGAGGAGAGTGACTGGACGAATGACCTGGTGTGGTATTTTAGCACAGGGAGATGTCCAGATCATCTCAATGCCTCACAAAGAAGGAGGTTTAGGCTGAATGCCTTGAGATATGTACTGCGCCCCGAGGGGCTGTATTTTAAAAATATTGACGGCATCCTGTTGCGGTGCGTCAGGGAATCAGACAAACCAAAGGTCCTCGGAGAGTTCCACTCCGGGATGCCTGGAGGACATCATTCAGGGAGGCCTACGGCCTTAAAGATTATCAGAGCCGGGTATTATTGGCCCACCCTCTTCACAGACGCACATGCGGTCTGTGTAAAATGTGAAAAATGCCAAAGGTTCGCCGGCAGGAATAGGAAGGCACCCTTGCCCCTCCAGCCAATTCAAGCCGAGACTCCGTTTCAGCAATGGGGTCTGGACTTCGTCGGAACCATCACGCCTAACTCTGCAGCAGGACATAAGTTCATCCTTACAGCCACCGATTATTTCACTCGGTGGGCTGAGGCGATCCCCACTAAGCATGCAGACCAAGAAACGGTCATTGGGTTCCTTGAGAGCCTCATCACCCGTTTCGGGGTCCCAGAGGCAATAGTTACAGACAACGGTCCGGGGTTCGCAGGTGCTGTACTCACGGAGTTCACCAGAAAATACGGCATCTATCACAAGATGTCCTCAAACTACTACCCGCAGGGGAATGGCCTTGGCCGAGTCCACTAACAAGAATCTGTTGAAGATTGTAAAAAACAAGTAGAAAGGAACAAGAGGACGTGGCACCTACTTCTGAACCGGGCGTTATGGGCGGATCGCATATCTTTCAAGAAATCTATCAAGACATCCCCCTACGCGCTTGTATATGGCAAGGAGGCGTTTTGCCTACCCACATAGAAATGCCCGCACTCTGGTTGTTAGATGAAGAGAAAGGCGACGGGGATCCAATGGATGCCAGACTTTGTCAACTATTGCAGATAGAAGAGGAAAGGGAGAAGGCATACCAAGCCTTTACCAAACATGCCGAGGTAACCCAGAGCTGGTTTGCAAAAGGGACCACCACCCGGGTTTTCAAAATCGGGGACCTAGTGCTCAAGTGGGACTCACTCAAAGCGAAGTCGGGCAACCATGACAAATTTGATGCCCTCTGGGAAGGCCCCTATCAGATCGCTCGGGTAAACCAATTCAACGCGTTCGTGCTCAGGGACATGGAGGGACAGCTTCTCCCTATTCCTGTCAACGGTTTCCACCTAAAGGCCTATCACCACTGAAGGTGCCCGAGAGGTCCTTCCTTGTACATATTTTTTTCCTGCATTTCAGTTTATGTTAGAATGTAAATATTTCTTTCAGTTATTCAGTTTTCAAAACCAAAATGGGCTAAGTGTGAGAAAAGGAGCAAAATTTTGCGCTGCTTAAAAATCCGACCAAGCATAGAGCGAACCCCGACTTCGCAGCGAAGTCAGGCGTCGCTTCATGAATTGTGCGATGTCGGGAGTTTGGGAGAAAAGAGCAAACAAGAAGCCTCAGAAAATTTCTAAGTGCTGGGTGCGCAACCCGACTTCGCAGCGAAGTCGGGCTGCGCACCATCTTGGGAGCGCAGTCGGGCAGCAGAGGAAGCAAAAATCGGCTAAGTGTGGAATCCCTACTGCGCAATATTTTCCGGGCGAAGTCGGATTGCGCACATTTTTTGAGCGAAGTCCGAGTGCGCTCTTGATTTCGGGCGCACTTCGAACGACCTGTCAGGGAGAACAAGGGGCATAGTGACGAAAAATTTCTAAGTGTGGGCCCAGGCGGCGCAATGTGTATAGCGCGAAGTTAGGCTGCGTCCCTTCTTGAGCCCTGGGCCAAAGTCTCCCTCGAAGTGTGTGCCCAAGCGGCGGCTGTGACGTCATTGGAAGCACGAGGTTCAAATTTTTAAGGAATGATTGCGCGGATTTCGAAGCAGATGTCATTAAAGAAGCAAGCGCATTAGGACCAACCGCGTACAAGGTGCGCCTTCCAAGGAAAAATCCCACGCGCGGCCGCCAAGGAATAACGGCGTTTTCTACCTACTTCGGGCAAATCACTTTAAACCCCCCCTCGCGCCATTAATGCTACGTTTTCATTCCTAGAAAAGGGCCCTGGCATACTCAGAACATTCGAATTATCAAGCTAAGTCTGAGCTGCGCGTTTAGGAGGAAGAAAGGCGCAGAATTAAAGACTGGTGACTAGAATTCCCGTCTCTGCCACCACGAGCAGAAAACAGAAAATGGACAAGGGAAAAGCGCCAATGCAACCGCAGTCTAGCGATACAGAACAGGAGGCTGAGGAACACATAGAATCCAGCGCTCATGAGAGCGAAGTGCCGCAGGAGCAGACAAGGAAATCCAGGTCAAAGAGAAGCAAAGGGCAAGGTCCTCCGTCGTCGTCCATCAATCGCCTGGCCGGGTATAAAGATGGTGAGTACTCCATTAGCCTCACCAAGCTACGAAAAAATATTGCAAAGTGGGCAGGCAAAGTCTCGCCCTCGCACCATGTCGGAGCTGCATACAAGTCGAACCTGTACCGGTTCTTGTGCCCTCCCGTCCACCATTGCCCGGAGCTGGTTGAGTCTATTGTGACATATTACAAACCAGCTACCCGGCAAGTCTGCGACAACCAAGGAAGGGTGTTTTTCACCCTCTTCAAAGAAAGCGTCCAGCCAGCCTTTCGCCTGGGGCTCCAGTATGACCCCAATGCCATTGTCAGAAGAATTAACTTGGATGAGCAGGCAGGCAGATTCGTTCAGAGCAGAAGGATGAGAGAGTTTCTCGATTCAGAACTGAAGACCCCGCTGCCAGCAGGACAGTGGCCATCAGGCCCCATACCCCTGGAGAGGTTTGAAAACAAATATATTTATATTATCCTTGCATGGGTACTCGGCTGCGGCACGGACAGAATGGTGCACCCGTACCAGCTGGCGCTCGCGAAATGCATCTTGCATGGAGATTTTTATGACTCCACTGCGCACAGGAGTGAAAGACGCCCGATTTTCTTTGATTGGGCGGATTGGGTGGCGTACGCCATACATTCGAATCTGGTCAGGATACAGCAGAAGCAGACAACTGAGTTCCGACACTGCTCATTCCTCACATGGTTTTGCCTGTACCATACGCACTGCCGGATTAAAGTGCCTGATCTAAAAAAGGTAAATGAGAAGGGAGCGTCGTTGCCTGTGTATGAGTGGACAGAAGTCCTGTATAGGAGAGGGTCTTACTACGACTTCAACTTCAAATTTCTAGGTATGACCTGTTGGTTACGAATCTGCCATGAGGAAAGGATTTGGTATTATTGCGCCCAGATTCGCCCACCAGATTGAAAGGCCGGAAGGAAGGAATGCCTTCCGTGCCAATCTCCGGAGAAGGCCGGCTTCCTGTGGGGTTTTAGTGTTTAAGATAAGAGTGCAGGGAAAGACATAAAAATGCGGAAAGAGAATCCAAATGTGATTGGAGTTGGGTGGGGGGAATAAGCAGCACGACAACGATCAATCACCACTACTAACAGTATTCCTATACAAAACACACATTGAAACTACATCTATCATGCATTCTATGTATCCTCTATCTATGCATTCCAGGAATACTTAATCATCAAATACTGGAGTCCAGAGTTCAGTACAACAGTAAGCAATGAAATAAGAAACATGAGGCAGAAATGACAAGGAGAGGCAGCATACAAAATGAAGACAGTAAGCAGAGCCAAGTATGTATCTTGTATTAGAGGCAAACGCACAGCTACAATGGTTCCCTAGCAGTATATTCCCCTTCCACCCCTTTACAATGAAAATGTGGTGGCTATTTATAGCCCTAGTTCCCCCCGATTACAATCACGGGCACAAAGTCCCAAACTAGACAATAGCTGACACAAGCGGCTGAAGAGCTGCCGATGCTGACTTCTGTCGGGTAGGACTGTACTTGCGGCATGGTCTCCCTGAAAGCCGTACAGCTACGTGGTAGCGCGTTGGATGGAACTTCAAATCAACGGGAATGCGGGTAGTAATTGGAAGATGGCACTTCACATCAGCTTTAATGGTGGCAGTTGGCGTAGATAGTGCGGTCCATGCTTGTCCTTTTCCCGGTCATGTCTTGGCTCGAATCCCGAGGTTGGACACTTGTCAAATGCTGATGAGTGACACATGGCTGCCTTGAAAGGTAGTTTATCCAACTTCGCCCAGGATCAGAGCGCTGTAGGGTTGTGCAGGCGAAAAACAGCGCAGTTGGGGAGGCCTCCGTGCCTTAGTCAATTTATGGGTTTACTTGCCCAACTGCGCACCGGTCAAAGGGCGCAGCCCGACTTCGCTGCGAAGTCGGGTTGCGCACCGGCATTTTGCTGTCTTCTCCGCTGTTCGGACTGCGCACCAAGAAGGGGGCGCACCCCGACTTCGCTGCGAAGTCGGGTTGCACCCCAGCACTTAGCTTATTTTTTGCCACATTGCTTTCCAAGTGCGCCCAGGAAGAGGGCGCACCCCGACTTTGTTGCGAAGTCGGGTTGCGCCCCCATACTTAGTCAAATTTCGCCTGTTCCTGTCTACTTGCGCACTTCGCATTCCCTACTGAGCTCCAACTGGAGGGCGCACTCCGACTTCGCTGCGAAGTCGGGTTGCACCCTGACACTTAGAAATTTTCAGGGAACACTTGCTGGAAACTTTGCTGGGGGAAGTTCAAGGGGAAGAGGGAGGAATGAAACTGCAAGGAAGAGGGAGAAAGGGAGAAATGAAGAAAGGGAAAAAAAGAGGGAAGGAAAAGAGCAGGTCACTTACAATAACCGAAAACATGGCACCCCACGCAAAATGTGGCAACATGACCCTGGCGCTGTTCAATGGCAAAGCATCTTGCCCTCCACTGGCCATGACGAACTACCTGAGGAAGTACAAATGCGGAGATACCTTCCGGTTGACTCATGGCATTGTTATCAGAATCTATGAATTCAAAGGGAAGCCGTTCTTGCTGCCCTATTTTTGCACCGAGCATCAGTTCGGTATGGAGACATCGCGCCAAATGGACTATGTAGAAGAGGAATTCGGCCAGGGAAAGAAGAGGGGCCATATTTTCAAGTATCCTATTACCTGGGCGAACATTCAAGTGCATGAGATTGGGCAGCACATCTACCTTGAACAGGAGCTCCTCAACATGGGCTTGATACAGCTACCGTAGAGCAGGAAATACGACCTGATTTGGGTCAAGGGAAAATTTGTACATATTTGCCCCCGAGCAGAAATCATGGAGGAGAGGTGCAATAAAACAGGCGCAGACCTGGAATGGCACATCGAGCGGATGCAATCATGGCCACCATGGCAGGACTTTTACTATGTGGAGGTGGAGTATGATCCGGAGCGCAATCCAGATCACAGGTTAGACTCGGCGGGCTTCAAAAAATTCCTCTCAAAGGTGACGCCCCTCAGCTAGGAAAAAGACAAAATAATTGAATGCTGGAAGATGAGGTGTCGCATGCAACACGATAAGTCTAACCGAAGGACATTGGCCGTAGATGATGAGTTTTCAGCCTTATATGATAATATGCCGGCAAATGGGAGTCGTTCGCGTTTCGAGATTGCGTTCCCCTAGGCCCCAGAAAGAGATATAAAAGGAAGCCCCCAACCTAGCAATTACCCATTCAAAAACCTCCCAGCTGGGCCCGATGTTGCCTCCAGCTCCCGAAGCGTCACCTCAAAAAGAACAAGAGCTAGAAAAGTCAACCGATGAAGCGGTATTGCAAAAGGAAAGGGCACCAGAAGGGTCAACCGGTGGGCCATCGGCAATAGGTGTCCCTCCGTCAAAGCCCAAGTACAAATTCACCGTGGGAACACAATTGCCAGCCGCACCGACCACCTTTGCCTCCTTCGAGCAAACTGCAGCTCCAGGAGAAAAGAAGAGAAAAAGGAGCAAAAAGACCAAGCAGCTGAAGGAGTCTGCGCAGCAGACGGCTGCGGCACGAACAGAGGCAATCGCGTCGGCAATCATCTCTCTGGACAGCCCAGGGAAAGAAGCAGAAGTTTGGGCAATAGGCGTCCTCCAATCAGCGGCTCAGGCGGAGCCCGTAGGTATGTCCTCTTCCCCAGTTGCCCAAATCCCAGTTGGCTATGCCGTGACGCTGTCCCCCTCTGTATCAGAGCAAGCCTTAGTTTCCTATCGCCTATCTCACCTTCCATAGTCCCCATTCTTTCGAACAGTTTGCCCAGGACCTGAACGTTTTCCAAACCCTGGGTCAAACCCTAGACCCCTCATCCGCGACCAGTGCCGAAGCTGTACCTACATCGTCGCGCCGCTCACCTTCATTATTCAAGACCCCGCCTTCACCTCCCACTCAGCCACCCGTTTCCCCTAGGACCCAGTTGCCCTTGAAAGCGACCTCACCTTCTGGGATATCTCTTGCTTCATTGTTTGCAGGAAGGATGCTGCAGCAGGATTTAGCCTCGGCATATCCTATGCTGGCAAAACTTGACTTCATGGGGGAGCAGCTGTAGATTATAGACGATCAGCCTCTAGCAGCGAAGGTCGTAGGGTGTTCCACCTCTTTCCTCCAGAGCGTCAAACAAAGAAGAGCCGAGGAGATAGCTGCCCCAATGAAGCGCACCAAGTTCGACTTGGACAGGAGAGTGCTGCGAACTGAGAAATTGATCCCTAAAGTAAAGAAGCCTCTCCGAGAAATGATCGAGGCCGACTATGAACACCGGATCAAGGAGAAGAATTTTGATGACATAAGCAAAGAATACGAAATCAACGGTATTCGTTGCAGGACTGACAATCTCTTTGTTAAGCGACTCGAGAATCAAGAGAAGCTATTTCAGCTTCAGAATAACTCGAGACAGCTGGAGGAAGATCTGGCCAAGGCCACCACGCGGTTGGAGTCTTCCCAGAAGGAGATTGAGGACTTGAAAGCTCAGCTCGCCACGTCTCAGCGGGAGGCTACAGCACAAAGAAATACGGTCGAACAACTGTCGGAAGAGAAGAGGGCGGCAATGGAACATGTATCTCAGCTGCAGGATTTGTTGAGGTAGGCCCAATCTCAGCTGAAGGAGAAGGCATCCCAGGCGGCTGCTGTTGTCACATTTTGCACGGGGTGCAATGTTTTCAATTTTTGTAAAAGAGCTGCTCTTCCTTCTCCCCCTTTCTCTCTCTTCCCTACATTCTCATTCTTCTCAAAATTGACAACAGTTGCCCTGAAAAATGGCTAAGTGTCAGGGCATGCTGAGGTGTTCGGGATTTTGCGGGCCATAAACAGGGGCGATAGAATGGACAAAATGAGCCCGGGATATTTTATTATTGCAGATCTTCTCGCAAGCTTTCCAACGATATATTATAATAGGCGATCGGGTCAGCGGATCAAAAGTTATGGCCCGGGAAGGCGAACCAGAAACCCCAGTTTTTGTGCGAAGTCGGTCCGACTTCGCTTTTGGTGCGAAGTTCGTACTTCGCCCAGTTTTGGTGCGAAGTCCGACTTCGCCCAGTTTTGGTGCGAAGTTCGTACTTCGCCCAGTTTTGGTGCGAAGTCCGACTTCGCCCTTCTTTCTGGGTGCACCTTGTAGCAGGCTGGCAGGCTGGCAAGAAAAATGACTAAGTGCTGGGGCGAAGTCCGACTTCGCAGCGAAGTCGGACTGCTCCCCCTTTCCAGGGCGAAGTCCGAACAGCAGTGAGAATCAGCAAGTGCCGGTGCGCAACCCGACTTCGCAGCGAAGTCGGACTGCGCCCTTTGACCGGTGCGCAGTAGGGAAATAGGTCAACCTGACTGCATTGTTTTTCACCTGTGCTACCCGATTGTGCTCTAATCCCGGGCGAAGTTGGATAGACTGCCTTTTAAGGCAGACACGTGTCAAACAGCATCATCCGACAAGTGTCCAGCTTCGGGATCTGAGCCAAGACATGCCGAGAAAAAGGACAAGCATGGGCTGCACTACTTATGCCAGCTGCCTCATTTAATGCTGATGTGAGTTTCCACCTACCTCAGCTACCCGCATTCCTGTCAATATAAAGTTCTACCCAACGCGCTACCATGTGGCTGTTCAACCTTTAGGGAGACCATGCCGAGAGTACAGTCCAGCCCGACAGAAGTCAGCATCACAGTTCCGCGGCTGCTTTTGTCAGCTAATGTTTGACTGGGACTTTGTGCCCATTAATGTAACGGGAGGGACTCGGGCTATAAATACCCACCACGTTTTCATTGTAAGGTGTGGAAGGGGAATGTCTGTTAGGGAACCAATGTAACCGTGCTTCTGCTTATAAATATAATTTGTATGCCTGGTTCTGTTCTGCTGCTTTTATTTCTTTATGTTTATGCTTTACGCTTCCCTGTGTCATGGCTCGTTGATTCGTTTCAGCATTTGATGATCAGGCGCCTTTAGCATCGTTTGTGCCATAACCAAACACTTATGTACTTCATAGACTAGATGTGGTAGCAGTTCCATCAGTTGTGTGTTACGTTGTTGTCCGTATCTGGTGATTGATGCGTTGTCGTGCTGTTAGTTCTCCTTGTAGGGAGAATGTTTGCTAGGGGACCATTGTAGCTGTGCGGTTAAAATCTCTGCATGACACATATACCTGGCTCTGATATCTCTAGGTTGCTTTCTACTCATGTTAGTGTCCGTATCTGGTGATTGATGCGTTGCCGTGCTGTTAGTTCTCCTTGTAGGGAGAATGTTTGCTAGGGGACCATTGTAGCTGTGCGTACACTGCTTAGGTATCGGAAGTATACATAGATTTTGCAGTTCTCAGTCATGCTTTATATTTGTAATGCAGTAAGTATTGGTGATTGCTGGTTGCCGTACTGTTAGTTCCCCCCCACCAACTCCACTCTCATTTGTAAATTCTTTCCGCATTTTTATCTCTTTCTTGCACTCTCATCTTACTAACCCCCGCAAGGAGCCGGCCTTCTCCGGATATTGGCTCGGAAGGCATCTCTTCCTTCCGGCCTTTCAATGTTGGTTCGCGGGTCCAGGGCGCAATAGCGACAAAATCCTTTCCTCATGGCGGATTCGTGACCAACAGCTGCCTTGTCGAAAAACAAGATCAAGGAGATGCGGGCTGGTTTGCTGCAAGGATGCAGGGCTAATGTGGTCAGGTCCTTGTCCATCCTGGATTTCGCATCCAGGATCCAAGAAGTATCTGCCCAGGGAAAGCTTGTGGTAGAGGAGGCCGAACGCCAAGCGAAGCAGTGGCTGGACTTGGCAAAAAAACTTGAAGAGTTCGCGCGCAAGGGCCTCCGATTTCCCCCCATGTCCCGAATTGCCCTAGATTGGGCGGATGCAAGGGTAACCTTGCGTAATTACTTTGAAAAAACAGAAAAAACAAGGGCCGCCAAAAAGATGTTGGACGCATTAAACCATGAAATGAATATCTGCCTGGCTCCCTTCAACACTCTTTCTGAGCTCGGATGCCCGAGCTTCGTCAAGGATGGGGAGTTTCTGCCCTTGAACAAGTGAAGCTGGATTGGCTGTCTTTCGAGGCAGATACATCAAAAATTGACAGCTGGGCCGAGCCAGTCCAGAAGACGTAGGTAACCCAAATGGTGTCAAGGTTTTGCAATATTAACACCTCCCTCCAGGAGTTGGGAGAAAGATATGACACCATCGATGTACACGTGGTTGCGGCATTTAGAGCAACGCTGAAGGATGTCAGCGATTTAGGGCCCTTCCAGGCAGCAACTTGGGACCAGGCCAAGACTGCATACAATCACGTCCGCGAGCGAGAGCAACCTGCCGAGCGAGAGGGCGACAGTGGTGAGCATTCGGATTCAGAAAGAGGAGGAGAATCAAAAGAAGAGACTACTGAGAGTGAATCCGAAGAAGAGCAGTTACCCAAAAAGGGGACTCAGCAGCAGCAGGAGCAGCGGGATGCAGGGGAAGGGAGTTCCTCTGCGCCCAAAGGATAAAGGCCTGGTTCGTTGCGTCGAGGCGAGCTCGACACCCTGCGAGCCGCCAGGAATGTTGCCACATTTTGCACGGGGTGCCATATCTTCATTTTTCTTGTAAGGATGCTTCTCTCCCTTCCCTCCTCCTCCTTTCCCTTTCTCCACTATCCCCTTTCTTCCCTTCCATCAGTTTCATTCCCTTCATTCCCCCCCTCTCCTCCTTTCCTTTTTTCTGTCAATTTCCCGAAAAGAGCAAAAGGCCCCTAAAAAATTCTAAGCATTAGAGTGCGCAAACCGACTTCGCAGCGAATTCGGGCTGCGCCCTTGAGTTTGAGCGCACTTGGGGAGCCGAAGTGCGGAGAGATGATCAAAATTTTGCTAAGTGCTGAGTGCGCAACCCGACTTCGCAGCGAAGTCGGGGTGCGCTCTCATTTTTGTGCGCACCTGGGCATCAGTGGAGCCCTGAAATTTCTAAGTGTTGGGTGCGCAACCCGACTTCGCAGTGAAGTCGGGTTGCGCCCTCAAGTTCACGCGCAGTCGGGGCGATATGACCGAAAAAGTGGCTAAGTGTTGGGTGTGCAGCCCGACTTCGCAGTGAAGTCGGGCTGCGCCCTCTTACTTGTGCGCACTTGAGCAGAATGTTGAAGACAGCCCGGAAAGTTTCTAAGGCACGGAGGCCTCCCCAACTCCGCTACTTCCCCCTTGCGCTGTCCGATTGCGCTCCAATTCTGGGCGAAGTCGGGCAAGAAAGAGAGACGAGATCCTAAGACAGATTTGTCCCTTATCAGATTTTGACAGGTGTCCAGCCTCAGGATTCGAGTCAGAGATGTGACGGGTAGTGTGCGAGCGTGAATTGGATTATTGTACTTAAGCTGCCCTCAGTCAAACTGACTCGGAGCATCATCCCCTCACCGCCACGTACCTGCCAATCCTTCAGGTGGACCTTACCGCAAGCACATTCCATGCCGGAAAAGGTCAACATCAACCGCTTTTTGCCGCTTTTGTCAGCTTTGTCAGCTTCTTCGGTTAATTGTCAGGTCTGGGATCCTGTGCCCAATGATTTAATGGGGGGAAATTTGCGCTATAAATAGCTCGGCAATATTATTGTAAAAGGGTGGAAGGGGGATATATTGCTAGGGAACCATTGTAGCTGTGCGTTTGCTTCTGAATACAAAATACACTTGGCTCTATTGACTGTTCTTGTTCTATATGCTGCCTTTATTTAGCATTTCTGCCTCATGTTTCTTATGTTATTGCTTACTGCTACTCTGCTATCTAGATATCGGTATTTGATAGTTAAGTATTCCTAGAATGTAAAGTTAAAGGATACATAGGATGAATAACATTGATAGTTTCCGCAACGTATTTTGTGTTTAATTGTTGTTAGTAGTGGTGATTGATAGTTGTTGTGTTGCTTATCCTCCCCACCCCATACAAATACATTTATATTTCTTTCTGCATTTATAATTTCTTTCTTGCACTCTGAGCTGATAAACAACTGAGAAAACATAGGAAGCTGGCCTCCTTCGGAGATTGGCACGGAAGGCACTCCTTCCTTCCGGCCTTTCAATCTACTGGGCGAATCTAGGGCGCATTACACTAAATCCTATATTAGTGGCATATTCGTAACCAACACTACCAACTCAACAAGTAGACCTATAGCAAACAAAGTAGAATAAAGAGAAAACCATCAAGTACCACGACAATCATTGCCAAGTAGAGGAGGAGAAGTTGGGAACTTGAGACAGGAGTCTAGTAGTATATCTTTGACAAGTTCAATCAGCAATGAGGAAGACTAGACTAGTGCTAGTACAGGATTGGAACTTGGAAGAAGAATGAAACAACGAACACCAAGGAGACAACAAGTTACCCAACCAATAGATTATGAGCATATTGCTTAATCTGGGGATGTAGCAAGTAACTCAACCCCAAAACACCTTCGAGGAAGGAAGGAAAATCAGTTGAAGTCATGATCTGCCAACAAATTTGAATGGTTCCTTGGGAAATAGAAGTAGTGTGCAAAGGCAACCCGATGACCCAAGGCATGCTTTCGACTTAAGCAATTCAGGCAGTTTGGGAAGGCCGACAGGACTCCCAATCCATCTAGATTAGTTGGGTCAAGGGAGGAGCCTGCCTCCTTCTCGACCATCTGAAACGCATTGAAGCAGACTCCTAGAGCTAGAGCTAGAAACACATCTCCCATCGAAATCCTAGAAACCCTACTTACTAAAAATAGTAAGTACTGCCAAAAATGGTAAATAACTGCACCGATCTCCGAAACGCATTGAAGCAGACTCCTAGAGCTAGAAACACATCTCCCATCGAAATCCTGATCAAACAAAGTCCACCGACCACACTTACTAAAAAATAGTAAGTACGGCTATAAATAGCAATTGACAGCCGAACCTCCAAAACACGCTAGAAGCATCTCTCTGAGCAAGAACCTCCAACACACCATCACCACTGACTGTCCAAACTCCAACTTACTAAAAATAGTAAGTTACTATAAAAGTAAGTGATGGCCTACAATCCCGAAACGCCTCCAAAAAGAGGCAGAGGAACGCTGGCGAGGCACAGAACACAAGAAACTGTTGGTTACGAATCTGCCATGAGGAAAGGATTTTGGGTTAATGCGCCCAGATTCGCCCACCAGCATGAAAGGCCGGAAGGAAGAGATGCCTTCCGTGCCAATCTCCGGAGAAGGCCGGCTCCTTTGGGGGGTTTTATGGTTTAAGCTAAGAGTGCAGGAAAGAGATAAAGGAACGGAAAGAATTTACAAATGTGATTGGAGTTTGGTGGGGGGAACTAACAGTACGGCAACACATTAATCACCATTACTTACTGCATCATAAATACAAAGCATGACTGAGAACTGCAAAACCTAAGTATACTTTTTATATTAAGCGATGTACGCACAGCTACAATGGTCCCCTAGCAAACATTCTCCCTACAAGGAGAACTAACGACACGGCAATGCATCAATCACCACTACGTACAACAACATAAAAGAGAAAGTAACCAAGAGATATCAGAGCCAGGTATATGTGTTATGCAGAGAATTTATACGCACAGCTACAATGGTCCCCTAGCAAACATTCTCCCTACAAGGAGAACTAACAGCACGACAACGCATCAATCACCACTACGGACAGCAACGTAACACACAACTGATGGAGCTGCTACCACATCTATTCCCTATGAAGTTCAAAAGTGCTTGGCCACCAAATGCTGAAATGAATCAACAAGCCATGACACAAGCAATGCTTTAGGTATATCTGACCACCAAATGCTGAAATGAATCAACGAGCAGTGACACGGGGAAACGTAAAGCATAAAGAATAAAAGCAATAGAACAGAACCAGGCATACAATTTATATTTATAAGCAGAAGCACGGTTACAATGGTTCCCTAACAGACATTCCCCTTCCACCCTTTACAATGAAAACATGGTGGGTTTTTATAGCCCGAGTCCCTCCCGTTACATTAATGGGCACAAAGTCCCGATCAAACACTAGCTGACAAAAGCGGCGAAGGAGCTGCAAATGCTGACCTTTGTCGGACCGGGTGTACCCGCGGCATGGTCTTCCTGGAAGCTGGACAGCTAGGTGGCGGTGTGTTGGGGAGAACTTCTTCTCGGCAGGAATGCGGGTAGGCTGGAGCGGGTAGAACCTCCAATCAGCTTTAAATGAGGCCACCGGCATAGGTAGTGCAGCCCATGCTCGTCCTTTTGCTCGGCACGTCTTGGCTCAAATCCTGAAGGCTGGACACTTGTCGGATGATGGATGATCCTTGTTTGACACGTGTCTGCCTTGAAAGGCAGTTTATCCAACTTCGCCTGGGATCAGAGCGCCATCGGGTTGCGCGGGCAGAAAACGGCGCAGTCGGGAAGGCCTTCATGCCTTGGGTGTATTTCCGAGTTTGTTTCCCTACTGCGCACTGTCAAGGCGCACTCCGACTTCTTGCGAAGTCGGACTCCGAGTGAAAGCTGATTCTGCCGCCGTACGGACTTCGCTCCGACCTTAGTCATTTTTACCACTGCCGACTGCTACAAGGTGCGCCCGAGAAGAGGGCGAAGTCGGACTTCGCACCAAAGGCGAAGTGCGAACTTCGCACCAACACTTAGCCATTTTCCAGGGCAAGCTTGTCAAATTTGAAATCCAACTGAGGGGCTCCAAGAAAGGGGGAGAAAGAGAATGTAGGAAAGAGAGAGAAAGGGAGAGAAGAAGAAAGGAAAAGAGAGGAAGAGGGAAAAGGAAGAGCAGCACTGCTACAAAATTGAAAACATTGCACCCCGTGCAAAATGTGGCAACATTTATGGCGGCTCGCGGGGTGTCGAGCTCGCCTCGGCGCAAAGAATCCATGCCTTCATCCATTGGGTGCGAGAGGAACTTGCTTCCCACGCCTTTTGCTGCTCTAGTTGTTCTCCTCGCGGCAAGCTGTTCTTCGATTCACCTTCGTCGGTTGCCTCCTCGGAACCATCTTCCGAAGGCTCTCCGGCTTTTGCTACGCCTCGCGGATGCGGTTGTATGCGGCATGGGCTTGGCCCGGGCTTACGCTCGAATGGCCGGCGGTCGGCAACTTCTTCTAATGCTGCGTGGAAAGCGGCGACCGCGTGCAGGTCGATGGTGAGGTATCTTTTTCCTAGCTCCTGGAAGTAGGAGCTGATCTTGCGACATTTGGACACCATCTGGGTGACCTGACTTTCTTGAATTGGCTCGGTCCAGCTATCAATCTCAGCTGTATCTGCCTCAAAGGACCGCCAATTCTTTTTCACCTGCTCATGGGTGAGAAACTCACCATTCTCAACAAAGCCCGGGCACCCTAGTTCGGAAAGAGCGTGAAAGGGAGCCATACAAATGTCTCTTTCATGTTCGAATGCGTCCAGCATTCGTGCGGCAACCCTCACCTCTTCTACTTTCTTAAAATATTTATGCAAGGTTACCCTTGCATCTGCCCATTCTGCAGCGAATGAGGACATGGGGGAGAATTGGAGGCCATCGCGCTCGCGCTCCTGAAGATTTATTGCCAGGTCCGGCCATTGCTTCGCCTGGCGTTCGGCCTCCTCTACCACAGGCTTTCCCTGGGCAGAAACTTCTTGAATTACTGGATGCGAAATCCGAGAGCGACATAGCCTTATACGTGTGGGGCTTGCATCCCCGCGGCAGATCAGCCCGCATCCCCTTAACTTTGCTCTTCGAAAAGACCGTCGCTTGAGATGCTCTCTCTGCGAGTTGCGGCTGCGCTGTTTCAAAGACTCCTGGAGTTGAGAAATCTGCTCCAAGGCTGCCTGCTTTTCCGTTGCGGCTTGTTGTTGAGAAGCGGCCAGCTGGGCTTTTAGTTCATCTATTTCTCGCTGCGCCGCTTCCAGCTGCTCAGTGGACCTGGACAGGTCCTCTTCAAGCTGTCTTGTCTTATCCTGCAACCCGAAAAGCTCTTCCTGTTCCTCCAGACTCTTGACAAGGAGATTATCCGCTTTACGAATGATTCCCTGAATCTCGTATTGCTTGTCGATATCGTCAAAGCTCTTCTCCTTTGTCTGGAGCTCGTAGTCCGCCCTGGTCATTTCCCGGAGAGGCTTCTTCACTTTCGGGATTATCTTCTCTGTTGTAAGCACTCTCCTCTCGAAGTTAAACTTGGTGCGCTTTACCGGGGCGGCTATCTCTTCAGGTCTCCTCCGCTTCAGGTTTTGGAGGAAAGAGATAGGGTACTCTACAGCTCTCGTTGCCAGAGGCAAGTCGTCCGTATTACGGAGGTCGTCCATGAAGTCTGGTTCCCCCAGCCCTAGGGTTATGCTGAGACGTCTCTCCTGCGGGAATGGGATCAGGAGGAACCGGACGGACTTTGGAAGGATCGGCCGCTTCTGAGGGCGGCCGGGGAGTGGAGATGGGAGCGGGCGATCTTGAAAGGGTTTCAAGCGGGCGAGGCGGTGGATGTAACGGTGAATGCACGGCTTCGGCACTAACCTCGGGCGAAGGGTTTGGGGTTTGACTCGAGAGATAGGGAAACGTTGGGGTTACGAGCAAGGCGGGTCAAAAGAATGGGGGCCGCTAGAAGGGTGTGGAGACGGGGAGGAAGATGCGGCCACGGCTTGCTCGGATTGAGCGGGAGATGGAGTAGGAGTAGGGCTAGATGAGACCGAGAGAGAGTGGGGCAGCAAACGTACTGCGAGCTCCGCTTGAGCCGATCTTTGGATGGATGTCTGCGATTCTGGTTCCGGCGGCTGGCTCGGGATTGCCAAGAGAAACACGCTCTGGAGCGGTGAACGGAGCTGCGGCTCTGCGGCCAGGCTGCTGCCTTGTCGGACTAGGTCGCTTGATCTTTTCAACTCTCTTCCTCTTCTTCTCTTACGGAACAATGGCCGGATCGGGGGAAGGAGATGAAGCAGGTGCAGCAGGCGCTGATGTTCCCACGGTGAACTTGTACCGGGGTTTGACTTGCAGAAGGTCTGCCGCAACCGGTCTGCTCTCTGGTGGTGCTGGCGCCTTTTGTGCCTGAAGGGTCACCTCAGGCGTTGACTTGACTGGTTTCTGCGCCTTTTCAGGCACCACCTTGGAAGCCACGGGCTGCATTGGGTCCACTTGGATGTCTGCTGGGGCCCGCGGCGCGATTGCCGAAGTGTACAACTGTTGGGAGGAAGACCCTCCTTTATAACCCTCAAAGGGACCTCGGGGAACGTAATCTTGATATGCGAACGGCCGCCAGCTGTCATGGTGCTGGTCATATAGAACTGAAAAGTCGTCATCAACGGCCAGATTTCTCCTGGTGGATTTGTCGTGCTTTGCGTGCGGCACCTCATCTTCCAGCATTCAATAATCTTTTCTTTTGGCCAGTTAAGGCCTGCTATCTTGGAGATGAATTTTTTAAACCCTGGAGAAGAGAACTTGTGGTCCGGGTTTCGCTTGGGGTCATATGCTACCTCCTCGCAGTAAAAATCCTGCCACGGAGGCGAAGCTTCCATCAAGTCAATTTCCCGATCAAGGTCAACATGGACCACATCGCATCTGTCTTCGATTATATCCGCCCGGGGGCAGAGATGCGTGAACTTTCCCCTTATCCCGTACGGGTCGTACTTCCAGCGCTGCGGCAGCGAGAATCAGACCAATGTCAAAAAGCTCCCGCTCGAGATAGACATGCTTGTCCTACCTCGGAAATCTCAACGTTCGCCCAGGAAAGAGGATATTGAAAGATCTGGCCTCTTTTCTTTCCTAGGCCGAACTCCTCCTCAACGTAATCCATCTGACGGGCAACCTCCATCCCAAGCTGATGATCCGTGCACCAGTAGGGCAGCAGATGAGGTTTGCCCTTGAATCCGTAGATTCTGACCACAATCCCCTGCGTCAGTCTAAAAACGTCCCCGAGCTTCTGACTCAGCAAAGAGTTCGTCATTTCCCGCGGGGGGCGAGGGATCTCGCCATCGCTGAAGACTGACATGACCAATCCCAGAAAGTTGAAGTTAAACTTGTAGTAAGACCCTTTCCGGTATAGGTCATCCGTCCAGTCATAGACGGGCTGTGGCTCTCCCTTCTCGTTGACCTTCTTCAGGTTCGGGATCGGCATCCGGGAGTGCAAATGATACAAACATAGCCAAGCTAGGACAGAACTGAACCGAAATTCAGTGGACTGCTTCTTTTGGAGCTTCACCAGGCTGGAGTGGATGGCGTATGCAAGCCAATCCGCCCAGTCAAAAAAGATGGGGCGCTTTCCACTTCTCTGCGTTGCTGGTTAGTAGGATTCTCCACACAGGAGACATTCTGCCAGTGCTAGCTGGTACGGCTGTACCAGCTCATCAGAGTCGCAGCCGAGGATCCATGCCAGAATGGTGTATAAATATTTGCTCTGAAACCTCGCCAAGGGCATGGGGCCGGTTGGCCACTGTCCAGTGCAAGCGGGGCGTTCAGCTCTGAATTGAGGAAATCCCTCATCCTTTTTGTATGCGTGAAGCGTCCCGCTTGCTCGCCCAGATTTATCTTTCTGACGATTGTGCTGGAGTCATACTCCAACCCCAGGGCGAAAGCTGGTGGACGATCTCCTTGCGCGGCGCGAACAAGGGTTTACCGCTGGGCTGCAAATCTGCCGGGTAGCGAGTGCGTAATGTCGACAATCGGGTCTACCAGCTCCGGGCATTGATGGACGGGAGGGCACAAGAACCGGAAAAGGTTTGACTTGTACGCCGCTCCGAAATGGTGAGAGGGCGAAACCTTGTCAGCCCAACTCTCCACATTTGTCCGCAGCTTAGTCAGGCTCATAGAAAACGAGCCGTCCTTGTATCCCGCCAGGTAATTTACCGGAGGTGGTGGGGCTTGCCCACGCTGTACTTTCTTTGGCCGGGACTTTGACTTTCGCTCCGGCGGTGTTTCACTTCTGAAAACACTGGCCGCGGTAAATCCTCGGGTTCGCACCCTTCGCTGGATTGCGCGGCATTGGCATCTTTCCTCTGTCCATCTCTCCGAAACGACAATAATTACGAATTCGGGCGTACGTAGCAGATTTCGCGATCACGGGAATAATTTGCGCGATTTGGCATGTCTGGATGCATCGGACCCCCTTTTCTAGATAATGACAGCGTCATTAATGTCGCGCAGGAGGGGGTAGGTCGGCTGGCAAGTGAAGGAGTTATGTTTCTTGGGTGGCTGCGCAGGAGAATGTTTTGAAAAAGGTATCCCGGCTGCCGTGCCATGCTTCTTTGATTGCACTTTTCATTGAGGACTGTGCAATCATTAAATTTATCTTGAACGCTGCGCCATGGCTGACGTCACTGCCGCAATCTGGGCACACTGCTCAAGAAAAAACCCCTTGGTGCGGAAACCCATCTCAAAACGGTCGCAATGCGCCTTGGGCCCAGCTTGGAGCTTTTAGAATATTTTATTCATTTTTTTTAAACAAGCTGTCCAAGCTGGCCCAGAAAACAAGGCGCAATCGGACTTCGCCCAAAGTTGGGCGCGATCCCGACTCGCCTGCGAGTCGGACTTCGCCAAAATCGGCGCGATCCGAGCTGCGACTTGCATTGAGACTTTTCTTTTCTTTTCTTACCGCGCCCAAGGGTTGAGCGCAGTCCGGCCCTTTACAAACTTCGGAAGAAAGGCGAACACTTAGAACTTTACTGCCTCTTTGGATCGGGTGCACGAGCTGCGCTTAAACAATGGAGCGCGTTCGGACTTCGCCCGAAGTTCGGGCGAAGTTCGAACTTCGCGCGCGAGCGCGCGCGATTCGTACTCGCGCGCAAGCCGGCCAGTCGGACTCGCGCGAGTCGGACTTCGCTCAAAGCGGCGCGAGTCCGATCACTTGTGCCCTTGCGGTTTTCTCCCTTCAAGCTTCGCTCTTTGGTGGCGCGCGGCCCGACTTCGCTGCGAAGTCGGGCGCGGCCAACACTTAGACGTTTTTGCTTTCTTCTTCACTCAAGCAGCCCCTTCACGAACTTCGCCCCTTCGAGGCGACAACGGACTTCATTGCGAAGTCGTATTCTCTCCCATGTCGCGATTTGGCTCAAAAAATAAAAAATGAAAAGCTGGAAGCGTACATCTTGGAAAACAAAAATGCATAAGGAAATTTTTACAAAGAAGGGCCACTCGGGCACCTTGGCGGCGGTAAATTTTAAGTGGAACCCGTTAACGGGGGATAGGTAGGAGCTGACCCTCCATATCCCGAAGTACATAGGCATTGAGCTGGTTCACCGGGCAATCGATAAGGGCCCTCCCGAGAGAGCATCAAACTTCCCGTGATTGCCGGGCTTCGCCTTATATGAGTCCCACTTCAGCACCGGGTCCCCGATTTTAAAAACTCGGGCGGTGGTGCCTTTGCAAACCAGCCTTGAGTGGCTGCAATATGATTAGTGAAGGCCTGGTATGCTTTTTCTCTGTCTTCTTCCAACTGCAGGAGTTGGCACAGTCTGTCGTCCACCGGGTCTCCCTTGCTCCTGTCTTCGTCCAACATCCATAGGGCAGGGATTTCAATGTGGGATGGCATGACAGCCTCTTTGCCATAGACGAGCGCATAGGGGACGTTCGATGGATTTCTTGAATGAAACTACGTCCGCCCACGGCCCCGGTTCAGGAGTAAATGCCAAGTCCGCTTGTTTCTATCAATGGTCCTCCGGATGATTTTCGGGAGGTTCTTGTTAGTAGACTCGGCAAGGCCATTCCCCTGCGGGTAGTAATTAGAAGACATCTTGTGATAGATGCCAAGTTTGCCAGTGTACTCCGTGAGTACAGCGCTGCGAATCCCGGACCATTGTCTGTCACAATTGACTATGGAACCCCGAAGCGGGTAATCGGGCTCTCAATGAACACGATGACCGTTTCTTGGTCTGCGTTCTTGGTCGGGATTGCCTCGGCCCACCGTGTGAAGTAATCGGTGGGCTGTAAGAATAAACTTGTGTCCGGCGAGAGGAACTAGGCGAAATCACCCCAATGAAGTCTAGACCCCATTCTTTGGAACGGAGTCTCGGCTTGAATCGGTTGAAGGGGCGGGGGTGCTTTCTGTTTCTGCCGGCAAACCTCGGCATTGATCACACTTGGAACAGACCGCATGAGCGTCTGTAAATAGAGTGGGCCAATAGTACCCAGCTCTAATTATTTTTAAGGCCGTAGGCCTTGCAGAATGATGACCCCCAGGCATCCCGGAATGAAAATCTCCGAGGACCCTGGGCTGGTCGGATTTTATGACGCACCGCAACAGGATGCCGTCGATGTTTTTGAAGTAAAGCCCCTCGGGGCGAAGAGTGTACTTAAGTGCACCTAGCCGAAATCTCCTTCGTTGTGAGGCGTTCAGGTGATCTGGACATCTTCCGGTGCAGAAATATCTCACCAGTTCATCTGTCCAATCACTCCCCTCCGATAAGGAGTTGGCTAGGTAGATGCGTGTCGTTGTGTCCTCCCACTTACAGGCGGAGATGCCGGCTACAGCGCTTCGGGCCAATTCACGACACAAGGCTCGGCCCACGATAAGCTTGGTGGGCCGCACTTCGATGTCGAACTCCTGGATTTTTGCAATCCATCCTGCTCTCTTGTGACCCGGTTCTCCTTGTATGATGAAGCTTCGAACGTCGGGTGAATCACAAAGACAGTCGTTTTGCTATGGGAGACAAAATGCCTGAACTTTCGGAGGGATTTCATAACGGCGTGAACCTGCCGCTCTATAAAGTTGTACTTTTCCTCATGCGGCTGAATCACTTGGCTCAGGAACGCTATGGGGCGCTCCTCGCCATCGTCTCCCTTCTGAGTTAGGACTGCGGCGTAACTTTCGGGTTCTCCCATTGCATAAAGGATGAAGTCCTTGGAGTAGTCCGGGTTTGTCAACACCGGAGCTTGCGCAATTCGAGCCTTGATTTCCTCGAAGGCTTGCTCTCTCTCATCGGTCCATTCGTAAATTGTATCTTTTTTCAGCAGTTCGGCCATAGGCTTGATCACTGTGCGAAGTCCGGAATGAACTTCCGCACGAAGTTAATCCGACCGAAGAAGGACTGCAGCCCTTTTTTATCGATGGGGGCGGCAAGCGAAGGAGGGCTTACGCTCTGTCAGGGTCAATGGCGAGGCCTTCCTCGGAGATGACATGTCCCAGCAGCTTTCCTTCTTTTACCGCGAAGACAGACTTCTTCGGGTTTATAGAAATGCCGAATTCTCGACACCTCTCAAATATTTGCCGTAGGTGGGAAACATGATCCCCTCTTTGGTGAGAGAAAACGGTCATGTCATCAAGGTAGATAACAATGATCTTATTGAGCAGCTCTCGGAAGGCCAGGTCCATGGCCCTTTGGAATGTGGCACCGGCATTGGATAAGCCAAAAGGCATGCGGTGATAGGCGAACGTCCCCCACTTGGTGGTGAACGCCGTCTTATCCTTGGTCCTCATCTTTGACCCAAATCTGGTTGTAGCCGGAAAATCCATCTAAAAGTGAGAATCTGCGGGCTCCGACAACGATGTGTAGAATACGGTCGATTTGGGGAAGCGGATAGTGGTCCCCGAGGGAAGCTGATTCGGGTTTACGAAGTCGACACGAGAGACGAATGTCGCCATTCTTTTTCCTCACGGGCACCAAATTCGCGACCCAGGATGAATGTTTGATGGGGTAGATGATTTTGGCCTCCAGCATCTTCAAGAGCTCGGCTTTCATCATGGCCTCAATCTTCGGATTCACGGCCCTCTGCTTCTGTCGGAATGGCTTGGCGCCATCCTCTAGCTCAATGGTATCTTTGGATGACATTTCTGTCATACCCCCTCAAATCCTCGTAGCACCAGGCCACGATGTCGGGGAACTCTTGGCACAGTGATCTGATCTGCTCAAGTTCCTCCGACGTGCAGTCTGTTCCGACCTTGATAGTTTTACCAGGTTCAAGTTCCAGGTCGGCATCTCGCTTCGGGTCTACTTTGATCCTGTGAGATATTGCTCTGTCATTTTGATCAAACAGACTCTCCAATGTAATCTGTCCTTTTGGGACATGATTATTTCTTAACTGTATCAACCCCTCATATTGCTCGTCATCAGGGTCTCTACCTTCGATTGAACCAACCCGTTAACCAAAAATGTGACGATCTCCTCGTCACAGCTGAACACCTGCCAGTGGGTGTCCTTATCAGGCACAGAAGGCCTGTAAATAGTGCGAACCGGCTTCGGTTTCTGGACAACGTCTTCAGCCGGAACTTGCCTGGCTCCAACAGACGCCAGAATGTCGGCGTGTTTGTTTTTCTCACGCGATATCGCCTTGACATTCAACGAGTCGAACGACTCCATCAGGTCCCACACCCGGTTGCGGTACGCCCTAAGATAGTGTTGTTTGGAGGCGCACTTGTTCGTAACATGGTGACACACCAGCTCTGAATCTCCAAAGATCTGCAGGTGTTTGATCCCCAGCCTCTCCGCCTTTCGCAAACCCAAGCACAGGGCTTCGTACTCCGCCGAGTTGTTAGTGCGGCTCCGGGCCAACTTTGTAGGTATAGTCCTTCTGGATTCCGGTCGGAGAAACCAGAAGCACCCTTGCACCGGCGCCATTTTTGCATCGCGCGCCGTCAAAGAAAAGCTTCCACAGCTTCTCAGGTGCAGGTCCTACTTCCTTTGCAGCTGACTTGTCAAGCCTCTCGGGCTGTACGATGGAGTAACAACCCTGCTCTGTCTCAATTACGGCATTGAAGTCCCGCAAAGAGAACTCATCTTCAAGCTGTAGCACTTCGAAGGCTTGCTCAGTCAGCTCTATTGTCACCAGCTCTTCCTCCGACAGCTGGACCATGCAGTCCAACTCTCCTCCGGGTATCTTCTCTACTAGGAAGGTGGAAGGCTTCTCATTGAAAATTTTCAGTCTCCTTCCTTTGAAGGGCACTTCCATGTGTGAGTAGTCTAGAGACAGGTACCCGCCCAACTCGCGGTGAACTCCCGAGAGAGACACATGCCGAAGTAGGGAGCCAGGTCAACAACCACGACCTCCTGGATGACCACGATGTCGAGAGCCTTGTGCGGCCGGATAGGGATGTCCTTTATGACACCAAGCTGTCTTGACGGGGGTGCCGTCTAATTGCGGCACGCCTTGGCTGCTCCGTGTGTACTCCATCCCGATCTCATCGCGAGACGGCCTTCGGCATCACGGTCGTGGAAGCACCGAGAATCCACCATGCGGTTGTGAACTATGTGCCCTTGCATCCGTAAAGACGAGATAAAAGGGAGGCGGTCTGTTCTTCCCGGTGGTGAGGCTGTCGGAGGTTGAACCGGGACAGCGGGCATGTATCGCTTGCCGCTCTTCATGTTCTTCGAGAGATTCTTGCGGCGAGATCCACTGGCACGGGAGCGAGAAGAGCATCATACATGCTGATTCTAGCGGGTGTTCTTTTCAACTCGTCTACTATCTTTGTAGCTCGAGGTACTAGCTCCTTGTGCTTCTTTTGCCGGCTCATACTTCGTCCGGTACTGTTGGGTAGCCTCAACTCGCTGTCTCTTGGTCAGAGACGGGTACTTCAGCTTCTCCTGGGCTTGTTCTTTGGTTTCGGTTGGAGGCTGAAGTACGGGAGCTTTAGCCGGAGCTGGAGCTTTTGCTATAGGAGGCTTGGCTGGAGCAGGGGCAGCCTTTGCCGGAGGAGGCTTGGTGGAGCTTTATCTTTGGATGCCTTCTCTGGGTGTGTAGGGCCACGGCCGTTTGTACGGTGGCGACCCACGGGCTGCGGTTTTTCTCTTCTGGCATAAACTTGCAAAGGCTTGGCAGCATCTGCGGTTTTCTTTTCTTCCTTGGCGGGCGGCACTAAATTCTCCTCTAGGAGGGCAAAGTTGGCTTCGCCGTCCAGGATCATGTAGAGTTCATCGTCCTCTATGGCGCTGCCGGCCAAGGTCTGGATGTAGTGCTTGGTGCAATGTGCAGTCTTCCTCCGAATGCGGGTCATTGCACGTAGTGCACCAGTTAACCTAGTCGGAAGGACCGAGCGGGTCTTCTATAGCGGCATTTCTCGGAGGCGGACGCCTCCGCAGGCGAGTGCTCCGGGGCTTGTCTTTTGTCGGCGCCGGGGGCGCATATGGCCTCCTAGGAGCGAGGTCCATCTGGCCTGCTTCTTCTTCAGAGCGGTCATGTCATTGGACATGGCATGATATCCTGAGGCCAAAGCCCGCACCTCCTGGAGGATTGTATTCTGAATGCTACTGTCAGGAGGCGGCAACTGTGCCGGTGGAGGCAATGCGGCTAATGGAGGAGGGTTAGAATAAGGTGCGTACTGAGGGGGAGCAGGAAGTGCTGGAAAATGCGGAGCAGGAGGAGGCGGGTGAGGATAATGCAATTGAGGCGGGCCGTAAGGAGTTACGACCGGCGCCGGATTCCACTTCTTCTGGGGTTGCTGCCATGATGTGGACGGCGCACCACCGAAGCGGGGAGGATGCGGGATGCAGGGAAGTCGGGATGAATGGGTTCCTGCACCCTGGACAGGAGTCTGCCGATAGAAATAATGTCAGCTTCAGCTTGTCTGGGCAGCCTCGTACGGAGCGGGAAACTCGTCTATTACGGCAATCTTCGGCGGCGAGGCATATGTACGAGTTGAAGGATCTCGAGATAGTAGTGAGCGGCCATGCCAGGTGAAGGCCGAAGTTCGCGAGGTACCCGTTTCCGGGATCTCGCAAACCTGATGTTAAAGTCAGACACCTCCTCTTGAGGATGTCTCTGGATACTTTGGGCCCGATGCAGCAAAGAAGTAGGGTCAGCAGACTCGTTGCATCCTTTCACGAGCCTTACGGCAAGCTGGGGCCACCCTGTGATGGATCCCTCGGGCAGCGATCTCCACCGGTAGAGAAGCTTTCCCCTCAGGGAAAGGGCCAGCAAACGGGTCTTCACACTCTCATCAGTAATGGAATGTAATGCGGCCAGGGCAAGGATGTCCTGGATGTGCTCGTACGCCGTCTTGCCGTAGCCGTCGTATGTAGGGATAGACTTTAAAGCAGCAGGGGGCACAGCTTGCTGTCCGACCAGGGCCAAGGGCCCTGTAGAGTCCACCGCCGGGAAGAGATCATCATCATTCTGCTGTTGAGCAGCCATTTCTTCTTCTTCTCCTCCGTCGGTTGTGTACTCAGTGTCGGTACTTTCCGAGGATGCAGATGCTTCTTCTTCCTCGGCCTCTTCTATTTCGTACTCAGCTCCGCCGACCTCGGCTTCGGCTTCTTCTTGAATTTCAGCCTCGGCTTCGTCGACACGAGCTTGCGGATCGGCCCGGCTGGCAATTTCGCCTCGGCGTTGATGTCCAGTTCGTAAAAGTCAGGCGGGCTTCTCGGATCCCTTGCTCGCCACCTTCTTGTTTGCATGAAGGTGCTGGGACCGGTCTTTCGGACTCAGAGGATTTGTTCGTGCAGAGTCGCCAGGTGCTCAGATTTCGAACAGCAATGAAGCGAACACCGGTGCTTCGATTACGTTGGGGGTGAGAAACTTCCTTGTCTCACCAAGTGCTCAGAAACCACTGTCAGCGCCAGGTGGAGACTGATCAGAAAATCTCTCTTCAAATGTGGGACCCTGGTCCCACCGGGCGTGCCGAAACTGGTGGTTACGAATCTGCCATGAGGAAAGGATTTTGGGTTAATGCGCCCAGATTCGCCCACCAGCATGAAAGGCCGGAAGGAAGAGATGCCTTCCGTGCCAATCTCCGGAGAAGGCCGGCTCCTTTGGGGGTTTTATGGTTTAAGCTAAGAGTGCGGGGAAAGAGATAAAGGAACGGAAAGAATTTACAAATGAGATTGGAGTTTGGTGGGGGGAACTAACGGTGCGGCAACACATCAATCACCATTACTTCTTGCATCATAAATACAAAGCATGACCGGGAGCGCAAAACCTAAGTATACTTTGTGTATAAGCGGTGTACGCACGGCTACAATGGTCCCCTAGCAAACATTCTCCCTACAAGGAGAACTAACGACACGGCAATGCATCAATCACCACTACGTACAACAACATAAACAGAAAGTAACCAAGAGATGTCAGAGCCAGGTATATGTGTTATGCAGAGAATTTATACGCACAGCTACAATGGTCCCCTAGCAAACATTCTCCCTACAAGGAGAACTAACAGCACGACAACGCATCAATCACCACTACGGACGGCAACATAACACACAACTGATGGAACTGCCACCACATCTATTCTATGAAGTTCAAAAGTGCTTGGCCACCAAATGCTGAAATGAATCAACAAGCCATGGCACAAGCAATGCTTTAGGCATATCTGACCACCAAATGCTGAAATGAATCAACGAGCGGTGACACGGGGAAACGTAAAGCATAAAGAATAAAAACGATAGAAACGAGAACCGGGCATACAATTTATATTTATAAGCGGAAGCACGGTTACAATGGTTCCCTAACGAGACATTCCCCTTCCCCCCTTTACAATGAAAACATGGTGGGTTTTTATAGCCCGAGTCCCTCCCGTTACATTAATGGGCACAAAGTCCCGATCAAACACTAGCTGACAAAAGCGGCGAAGGAGCTGCAAATGCTGACCTTTGTCGGACCGGGTGTACCCGCGGCATGGTCTTCCTGGAAGGCTGGACAGCTACGTGGCGGTGTGTTGGGTAGAACTTCTTATCGGCAGGAATGCGGGTAGCTGGAGCGGGTAGAACCTCCAATCAGCTTTAAATGAGGCCACTGGCATAGGTAGTGCAGCCCATGCTCGTCCTTTTGCTCGGCACGTCTTGGCTCAAATCCCGAAGCTGGACACTTGTCAGATGATGGATGATCCTGTTTGACACGTGTCTGCCTTGAAAGGCAGTTATCCAACTTCGCACAGGATCGGAGCGCCATCGGGTTGCGCGGGCGAAAACAGTCGCGATCGGGAAGGCCTTCATGCCTTGGGTGTATTTCCGAGTTTGTTTCCCTACTGCGCTCCTGTCAAGGGCGCACTCCGACTTCGTCTGCGAAGTCGGACTGCACAGGTGAAAGCTGATTTCTGCCGCCGTACGGACTTCGCTCCAGCACTTAGTCATTTTTCTGCCTGCCTGCCAGCCTGCTACAAGGTGCGCCCAGAAGAGGGCGAAGTCGGACTTCGCACCAAAACTGGGCGAAGTGCGAACTTCGCACCAAAACTGGGCGAAGTGCGAACTTCGCACCAACACTTAGCCATTTTCCAGGGCAACTGCTGTCAAATTTGAGATCCAACTGAGGGGCTCCAAGAAAGGGGGGAGAAAGAGAATGTAGGAAAGAGAGAGAAAGGGAGAGAAGAAGAAAGGAAAATAGAGGAAGAGGGAAAAGGAAGAGCAGCACTCTTACAAAATTGAAAACATTGCACCCCGTGCAAAATGTGGCAACAGGAACCAACCCAATTAGGGTTCCCAATCACCATCACTAGCCTATGCGAACCCAGTAGTAGGCTAATCCACCCTAACTCAATGATTGCCTAGAAAGGAGACATTACAAGGCAAGTATTGTATATGTTGAAGAGAGACAGTGCATTGGTTGTTATTTGTACATTCTGCAGAGGAAGTGTTCATTGAAGAACCTGTATGTAGAGTTGAATGCAACTATACAAGCCCATATGTAATGCAGTATCTTTAATATCATTTCATCCTTCAGCCATTGTTCTAAGTATATTGTTTGCATGTATTTCTATCCATTGTTAGTGTTGTAGTTATAATTTCCAGACCGTTTCTATTTGTATTCTGGTTGTCATACCATGTACATACAAGGTCGTCTGGACTAGTGCCAGGTCGTCCCATGCAAGCCTAGACTGTCTCATCTGAAGGGCAAGCCATCTAACTGTTGTGCCAGGCCGTTTTGACTATGGTGTTGTGCAAGGCCATTAGAGAAGAGATGATGCATGCCATTTGGACTGCATTCTACGAGATTGTTAAATTTTAACTGTCATTCACACTTGTTCCTCCAAGTTATACTTCTCCTGATGTGGTGTGATAACTTGGATCAAGAAGGCAATTGGCTTCTCTTCTCCATCTTCTTGCTTCTGTGTCAACACTACAGCATAGCTTTCCTGCTCTCCCACTGCATAGAGAATGAAATTTTTGAATAGTCAGGATTAATTAAAACTGGAGCTTGTGTGATTCTTTCTTTGATTTCTTTTGAATAGTCACCATCACTAGCCTAAGGGAACCCAGTAGTAGGCTAATCCACCCTAACTCACTGACTGCCTAGAAAGGGGACATTACAAGGCAAGTATTGTATATGCTAAAGAGAGATAGTGCATTGGTTGTTATTTGTACATTCTGCAGAGGGAGTATTCCTTGAAGAACCTGTATGTAGAGTTGAATGCAACTATACAAGCCCATATGTAATGCAGTATATTTAATATCATTTCATCCTTCAGCCATTGTTCCAAGTATATTGTTTGCATGTATTTCTAATATCTATCCATTGTTAGTGTTGTAGTTATAATTTCCAGACAGTTTCTATTTGTATTCTGGTTGTCATACCATGTCCATACAAGGTCGTCTGGACTAGTGCCAGGGCGTCCCATGCAAGCCTGGACTGTCTCATCTGAAGGGCAAGCCATCTAACTGCTGTGCCAGGCCGTTTGACTATGGTGTTGTGCAGGGCCATTAGAGAAGAGATGATGCATGCCATTTGGACTGCATTCTATGAGATTTTTAAATTTTAACTGTCATTCACACTCGTTCTTGTTGGTTACGAATCTGCCATGAGGAAAGGATTTTGGGTTAATGCGCCCAGATTCGCCCACCAACATGAAAGGCCGGAAGGAAGAGATGCCTTCCGTGCCAATCTCCGGAGAAGGCCGGCTCCTTTGGGGGGTTTTATGGTTTAAGCTAAGAGTGCAGGAAAGAGATAAAGGAACGAAAAGAATTTACAAATGTGATTGGAGTTTGGTGGGGGGGAACTAACAGTACGGCAACACATCAATCACCATTACTTACTGCATTATAAATACAAAGCATGACTAGGAACTGCAAAACCTAAGTATACTTTTTATATAAAGACCTGTACGCACAGCTACAATGGTCCCCTAGCAAACATTCTCCCTACAAGGAGAACTAACAGCACGGCAATGCATCAATCACCACTACGTACAGCAACATAAATATAAAAACTAACCGAGAGATGTCAGAGCCAGGTATATGTGTTATGCAGAGAATTTATACGCACAGCTACAATGGTCCCCTAGCAAACATTCTCCCTACAAGGAGAACTAACAGCACAGCAACGCATCAATCACCACTACGGACAGCAACGTAACACACAACTGATGGAACTGCTACCACATCTATTATATAAAGTTTAAAAGTGCTTGGCCACCAAATGCTGAAATGAATCAACAAGCCATGACACAAGCAATGCTTTAGGTATATCTGACCACCAAATGCTGAAACGAATCAACGAGCAGTGACACAGGGAAACGTAAAGCATAAAGAATAAAAGCGAGAGAACAGAACCAGGCATACAATTTATATTTATAAGCAGAAGCACGGTTACAATGGTTCCCTAACAGACATTCCCCTTCCACCACTTTACAATGAAAACATGGTGGGTTTTTATAGCCCGAGTCCCTCCCGTTACATTAATGGGCATAGAGTCCCAGTCAAACACAAGCTGACAAAAGCGGCGAAGGAGCTGCAAATGCTAACCTTTGTCGGACCGGCCTGTACCCGCAGCATGGTCTTCCTGGAAGCTGGACAGCTAGGTGGCGGTGTGTTGGGCAGAACTTCTTCTCGGTAGGAATGCGGGTAGCTGGAGCGGGTAGAACCTCCAATCAGCTTTAAATGAGGCCACCGGCATAGGTAGTGCAGCCCATGCTCGTCCTTTTGCTCGGCACGTCTTGGCTCAAATCCCGAAGCTGGACACTTGTCAAATGATGGATGATGCTGTTTGACACGTGTCAGAGCGCCATCGGGTTGCGCAAGCAGAAAACAGCGCAGTCGGGAAGGCCTTCATGCCTTGGGTGCATTTCCGAGTTTGTTTCCCTACTGCGCACCTGTCAAGGGCGCACTCCGACTTCGCTGCGAAGTCGGACTGCGCACAGGTGAAAGCTGATCTTTGCCGCCGTACGGACTTCGCTCCAGCACTTAGTCATTTTTCTGTTAGCCTGCCAGCCTGCTACAAGGTGCGCCCAGAAAGAGGGGTGAAGTCGGACTTCGCACCAAAACTGGGCGAAGTGCGCACCTCGCACCAAAACTGGGCGAAGTGCGCACCTCGCACCAAAACTGGGCGAAGTACGAACTTCGCACCAACACTTAGCCATTTTCCAGGTCAACTGCTGTCAAACTTGAGATCCAACTGAGGGGCTCCAAGAAAGGGGGGGAAAAAGAGAATGTAGGAAAGAAAGAGAAAGGGAGAGAAGAAGAAAGGAAAATAGAGGAAGAGGGAAAAGGAAGAGCAGCACTGTTACAAAATTGAAAACAGTGCACCCCGTGCAAAATGTAGCAACAGTTCCTCCAAGTGTGGAATACCACCGCCATGCTACAGATGGTATCAATTTTGAATCAATTACCCAATGGAAGTGGTATTATTCACTACACTCTCTTCTTGGATTAAAAAATGCTCCCTATTGGAATTTTGAATATGATAGTGTTGCCTAAATCCTTTTCTTATCTAAATAAACATTAAATAATATCAACTGAAAATTTCCTAACAGTGAAGGTTATTATTAATTTCTGCAAACATCTATTTGCTACTGTTCTTTTTGGACAATAATATTGCAAGTGCACACAGTATAGATTTCCTTTGAGTGCTTGAAGGTTGTACCACTTGTAGGGAACATATTGTGGACATGAAGAAGAAACTAAAAGAAACTTTGCTTTTTGTGAAATTATTTGAGTGACTAAATTTTGACATGAGCTAATATCTAAATATTATTTGCAAGTGAAAGCATATATCTCCTATATCACATTAATAAAGAACACTATGATCTTGTCAAATATATGCAATGTAAAGTTGCATCAACTCTATGCACACATGTATAAAAACTATCACTTTATACATGAGAAACTAATGACAACATATAAAATTTCTATAAACATACATACATTCCGCTGCCATAATGCAAACCATATGGCTCCTACGGAGCCAAATGAATAGAAAACCGAGGTCCAATTAAACCTCTGGATCAATATTGGAGAGAAAGCCAAGCCAGTTACTGAACCAAGGTACATTCCACTATATACTAGTGCCAATGATCTGCTTCTTTCTTTTACAGGGATCCACTTTGAAAGCATATTATTCATAGCAGGCATGGCAACACCCTGTAGAGGATAACTGTGATCAAATTGAGAAAATTACAAAAAAAAAAAAAAAAGCTATATATATTCAGGCATCTCTAACTTAAGAAGATCAAAGGCTATTCATTAAAACATGAAGGAACAATTCTGCTGGCAACCAATACCAGTATGAACTTGGCATAAGCAGATCAATCTGTCAATAGAAATACAAAATGCAACTCTTGAAACAAAACTCCAGTAAAATGCCTTGTTATGTAATCTTAATGCTTATCAAATAAAAAAAAATTCAGAATGCATAAGGCAAGTCAATTGATTCTTTGATTCCATTCCTCTTTCATTTCTAAGTTATTGTTTTTTGTTCTTTGTTCACCATCTAAAGCCTTTTTCAACATAGAATTTTTTTTTATTCAAGCGGGGTCATTTATATTGTGTGTAGGCCTTACATAAATCCCACACAACCTCTCCAAAACCAGAAAGTTAGAGTCATATTTGCTTCAAATGCCAAGAAACATGAGGAAACAGCCATGGAAACATTAGAAAACTAACATTGGGAATATAAAAAAAAATGTGGAAAGTCTAGAGGACAAGCTTTTGGTATTTTCAAAGGAGTTCCCATTTGGGAAACAGTTCCAAAGTGCAGAAACTGGGACATCCTAGGAGTTTCATGCAACATAGATTTGTTGTCATTCAAATATGGCTATCTGTTGTCACATTTTGCACGGGGTGCAATGTCTTCAATATTGTTTTGTAACAGTGCTGCTCTTCTTTTCCTCCTTCCGTTTTTCTCCCTTCTCTCCCTTTCCTTTTCTTTCCCATTCTCTTTCTCTCCCCCCTTTTTTCCTTGGAGTTCCCCAGTTGATTTTCCAGCTTTCCAGCAGGTCTATCTGAAATTGGCTAAGTCTGGGTGCGAAGTTCGCACTTCGCCCAGTTTTGGTGCGAAGTGCGTACTTCGCCCAGTTTTGGTGCGAAGTGCGTACTTCGCCCAGTTTTGGTGCGAAGTCCGACTCCGCCCCACTTTCTGGGCGCACCTTGCACGGCGCACCGGCGGGTCAATGCGAAGAAAGAGGTAAAACGCCGGAGCAGGTCCATATGGCGGTAGACACCGGTGTTCGCTCGTGCGCAGTTCGACTTCTCGGAGCCGGAATGCGCCCTTGACAGGTGTGCGGTAGGGGAACAAACCCGGAATTTGACCAAGGCTTGAAGGCCTTCCCCGACTGCACTGATTTCTGCACGCATCCCAAGGAGCCCCGATCCCAAGCGAAGATGGATAGACTGCCCTCTAAGGCAGGCATGTGTCACACAGCATAACCCATCATCAGACAAGTGTCCAATTCGGGATTTGAACCAAGACTGCCGACCAAAAGGGATAAGTATGGGCTGCCTGCACCGCCTGCGTTAATAGCCTCATTCAAAGCTGATCTAAGGTTTCACCTGCTCCAGCTACTAGCAAGCCTGCCGACTTGAAGGATTACCCAGCACTCCGCCACGTAGCTGTCCAGCTTCCAGGAAGACCATGCTTGCGGGTACAGCCCGATCCGACAAAAGGTCAGCATTTGCGGCTCTTTCGCCGCTTCGTCGGCTCATGTTTGGTCGGGACTCTGTGCCCATTAATGTAACGGGTGGGACTCGGGCTATAAAAGCCCATCTGAAATTCATTGTAAAGGGTGGAAGGGGAATGTTTGTTAGGGAACTACTGTGCTTACTGTAACCGTGCTTCTGCTTATGAATACAATCTGTATGCCTGGTTCTGTTCTACTGTCTTTATCCTTTTATGCTGTCTTACATTATATGCCTTAGGCCCACCTGTGTCGCTGCTCGTTGATTCACTTTGGCATTTGGCGATCAGGTTCCTCTAGCATTGCTTGTTTAAAGCACCTTCTGTACTTCATTAATTTAAAGCATTCATAATAAATTTGGTAGCAGTTCCATCGGTTATGTGTGACGTTGCTGGCCCGTATCTGGTGATTGATGCGATCCCTTGCTGTTAGTTCCTTGTAGGGAATGTTTGCTAGGGAGCCATTGAAGCTGTGCGGTTAAATTCTCTACCTAACACATATACCTGGCTCTGACATTTCTAGGTTTACTTTCTACCCCTGTCAGTGTACGTATCTGGTGATTGATACGATCCCCTGTTGTTAGTTCCTTGTAGGGAATGTTTGCTAGGGAGCTATTGAAGGCGTGCATACGCTGGCTGGTGTATCGGAAGTACGCCTAGGTTTTGCGGTTCCTTGTCATGCTCTGTGTTTGTATGCGGTAAGTAGCGGTGATTGGTGTGTTCCCGTACTGTTAGTTCCCCCCACCAACCTTTGGACATATTTGTATCTCTTTCTGTACATTTATCTCTTTCCGTTCCTTTATTTCTTTCCTGTTCCCTTTAGCTTAAATCAACCCCCCCCAAAAGGAGCCGGCCTTCTCCGGAGATTGGCTCGGAAGGCATCTCTTCCTTCCGGCCTTTCATGCTGGTGGGCGAATCTGGGCGCATTAACCAAAAATCCTTTCCTCATGGCAAATTCGTAACCAACAGTTTCTCTGGCACGCCCGGTGGGACGCTTGTCCCACGATTTAAAGAAAGAGTACCCGTCCAGTTTCCACCTAGCGCAACAGTTCTTCTGACCCGCTCGGCGGAACACGGGTCCCACATCTGACGAGAGATTTTCTGATCAGTCTCCACCTGGCGCTGACAGTTCCTGAGCTCTTGGTGAGACAAGGAAGTTTCTCACCCCCGACAGAATCGAAGCACCGGTGTTCGCTTCATTGTTGTTCCAAATCTGAACACCTGGCGACTCTGCACGAACAAATCCTCTGAGTCTAGAAGACCGGTCCGGTCACCTTCATGCACACGAGAAGGTGGCGAACAAGAAATCCGAGAAGCCCGCCTGAGTTCTACGAACTAGACATCCACGCTCGAGGCGAGATACCCAGGCTGGCTGATCCGCGAGCTCGTTTCGAAGAAGCCGAGGCTGAGATCCAAGAAGAGGCCGAAGCTGAGGTCGGAAGAGCCGAGTACGAAGTGGAAGAGGCCGAGGAAGAGGAAAATCCTGCATCCTCGGAAAGTACCGATACCGAGTACACAACCGACGGCGGAGAAGAAGAAGAAATGGCTGATCAACAACCGAATGACGATGATCTCTTCCCGGCGGTGGACTCTCTGAGGGCCTTTGGCCCTGATCGGTCAGCAAGCTGTGCCCCCTGCTGCTTTAAAGTCTATTCCCACATACGACGGCTACGGTAAGACGGCGTACGAGCACATCCGGGACATCCTTGCCCGGCCGCACCGCATACCATCACCGATGAAAGTGTGAAGACCCGTCTCGCGGCCCTTTCCCCGAGGGGGAAGCTTCTCTACCGGTGGAGATCGGCCGCAGAGGGATCCATCACTGGGTGGCCCCAGCTCGCCAGGAGGCTCGTAAAAGGATGCAACGAGTCCGCTGATCCTACCTCTCTACTGCATCAGTTCCAAGCAATCCAGAGGCATCCTCAAGAGGAGGTGTCTAATTTTAACATTAGGTTTGCGAGATCCTGGAAACGGGTACCTCGCGAACTTCGGCCTTCGACCGGCATGGCTGCTCACTACTATCTGAGGTCTTTCAACTCAGACATATGCTCGCTGCTGAAGATCGCCCGAATTGACGAGTTCCACTGCACTATACGAAGCTGCCCGGCAAGTCGAAGGCGACATTATCTCCATCGGCGAGCTTCCGTCCGAGTGCGGGAGCCGATTCATCCCGACTTTCCCGGATCGCGAGTATCCTTCACGCTTCTGGTGGTGTGCCGTCTACTTCAGGGCAGCAGCCCCAACCGCAGTGGAATCCGGCGCCGGTCGTAACTCAATACGGCCCGCCTCAGTTGCATTACCCTCATCCGCCTCCTCCCGCTCCGCATTTTCCAGCGCTTCCTGCTCCCCCGCGATATACGTCTTATTCTAACCCTCCTCCATTGGCCGCTTTGCCTCCACCGGCACAGTTGCCGCCTCCCGACTAACGACATCCGAACACGATTCTACAAGAAGTGCGGGCTTTGGCCTCCGGATATCATGCCATGTCCAATGACATGGCTCGCTATGAAAAAGAAGCGAGCCCAAATGGACTTTGCTCCTAGAAGGCCGTATGCGCCACCGGCGCCGACAAAAGATAAAGCCCCGGAGAACCAACCGCAGAGGCGTCCGCCTCCGAGAAATCTTGCTATAGATGACCCACCTGGTCCTCCCGACCGAGTCAGCCGGTGCACTACGTGCAATGACCCGCATTCGGAGGAAGAGCGCACTTTGCACCAGCACTACATCCAGGACCTTGGCCGGCGACACTATAGAAGATGATGAGGCTGTACATGATCTTGGACGGCGAGGCCAATTTTGCCCCGCGGAAGAGAACCCGGTGACGCCCGCCAAGGAAGAAAAGAAAGGCTGCGGACGCGGCTAAACCTTTGCGGTATACACGAGACGAGAAAAACCGCAGCCCAATGGGCTGCCACCGTATAAGCGGCTGTGGCCTTACACGACCCAGGAGAAGGCATCCAAAGATAAAGCTCCCGCTAAACCTTCTCCAGCAAAGGCCGCTGCTGTTCCAGCTAAGCCTCCAGCAAAGGCCCCAACTCCCGCTAAGCTTCCTGTACTTCAGCCCCCAGCCGAAACCAAAGAACAAGCCCAGGAGAAGCTGAAGTACCCGTCTCTGACCAAGAGACAGCGAGTTGAGGCCACCCAACGATACCGGACCAAGTATGAACCGGCTAAACCAGCAGAAGGAGCTAGTACCTCGGGCTACAACATTGTAGACGAGTTAAAGAAGACTCCTGCCAGAATCAGCATGTACGATGCTCTTCTGCTTCCAGGCCAGGTAGATCTGCTGCAAGAATCACTGAAGAACATGAAGAACGGCAGCCAGATGCAGCCTGCTGTCCTGGTTCAACCTTTGACTAGTCTCCGCCACCGGGAAGAACAGGACCGCCACCCTTTTATCCGTCTTTACGGATGCAAGGGCACATAGTTCACAAGCTGCATGGTGGATTCTGGTGCTTCCTCGACTGTGATGCCGAAGGCCGTCTGCGATGAGATCGGGATGGAATACACACGGAGCAGCCAAGGTGTGTTGCAATTAGACGGCACCCCTGTCAAGACAGTTGGTGTCATAAAGGACATCCCTATCCGAGTTGCACAAAGCTCTCGACATTGTGGTCATCCAAGAGGTCGTGATTGTTGACATGGAGCCTTACTTCGGCATGTGTCTCTCTCGGGAGTTCAGTGCGAAGTTGGGCGGGTACCTGTCTCTAGACTACTCGCACATGGAAGTGCCCTTCAAAGGAAGGAGACTGAAAATTTTCAATGAGAAGCCTTCCCCTTTTCTAGTAGACAAGATACCCGGCGGAGAGATGGACTGCATGGTCCAGGTTGTCAGAAGAACTGGTGACGATAGAGCCGACCGAGCAAGCTCTCGAAGTGCTACGGCTTGAAGACGAGTTCTCGTTGCGGGACTTTAATGCCGTAATCGGGACGAGAGCATGGTCGTTATTCCATTAAACGACCCGAGGAGCTTGACGTGTCCGTTGCGAAGGAAGTAGGACCTGCACCCGAAGAGTTGTGGAAGCTTTTCTTTGACGGCGCGCGTTGCAAGAATGGCGCCGGTGCAGGGGTCCTCCTGGTTTCTCCAACCGGAGTCCAGAGGGACTATGCCTACAGGCGGCTCTGGAGCTGTACTAACAATTCGGCGGAATACGAAGCCCTGTGCTTGGGTCTGCGAAAGGCGGAAAGGCTCGGAATTAAGCATCTCCAAATTTTCGAGGATTCAGAGTTAGTGTGTCATCAAGTTACGAATAAATGCGCGTCTAAGCATCACTATCTTAGAGCGTACCGCAATCGGGTCTGGGACTTGATGGAATCGTTTGACTCATTGAACGTTAAGGCAATATCGCGTGAGAGAAACAAGCACGCGGATATTCTGGCGTCTGTTGGAGCCAGGTACGTTCCAGCTGAAGACGTCGTCTAGAAACTGAAGCCGGTCCGCACCATTTACTGGGCCTTACGTGCTCGATAGGGATACCTTACAGCAGGTATTCAGTCGTGACGAGGAGATCGTCACATTCCTGGTTAACGAAGTGTGTGTAATCGAAGGTAGAGACCCTGATGACGAGCAATATGAGGGGTTGATACAGTTACGGAATAATCACGTCCCAAAAGGACTGATTACATTAGAGAGTCTCTTTGATCGAAATGACAGAGCAATATCCCACAGGATCAAAGTAGACCCGAGGCGATATGCTGACCTGGAGCTCGAACCTGGTAAAACCATCAAGGTCGGAACAGACTGCACGTCGGAGGAGCTGGTGCAGATTAGATCATTGTGCCAGGAGTTCCCCGACATCGTGGCCTGGTGCTACGAGGATTTGAGGGGGTATGACAGATCTGTCATCCAGCATACCATCGAGCTAGAGGATGGCGCCAAGCCGTTCCGACAAAAGCAAAGGGCCGTAAATCCAAAGATTGAGGCCATGATGAAGACCAAGCTCTTGAAGATGCTGGAGGCCAAGATCATCTACCCCATCAAACATTCATCCTGGGTCGCGAATCTGGTGCCCGTGAGGAAAAAGAATGGCGACATACGTCTCTGTGTCGACTTCGGAAACCTAAATCAGGCTTCCCTCCGGGACCACTATCCGCTTCCCCAAATTGACCAAATTTTGCATATCGTTCTTTGGAGCCCGGAGATTTTCACTTTTAGATGGATTTTCCGGCTACAACCAGATTTGGGTCAAAGACGAAGACCAGCATAAGACGGCGTTTACCACGAAGTGGGGGACGTTCGCCTATCAGCGCATGCCGTTTGGCTTATCCAATGCTGGTGCCACGTTCCAAAGGGCCATGGACTTGGCCTTCCGAGAGCTGCTCAACAAGATTATTGTCATCTACCTTGATGACATGACTGTTTTCTCTCACCAACGAGAAGATCATGTTTCGCACCTGCGGCAGATATTTGAAAGTTGTCGAGAATTCGGCATCTCTATAAACCCGAAGAAGTCTGTCTTCGCGGTAAAGGAAGGAAAGCTGCTGGGACATGTCATCTCCGAGGAAGGCCTCGCCATTGACCCCGACGAGAGCAGAAGCCCTCGTTCACTTGCCATTGCCCCCGATAAAAAAGGGCTGCAGTCCTTCTTCGGTCAGATTAACTTCGTGCGGAAGTTCATTCCGGACTTCGCACGGGTGATCAAGCCTATGGCCGAACCGTTGAAGAAAGATACACCTTACGAATGGAGTCGATGAGAGAGAGCAAGCTTTCGAGGAAATCAAGGCTCGAATTGCGCAAGCTCCGGTGTTGACAAACCCGGACTACTCCAAGGACTTCATCCTGTATGCAGTGGGAGAACCCGAAAGTTACGCTGCAGTCCTGACTCAGAAGGGAGACGACGGTGAGGAGCGCCCCATTGCGTTCCTAAGTCAAGTGATTTTGCCGCACGAAGAGAAGTACAATTTTATAGAGCGACAGGTCCATGCGGTCATGAAGTCCCTTCGAAAGTTCAGGCACTTTGTCTCCCAGAGTAAGACCACTGTCTTTGTGATTCACCCCGATGTTCGCAGTTTCATCTTGCAAGGGGAGCCGGGTCACAAGAGAGCGGGATGGATTGCCAAGATCCGGGAGTTTGACATCGAAGTACGGCCCACCAAGCTTATCGGAGGCCGAGCCTTGTGTCGGGAATTGGCCCGAAGCGCCGTAGCCGGCATCTCCGCTTTGTAAGTGGGAGGACACGGCGACACGCGTCTACCTAGCCAACTCCTTATCGGAGGGGAGTGATTGGACGGATGAGCCGGTGAGATACTTACGCACCGGAAGATGTCCCGATCACCTGAACGCCTCACAACGAAGGAGATTTCGGTTAGGTGCATTAAGGTACACTCTTCGCCCGAGGGGCTTTACTTCAAAAACATTGACGGCATCCTGTTGCGGTGCGTCATAAAATCGGACCAGCCTAGGATCCTCGGAGATTTTCATTCCGGGATGCATGGGGGTCACCATTCTTCAAGGCCAACGGCCTTAAAAATAATAAGGGCTGGGTACTATTGGCCCACTACGTTGCGAGACGCGTATGCGGTCTGCGCCAAATGTGATCAATGCCGAGGTATGCTTGGCGAAACAAAAAGCACCCCTGCCCCTTCAACCGATTCAAGCGAAGCTCCGTTCCGGGCAATGGGGTCTAGACTTCATTGGGGTGATTTCTCCTAACTCCTCCGCCGGCCACAAGTTTATTCTCACGACCTTGACTATTTCACACGGTGGACGGAGGCGATCCCGACCAAGAACGCCGACCAAGAAACGGTCATCAGGTTCATTGAGAGCCTGATTACCCGCTTCGGGGTTCTAGAGTCAATTGTGACAGACAACGGTCCGGGATTTGTAGGCGCTGTACTCACGGAGTACACCGGCAGACTTGGCATCTATCACAAGATGTCTTCTAATTACTACCCGCAGGGGAATGGCCTTGCCGAGTCTACTAACAAGAACCTCCTGAAAATTCTCCGGAGGACCATTGAAAAGAATAAGCGGACTTGGCACTTGCTCCTGAACCGGGCGCTATGGGCGGACAGAGTTGCGTTCAAGCAATCCCTTAGGACGTCCCCCTACGCGCTCGTCTATGGCAAGCAAGCTGTTATGCCATCACACATTGAAATTCCCGCCCTGTGGATGATTGACGAAGACGAGGAGCGGCGGAGACCCGGTGAGACGACGGAGTTGTGCCAACTCCTGCAGTTGGAAGAAGACAGAGAAAGTGCATACCGGGCCTTCGCGGATCACGGTGCAGCCACTAAAGGTTGGTTTCCAAAGGCACCATCGCCCGAGTTTTCGAAGTCGGGGACCCGGTGCTGAAGTGGGACTCATACAAGGCAAAACCGGGTAATCACGGAAAATTCGATGCTCTGCGGGAGGGCCCTTATCGAGATTGCCGGGTGAATCGGTTCAATGCCTACATACTTTCGGATATGGAGGGTCGGCTCCTCCCCATCCCCGTCAACGGGTTCCACTTGAAGCTTTATCGTTGTTGAAGGCGCCGAGTGGCCCTTCCTTGTAAAAATTTTGCCTTGTGCTTTTATTTTTCCCGGCATGTATAGTTTCCAGTTTTAGCTTTCAGTTTATTTTTCCTTCTTTGAGCTTAAATGCGGCATGGGAGAGAAAGACAGACTTGCGCGAAGTCCGTCGTTGACCCACGAGGTGGGCGAAGTTCGGCTATGCGAGAGAAAGAAAGGAGAAAAAAGAGCAATAAATCGACTAAGTGTTGGCCGAAGCCCGACTTCGCAGCGAAGCTGACTTCGGCCCGGCCAATTGCGAAGTTTGTCCGAGAAAACTGAACGGACCAAAGTCCGCATCGCGACGCAAAGTTTGTGCGAAGTGCCGAACCTGCGACGAAGTCCGACTTCGACCGGCGCCGTGCGAACGTGCGCGCTGCGCTCAACGCTTGTGCGAAGTGCGAACTTCGCGCGAATTTCGTACTTCGCCCCAAACTTCGGCCTAAGTCCGACTTCGCCGGCGAGGTCGGGCCGCGCCCAACTTCGGGCGAAGCCCGGCTGCGCCTAGTTTTCCGGGCCAGAGGGGGCAGCATTCAATAAAATGAATAAAAAACTCAAAAGGTCCCAGCTGGGCCCAAGGCGCGTTTATAACTGTTTTAATCTGGGTTTCCGCGCGAGCAGTGTGCCCAAATGGTGGCAGCAACGTCAGCCATGGTGCAGTCCCCAACGCTGAATTAATGATTGCGCGTTTTTCAAGTAAAAACGCAACTAAGAAAAAGCAAGGCACGGCTGCCGGGGCGCGTCTTTTCCTAAACATTCTCCTGCGCGGCCATCAAGGGATTTAATTCAGCCGACCTACCCCTCCTGCGTTGCATTAATGGCGCTGTTTTTATCTAGAAAAGGGGGTCAGGATCATGCCAACATTCCAGATTGCAGAGATTATTCCTCGAACAGTGCTAATTATTCCTCTGATAGCGAAATTTGTTGCAGACAGCCTGAACCTGTCATTATTGCTGACTCGGAGAGATGGACAAGGGAAAAATGCCTGTGTCAGCGCAGTCCAGCGGAAGCAGCGAACCAGGGGATTTGCCGCGGCCAGGAGTTTTCAAAGGCGATCCTCCGCCAGAGAAAAAGTCAAAGGCCCGGACGAAGAAGGTACGGCGTGGGCAATCCCCACCACCTCCGGTGAATTACATGGCAGGATATGTGGACGGCTCGTTTTCCATGAGCCTAACTCAGGTCGAGAGCGAATGTGGAGAGGCTGGGTGACAAAGTTTCGCCCTCCCATCATTTTGGAGCGGCGTAAAAATCAAATCTCTTCGATTCATGTGCCCTCCTGTCCACCGGTGCCCGGAGTGATAGATTTAATTGTTAGACATTATAAACCAGCTTCACGGCAAATCTGCGAGTTCCGTTGGCAAACCCTTGTTCGCCTCTGCGCGAGGAAGCTGTGCGACCGGCTTTCGCCCCAGGGCTGGAGTATGACTCTGGCACCATCCTCAAAAAAATCAGTTTGGGCGAATAAGCGGGACGTTTCACGCACACCAAGCGAATGAGGGATTTCCTCAATTCAGAGCTCAGCGCCCCGCTTCCGGCCGGACAATGGCCGACTGGCCCCATGCCTTTGGCGAAATTTCAGAGCAAGTATCTATATACCATCCTGGCATGGATCCTCGGCTGCGACTCCGATGAGTGGTGCACCGTACCCGTGGCGCTAGCGAGAATGCCTCTGTGTGGAGAATCTTATGAACCGGCGGCGCAGCGGAGCGGAAAGCGCCCCATCTCTTTTGACTGGGCAGACTGGCTGGCTTACGCCATTCATTCCAGTCTGCTGAAGATCCAGAAGCGCCAGTCAACCAATTTTCGTTTCAGTTCCGTTCTGGTCTGGCTTTGTTTGTACCATCTGCACCCCCAAATGCCGATCCTGAACCTGAAGAAGGTTAACGAGAAGGGAGAACCCCAGCCCGTCTATAACTGGACGGATGACTTATACCGGAAAGGGTCCTACTACAAGTTCAACTTCAACTTTCTGGGATTCGTCATGTCAGTCTTCACCGAAAGTGAAATCCCTCGTCCCCGAGAGAAATGACGAGTGCTTTGATAAATCGAAGCTCGGGGACGTTTTCGGACCGACGCGAGGGGATTGTGATCGGAATCTACGGATTCAAGGGCAAACCCTATTTGCTGCCCTATTGGTGCTCGAGCATCCGTTCGGGATGGAGGTTGCCCGACGGATGGACTATGTGGAAGAAGAGTTTGGCCTAGGGAAGAAAAGAGGACAGATTTTTCAATACCCTCTTTCCGGGCCAACGTTGAGATTATCGAGGTAGGACAACATGTCTACCTAGAGCAAGCGCTGTCCCGGATTGGCCTGGTTTCTGCTGCCGCAGTCTGGAAGTATGACCCTCATGGGATAAGGGGAAAGTTTGCAAATTTGTGCCCCCGGGACATAACCGAAGATAGATGCGACGTGGTCCATGTGGACCTTGGTGGGAGATTGAATTAATGGAAGCTTCTCCCCCTTGGCGGGATTTCTCTTTGCGAGGAGGTGACATATGACCCCAAGAGAAACCCGGACCATCACTTCTCATCTCCGGGGTTCAAAAAATTTCTGTCTAAGATTGCGAGGCCTTAAGCTGGTCTAAAGAGAAGATTATTGAATGCTGGAAAATGAGATGCCGCACGCAACACGATAAATCCACAAGGAGGAACCTGGCCGTAGATGACGACTTCTCGGTTCTCTATGACCAGCATCATGACAGCTGGCGGCCGTTCGCATATCAAGGTTACGTTCCCCGAGGCCCCTTTGAGGATTATAAAAGTGGGTCTCCTCCCAAACAGTTGTACACTTCGGCAACTACCAGCGCCGGCCCAGCAAGTACCCAGGCCGATCCGATGCAGTTCGTGGCTCCTAAGGCGGCGCCTGAAAAGGCGAAAAAGTTAGTCAAGGCAGCGCCCGAGGCACTTCCTCAGGCAAGAAAAGCGCCGGCGCCGCCGAAGCAGGACCGGTCGCGGCAGACCTTCTGCAAGTCAAACCCCGGTACAAGTTTACTGTGGGAGCATCAGTGCCTGCTGCACCTGCTTCGTCTCCTTCCCCTGATCCGACAGTTGTTCCAGAAGAGAAGAAGCGGAGGAGAGTTGAGAAAATCGAGGCGACCCTAGCACGATAGTGCAGCGACCGGTCGCGAGCCGCAGCCGCGTCCTGCCGCCGCAGAGGCAATTCCTTTGGGCAGCCCCAAGCCAGCCGCCGAGACAAGAAGCGAAGACATTCACCCGGCATCGGCTCAGGCGGAGCCCGCAGGTACGTTTGCTGTCCCTGTCTCTCTAGTCTCACCCGAGTTCTACTTCCACTCGGTCCCCCGCTCAATGCGGGCGAGCCATGACCACATCCTCCTCCCCCGTCTCCGCGTCCTTCTAGCGGCCCCCATTCTTTCGACCGGTTTGCTCGGAACCCTAACGTCTCTCTTTCTCGGAGCACAACTCCAAACCCTTCGCCCGAGGGTCGGTCTCGAGGCTCGTCCGTTCACCATCACATCCTCCGCCTCAGCCGCTTCAAACCCTCACAGTGTCAGCCGCTCCCATTTCCATTTCCCGGTCGCCCCCACAAGCGGCCGATTCTTCCAAAGTCTGTCCGGTTCCTCCTGATCCCATTCCCGCAGGAGAGACGTCTCAGCAGATCCCTAGGCTGGGGGAACCAGATTTTATGGACGACCTTCAGAACTCAGATGACTTGCCCCTGGCAACGAGAGCCGTAGAGTATTCTGTCTCTTTCCGCCAAGACCTGAAGCGGAGGAGACATGAAGAGATAGCCGCCCCGGCAAAACGCGCAAAGTATGATTTCGGAAGGAGAGTGATTACAACGGAGAAAATAATCCCAATAGTGAAGAAGCCTCTCCGAGAAATGACTAAGGCGGACTACGTGCTCCAGACAAAGGAGAAAAGCTTTGACGACATTGATAAACGAGTATGAGATTCGGACGATCATGCGCAAAGGCGACAATCTCTTTGTCAAGAGTGCGGAGGAGCGGGAAGAACTTTTCGCGTTGCAGGGACAAAGTAAGGCAGCTTGAAGAGGACCTATCTAGGTCCATCGAGCAGTCGGAAGCGGCGCGGCGAGAAACGAGATGAATTCAAAGCCCGGCTGGCCGCTTCTCGACAATAGGCCGCAACCGAAAAGAAAGCAGCCTCGGAGCAGATTTTTCAGCTCCGGGAGTCTTTGAAACGGAGCACGATCGCGGCTTGCAGAGAAAACATCTCAAGCGGTTGTCTTTTCAAAGACAAAAGTTAAGGAAATGAGGGCTGGTTTGCTGAGGGAATGCAAGCCCCATACCTTTAAGGCAATGGCGGTCCTGGACTTCGCATCCGAGGATTCAAGAAGTTTCTGCCCAGGGAAAGCCTGTGGTAGAGGAGGCCGAGCGCCAGGCAAAGCAATGGTCGGACCTGGCGATAAATCTTCAGGAGCGCGAGCGCGACGGCGTCCTTTTTTCCCCCGTGTCCTCATTCGGCTGCAGAATGGGCAGGTGCAAGGGTGACCTTGCACAAATATTTCAGAAAAAGTTGAAGAGGTGAGAGTGGCCGGACGAATGCTTGACGCATTCGGACATGAAAGAGATATCCGTCGGCCCCCTTTCACGCTCTTTCGGAACTTGGGTGTCCGGGTTTTGTTGAGAATGGCGAGCTCCTCACCCTAGATCGGGTAAAGAAGAATTGGCGGTCCTTTGAAGCGAGATACGACTGAAATTGATAGGCTGGACTGAGCCAATTCAAGACAGTCGGGTCACTCAGATGGTGTCCAGATATTCCAGGATCCGCTCCTATTTTCAGGAGTTAGAGAAAAGATACCTCACCATCGACCTGCATGCGGTCGCTGCTTTTCACGGAGCATTAGAAGACATAGGCGACCGCAAGCCATTCGAAGCGGAAGCACGGCGTTCAGCCCAAGAGGCGTACACTCGCATGTGCGAGGCGAAGCGAGAAATGGAGACCTTTCGGAAGGAGATACCGATGAGGCAAGCGACAAAGATGAATCTGAAGAACAGTTGCCACAAGGAGAAACGGTTAGAGCAGCAAAAGGCAGGGGAGGCAAGTTCCTCTGCACCCAAAGGATGAAGGCATGGATTCTTTGCGCCGAGGCGAGCTCGACACCCCGCGAGCCGCCAGAAATGTTGTCACATTTTGCACGGGGTGCAATGTCTTCAATATTGTTTTGTAACAGTGCTGCTCTTCTTTTCCTCCTTCCGTTTTTCTCCCTTCTCTCCCTTTCCTTTTCTTTCCCATTCTCTTTCTCTCCCCCCTTTTTTCCTTGGAGTTCCCGAGTTGATTTTCCGGCTTTCCAGCAGGTCTATCTGAAATTGGCTAAGTCTGGGTGCGAAGTTCGCACTTCGCCCGATTTTGGTGCGAAGTTCGTACTTCGCCCAGTTTTGGTGCGAAGTTCGTACTTCGCCCGATTCGGTGCGAAGTCCGACTTCGCCCCACTTTCGGGCGCACCTTGCCTGTAGCGGTGGCGAGTCAATGCGAAAAGAGGTAAAATGCCGGAGCGAGTCCATATGGCGGCGGACACCGGTGTTCGCTCGTGCGCGATTCGACTTCTCAACGGAGCCGGAATGCGCCCTTGACGAGTGTGCGGTAGGGGAACAAACCCGGAATTTGACCAAGGCTTGAAGGCCTTCCCCGGCTGCACTGATTTTTGCACGCATCCCAAGGAGCCCCGATCCCAAGCAAAGATGGATAGAGCGCCCTCTAAGGCGGGCATGTGTCACACGACATAACCCATCATCGGACAAGTGTCCGGCTTCGGGATTTGAACCAAGGCTGCCGACCAAAAGGGATAAGCATGGGCTGCCTGCACCGCCTGCGTTAATAGACTCATTCAAAGCTGATCTGAGGTTTCACTGCTCCGAGCTACTAGCAAGCCTGCCGACTTGAAGGATTACCCGACACTCCGCCACGTAGGCCGTCCCGGCTTCCGGGAAGACCATGCTGCTGGGTACGACCCGATCCGACAAAAGGTCAGCATTTGCAGCTCTTTCGCCGCTTCTGTCAGCTCATGTTTGACCGGGACTCTGTGCCCATTAATGTAACGGGTGGGACTCGGGCTATAAAAGCCCATCTGAAATTCATTGTAAAGGGTGGAAGGGGAATGTTTGTTAGGGAACTACCGTAGCTTCATTGTAACCGTGCTTACGCTTATGAATACAATCTGTATGCCCGGTTACGTTCTCTTGTCTTTATCCTTTTATCTTTGTCTTTCATTATATGCCTTAGGCCCACCTGTGTCGCTGCTCGTTGATTCACTTTGGCATTTGGCGATCAGGTTCCTCTAGCATTGCTTGCTTAAAGCACCCTCTGTACTTCATTAATTTAAAGCATTCATTATAAATTTGGTAGCAGTTCCATCAGTTGTGTGTGACGTTGTCGGCCCGTATCACGGTGATTGATGCGATCCCCTGCTCTTAGTTCCTTGTAGGGAATGTTTGCTAGGGAGCCATTGAAGGCTGTGCGGTTAAACTCTCTACCTAACACATATACACGGCTCCGACATCTCTAGGTTTACTTTCTACCCCCGTCGGTGTACGTATCCGGTGATTGATACGATCCCTCGCTGTTAGTTCCTTGTAGGGAATGTTTGCTAGGGAGCTATTGAAGTCGTGCATACGCTGTGCGGTGTATCGGAAGTACGCCTAGGTTTTGCGGTTCCTTGTCATGCTCTGTGTTTGTATGCGGTAAGTAGCGGTGATTGGTGTGTTCCCGTCTTCGTTAGTTCCCCCCACCAACCTTTGGACATATTTGTATCTCTTTCTGTACATTTGTCTCTTTCCGTTCCTTTATTTCTTTCCTGTTCCCTTTAGCTTAAATCAACCCCCCCCAAAAGGAGCCGGCCTTCTCCGGAGATTGGCTCGGAAGGCATCTCTTCCTTCCGGCCTTTCATCTGGTGGGCGAATCTGGGCGCATTAACCAAAAATCCTTTCCTCATGGCAGATTCGTAACCAACACTATCTATTTTCCAAATTTGAAGTTTGTTCAGAAAAACAGTCTTGGATGAGGTTTTTGTGTACGATGAAATTGCATAAGATGGTAAAGGGCCAATGCCGCTCAAAATGTGATTTTGAGAGTGTATGTTGTGTTTCTTTGCCATAATTAATTGTGCAATGATTAAAGTGCTATCTAACATTTTGATTTGAGGGTCCAGGAAGCCTCTAACAAAAGGGTTTATTCCATCTCCTAGAAACCAATGAAACATAATCCTTGTCAACGGATATTAGTATATATTGGATTTATCATGGTATTGACAAGTTTGAGAAGAAGCATCGACTTATGCATATGCTTTAAGGTATAATAAATCAAATATTTAGATAACTTTTTAAATTGTATTTTCTAGCTTTAGGACAGTCATTAATAGAGTTCATGTGGTCATACCTAGGATGGTGTTTGACATTTTGGTTTTATGCTTGTGTTTGGGGTGGATGTCTAAGATTGTATGATATTTTTGGTCCAGTTAGTTGCTTGTATCCTAGGGCATGTTTGTGGGGTTCAAAATCCTAGAAAACACTTGGAAACATATAAACAAGGAGTTTTAAGACTACACCTAAAATATTGTAGGGAATGAAATGGCATGAAATAAGAATAATATATTGTAAATTCAAGTCTATGAAATCCTTCTTGGTTCACTTGCATATATGTTACATAAGAAGCTACTCTACCTATAAAAGGTTTGTTAAATAGGTACAAAATAACAAGAAACATAGTCAAATGAGATTACTCACATAGAGACCTAGACATCCAAGCATGTGGAATAGTTCCAAAAGCTGTAAAAAAATCAATGTACTCGTACAATAATTCCTAAGCTAATGTGCCTTCATAAATCCTTGTATATGCACTAGTTGGTCAAGACTAATAATCATGCACTAATATGCTAATTATGAAGTGTGTTTGTTTGAGTGATGTGTCATATGGAAGCCAATGTATTAGCTTGATGGTTCCAACATTTATATAATTTCCATAATAATATAAGTAAATTTGAGATACTGAGCAATTCTTGAAACTTGCTGAAATAAATATTATTAGATGCAGTCTGAACTTGTGACAAGTGCATTACAAGTGAAGACACTAACCTCACCAATCCCCATTAATGCACGGACAAGAAGCAAGAATGGCAAACCAACTTTTGCAGCTATAGGTGTGAGAATAGTTGCAATTGACCACCATATTACTCCAAATCCCAATACCATCTTGCCACCAACTTTGTCTGCCCAAATGCCTCCAACAATCTGCAATGTGATTCATAAGCTAATGTCATTAGAAAAACAAGTTTCAAGCAACATACAATGAAAATAATCGGTTGATCTTTAAAAATTTTGGCATCATTCAAACAATTAAATGCATATAATCCATGGCTGATTAATGTAAAACAGAAATAAGAATAAATAACTAAAGGTAACTTTTGAGACTTTTACACATCTTCTCTTTTAAAAATCACAAAGCATGTTATCATTTACAAGCATGTCTTTCACCACAGAATTTAAAGTAATTGTTCTTCAGAAGACTACTCAGACCCTCTTTGAAAGATCAAAGATGGATGCATAACTGACTAACAACTGACTTAGCAAAGCATATGGAGGCATCAATTTTATAATTTGTTATACACAAACCAGTTAGGTTGCAAATGTAGTAAATCAGGAAATAAATTTAATTTCTACTAGTTATGCCTTAGAAAGGAGACAAAAATAATACTTTGTGAAGGAAAACATATAGCATTTCAGATTACATGAATGCTATTTGCCTAACTCTTGTTATGACTGGAGGTCTTGAAGTACCACCATGTGAATGTTGCTAACATTTCCAATTACATGAACTTCCTTGCTTAACTACTCTTTTAATTGGGGAATCCTGAAGTACCACCATTTGAATGTTGCTAATATTTCAGATTATACAAACATTCTTGCTTAAAGTCCCAAAAATGAATTTTGCTATTTCCAAATGTCAAAACCGCAAAACCACAATATTGCCAAGAGTTCTATAGCTTTAGCACATAAGATCCATCATTGTGATAATGCAACCCCACTATCACTTATGTAGACCATTTCTAGATCTTGTGCTGTTTCAAGACAAAAACAATAGAAAAATCTTCTGACTTATTTTCATTCTCCAATCTACAATGAGGAGGCCCAACAATGGTTTTTGAAAGTTTTTTTTTCTGCTTCGTGGACCTTTGAAATCCCTTCAAAACTATACTGAGTAAATTGATAATACTTACCTGTGAGAGCATACCCAACATTCAGCATACCAGCCCTTGGAAATAAAACAACTTCAATGTTGGTAATAGGAATAATAAGCAGTGAATGAACTGCTAAACAGAAAATAGGGAAACTTTTTGAATATGGTCCTATGGTCATGCAGTACTTGGATCTGTGATACAACTCGTGAAAGATTAAGCTGAAAAAGTCGGAGACTTTCAACAACTCCACAAAAAACAGGCAGTTGACTAAAGAAAGCACATCTATATTTTCTCATCAAGACTGTCTTTTGAAGGATACTCAACTGAAGAACTTGAACCCCTTGGACATTTCAAATGAACTCTGGAGATGAAAAATGTGATAACAATTTGTCATTTTTCACAACTTCCAGGAAGATTCATGCAACATTATCCTCCAAATATACAAAAGACTATGACAAACAAAACAACATTACATAAACTACTTGTGGGGATGGCAATTTAAATATATACCCTATCACCTGAAAATTTGGACAGTATTTTAGCATTTTTCCTGGAGATCATAGATAAGATGTGCATGGTAATTGACAAATTGTATATATATAACTGACCTGAGTAAGCAGATAGCCCCAAAAGAATGAAGACTGCACCAAGCCAACTGTTGTCGGGCTCCAATTGAACTCTGAAGACATAGGAAGGATGGCAATGCTCATGTTTACCTGCAAAAGTTTGAGAAGTCAAAAATGTAGACAATGATCTTCTAATTCAAATTTCTCTGTCATCACAATATTAAAAAATAACAGATGGCAATAGTCATAGTTGTCACATGTATTTAGGAATGAAAGTTTGAACAATGTCAATTTGAGTTTGAGCTTTTGAATTTTAATATTACACTGGCCAATACTCAGTCATCTGCTATGAATCTGATGGTTATTTATAGAAATCTGAAACACATGCATGCCACCAGCTTCTACAAAAGGACAAAATATGGAAGCAGAACATATTTGGACAGTTGAAACATGGAATCAGTTGAAAAATATGCTGAATCTCCATAAACCAATATGTAGTTGCTTCCTTATGCACCTATGAAATGTTTCATATGCACTCTCTCTATGATGCTGCAAAATATAATCATACCATTGCGTGATATGCTTGAAATATGTACTACAATGAAAATACCAACTACAACTTTCATAAAAAAGCAGTAGTTGAAACATAAAAGGCATATGTAATTTCTAAATAGGAACAAGACAGAGAACATACACGATCCATATTGCAGAGAAGAAAGGCAAAGAAACAAAGGAGTACAATCACCCAGCGCTTAGGAAAGTTCTTCCACCATACAGATTCCTGGTCTACCACACTCTCCACTCCAACAGATTCAGGTAGCACATTGAATGATGGAACTAGATCTGGTTCATCTGCTCCAATGTCAGGTTCAAAATCTGCACGTGCCTTGAACCTGAGACCATATCTTTCACGATTTTCAGAGTCTTGCCACTGCCCATTAAGAGGAATAACAAGCTTTGCCAAGTTTCTTGATTGTTCCCAGTTGCCATTGCTTGACTTGGAGGAAAGAAAGCACATGAATTTCCCTGGGAATCGTCTTTCAGATTTTGAGTGCTTTGAAATTTCACAAACATTGTAGTTGAGAGCTCCACAAGGTGAAGAATGCTCTGACCTTCCTTGGAAGATGTTCCTCAAACAAATAACCCGATTTAATGTTATTTCTCTCCTAGGATACATGGACCATGAAGATGACCATGACAAAGATATCCTCTGGTTGATCCCATAGTTCTTCACTCTATAAACTTGAAGAGGTTGCTTATCTTGATACCCTATTTTAAACATAATGAACCACAGATGTCATCCTTGTCCATTGTTTTTATGCATAAACGCTGAAAAATACTAAGAGCATGATCCATAAAGTATGCAAATACATGATAGTAATTACAATAGAGGAAATCATAACTGAGAGCATTTATTACAGAGAAATATCATAGGGGTGCTTTTTTAATGAATGTATAATTCTATCTTGACTGCACATAAGACACATATTTCTGACTAAAATGACTAAAATATGTCATACCAAACTTAGCTTCTCCTTAAAGGGTAATTGAGGTGGGGCAATCCTTCCTAAATTATCAAAAGTAAACCCCTGGCACAAAACCAGAGCAAAATGGATTTGAGCAGAACATAGTTGTGTTCAGTAAAGGGCAAACTAACTCAAAAAAACTTTTATCGCCGATAGAGAGACACCCACAGAAACAATTCAGTATGGTTTCTCCTAGACTTCAATATTGAGATTTCATAAGATACATAATTGCACTTACTAGCTTTGCTACATATAAGCAATGTTCTCCTTATATTGAACTGCAGTTGAAATTCAAATAAGATCAAGTCATCATGACACTTGTTATGACGTGGAAGATAGACTATCATAATCATGCCTTTCCCTACATGAAATTGGATTCAAAGAATTTTAATAGGCAGCAGGCCAATCTTAATCTCAGTGAATAAACACCATGCCAGTTTGCTGCTAGTATGCATTCAATCATAAGATTTGGAATCCAATTAAAGTGTCTTCTTATTTCCATATAGCAATATTTGCTGAATCAAATTATTTAGATATAACTAAAGTACAATGGTAGGATTAGGATATATTTTCTTGTATGATAATATAGACAGTAGAATCTAAACAAATGAAAACTGAAACTTCTCCTCTTACTACTAACCGAAATCACACAAAATATTTTCCCAAAGTAATGTTAAATCCAAATAAGATTATGAACTCATCACGATACTATTAATATGTTATCACTTGGGAAGTTGCCTATCATAAGCCAATCTCTCTCTACATGAAATTGAGTTCATAGAGTTGAATGGGCAATGGTCCAATCTTATTCTTGGTGAACAAATGCCATGCCAATTTGATTCTAGTATTCATTCAAGCATGAATTTTAATATCAAATTACATTTTTTTAAATTATTTCCATATATCAATATCACATTATTTGTTTTCTAATAAATGAAAATTCAATAATAAAATCATATAATATTATCGAATTTTAACAAATGCAAATTGAATCTTCGTATCTTACTACCTTACTATATTGATTAGTGCCTTTTTCCAGGTCATGCTATTATTTATGTAGTCTTTTGCCTCAATACTTACTGTAAGAATCATCAGTGTCCATCTATTGTTACAGGCATCAAATGCTAAGAAAATCTGCCTCAAGGAATTTTCTTAAAGACTTCACATAATCCATATTATGTGCTCACATAGAACTTAATATTCTAAACAAGATATTCACTTAGGAGGTCAATCTCACAGCCTATAATATGACATTAAGCTACTTGGTAAAATAGCCATATCACATTTAAAAATAGCCATATACCCAATGATAATATGAAATTATGGTAGGAGCTGCAAGCTTACTGCAGTGATAAGAGCTTTGGCCTCTCTTTGAGAGGTCTTGTTGGCATTTTTGCCACATTAAAGTTTTTGACAAAATTTTGCCTAAGTATGGAGCTTTAAATTGGCAAAGAGCATGCAGAGGCGTTGGCATTTTCGCGGGCCCTAAAAGAGGATGATAAAGTGGACGAATTGATCTTTTGATGTCTCATTATTGCAGATCTTTTCGCAAGCTTTCCGGCGATATATTACAATAGGTGATCGGGTCAGCGGATCAAAAGTTATGGCCCCGGAAGCAAATCCAGCAAAAGTCCACTTCGGGCTTGAAAAAAATTCTAAGGCATGAGGGGCACTTCGCCCAGAATGCTGCCGAAGTTGCCACTTCGGGCTTGAGCCTGGCGAAGCACCCACTTCGGCCACAGTTTTGGCGAACCTCCATCCAGTTGGCAGAAAAATATTTAAGGCAAGAGGGGCACTTCGCCCAGAATTTGGCCGAACTGCCACTTCGGGCCTCCACTTCAGCGAAGCTCACGTCGGCCAAAAAGTTAAACGTCGGCCAAAAGGTTCACTTCGCCAGCGAAGCTCCATGTCGGCCCCGAAGCTCATGTCGGCCCCGAAGTGCAATGTCGGCCCCGAAGCTCAACGTCGGCTAAAATGTCTAAGTCGGCCAGAAAACAATTCGCCAGCGAAGCTCCATGTCATCCGCGAAGTTCATGTCGTCCAAAATAGCTAATGTCGGCCAAGAACCTCCACGTCGGCCAGGAACGAATTCCAATATTGGCCAGAATTCCAACGTCGGCCAGAAACGCTCAAATTCGTCCGAATCACCTGCGAACCTCAGCTCCGGGGCGGACTGCAGAAAACTTTGGTTTTAACATGCTCCCAAAAAAACACTAAAGCAGGTTTACCTCCAAGTTCGGCCTCCACTCCTGCCAAACCCTAGTTTCGGGCCATTTGTTCAACGAACTTCATCCTCGGACCCAGTTTGGGCGAACTCCAGCAAAGGCGTTTTTTAGACGTTGAGACAACAACAGAAGAAGGCAGAAAGGGACAACTTCGTTCAAAAAAGGGTTAACAGGCAGCTTCGCCGAGGAAAATAGGCAGAAAGCTCACTTTGAGCTTGGTAAAATTTCTAAGGCAGAGAGGGGAGCTTCGGCCAAAGCTTCTCCGAAGTATCACTTCGGCCCCCTTCTTCAGCGAAGCACCCATTTTCCAGCGAAGCAACAAAACAGGGAGTTGGGTCGCCTCATTCCCTACAGCAAAGTTGGCCACTTCGGCTAAAATTAAATTAAATGCCCGCTTCGGCCAGTTTTTCTAGCGAAGCTGTTTCCAGGGCTAGATTTCAGCGAACCACCCTCTCATGAGGCCATTTTGACTTAGGGGATTTCGTCCATCCTCCTGACCTCCACTTTGGCCCGATTGCATTGCGAGGCTGCTACTTCGGGTGCAAATTCAGCGAAGCTCCCCCAAGGTCGCTCCTGACAACGACACTACTCCCAAGGGGCACACGTTCCAAGGCCGGGTATTTGTCCAAGGCATTTGTGCGGCACATTAATGCATTTTTTCTTGCCCGAAAGACCCGACGCCCATTTGGGGTAATAGGATATGAGTTATCAGTTGCAGAGGAGAGCCAGGGCAACTTGCGCATCCACTCGAGCACGTCACAATGCTGGATGCATTCGAACATGAAAGAGATATTTGTATGGCTCCTCTTCACGCTCTCTCTGAACTAGGGTGCCCGAGCTATGTTGAGAATGGTGAGTTTCTCACCCATGAGCAGGTGAAAAAGAATTGGCTGTCCTTTGAGGCAAATACAGCTGAAATCGATAGCTGGACCGAGCCAATTCAAGAAAGTCAGGTCGCCCAGATGGTGTCCAAGTGCTGCAAGATCAGCTCCTACTTCCAGGAGCTGGGAAAGAGATACCTCACCATCGACTTACACGCGGTCGCTGCATTCCACGCAGCATTAGAAGAAGTTGCCGACCGCCGACCCTTCGAAGCAGAAGCCTGGGGCCAAGCCCAGGCCGCATACAAGCGCATCTGCGAGGCAGAAGCCCGCGCTGGAGAGCATTCGGAAGGCGAATCCGAGGAGGCAGCTGCCGGAAGTGGATCTGAAGAACAGTTGCCGCAAGGAGAACGGCCAGAGCAACAGAAGGCAGGGGAAGTAAGTTCCTTTGCGCCCAATGGATGAAGGCATGGATTCTTTGCGCCGAGGCGAGCTCGACACCTTGCGAGCTGCCAAGAATGTCGTCACATTTTGCACGGGGTGCAATGTTTTCAATTTTTGTAAGAGTGTTGCTCTTCCTTTTCCCTCTTCCTCTCTTTCCCCTTTCTCTTTTCTCCCTTTCTCTCTCTTCCCTACATTCTCATTCTTCCCTCTTTCTCTTGAGCCCCTCAGTCAAAATCTCAAAATGACAGCAGTTGCCCTGAAAAATGGCTAAGTATCAGGGCGCAATCCGACTTCGCAGCGAAGTCGGAGTGCGCCCTCCAGTTGGAGCGCAGCAGGAATGCAAACTGCGCAGTGTGACAGAATCAGCCAGAAATTCTAAGTGTTCGGGCACAATCCGACTTCGCGACGAAGTCGGAGTGCGCCCTTCTTCTCGGGCGCACTAGGTAACAGGTGGTAGGAAAAATGACTAAGTCGTTGGGCGCAATCCGACTTCACGGCGAAGTCGGAGTGCGCCTTGACCAGTCGTGCGATGGGGAGACAAACTCAGAATTTGACTAAGGCATGAAAGGCCTCCCCAATTGCGTGTTGTTTTCTGCCTGCGCAACCCGACAGCGCTCTGATCCTGGGCGAAGTTGGATAAACTGCCTTTCAAGGCAGACACGTGTCAAGCAGCATCATCCGACAAGTGTCCAACTTTGGGATCCGAGCCGAGACATGCCAAGCACAAGGACAAGCATGGGATGCACTACTTATGCCAGCTGCTGCCTTTAAAGCTGATTGGAGGTTCTACCTGCTTCAGCTACCCGCATTCCTGCCAATGAGAAGTTCTACCTAACGCGCTGCCACGTATCTGTACAGCCTTCAAGGAGACCATGCTGCAAGTACGAGTCCTGCCAGACAAAGGTCAGCATCAGCAGTTCCGTGGCTGTTTTTGTCAACTAATGTTTGACTGGGACTTTGTGCTCATTAATGTAATCGGGGGGGTTCTCATGCTATAAATACCCACCACATTTTCATTGTAAAGTGGTGGAAGGGGAATGTCTGTTAGGGAACCATTGTAGCTGTGCTTCTGCCAGTTAATATAATACATACACTTGGTGTTGTTATACTGTTTTTATTCTGTATGTTGTCTCTCCTTTGCATTTCTACCTTACGTTCTCCAGCGCGATTGTTAAAAGGATAAATCTTGGCGAGCAAGCGGGGCGCTTTACGCATACAAAAAAGATAAGGGATTTCCTCAACTCAGAGCTGAACGCCCCGCTCGCAATTGGACAATGGCCAACCGGCCCCATACCCCTGGAGAGGTTTCAAAGCAAATATATATACACCATCCTGGCGTAGGTCTTCGGTTGTGACTCTGACGAGCTGGTACGGCCGTACCAGCTAGCGCTGGCAGAATGGCTCCTATGCAGAGAATCTTATGAACCAGCAGTGCATAAAAGTGGGAAGCGCCCAATCTTCTTCGACTGGGCCGACTGGCTTGCATACGCCATTCCCTCCAACCTGGTGAAGCTACAGAAAAAGCAGTCAACTGAATTTCGGTTTAGTTCCTTCTTGGCTTGGCTATGTTTGTATCACTTGCACTCCCATATGCCGATCCCTAACCTAAAGAAGGTAAATGAGAAGGGAGAGCCACAACCCGTCTATGAATGGATGGATGACCTATACCGGAAAGGGTCTTATTACAAGTTCAACTTCAACTTTCTGGGCTTGGTCATGTCAGTCTTCAACGATGGTGAGATCCCTCGCCCCCCATAGGAAATGACAAACTATTTGCTGAATCACAAGCTCGGGGACATTTTTAGACTGACGCAGGGGATCGTGGTTAGAATCTACGGATTCAAGGGCAAGCCTCATCTGCTGCCCTACTGGTGCACGGATCATCAGTTTGGGATGCAGGTTGCGCGGCAGATGGACTATGTTGAAGAGGAGTTCGGCCAGGGAAAGAAAAAGGGCCATATCTTTCAATATCCTCTTTCCTGGGCGAACGTTGAAATATCAGAGATAGGACAGCATGTCTATCTCGAGCGAGAGCTCTTTGACATTGGCCTGATTCTGCTGCCGCAGCGCTGGAAGTATGACCCACACGGGATAAGGGGAAGGTTTGCACATATCTGCCCCCGAGCGGATATAATCGAAGACAGGTGCGATGTGGTCCATGTTGACCTCGACTGGGAGATTGACTCGATGGAAGCGTGGCCTCCTTGGTAGGAGTTTTACTGCGAGGAGGTAGCATATGACCCCGAGCGAAACCCGGACCACAAGTTCACTTCCCCGGGATTTAAGAAACTCATCACCAAGCTGGCAAGCCTTAACTGGCCAAAAGAGAAAGTTATTGAATCCTGGAAGATGAGGTGTCGCACGCAGCACGATAAATCCATCAGGAGGAATCTGGCCGTTGATGATGACTTTTCAGCTCTATATGACCAGCACATTGGCAGCTGGCGGCCTTTCACATTCCGAGATTACGTTCCCCGAGGTCCCTTCGAGGGTTATAAAGGGGGGTCCTCCCAATAGTTGTACACTTTTACAACTGCCAGTGCGGGCCCAGCAGATATCCAAGTGGACCCAATGCAGCCTGTTGCTTCCAGGGTGGTGCCCGAAAAGGTGCGAAAATCAGCCAAGTCAGCGCCCGAGGTGACTCCTCAGGCACAAAAGACGCCAGCACCGCCAACGACCGGACCGGCCGTGGCAAACCTTCTGCAAGTCAAACCTCAGTACAAGTTTACCGTTTGAACATCAGCGCCCACCGCACCTGCCTCATCTCCTTCTTCCAAACCAGCCATTGCTCCAGAAGAGAAAAAGAAGAAGAGAGTTGATAGGGTCAGGCGACCTAGCCTGACGGTGCAGCCGCCGGAACCAGAACCGCAGACATTCATCCAGCATCGGCTCAGGCGGAGCCCGCAGGTACGTCCGCTGCCCCGCTCCCTCAAATCCCATCTGGCCCTATCCCGATTCCATCTCCCGCTCAATCCGAGCAAGCCGTGGCCACATCTTCCTCCCCATATCCACAGCCTTCTAGCGGCCACCATTCTTTCGCCCAGTTTGCTCAGGACCCCAACGCTTCCCTATCCCTGAGTCAAACCCCAAACCCTTCACCCGTGGTTAGTGTTGAAGCTGCGCGTTCACCGTTACATCCATTGCCTTAGCCGCTTGAAACCCTTCCAGCATCAACCGCTCCGCTCTCCGCTCCCCGATCGCCCTCAAAAGCGGCCGTTCCTTCCAAAGTCCTCCCGGTTTTTCCTACTTCCCTGTTCGCAGGAGAGATGTCATAGCAGAACCCTAGGGTGGGGGAACCGGACTTCATGGACGATCTCCAGAACACGGACGATTTGCCTCTGGCAACAAGAGCCGTAGAATATCCAATCTCTTTCCTCCAAAACTTGAAGCGGAGGAGACCTGAGGAGATAGCCGCCCCGGTAAAGCGCACCAAGTTTGATTTCGAGAGGAGAGTGCTCACGACAGAAAAAATAACTCCAAAAGTGAAGAAGCCTCTCCAGGAAATGACCAGGGCGGACTACGAGCTTCAGAGGAAGGAGAAGAGCTTTGACGATATCCACCCGCAATACGAGATTCATGGAATTCTTCGTAAAGCGGATAATCTCCTTGTCAAAAATCTGGAGGAACAGGAAGAGCTTTTTCGGTTGCAGGACAAAGCAAGACAGCTTGAAGAGGACCTGTCTAGGTCCACTGAGCAGCTGGAATCGGTGCAGCAAGAAATAGACGAATTGAAAGCCCAGCTGGCCGCTTCTCAGCAAAAGGCCGCAACGGAAAAGCAGGCAGCCCTAGAGCAGATTTCTCAGCTCCAGGAGTCTTTGAAACAGGCGCAGTCGCAATCTGCAGAGAAAGCATCTCAAGCGACTATCTTTTCAAAGAGCAAAGTTAAGGAGATGCGGGCCACATGAATAAAGCCATGTCTGTCCTGGATTTCGCATCTAGGATCCAAGAAGTTTCTGCCCAGGGAAAGCCTGTGGTAGAGGAGGCCGAACGCCAGGCGAAGCAATGGCTGGACCTGGCGATAAATCTTCAAGAACACGAGCGCGTTGGCCTCCAATTCTCCCCCATGTCCTCATTCGCTGCAGAATGGGCAGATGCAAGGGTAACCTTGCATAAATATTTTAAGAAAACAGAAGAGGTGAGGGTTGCCAGACGAATGCTGGATGCATTCGAACATGAAAGAGATATTTGTATGGCTCCCCTTCACGCTCTCTCTGAACTAGGGTGCCCGAGCTATGTTGAGAATGGTGAGTTTCTCACCCATGAGCAAGTGAAAAAGAATTGGCTGTCCTTTGAGGCGGATACGGCTGAAATCGATAGCTGGACCGAGCCAATTCAAGAAAGTCAGGTCACCCAGATGGTGTCCAAGTCTTTGCAAGATCAGCTCCTACATCCAAGAGCTGGGAAAGAGATACCTCACCATCTACTTACACGCGGTCGTTGCATTCCACGCAACATTAGAAGAAGTTGCCGACCGCCGACCCTTTGAAGCAGAAGCCTAGGGCCAAGCCCAGGCCGCATACAAGCGCATCTGCGAGGCAGAAGCCAGCGCTGGAGAGCATTCGGAAGGCGAATCCGAGGAGGCAGCTATCGGAAGTGGATCTGAAGAACAGTTGCCGCGAGGAGAACGGCCAGAGCAGCAGAAGGCAGGGGAAGTAAGTTCCTCTGCGCCCAATGGATGAAGGCATGGATTCTTTGCGCCGAGGCGAGCTCGACACCCCGCGAGCCGCCAAGAATGTTGTCACATTTTGCACGGGGTGCAATGTTTTCAATTTTTGTAAGAGTGCTGCTCTTCCCTTTCCCTCTTCCTCTCTTTCCCCTTTCTCTTCTCTCCCTTTCTCTCTCTTCCCTACATTCTCATTCTTCCCTCTTTCTCTTGAGCCCCTCAGTCAAAATCTCAAAATGACAGCAGTTGCCCTGAAAAATGGCTAAGTATCAGGGCGCAATCCGACTCGCAGCAGTCAAAATCTCAAAATGACAGCAGTTGCCCTGAAAAATGGCTAAGTATCAGGGCGCAATCCGACTTCGCAGCGAAGTCGGAGTGCGCCCTCCAGTTGGAGCACAGCAGGAATGCAAACTGCGCAGTGTGACAGAATCAGCCAGAAATTCTAAGTGTTCAAGGCGCAATCCGACTTCGCAGCGAAGTCGGAGTGCGCCCTTCTTTCTGGGCGCACTAGGTAACAGGCTGGCAGGAAAAATGACTAAGTGCTGGGGCGCAACCCGACTTCGCAGTGAAGTCGGAGTGCGCCCCCTTTCCAGGGCGAAGTCCGTACGACAGTGCAAATCAGCTCCCACCGGTGCGCAACCCGACTTCGCAGCGAAGTCGGAGTGCGCCTTCTGACCGGTGCGCAGTAGGGAGACAAACTCAGAATTTGACTAAGGTATGAAAGGCCTCCCCAATTGCGCTGTTTTCTGCCTGCGTAACCCGACAGCGCTCTGATCCTGGGCGAAGTTGGATAAACTGCCTTTCAAGGCAGACACGTGTCAAGCAGCATCATCCGACAAGTGTCCAACTTTGGGATCCGAGCCGAGACGTGCCAAGCAGAAGGACAAGCATGGGATGCACTACTTATGCCAGCTGCTGCCTTTAAAGCTGATTGGAGGTTCTATCTGCTTCAGCTACCCGCATTCCTGCCAATGAGAAGTTCTAACTAACGCACTGCCACGTATCTGTACAGCCTTCAGGGAGACCATGCTGCAAGTACAGTCCTGCGGACAAAGGTCGGCATCGACGATTCCGTGGCTGTTTTTGTCAGCTAATTTTTGATTGGGACTTTGTGCTCATTAATGTAATCGGGGGGGTTCTCATGCTATAAATACCCACCACATTTTCATTGTAAAGTGGTGGAAGGGGAATGTCTGTTAGGGAACCATTGTAGCTGTGCTTCTGCCAGTCAAAATAATACATACACTTGGTGCTGTTATACTGTTTTTATTCTGTATGTTGTCTCTCCTTTGCATTTCTGCCTTACGTTTTCTTGTGTCATGGTTTGTTGATTCATTTCAGCATTTGGTGGTCAGGTATGCCTAAGGTGCATAAATCAGAGGATATATATAGGGCAAACGTTAACGGCAGTTTTTTGGTAATGTTTTGTGTTATAGTGTTGTTAGTAGTGGTGATTGATGCGTTGCCGTACTGTTAGTTCTTTAGAGGGAATGTCTGTTAGGGAACCATTGTAGCTGTGCTTCTGGCTCTTAACACGAAACATATACCTGGCTTTGTTCTACTGGCGAGTGACAGCATCCATAGTGGTGTGTTATGGTTATATTGGTGTTAGTAGTGGTGATTGATGCGTTGTCGTACTGTTAGTTCCCCCCACCCAACTCCAATCTAATTTGGATCTCTTTCTGTACTTTTTATCTCTTTCCCTGCACTCTTATCTTGAACCTCAAAACCCCAAAGGAAGCCGGCCTTCTCCGGAGATTGGCACGGAAGGCATTCCTTCCTTCCGGCCTTTCAATGTTGGTTTGCGGGTCCTAGGGCGCAATAACGACAAATCCTTTCCTCATGGCAGATTCGTAACCAACAGTATTTATTGCTGCTACTTCAAGGTATTAGTTAGTGATCGTGCTGCTGGTTCTTCCCCTTTAAATCAGCCATTTACATTTCTTTCTGTACTTTTTATCTCTTTCCTGCACCCTTACTCTTTTTATCTCTTTCCTGCATTCATATCTCATGTCATATTCCACATTGCATATACATGTCATCTCAGTTACATTTTCATTCCATGGGCAATTATTGAGAAGGTGTTGAATCCTCTTAGGATTATTACATAACATATATTAAAAGGATCCTAAGGTTGGGAACTGCTGCCCAAACTATCTTGAACCAAGCACATTCCATGCAGATTAAAAAGAATCTTGAGCAAAATGGTCAAAACTATACTTGGATGAAAAGGGGAGGTGAAAAGAATATTTCATGTCTGTCCTATCATGCAACATAATCCTTAAAACAGTGGTTTTTACCACTTCCATCAAGCTTAAAGTCTAAAAACAGAGTAGTAAGGATAGGGTTAAATCCTCATCGAACTTAGGTTGAGGATCCAATTCCCCAAAGCTCTGGTTTGACCTACATGGAGTAGTAAGGATAGGACTTAATTCTCATCTCGCTTAGGTTGAGAATCCGATTCCCCAAAGCTTCCATTTTTCCCACTTCATCATAAAACTTGGATTGGAAGGATAGTACTACATGTCCTCTGCAAAGGATGGGTAGTCATCCCAAAGGTCCAAGTAATAAAATTGACTAATATTTCCCATTTTGTCTTAATATTGGATTGGAAGGATCATACTACATGTCCCTAGCAAGGATGGGTAGTCATCCCAAAGGTCCAAGCAATAAAAGTAAAACTAATTTATTTCCAATTTCATAAATCTTGGATTGGAAGGATCGTACTACATGTCCCTAACAAGGATGGGTAGTCATCCCAAAGGTCCAAGAAATAAAAGAAAAAGAATGAATGAAGCCAAGTCATGGATTATGGGGTTAAGTATGCTCATACGTGGCAACATGTCTTGCCTAAAAGCAAGACCACTGATTGCTTATATGGATAGACTAGCCTGACCATTTCATCCATAACAGGTTAAATCATTTTGTTCAAGATGAGGTAATGAACTCCAAATCAGAATAGTAAGGATAGGGTTAAATTCCCATCTCGCTTAGGTTGGGAATCCTATTCCCCAAAGTTCTGATTTCACGTACACTTGCACATGGGTTCAAGATGGTAGTGACACATAACCAACTTTGGGATCTAAGGAATTAATTTAATAGATATATATTTGGTCCTAAGAGGGTTTGACATCTTTAATATGTTTTTCCATGATATAAGAAGGTTTGAGCATTTATAAAGCAGGTTGTTACATCTCTAGCATCTTCATCATGCATCAAATCTTGCACAAATCATTCATAGCCTTGCATACAAATCATAAGTGAAACTGACAATGGAATGTTGAACAAGTTCAAATGATAGGGAATGAAACACTTTGCACACACCGAGCTAATACTTAATGATTTGGATGTTTCATGTATTTATGATCTGTCGGTATTTGTTTATCTTCTATGTGCTGACGTCTGTATCTAAGCTTGTTTGTTTCAGGTTGGGTTCTCACCAAAATGCTCAAGAGCATTTGACAGCAGAGTCGCCATTTGTTGTGGCTGATCCACAACACACCCCAAAATTGGGGACCCACCTTTTTTGCATGCTTTCAAGGAAAACTGCAGTAGCCCAGATGCTAAAAAATCAAGAAAAAAGCAAAAATTTCACTAAGGAGAAAAAGTGTCGCTCTGTCGCGGCCAAAAATAAAAAGTTGTCGCGATATCGCGACATGTCGCTCTGTCGCGGCCGAAAATAAAAAAGTTGTCGCGATATCGCGACATGTCGCTCCGTCGCGGCCGAAAATAAAAAAGTTGTCGCGATATCGTGACATGTCGCTCCGTCGCAGCCTGAAATGAAAAAACGTCGCGATATCGTGACATGTCAAGATTTTGCGGCCCAGGCAAGCAGGAAGAGGCATTGATCGAAAGTTGTCGCAATTTCGCGACGTGTTGTGAAATCGCAGTCCAGAGAGGAGAGAGAAAGACAGAATGGAAAATTGTCGCGAAATCGCGACATGTCACAAAATTGCGGTCAAACCAGTCAAACAGGGCAAGGCGCTAAAAGCATCGCGATTTTGCAACAAAAAGCAGCAAAGGGGCACGAAGTGGAAAAGCGTCGCGATTTCGCGACAAAAAGTAGCAAAGGGACACGAAGCAGAAAAACGTCTCGATATCACGACAGGAAACAGCAAAGGGGCCCGGAACGGAAAAACGTCGCGATTTCGCGACAAGTTGCGGCCGAAGGCATACCAAGTGAAAAACGTCGCGATTTCGCGACAGGTTGCGGCCAAAGGCGTACCAAGTGAAAAACGTCGCGATTTCGCGATAGGTTGCGGCCGAAGGCGTACCAAGTGAAAAACGTCGCGATTTCGCGACAGGTTGCGGCCGAAGGCGTACCAAGTGAAAAACGTCGCGATTTCGCGACAGGTTGCGGCCGAAGGCGTACCAAGTGAAAAACGTCGCGATTTTGCGACAGGTTGCGGCCAAAAGCGTACCAAGTGAAAAGGCGTTGCGATTTCGTGACAGAAAGCCGCAAGATAGCTCCGAATGAAAAAGCGTCGCGATTTCGCGACAGGAAGCAGCCGAGGCGTACGGAGATGAAAAGCGTCGCGATTTCGCGACAGGATGCATCCTCACAGCTCGAAACAGAAAAACGTCGCGATTTCGTGACAGGTTGCATTGGCAAGGCTGCTGGCAGGAAAATGTCGCGATATCGCGACATGTCACGTTTTCGCGATGAAAGTAAAGGAGCAAAGCTACATGCTATTTTTGGTCGCGATTTACATGGGGCCGTTATAGAACATGCAAAAAAGTGCGGAACACGTGGCGTACATGTGTAAGGGCTGCAGAGGCGTTACAGTTCACAGAGAAGATCTCGAGCACAAAATCAAAAGCAATGGAAATGCGGGGAAGGTGAAACAAAGCAGTCTGGAAGATGAAACGAACCGTCGTGGAAGGAGAAACAGTTTGCCAGCAAGTATAAAACGCAGAGGCACAGATTTTTACAGAGGTCGGAAACCGCTGCGAGCAGGTTGCAGAGTTAAGGGTGATTAGCCGTTCTGAGCCTGCTATGGAGTGCTTTTCTTCCACTTTTGCTGGTTTTGAGAAAAACCAGAGATTCTGCCATTGTAACAGGACACATTTTTTTAATGCAGAATGGTTCAAAAATTTGCATTTTATAGGCAAGAAAGGATGAGAAATTTTCTGCATGCTTCATTTTAACTGTTCTATTTTTCTCTTTTTAGATTTCAGATTTATAAATGAAATTCATGCCATTGTTTTGGGTTATTTCATGTGAATGTCTGTAATCTGAAAATTATTTTAAACCCTAGGAGATAGCACCTAGTTTACTTTGATTGAGTTTGTTTTGCAGGTCAAATAGGCTAGGTTGCATGTACGAAACTCTCACATATTCGGTTTTGTCGGAATAGGATAGCATCAGACTGAACGTGTTCAATTTTTAATTTTCTGCATTTCTTTTCATTTTATTTTATTTTTCTAGAAGGTTCAACTTAGTTAAAATAAATACATAAAAATTACAAAATCTAAAAAAAAAAACAATGAACAATCACTAAAGTTTCATGGTGAAATAAACCAACATTGCCCCTTGTTTACAGTTACTTGCAATCACTAAGGTGTTCCAAGCATTTAAATTGAATATCTTTATTTGAGATTACTAATACTCAGTTGCAAATGCTAATACAGCGGAGACCTTGGAGAAGTTTTTGGTTTGACTTCTTTGCAAGAGGGGATTTGGAGTCCAAATCCTAAAGGAGAGTGTACTTTCACAAGTGTGTGAAAATACCACTCAACAGTACACATACAAAATCCTTTCCTGTGGCATATTTGTGACCAACAGGTCCAAGGTTCAAAACCCACTCAGTGTTGGTCAGAGATCTGCCTTAGGTAAAGATTTGTCTATTCCTGTGCCTTAGACCCGGCCAACATTGAAAGGCCGAGAGGAAGAAATGCCTCCCGTGCCAATCTCCAGAGAGGGCCTAGTTCCCTTGCTATTCTAACTAGGGAATTAAGGATTAAGAAACTGGAAAGGAATGGGAAATGACTGAAAGGGATGGGAAATATGGCCACAGGCCAGATAGAACAGGGGTGATGGACTAACAGCACGATAACTCTACAGCACTCCGAATCAAATAGCCCTCAAATACAGACAACTAATAGAAATTAAAACTAAACATCTAACATGCGTAATCTCCGGGGCTACTCCAGAGGTTCACGTTTTATCAGAAGCTAAATCCAGATATTACAATTCAAGCCTACAGATAAATCAGAGAACTTAATAGAAGACAAGCAATAGAAGACATACACATAAAAATAGAAGTCCAGAGTTAGAGCCAGACGTTAACTATATTGATAGCAAAATTCGGATTAAATCAAGCTTTTAGCAAACATCCATCGTTTTACAATAAAAAAGCAGGCTTATATAGCAAACTCTGCCACTTGAAATATTAAATGCACAGTTACAAAACATGGTGGTGGCAGTTGTTGGCCACGAATCCACCTCCTGGGAAGGACTTGGTGTATCAATGCACCCTAGACCCGCGGACCAACATTGAAAGGCCGGGAGGAAGGGATGCCCCCCGTGCCAATCTCCAGAGAAGGCCGGCTTCCTATGTGATTTTTGGTTTTCAAGATCAGGGAACTGGAAAGAAATAAAGGGATAGAAACGGTGGTATTAACATTGGTTAAGAGCACTCAGCAGGTAACTACTAGCAACTAAGCCTAACAGCATTCAAAACAATACATGTAACAGAAAGCACTTGTGCGATTCTCCCCTATGTATCCTTGACCTTAAATTCCCAGCTCAGATAATTGCCAATGCTGAAATCCAGGATGCAGAATAATCACCAAGCAGCAATATAAATGAGTAAATCCAGAAATAAAAGCGACAAGGCAGCATTAAGAGAAGAGACAATTGAATCCAAAGGATGTATTATCAGAGGCAAACGGTCTTAGTTACAACAGCTTCCCTTAGCAATATGTTCCCCCCTATTACAATGATATCAACTGCTATTTATAGCAGTGCAAACCCCCCTATTACAATGCGGGCACAGATACCCAAACCTGCAAAACCTCAACTCCGGGGGTGAACTGCAGCAAACTTCGGTTTTAACATGCTCCCAAAAAAACACTAAAGCAGGTTTACCTCCAAGTTCGGCCTCCACTCCTGCCAAACCCTAGTTTCGGGCCATTTGTTCAACGGACTTCATCCTCGGACCCTGTTTGGGCGAACTCCAGCAAAGGCGTTTTTTAGACGTTGAGACAGCAACAGAAGAGGGCAGAAAGGGACAACTTCGTTCAAAGAAGGGTTAACAGGCAGCTTCGCCGAAGAAAATAGGCAGAAAGCTCACTTTGAGCTTGGTAAAATTTCTAAGGCAGAGGGGGAGCTTCGGCCAAAGCTTCTCCGAAGTATCACTTCGGCCCCCTTCTTCAGCGAAGCACCCATTTTCCAGCGAAGCAACAAAACAGGGAGTTGGGTCGCCTCATTCCCTACAACAAAGTTGGCCACTTCGGCTAAAATTAAATTAAATGCCCGCTTCGGCCAGTTTTTCTAGCGAAGCTATTTCCAGGGCTAGATTTCAACGAACCACCCTCTTATGAGGCCATTTTGACTTAGGGGATTTCGTCCATCCTCCTGACCTCCACTTCGGCCCGATTCGGCAATCAAGACAAGTCACAGCTTATGAGAGTCACCTTATCTAGTTCTATGAGTCTCATAGGCTTTATATTTTTTATGGAATCCCTTGATTCCTAGAATTTATCAAATTTACTTGTTTCCCTCATAATAGGAGGTGCAAGTATGGTTGGTTATGTCCTTGTCATCAAGTCTTTATTTGTCATATTCAAGATTGTCATAGCTTCAATCGACTCTCCTTGCTAGTCATGTTGCTTTGTTATATTTCTCTATTTCTTCTCTCCACTTTCCTTTCCTCCATTGGAATACTTCAATATTCATCATACCAAAATTCATTTTGATTCAGTCTATTATTGATGCTGAAGTTGCTCACCTTTCTAAACTTATTTCCAACTATTATTGCCTTTGTATATGCATTAAGAGAATTCAAACTATTTTGCTTAATTGCATGATCTGCTATATGCAAATAATTCCTTAATGCATCATATAGACCAAATTTGCAGCTCGCCAAATATAGGCAAATGAATGACACTTGAATGTCATGTCCATAAGAGTGCATGAGTGCATGCACCATCAAACATAGTCATGTTGCGTATTATAGTGTAAATGAAGTTTTCATATATAAGTGTTATCACATAGGGCTGTTGTATGTGTACATGTTCAAATGTGTTTGTAATAAATATAATGTAATGTTATGGGGTATTTTAATGTTAGGTAGTTTTGTGATAGCTAGGTACTTTTTGTTAGAGTTACTATGTTAGTAACTATGATTATTACCTCATTTAGGTAATATTTAAGTTTCACCTAGGTAGATATAATTTACCACATGGTAAAAAGTAATTTCTTACTTTTTACCACTAGTAGTTACTATTACCAATTACCTTGGTTAGTAGTCTACCTTACCTGTCATTTCCCTTTGGACGGCAGATAGGTTAGTTGTTAGCGTAGACATAGGATCTATTGTTAAATAATCTATTTTGTAACCTACTTAATCCTATAGCTATCCTATGCTATAGTTGATGAGATTAATCAATAATAATTCTTGTCTTACCTTTTGTAACATTGGTATCATCGCAGCCGGGTGGCCTAATACGAGCTCCGCTCGTCCCACCCGACCTGGACCTGGCACGGTCTTCGAGGGCCCTGCTGTCCCTCAAGACCTGCACGGATCCCTAGGCGGGCCCGCAGGCCCACATCACCGGGCAGCTACTGGTGAAGACTCGCAGGCCCACGTCATCGGGCGGCCTCGGGAGAGGGCCCGCAGGCCCACGTCATCGTCCGCGGCCACAGGAGAAGGCCCGACAGATCCGACAACATTCTGCTGTCTGACCTGTCAGGCCTGACAGGCCGACAGAGGGCAGCGGGCCGACAGCAGGCAGCGGCCCTCCGGCGACCTCCGGTGGCCACGGGACGGCCGCCCACCGGAGCTAGCCCTCTGGCCGACCGAGATCAGCGAGGGCAGGAGCGCCCTCCGATCACTAGCGGCCGCTATTGCTGCCCCTGTGGGTCCAGCACACAGCCGGGAGGGCAGGTGCGCCCTCCCAGGCGGGGACAGGACCCAAACCCGAGGGCAGGACCGCCCTTGGGTCTGACAGACACTGACAGGGGTGTCAGGACACCTGCACAACCGACACGCTCACAGACGCCATTCACTGCTGCACACACTCCAAGACGGACCGCCACATGGAGCTGACGTGTCGACCTGGATTGACACGACTCTCGAGGAGAACAACTGACGTGGCAACGGTGGCACAACTTTCGAGGAGGCTGAAGTGGTAAGTCATGATTGGCTAGACTAAGCTGACATGGCATTTTGTGATAGGCTCGACTAACGTGACGTGTCAAGTTCGCAGGCTGATGTGGCGGGTTTCAATTCGTCGGGTTGCACGGCAAAACAAAGGGTGTGATTGCCCGAAGGCAATCACTAAGTGAGGGGGCCAAAGCAGTTTTAAAGCGCAAGAGATTTCTTGCGGGAGCAATGTGGGATTAAATCCCACTTTGCTCCGCCCGCCCGCGAGCACGCCTTCAAATAGAAGGCTCCTCCCTCTAAGTCCCGTCCGGCAGTCCAGCCCGACCGGCGAGGGTGCAAGCGGCAAAGCGTTGGCCGACGGGAGGTCGGCAGTTCGACTCCCGTCGAGGCCAAACGCTTGCCTTTTTACAAAGGCACCCACAATAAAAAAATTAAAAAAAAAACTAAGGTACGATTTTTTTTATTTATTTTTAATTATTTTTAGTTAATTTTATTAATAATTTAATTTTTTTTAATATAAAAATCATTTTACATTAGTATTAAGTGATTTTTTATGAAAATAATTTTATTATTAATTTATATTAGCTAGAATTAATTAGATTACTATATTAAAAATCAATTTTGGGGGAATTGTTTTTGCAAATTTACATATTTTTAAAGTGCTTTTGTTTTCTCACAAACAAGGAGATATACGACATATAAGAGCCTCATTTTTTTTGCAACTCTTCTCAACCTTGTTAGTTTTGCAAAATCAAAGAAGGATAAAATCAAAACAATTGATTCTTTATTGCAAATTTGAACACAAGGAGACTTAAAAATTTTGTAATATTCAAAGGCAAAGTGTGCATTTGTTTTCTCCAAGGGGGGATATAAGACATAAAATTGCACATTCTTTTTTGCAAAAATTTGAGAAGAAATTGTAACCTTGGGTCCATCAAAAACTAAGTCGTTTGTCGACTGGATTAGGAAGCCTTCCAAATGCGGGTCGTGTGTCGACTTGTCTTGGAAGGAGTGCTCAAAATTGTTAATTTTGCAAAATTCAGGGGAGAAGACAACATTGTACTTCTTTTGTAAAATTGGAAAACAAAGTAGGAGACATAAAAATATCATTTTTTGCACAACACAAAACACACATTTTGTTGCAAAAATTAAAAGGTGCATTTTCGATTTTACTCGACACCTTTATTGGCAAATTAGGTGCATTTTCGGTTGCATCCGACACCTAGGTGATAAGAATTTTGTGGGCATTCTTGTTTGATTATTGCATTATTTCTTTTGCAATTATAATTCATAGAATCAAGAACACACTAAACGCCAAAATTTTACAAATTTGTGTAAATCCTTGCACAGATTTAAAGCAAAATTACTTGATATTCTCTCCTAAATCAACAAAACCCCTAATTCACTCTTATTTGTTTGGCTTAAATTTCCTCAAACTTTTCATCCTTCTTGAAGGGAGTTAAGGCAGGTGCCATTAAATATCTGTTTGAGTGAATTATATTTTGGTACTCTTTTAGGGTAATCAAAAGAAAGAACAAGTTTTTTTAAGGAACCTTCAAAGTTGCAATCCTTTGCACTAAGGGGGGATAATTCCTTTCTTCCTTCAAACATAGATTTTGATAAGAGGGAAATAAAACTTGTAAAGGCAATCGAGAAAAGTCCAAATCATCAACATTAAACCTTTTCTTTTAGACTTCATAATAGCAATCATGCTTGAAGTACTTGCAATAAGAAAGGACAAATTGGTGAACTTTTTGATCAAATTGCCTAGAAAGCATAGTTTTGCACAAATTGTACATATGAAAACCATGACACCATTCAGTGTTGGTTTCAAAACAAGCAAAACTAAAATGGCAAAGGCACATCATAGAAGCCATCTTTCTAGTGAAGTGTCTCATCTCGATTCTGTTTCTGGTTCAAAGATAGCACAAGGAGTGCTAAATTGCTAAAACAGTTTTGTAGAGGGAAAACACATGTGTCCCTTGGGCAAAAGCACCATTTTCTCTCACTCTTCTTTTAGGCTTCATAAATAGTATAAGTTTTTTGTTTGAAGACCTTGCAATAAGGGGTGCTTGTACCTCTTTTAGGCTTCATAAATAGCAAATTCTAGGTGTTTGAAGTACTTGTAACAAGAGGAGCGATTTTTTGTGGTGTACACTTGTCTAGGAGGCAATATTTGTAAAATCCTTCACAACACTCTTGAGTTGCACACTTTTTGCAATTGAGGGGGGATATCCATTTATTTTCTTCACTGTTTTTTGTAAACAGGGAAGATGACTTATAAGGGTGCATTTTCGGCTTTGACCGACACCTTAGTCACACTTCCTTCAGAAATTAATTACACTATGTTTTGCAACAAGAAGGGGGGAACTTATAAGGGTGCATTTTCGGCAGCGACCGACACCTTAGCTACCTTATCTTTTACAAATTCATATTGTAAATGAATAAACCTTGTATGAAGTGATCTATTCTACTACACCTAGCGATTGCAGTGGCTGGTTACCCATGCAAATTGGTTGGATGATGTGATTACCATAAGGACATTCGTTGGCGTGAAGACAAAGTGAGGGATGACCTGTTAGCGTACTTAACTCCTTTTATCTGTATTACGCTATTTAGCTATTAGTTAGCTATTAGTATAGCTATCTGTTGTACTGTTACAACTACGTAACAGAGTGCAGTTGCCTGTGTGCTATTCACGGCACTGTCACATGTATTTAAACTCTGCAGCAATATACAATTTAATGTTCGTTGAATCTAACATGGCATCAGAGCCAGCGACGAGCAGGGAGCAACGAGAGGCAGAGAAGAGTGTGGTTTTTTAAATTTTTTTTTATCTCTCTCGGCGACGTGATTTGTCTGTCGCGCGATATCAGCCGGAGAAGAATTTAAAAAAAAAAAAAAAAAAATTGTCGCTGCAAGGGAGCCACGCGACGGCCACGTCCGAAGCGCCAGCCGCAGGACGCAGCGCGCCGAGCGCTGTCACGTCACGTCCTGCGAGGAGGGACAGTTGTCCCGCCCCGGCCGTTAGACGTCCAGGGACTGTGTGGGACGCACAGCCCACCCCCGGCCTGACCTCCCCTCCCCTCCCCACCCCCGCGCGACGCGCACATTGCGCGCGCGCTCCTCGAGGCCCCCCCCCAAAAAAAAAAAAAAAAAAAATGCGGGAAGCGGAAATTTAAATTTCCGCTCCCGCTCCCACGGGGTTTAAACCCCCCCCCCCCCGCGGCTTGCGACAGCGACAGGAGGGGGAGAACCCCCCCTCCCGCGCGCGGGATTTTTTTAAATCCCGCGACGGGCCGCGGTAGCGCGGGAGAAGGCTGGACCCCGCCCGCGGGAATTGGAGGGGGTATAAACCCCCCCCCCCTCCCCGGCGCCATTTGCGCGTAAGGGCGCGGCACCCCCCCCCCAAACCCTCACCGGGCGCACAGCGCGAATCGCGCGCGGCCGGGAAAGAAAAAAAAAAAAAAACACAGAGCCACCCCCCCTTCCCGTTAAAAAAAAAAAATTGGTCTGTGGAAGATTTTTTTTTTGCAGCCGTAGAGAGGAGCGGTGTTTCTGTGTTTCTGCCTCGGCAGAGAGGAGCGCCGGCAGCTGCAGAGGCCGAGGAGGAGGAGGATTCGGGTTGATAAGGGAGGAGGTCTACTGATCTTTTCGGATCAGCCCGCTGGCTCACGTGGTCGTGAGCCGTGCGGTAAGGCTCAGGGAGCCTACAGGTCGGGGGTTCGAATCCCGCCGACTCCCCCAAGGTATAATTTTTTTTTTGTCAAAGTCATTTTTTTATTATTATCATTTTTAATTAAAATTTTTAATTTTAATTTTTTTTTAATATAGTTTTTAAACTTTAATAAATTAAATTTAATTTTAATTTATTTTTTCTAAAGTTTAAAATTATAGAAATTAAAATTATTAATTTTAATTTTAAAATTGATAATAATTATCAAAATGCTTTGTTAAAGAAAGCCTTTTAAGGGGGGATTTTTTTCAAAAAAATCAAAGGGGGATTGAGAGTAATTTTTTATGAAAAATAGCAATTTGGCATTGTAAAAGGTGCATTTTCGAGCTGTGACCGACACCTAGTGGGTTATTCTAGTGGGCATTTTTTTTGTTGTATGTTGCATATTTCATTTTTGCACTATAACATTAAAAATTAAAATCAAACACTCCTTAAAGTCCCCGGAATATAAAACCCATCTGTGCAATTTATTTGCACTGCAGCGTTCGGTATTTGCGATACCTCTGGCCAGCACTTACAGGTAAAGCTGTCGTGATTTGGCTACTGTATCCGCCGCCTAATATAGCTGCTATAACGACGTCTGAGCTTGTTCTCTATAAATCGTCGGGGAGGAATAAGTACGTCATTTTTGCATTTTTTACTCCATCCACTACCCTTTATCGCACTTGTGTTTAGGCGTAAAAGCAGCATAGAGTACCATTTGAGAAGAGCTCTACAAGAGCACGAAAACCTCTGGAGCTAATTCACACCGATCTATGCGGTCCTTTCACACCCAACAGTGTTGGAGGGAAGAGGTACTTTCAGTTATTCGTAGATGACTACTCACGAAAGATGTGGGTTTTCTTTCTCAAACTGAAATCTGAAGCTTTCGCATTCTTCCAACAGTTCAAGAAATCCGTTGAGAAGGAGTCAGGGGCTTCTATTAAAATCCTCCGCTCAGATCGAGGGGGAGATTTTACCTCTACTGAATTTTCTGCATTCCTAGATAAACATGGGATCAAGAGACAGTTAACAACTGCCTATACTCCTCGGCGAGAATGGAGTTCCTTGAGAGAAGGAACCGTTCTATCATGGAAATGGTTCGTTGTATGCTCACGGGTGCAACTCTTGGGCAACAATATTGGGCAGAAGCTGTCACCACCTGCAGGTGTATCTTTTGAATAGGGCACCCACAAAGGCCCTAAAAGGAATGACTCCACAGGAAGCATGGAGTGGTCGAAAACCCTCCATATCTCATCTACGTATTTTCGGGTGTCAAGCTTTCATGCACATACCGAAAGAAAAAGGAAGAAGCTAGATGAGAAAACACTGAGATGTATTTTTCTTGGATATTCTGAGCACTCTAAAGGATATCGGTTGATAGATCCTTTGACCAAGAAAATTCATATCAGCGGAGATGTTGTCTTTGATGAAGCTTTCACATCACAGAGCACATCTACGGTACACCGAGGATATTGTGGAACCAAAGGAAGAGGAGATTCCTTCGTCAACACGAGACGGGAGGTCCTTCTACATCTTCTTCACCACCACCGAAGCGGAATCCTAAATGGTGTACAAATACAATCGAGAGATGCAAATTTATCCACTCCTCCCAATTTGAATTTGGATAGACCTCGTACACGCGGTATGGCTCAAAAGGAAAGAGAAGCCGAGAGCGGGTGAGGTTGATGATCTTTGTCAATCTTTTGAGGAACTTTACGTGACTCCAAGTATAGAAGTTGAGGATATGGATATTGATGATGACGGGGCATTCATGTCTACCATAGATAGTCTTGAACCTGCATCAGTGCAAGATGCTCTTAGTGAGCCTCAGTGGAAGGCCGCTATGGATACAGAGTATGAGTCTCTGATGAAGAATAAAACTTGGAAGCTTGTTGATCTGCCTCATGGAAAGAAACCTATTGGCTGCAAATGGGTATACAAAGTCAAGTACAAGGCGGATGGAACAATTGATAAGCATAAAGCCCGTCTTGTTGCAAAGGGCTATGCTCAAAAGGAAGGCATCGACTATGAAGAAACTTTTGCACCTACTGCTCGGATGACCACAATTCGGGTTATGTGTGCTATGGCAGCACAATATGGGTGGAAAGTTCACCAAATGGATGTCAAAAGTGCTTTTCTTAATGGTGATCTCCAAGAAGAAGTCTATATGACTCAGCCTTGAAGGATTTGAAGTGGAAGGCCAACAGCGAGAAAGTTTGCAAATTGGTTAAATCCTTGTATGGTACTGAAACAAGCTCCTCGAGCTTGGTATATAAAAATGGACAATCACCTAATGCGGCATGGATTTAAGAGATGTCCTTCGGATGCAAACCTCTATTTCAAGAAACGGGGTTCTCAGATAGTGTTGCTTGTACTCTATGTGGATGATCTGCTCATTACGGGGAGTTCGGAAGATATGATCTCTCTTGTCAAAAGAAACTTGTGCAAATCTTTTGAGATGACAGATCTCGGACTTCTCCATTCTTGTCTTGGTCTGGAATTCAGCCAGAAGGAGCACACCATCAAAGTGTCTCAGAAAAAGTATGCCAAGACATTGCTCGATAAATATCGCATGGTGACTGCAAGCCAATGGCAACTCCTATGGAGAATGGACTTCGGTTATCGCGATATGATGACTCACCCCGGGTAGATGGCACTCTCTATCGACGGTTGATTGGGAGTCTCATATATCCGACCAATACTAGGCCGGATCTCGTATTTCTGCGTAAACTATCTTTCGAGGTTCATGCGGGAGCCTAAGATTACTCATTGGAAAGCGACAAAACGTGTTCTTCACTATGTCCGTGGTACTATAGAATATGGCCTAGAATACAAGAGGAACAACAAATTCTTCTTGCAAGGATACACGGACTCCGACTATGCCGGATCATTTGATGATCGCAAGTCAACTTCCGGATACATTTTTCATCTGGGATCCGGTCCTGTCTCTTGGCACGGCAAGAAGCAACGGTGGTTGCTATTTCTTCAACGAGAGCGAGAATATCGCGCCGCACGTGAAGGTGTGTGCGAAGTGATATGGTTACGTCGCATTCTGACAAGTATGGGCCATCCATCAAAATCTCCAATACACTTGTTTTGCGACAATCAGGGTGTTATGAACCTCGTCAAGAATCCAGTCCATCATGAAAAAACAAAGCACATTGACACACAATGTCATTTCATTCGAGAGGAAGTTCCAAAGCACCGAATTCAGCTTCGCACATTCCCACCGATGCTCAAGTTGTAGACATTTTCACTAAGGCACTTGGACGTGTCAAATTTGAATTGTTTCGCAGCTCACTTTGTATTGCAAAATAATGTAAGGGGATGTTAGTATAGCTATTAATTATTACATTACCCAAATAATGTAATAAAGGGGGATGTTAGCGTACTTAACTCCTTTTATCTGTATTACGCTATTTAGCTATTAGTTAGCTATTAGTATAGCTATCTGTTGTACTGTTACAACTACGTAACAGAGTGCAGTTGCCTGTGTGCTATTCACGGCACTGTCACATGTATTTAAACTCTGCAGCAATATACAATTTAATGTTCGTTGAATCTAACATGACCCAATTTTTGCTTAGAAGCAACCAGAGCACTGTGACAGAGCAAAGAACCAGCAGATCAACATCTTCTTCACTGTATTGGGGCAGTTATATACTTCACCCAAATATTGTTGTATAGAGGGATATGTATGTATTACCCAAATAATGTAATAAGGGGGGATGTTAGTGTTACTATGTTAGTAACTATGATTATTACCTCATTTAGGTAATATTTAAGTTTCACCTAGGTAGATATAATTTACCACATGGTAAAAAGTAATTTCTTACTTTTTACCGCTAGTAGTTACTATTACCGATTACCTTGGTTAGTAGTCTACCTTACCGTCATTTCCCTTTGGACGGCGAGATAGGTTAGTTGTTAGCGTAGACATAGGATCTATTGTTAAATAATCTATTTTGTAACCTACTTAATCCTATAGCTATCCTATGCTATAGTTGATGAGATTAATCAATAATAATTCTTGTCTTACCTTTTGTAACAATAATTCTTGTCTTACCTTTTGTAACACTTGTCAACTACCTACCAATCTTATAATACTTATATGTACGCATCTATGGTGGTAGAAAAGAGATGTTAGAGAAGGTCAATCATGAAGTAGACATAGAAATGTTGGCCAAAGTATGAATGTGGTTGATGTTGGTCAAGGGAAGTCTATCTTTGTTCTACATTTGATCGGGCCATGATATATTGCAAATAACTGAGTTGTGAAGGATACATGCTATGTGTGCAATGTATCCACATGTATCTATAAGATATTCCAATCGTGTACCTTCATTTATTTATATATAATGGAATTATCTTGTAGTGTGTTGAATTCTATTTCTGCACATGCTTTGTATAGAGAGCATCTTCAAACTCTTCTTCTAACTCCGTTGGCTGAGGTTCAAACTATTTTGCTTCAATGCATCATCCCACAATTCCCTAGCACATCACACAAGTCGAATTCGCATCACCTTTGCACATCCATTGAGAGGGCTCATATTATTTTGCTTCAATACATTGTTATAAGCAAACAATTCCTTAGTACATCATATAAGCCCAATTTGTTTAATCTTTTAACACACATTAAGAGTGTTCAAACTATTTTGCTTCAATACATGATTTGTTGTAAGCAAATAATACTTAAGTTAATTGTATAAGCCAACATTGCATCCCACCCACTTTGTTTAGAGGACATCTTCAGACCCACTTTGAATTTCCAAAGACTAAGGTACATGGAGGATCATGTGTCTAGTCAAGATACTCGTACCTTTTGCTTTGTTTCATAGAAGAAGTCACATCTATGAACACCTCTAGATGAAAAGGAAGGAACTATCTCAAGAGTAATTTATTTCTCCAATCTATGGGGATCTTCAAAGATCACCTCCTCCCTTTTCCATACTCTTTGGACACCCCCATCATCTCCTCTATGCCAAAAGGATAATTCATAAATTAGTTAAGGAAGGCATCCATCGACAGGATACTTAGAATACTTGAGTCTCTCCTCAGTCTATCGAGCCTAAGATGGCCTTCTATGTTTAACACTTCATGCAAATTACTGAAAATAGCACTGCCCTACCTTAAATATATCCAATATATTTGGTCCCATGGCCTCAAGATTTCCCTTGATAGATGGTCTACTCCCATCAGCTACAAATCTTGGCTAATCAGCATATCTATGTTAGTTTTTGATGCTTAATACTTAAAGCAAAATAACCACAAGATCTAAAATAAAGTTGTAAGAAATATAAGTCAATGGCAATATTCTAAACATATAAAACTCATAAATAACTTCTGCAACAACTCATAAAAATGCCATTAACAAATGCTCACGAAAATAGTATCTTGATAGAATAAAGATCTCCAATACACCATACTTCCACATACTCTCCTCCTCTCACACACACACAGACACATATATAATGGAATGTGACTCTTCATATGGAGTACTCTTGGCCTTCACTCTTCTTGAGACTCTTCACTTTCCTACTCTATGGACTCATGTGCACATGGACTATTATGCACATTTACATTATTAAATACTTTGCACACTCTAATAATACTTGTGCATTTATTACATTGCATAAAGTAAATACTCACACTCTAATCTAGGACACTCTCTTAATCTAAAGATGTACCCAAGGTAGTACATTAGCATGTACCAAATAATGTAATATACGCTAACAATCTATGGGAGGTTAAGATTTGTTGCCTTTGCTCCATGTAGGATATAGAGGTAAAGCAACATGTTATTGTTGGTTACGAATCTGCCATGAGGAAAGGATTTGTTGTTATTGCGCCCAGATTCGCCCACCAGATTGAAAGGCCGGAAGGAAGGAATGCCTTCCGTGCCAATCTCCGGAGAAGGCCGGCTTCCTGTGGGGTTTTTAGTGTTTAAGATAAGAGTGCAGGGAAAGAGATAAAAGTGCGGAAAGAGAATCCAAATGTGATTGGAGTTGGGTGGGGGGAATAAGCAGCACGGCAACGAATCAATCACCGCTACTAACAACATTCCTCTACAAAGCACACATTGAAACTACAGCTATCATTCATCCTATGTATCCTCTATCTATGCATTCCAGGGAATACTTGATCATCAAATACCGGAGTCCGAGTTCGGTACAACGAGTAAGCAATGATACAAGAAACATGAGGCAGAAATGACAAGGAGAGGCAGCATACAAGATAAAAGACAGTAAGCAGAGCCAAGTATATGCTTGTATTAGAGGCAAACGCACGGCTACAATTGTTCCCTAGCAATATATTCCCCTTCCACCCTTTTACAATGAATTACATGGCTATTTATAGCCTCAAGTTCCCCCGATTACATTCTTGGGCACAAAGTCCCAGACTAAACATTAGCTGACACAAGCGGCTGAGGAGCTGCTGATGCTGACTTCTGTCGGGCAGGACTGTACTTGCGGCATGGTCTCCCTGAAGGTTGTACAGCTACGTGGCGGTATGTCGGGTCAAACCTTTGGTCAGCAGGAATGCGGGTAGGTGCGGCAGATGGCACTTTACATCAACTTAAATGGTGGCAGTTGGCGCAGATAGTGCAGCCCATGCTTTGTCCTTTTCCCGGTCATGTCTTGGCTCGAATCCCGAAGTTGGACACTTGTCGGATGCTGATGAATGACACGTGTCTGCCTTGAAAGGCAGTTTATCCAACTTCGCCCGGGATCTGAGCGCTGTCGGGTTGCGCAGGTAGAAAACAGCGCAATTGGGAGGGTCATCTTGCCTTAGTCATTTTCTGGTCTTGCTTCCCCAACTGCGCACCGGTCAGAGGGCGCACCCCGACTTCGCTGCGAAGTCGGGTTGCGCACCGGCACTTGCTGTCTTCTTTGCTGTTCGGACTGCGCACTAAGAGGCGGGCGCACTCCGACTTCGCTGCGAAGTCGGGTTGCGCCCCAACACTTAGTCATTTTTCTGCTGCACTGCTTCCCTAGTGCGCCCAGGAAGAAGGGCGCACCCCGACTTCGCTGCGAAGTCGGGTTGCGCCAACACTTAGTCAATTTCGCTCATTTTCCTGTTTTGTCACACTTCGCCTTTCCTACTGAGCTCCAACCTGAGGGCGCACCCCGACTTCGCTGCGAAGTCGGGTTGCGCCCTGACACTTAGAAACTTTCAGGGAACACTTGCTGGAAATTTTCTTGGGGGAAGATAAAGGGAAGGGAGAGGAATAAAAACTGCAAGGAAGAGGGAGAAAGGGAGAAGTGAAGAAAAGGGGAAGAGAGGAAGGAAGGGAAAGAGCAGATTACTTACAAAAACGGAAAACATGGCACCCCGTGCCAAATGTGGCAACATTCCTGGCGGCTCGCGGGGTGTCGAGCTCGCCTCGACGCAAAGAACCATGCCTTCATCCATTGGGTGCAGAGGAACTTCCTTTCCCTGCTTTCTGCTGCTCTGACCGCTTCCTTCCAGGCAACTGTTCTTCTTCAGGTTCGCTTTCACCAGTTGCCTCCTCAGTTTCGCCTTCTGAATCTGAATGTTCTCCACTGTCAGCCTCCCACTCGCTGATGCGTTGGTATGCAGCCTTGGCTTGGTCCCAGACTGCTGCTTGGAAAGGTGCGAGGTCGCTGATCTCTCTTAGTGCTGCGTGGAATGCAGCGACCGCGTGCAGGTCGATGGTGTTATATCTTTTTCCCAACTCCTTTAGGGAGGAGTTGATTTTACAGTATTTCGACACCATCTGGGTGACCTGAGCTTCTTGAATTGGCTCTGCCCAGCTATCAATTTCTGCTGTATCTGTCTCGAAGGACAGCCAATTCTTCTTAACCTGCTCAAGGGTCAGAAACTCGCCATCTTTGACGTAGCTCGGGCACCCGTGTTCGGACAGAGTGTGAAAGGGAGCCAGGAGAATGTTCCTTTCATGCTCTAGGGCGTCCAGCGCCTTCCTGGCAGTTCTGATCCTCTCTGTCCTGTCAAAATAAGTATGCAAGGTTACCCTTGCATCTGCCCACTCTGAGGCAAGTTGGGACATAGGGGCAATTTGGAAGCCTTTGCGCTCAAACTCCTCAAGTTTTATAGCCAGGTCCAGCCATTGCCTCGTCTGGTGTTCGGCTTCCTCTACCACAGGCTTTCCCTGGGCAGATACTTCTTCAATCCTGGACGCGAAGTCCAGAACTGACAAGGACTTGACAAGGTTGGGCTTGCAACCTTGTAGCAGACTAGCCCGCATCTCCTTGGCTTTGCTCTTTGAAAAGGCCGCCGCTTGTGATGCTTTCTCTGTAAGCTGCGTCTGCGCCTGTTTCAGCTGATCTTGAAGCTGAGAGACTTGCTCCAGCGCCGCTCTTCTCTCTTCTGACAGCTGCTCGGCTGTCTGTTTCTGTGTTGCGGCCTCTTGCTGAGAGGCGGCCAGCTGAGCCTTAAGCTCTTCTATTTCCTGTTGCGCTGATCCCAGCTGTGCAGTAGCCCTAGCCAAGTCCTCCTCGAGCTGCCTTGTGTTGTTTTGCAGCTGGAAAAGCGCCTCCTGGGTCTCGAGATGTTTGACAAGGAGATTGTCTGTCCTACGACGAATACCACGAATTTCGTATTCCTCGTTGATGTCGTCAAAGCTTTTCTCCTTCGTCTGATGCTCGTAGTCCGCCTCGGTCATCTCCCGGAGAGGCTTCTTCACCTTCGGGATCAACTTCTCTGTTGTGAGCACTCTCCGGTCTAGGTCAAACTTTGTGCGTTTTACCGGAGCGGCTATCTCTTCGGCCCTTCTGCGCTTCACGCCCTGGAGAAAGGAGGCAGAACCCCCCGCGGCTCTTACTGCCAGAGGCTGGTCCTCTGTGATATTCATGAAGTCGAGGTCCTCCAACGTCTGGTCTTGCTGCGGCATTTTCCCTGCGAACAGCGAAGTAGGAGGGATTCCAGAGGGGGTGGCAGTCTTTAAGGGCGACCGGGTCCTAGGGGAAACAGGAGTCTGAGTGGATGGCGCCGGCAGGGCTTCGGACGGCTGGGGCGAGGAGCGCGGCTGGGAAGGCGCGGCTTCAGCACTGGCTGCGGGTGAGGGCTCTAGGGTTTGGCTCAGTGATTGGAAGGCGTTGGGATCCTGAGCAAACTGGTCGAAGGAATGTGGGCCGCTAGAGGGCTGGGTAGCTTGGGAAGAGGGGGACGCGGCTATGGCTTGCCCTGATGAGATGGGAGATGGGGCTTTAGCAGGGCTGACTTGGACTTGGGGAAGAGAAACAGTGGACGTACCTGCGGGCTCCGCCTGAGCCGCTGTTGGAGGGACGCTTGCAGCTCGGGTGCCTATTTCTGGTTCAGGGCTGTCCAAAGAGACAACCTCTGGCGCTGTTGCTCCCGACTGCTCTGCGACTGATTGTTGTACAGGCTCTTTAGGCCGCTTGGCCCTTTCAACCTTCTTCTTCTTCTTCTCTTCTGGCGCCGTGGCTGGTCCAGAGGAAAGAGATAATGTCGGGGCGGCAGGCGCTGATGTTCCCACGGTAAACTTGTACCTGGGTCTGGCTGGAAGGATGCTTGCCGCACTTGGTCTGCTAGTTGGCAGCGCGGATGCTTTTCCGTTGGAGGGGCCACCTCAGGGGTTGACCTTCTCGAACTTTGCGCCCTTTCGGGCACTGCCTCGGAAGCTACAGGCTGCATCGGGCCCACTTGGCTGCTTGTTGGAGTTGCGCTGGAAGTCGCGGGAGTTGACGATGGCTGGGGGGTGGGCCCCCTTTTATACCTTATCTTCGCGCCTCGGGGAACGCAATCGCGAAATTCGAAGGGCCGCCACGTGTCGACGTGCTGGTCATATAGTGCCGAAAATTCATCGTCAACGACCAGATTCCTCCGGTTGGATTTATCGTGTTGCGTGCGACACCTCATCTTCCAGCATTCAATGATTTTGTCTTTATGCCAGTTGAGGGGCGCCACCTTAGCGAGGAATTTTTTGAAGCCCGCCGACTCCATCCGGTGGTCCGGGTTTCGATCTGGATCGTACGTCACCTCTTCGCAGTAAAAATCATGCCATGGTGGCCATGATTGCATCAAGTCAATGCGCCAGTGGAGGTCTGCACCTGTCCTGTTTCTTCTTTCCTGCATGATCTCAGCTCTGGGACAGATGTGAGTGAATTTTCCTCGGACCCCGATTGGGTCGTACTTCCAGCGCTGCGGCAGCATTATCAGGCCCATATCAATGAGCTCCCGCTCGAGGTAGACGTGTTGCCCGATTTCGAACACTTGGGTATTTGCCCAGGTCATGGGATACTGAAATATATGACCTTTCTTTTTGCCCTGGCCAAATTCCTCTTCAACGTAGTCCATCTGCCGCGCAATTTCCATCCCGAACTGATGGTCAGTGCAGAAGTAGGGGAGCAAGAACGGCTTCCCCTTGAACCCGTAGATTCTGACTATGATGCCCTGAGTCAGCCGGAAGGTGTCCCCGTACTCATTCTTCCACAGGTACTTTGTCAGGGCTTCCGGTGGGCGACACGCGCTCCGGTTGAACAGCCCCATGACCTGGCACAGAAATTTGATATTAAATTCATAGAATGAGCCCTTTCTGTACAGAATCTCTGTCCATTCGTACACGGGGAGCGGCTCTCCTTTTTCATTCACCTTCTTTAAGTCTGGGACGTTCATCCGGTAATGCATGTGATATAGGCACAGCCATGCGAGGAAGGAGCAAAACCGGAAATCCGTTGACTGCTTCTGCTGCAGTCTAACCAGGCTTGAATGTATTGCATACGCCAGCCAGTCCGCCCAGTCGAAGAAGATAGGGCGCTTTCCACTTTTCTGCGCCGTGGAGTCGTAGAACTCTCCATGCAGGATACATTACGCGGCGCTAGGCTGGTAAGGCCGTACCACTTTGTCAGAGTCGCAGCCGAGGACCCACGCCAGGATGATGTAGATATACTTGTTTTCAAATCTGTCCAGCGGTATGGGGCCAGTTGGCCACTGTCCAGCCGCCAGCGGAGTCTTCAGCTCTGAATCCAGAAACTCTCTCATCCGCTTCGTCTGTGTAAATCTGTCGGTCTGCTCATCTAGGTTCACCCTTCTGACAATTGCGCCGGGCTCGTCTTTGGAGCCCTGGGGCGAACGCTGGCTGGACGCTCTCCCGGAAGAGGGTGAACAGCACCTTTCCTTTGTTGTCGCAAGACTGCTAGGGCAGCTGGTTTGTAATGTTCTACAATTGCTTCAACCAACTCCGGGCACCAGTGAGTCGGAGGGCACAAGAACCAGTACAGGTTTGATTTATACGCAGCTCCGAGGTGGTGGGAGGGCGAGACCTTGTCTACCCACTTTGCAATGTTCAGCCGCAGCTTGGAGAGACTGATGGAGAAAGAGCCGTCCTTGTACCCGGACAGGCGATTAACTGGTGGCGGCGGAGTCTGGCCAACTACGCGCCTCTTTGTTCGGGATTTTCTTTTCTGGTCCTTCTGCGGCGCTTCGCTCTCATGAGCGCTTGACTCTGGTGATTCCTCAGCTTCGCGCCGTTCTTCACTAGATTGCGCCTGTACGGGCGCTTTCCCCTTGTCCATCCTTTTCGAAACAGCAGAGGCAGGAATTACGGCTTCTGAGTTTGTCAGCTTTATTCCTTGCAGTCAGGGAGTCAGCTTGAACAATTTGAATTTTCTGGTTGCGCCAGGGCCCTTTTTGTAGACAATGACTGCAACATTAATGGCGCGAGGGAGGGAGTTAGGGCGGTTAACTTGGGGTTGGTGGAGGTGTTATGATTTTTGGCGGCTGGGTATGGGTTTATTTTTGAAAAGCGTACCCCATTAGCCGTTGGTCCAAACGCACCTTACTTTTTAAATGCATCATCCTTGAAAGTTGTGCAATCATTTAAACCTCCTTGGACGTTGTGCCATTGCTGACGTCATCGCCGCCGTCTGGGCACACTTTACAAGGAAGAATTTCTGGCCCATGACCCAACTTCACCCTATGCCGAACTTCGCCCTGGGCCCACACTTAGAATTTTTTGTGTTCTCCACGGTGGGTTATTCGGACTTCGCCCGAAATTCGGGGCGCACTCGGACTTCGCCCGAAAAATGGGGCCTACTCCGACAGCGCCTCTGACTTCCGCTCCGGATCACGTCGAGAATGGCGCACTCGACTCGCCAAAGGCGCAATCCGACTCGCCCTTTCGCGATCGACACTTAGCATTTTCTCCGTCTTACCCAACTGCGCCCTTTGGAGGGGATGCAGCCCGACTCCGCTGCGAAGTCGGGTTGCGCACCCATACTTAGTCATTTTAGCTCCTCTTTTCAGCTGCCTTCTTCCGAACTTCGCACCGTTCAAGGAGCGCTACCCGACTTCACTGCGAAGTCGGGGTTTTCTTAGATTTTACTTGGGCTCTTTGAAAAATTAAAAAACTAAAAACTGAAATATTTACATTCTGAAAACTAGAAGGGAAATCTGTACAAGGAAGGACCCATTTGGGTGCCTTCAGTGGCGGTAAATTTTTAAGTGGAACCCATTGACGGGAATAGGGAGAAGATGTCCCTCCATGTCCCGGAGCACAAATGCATTGAACTGATTTACCCGGGCAATCTGATAGGGGCCCTCCCAGAGGGCATCAAACTTGCCGTGGTTGCCCGGCTTCGCCTTCAGCGAGTCCCACTTCAGCACCAGGTCCCCGATTTTGAAAACTCGGGCAGTGGTACCTTTTGCGAACCAGCCTTGGGTCGCTTCAGCGTGTTTGGTGAAGGCCTGGTACGCTTTTTCTCTGTCTTCCTCTAACTGCAGCAGTTGGCAAAGTCTGTCATCTACCGGATCCCCGCTGCCTCTCTCTTCATCAAGCATCCAGAGAGCGGGAATTTCGATGTGGGTTGGCAAGACTGCTTCTTTGCCGTATACGAGCGCATAAGGGGACGTTTTAATGGACTTCTTGAAGGATATTCTGTCCGCCCATAGCGCCCGATCCAGGAGTAGGTGCCAAGTCCTCTTGTTTTTCTCTACTGTCCTCCGGATGATCTTCAGCAGATTCTTGTTGGTGGACTCGGCAAGACCGTTCCCCTGCGGGTAGTAATTGGAAGACATTTTGTGATAAATGCCGTATTTGCTGGTGTACTCCGTGAGTACAGCGCCTGCGAACCCCGGACCATTGTCCGTTACTATTGACTCAGGGGACCCCGAAGCGGGTAATGAGGCTCTCGAGGAACCTGATGACCGTCTCCTGGTCGGCGTTCTTTGTGGGGATCGCCTCTGCCCACCGTGTGAAGTAGTCGGTGGCGGTAAGGATAAACTTGTGCCCTGCTGCAGAGTTCGGCGTAATCACCCCGATAAAGTCCGGACCCCATTCCTTGAAACGGAGTCTCGGCTTGGATCGGTTGAAGGGGCGGGGGTGCTTTTCTATTTACGCCGGCAAATCTGCGGCATTGATCACATTTCGTACAGACCGCATGCGCGTCTGTAAATAGAGTGGGCCAGTAGTACCCAGCTCTGATTATTTTCAAGGCCGTAGGCCTTGCAGAATGGTGACCCCCAGGCATCCCGGAGTGAAATTCTCCGAGGATCCTGGGTTGGTCTGTTTTTCTGACGCACCGCAACAGGATGCCGTCAATGTTCTTAAAGTACAGCCCCTCGGGGCGAAGAGTGTATTTCAGTGCACCTAGCCGAAACCTCCTTCTTTGTGAGGCATTCGGGTGGTCTGGACATCTTCCGGTGCAGAAATATTTCACCGGGTCATCTGTCCGGTCGCACTCCTCGGGTAAGGAGTTGGCTAGGTTGGTGTTTGTTCTTTGGATCCTCCCACTTACAGGGCGGATATACTGGGCTGCTGCGCTTCGGGCCAGCTCCTGGCACAAGGCTCGGCCTATGATAAGCTTGGTTGGCCGCACTTCGATGTCGAACTCCTGGATTTTAGCAATCCATCCTGCTCTCTTGTGACCCGGCTCTCCTTGTATGATGAAGCTTCGGACGTCCGGGTGTATCACAAAGACAGTGGTTCGGCTCTGGGAGACAAAGTGCCTGAACTTTCGGAGGGATTTCATAACTGCGTGAACCTGCCGCTCTATAAAGTTGTACTTTTCTTCATGCGGCTGAATCACTTGGCTCAGGAACGCTATGGGGCGCTCCTCGCCATCGTCTCCCTTTTGGGTCAGGACTGCGGCGTAACTCTCGGGTTCTCCCACCGCGTACAGGATGAAATCCTTGGAGTAGTCCGGGTTTATCAACACCGGAGCTTGTGCAATTCGGGCCTTGATTTCCTCGAAGGCCTGCCCCCTTTCATCAGTCCATAAGAATTCTGCATTCTTTTTCAGCAGTTCGGACATGGGCTTGATTACCTGTGCGAAGTCCGGTATGAACTTCCGCACGAAGTTGATTTGGCCGAAGAAGGACTGCAGCCCCTTCTTGTCAATTGGAGCGGGCAAGCGGAGGAGGGCCTCTGCTCTATCAGGGTCCACGGCTAGGCCTTTCTCGGAGATGACATGCCCCGACGACTTACCTTCTTTTACCGCGAAGACAGATTTCTTCGGGTTTATGGAGATGCCGAATTCACGACACCTTTCAAATATTTGCCGCGGGTGGGGGACATGGTCCTCTCTCCTGTGAGAGAATACAGTCATGTCATCCAAGTAGATGACAATAACTTTGTTGAGCAGCTCTCGGAAGGCCAGGTCCATGGCTCTCTGGAATGTGGCGCCAGCATTGGATAAGCCGAAAGGCATGCGCTGATAGGCGAACGTTCCCCATTTGGTGGTGAACGCCGTCTTATGCTGGTCCTCATCCTTGACCCATATCTGGTTGTACCCAGAAAAGCCGTCTAAGAGGGAGAATCTTTGGGCTCCAGCAACTATATGGAGGATCTGATCGATTTGGGGAAGCGGATAATGGTCCTTGAGGGAGGCCTGATTCAGATTTCTGAAGTCCACACAGAGACGAATGTCTCCGTTCTTCTTCCTCACGGGAACCAAGTTCGCAACCCAGGATGAATGCTTGATGGGGTAGATGATCTTGGCTTCCAGCATCTTCAAGAGCTCGGCTTTCATCATGGCCTCGATCTTCGGATTTACGGCCCTACTGCTTCTGTTGGAATGGCTTGGCGCCATCTTCTAGCTCAATGGTATGTTGGATAATATTTCTGTCATACCCCTTCAAGTCCTGGTAGCACCAGGCTACTATGTCAGGGAACTCTTGACACAATGTTCTTATTTGCTCAAGTTCCTCTGTGGTGCAGTCTGTCCCGACCTTAATTGTTTTTCCGGGTTCGAGCTCCAGGTCGGCGTACTGCTTCGGGTCTACTTTGATCCGGTGTGATATTGCTCTGTCATTCTGATCAAATAGACTCTCAAGTGTAATCAGTCCTTTTGGGACATGATTATTTTTCAGTCTGTATCAACCCCTCATATTGCTCGTCATCAGGGTCTCTACCTTCGATTGAACACGCTTCGTTAACCAAAAATGTGACGATCTCCTCATCACAGTCGAACACACTGCCGGTGGGTGTCCTTATCGAGCACAGAAGGCCTGTAAATGGTACGAACCGGCTTCGGCTTTTGGACAGTGTCATCAGCCGGAACGTACCTGGCTCCAACAGACGCCAGAATGTCAGCATGCTTGTTTTTCTCGCGTGATATAGCCTTGACATTCAACGAGTCAAAAGACTCCATCAGATCCCAGACCCGATTACGGTACGCCTTGAGATAGTGCTTCTTGGAGGCGCACTTGTTCGTAATCTGGTGGCACACCAGCTCTGAGTCGCCAAAGATCTGCAGATGCTTAATCCCCGACCTCTCCGCTTTTCGCAAACCCAAGCACGAGGGCTTCGTACTCCGCCGCGTTGTTGGTACAGCTCCAGGCCAGCCTGTAGGTGTAGTCCTTCTGGATCCCGGTTGGGGAAACCAAAAGTACTCCAGCACCGGCGCCATTCTTGCATCGTGCGCCGTCAAAGAAAAGCTTCCACAACTTTTCAGGTGCGGGTCCCACTTCTCTTTTGGCCGACTTGTCAAGCCTCTCAGGCTGAACAACAGTGTAGCAGCCTTGCTCAGTTTCAATCACGGCGTTGAAGTCCCGCAAGGAGAATTCATCTTCTACTTGCAGCAGCTCAAGAGCTTGCTCTGTCATGTCCACCACCACCAGTTCTTCCTCCGTCAGCTGAACCATGCAGTCCTGCGACTCTTCTCCGGGTATCTTCTCTACTAAGAAAGTGGAAGGCTTCTCATTGTAAATCTTCAGTCTCCTTCCTTTGAAGGGCACTTCCATGTGAGAGTAGTCCAGAGACAGATACCCTCCCAACTTCGCAGTGAACTCCCTGGAGAGACACATGCCGAAGTAGGGTTCCAAGTCGACGACCACGACCTCTTGGATGACCACGATGTCGAGAGCTTTGTGCAGCCGAATAGGGATGTCTTTAATGACACCGACTGTCTTGACGGGGGTGCCGTCCAGTTGCAGCACGCCTTGGCTGCTCCTTGTGTACTCCATCCCGATCTCGTCACAGACGGCCCTCGGCATTACGGTCGTGGAAGCACCAGAGTCCACCATACAGTTGTGCACTATGTACCCTTGCATCCGTAATGACAGATAGAAGGGAGGTGGTCTGTTCTTCCCGGTGGCTGAGACTGTCAGGGGTTGCACCAGAACGGCGGGTTGTATCTGCTTGCCATTCTTCATGATCTTCAGAGATTCCTGCAACAGATCAACCTGGCCTGGGAGCTGAAGAGCATCATACATGCTGATTCTTGCGGGGGTCCTCTTCAATTCGTCTACTATGTTGTAGCCCGAGGTGCTAGCTCCTTCCGCTTCTTTTGTCGGCTCATACTTCGTCCGATACTGCTGAGTGGCCTCAACTCTCTGTCTCTTGGTCAGAGACGGATATCTCAGCTTCTCCTGAGCTTGTTCTTTGGTTTCAGGTGGAGGGTGAGCGGCGGGAGCTTGAGGCGCGGGAGCTTTCGCTACGGGAGGCTTGGAGTCTTGCGAGGAGTCTTCTCTTTGGGTGTGTAGGGCCACAGCCTCTTGTCGGGTGGTAGCCCAGCAGGTTGCGCCTTATCTCTTCTGGCGTACACTTTTAAGGGCTTTGGAGCGGCTTCAGCAGACTTTCTGTTTTCCTTGGCGGGAGGCGGCAACGGATCTTCCTCTGGGACGGCGAAGTTGCTTTCATCGCCCAGGATCATGTAGAGTTCTTCGTCTTCTATGGCGCTGCCGACCAAGGTCTGGAGGTAGTGTTGGTGCAGAGTGCAGTCATCCTCAGCATGCGGGTCATTGCACGTGGTGCACCAGTTGACCTGGTCAGAAGTACCAGGTTGGTCTTCAATGGCAGCATTCCTCGGAGGGGGCCGCCTTTGATCTTGCTGCTACGGGGCTTGATCTTTTGTCAACGCCGGGGGCGGATATGGCCTCCTTGGAACAAGGTCCATCTGGGCCTGTTTCTTCTTCAGGATGGTCATGTCGTTGGACATGGTGTGATACCCAGAGGCCAGAGCCCGTACCTCCTGGAGGATTTTGTTCTGAATATCATTGTCAGGAGGCGGCAATTGAGCTGGGGGAGGTAACGCAGCCAATGGAGGAGGTGTTGAATATTGTGCATACTGCGGGGGAGCAGGAAGTGCTGGAAAATGCGGAGGAGGAGGAGGCGGATAATGAATTTGTGGCGGGCCGTAAGGATTCACGACCGGCGCCGGATTCCATTGCTGTTGGGGTTGTTGTCCTGAAGTGGACGACACTGGACCAGAAGCTGATGGATACTGAGATCGGGGGAAGTCAGGGTAGATGGGCGGCTGTACCCTGTGCGGAAGTCTGCCGATGGAAATGATATCCATTTCAGCTTGTTGGGCAGCCTCGTACAGAGCGGGGAACGAATCAATTCTGGCTACCTTCAGCAGCAGGCAAATGTCTGAGTTGAAGGATCTCAGGTAGTAGTAGGCGGCCTGACCTGCTGACGGTCGGAGTTCGCGAGGTACTCGTTTCCAAGACCTCGCAAACCTGATGTTGAAGTCTGACACCTCCTCTTGGGGGTGTCTCTGTATACTTTGGAATTGATGCAGCAAAGAAGAGGGATCAGCAGACTCGTTGCATCCTTTCACGAGCCTGCCGGCTAACTGTCGCCACCCTGTGATAGATCCCTCTGGCAGTGATCTCCACCAGTAGAGAAGCTTTCCCCTTAGGGAAAGGGCCAGTAGACGGGTCTTCACACCTTCGTCAGTGATGGAATGTAGCGCAGCCAGGGCCAGAATGTCCTGGATGTGTTCATACGCCGTCTTGCCGTAGCCGTCATACGTAGGGATAGATTTTAAGGCGGCATGGGGCACAGCTTGCTGTCCGACTAGGGCCAAGGGCCCCGTAGAGTCCACCGCCGGGAAGAGGTCATCATCATCCTGCTGGGCAGCCATGTCTTCTTCTGACCCGGTAGTGTACTCGGTGTCGGAACTGTCCGAAGATGTAGATTCTTCTTCGGCCTCAACTTCTTCAATTTCAGCCTCGGCCTCTTGAATTTCAGCCTCGGCCTCTTGAATTTCTTCCACGCGAGCTTGGTAATCAGCCAGCCTGACGCGCTCGCCTGGAGCGTCAATGTCAATTTCGTAAAAGTCAGGCGGGTTTCCCGGATTCCTTGCTCGCCACCTTCTTGTTTGCATGAAGGCGTTAGGACCGGTCTTCACGGACTCAGAGAGTATTCAGATATTTGCGAGTCGCCGGGTGCTACGATTTTTAACAGCAATGAAGCGAGCACTCGTGCTTCGATTCTGTTTGGGGGTGGGAAACTACCATGTCCCACCGGGCGTGCCAGAGAAACTGTTGGTTACGAATCTGCCATGAGGAAAGGATTTGTTGTTATTGCGCCCGGATTCGCCCACCAGATTGAAAGGCCGGAAGGAAGGAATGCCTTCCGTGCCAATCTCCGGAGAAGGCCGGCTTCCTGTGGGGTTTTTAGTGTTAAGATAAGAGTGCAGGGAAAGAGATAAAAGTGCGGAAAGAGAATCCAAATGTGATTGGAGTTGGGTGGGGGGAATAAGCAGCACGACAACGAATCAATCACCACTACTAACAACATTCCTTTACAAAGCATACATTGAAACTACAGCTATCAGTCATCCTATGTATCCTCTATCTATGCATTCCGGGGAATACTTGATCATCAAATACCAGAGTCCAGAGTTCAGTACAACAGTAAGCAATGATACAAGAAACATGAGGCAGAAATGACAAGGAGAGGCAGCATACAAGATAAAGGACAGTAAGCAGAGCCACAGCTACAATAGTTCCCTAGCAATATATTCCCCTTCCACCACTTTTTACAATGAATTACATGGCTATTTATAGCCTCAAGTTCCCCCCCGATTACATTCTTGGGCACAAAGTCCCAGACTAAACATTAGCTGACACAAGCGGCTGAGGAGCTGCTGATGCTGACTTCTGTCGGGCGGGACTGTACTTGCGGTGTGGTCTCCCTGAAGGTTGTACGGCTACGTGGCGGTATGTCGGGTCAAACCTTTGGTCGGCGGGGAATGCGGGTAGGTGCGGCAGATGGCACTTTACATCAACTTAAATGGTGGCAGTTGGCGCAGATAGTGCAGCCCATGCTTTGTCCTTTTCCCGGTCATGTCTTGGCTCGAATCTCGAAGTTGGACACTTGTCGGATGCTGATGAGTGACACGTGGCTGCCTTGAAAGGCAGTTTATCCAACTTCGCCCAGGATCTGAGCGCTGTCGGGTTGCGCAGGTAGAAAACAGCGCAGTTGGGAGGGTCATCTTGCCTTAGTCATTTTCTGGTCTTGCTTCCCCAACTGCGCACCGGTCAGAGGGCGCACCCCGACTCAGCTGCGAAGTCGGGTTGCGCACCGGCACTTGTCTGTCTTCTTTGCTGTTCGGACTGCGCACTAAGAGGCGGGCGCACTCCGACTTCGCTGCGAAGTCGGGTTGCGCCCCAACACTTAGTCATTTTTCTGATGCACTGCTTCCCTAGTGCGCCTAGGAAGAAGGGCGCACCCCGACTTCGCTGCGAAGTCGGGTTGCGCCCCAGCACTTAGTCAATTTTCGCTCATTTTTGTAACAACCCACCCTATTCTGGATTGTTTCCTATCTATTTTGACTAGTAAAAGAAAAACACAAATTTTTGCTCTTTTTATTCAAATATATGCTCTTTTTTTTAGGTATTTTTATGGGATTTAAACATACAGTATACTGCTGAAAGAAAGCTTCACAAACTGGAACAACTTAATTGCAAGGGAAATTACAATGATGAACAACACTGAAAATACCCGATTTTCCTCAAGTCTGAAAACAAATCGCAGCAATCCACGTTCTGGAAATAGTTTGTGAATAGTGCCGTGAATAGTAATTTGCTACAGTGCCACATGAATAGTAAACTGCTATAGTACCACGTGAATAGTAAACTGCTACAGTGCCACATGAATAGTAAACTGCTACAGTGCCGTTTGAATAGTAAATTGCTACAGTGCCGCGTGAATAGTAAACTGCTATAGCCTCCAAATAAGTACCGTCTACAGGTCTAAATCGTTGCTATCTCCCAAAACACACAAGATATCAGTGACGAACCATAAATTCTCTTTGATCTCCAATTTGCCCTCTGAATGAAGACAATCAAAATCCAATAGAGCTGATCTTTCACAGCCGTAGTGGATGTCCTTGCCGAGAGTTTCCGTTCTCAACAAGCTCGAATCTGCAAGCAAATTCTCCAAAATGCATCAAGCAATATATTCAATGTTCAAGGATGCTGGAATGAGAGCCCGACCACTTTATTTATTATTGACTCGGCTTGGCTGTATCATAACATAACCAATGTGGGATAAAAAAACCCCCTTTTTAATAAATCCTTATGTCTCCCTCAGTCACTTTATGAAATAATTAATAATTCACTTAAGTGACTTATGTGCACACATAATATAAAGTCTATTTAATTAAATACGACTTTATAATTCAATAATTACGAGTATTAAAATAATTGCACCAGAAGACCCAAGCCAACATCTGATAGCATTTTTGGATACCTTTTTGGTCGAACTGTCCAAATATAGAAACTGTTCTGAAAAAAGCACGGCCCTAAAAAGTAGGAAACTACTCCAACTGACTTCCAAGATCCTTAAACTACTCCCATAGCCTACAGGATCGCGTGAATAGGCTATGCACTGTGCCAATGTTGATGAGCTCAGAAAGGAGACATGACAATTTTTCTGTTTTGTCACACTTCGCACTGTCCCTACTGCGCTCCGTCTGGAGGGCGCACTCCGACTTCGCTGCGAAGTCGGGGTGCGCCCTGACACTTAACCATTTTCAGGGAACACTTGCTGGAAACTTTGCTGGAGGAAGTTTAAGGGGAAGAGGGAGGAATAAGACTGCAAAGAAGAGGGAGAAAGAGAGAAGTGAAGAAAAGGGGAAGAGAGGAAGGAAGGGAAAGAGCAGATTACTTACAAAACTGAAAACATGGCACCCCGTGCCAAATGTGGCAACAGTTATCTTCATATAAGATTAGATGGAGACACTATTGTTTATACAATGAAGCCAGTAACTATAATGTCCCCTTTTTCTAGGCAGTCAGTGTGCAGAACAGTTTAGCCTACTCACGGGTTCCCGTAGGCTAGGGCAGATTGTAGGGGAGTCTAACTGGAGTTCTGGGAGCGGATAGTTGAGTGAAATGGGTATTCGAATCCACTCTCAGATGTTGAATCGAATGGACAGAGCCTTGAATTACTATTTTTAGTAAGTTAGTTTTTAGGGTTTCGAGCAAAACGGACGGTGCAGTGATATTCTTCACTGAAATGGGTGTCCGTATCTATCCTCAGTTTGCGGATCGGATAATCAGAAGGCCGAATTTTTAATGTGCGAAGGTTTAATTATATAAAGTAAAATTATTTACATACTTTATATAGTTTAAAACCTTATTTTATAAAAAGGGGACGTGGGACTTAAAAAAGAGTTATGTTTCATGATTTATCCCACATTGAGCGTGCAAAAGGAGTTTGTTGTGGAGGAGTCTATTTATTCGGTGGCTTGGTCTCATTTCAATATATTCTGGATTTTAGTTATTTCCTCTAGAGTTTGAGGCCAGTGGCTGAGACTTCTTCTCCAAAGGGACGGAAACCCCAACAGTGTGGCTGAGGACGAAACCCCTCAGATTTTTGGAGTTGGACGAAACCCCAGTTCTCTGTTGGTGAATTCACACAGGATTCACACTTGGAGCTTCATCAATCTTCAAAGGTATCTTTCCATGTTTGCTGATTTAGTATATTTCAAGGGTTTGCAGACATATTGTGGAAAGATTATATTTTTAAAATATTGTAATCCGAACCCTATTTTGAAAGAAATTTGAAAAATAAAATTGTTAGTTATTTCCTGTTTCCTGGAGTTGTATTTTTTGATTTTAAGAAACAGTAGTGTCCCAAATATTAAAAATATCAGAACAGGGGGGGGCATTACAGTCATGTCCACCTCCTTTCATTGCCCTTAGTATAAAATTTTGGCTTTATAGCTTTAGGAAGTGATCTCTCGTGGATGTCAGGTCCTAGAGAGGAAACCGTAATCCCAATAGGTTACTAGATTAATCAACTTCTCCTCCCACACCTACTAAACACCGACAAATGATACAACCACCTCCACCAATGATCATGTTATGAGACAATGTCTTCCTCGTGAAGCAACTACCAAGCTGTTGCACACATACGAAAAGGTAAATGCACCCCTCAAGATCACTTAAGACCACGGTTTGAAAGATTGAGATATGCACATTTTTTTATTCTTTCTATGTTTGGAGATCTTTAGCTTTGGATGATAGGAGAATGTTTGTGAGACACACTCAAGGGTTCTAGTATCAAGATCCATATTGGGTCACAAGCACTATGCATTATGTTTGAACCAGTTGACTTTGCACAAGTGTTCAAGTTGTAGGCAAGCAAATTGATATGTCTCCATTTGGTAAATAAGTTTTGTGGTTTTGTGTTAATTTGTAGTCCGTATGCAAAGTGTTTGACGAAATGTACATACATATATTTAATAATGTTAAAAAGTGACAATGTATAATTGATGAAATAATATGCAATGTTAGCATATATAGGATAGTCATAAAGTGAGTTAAGAAATGAAATGTAATGTAAATGAGAGTCAAATGCATGTGAAATTTAATATAGGGAAATGTTGAGGTGTCCGTTAGTTGGAGGGTGCAACTAATTTATATTTGTATAAATAAGCCCCTTCCTTCATTCATTCATGCATATGGTGATGGATGTGGTGGTTGGCCGAGAGGTGTGAACATTGCTGGCCAATATGATGGTTGTGGTGGCTAGTTGCTTTGTGCTATGGATGCTATTACTAGAAAGTACTAGAGGCTGAAGAGTATATTGGTATGAGAGTGTATTGTTCTAAGCATTGGAGTCTGTTAAAGCTATATGTGTAGACATCCCTGTAATACTATTGTCGTACAAATAGTGCTTAATACAAATATGCTTATATTATTTATCATTTGTTATTGTTATGTTTCTTGTTTGTATTATCATTGCTAATTGTTGCAGGTAGATTTGTAGGTTTATTTAAGTAGAAATGGAATTGAGTTTCAAGAGGTTAAATTTTATTTCAACATTTTGGCGTCGTTGCCTGTACAAAATTGGGTCTAGCCTGGTGACATGGAGTTGTGAGAACCTAACCACTAGGGAAGGTGCAGAACAACAGTGATGTAAGGCAACCAGAGAAGCATATGAAGATGCAGATTTGTTTGTTAACGCTAATGAAGGGTCGTACAATGGGACATGTACAACAAACACGCAAAAGGAAGGAGAAGAACGAACTACAAAAATGGTTTCTGCAGATAAGGAAGAATGGCAGACTGCCATTTAGGTGAACAAAGTATGGCAAAGCCTTGTCCAAGATGGGTTTGTACAACAAATTCTCATTCCAATTGACTCTATAGTAATGATTGGTTTGTAGTTCTGATTGAGTCTACAGTTCCAATGGAAAAGTCTATCGTACAAATGGAGAAGTTTGCCGTACGAATGGAGGGGTCATTCAAATGGAGAAGTTTGTCGTACAAGTGGAGTTTGTCGTACGATTGGAGGGTACAAATGGTAGACGCCAAGTAAAGCAATAGTTGCTAGAAGGTGTCGGTGAGGAATTGCATATCAACAAAGAATGTTTAGCACTCGAGCAATTGGTTGTGGTGGCTAGTTGCTTTGTGCTATGGATGCTAATACTAGAAAGTACTAGAGGCTGAAGAGTATATTGGTATGAGAGTGTATTGTTCTAATCATTGGAGTCTGTTAAAGCTATATGTGTAGACAACCCTGTAATACTATTGTCGTACAAATAGTGCTTAATACAAATATGCTTATATCATTTATCATTTGTTATTGTTATGTTTCTTGTTTGTATTATCATTGCTAATTGTTGCAGGTACATTTGTAGGTTTATTTAAGTGGAAATGGAATTGAGTTTCAAGAGGTTAAATTTTATTTCAACATTTTGGCGTCGTTGCCTGTACAAAATTGGGTCTAGCCTGGTGACATGGAGTTGTGAGAACCAAACCACTAGGGAAGGTGCAGAACAACAGTGATGTAAGGCAACCAAAGAAGCATATGAAGATGCATATTTGTTTGTTAACGCTAATGAAGGGTCGTACAATGGGACATGTACAACAAACACGCAAAAGGAAGGAGAAGAACGAACTACAAAAATGGTTTCTGCAGATAAGGAAGAATGGCAGACTGCCATTTAGGTGAACAAAGTATGGCAAAGCCTTGTCCAAGATGAGTTTGTACAACAAATTCTCATTCCAATTGACTCTATAGTAATGATTGGTTTGTAGTTCTGATTGAGTCTACAGTTCCAATGGAAAAGTCTATCGTACAAATGGAGAAGTTTGCCGTACGAATGGAGGGGTCATTCAAATGGAGAAGTTTGTCGTACAAGTGGAGTTTGTCGTACGATTGGAGGGTACAAATGGTAGACGCCAAGTAAAGCAATAGTTGCTAGAAGGTGTCGGTGAGGAATTGCATATCAACAAAGAATGTTTAGCACTCGAGCAATTGCAAGTGGAGGTTCCCAATGGTGCATGAGACGGGACTCCGACATCAGTGCAAATGGAAGATGGCATGTCCAACAGTACACGAAACAGGAGTCTAGCACTAGGAAAACTGTAGATTAGTGTACTAGATGGTGAGTGGGACAGGAGTCCGACATCAATATATCAATTTTTTTTTTTTTTGGAAAAAACGCGATTTGAAAAAACATCACTACTTTGTCATTTGGCTGACTTTCATAAGGTCATATCTCCCTCAATACTACTCAGATTCCTTCATTTAACGACCCGATTTGAAGCTCTTCAAATTTTGAACAAAATGGTCAAGAATCACCTGAATTGAGCAACTTTACACGAAGATATGGCCCCTAAAAAATGAAAAGTTTTCTAAAAAAAATTAGCCAAAAATTTTAAAGTCACAAAACAATTCCCACTTTGCCAAAATTGTTGCTCTAATACCACGTGTTATAAAACTTTATTTTCATTAACATAAATCATTTACCATATGCAGAAATAACAAATCATCCATCCATAAATAATTATCCACGGTAACAATCCACACAATGAGACAAAGACAAATATTACCCTTAAGTATGGAAACACAAATAATACTCCTTAAGGAAGGAATAACTCCACAAAATCTCCCAAGATGAGAGGCCACTTCGCCAACAAAGACAAATATAAGAGAATACTCGATATGAATGATGATTACAATGACAATATCATTTCTTAATATACCCATCTTCTAATGTTGCTTTAGGAAACCAACTACTAAACCCTCTTCCCACTCATTATTATAATATAAAATAATAATATAATTAACCTTTGGTTATGTGTGGCCCATGCCAATTATCTATAGTGCTGTTATACAACATAATATCATATCCCCATATATATTCCCAAGTACCATAGCACACAGTCTACCCAACTAGGAGCTCTAGTAACACAATCAATGGGGGCGTTGATAGACTTAGAGGGAGGAAAATGTAGGCAGCAAAACCAATGTGGCACAAGATAAAGCGCCACAACCGTGAGTCCGCATTTTGTTGCATGTGTGTGCAACAACCCTTATGTTGTAATAATGTACATCACATAAAGTTATGGGGTAATTTCAAATTTTAAGTATGTAGTTTCATATCAAGATGTTAGCTGTCAATCGCAACAGCTTCCAGATAATCTCTTGTGTAGACAATTCACCCCTTCCCAGTCTCATATGGTATCACTGTACATCTTTGTTATCTGGTTCATGGTCAGTCTCATATGGTATCACTGTACATCTTTGTTATCTGGTTCATAGTCACGTTGTTTGAGATAGCTTTGTATGCATGCATGTTGTTGTGTGACAAGGCATGTTCATATTTGAACTGTTTTTTGCTTATATAGATAAGTTGATGTGATGAGGCTGGTCCATAGTTGAACTGGTTTTTGCTTATAGAGAAAAGTTTTGAATGCTTGTTCGCTTAATGCATCTAACAAAGCCTGTTACATTCAACATGCATGATGTGAAAAGGCCCATGAGATAAACTAATTATTATTAAAGGTGAGCAACAGTCTGCCAAGTTATGTGCTAGTGGTAAAATGGGGTACTTGTCACAGTCATTATGAAGGTTAAAAATTGGACAGGCATGTCTCCCGCTAAAATTAAAGTGGTTTTCATGTTCATACTATTTGGTAGATGTCTGAGAGGAGTCGGATCTCAATCAGATATTTCACAGGCCACTTTGACCCCACTAAAATTAAAGTAGTTTTCATGTTCATACTATTTGGTAGATGTCTGGGAGGAGTTGGATCTCAAGCAGATATTTCACAGGCCGCTTTGACCCGGAAAAAAAAAAACCACAAAACTCTTAGATATTCATGGGCCTTATATAATCCATTGGCCACTTTGACCCCTCAAACACCCCACATCCCCGCAACCAACAAAAAGATAATTCATAAACTATATATTTCATAAATCTTAGATGATTCATGAGCCACTTTGACCCAACTAAAAAACGTTTCCCATAATTTTTAACAGTTGAAATTCAACCAGATAATTCAGAGGACACTTTGATGAAGCTTTCCAGGATACTTCTTTGTAGAATTTATCATCACAGCATTACCTTTTAAAGACATTCTTCATGACATCTTTCTAGATATATTATTTAAAAGTCATTTGGTATAAGCAGGACATTCTTCTGCACCAGGCTATACTATTTTTATTTTTATTTTTATTTATTTTTTAATACTTTTCCCTTCCAATCTATTAGACCATCTTCATGGACCAAAAAACAGCGTACCATAAGATAGCCACCATTACATTATCAAGAGTAATCAAGCTAACCTAGCCAACCTATCTACTGCGGACCGCATAAGGGCCTATACCAGAGACTTAACAAAGCTTTTCAGCTTCTCCGAGAAGCGTACAAATTCACAAGGACTGGCCACCTGTGGAAATCGTTATTTACGGCACCCTCATATAATTAAAATTTACTGGTTCTAAAAATATATTTGCAACATAGGTTTTAAATTCCTATGATAGAATTTCGTTACACTTTAACACCTAGTTCTCATATAAAAAAATATGTCTAGATGGTAATCATTAAAATATATCTTTTCTTTTTAGTATTAAAAGCTGTTTTCTGTTTTTCACAGATAAAAATTAAATTTTATTTTTAATTTTTTATTAGAAAAATTAAATTTAAATTAGTGTGAGTATGTTCAACAACGAATATTATTGAAACTATGCCTAGGAAAGTGTAACGTTGACATTACTTCAACAAACAAAAAAAAATAATAATCTACGCCAATGGAATATTATCCATTCGTGTACACAATCAACTAGATAAGTTTTCATTGAACTCGGAACTCATCGGCATGTCCTCGCCGCGGGACTATCAAAACATAAAATTAGCCAATAAGGTCTCCCTGCTGTCTAAGGGTTAGAAACTCTTGGCTGACATTTTTCAAGAAATTCCGTTAAGTAGCCAACATTTCAAAACCGGAACGTAAAACAAACAATTAAATACTTTTATCATTTCACATGTCTCAAAATAAACGCATATTCTGCACAAAACAATGCATTCTAAACCCTATGTAAACTAAATTCGAACTTGAGAATTGAAATTCAATAAGGAAATGCAAAGACGTCGGAGCACCTCGCAGAGAAAAATGACCGAGCTGCGCCTGGGAGAGGGTGCCTCCAACGGTCATGATTAATTTCTTTCAACTCCAAGTACTTAACAAAGGAAAATGGCGCAAAAAATCTCCAACTTAAAATATATATTTATATATTCTTCTTCTCCCTGTTCACCGCTAAAACCAAGCTTAAGCTTATCTCTGCGTGTACCGCATCATTTCCTCTGCCATTTGATTCTACAGGAAGCCGATATCAGTTAAAACCGTTGGAGCTGAAATTTGCCGAAGGCTTTAGAGTCCATCTCGTGAATTCCGGACCTAAAGCCTTCGATTTCGTGTCAGAAAAAATTACAGAATCGCCATGCCAAGAATTAAAAAATACTTTTGGAATTCCTGTAGTAAGCAAAGAAATTTCGTTTTTCCTCCGCCAGACGCGTGTCGCGAAAAGACAGCTGGCACGTGGCCTCCCGGATTGCTTGATTTAGGGGATATCTTCGAAGATGCGGATATCCTATTACCTCTTAATCCGTTGGAAAAATTAAAATAAAAATCATAGCGAAAGCTTCGTGGCGCTTTTAGTTATAGAATATCCCACTTCGGAGATAATTTGTAAATTGAAGGCGGCTTCTCTTTCTTTTCTTTTCAAATTCTCTTCAATAAAAAAAAAACAATTTTGAAACTTTGGATACGACAACTTTTAGAAAATAGGTTATGCACTATACTTTTAAGAAATGTTCATTAACCATTTAATATATCTCATATAGTGTAATGGTCATTATTAAATTAAAAATTATTTGTTCTTTATTATTTTAAAATATTGTTTTTTTTTTCCTTAAAAATATTAAAAAATTATATTAGTTGAAAATTATATTACATTTTTTTTTAAGATTAAAGGTTTTTAAGTCAAGTTTTAAGATAATATTTGGGATTATTTTCTTTCACATTTAATTTATTATAATTATTTATAAAAAAAGAGTAATGACGTAAAACAAGGATATATAAATCTATATACAACAAGTAGTACTATTATCAATGGTAAGAATGGAAAAAAGAGTTTCCTTGATCCGTTGAGGCTACCATCTGAAAGGATATTCATTTCAAGTGAAGTCTCCTCAATCGAGAGCTTAATTAGTCATTACATCTCTCACCCTATTCTAATCTCTAAAGATGTGTATGAATTACACTATCTCAAAGCAATAGTGGGTCATCTGTATTTGCTCAAGTATTCTCTGTATTTTTAATCTTTATTCTTTTGCTTGCTTGGTCCCTTAGTTATCAAGTTCAAGTTCGAGTTCGTGTTCGAGTTCGACACTCTTGAATTGGAAGAAATTCGACATGTTTAAAAATTTGAAATATAGTTCGACATAAAATTCCATATGTTATAAGTGTGCATATATCCTTTCAAAGTTATATAAATACATTAGTAAATAAGAAATCAAATGTTATGTGGGTTGAAATGTGATCTAAAAAGTAATCAAATATTAATTAGATTCTACCTTGCTAGGACTTTCAATTTATTAAAAGCAACGTCTCTCTTAGTTTATTACATTAGTAAAAAAACCAATGAGCCATCTGAAAGTGGCTTTCATGCAGCTGTAGTGCCATTTGGAACCCACACAATTTGACCATAGATAGGCTTCTAGGAAACCAAACCTATTTATTGCTTTCCACACGAACCTATGGAGCAAAAGCTAAAAATTTAAATTAATTAAAAATGTTTAAATGGGCTCCTATCATTGTCATATTAAATATATTGGTGCTTATATAGCTCTACCTCTTATTTTATTGTGGACCAACAAAAGGATTTAAACCTGTAGCGAAACACAACTAATGTTTTTATTGATATTTTTTTTTTAAAAGAGGGGAATCAATAGCATTCTTTTATTTTTAAAAGTTGTGTATGGGGTTAGATATTTTCTCCAAGGTTTCTGCCAATATAGAAGATAAGAGCTCGAACTTGATAACTAAGGTTGTAAATATTTCCAAGGTTTCTGCCAATATAGAAGATAAGAGCTCGAACTTGATAACTAAGATTGTAAATGTTTCCAATGCAAAATTTAGGGTTAGGGTTTATTCGCAAAACTTATTTGCTAGGGTTTTAATTTTCTACGTGTTTTCTACCCATTTTTTTATTGAAAAATTTAGGGTTTATTCACCGAACTTATTCGTTAGGGTTTTAAATTCGACAAATTTCGAATTTTATCTAAAAATTCGACGAATTTAACAACTAAGCTTGGTCCTTTTAAGTGGTTAATCATAATTTGGGAGTCTGACCCCACCTGGAATTTCCTCCACCACCTTTAGAGTCTTTTGTAGTCTCCTTAAGATGGCATATCCCTTTACCAAGTTATTGTATAGGATACCAAGGTTTTTTACGAAGATAAAAGCATGGGTGCTATTCGAAAGACAGCCTATTCCTCCATACTCGTTCCTCCTAGATTTCCTCTTGAGGTTTCATTCATATTAATCTTATGTAGTCCCTCTGGAGGAGGTTTTCACTTCTCAATTTTGATTACTTGTGCATGATTTGGGGTTACCTTGTTTGATGTGACTATCATTGAAGATTCTTTTAATCTAGATATTATTTGAATCCACTTTTGGTTAGGATTTTGGACTCTTTTAATAAGTATTGGATTGAATCCTTCATATTGGCTATGATCCTTTACCGAGCAATGTGGTTATCTTTGTATTCCTGGTTGAAGATATGATTATTTCACTTCTTCAACAAATTCCACAAAAGGAGAGGTATCTCCACCCAAACTTTTTTTTGAGTGGATTGGTCCAATTCCTCCCTTTTAGGTCACTCCCTCCAAATTTTTTCTATAAAATATATCTTAAACCAACAAATTCCTAGCAAAGCTACCATTTGTTTCCATAGTTTGATTGTGATGGGGTATTTTATAAAAAGGTGAGAGATTGTTTCCTCATTCTCCCAACACATCTCACATATTAAAGGTCCATGCATCCCTTTTTTCATCCATTTTTCTCTTTTTAGCACTCTTATATGAAGTATAATATAAATGAAGAATCTAACTTTGGGCCAAAGGTTATATGCCCACATCTATGTGAATATATCACTTAACGAGATCAAGGCACTTTGACAAAGGGCTAAGTATCCAGAGGCAATTGTATAGTCACTACGATTTATCTTGCCCCAACCAAGAGTATCCTCCTCTTAATACCATGAGAGTGATCTCATCTAGATGGTCGTATAGATTTATTTTCTTTGATCCTCTAGTATTTGGATTAGCCACTCCTTTTTTAGGATTCATTGCCCTCCTACCTCCCAGCTACTACTTTGGGGTTTACAATTTTTGGCTACCTTAATCCAATTGTGTCTATGAATATTCTCCATCAATGGTCTCCAAGTTGAAAATTGAGTTATTAGAGGAGGATGACCATCCCACGAATTGTCCAAAAGTTAACCTTCTATTTATTATGGATAATCCAGAATAATATTTTTTTGATCATATCCTCTCTTATTCTAAGTCCCATTAAGATGGGATATCCTTTACTAGAAAGGAAAAATCAAATAAACTCTATTGGGGTTTTACTCTTTGTATATTTGGCCCTTAAACTTTAAGCCCACAATTTCTCAAGGGATTTTAACAATATCCAATATAACTTAGTTGCTAGTGCCTTGCTATTCTTAACAATTGATTTTATTCCTAGTCCTCCCTCCTTTTTCTATAAAAATAAAGTATCTCATTTCACCAGTGCCCATTTCAGTTCTTCCTTGACTTCGTTCCAAAGGAACCTAGATTCAATTCTTTAAGAATTTCTTTGGGGATAGCTAGCATTGAGGAGACATAAATATGTATGGAATTTAGGATTATTTTTATCAGAGTCATTCGTCCTCCTATAGAAAGCCACCTATTAGTCCATTTTTCCAATTTGGCTTTCACTATCTCTGACAACCAAGTCCATTCCTCGTTTTTTACCTCCTAACTTTAAGTGGAATTCCTAGGTAGGTGATTGAAGAGATGTCTTCTTGTATCTCAATTTATCCAACAACATTATCTTCTTCCTAGGTAAGCAATGGAAAGAGATGACCTTGGACTTTTCTTCATTTTATTAGAATATAGTTTGTGTTAGCTTTTTATTACAATCTTATTTTAAAATATTAATAAGGGATAACTATATATTGGATAAGCAATATCTATCTCGATGGAATTAAAAATTATTTTTTCCTTTATCCTTTTATAATATAGTTTATGTGTGAGATTTTTATTAGAAAATTTTGATATCATTTTCAAATATTAATAGTATTAATATAGTTTACACTAATTGATGGGAAGTTAAGAGTTTTACAATTTAAATCAAGTTTCAAATTTTATAGATAAATCTTACATTTTATCAAATGACATTAACTCAATATGTTAAACATTCATTAACTATTAAGGAAAAGACCCTTGCTCTCATATTGACAACCCATACATATATATAATACATAATTGAAGTACTAATATCATACCCATTTTAATCTTATATAATCAATTATAAAAATTTAATTGTTTTTAATATTATCAAGTTATTACCCAGGTGTTGTAGGTGAGTTGGAGAGGAGAGGGCAATCCTCCAAGGGAGGTCCCAGGTTCGAATCTCCACCCTACCAAAAAGTTGAATTGGGTACCCAAAATCCAATTGATAATGTTGGTGCGGGCAGAGGGCTGGATGCGACCCCCGGGTGATTTTGATGGTGTAGAACCCCCTATTCATGGTCTCTTAGACCAATGCGGCCCCGCAAGGGGTTTTTCGCTTTAAATATATATATATATATATATATTATCAAGTTATTAGCTTAATAACTTAAATATTTTGACTTTGAAGACATATAGGTTCTAATATTGCCATGAGATACATGTATAATAATTATCAAATTTTAATATCATTATGTAGTCATGACCAATACATTGGGACCTATGTCAATCCCTATGAATAATTATAAATATAATAAAATGTTTTTAAAATATTATCAAATGGTATTACCTTAATTGCTTAAATTTCTTAACTTTGATAAAAGAGTACCATGTTTGAATCTTGACATGAATGAATGAAATGGTTTTAATTGCATCTATGAGACCAAATTAGTCTACCAAACTAAGAACTTTAATACAAAATAAGTTTAATCTAAGAAAAAAATTATTCAACAAAGTCAAAAAGTTCAACATATTCTTATCATCTTTTGGAGTGTATTTCTTTTCTTGTTTATTTTGATAAAAAAATCTCTGTTTTTTCTATTCTCAATTCTTCAAAAAGTTCTATTAATTAGTTTAGTTTTAGACTTTCCTCATATGCAATTTTATGTCCTTGTAGGCTTCACATTCCATGAAAAAAATCTCGGTTTCCACTACTCGTGTTGTGCAAAAGACATATTTGCTCTAACCATACCTCTTAAGGAATTGTCCATCTCTTTGTTTCGCATCTAAGATTGGTGTGAGTTGGATCTTAGTTGGACTATAAGCATTTTTTTCCTTTCATTTGATCTTTGCATCTATGCACTTATTTTGGTTGTGTTTTGAGTTTGGATTGAACTTGTCGATGCATAATTATTTTTTCCCTAAATTTTGTAATATTATTTGTCTGGGGTTATAGATATTTCTAATAAAATTTTAATGTTTTTACTGGTAAAAAAATTACAATAAAAATGCAGATTTAATTCTAGATTGCAGAACAACAATTTCCAATAAATTCCCAAGGCTGAATTTTATTAACAATTGCAACACAAAAATGCTTCAACAAAATCAATTTTTTATTAAAATTGAAGGTATACCAGATTTACAATGACAAACCCCATTCAATAAGTTTTGATTTAATACTTGAATTTATCAATATATTACCAGGAATGGGACGCTGGCCTTCAGGAGATGATAAAGTGTTGGTTGATCTTCAAAATATGCTTAGGACAGCTACCAGATGGGACGCTAAACTGATTAGGGTCTTGTAGTACTAAATTTGTCCTCAAAACTGCTAAAATACTTTGCCAAACTGGGATGTTGCTCTCCACATAGGAATTAATGCTAAATCTACTCAAAATCACCTCAAATACAACCCCAATATGGAATGTGTAACTTGGAATGATTGTGAAATCTGATGTTAACCCTAAAATTGCCTTGTATGTTGTCTTGGAGTGGGACGTTGGGTCCTAATTAGCTTAATGGTAGTCCACAACTCCTTCAATCTGCATATACACCTTTAAAAGTGGTATGTTGCCTTCTACAAAATTCAAATACTGAGAATAACCCACTAAACTGTTAATGTATGGCCAGTAGATGGGATGTTGGGCAGGTAAGCCACCCAATGGCTGATTGAACCCTCTCAATGTGTAGATATGAGCTTGGTAATGGGATGCCAGGTTTCTAGATACTTCAATCTGTTGTTATAAATCTTCAAACCTGCTAATACTTCCTCCATATATGGGACGTCTAGCTCTTGAGCTGTAGTAAATTTAAAACTAACTCCAATTTCCTCAACTAAAATCTCCAAATTGTCCAATTAACCTCCAAGAATTACAATGTTCCTGTCACAAAGGCTGAATGTTGATAACAATAATGATATTTACCTCAAACCAATAAAAAACCCTCAAACATGCAAAAAAAGACCTCCTAGAGGCTGATATCACCCTTATAGGGTTACAAGAAGTTGCAACACACCAAAACACTGTTGAAATATGATACCATGAATGCCATGCTATTATCCATTGACCCTTCTACACTGCAAAACATTGAAACTGACCAAATCACATTGGACACAAACACTAAAACCCTAGCTGCTAACTCCACTGAAGCTCTATAGCAAACCCTAGGTAGATTTGCCTCTCAAAACTAAGGGATCAGCCCTTAGATCCAATCAAATAGCAAGGGCCATCACTTGTCTATCTGATTAGGGCTTCCTGAAAAGAGGGATCATCACCAATCCTCAAAAATAATGAGCAAGGATCAACCTTGTCTCCACAAGAATCACTTGGATCCTCCAAAATCACAATAACATAATCAAAGCCTCTCAAAATGAAACGTTGAGCCCCCTTATAAAGCCTTTTCTTCTAATTCTTAGTTGACACTTCCCTAGGCACTTAAAATCACTTAAGGCCTTTATTTAAAAAATAAAATATGAAATAACTAATATTAAGTCTCCTAACACATTATCCCCCTTCCACACAACACCCAAATATAAATATTTACAAGTGAAAGAGGTATTATTTATTTATTTAATTTTGGCTCATCACAAGTCCACCCTCCTCAAATTGCTTGTCCTCAAGCAATTGCAAAGCTGGGTGGGTAAGAATTTCCTCTTTTTCCCATGTGGAATCCTCAAGTAACAATCCTCTCTATTTCACTAGATAGTCCTTGATGACTCTATGCCTTACTCGCTTATCCCTTGTCTCCAAAATGGTTTCAGGTTCAAGTATCAACTTTCCTTCATCATCCAAAGGAGGCAACTACAAATAAGGCTGTACATGTTGCCCTAGTGCTTTCTTGAGACATGATACATAAAAGACATTATGAATTCTACTATTTTTAGGAAGTTCCAATGCATATGCAATCTCCCCAATCCTACTCACAACTCTATAATGGCCATAAAACTTGGGTTTTAACTTTTTTGAACCACTTTTATTTAGTGAGGACTGTTTATATGGTTGTAGTCTAATGTAAACCATGTCACCTACCTCAAAATGATGCTCAAATATTTGTTGGTCTACATACTTTTTCTGTTGTTTTTGAGCCATTTGAATGTTGTCTTTGAGGGCTTTCATGATGTTTTGATGTTCCTCAATGAAATCCTTTGCCTTAGGGACCCTACTATCACTCAAAAACAAGTCAATAAAGTTTGGAGCATCATAACCATAAAGAGCTTTGAATGGTGGAATTCTGATAGACATATGATAAGAGGAATTATAACAGAATTCACCTAAGTGCAACCACTTAATCCATGCATGTTGTTGACTAGAAACATAGTTTCTCAAGTATCCTTCCATCCATTTATTGACTATTTCTATTTGCCCATCTGTTTGTGGGTGGTAGCTTGTGCTAGGGGTAAATTTAGTGCCACATAACTTGAATAATTCTTGCCAAAATATGCTTAGGAACTTGTTGTCCCTATCATTCACTATTGTTTTTGGTAAGCCATGCAACTTGAATATTTATTTGAAAAATAGATCAACAACCTGTATGGCTATGTATGTAGATGAAATTGCATGACAATTAGCAAATTTTTTGAGTCTATCCACAACTACAAATATAAAATCCTTGCCTTGTACCTTTGGAAGACCTGTGATAAAATCCATGGACACACTTTCCCACTTTTGATTGGGTATAGGTAGTGGTTGTAGTAACCCTACTGGTAAAGTATTTCCCACTTTATTTTCTTGGCAAACACTACATTCCCTCACATGTTTTAGAATATCATATTTTAATCCCTTCCAAAAGAACCTTTCATGCACCTGTTTGTATGTTTTGAAAAATCCTAGATGTCCTACTATAGGTGCATCATGCATAGCATTGATTAATTTATCCTTTATTTTTGATTCAGACACTATAAAAATTTTGTTTTTATAAAAAATCAACCCATAATTAATTTTGTACCTAACATCATGAATGCTACCATCAATAAGTTTTGATGTCCACTCATTCTTCACATAATTCGTCATAATTGCAGATTTCCAATCTGCTATAATAACTGAAATAGAATGGAATGTGGGTGTCCTAGATAATGCATCTGGAGCTGAATTCTTTTTACCTTTCACAAACTCAATCTCGAAATCATAAGACTACAATTTTGTAACCCATTTATGTTGCCTATGATTGGTGGTATCATGGACTTGTCACTCAAGGACATGGGCAAATCGCTTCCTTTGATGAGTTTTGTCAAAAGATTTTAAACAGATTTGAAAGAAAGGATGTAGAAGAGTATTTCAAGGAGCTTGCTACTCTCAAGCAATCTTCATCCTTGAGAGAGTATATAGAAGAGTTTGAACAAGTGGCTGTCCAAGTACAAAATATTTCACCAAGGAGAGTCATATTCTTATTCATAGATGGATTGATGGAACCTTTGAAGGGACTTGTCAAAGCTTTTGAACCAACCACCTTGGAAGATGCAATCAAGAGGGCACTAAATTTAGAAACAGTCCTACCACCGAGGCAAAAGTATGTTGCATATAACACACCTGTAAAGCAACCATTTTCAGCGAAAAATGCAGCAAATTGGCAGCCTAGAAACATGACATCAAGGGATGATAAAGGGAAGGATATGACGTCAAGGGTAGAGAGCAAGGTGGGAGCATCAAAACCACCATTTAAGCCATCCAAGACTCCTACGTCAGCCTCCAAAGCTATTTCAGATGAGCGTAATGAGCTTAGGAGGAAGCAATTGTGCTTTACTTGCAAAGCACCATGGACACCCGGTCATAGATGTCAAGGAAAAGGCCAAATTCATTATATAGAGGTCATTTCAGAAAGTGAAGAATCTGAAGAAGAATATACTTCCTCTGATGACAAAGAGATTGAAGAGCCTACATACCATGAGGACATCCAAGGAGTGACATTAGCTACCTTGAGTGGGTTAAATAATTTCAGAACTATCAAAGTGCCAGGAAAAGCAATGGGAGAGCAAGTGCTTGTGCTTATTGATGGTGGAGCTACTTACAATTTCGTGGATGAAAAATTTGTGGCCGAGAAGAAGTTAAAAACTGAACCATTTCCAGGTTTCAATGTTGCAATTGGAAATGGTAGTCTTGTTCCTTGTAATAAAATGGTACAGAAAATAAAAATCAGTTTTGGAAATTATGAAGTAGAAGATAAATTCTTTGTATTTCCTTTGGGAGGTGTACCACATATGGTTCTAGGAGTGCAATGGCTTTGGACTCTTGATGATTACATCACAAATCATAAAAAATTAGAACTCAAATTTAAAGTGGATGGAAAAGAAATAGTGTTGTGTGGGATCAAGGAACATATGAAAGAGGATGCATGCAAGATACTTGAGGTTTCCTACAAACGCATGGAGAAGATCATTCATAAAAAGGACACATTATGGGCCGCTGTTATATACCGTACAGAAGGTAACAAATTCCCTAATTCTCATCCTCAAATTCAGTCCATTTTGCATAAACATAAAAGAGTGTTTGAAGACTTACCAAAAGGATTACCACCTAGTAGAGGTTTCCAACATGTGATAGAATTGGAACCTAATACTAAACCTATTATCATAAAACCATATAGGCATCCTAAAGTCTTCAAGGATGAGATAGAGAAAACTATAAATGAACTTTTGGAGAGTGGTCATATTCGTCCAAGTTGTAGTCCCTTTGCCTCACCTGTAGTCTTAGTGAAAAAGAAAGATGGAACCATGCGTATGTGTATAGACTATAGGGCATTGAATAAAAAGACCATCAAAAATAGATACCCCATTCCTAGGGTTGATGAATTGATTGATGAGTTGTGTGGAGCCATGTACTTTTCCAAGATCGATCTTAAATCAGGTTACCATCAAATTAGGATGAGGGAAGAAGACATACCCAAAACAACCTTTAGGTGTCATTGTGGGCATTATGAATTTTTAGTTATGCCCTTTGGTTTAACAAATGCCCCAGCTACTTTTCAATCAGCTATGAATCAGATTTTCAGCAAGCAATTAAGGCATTTTGTACTGGTGTTCTTTGATGATATACTTATTTACAGCAAATCTTGGGAAGAACACTTGCAACACTTGGATACAGTTTTGGAAATTCTTGAGCAGCAACAATTCTTTGCAAAACAATCAAAATGTGAATTTGCAATGACAGAAATTTTATATTTGGGCCACATAATCAGCAAGGAAGGAGTTCAAGTTGATAAGGAAAAGATTGCAGCAATTCAAAATTGGCCAATTCCCACCACTCTCACTGAATTGAGAGGCTTTATTGGTCTATGCAGCTACTATAGAAGGTTCATAAAAGGATTTTCTTCATTGGCAGCCCCACTTACAAAATTTACAAAGAAAGGAGCATATGCATGGAACTATGAGGCCCACAAGGCATTCTTGACATTGAAAGAAGTTATGACTACTACACCTTTGCTTGCTATACCTGATTTTTCTTTGCCTTTCACTATTGATTGTGATGCATCAGGTATTGGTGTTGGAGCTATTCTCATGCAAAAAGGACGCCCCATTGCATATGAAAGTAGAAAACTTACTCCATTGGAGCGTACTTTCAGCATTTATGACAAGGAAATGTTGGCAATCATGTATGCACTTTCTAAGTTCAAGCAATATTTGGTATGTGGTAGGTTCATTGTAAGGAGTGATCATAATAGTTTGAAGTATTTCCTTGGCCAAAGTGAATTGAATGATAGGCAACAAAAATGGGTTACAAAATTGCAGTCTTATGATTTCGAGATTGAGTTTGTGAAAGGTAAAAAGAATTCAGCTGCAGATGCATTATCTAGGACACCCACATTCCATTCTATTTCAGTTATTACAGCAGATTGGAAAGCTACAATTATGACGGAGTATGTGAAGAATGAGTGGACATCAAAACTCATTGATGGTAGCATTCATGATGACAGGTACAACATTAATGATGGGTTGATTTTTTACAAAAAACAGAATTTTTATAGTGCCTGAATCAAAACTAAAGGATAAATTAATCAATGCTATGCATGATGCACCTATGGTAGGACATCCAGGATTTTTCAAAACATACAAACAGGTGCGTGAAAGGTTCTTTTGGAAGGGATTAAAATATGATATTCTGAAACATGTGAGGGAATGTAGTGTTTGCCAAGAAAATAAAGTGGGAAATACTTTACCAGCAGGGTTACTACAACCACTACCTATACCCAACCAAAAGTGGGAAAGTGTGTCCATGGATTTTATCACAGGTCTTCCAAAGGTACAAGGCAAGGATTGTATATTTGTAGTTGTGGATAGACTCACAAAATTTGCTCATTTCCATGCAATTTCATCTACATACACAGCCATACAGGTTGCTGATCTGTTTTTCAAAGAAATATTCAAGTTGCATGGCTTACCAAAAACAATAGTGAGTGATAGGGACAACAAGTTCCTAAGCATGTTTTGGCAAGAATTATTCAAGTTATGTGGCACTAAATTGACCCCTAGCACAAGCTACCACCCACAAACAGATGGGCAAACAGAAATAGTCAATAAATGGGTGGAAGGATACTTGAGAAACTATGTTTCTAGTCAACAACATGCATGGATTAAGTGGCTGCACTTAGGTGAATTCTGTTATAATTCCTCTTATCATATGTCTATTAGAATGCCACCATTCAAAGCTCTTTATGGTTATGATGCTCCAAACTTTATTGACTTGTTGTTGAGTGATAGTAGGATCCCTAAGGCAAAGGATTTCATTGAGGAACATCAAAACATCATGAAAGCCCTCAAAGACAACATTCAAATGGCTCAAACACAGCAGAAAAAGTATGCAGACCAGAAAAGAGTTGAGCGTCATTTTGAGGTAGGTGACATGGTTTACGTTAGACTACAGCCATATAAACAGTCCTCACTAAAGAAAAGTGGTTCAAAAAAGTTAAAACCCAAGTTTTATGGCCCTTATATAGTTGTGAGTAGGATTGGGGAGGTTGCATATGCATTGGAACTTCCTGAAAATAGCAGAATTCATAATGTCTTCCATGTCTCATGTCTCAAGAAAGCACTAGGGCAGCATGTACAACCTTATTTGGAGTTGCCTCCTTTGGATGATGAAGGAAAGTTGATACTTGAACCTGAAACCATTTTGGAGACAAGGGAGAAGCGACTAAGGCATAGAGTCATCAAGGACTATCTAGTGAAATGGAGAGGATTGCCACTTGAGGATGCCACATGGGAAAAAGAGGAAATTCTTGCCCACCCAGCTTTGCAATTGCTTGAGGACAAGCAATTTGAGGAGGGTGGACTTGTGATGAGCCAAAATTAAATAAATAAATAATACCTCTTTCACTTGTAAATATTTATATTTGGGTGTTGTGTGGAAGGGGGATAATGTGTTAGGAGACTTAATATTAGTTATTTCATCTTTTATTTTTTAAATAAAGGCCTTAAGTGATTTTAAGTGCCTAGGGAAGTGTCAACGAAGAATTAGAAGAAAAGGCTTTATAAGGAGGCTCAACGTTTCATTTTGGGAGGCTTTTGATTATGTTATTGTGAGTTTGGAGGATCCAAGTGATTCTTGTGGAGACAAGGCTGATCCTTGCTCATTCTTTCTGAGGATTGGTGATGATCCCTCTTTTCAGGAAGCCCTAATCAGATAGACAAGTGATGGCCCTTGCTATTTGATTGGATCTAAGGGCTGATCCCTTAGTTTTGAGAGGTAAATCTACCCAGGGTTTGCTACAGAGCTTCAGTGGAGTTAGCAGCTAGGGTTTCAGTGTTTGTGTGCAGTGTGATTTGGTCAGTTTCAGTGTTTGGCAGTGTAGAAGAGTCAGTGGATAACAACATGGTATTCGTGGCATCGTAGTTCAGTAGTGTTTTGGTGTGTTGCAGCTTCTTGTAACCCTAGAAGGGTGACATCAGCCTCTAGGAGGCCTTGTTTTGCATGTTTGAGGGTTTTCAAGGCAGATCAGAAGGGTTTCAAAGCAAATTCCAGTCTCTTAACAGTTTGCAGCCAGATTTAATGTATTGTGAGTTGTTCTACATGTGATTTGTTCAGATTTGTTCATGTAATTGTCATTGCTCTTCAGATTTAATGCAATTTCGTATTGTGGGTGTGATTTGGCAAATTCTTGCATAGTTTTGTAATCCAGAAATTAAAGATTTGCATTTTATTTAAGTAAAAATTATTTGTTTGGAAGAAAACATTGTTTTCTGCTAGGTTTTGTTGAATTCCCAAAAAAAGGACATTACAAATTTTCACTCCAAATGATAGGTCTAAAATTTTCCCTCACATATTGTTTAATTTCTTTGTTAAATTTTGGGATCTCATGAAAAAAAATCTCCACTAATCCTTTCATTTGTTGTTTTGTTTCATCAATGTGTCTTTTCTCCTATTCAGTATTTCTTTAATTATTTGTTTTGACAACCTGCTATCTTCTATGCTTTATATTTTTTGTAGGTATCCCAATAGCCTTATCATAGCTTCTACTTCTAGTGGAAAAATCCTTGTTTCAACAAGTAAAATCTCATATGGGACTAATGCTTTAATTCTAAAATTATTTGTAATCAATTGCTTTTGAATTCTTTCTATTTATCTCCATTTAAAATTTGATGTATTGCTAACCCACACCTCACATCCATATAACACCACTAAAATAACTAATAACCCAAAAATGATTCTAATGGGTTTTCAATCCCACAACTCTTCTTTTCTACCTCTATTTAGTAATGAGTAGAGTGCCCTATATCATGCATATATTCTTTTTCATAATTTACCTTTAGGTATTGTGTCAAATCATTTTTAAAGTCAACAAAACAATAATAAACTTATCATTTTTAATTCTATATCCTCTATACTAGATGTTTTAAAGTAATGCAATGATCTATTGTTGAGTACTTTGGTATAAACCCTGCTTGCCCTATTGCCCTCTTTTCTTGATTTTTTGTTCACTGACTGATTTTGCTTTCTACTATGTTGTCAAACAATTTTGCAAAAAGAGGATTAATCACGATGGTGTGGTAATTTGAAGGATTATTGGTGTTTGCATTTTTATGCAATGGTATGACTAGGTTGGTTATCCATTCCTATGGAAAGTCTCCTTTAGTGCTGTCATTAAAATATTTTGGTTGTGTGATGATAATATGTCAACCACACACTTGAGATGTTCAATTTGTAAACCATATATATTTTGAGCTTTACCTATTGTTTTTTCTTAATGCTCTCTTTGAGAGGTATCTTTTTCTTGGTCTTTCTCATATTATTGGTTAGCATAATATAACCATTATTCACTAATGATATTAATTTTGTGTGTCTTTTGATTTGTTGTAGCTCTTTTCAAAATTGTCTTGGGCCATGCTTTGCAAGATATAACAACTTTTTTGCCTTGCTCTTATGTATATTCCTTTTTTGTTTTCACTAGTTGTTTATATGTCTTGCTATTTGTTTTCTTTTTGCTTGGTTCTTTCAAGGGTCTTCTTATTGCTTTGCATTCTTTATCATACCATTGATTTACAGGGAAGCTTTCATGGTTTATTTTCTTAGGTTTTGATTTTTTGTATGATTCCAAGGCTTCTCTAATTGTATATATTAGTTTACTACTATCAAAGGTATAATCTACTTGAGTGATGTTTTTAACATTTTCTAATTTTTATGTCATACATATCTTTTGTATTGTCTTTCCTTTTGTTACTTGAGGATGTTCTTCTTTCCCACTTTATTGCATTCGGATCTTTAAGTACATTGGATTGTTATCAAATTTTAGCTTTATGAGAACCACTTCAATTTCTAGATCTTTTATTATTGAAATGAATTTTGTTGAGAAAATAGCACAATCAACTATACTATGTCCATTATGTGTTTGACAAGTGTATTTACTAGATTTTACCACATGCTTATACCATTGCATATGAGCAATCCCTCTATGCTACATACTTTAAGAAGTTCTTCTCCATAATATGTGATGATTCCTTTACTTCCATTTGAGGACCTTAACCAACAATGATCCACCTCTTCTTCTAACCATGGCAAATCATCATCTATGCCTTCATTGATCATTAAAGAGATAACATATATGTTTTTTGTCACAATATTACAGTCACCCATAAAACCATGTCTCCAAGCTTGTTACATTTTATTATGTCTTTATCAATGCCATATATGGATTCTCATGATCTAAGCCATGTTTCTTATAGAACTTTGATTGTTGTGGAGAAAAATAACAAGCTATAGTGCTAATCAATCTGTCATTATATGTAATTATAATATACTATTTATTTAGGTTTTCTTTCTCAACCTGTATGAGTCTATAACAAGTATTTTTATTAGTAATGTTCCTCCTCCATGTCCTTTTCATTTTTTGCTACTTCATTATATACTAATATTTTTTTATCCTTCGCAATCTAAAATCTTGCATCCATCATGTTCATGTGTTTCTATTAGTACAATTACATCATTTGCTTTAGCTATGGGCCCTAGACCGGGACCTCTTCTCCATGGATATCCATGACAATTCCAACTCATTAATGTTAAGTGTTTCTAACGAACCCCAATTTCCTATTTATTTTGGTGTGTTCCATTTATAATGTATGCTTTTCCATTTTCCAACCATGCCTCTTTACCCTCATTCCTTGCTCTCTTTACCTTTTCTCATTCTACCCTCTTCTCTTTTGGGTGCATAGGAATAAGATCATCATTCATGTAAAAATGTGACTCCCGTAGCAATCCTCTATTTTGAAGAACCAACCTATTATCTTCTATACTAGACATTGTGACTTGGTTTGCTCTAGATCTCATGTCTTCCTTTACTTTTCCTAGTCTACATGCTTGATAAATTTGTTAGCTCCAATGAAGTTTATCAAAAAGAAAATCCCTTAGTAAATTGGTTGTGCTTCTTGTTCCGCATGCTTTTGGTTGGATTTTGGTTGGGCTATAGGCATTTTTTCCTTTCATTTGATATTTGCATCTATGCACTTATTTTGGTTGTGTTTTGATTTTGGGTTGAACTTATTGATGTATAATTGTTTTTTCCTTCCTAAATTTTCCATCTAAATGACAAGTCTGAATTTTTTCCTCATGTATTGTTTAATTTATTTGTTAAATTTTGGGATCTCATCAAATTTAATGCTCTATTTTACCTTCTATTTGTTGTTTTTTTAATCCATGTGTTTTTCTCCTATTCAATGTTTATTTAATTATTTGTTTTGACAACCTGCTATCTTCCATGCTTTCTATTTTATGTAGATACCCCAATAGCCTTATCATAGCTCTTGTTTCGAGTGAAAAAATCCTTGTTTCAACAACTGAAATCTCATATGTAATTGATGCCTTAATCATGAAATTATTTGTAATCAATCACTTTTAAATTATTTTTATTTATCTCTATGTAAAATTTGAAGTATTTCTACCCAGGTGTTGTAGGTGAGTTGGATAGCAGAGGGCAATCCTCCAAGGGAGGTCCCAGGTTCGAATCTCCACCCTACCAAAAAGTTGAATTGGGTACCCAAAATCCAATTGATAATGTTGGTGCGAGGCAGGACCAGGCACGACTCCTGGGTGACTTTGATGGTGTAGAACCCCCTGGTCGTGGTCTCTCAGACCAAGGCGGCCCCGCAAGGGGTTTTTCGCTTTAAAAAAATTGAAGTATTGCTAACCCATAGCTCACACCCATATAACACCACTAGAATAACTAACAACCCAAAAAGGACCCTAATGGTTTTCCAATCCCACAACTCTACTTTTTTACCTCTATTTAGCAATGAGTAGAGTGCCCTACATCCTGCTTGTATTCACTTCATCCTGCATATTTCTCAATTGAGTTTGCTTTAAAAATCTAACCTAAAGTATCTTTTTTTGTTACTACCTTTAAAGGATTTTCTTAAAATAACATATATGGCTACTTTTGCTCTCTTTGAGTAGAGAAGATCATAATTTTAGTCTTACTAGTGTTTATCTACATCCCAACTTCTTTAAAAAAATACTCTAAAAGATTTTAGATGTTCTTTTTAACTTTCAGATGTCTTGCCAATCAAGATGAGGTCATCAACATAGAAAATAAATTTCACTACATAACTAGCCAATTGTATTCCCTCTCCTTTCTACCTATTCCTCCAATTTATCAATGTAAATGTCAATTAAAGTAGATGGCAATGGACAACCCCATTTCACCCCAATATCACTCTCAAATATCTCTAATAGTCCTTCCAAAATTTTGATTTTTGTCCCCACTTGCTCATAAAGCTTATGTATAATTGCTTTGTAGTTGGTTTGTATACCAATTTATTATTTTATTTTCCATAACTTACCTCTGGGTACTGTGTCAAAAGCCTTTTTAAAGACAACAAAACAACAATGAAATTCTCATTTTAATTCTAAATCCTCTTTACTAGGTGCTTTAAAGTAATGCAATGATCCATTTTTGAGTACTTTGATATTAACCCTACCTACCCTATTGCCCTCTTTTCTTGATTTTATGCCTACTGACTGATTTTTATTTCTACTATGTTGTCAAACAATTTTGCAAAAAGAGGATTAATCATGATGGTGTGGTAATTTGAAGGATTGTTGGTGTTTCCATTTTTATGCAATGGTATGACTAGGTTGGTTATCCATTCCTCTAGAAAGTCTCCCTAAATTATGTCATTAAAATATTTTAGATGTGTGAAGCTAAGATGTCAACCGCATACTTGAGATGTTCAATTTGCAAACCATGTATATTTTGAGCTTTACCTATTGTTATTTTCTTAATGCCCTCTTTCACATCTTTCAAAGAAAAAAGTTCCTCAATTGTGTTAATTATAGGAGGGGTATATTTTTCTTGGTTTCTCTCATATAATTGCTTAGCATACTACAACCATTGTTCACTTATGATATTGTTTTTGTGTGTCTTTTGCTTTGTTGTAGCTCTTTTCAAAATTGTCTTGGGCTATGCTTTGCAAGATATATCAACTTTTTTTACCTTGCTCTTATGTATTCTTCCTTTTTTTTCACTAGTTGTTTATATATCTTTCTATTTGTTTTCTTTTTGCTTGGTTCTTTCAAGGTTCTCCTTATTGCTTTGCATTCTTTATCATACCATTGATTTATAGGGAAGCTTTCATTTTTTCTTTTCCTAGGTTTTTATTTTTTGTATGATTCCATGGCTTCTCTAATTATATCCTTTAGTTTACTACTATCAAAGGTATAATATGCTTGAGTGATGTTTTAAACATTTTTTATTTTCTGTCATAAAGATGTTTTCTATTGCCTTTGTTTTAGTTACTTGAGGATGTTCTTCTTACTCACTTTTTTTGCATTTGGATCTTTATGTACATTAGATTGTTATCAAATTATGGGAACCAATTCAATTTCTAGATCTTCTATTCTTGAAATGAATTTTAATGAGAAAATAGCACAATCAACTACATTGTGTCCATTATGTGTTTGACAAGTGTATTTACTAGATTTTTACAATATGCTTATACCATTGCATTTGACCAATCCCTTTGTGCTACATAGTTTAAGTTCTTCTCCATAACATGTGATGGTTCCTTAACTACCATTTGAGGACCTTAACCAATGATGATATACCTCTTCTTCCAACCATAACAAATTATCATTTATGCCTTCATTGATCATTAAAGAGCTTGCACATCTATTTGTTGTCATGGCATTACGGTTACCCACTAAAATCATGTCTCCAAGCTTGTTACATTTTATTATGTCTTTTTCCAATTCTCATGATCTAATCCATGTTTCTTATAGAACTTTGATTGTTGTGGAGAAAAATAACAAGCTATAGTGCTAATCAATTTGTCATTACATGTAATTATAATATACTATTCATTTGGGTCTTCTTTCTCAACATATATAAGTCTATAACAAGAATATTTTATTAGTAATGTTCCTCCTCCATGTCCTTTTCCATTTTTTGCTACTTCATTCCATGCTAATATATTTTTGTATCCTTCGCAATCTAGAATATTGCATCCATCATGTTCATGTGTTTCTATTAGTACAATTACATCATTTACTTTAGCTATGGGCCCTAGACCAGGACCTCTTCTCCATGGATATCCACTACAATTCCAACTCACCAATGTTAAGTGTTTCTAACGGATCCCAATTTTCTATTTATTTTGATGTGTTCCATTTATAATGTATGCTTTCCCATTTTTCAACCATGCCTCTTTACCCTCATTCCTTGCTATATTTACCTTTTCCCATTTTGCCCTCTTATCTTCTTGGTGCATAGGAGTAAGATCATCATTCAGGTAAAAGTGTGACCCTCGTAGCAATCCTCTATTTTGAAGAACCAACCTTTTATCTTATATACTAAACATTGTGACTTGGTTTTCTCTAACTCTCATGTCTTGCTTTACTTTTTCCAATCTACATGCTTGATAAATTTGTTAGTTCCAATGAAGTTTATCAAAAATAAAATCCCTTGTTAAATTGGTTGTGTTTTCTTGTTCTCCATGCTATTTTATTCCCTTAATGATGATGTTTATTGACCTATTTTATATTTTTATAATAGGTGCATTATGATTTATTTATCTATTTTATCTCTTTGTTCCTTTGGTTTGAATGTTGAATCTCTTATCACTTATACCCATGATCTAGTCTCTAATTTATTTCATAGTTCTTGTTCTTTTGTCATAATTTTTGCAATCGTTGTGTTGAGTGGTGTTTTCACCCAATTGTGAAAGCACACTCTCCGGTAGGATCTGAGTCCAAAAAATCCTCTGCTTGCAAAGAAAATAACTTTCTCCAAGGTTCCTGTTATGCTTAAATAATGTTGTTCAAATGAAATGCCAGGAATATCTTAGGGTTTACAAGTGGATGTTAACAAGGGGCACTGATGGTTTATTCAATTTGAATTTACAGTGGACTCAAAATGAATAATTGTACTTTAATCTTGGATTTTGATGGATTTTCAGTTATTAATTTGGATACAGTAATTAAACTGCAGAAAATAAAGCAAGGGTTTGAAAAATAAAGAAAAGTAAATGCAGAGAAACTAAACTACAGTCAGAATGCTGCCATCAATTTGATGAAACCGAAGATACTGAGGTTTTATGCATGCAACCTAATCTAATGAACCCGCAAACTCGCACAATCCAAATAAATTAGGTGCTGGTCTCTAGGGTTTCTACTGTAATTCCAGACTTAGGCATTCACATGAAGCAACCAAGCACACTTGCATTAAACTTCACCTAAAAGCCTCAAAAATCTGGAATGAAAGATAAAACATTAAATCATGCATGCACAAAATGACTCCTTTCTCATCAATGAGATGCCAATACTCTGTATTTTGTATTAAATGATATGTCAATTACATTCAAAGAATGTTCCAGGCATAAATATTCTAGAACAAAAGAAGAAGGAAATTGCCCAAGTGCGAGCCCGAATAGCACGAAGCTCTTGTCTCTGCAACTCGCAATCGGCAATTTCCAACCCTTCCTTCAATCCGCGCTTCTGGATTTATCCTGTCTAGCGTGGCTCTTCGATTCTCCCTGGTCGCTTCGCTTCACCTTCCTGCCTGTGACCTTTCGAATTCCCACCTTTTCCTTGTCTTTATTCCATGTTTAACACCAAAACGCCTAAAATCCTTCGCTGCATGTAACGCTTATGCAGACCTGACACCTGCACGTGTCACACACTCTCTACGCCTTCTGTAATGCCACTCTACGAAAAACCTGACAAAAATTGCATGCCGCCTGTTCACCTTCTCGACCGTGAAAACGCGACATGTCGCGATATCGCTACACTCTTCCCGGTCGTACATCCTTGGCAGCATCTTGTCGCGATATCGCGACCGTTTCTATTCTGAGCCTTCCTTCCACAATTTGTAGCGATATCGCTACCGCTTTTACCTTCGGGCTCTCTCGCCTCAAACTGTCGCGATATCACTACCACTGTTACCTTCGGGCTCTCTCACCGCAAACTGTCGCGATATCGCTACCATTTTCTCCTTCGGGCCACTTTGCCAAAACACATCGCGAAATCGCGACACTTTTCTTCGTCCGTACAGTTTGCCAAAACACGTCACGAAATCGCGACCATTTTCTCTCGGACCTCTTTGGCAACTTTACGTCACGAAATCGTGACCATTATCACTCTCTTGCCTTCTTTCAACAAACCGTCGTGATATCACTACCGCTTTTGCCCCCGAACCTGCTTGTCGCAAACTGTCGCGATCTTGCTACCGCTTTCTCTTTTCGTACGCCTCCCCGAAACACGTCGTGAAATCGTGACCATTTTTCTGTTTCGTACGCCTTGGCAAAACCTGTCACGATATCGCGACCATTTTTCACCTTCGGACCTTCATGCCACTTTATGTCGCGATATCGCTACCGTTCTCACCTTCGGACCTTCTTACCGCAAACTGTCGCGATATTGCTATCGCTTTTGCCTTCCGTACATTTTGCCAGAACCTGTCACGATATCGCGACCATTTTCTCCGTCCGTACAGTTTTCCAAAACACGTCGCGAAATCGCGACACTTTTCATCATCCGTACGCTTCGGCAAAACATGTCGCAAAATCGCGACCATTTTCATTCTTTTCCAACAGCATGTCGCGATTTTTTGACACCATTTCTTTTCTTCTCAGCGACATGTCACGATTTCGCGACACCATTTCTTTTCTTCTCAGTGACATGTCACGATTTCACGACACCATTTCTTTTCCTCTCAACGGCATGTCGCGATTTCGCGACACCATTTCTTTTCTTCTCAGCGACATGTCGCGATTTCGCGACAACTTTCAATTTTTCTTTTCTCTCCTCTTCGGCAGCGATGGAGCTACATGTCGTGATTTCACGACAACTTTCCTGTTTCCAGCAGCGATGGCGCGACAAGTTGCGATTTCGCGACATGTCGTGATTTCGCGACACTTTCAACACTTAGGCATTTTTTCTCTTTTCTTCAATTTTAGCATCTGGGTCACCGAGATTCTTCTCTGCAAGCCTGCAAAAAGGTGGGTCCCCAATTTTGGGGTGTGTTGTGGATCAACCACTACAAATGGCGACTCTGCTGTCAAATGCTCTTGAGCATTTTAGTAAGAACCCAACCGGAAACATATCACAAACTCGCAAATATATGTTAGCACATAAGCAAAATAACAAATGCCCAAAGATCAGAAGTACATGAATCATCAGAATCATCAAGTATTAGCTCAGTGTGTGCAATGTGTTTTCATTCTCTATCGCTTGAAATTGATCAACATTCCATTATCATTTTTGCATGAATGCATATGTGGGATGGTGAATGATTTGTGTACCCTAATGAATGTGCAAGGAGATTTTGCTTTCATAAAGGCATGGTCCTTCTTCTATTATTATGTACAAGCATTCAAGATTGCCAAACCCTCTTAGGATCCACTAATTCATTACCTTATTGTATCCCAAAGTTGGTTATGAGTCCCTACCATCTAGAACCCATGTGCAAGTGAATGTGAAATCAGAACTTTGGGGAATCAGACTCCCAACCAACCGAGATGAGATTTTAACCTTATCCTTACTATTCTGATTTAGAGTTCATTACCTCACTTTAAGCAAAATAATTAAACCAGTTATGGAAGAAATGGTCATGCTAGTCTAACCCTCTAGACAATCAGTGGTGTTGTTTTTTTAGGCAAGACATGATGCCATGCATGGGCATATCTAACCCCACAATCCAAAACTTATCTCCATTTCTTTGGACCTTGGGGATGACTACCCATCCCTTGCAGAGGACAAGTAGTACGATCCTTACAATCCAAAATAAATATGAGATGGGAAAAGTTTATTTATTTTTTTAATTCTTAGACCTTGGGGATGACTACCCATCCTGGTTAGGGACATGTAGTATGATCCTTACAATCCAAACTTTAGATGTAAATGGAAAATATTAATTTTGTTACTTAGACCTTGGGGATGACTACCCATCCTTTGCAGAGGACAAATAGTACGATCCTTACAATCCAATACTGATTATGAAATGAGACATAAGAGCTTTGGGGAATCAGATTCTCAACCAATCGAGATGAGAATTTATACCCTATCCTTACTACTCCATGTGGGTCAAATCAAAGCTTTGGGGAATTGGATCCTCAACCTAAGTTCGATGAGGATTTAACCCTATCCTTACTACTCTGATTTTAGGCTTTAAGCTTAATGGAAGTGGTCAAAACCACTGTTTTAAGGATCATGTTGCATAATAGGATAGACATGAATAACTTCTTTCGCCCAACCTTTTCCTCCAAGTTAGGTTTTGATCATTTTTCTCAAGATCCTTTTTAATGTATGAGACGTGCTTGGTTCTAGATATCTCAAGACTCAGTTTCCAACCTTAGGAGCTACTTACATACATGTTATAACACAACCCTAAGAGGATTTGACATACTTTAATGGCTTGTACCTAAGATGCATATGTAACTAAGATGAGATGTATGTAAGGTGAGATGGAACATGAATGCATTATTTCTTGAATTACAAATGGAATGAATTGTCATGCAAAACTGATTCTTTCATGCATCACAAAATCAAACAATATTATTAAACTGTTTGTGTTACTTGTGGAGCTTTTACAAGACAATTCCAATATTTCATATTCTCCTAATCCTTAAGCATAAGTTGACATCTCAATTTTTTATTCTTTTTTTTTTTTTATTCTTTTTTTATCAAAATTAACACACATGTCAATTGAAATCAAATCCATAATCAAAATCCTAACTAAACTAACAATCCTAAACAATAAAAACAAAATCTGAAAAACCCCCACCAAAACCAAAAGAATAATATCAAAGTCTCACAACCTAAGGGCTAAAATAATGCTTTAAAATCTGCCCATTAACCGGTAGCATGAAATATTCCCCTTCTAATGTTTTTAGCCTGAAGGTATTCTTCCCAAGAATCTCTGAAATCTGATATGGGCCCAACCAAAGACAATCAAACTTTTGATGATTTCCTTTTTCCTCATGTCTTTTGTCCCATAGTAATACCAAATCTGAAATTCTGAATGATTTAACTTTGGCCCTTCTGTCAAACCATCCTTGAAAATACGTGGCCAGTAGTATCCTGCTCTCAGGATTTGATGTGTTATAGCATTGGCTGCACCATGACCAATTCCATGTTTCCCGTGAAATTCCTGCAACACCCTGGCAGCTTCTTCTTTGTTCAAGCACCTCAGGTAGATACCTTCATGATTCTTCCTGTAAAGCACACCAGATTTTATCAGATAATTGACATATTTAAGCCTTAAGGCTCTTCTATGTGTTGAATTCAGATTAGAAGGACACTTACCAGTCAATAAAAATTGCACAATATCAACATACCAGTCGTCCTTAGCCAAGTATTCTGTATTTGAGCATTGACCTGTTATTTGCGGATTATTTTCTGCGATTGCCTTCGCCAGTCCCTGTCCTCGAACTAGTTTCATTGGTTGGATTTCGAGATCAAATTCTTGGATGGTTGAAATCCACTTTCCTCTCTTCTCACCTAGTTCATTCTGTAAAAACATGGTCTTGACAGCAGAATCGGGCACGATGGCGATAATTCTGCTGTGCACGATGTAGTGCCTAAATTTTTTCACAGTTTTAAAAAGTGCGTACATTTGCTTATCAAGGATTGAATACCTTAATTGAGCGTCTTTCAGGGGGGCACTTAAAAATGCAATGGGTTTTTCGGCACTATCCTCACCTTTTTGGGTTAAGACACTCGCAAAGGAGTGTTCTGATGCAAAAGCATAAATATAAAAAGGCTTGGAGTAGTCTGGGATTATAAGGACAGGGGCTCTGGAAATGGCATCTTTGATATTCTGGAAAGCCACTCTACTTTCCTCGTTCCATTTAACATCCACATCTTTCTTGAGCATCTGGTTCAGAGGTTTGGCTATCTCAGCAAAGCTAGAGATAAACTTCCTCACAAAATTGACTTGCCCAAAGAAAGATCTCAGTTTTTTTTTACTGCTCGGGAGAGGTAGGTTTTGGATAGCTTGTATCCTTTCAGGGTCGATGGATATGCCCTCTTTTGAAATGATGTGACCCAACAATTTCCCTTCCGTTACTCCGAAAATGCACTTTTTGGGATTTAAGGAAATTCCATGTTCTCTGCATCTTTGAAGCACTTTCTTCAAATCTTTAACATGATCCTCTCTCTTCTTTGAGAAAAATGGGATATCATCCACATACACGATGATGCATTTGCCTATTAGCCCTTTGAATGCGTAATCCATGGCACGTTGAAAAGTTGCACCAGCATTTAACAGTCCGAACGACATTCTCTTATATGCAAATGTCCCCCACTTGGTAGTGAAGGCTATTTTCATCCTGTCATCTGGATGTATAAGAACTTGGTTGTACCCAAAATATCCATTGAGAAAGGACATCATTTCAGATCCATTTACCATTTGCAGAATTTCATCGATTGATGGTAATGGATAATTATCTTTTTGAGAGGCTTTATTAAGTTTTCGAAAATCTATGCACAGCCTAATCTCTCCACTCTTTTTTCTTACTGGAATGAGGTTGGCCACCCAGGTTGAGTGCCTAACAGGAAAAATGATTTTTGCTTCCAATAATCTTTTAACCTCCTTTTCGATCAAAGGCTCCAATAGCGGGTTAACAACTCGTTGTCTTTGCCTAAAAGGCTTGGAGTCTGGCTTCAAAGGGATGGTATGTGTGATAATGTTCTGGTTGTAAGTCTTCAGCTCATTGTAGTTCCAAGCAATACAATCTATGTAATTCTTCAATGCCTATATTATATTGCTCCTTTCTTCCTCTGTACATGCTTTTGCTATGTACACCTCCTTTGGATTGTCTGTACTCCCTAGATTGATTGAATCACATGCATCTTTGGGGAGTGGGACTCTTTTTCTTTTCTTGTTCTTGCATTCCATGTCGAACATCTTTTCTAATGAAACCACGTCTTTAGGAATTTTTTTGGATTGATACGCAGTTTCACTTTCTTATGTTTCATCCTGCCACCTTTGTTCCTCATCAATCACATGATTTTCAAAAATACCCGAGTTTGTGACAAACTTGAAGATGTACCTGTCACTTTCAAAAACTTGGAAATTCTTTACATTATCAAGTATTGATGGACAAGGAACCAGCTCAATGGAAATTTTTTTACATATTTTTATATCCACCGGGTTTAACATGCTCGCGGCGACTGCAAGAGAGTCTGCTATTCGATTTCCTCTCCTAGAAATAAGGGCTATGTTGAATAAATCAAACTCCTCCATGAGGTCCATAACCCTAGTTCTATAAAGGCTCAGTATTTTGTCACGGCATGTATACTGTCCTTTGATTTGCTTGACAACCAACTCAGAATCTCCCAAAACCTTCAAGCATTTAACATGTTTGCTCAATGCTAGACGTAAACCATAGATCAATGTTTCATATTCTACCACATTGTTTGTGCAAGGAAATTGCAGTATGTAGGCAGCCAATAATGGTTTACCTCCTGGACCAGTGAGCTCGACTCCAGCTCCTGCTCCCTGTCTAGACTTTGATCCATCAAACTTGAGCAACCACGTGTAATCCTTTTCTTCAAAAGAACCACCATGACACACTTCTTCTTTAAGCTCGTCAGCAGCTTTCTCAACATCAAGAGCATAGACCCCTAGGTATGGCTCAGAAAACTGAACCTCATTCGGCTTGTTGAAATCCGTTATAATCTCCTTAAGCCTCGGTTCATTTTCCACTCTGATTTGGTTTGCAATGCCCTTCCATGGTAGCCACATATGTGAGCAGTCTGTTGAAAAATAACCATTCAGAGTTTTCATCCAGTCTCTCGCGAGTAACATTCCATACCTACTTGGGATGTTAACCACCAAAATGTCTACAACCTGCTGGACCCTGGGTTCAGAATTTAATTGAATCTTGACATCATATAAGGTCCCTACTACATTTACCTCTGAACGGTCCAATTGCAAGACCGTGCATTTGGATGAAACCGGTTGTAGACCCAACATTTGACATATCTCCGTAGGCATGAGGTTGCTCGTGGCTCCTGTGTCCACCAAAAAGTTATGCAAGTTCTTACCCGCAATTCTCAGAGTCAATAAGAATGGCGGGACATCCCTTCTCTCCTTTCGCAAAATCAGATGGGATTCAGCTCTTTTTTCCTTCCACATCGGATCAAGTGAGTTCAAAGCTCTTATCAACGCCTCCTTTTGACCAGGCAATTTAGCTGCGTCCAGGAATGAAAGGCTAGATTTGGACTTCTTCATATCCTCCACTACGTCATAATTTGGTTTTTTGAATTTGACTGTCTTCTGGACGTCATTAGACATTTCTCTTCTGAGTGGAGGGGGAGGGTTGTTACTTGCCTTTGTATCTGGAGGAAGAATAGAATTGTTTTGAGGTGTTGATGAGGTTTTAGGGGCTTTAGATTTACTCCTCAAATGGTACCCATGAGTCCCCTTTTTGAAATCTTGAAAATTTTGCACCTCCTGTTCCAAAACTTCATCTTCTTCCTCCTCGCTCTCACCCTCTTGGTGATATACTGTTTCCATCACCATAATATTTTCATCTTGCTGATACGATGGATCCTCATTTGATACCAGTTCCAAATCATCAACTTGTGCTTGAAGACAATGAGTGTATCTAGAAATCTCAGGACAATTCCTCTCATTGTGTTCTTTTGTGTTATGTAACCTACACCCCCTTTCCCATGCCAAATCTGAAATATTCAAAAGAGAATTGGATTGGCTAGGGCCTGTAGAAGCATCTAATTGATTAGCAATGGGAGCAGGAACTCCCCCATTGTTTGGCTTGGTGTTCCAGTGCCTCCCTCTATTGTTAAAATTCCAATTTGGGTGAGGGGCATGGGAATCATACTTCTGCTCTTGAACTCTGTCATTGCTTAGTTTATGCACTAGTTTCTTGAGCTCTTCGACTTTCGAAAAAACATCCTTCGGTGGAATCATATTGTTGTTAACCCCCGTTGGATTTGCATAATTGATGGGGTCTTGATTCCACATTTGGGTCGGGTTCTGAGGAATTGGATTCCCATATGGATTGATACCTTGAATCGGGATTGGATTCGAAACAGGAACTATGGCTTGAGGATTGACTTGACTAGTTTCCTGCGTAGTTGATTGACTGTTCTGCAAAAATGTAGGAACATGTGGAATGGCTGTGATTGGTTGGATTGGAATGGGTGCATATGCGGGTGCTTGTGGATACGGCTGCTGATATGGGAAGGCATTCATACTTGGCATTTGTGGTGCCATGAGTTGATTTTCCTGGGGAACTTGACCATATGGAGCACACTGTCCCAACACAGGCATCTGGGTAAACTCATAGCCTTGCGGTGTCAATTGCTGCTCAATAGTCATGGCTTCATTATAGGCCAAAGCCAACGTGGTGACCTGAGGATTACACCTTGCAAACATAGCTGTCATGGGGTCCAATGCCCCAAAATATATCTGCAAAGCCACTGCGGGATCGATGGCAAAATGTCTAATTGCTCTGTTATAGTTCTTTTGGAATCTCTGATTAAACATTCGGATTGGTTCCCCTTGGCCCCGTTTGCATGTAATAAACTGATTGTAAATAGTTGCGGGATCTAAGGGTGACCTAAATTGATTGATAAAGGCATTTTTCATTTGTTTCCAAGAGGTGATTGAACCAGTTGGCAAGCATATATATCATTCATATGCTATTGGATCCAAGCTCATGGGGAAAAGTCTACAGGCTACATCTTCATGCTGAACTTGCAGCCTAATTAAAACATCCCTATAGGCTTGGATATGTTCTTCTACTGTTCTTAGGCCATCTGGCTTGTATTTAGGCAGAAATCTTTCAATGTTCTTGGGGATTTCATGGATATCCCCAACAATAGTCAAAGGAGTATTGTTAGCTCCATACCAAGGAGCTGCTGGAGCTTGAGCCATTTGACTCAAAATTGATGTAGACAGACCTACAATAGCAGTAGAAATATTACTAACTATAGGCACACTAGGGGCAACAGATATTACTGGCGTAGGTCCGCTCGACGTTCCTGGAGAGAACAAGTCTTTTGCGACTGGTATGCTTACGACTTGCTTGGCTTTACCCTTGGGAGTACCAGTAAGGTCATGAAAAATGGTTTCTCCGGTTGTTTGAGACTTGGTCGCAATACGGCATGGTGGGTCCAGCCTGCCTGAGGAAACCCTCGACTATTTTGAAGAAAACCTGCAACAAAAACAAAAATAGTGTTGCAGTTTAGCCGTAAATGATTTCAAAATTAAATCAAAAACAAAATATTCAGATATGGAAATCAAAATCAAATAAACCAGTCCGGCCCTCCTTCTAGTGCCAATCTGTTGAGTGGTGTTTTCACCCAGTTGTGAAAGCACACTCTCCGGTAGGATCTGAGTCCAAAAAATCCTCTGCTTGCAAAGAAAATAACTTTCTCCAAGGTTCCTGTTATGCTTAAATAATGCTGTTCAAATGAAATGCCAGGAATATCTTAGGGTTTGCAAGTGGATGTTAACAAGGGGCACTGATGGTTTATTCAATTTGAATTTACAGTGGACTCAAAATGAATAATTGTACTTTAATCTTGGATTTTGATGGATTTTTAGTTATTAATTTGGATACAGTAATTAAACTGCAGAAAATAAAGCAAGGGTTTGAAAAATAAAGAAAAGTAAATGCAGAGAAACTAAACTACAGTCAGAATGCTGCCATCAATTTGATGAAACCGAAGATACTGAGGTTTTATGCATGCAACCTAATCTAATGAACCTGCAAACTCGCACAATCCAAATAAATTAGGTGCTGGTCTCTAGGTTTTCTACTGTAATTCCAGACTTAGGCATTCGCATGAAGCAACCAAGCACACTTGCATTAAAATTCACCTAAAAGCCTCAGAAATCTGGAATGAAAGATAAAACATTAAATCATGCATGCACAAAATGACTTCTTTCTCATCAATGAGATGCCAATACTCTGTATTTTGTATTAAATGATATGTCAATTACATTCAAAGAATGTTCCAGGCATAAATATTCCAGAACAAAAGAAGAAGGAAATTGCCCAAGTGCAGGCCCAGAATAGCACGAAGCTCTTGTCTCTGCAACTCTGCAATCGGTAATTTCCAACCCTTCAATCTGCGCTTCTGGATTTATCCTGTCTAGCGTGGCTCTTCGATTCTCCCTGGTCGCTTTGCTTCACCTTCTTGCCTGTGACCTTTCGAATTCCCACATTTTCCTTGTCTTTATTCCATGTTTAACGCCAAAATGCCTAAAATCCTTCGCTGCATGTAACGCTTCTGTAGACCTGACACCTGCATGCCACGTGTCACACACTCTCTGCGCCTTCTGTAACACCACTCTGCAAAAAACCTGACAAAACCTGCATGCCGCCTGTTCACCTTCTCGGCCGCAAAAACACGACATGTCGCGATATCGCTACACTCTTCCCGACCGTACATCCTTGGCAGCATCTTGTCACGATATCGCGACCGTTTCTATTCTGAGCCCTCCTTCCACAATTTGTAGCGATATCGCTACCGCTTTTACCTTCGGGCTCTCTCGCCTCAAACTATCACGATATCGCTACCGCTTTTACCTTCGGGCTCTCTCACCGCAAACTGTCGCGATATCGCTACCATTTTCTCCTTCGGGCCACTTTGCCAAAACACGTCGCAAAATCGTGACACTTTTCTCCGTCCGTATAGTTTGCCAAAACACGTCACGAAATCATGACCATTTTCTCTCGGACCTCTTTGGCAACTTTACGTCTTGAAATCACGACCATTATCACTCTCTTGCCTTCTTTCAACAAACCGTCGCGATATCGCTACCGCTTTTGCCCCCGAACCTGCTTGCCGCAAACTGTCGCGATATCGCTACCGCTTTCTCTTTCCGTACGCCTCCCCGAAACACGTCGCGAAATCGTGACCATTTTTCTGTTCGTATGCCTTGGCAAAACCTGTCGCGATATCGTGACCATTTTTCACCTTCGGACCTTCATGCCGCTTTCTGTCGTGATATCGCTACCGTTCTCACCTTCGGACCTTCTTACCACAAACTGTCGCGATATCGCTACCTCTTTTTCCTTCCGTACGTTTTGCTAGAACCTGTCGCGATATCGCGACCATTCTCTCCGTCCGTACAGTTTGCCAAAACACGTCGCGAAATCGTGACACTTTTCATCATCCGTACGCTTCGGCAAAACACGTCGTGAAATTGTGACCATTTTCATTCTTTTCCAACGGCATGTCACGATTTCGCGACACCATTTCTTTTCTTCTCAGCGACATGTCACGATTTCGCGACACCATTTCTTTTCCTCTCAACGGCATGTCGCGATTTCGCGACACCATTTCTTTTCTTCTCAGCGACATGTCGCGATTTCGCGACAACTTTCAATTTTTCTTTTCTCTCCTCTTCGACAGCGATGGAGCTACATGTCGCGATTTCGCGACAACTTTCCTGTTTCCAGCAGCGATAGCGCGACAAGTCACGATTTCGCGACATGTCACGATTTCGCGACACTTTCAACACTTAGGCATTTTTTCTCTTTTCTTCAATTTTAGCATCTGGGTCACCGAGATTCTTCTCTGCAAGCCTGCAAAAAGGTGGGTCCCCAATTTTGGGGTGTGTTGTGGATCAATCACAACACGTTACATGAATTTCTTAAATTTGTAATAGATTATCTTCATTTTCTTTTTCTTTGTTGATCTACAACTTAGTTTGAAGATGAGATCCATTTATAGAATCATTACTACTGCATAAGCCCATGGTACTAGAGGAATTTTGTTCTACTGGTGATATCTCTAACAAATTATTTTGAACAACTTGTTCCAAAATCATTTTTTGTTGTTCCATGATGTAGCTTTGTTGTTTGCTCATGACTACGGTCAATTCCAACATCTCAAATTGCAAGGACCGTATGCATTCATTTAGAACTATTAGTTTGTCATGATATGGGTTAGCCATGGTATTAATTTGTCATGAGATACATACATAATAGTCAAACTATTGTAATACTACTATGTGGTCATCCCACTCGTTTTAATCCCATATAACCAAGAACAAATATTTTTTTAATATTATTATATGTAGAATAATTGGTAAAAAGTGAGGAGTTTCATGTATTGAGGTTTAAATCTCATAAGCAACCATAGGAGTGGTGAGTAAGGGTACTAGTTGTGAAGAAGTCAAGGTTTTAAGTCCCTTTGATACTCTTACCTTCATGGTTTGAGGTCTAAACCAAGGTTTAAATCTTATGAGTAACTATAAGGATGATGAATGAGGACATTTGATGTGAAGAAATCAAAGGTTCAAGTTCTTTTGACACTATTTCCTATTGACAATTTTGTCACATTTCTCAAGGGGTAGAAAAGAAACAAGTTTTGTATAAGTGTTGTGTAAAGTTTTTGCTTTGTTATTTTTATTTTGAAAAGTTGCAGCAATTTTGGCTTTCAAAGCCACCCCTTTGTATAAGAAGTAGAAAGAGAAAAATTTTCGCTACCGAACAAGCTAGAGAAAAGAGCTTCGCCCAAAAGGAAAATGAAACTGCTTCGCACCCAAAGTATTTCCAGCGCTACTTCGGGTGAAAATTTTGTGCAGTAGTTTTGCCAAAGAAAAATGCAAGAGGACCAATATAAAGGGCTTCGGGCCCGAAACATTTCCAACAACTACTAAGGCACCAGCGAAGCAGAATCCAAGGGAAAATCGAAGATTACTTCACCAGAAAGTTGTCGAAGCATCTACTTTGGGCCTCCTCACACCCGAACCATTTCTACTTCGACGAAAAACCTAGCAAAGCATTCACTTCGGCTAGTTTTCGCTTGAATCATTTTCAACCGAAGTTCTGGCAGTCAAGAGAAATGAAGCATTTTGAAGGCAAGAATGTGTTTTGACCGAAATCTCTCCGAACCACAATTTTGAGGAGGATTGCAGCGAAGTATTTCTCCAAAGCGTCATCGAAGCAATTTTGTCAACAAAGTGGCAAGGATAAAGAGGCTCGTTTTGCGAAGTAAATATGCTTCGGCACTCCCCACCCCCGAAGCAGTTTTGCGAAGTATAATCCAAGGAAGAGTTTTCGCTTCAACCCAAAACCATTGCGAAGCAAGACCTAGCGAAGTGCTTCATGGGCACATGTTCCAAGCCGGGTATCTTCCCGAGGCGATCAAGTGCCTCATAAATGCAATTTTTCTTGCCCAGCAAGCCTGCTGCTCATTTTTGGCAATCAAAAGTGAAGTATCAAGCCATGATGGAGAACCCGACGAGCATGGCGGCCACTCGAGCACTACACCCGAAGACCAAGGATGTCCAGACGACTCATTAATGCACCTTTCCATGGTTGACCCGATCATAGTTGCTAGTTTTGGTAACAGATTTGAAAGCTCAGTCGCGAGATCCGAGGAAGGCCGAATTCTCAGAGCTCGAGGGCGTACTCTTCTTTGCTATGTAATTATGATTCAGAGGCCTGGGTCTTCTATAAAAACCCAGGCATTGTAATGGAAAATGCGGGGGGAACTATCTGCTAGAAAGCTATTGTAACTTGATGTCCTACGATTAATACTAAGAGAATTTGAGCTCAATTCTTCTCTTTTATGCTACCTTATGTGCTTGATTCTTCTATCTCTCCTTGTTTTTATGTTGGATGCTAAACTCTGTGTTCGGTGTGCGATCAGGGATAGTGTCCTAAAACTCATTCTGAAGGATACATAGGAGTTGATAAATACCCTATTGACTTTCTTTTATGTTGCATGCCTTGTTTGATTCTTTTGTCTCTCTTTGTTTGTAGACTGAGATGTTGAACTTCGCATCCAGTGTGCGATCGGGGACAGTACCATGAAACTCGTTCGGGAGGATACATAGGAAGGTTGATACTACATTTCTTTCATTTTACTCTTGGTGTTCCTTGCTGCTATTCAAGTTGTCTGTTAGTAATCGTTCTTCCTGTTCTCTCCCACATGAAATCACCGATCTCTCTTCCCTTAAACCTTTTTATTTTATTTCTCTAACCCTTATCCCTTTTATCTCTTTCCTGCACTCTTGTCTTCAAAACACCCAAGTAGTTTAGCATAGGAGCTGGCATTTCTTCAAATATTGGCACAAGGGGCATCTCTTCCCTTTGGCCTTTCAATGTTGGTCCAGGTCTAGGGTGCGTACACTTACACAAAACCCTTACCTAGGTGAATTTGATGACCAACAGTTTTTGGCACGCCCGGTGGGACCCGACTATGTCTGTCTCAGAAAAATCCATAACCAGTCAAGGTCCCATATTTTAACACACAATCCCATTTCATCGGGGCCACTAGTTCTAACCAGTTCCCAGTATGACCCTGTCAGTCTCACCTGACTAGTGGTAGTGAGATCTGATGCTCTCATTATCGAAAGACTCTTAGCATCTGGCGACTCTGTATACCCAAAAATATCTAAGTCGTAAAGACCAGTATCCAAATATGTGCCTTCATGGAAAAAAACCCCATGTTTTAAGGAAGTCTGAGTCGGTGAATCTCTGGCTTGCCCCCATCTGTCAAAATCACCTGGCGATTCTGACTGAGCTGAAAGTCCAGATTCCTTCGTCGTAGGTGCCACGCGATGGGACGACTCTGCGGTGACCCGAGCTTCGCCCTAGAGAAGGGCGGAGTGAACATCGAGGCACTGCGCTAGATGCCTGGGGCATCTACACTGACACGAGTTTTGGCTGGGGTGGTTGGTGGACTTCTGCTATGCCACCAGAGCGGATGCAGGGTACCATGGATGCTGGCAGATGTGATCTGTGACATGTGCGACCATGGCTACAGATTTTCTTGGGGTAGCTTTGTTCTATGCCGGCTGTACAGGATCCTTTACGGGGTCGTGTACAAGGGCGAGCGATATCTGGTCATGACATCGCTCCTACAAGTTTGGTGCTTGGGAGCACATTGCGGTGCAGAGGCCGATAGGGCTTCCACCGACGAGGGTTGACGGGGAGAGGCCCCGAGTCTTCTCTCGGTGGCTCCGAGAGAGGGGCACAGACGACGGATCGACCTGCCGATGTCCCGAAGACTACTCGGATGATTTGGTCCCAGGACCGGATCACCCGGAGGCCGTGGAGGCGACATCCGAGGGTGGGCAAAGGACGCACAGAGGCGGCTTGCATCAAAGCGAGTCTCGCAGCTACGGATGGAGAGGGGAGAGGTGGAGCTCCACCGCTATGACCGAGTTTTGCGACAGTTCGGTCTACAGCAGGGGATCCCATCTCTTAGGGATTATGAGTTTTCTCGGACTATCCGGGATAACACCACAATTAGCGAGGCTCCAGATATGCAACGATTCTGGAGTCAAGACGCAGACGATGCCCCCATTCAGCCAGTGGATGGGGACGACGCAGGGGTAGCCGATGGCTACGATGCCTGGTACGTAGGCATTCGCCCTCCTCGGATGACGAGGTCTCAGGGACCGATCCATGCAGTTGTGCATCAGATAGAGGCGACAGTAGAGGCAGCCCGGGGTCACGACAGAGGAGAGAAGAGGAGGCCATAGGCATAAGAGAGGCCACGGCAGAGGGAGAGGGAGAGGAGGGAGGCGAGACCTCCATCTCCACAGAGGCCACCATCGCCTGATAAGGGCAAGGGCGTGGACATTAGCGAGAGTAGCGAGATGGCTACTCTCCGGGCAAAGAGAGATCGTCTGCGAGCTCAGGTGCAGACGTTACAGGATGCAGCTGCATAACACCAGGCTGAGGTGTCGCAGCTACGAGACGAGAATGCTCGTCTCAGGGCATGAGGCGGAGGGGTGAGCACTCAGGAGCTGATGCGATCGGTTTCTCAGACCGCATTCTATCAGGCGCTATACTACCAGGCGATGCCAGAGGATACAGCTGTCGGCTGGCATAGCCGATTCGATCAGGACAGGGTCGACGAGGAGCGCATCCCGATCGATGATGAGGACTCGCAGTACCACACATACTGCGATGGGACCACCTCGTCCTCCGTAGGGCGGGGGAGGAGATGAGGTCGAGAGCTCTAGAGGCTCTCGAGGCTAGAGGGTGGGATACTGCCACTGATATTATACTTGTATTGATAGAGGATTGAGTATGCCGAGGTACAGATTATGGCATACCAATCCAGTTTGGATGATGTATATATTCTGTTGATATATATAGATGAGATATTTTTTTTTGATCATATGACTTGTCTTATGTGATGCTTATGATGCTTTTTATGTTTGATTGATTGATTGAGTTGATTGATGTAATGATTTTATTGATGATTCATGTAATTATGTCATTTTGGAAAATATTATAACTTGGATGTCATGCTATAAATATTTTAAATGAAATAATCCGATGTAACAAATTGATTGGTTGTAATGAAATGTGATAAAAATAAAAAGATATTTCTAACAATAATTTCAAAGGACATTGTCGCTATTATAGACCATTTCATGGAGTCGCTGCTCACTCGATCGTCAAGCTAGTCCCGGGATAGAAATATTGTTAAAAGAAAAGAGTGCTTAAGAGACTGTCTTAAGACTTTGTTGTGATGATGCAAATGATGATGATGATGGTTTGTTTTCAGATTTCCATGAAAATATTATGCATGAAATATTGTGAAATGATTTTTGCTAGGCATAAATTCCTAAGTGTGATAAAAATTGTTGAATAATTCCTTAAGAATTATACCATCATTACAAAATGCAAAGGTGACATAATGATATGAAATAATAAAAATGTGTTTTGCTTTTGAAAAGCATAATTTGTAAAAAAAATGAAGTCATATGTTTTGTATGATCTTTGATAAATTGGGAAATAAAATTGTTACAATGGTTTGCGCTAGGCATAGAATATGTAGGTATAGTCTTATACCATCATCGCGAAGATCAAAGAAAGGATAGTTTTATTGCATGATTATTTTTTGATGAACAGAAAATATGATAATGAGGACTTGCGCTAAGCATACAATTCCAATTTTGGTTTTGAAACTATACCATCGTTGCGAAAGTCGATAAGATATATATGATATGTTTTGAAATTTTTGATTTTTTCTATTATATAGTTGTCTTTGTGGTAAATAATTGTATTTGATTTAATCCAAACAAGTTTGCAAAATAATATTTCAAAGTATTTTGAAGACAAAAGTTAGATTTATAAGGAATCCCATGTGCATAAGTGAATTCATTGCCAATCTTGATTTATCATAATGATAGACAAAATCTCTCAAATACAAATGTGTGTGCAATTGCATTGTTCATTTACCAGTTTTGAGCAAGATACTATGATACAAGTGATTTGAAGAAACCAAATAAGTGTTCATTAACCATGATGTAGATGCATATAACCATACTAGGCTACTATGTAGATCGGATTATCAAGAGCTAGCTAATCCATAAGCGAGACATAGGTCTGTACAAAAGAAGGTCGCTAATGTGACGAAATATCGCCACGCTAGGAGTTACCCAAGGCCAAGCGGGTTGGGAACAAACCACCATTATGGGGCTTACCTCACAGTTTTCGAATAATTGAGAATTCCAGAGATTCAAGCTCATTCACCCTTCTTTTCTTTTCAAAGGGTAGGGAAAGGGATTTTATTGCTTTTCTTGCTTTATTTTGAACTTTGCTTATTTTTCTTTTGCTTGATAATGCTTGTAACATTGTTGTAATGATATAAAAGAACATTTTTCTTTTCTCTTTTTCTTGAATTTTTCTTTTCTTTTTCTTTTTCTAGGGATACTTGCTCGGATTAACTGTAGAGCAAGGGATTTTTATTCTGGGTAGGGGTGAGCTTGTCCTTTTGCCAATTCTCAAAGATTCTAGACCATGTGCATGATAGGATAGCGAGGGGAAACTTTTCACTCAAGAAATCGGTTCTACTATGTAGCAAAACATGGAAATTACAAATATAATCATTTTATTGTGAAAAGATGTGCTTGGTTTAAGTAAATAACAAGATCAATTCTCTATGCTCAAACTTTATTTAATTGAATTTTGTGAACTTTGATATAAGAGAGATTAGTAATCATGCCAGATAAAATCAAGATATTTATTGTTGTGAGTGTGCAAGTGAGGGATGCCAAATAAATGCTAGTTTTATCCAAAATAAGTTGAAACATATAACTGCAATAATTGTAGGAAAATGTATATAAACATTTTTGAGAAGTTTTGAGAATGTTGACTCTCTCTTTCTTCTGTATATTGTTTTGGTTTCGAAAGAGTCAAGCATATAGCTGTTTTTAGATTTTTATTTTGATTTTAGTTTTTGAGCAAAAGGAACTTAACTAGTGCTTTAAATAAATGCAATAGATAGTTTTTGAAGAGTTTTGGAGATTTATGAATGTTTTTGGTGTTTTTGGATTTTTATAAATTGAAAAAAATACAAGATAATGATTTTAAACAAACATGGATGAAATGACCAAATTTATGCATAGTAACGTTTAAGGTGCAAAATATTCATAGGTTCTTTAAGTTCTTTACCATCTAAGGTAGATAATTTATATGCTCCTAATTCAAATTTAGCAGTAATGATGTATGGTCCGAGCTAGTTGGGCTCGAATTTACCTTTAAGTTCCTTAGTTGCATTTGTATTTTTTTTGGTTGAAGATTTTGAGGATTTTGATTTTTTTGTATTTTGATTTTAATTTATGAATTGAAATTGGTGGTATATACAAGATGATCTATATACACTGTACAAGGTTTATTTGAGTATAGCATGTCTAGGGTTGCTTCAAAATCAAAGGAGGTTTTGAAGGATAATCTGGTTGAGGTGAAGGTAAGAACAAAAGGTGATGAATAAAAGGTAGTGATAACAAAATCTTTGTTATAATGTAAAATAATGTAGCAAAAGATTTTACTTTTATATGTGTAAAATTACAAAATAAGATGTAAGAAGGATAAGAAAGTTCTTCATTCTTATCACTATCTTGCAAGTCTTGATAATATGGAGAAAGTATATGTAAAAGATATGCATGGATGTTATTTGGTAAACAGGAATGATTATATATGGATGAAGAAAAGTGAGAAATAGAAGGTAATTGTGACAATAGAGAATGTATAAAACTTGATGTTTCAATCGTTAAATATTCTTCAAATGGTTTTGGGTCACCCTGTATGGTAACAATTTTATTTGCAAGTTCAAACTTCAAACATTGGTGAAGAGTGGAAGGGAAAACCCTCATCGTATGAATCCAAGGACTCGGGAGAAATAGGTTGTAAGGTGAAGGACAATATCCTACACAGAATAAAGTATCCAGGATCTTGGATCCAATATTAAAGGGAAGAATTATAGTACCTTGAGCTTCTTGAATTTCATTGCTAAAATATTTTATAATAACATTTGATTCATTAATATGTTCTTCCTTTAATTCGAGTTTTTGGAATAATTGATAAGTGCATAAATTAAGAGAGGAGTCATTATCTACCATGATAGCTTTAACAAGTGTTTCTTTACTAGATCCTGTAATGTACAGATATGAGTCTTCTTGTGGAGCAGAGGAAGGAATATCCTCATCATAGAATGAAATATGGTTAACCTCAAGAGGGTTTACACCATTAATTATGTTTGTAGAGAAAATATGATGGGGAACAAATTGTTGGCTAGGTATTTTGAACAAAATTTCCTTGTGATAAATTTGGAATACTTCTAAAATGGATATCTTTGCTTGAGGATTAATCACTTGTTGTTGATTATAAAAGTGGATTTCAGATTGAGATCTTGATTCTAAAGATAAGCTTTCTATGCTTACATTACATTTTGTATCATTCTCTAGAGCCAAAGATAGTTTTGAAAGTTGGTCAAATGAGCAATCCATATCTTGAATATCGGATTGAGTTGATTGAACTTGAGGTTGCTCATTTGTAGTTTTTGTTACAATATTAATAATATCATCATGATGGGACACATTAACATGCAATATTTGATTGGTTTCTTGTTGTTGATAATTGAGTAGGGGTTCTTGGGAGATCCCCATGTCTTGATTGATTATTGGTATTTGTTGTGTAGGAGTTTGATAGTTTATTGGAGATTTATAATCAGTTGTAGATTGTAATTCCTTTATATTAAAAAGATCCTTATCAATCAAATCTTGAATTGCACATCTTAAATCTTTACAATTTTGTGTCATATGTCCATATACTCTATGATATTCACAATGTAGCTCAGGTTTAAACCAATATGATGTGGTATCAGGTTGTATTATGGAAGGAAGTTCAATAATATTTGTGTCAAGTAAATACTTGAGAATTATATCCATTGGTTGATTAAGCCTAGTAAATTTACGTGATGAAGGTTTTTGAGAGGTTTTTGATAAATGCCTTAGGAATTTCGTCATAAAAGGACCTAATGGTTTCTCACCTCTACTTTCTTTATTATGGGTAGAATGATGACAGGAAGATTGCGATGTAGGAGGTGAGTGCACGGTAGAATTGGAAGAATAAGTATTTTCTTGTTGAAATGAATGTGTTGTATTGAAAGAAGAGTATTGAAAAGGTGGTGGAGGATTATATGTGGATTGATAGACATAATGTGGATAAATGGGAGAATAGATAATATCGTTATGAAGAGGATTGGCAAAGGGATTGTTTTTTTGGGTTATGGATGAAAAATAAGAAGAGTGTGATGGAGGTGGTGTTGAATAGGGATGAGGTTGGTCATAATCAACAAATGTATTTGGCTGAATTCTTCCAACATTACTGATGGGATCATATGGATTTGAGTAAAAACTCATGGTTTCTTTAGTACTTCTAAAAGCAATATTTAGCATCTACTATTTAGAATTGAATCTAAAATATATAAACATGAAATGATGATTTTGTTTTTGTTTTTCTTGTATACATATATATATATATATTTTGAATCTAAATGCATTTATGTTTTGGTTGTTCTATTGTTTTTTTTTTTGCTTTGTTTTTGTTTTTGTTTTCAAAAGGTTATGATGCATTCACGTCGGGTTCACCAAAATGTATCGCTCCAAATTTTTCGCATCCCTACCTTCAGGCTATTGGATCCGCGCTCGGAAGGAGGATGGGAAAAGGATGGTGCGGTACCTCGGACGAGAGGACTTTGCGAAGGTCCCGCATCTCAAGGGAGGTGCATTTTGGTGATTTGTCGACGGATGGTGGGTTCACCAGGAAACATTTGATGGCAGTTTCCATGCCTAGGTTTTGGAATGAGTTTTAGATGAGTTCGTTTTATTTTTAAGCATTCATCCTAGGTTTGGCCGAATGATTCTAACTTAAACTACATGAAAATGCAATTTAAATGAATACAGCAAATAGAAAAGAAAGCAGAAACAGAGAATTTGCAGGAGGCCAATGAATATTACCTGATCCGAAAGTCTGATGGAGTTTCTGAAGCTGGAAGCAATCTGGATCGCCCGCAATTCAACAAAATCACCTTCAATTTGATAAAATCGTCTGAACTGACAAGATCGTCCGCAATCCGACGAATTTGTCGGACGAATTCATCGAGAGACACGCAAAACGACAAACAGATGCGAAATACAAGAAATTCTATTTTGTAAACAGGGGCAAACTATATGAAAAAGTAATATGAGTATTGAACAATATGCAAGAACAAAAGTAAATGCAAATCACTATGTTTAGATAGCAGAATATGATCTTAATATGCAAACTAGACAAAATGGGTGAACTCCAGATGCAATATAGTATAAAAACTGAATAGACAATCTAATTTATAGCATGAAATGACAGATAAAAGAGAAATAAGAGCAAACTCCAGGCACTGATTGCCTCGATGTGTGCTACAGTCGAAATCGTCTCACATCAGTACGAGATCGTCCCGAATTTGACGAGATCGCCTCCGATCTTGACAGGTTCGTCGGACTGCGATAGGTGATGGCTTCAGCTGAAAACCAGTGGTGTACCTACAATAAAATTAATATAGGACTAGTGCAAGAGCAAATTTGAAATGTTTTAGCACATAGGGAGTTGATTTACATAAAAATTCAACCAGGGGTTGGGGAGGGAAAAGTCTTAGAGTTAAATAGGCATAGGATAGTTGTTGGGAGGTTGGAGATCATCCCAATTTGGGAGATCTCCAACGGGGAAGGGTCCCAACGACGCAGACACGCTTCTGCCCGGATTGGAGACCCGTTGGAACGGATTCCAACTATGCAAATTCAGTTTTGCGACAAAATCGTCTGGACGTTCTAGTCCATACGAAATCGTCAAATCTGGGGCGATATCGTCTGATCGAAGACGATATCGTCAAACGGTCAAAACAACTGCTAAAAATGGCGTAGAAAAAGAGGAAACGGGTTTCTCGGCGGTTAACGGGCAGTTTGGGAGGTTAAATTTGAATTTAAATTTATTTACTAAGGTGAATGTAATTACTCCAATTTTACTGCGCCAATTTTAGGGTGCTACACTCTGTTGAGGTATAAGTGAAATTTTGTTGCCTTCTTCCTATTGCATTCTATCATAAACTTAGTAGAATTATTGCTGCTCGTCTACCCCAAATCTTATGCTTCCGTCCTGTGGCCATATTTCCCATTTCTTTCTACATTTTCTAATTTCTTTCTTGCATCCCTAGTCTTTAACCAGTGTAGGATTTAGTTTGGAAACCAACCCTCTCTGGATATTGGCATGGAGGACATTTATTTCCTCTGAAATTTCAATGTTGGTCGTATCAGGGTGCACAAATACAATGTTTTTTTATTAGGCAGATATTTGACCAACAGTGACCCCTTATCCCCTTATTTATTCATCATTATTGTTGAATTCTTAGGTAGGGCTATAACCAAAAAGAGAAAATACAAAACCCTTTAGGGAGTTACCATTTATCATGGAGCTAGACCTCTCTCTCATATTCAATTTTTTGATGACTCTACTCTTTTAGGTAAAGCTACAGTTAAGGAAGCTTCTACTATTAAGAAAATCATTAGTTTTTTTTCTAAGGCTACCGGGCAATTGATCAATGAAGACAAATCTAAAGTCATTTTCTTTCATTGTTCTTTCAGATAGGAATCCATGGTCCTCGATAAATTAAGATATAATAAGACCTCCCTTCCAATCACTTATTTAGGTATTCCCATCAATATTTGAAGACAAAAAAAAGATTGGAATTGGTTGTTGGACAAAGTCAAGAAGAAAATTGGGAAGTGGACCAATAGGTGGCTTTCTTTTGGGGGTAGAATAACCTTGGTAAAATCAATCCTTCAGGCTATTCCTATTTATGTTTCTACCGTGTTGAATATCTCAAAGGTTGTTCTTTGAGAACTGGATCAAATTAATCATCGGTTCCTTTGGAGTGGTACTAAGGAGAAAAGAAAATGGGCCTTGGTGAAATGAGACACTTTATGTCTTCCTAAGAATGAAGGGGGGTTAGAATTCCAGTCTTCTATTAATAACAACAAAGCTTTAGTTGCTAAATTATATTTGAGGATTTTGCATAACCCCAATGCTCTTTGGGCCAATAAACTTCATGCTAAATATGTTGATAACAAAAGTCCTAAAGACCTTGTTATCTATCAATTGCCTTACAAAGGTTCTCCCATTTTAGCAGTTCTTAAGACTGGTGAGGATTTGATAAAGAATAAATTATTTTGGATCATTCATAATGGTCAACAGGCACATTTTTGGAAATATTCTTTGGATGGTCACAAGCCTTTGATAACTTAGTTTCTTAATTTGAGGTCTTGGATGGAGGAGCTTCACCGAGCTAATTGGATAAAGGTGGCTAATTATTGTCGATACCATACTGGTAATTCAAAGGTTGGTAGATATTGGATCCCTATTGAGGACTAGACTATTCAAATCCCAGAAAGGTAAAGACAAGATATCCAGTGCATCCTTCATATGAGATATCTCTCTTGGTCCCATGATAAAGATTATTTTGGATGGAAATTGTAGTGGTCCAATTTTTTTACTTTTGAATAAATTTGGAGGTATTGGCCTAATCAAGAGGGTGTTGATCATTTTATTAGGTAGTTAGTTTGGATGGGTTCTACCATTCTTCTTTGGAATATATGGAATGAAAGGAAAAACCAGATTTTTAATCAAGAAAGGAAGGATATTTACTTTTTATAGAAAAATACAATTGCCAACTTAGTTGAATCAGTCCATCAACTCCTTAATCACCATAAAAACTCCCACCAAATATGGGATCAAGTGATGCAATGGTATTTGGAGGAGAATGACCACTTTACTTGGCTTATGGTGGTCCAATTTTTTTACTTTTGAACAAATTTGGAGGGATTGGCCTAATCAAGAGGGTGTTGATCATTTTATTAGGCAGTTAGTATGGATGGGTTCTACCATTCTTCTTTGGAATATATGGAATGAAAGGAACAACCAGATTTTTAATCAAGAAAGGAAGGATATTCACTATATCTAGAAAAAGACCATTGCCAACTTAGTTGAATCAGTCCATCAGCTCCTTAATCACCCCCAAAAATCCCACCAAATATGGGATCAAGTGATGCAAAGATTGAAGATTAACTCTTCTAAGAGAAACTAGCTTAAAGGGAATGTGAGTAATTGCAAGATGGATAGAACAAGGAATTGGCAACCTAATCCTAAGGATTTTATAAAAGTAAATACTGATGGAGCCTCTAGAGGGAACCCTAAAAAAGCTAGTGTGAGAGGAATTGGTAGACTTTTTGATGGATTCCTGGTTTTTACTTTTGCTGAGAATTTGGGTATTCTATCGAATAACCTTGCTGAGGGGTTATGGTATCCTTAGAGGCCTTCAAGAGGCTACTAAGGTTAGATGGAAAAAGGTACTATTTGAGTCTAACTCTCAACTCATGAATAATATTTTAAAGACTCCTTCTAAGAATCATAAGGTTGATTGGAGAATAAAAAGAATTATTGAGAAGATTCAGTTTATTCAGATGGGATTTTTTAAAGTTGATTACAATCATGTGGTTAGAGATCAGAATAAGAGTGTTGATGCTTTAGCTAATTGGGATTTGGATAAAGGTGATCTTACTTGTTACGACCACCCTCCTAGATGGTGGGCTTCACAAATAAGGGAAACTCTTCTTTCTATCATTTCTTTGGATGGCTCCAGTTTTGAAGGTACCTAGTTTCTTCTTGCTTTATTTTTGCTTCTCTTTAGTTCGATTAGGGTATTTTAGTTCCCTAGATCAAACTAATCTTTATTTTGTTTCCTCTGTTGATTCTTGCCTTAATAGTCTTTTGGTCTAGAAAGGTCATTATTGTGTTCTATTTTTTTCTTTTTTCTTTTCTATTTATGTGTGTTCTTTTTTTGTGTTGTTTTATTTTTGTGTTTTTTTTTGTTCTTGTGTTTTTATTGTTTTGTGTTTTTCGTTGTGGTTGTGTTTTTGATGTTCTTGTACTTGTATTTTTGTATGTTTGTGTTAATTGGTGTTTTTGTGTTTTGGTGTGTGAGTGTTTTCTATGTTTGTATTTTTCTCTGTTGTCTATTGTTGGTTGTTCTTTTTTTAGGTTTTGGTTATTTTTGTTGGTTGTGTCTTTGTAGCGTTCTTTTGTTTTTTGATATGTTTGTGTTTTGTTATGTTGTTCTTGTTTTTTTTCTGTGTGGTTCATGTTGTGTTTTTTTTATCTTATTGTGGGTGTGTTTGGTTGTGCTTTATCTATTTGACACACTCATGGAGCATATTTTTTTATTTTTTGTTTTTTTAATATTTTTGTGTGTTCTTGTCTTTTGTTGTTTCAAGTTTACTCTTTGAGTATGTCAAATATGGTAGGCCAGGAATGAGCCTTGGGTGATTTTGGTAGAATAGATACCCCTGCCTCCTTGGGTCTTACTCAAAAGTGGCATCCATTTTGGGATATTTTCCACAAAAAAATAATGATTTAGAGTTTATATATAAGTTTATTAAATGGAAAAGATAAAAAGTTTATAGAAATGCCTTGTTAAAGTTAATATTTTAATAGGAGTAATATTTGTAAATCTTTATATGTCAAGTACATATGTTTTAGAATACCAATACCAACATTATGAATGATTAATAGCAAAATCCTTATATGAATTTATAAACTCATGGACTCCTTGATAGATTTAGAAAAATTCAACTGCATATCTTGGAAACAAACAATGTTGTAAACCTTTAGTGAAACCTAGATCCAATATTAACTTGATCGTGATAGTTTTCAAGTACTGGCAAATTGCACCAGTCAGAGCTGGATGACTATCTCTTTCAGCCAATAGACCATCTCAATCATGTGCAAAGGATGCACCGGTTCATGTGTATACATTTTAAAAACTACAAACTTAATAATAGCTCTCGCCTCGTCATACCTCTCCATTTTTACTGTCGGAGAGCATGTCAAAGTCAATCTAAAAATTAACATTCTTTGTTTTAAACAAAACCAAAGGTTGGAAGCTTTTCTAGGTTTGCCTTTTTAGATATTAAATTAATATTTAATTTTTTCTTCTAAGATAGAATTAGTTGTCCACTATTGTCCATTCGAAAGGTAAACTATAGTTCACCCTAATATTCGGAGAAGATTCACAAATGTTTAATAGAGAATTTTGTTTATGGCTTATGATTGCCTTGTATGTTTAGAAATATCAACTTTACCTAGGATCTAAATAGTTTAGAAAGAGAGAATATATTATGAATATTTAAACTAAAAAACCTTTGTTAATTTAGTTTGATTATCATTTAACCTTGTTATGTCTTATATGCATGGATAATTCGTAGCTATGTAAGATATTGACTTGTTTTATAAATTACATACCCTTGAATAACACTTTATGTTATACACTAGATTGTAAATATGGAAACATAGTATTTAGCTAAAAGAAAGATCCTCTAGAAGAAATAAAACCTCTAGAAATTTACCACCTGGTACATCAAGGATTTCCTTTTTGATAGTAGCGGATATGAAAGATATGGTGATAGAGTTTATAGATATGAAAATATATAGAATATTTCTAATTAAATGTAGAGCTTATCTTTGAAAGTAGAGTAACAAATAGATTTTATTTTTGAGATCTAGTTCCAAATATTTTAAGTCATTTGAAGAGAATATTTTTAACACTTGCTTTGCTAAGTAAAGTATTATGATTTAATTGGATTCACGAATGTTAGAAGAATTTCCAATAGAATAAATAGACTCACTCAACCCCATTAAGTACACTTATAGATTCAACCTAAAACATGTATTACCTTGAAAAACATGAAAGCCATCGAGAAGGATGTGGAAGTAAATAATTGATGACATCAGAAGGATGTGTATCCAACCAAATCTGATAGTTCACAGTGGCATATATTGTGATTTAAAAATAACCGTTGTCTAGCAATAATAGAAGAGTCAGTGGATCCTATGCAATGGAGAGTAACGAACGGTAGAATGGAATGTCATTCCAGGTTATCATACGAGGTAGTACGTCAGAGTTATCATGACTCATAATCCAATTACAAAATAGTCAATAGTAACTCAAGACTACGGGTGTCGATATTAAGGTTGGAATGTCCATCAGTAGATGGTATGGGACACATTATCGTCAACTGAGATATGATTTGAGATACCAAGACCCAAAAGCCAAAGGATTTATGAGCCCTGGTTGTGTTCATGGGTGGAGATCTACAATCAGGCACCAGGTATAACAATGCTAACTCACATGGGTTTAAAATCTTGATCATGAACCAAGATGAAGATAAGGTCAGTGGACCACTAGGATGAAAATAAGGTCAGTAGATCAATTTCCTCCATGCTACGAGACGAGGAAAATATTCATCCACCCTTCTAGGTGTTATGGGCCCTAGAAGGATAACCCCTTGTTGAGAACATAGAACTCAAGCCAAGAGAAGGTGGGTCTCATAAATGGCAGTCTATTGTGGGATTTTGCCAATATCAAGCACTTGTGATTCTGTCTGCAATGGTCTTATATCTTGGAGTGCAAAATTTTATGCCTATGTACTAATATAAAGTTCTATGTACAAAAGTCAAATAGTGGATTTGTTATCATATTAAACAAAAATTTTAATTTGTGATTTTAACAACCAAGAGAGCTAGACCTAGGTTTTTATAGTTTGTATCAGAGCCTAGGTTGTGAAACCCTAGGTCATGTGTTAAGAAAATGATATAGCTCTTTTTGCATCTAGGCTTAATGGCGGGCTTCCTCAAGAAAATTAATATCATTTCTTTTTGTGTACTCAGATGGAGGATCTTGCATCAAAGCTAGAAATTTTCCAACATCAGATGGACCAGATAAAATCACTAATGAAAATATTAGTGGACAGAATGGAGATTCAGAAAAATATTATGGAACTTTAATGAAGCAACAAAATAAGAGATCCAAGTGAAATTTAAAACTAAAATCTACCAAAAAAATCCTCAAGAGCATTAAGGAACCATAACATAAGGAAATACTCTATAAGGATAAGGAAGGGAAAACAAGCGCACCATTTTTTAGGATGCTTCACCTATGGAGGATCCCATTATATAAATAGGTGCCCATTGAGGGTAAACCAAAAGAGAACAAGTTGCTTCATCTGTGAAGGATCACATTATGCCAGAAGTTTCCCATTAAGAATAAACCATGAGAAAGCACCCAACAATATGATAGCTGAAGATCTCAACCAAGACAAACAAATCATGATAAAAAATTCAAAAACAAAAGGGTAAACCAAGATTGAAGATACAAATCTAAAGATTGTTCTACTTTGAGAAATGGCGGATTATCATGCAGTGAAAATCTGACCAATATAGACTTTTGCCAACCATACTAAGAATTTAAGGGATGTTAATCAGTAATAATACTAGTTTTTGGTGAAAGGACTATTACATACCTAGAATGTATATTTTTCCTATCCTTTTGAAATGATAAGTTATACTGATGCCTTTGTTGAAGAATTGCAATTAAAATATTATGTCCATCTGTGTTTTTGCTAAAACTGTTAATAGATAAACATTTGTAGAACAATTTTGTATTCATGAATTGAAGATTGGCTAGGACTAACAAGGTTTTAAACTCAACCAAGTCAAGAAGTGACTAAATTTAACTCAGGTCGAGCAAGGGCCTGATAAAAGCAAGAAAATTATGATCTCTACTGCATCATTAAAGTAAGAAATAATTATTTTTATCTACTAGACTTTGTTTATCCAACATGCCAAGTTCGGCAAGGCATTGATTAAAAGCCCTATGCGGGCATCGGTGTAGAAAACCTTTAGTATAAGTTAATCCAAAAGATCGAGTAATGATCAAATCAGATACTATGAAACAAATAGAGGAGTTACACCAGTGGCTCAAAGAAGCCACAAAACATCTAAAGAGCTATGTCGATCTAAAGATATCATATGTTGTTGGTGATAAAGCTTTTCTTTGAGTCAAACTCATAAAAGGTTCAATTAAATTGACCAAAGCTCTATCCTAGGTTGTCGAGCCATTCAAAATCATTGCTAAAAAAAACCTAAATTGGCTTTGCCACCTAATTTGTTCATAATCCATAGTACTTTCCATGTGTCCTTAAGAAGTATGTGACTGACCTCTCTCATATTTTGGATGTTTCACACTTGCAGACATCGGATCCATAACTCATTGCAATACGCCCAATCAATATTTTAGGATTTAGAACCAAACACCTATGAAAAGGGCTATTGATCAATGTAGAGTCCAATGGGATCTCTACTAAAAAAGAAATGCCACATGGGAAGATGTGGCAACAATAAAAGAGCGATTTCCATTTTGGTTGGAAGTTTGATATTTTCATGAACATTTGGACATTTGACATACATTTATGTGTATTTTAGGATTTTTAATTTATATTTTGTGGTATCAATGATGAAATGCATGCAACTTTTTGATAAAGTTCATAATTTATGGCTTAATGTTTGTATATAAAAACTTGCAAACTATTTAGGCTAACACAGGGACTGTGTTAAATTTTGGTGGAGGAAAATGTAACATCCTCGTTATTTGGTTAATTTTTTTTCTTGAAGAATGCGATATTGTTGAAGATATTTGTGAGTGCAGGTGCAGGTTTTCAAGCAAGGCAGATGAGTTTAGCACCCACCACTAGTAGAGACAGTGGTCGTATGCGTCCGGTAATGTAGGAAATGATGTCATTCTTAATGCACCTTGGCCCATGGGTACATGGAAGCCCACATAAAGGAATTCATATAGGACTTTCTACATGTTGCTTGCATTTTGTGCATTTTTGCCTGCTAGGTGAGACTAGTATATATTGTTCATTTTCATAAACGATGTATGATTTTAAAAAAATATGTATATATATATATATTAATCCAAAAATTTAAAATATACATAAATGTAAACATTAAATCTAAAATATTATTAAAATGTGTATTAAACTATATAAGAATAATAATATATAAACATAATAATAACAATGGCATGAAAATAAAATAAAGTATACGTTTTATTCAAAATATTTGTGGTATGAAATTTCTCTCCTTCGGATGACCAAAGATCATGCCACCTGGTGATGGAAGAAATGACCATACTGCATGTTAAAACCTGATGTGTCTTCATGAAAATCCTTTCAAATTCTTTTAAAGGAAAAATGAAACTCATTTTGAGGCATCTGATTTGGTACTTCTTCATCTACGCTTATTGTTGTATGGCGTATCCAGTTCAACTAATCTTTAGATCTACCTCTAAATTCCAATAGAAGGTTATGCTGGTAGCTCTTTGTGTACTTTTTGTATTTCATAAATTGATGTTTATTGTGATATACTCAAAATTATAATTCCCATAAATCAAGTCGTGGTGTGAGCATTTTGACTGTGTGAAATAGTAGGGTGTCTATTAAACTGGTTAATTGTCTGCGCTCAAAGTATGAGCATATGGATTGTGTGAAATAGTAAGAGAACAAATAGTATCTATTAAATTGGTTAACTATAATTATAATTTGATTTGAAGAGTCTGCGCTCAAAGAGTGAGCGTATAGTTTATGTGAAATAGTAAAAGAACAAATAGTGTCTATTAAATTAGTTAATTATAATTTGATTTGAATAGTCTATGTTCAAAGAGTGAGCATATAGACAGTGTGAAACAGTAAGAGAACAAATGGTGTCTATTAAATTGGTTAAAAATAATTATAATTTAATTTGAAGAGTGTGCGCTTAAAGTAAAAAGCTTATAATAAGCTACCATTAACTATAGTTGTGTAAAAAGGGTTCACACTTAAAAGAATATGCATAATTGTATTCATTTATTATATATTTTGCACTATTGTCTGCATGTCGTAGTTGCATACATGAGGGTCATGCTGAACCAATACATGCATCACCCACTATCTCCCTACCGTGAAGAAAATATAGTGGAGCAACAAATATTTTGTCGACTCTTGAACTCAAAGATCAAATAGATGTGGAAAATAATCCATATCACCACAAATGTTTTATATACTTTTGCTCAGTTAGCTTGCTATAGTAGATTGTATCTAGTTTTGGAGGACTAAGTTTTGGCTAGTCTTTTGTACACAACAAAAATGTTGTAAAATTTATTTGAAATAGAGTTTATGTGAAATATTTCATTTAGCTTGTTTTTAAAATTAAAATTATGTCCAATTCGGTGTTTACTATTACTTACTGTTCATTTTTTATTGAGAGTTGTACCATTGTTTTTATCTCATAAATAATGTTCTTATTAAATGTTGGGGCAATGTTTACCATAGTTGTAGAAATAATCAAAGGATTACTTTTCTTTATTTGTGCACTTTCATTCGAATGGCAATGTGACCAGTGTTGCTAAAATATTTGATTGGAAGTATTAACTGTTGGTCATCAAATCCGCACAGGAAAGGACTTTCGATGATTTGTGCGCCCTGGACCTGCGACCAACATTGAAAGGCCGAGAGGAAGAGATGCCCCTCATGCCGATCTCCGGAGAAAGGCCGGATCCTATACTAATCTACTTTTTGGGTTTGAGATAAGAGTGCAGGAAAGAGATAAAAGGAGTTCGGGTTAGAGAAAGAAATAAAAAGGATAAGGGTTAGAGATTAATGATTCAAGGTGGGGAAGAACAGGAAGCACGATCACTCACTAATAACTCGAATAGCAGCAAAGAACACCAAGAATAGATGAAAGAAACGCGATACTTACTTTCCTATGTATCCTCTGGACGAGTTCACAGGGTTCTCCTTTCTCTCTCGCTAGAATTCAGGGTTCAGAGTAACAGCGATTAAGACAAGGGAATAACAGAAACCACGACCCACTAGGCAGCATAAAAGAAAGCTTATACAACGTTTTTCCTCTCCTATGTATCCTTCAAGGTGAATTTTAGGGTACAGTCCCCAATCGCACACCGGATTTAGGATTCAGAGTCTCAGTATACGAGTGCAGACAGACAAAAGAATTAAGCACAAAAGGTAGCATAAAAGAGAGAAATGGAGTACAAAAATCTTTAGTATTAGATGCAGGACATCAAGTTACAGCAGCTTTCTAGCAGAAAGTTCCCCCCCCTTTTACATTAGAAAATTTGGGTTTTTATAGAGGACCCGACCCTCTATGTCATTATTACACAGAATGGTGAAGTATTCTTGAGATCTGAGAAGTCGGCTTCTCGTGGCCTTCGAGACTGAGCTTTCTAATCCATTACCAGAATAGGCAACTGTGATCGGGTCAATCGTAGAAATATGCATTGATGAACTGCCTGAGCATCCCTAGTGCAATGCTCGAGTGGCCGCCATGCTCGCCAAACTTCTCCTTCAGGGACTGACACTTCGCTTCCAATTGCCAGAAAAGGACAGTGAGCTTATTGGGCAAGAAAGAATGCATTTACGAGGCATTTGATTGTCTCGAGAAACTACCTAGCTTGAAGCATGTTCCCATCACGAAAAAACATCATGTCGCAATATCGTGACATTCTTCTCTCCTGGCGCTTTCTCCTTGCCTTTGGCTGTGAAAATGCGACTTGTCACGATATCGTGACACTTTTCCCTTGTTGCGCTTCCTCCTTGCTCTGAGACACAAAAATGCGACATGTCACGATATCGCGACGGTCTTTCATTCTTGCCCTTCCTTGTGCTATGAGCCGCGATTTTGTGACATGTCGCGATATCGTGATAGCTTTTCCCTTTGGCTCTGCCTCCTTGCTGTCGGCCGCGATTTTGCGACGTGTCGCGATATCGCGACGGCTTTTCTCTTTGGCTCTGCCTCCTTGTGAGCCGCGAAATCATGACACTTTTCATTCCGGCTCACCTTCTTGCTTCCAGGTCATGAAAGTGCGACATGTCGCGATATCGCGACACTTTTTCCTTGCTGCGCTTTTTGCTTGTTGGCGGTCATGAAAATGCGACATGTCGCGATATCGCGACGCTTTTCTTGCTGGCACTTTTCCCTCGTTGTCAACCGCAAAAATGTGACATGTCGTGATATCACGACAGTTTTCCTTCTTTGGCTTTCTCCTCGCTTTCGGCCATGATTTTGTGACACGTCGCAATATCGTGACACTTTTCTCTTCATGCGCTTTTTCTTGCTGTGAGCCGCAAAACTGTGACACGTCGCGATATCGTGAAACTTTTTGTTCTGGCTCCTCCCTTGTGCTCTGGGTCATGAAAATGCAACACGTTGTGATATCGCGACACTTTTCATGTCACGATATCGCGACAACTTTTCTTTCTTTTGGCGGAGCTATTTTCTTTGGCCTGCTTGGCAGTGAAGCTTTTTCTTCTTCATTCTGTATACAAGGGAGTGGCATGGAAAGCCAAAATTGCTGCAACACTTACAAATGCTTTCGAAGCAAATAAAAGAAACACTTTACAAAAGGAAATTTTTTTATTTTTTTTCTACCCCTTGTGTAATGTGACAAACTTGTCAACATTCTTGGCGGCTCGCGGGGCATTTTGCTAGTCTAAATGCAGAGATCCCAGGCCTTTATCCATTGGGCAACAAAGTCATTCTCATTATCTTCTTCTCTGATCATCCACTGACAGCATATATTTTTTGTTTGTGCCTAAGCTCCTAAGCAACCTTAGTGCTTTCGGCTCTTATTTACTAGCCAGGCTATTTACAATTTATACAAAATTTGTGGCATGACAGACATACCGCCATCACAAACTCAGCCTCGGGTGTCTATCCAATGAATCTGCAGTGCCTAGACCAGATCATATTGAACTTCAGTTGATCTTTGAAGTCCAACTGGCTTCTTCCCGAAGTTGTCCATGCTGCAAACAAGAAGCAGCGCAGTGAGTTGTCACTCCTGCCAGTACCCGTGCTATTGATGAAAGATGTGGCGAAGAAGTTTGCCACATGAGGGGACTCTTGGGGTACTAGCTATGGTGATGGCTAGAACTAGAGTACCACTAAATCTAGCAACTGTGGGCTGGATACAGGTTCTTCCATCTCCTTGATGCTATAACAGGGCTCTTCTGACAACGAGCAATCTTCTAGGGTCTCTTCAGGCTTAGCCTCTTGATGAATCATGCTCGTTGGGTTACAAAAAGAGTGCAAAAATGGGCCCTCTTCATTTTTAGGCTCTACCACATGAGCCTGCTCTTCTTCTTGGTAGTCGCAAGTAGTCGTATTGTTCATTATCGAGGCAAAGCTTACAAATTGCCATGGTTGGACCTGGATGGGATTTGCCTCTCGAGCTCCACACGACCGCATCTCGGGCTTTTGCTCAGTATGAGGAGTCTGCCATGAAGAATACTATGTTGGGCAGACAGGAGTAGTGATCATTGAAGAAAGTGATGGGGCTTCTCCCCCCTGCCACTTTCCTGATAGAAACTGCTCTGCTTGTACTGCTTCCTCAAAAATCTAAGGGAATCTTTGTTTGCCTGATCGCAACAAGAGGAGGCCTATGTCCGAGTGAAAAGCCTAAACATAGTAGAGGTGGGCTTGGGCGGGCGTTGGTTGAATCTCCCTTGGAACTTTCTTCCAAGTTCTGCAGAATCGGACATTGAAGTCCATGACGCTCTCCAAGGGTGTTCTCTTGATGGTGGAGAAGTACGTCAGAAGTTGGAAGGGATCCTGAGAGCCATCAAATGTTTTGAATAGTGCTCCCGCCAAGTCATCCCATGAGCAGATGATTTTAGACCCAAGCAGTCTATACCACCGCAGTGCCCTTCCTTCTAGATACGCAGCCAGAAGTCAGACCATGACATCTTCGTGGATTATGTCATAGAGGAACACTAAAGCAGCAACAGCTTCAAGGTGCTCTCGGGCCATTCCCATGGCGCCATCATATATTGTCAATGCCTTCAGGGCACCTTCGGGAATCTCATGGTAACTTTGAAGATTCAAGGGGCCTCGATCATCCCAGCTAGGAAAACTTACCCCTGCCATTATAGCAGCGATCTGCAGAGATCATGGTTATCACCGCTAAGTCGGAGTCGCCAGATGAACATTCTTTCTCTGCTTATGAGGTCAAGGCTACTCACCGAACCTTGATTCCTCCGGGATATCTTCTTTCAGCTTTTAAAAAAAAAAGGGGGTTCCTACAATCAAAAATATGGATCTTCAGCTCAACGGAGTCGCCAAATGATTTTGACAGATATAGACAAGCCAGAGATTCACCAAACTCCAGCTTGCTTAAAACACAGGGTGCTTTGGCATGAAGGTACTGGTCTCTATGACTTAGAGATTTTTGGGTAAAACAGAGTCGCCAGATGCTGGGAGTCTTTTGGCAATGATAGCATCGATTCTCACTACCAGGAGTACAAAAATATTTAGTATTAGATGCAAGACATCAAGTTACAACAGCTTTCTAGCAAAAAGTTCCCCCCTCTTTTACATTAGAAAATCTGGGTTTTTATAGAGGACCCAACCCTCTATGTCATTATTACACAGAATGGTGAAGTATTCTTGAGATCTAAGAAGTCAGCTTCTTGCGGCCTTCGAGACTGAGCTTTCTAATCCATTACCAAAATAGACAACTGTTACCGGATCAACCGTGGAAATATGCATTGATGAACTGCCTGAGCATCCCTGGTGCAATGCTCAAGTGGCCGCCATGCTCACTGAACTTCTCCTTCAGGGACTAAAACTTCGCTTCCAATTGCCAGAAAAGGACAACAAGCTTATTGGACAAGAAAGAATGCATTTACGAGGCACTTGATTGTCTCGGGAAACTACCCGGCTTGAAGCGCATGCCCATCACGAAAAAACATCATGTCACGATATCGTGACATTCTTCTCTCCTGGCGCTTTCTCCTTGCCTTTGGCCATGAAAATGCGACATGTCACGATATCGCGACACTTTTCCCTTGCTGCACTTCCTCCTTGCTCTGAGCCACGAAAACATGACATGTCGCGATATCGCAACGGTCTTTCATTCTTGCCCTTCCTTGTGCTGTGAGCCACGATTTTGCGACATGTCATGATATCGCGATGACTTTTCTCTTTGGATCTGCCTCCTTGCTGTCGGCCATGATTTTGTGATGTTCCCGATATCGCAATGGCTTTTCTCTTTGGCTCTGCCTCCTTGCTGTGAGCCGTGAAACCATGACATGTCGCGATATCGCGACACTTTTCATTCTGGCTCACCTCCTTGCTTCCAGGTCACGAAAGTGCGACATGTCGCGATATCACGACACTTTTTCCTTGCTGCGCTCTTTGCTTGCTGGCAGTCACGAAAATGCGACATGTCGCGATATCATGACGCTTTTCTTGCTGGTGCTTTTCCCTCACTGTCGGTCGTGAAAACGCGACATGTCGCGATATCGCGACAGTTTTCCTCCTTTGGCTTTCTCCTCGCTTTCGGCCATGATTTTGTGACATGTCGCGATATCGTGACACTTTTCTCTTCATGCACTTTTTCTTGCTGTGAGCCACGAAACTGTGACACGTCGCGATATCGTGACACTTTTTGTTCTGGCTCCTCCCTTGTGCTCTAGGCCTCGAAAACGCAACACGTCGCGATATCGCGACAACTTTTCTTTCTTTTGGCGGAGCTATTTTCTTTGGCCTACTTGGCAGTGAAGCTTTTTTTCTTCTTCATTCTGTATACAAGGGAGTGGCATGGAAAGCCAAAATTGCTGCAACACTTACAAATGCTTTCGAAGCAAATAAAAGAAACACTTTACAAAAGGAAAATTTTTTATTTTTTTTCTACCCCTTGTGTAATGTGACAAACTTGTCAACATTAACTATCTTAGGTTTGAGTAGATTCATGTATATAGATTGAAACTTTTGTTCTCAAAACTGTCGTGGTTCATGTATAGTTCAACCGAGCATAGGAAAATATGGAAAAATGATCAATGAATGTAAAAAAAACATTATGGGAAATGATTAAGTTAGATCATAATGGTGTCTCGGGTGCGCATGACCGTGGCATCCAATTGATCTTTTATTTTCTTCATATCAAGAGTTGTCGTAGATTCAGAAGGTGTTACTATTATATCAAATTATAAGAGACAGAAAATATTCTGAAGAGAAAGAGTATATTAATCATGTCAACCCTAAAAATTTCTAAACTTTAGATGTTTCCCTCAGTGTTTGCTAAAACATATATTCAAACAGTTTACCAAAGAACTTAAACTTAAATCAATTAGCAATTGCTTTATCTAAATTCAATATATTTAAGAAAAGAACTATCATTTGAATGTTTAAAATGAAAGTCCATCTGGATTAAAGAATGGCTAATATTTAAAGTGGAAACATAATATTATAGTTGGTTATTTACGAAAAATATTTACATTCCTTGAAAAGTAGAATGGTAGTTCCTGCCAGCTTATTTACAAGGGACTATTGTGATAAATACTTTGGTATATTTAAATATTTGGATAAATGAAATCGTATTTATTTCCAATGACAAAATTGTAGTTATAGTTTGTGTTCCATGTAATATAATGACGTTTTGCATCTGTGGTAATTTCAAAAGAAGTGCAAACCATAGTTTGAAGTAGTTTGAATCCCATTGGTATAATTTTATATAATTTTTGGTTGTTAATAATGATTACCAAGTAGGGGTATTTTGGATGATGTTTTTGGTAGTTTTATTTAATGTTTTAATTTTTTCTTTTATGGAACAAGATCTCAAAAGTAAAGTCCATTTGTTACTCTATTTTCAAATATAAACTCAAAATTTAATTAGAAATATTCTATATCTTTTCATATCTATAAAATCTATTACCATATTTTTCATATCCTCTACTATTAAAGAGGAAATCCCTGATGTACCAGGCGGTAAATTTCCAGAGGTTTTATTTCTTCCAGAAAATCTTTCTTTTAGCTATATGCTACGTTTCCATATTTACAATCTAGTGTATAACATAAAGTGTTATTCAAGGGTTTGGTTTGGTGCATCCCAGGGTTTTCCTCTATGTTTCTGTATCGCTCCAAATTTTTCGCATCCCTACCTTCAGGCTATAGGATCCGTGCCCGGAAGGAGGATGGGAAAAGGATGGCGCGGTACCTCGGACTGAGAGGACTTTGCGAAGGTCCCGCCTCTCAAGGGAGGTGCATTTTGATGATTTTTCGACGGATGGTGGGTTCACCAGGAAACATTTAGCGGCAGTTTCCACGCCTAGGTTTTGGAATGTGTTTGATGAGTTCGTTTTAACCTTAAGCATTCATCCTAGGTTTGGCCGAATGAAACTAGATTAATCTATATGAAAATGCAAGTTCAATGAATACAGAAAATAGATTTAAAAGCAAAAAATAGAGAATTTACAGGATGCAAATGAAGAATACCTGATCCGGATGTCTAAAGAAGATTCTGACGTTTGAAGCAGTCTGGATCGTCTGGAATTCGACGGAATCGCCTGTAATCTGACAGAATCGTCTGATACTGATAGAATCGTCTGAAATCTGACGAATTCGTCAGACGAATTCGTCAGAGACCTGCAAGACAGAAAATAGATGCAAAATACAAGAAGTCCTACTGTGCAAACAGAGGCAAATTATACCAAATAGTAGTACGAATACTGAACAATATTTAAGAACAAAAATTCAAGCAAATTACTGTACTTTAATGGCAAAATATGATCTTAGTATGCAATCTAGGCTAAATGGGTGAACTCCAAATGCAAAATAATATAAAAACCGAATAAATGATCTAATTTGTAGCATAAAATGACAGGGAAAAAAGATGAGAAAAGCAAACTTCAAGGACTGATTGCCTCGATGTGGACTGCGGTCGAGATCGTCTCGCATCGGTACGAAAATTGCCTCGAATTTGACAGGATCGCCTCCGATCTGGACGGGTTCGTCGGCGACGATGGGTGTTGGCTCCGGTTGAAAAATAATGATGTACCTACAACAAAATTAGTATGGGACTAATGCAAATGCAAGATCGGGATGTTTTAACGTAGAGGGAGTCAATTTACAGATAATTTCAGCCAAGGGTTGGGGAGGGAAAATCCTAGAGATTAAATAGGCTTAGGGGAGTTGTTGGGAGGTTGGAGATCATCCCAATTTGGGAGATCTCCAATGGGGGGAGGGTCCCAATGGCGCGGACACGCTTCTGCCCAGATTGGAGACCCGTTGGAACAGATTCCAACTTTGCAAATTCGGTTTTGCGACAAGATCGTCTGGACGTCCTAGTCCAGACGAAATCGTCCAATATGGGGCGATATCGTTTGATCGGCGACGATATCGTCAAACGGTCAAAACAACCTCTAAAATTGGCACGAAAAAGGGGAAACGGAATACCCGACGGTTAACGGGCGGTTTGGGAGGTTAAATTTGAATTTGAAATTATTTACTAAGGTGAATATAATTTTTATAATTTTACTGCGCCAATTTTAGGGTGCTACATTTTGCCCCCTCTTTAGCGAATTTTCTGAAGAAAATGCGTTAAAGATGAGTTCTTCTCGATCTACGAGAAAGCAAAAAATTATACCCATTTTTAGGCGACGATTCTTGGTCGAATCGTACGACGACTTACTATGGTGCCCCCTCCGTGTTTTTACCCAAATCGAACGTTTGAGGTAAAAACGCGAAAAAGCAAAATTATTTTTGAATTATTTTGAATAAAATTAAGAAAAATAGGGTAAAACCCTAATTCATTGTTACTGTTCATTTTTACTATTTTTAGAGCTCTGAAGCAAAAAAAATGGTGGAGACGACGCACAGATCGGTAGAGGTCCGGCGTGGTCTACGGGTAAGGGTCTAGACTCAACTTAGACTGATTTAATTTGAATTTACATGCTTTGTAGGTAGATTTTTAGGTGAATTTTGAGCATCGCGGCCGTTTTGGCCGTCGACGTCGACGGGACGAAATCGTCTCAATTTCGTCAATTTCGCCCAAGGGCGAAATCGACGAAAGGGGGACGATTTCGTCAATTTAGAGACGATTTCGGCAGGCGAAATCGGAGACGATTATGCTCAAATTTGGGACGATATCGTCCAATAGTGGGCGATATCATCAATTACATGAAATTGATCTTTAAGTTGCATTATTAATTACTGGAATTGTTATTAATGATTGTTTATTGTTTTGTTGTTTATGTTGCAGAGAGGTTTGCTAAAGAGCAGAGAATGGAAGTATGGAGGATTAAGAGATGACTTGGCCGCTCGACACAGGCAGAGCGAGATCTACGGCACAGGCCGGCTTGCAGCATGTGGCGGAGATGCCACAAGTGTCCACAGATATGGGGCTTCTAACAGCCCTAGCAGAGAGATGGTATCCGGGGTCTTCCTATTTTCGGCTACCGACAGGGGAGATGGCTCCCACACTAGAGGATGTATGGAGGATTCTGAGAATCCCCATACAAGGGCGGATGATCACTCCTACGGCCAATCAGGGCCACGCTATGGGACGGCTGTGCGGTGACCCGAGCTTCGCCCTGGAGAAGGGCGGAGTTAATATCGAGGCACTACGCCAGATGCCTAGGGCATCTAGACTCACACGGGTGCTAGCTGGAGTGGTTGGTGGACTTTTGTTGTGCCACCAAAGTGGGTGCAGGGTGCCATGGATGCTCGTAGATGTGATCTACGATATGCGGGATCATGGGTACAGGTTTTGTTGGGGCAGTTTTGTGCTATGTCGATTGTACAGGATCCTGTATGGGGTCGTGTACAAGGGCGGCCGATGTCTGGTGATGACATCGCTCCTACAGGTTTGGTGCTGGGAGCACATTGCAGTGCGGAGGCCGGTAGGGCTTCCATTGACAGGGGTGGACAGGGAGAGGCCCCGAGTCTTCTAATGGTGGCTCCAGAGAGGGTCACAGCGGTGGATCGACCTACCGATGTCCCGAGAGGCTACTGGATGACTTGGTCCTAGACCAGATCACCTGGAGACCATGGAGAGGGCACCCAGGGTGGGCCGAGGACGGACAGGAGCTGGCTCGCATCAAGCGAGTCTTTGGCTGCGGATGGAGAGAGGAGAGGTGGAGCTCCACCGCTATGACCGAGTTTTGAGACAGTTCGGTCTACAGCAGGGGATCCCATCTCTGAGGGATTACGAGTTTTCTCGGACTATCCGGGATAACACTACGGTTAGCGGGGCTCCCGACATGCAGCGGTTCTGGAGCCAGGACGCGGACGATGCCCCCATCCAGCCAGTGGATGGGGATGACACGAGGGTAGCCGATGGCTACGATGCCTGGTACGTAGGCATCCGCCCTCCTCGGATGACGAGGGCACAGGGTCCGATCCATGCGGTTGTGCGTCGGATAGGGAGGCGGTGCTAGGCAGCGATAGAGGCGGCCCAGGGTCACGGCGGGAGGGAGCAGAGGAGGCCACAGGCACGGGAGAGGCCACGGCAGCGGGAGAGGAGGGAGGAGAGACCCCCATCTCCATAGAGAGAGAGACCACCATCGCCCGATAAGGGCAAGGGCATGGACACTAGGGAGAGCAGCGAGACAGCGACTCTCCGAGCTGAGGTTGCCCGCTTGCGGGCTCAGGTGCAGACACTGCAGGAGGAGGCTACACGGCTCAGAGCTCGGGGCGGAGGAGCGAGCACTCGAGATTTAGCACGTGCTATCACCCAGATCACTTTCTATCAGGCTCTATACTACCGAGCGGTGCCAACGGAGCAGAGGGTGCCATTACCAGCACACATTGCAGAGCCTGTCGTGATGGGGTCATCTAGGACATCATCACGATCTGCATCCCGGACTCACGGCACCACACGGACTGCGATGGGGCCACCTCCTCCACCTCAGGGGGGGGAGGAGATGAGGCTGAGAGCTCGAGGGGCTCTCGAGACACTACATAGAGGGTATTTGATTGAGTATGCCAAGATATAGATTGTGGCATACCAGTCTAGCTGATGTGATGTACATATATTTGTGATATATATAGGAGATATTTTTGATCATATGACTTATGTTTTGAGTATGTTTATGATGCTTTTATGTTTGATTGATTGATTTGATAATTCATGTAATTATGTCGTTAAAAATATTATAATTGGAATGTCATGCTATAAAATTTTAAATGAAATAATCGATGTAACAAATTGATTGTTTGTGATGAGATGAAATAAAAGATAAAAAGAGACTTCTAACAAAATTTCAAAGGACATTGTCGCTATTATAGACCATTTCATGGAGTCGCTGCTCACTCGGTCGTCAAGCTAATCCCATTTATAGAAATATTGTTAAAAGTAAAAGAGTGCTTAAGAGACTGTCTTAAGACTTTGGTGCAATAGTGCAACTGGTGATGATGATGGTTGGTTTGTTTTCAGATTTTCATGAAAAATATTTGTGCATGAAATAATGTTTAAAATGATTTTTACTAGGCATAAATTCCTAAGTGTGATAAGATTTTTGAATAATTCCTTAGGAATTATACCATCATTGCAAAGTTGAAGGTTGACATAATGACAGAAAATAGTGAAAAAAAATGGGTTTGCTTTTGAAAAGGCATAATTTGTGTAACATAAAATGAAGTCATATGGTTTTTATGATTTTTTGATAAATGGGGAATAAAAATTGTTACAATGGTTTGCGCTAGGCATAGAATATGTAGGTATAGACTTATACCATCATCGCGAAAATCCAAAAAAAGATAGTTTTATTGCAAGGTTGATTTTTGATGAACAGAAAATATGAAAAGGAGGGCTTGCGCTAGGCATTCAATTCCAATTTTGGTTTTGAAACTATACCATCGTCGCGAAAGTCAATCAGATATATATGTATATGTTTTGATTGTATAGTTTGAAAGAAATTTTTGATTTTTTTGTTATATAGTTGTCTTTGTGATAAACAACTGTACTTGATTTATTCCAAACAAGTTGCAAAAATAATATTTCAAATTATTTTAAAGACAAAAGTTAGATTTATAAGGAATCCCATGTGCATATGTGAATTCAGTTTCGATCTTGATTTATCATAATGATACACAAAATCTCTCAAATACAAATGTGTGTGCAATTGCTATGTTCATTTACCAGTTTTGAGCAAGATACTATGATACAAGTGATTTGAAGAAACCAAATAAGTGTTCATTAACCATGATGTAGATGCATATAACCATATTAGACTACTATGTAGGTCGGATTATCAAGAGCTAGCTAATCCATAAGCGGACATAGGTCTGTACAAAATAAGGTCGCTAATGTGACAGACATATCGCCACGCTAGGAGTTACCCAAGGCCAAGCAGGTTGGGCACAAACCACCTGTTATGGGGCTTACCTCACAGTTTTCGAATAATTGAGAATTCCAGGGATTCAAGCTCATCAACCCTTCTTTTCTTTTCAAAGGGTAGGGAAAGGGATTTTATTGCTTTTGCTTTCTGCTTTCTTTTGCTTTTCTTCTGAACTTTGCTTCTTTTTCTTTTTGTATTTTTTTCTTGATTTTTGAGATAATGCTTGAAATATTGCTGTGATGATTCAAAATAACATTTTTATTTTTCTCTTTTTCTTGAACTTTGCTTTTGTTTTTTTTTGTTCTATACTAGGGATACTTGCTCGGATTAGCTGTAGAGCAAGGGATTTTTATTCTGGGTAGGGGTGAGCTTGTCCTTTTGCCAATTCTCAAAGATTCTAGACCATGTGCATGATAGGATAGCAGGGGAAACTTTTCACTCAAGAAATCACTTCTACTATGTAGCAAAACATGGAAATTACAAATATAATCATTTTATTGTGAAAGATGTGCTTGGTTTAAGTAAATAACAAGATCAATTCTCTATGCTCAAACTTTATTTAATTTGAATTTTGTGGACTTTGATATAAGAGAGATTAGTAATCATGCCAAATAAAATCAAGATATTTATTTTTGTGAGTGTGCAAGTGAGGGATTCCAAATAAATGCTAATTTATCCAGAATAATTTGAAACATATAACTGCAATAATTGTAAGAAAATATATAAGAAATTTTTGAGAAGTTTTTGAGAATGTTTGACTCTCTCTTTCTTCATTATTTTGTTTTGGGTTTCGAAAGAGTCAAGCATATTGTTGTTTTTATCATTATTTTTGTTTTGATTTTTGTTTGTGAAAAACAAAAGCTAACAAGTGCCATAAATAAATGCAACAAATAGTTTTGAAAATTTTGGTGATTATGAATGTTTTTGATGTTTTTGGATTTTTATATTTTATAAATTTAAAAGAAAACAAGATAATGGTTTTGAAATATGCAAAATAAATATGTATGTACAAGAATGAAATAATCACATTTTATGCATAGTAACGTTTAAGATGTAAAATATTCATGGGTTCTTTAAGTTCTTTACCATCTAAGGTAGATAATTTGTATGCTCCTGATTCAAATTTAGCAGTAATAATGTATGGTCCGAGCCAGTTGGGCTCAAATTTACCTTTAAGGTCCTTAGTTGCATTAGTATTTTTTTGAAGATTTTGATTTTTTTTTTTTTTGTATTTTGATTTTAATTTATGAATTGAAATTGGTGGTATATACAAAATGATCTATATACACTATACAAGGTTATTTGAGTATAGCATGTCTAAGGTTGCTTCAAAATCAAAGGAGGTTTTGAAGGATAATCTGGTTGAGGTGAAGGTAAGAATAGAAGGTGATGAATAAAAGGTAGTGATAACAAAAGCTTTGTTATAATGTAGAATAATGTAGAAAAAGATTTGACTTTTATATGTGTAAAATTGATCATGTTACAAAATAAAATGTAAGAAGGATAAGAAAGTTCTTCATTCTTATCACTATATTCCAAGTTTTGATAAGATGGAGAAAGTATATGTGAAAGATATGCATGAATGTTATTTTGTAAACAAGGATGATCATATATGAATGAAGAAAAGTGATGGATAGAAGATAATTGTGACAATAGAGAATGTATAAAACTTGATGTTTCAATCGTTAAATATTCTTCAAATGGTTTTGGGTCACCCTGTATGGTAACAATTTTATTTGCAAGTTCAAACTTCAAAAATTGGTGAAGAGTGGAAGGGAAAACCCTCATCGTATGAATCCAAGGACTCTGGAGAAATAGGTTGTAAGGTGAAGGACAATATCCTACATATAATAAAATATCCAGGATCTTGGATCCAATATTAAAGGGAAGAATTATAGTATCTTGAGCTTCTTGAATTTCATTGTTAAAAGATTTTATAAGAACATTTGATTTATTAATATCTTCTTCCTTTAATTTGAGTTTTTGGAATAATTGATGAGTGCATAAATTAAGAGAGGAGTCATTATCTACCATGATAGTTCTAACAAGTGTTTCTTTACTAGATTTGATAATGTAAAGATAGGAGTCTTCTTGTGGAGTAGAGGAAGGAATATCCTCATCATAGAATGAAATAGGGTTAACCTCAAGAGGGTTTACACCATTAGTTATGATTTTAGAGAAAATATGATGAGGAACAAATTGTTGGCTAGGTATTTTGAACAAAATTTCCTTGTGATAAATTTGTAATACTTCTAAAAGGGATATCTTTGTTTGAGAATTAATCACTTGTTGTTGGCTATCAAAGTAGATTTCAGATTGAGATTTTAATTCTAAGGATGAGCTTTCTATGTTTACATTCCATTTTGTATCATTCTCTAGAGCCAAAGATAGTTTTGAAGGTTGGTCAAATGAGGAATCCATATCTTGAATATCAGATTGGGTTGATTGAATTTGAGGTTGCTCATTTGTAGTTTTTGTTACAATATTAATAATATCATCATGATGGGACACATTAACATGCAATATTTGATTGGTCTCTTGTTGTTGATAATTGAATAGGGGTTCTTGGGAGATCCCCATGTCTTGATTGATTATTAGTATTTGTTGTGTAGGAGTTTGATTGTTTACTGGAGATTTATAATCAGTTGTAGATTGTAATTCCTTGATATTAAAAAGATTCTTATCAATCAAATCTTGAATTGCACATCTTAAATCTTTACAATTTTGTGTCATATGTCCATCTACTCTATGATATTCACAATGTAGCTCGAGGTTTAAACCAATCTGTTGTGGTATCAGGTTGTCTTATGGAAGGGAGTTCAATCTTATTTGTGTCAAGTAAATACTTGAGAATTATATCCATTGGTTGATTGAGCTTAGTAAATTTACGTGATGAATATTTTTGAGAGGTTTTTGATATGTGACTTAGAAATTTCGTCATAAAAGGGCCTAATGGTTTCTCACCTCTATTTTCTTTATTATGGGTTGAATGATGATAGGAAGATTGCGAAGTAGGAGGTGAGTGTATGGTAGAATTGGAAGAATAAGTATTTTCTTGTTGAAATGGATGTGTTGTATTGAAAGAAGAGTATTGAAAAGGTGGAGGAGGATTATATGTGGGTTGATAGACATAATATGGATATATGGGAGAATAGATAATATCATTATGAAGAGGATTGGAAAAGGGATTGTTTTGTTGGGTTATGGATGAAAAATAAGAAGAGTGTGATGGAGGTGATGTTGAATAGGGATGAGGTTGGTCATAATCAACAAATGTATTTGGCGGAATTCTTCCAACATTACTGATAGGATCATATTGATTTGAGTAAAAACTCATGGTTTCTTTAGTACTTCTAAAAGTAATATTTAATATTTACTATTTGGAATTGAATCTAAAACATATAAACTTGAAATGATGATTTTTTTCTTTTGTTTGGCTTGTATATTTTTTGTTTTTGTTTTCAAAAGGTTATGATGCATTCACGTCGGGTTCACCAAAATGTATCGCTCCAAATTTTTCGCATCCCTACCTTCAGGCTATAGGATCCGTGCCCGGAAGGAGGATGGGAAAAGGATGGCGCGGTACCTCGGATTGAGAGGACTTTGCGAAGGTCCCACCTCTCAAGGGAGGTGCATTTTGATGATTTTTCAACGGATGGTGGGTTCACCAGGAAACATTTAGCGGCAGTTTCCACGCCTAGGTTTTGGAATGTGTTTGATGAGTTCGTTTTAACCTTAAGCATTCATCCTAGGTTTGGCCGAATGAAACTAGATTAATCTATATGAAAATGCAAGTTCAATGAATACAGAAAACAGATTTAAAAGCAAAAAATAGAGAATTTACAGGATGCAAATGAAGAATACCTGATCCGGATGTCTGAAGAAGATTCTAACGTTTGAAGCAGTCTGGATCGTCTGGAATTCGACGGAATCGCCTGTAATCTGACAGAATCGTCTGATATTGACAGAATCGTCTGAAATCTGACGAATTCGTCAGACGAATTCGTTAGAGACCTGCAAGACAGAAAATAGATGCAAAATACAAGAAGTCCTACTGTGCAAACAGAGGCAAATTATACCAAATAGTAGTACGAATACTTAACAATATTTAAGAACAAAAATTCAAGCAAATTACTGTACTTTAATGGCAAAATATGATCTTAGTATGCAATCTAGGCTAAATGGGTGAACTCCAAATGCAAAATAATATAAAAACCGAATAAATGATCTAATTTGTAGCATAAAATGACAGGGAAAAAGATGAGAAAAGCAAACTTCGAGGCACTCGATTGCCTCGATGTGGACTACGGTCGAGATCGTCTCGCATCGATACGAAATCGCCTCGAATTTGACAGGATCGCCTCCGATCCGGACAGGTTCAGTCGACGACGATGGGTGCCGGCTCCGGTTGAAAAATAATGATGTACCTACAACAAAATTAGTATGGGACTAATGCAAATGCAAGATCAGGATGTTTTAACGTAGAGGGAGTCAATTTACAGATAATTTCAGCCAGGGGTTGGGGAGGGAAAATCCTAGAGATTAAATAGGCTTAGGGGAGTTGTTGGGAGGTTGGAGATCATCCCAATTTGGGAGATCTCCAATGGGGGGAGGGTCCCAACGGTGCAGACACGCTTCTGCCCAGATTGGAGACCCGTTGGAACAGATTCCAACTTTGCAAATTCAGTTTTGCGACAAGATCGTCTGGACGTCCTAGTCCAGACGAAATCGTCCAATATGGGGCGATATCGTCTGATCGGCGACGATATCGTCAAACGGTCAAAACAACCTCTAAAATTGGCACGAAAAAAGGGGAAACGGAATACCCGACGGTTAACGGGCGGTTTGGGAGGTTAAATTTGAATTTGAAATTATTTACTAAGGTGAATATAATTTTTATAATTTTACTATGCCAATTTTAGGGTGCTACAGTTTCCTACTGAGTTTCCAAGATCTTTCCTTAGATTATTTCAAGATTTCTTCAGGGATTTTTTCCCAAGTTATTCTACTTGGATTTGGTTCCCTAGGCTTCCTTGGTTCGTTGTGGTTGTGGGTTGGGTTTTCAACTACTTCATTGTGCATCATGTGAGATCCTCATTGCATGTTTTTTGGTCTTGGGGGACCAGGTACCTCATTGCCAGTGACTCCTCTCTGTGATATCATTGGATGTCGGTTGTCCCACTCTTTTGGGTGAGGCTCTTTTTTATTTTCTATTCAGGGGCTTCTACTTGCTGGACTTGCTATTTGGTGAACGCTTAGAGCATTCCTATTCCTGAGTTGTTCTTAGTACTAGTTCTAGTTCCCTGAAGCTATTCATGAACAAGGATGAGGGATTCCTGGTCCTTCCTGATGGGGTGCTTGGGGTTATATGTTGCATTATTCGGTCTTAGGGAGGGGACCTATGCTCATTGCTTGCAGTTGTGGTCTCTCATACCTCCTTCAGATGTTGCTTTCAAGGATCCCTTACTTGCATCTATTATTGTTGTCCCTAGCTCCTTTTATATTCCTCATAGTTCAACTTGGTGTGCATGGGGATCTCTTGGCCTGTAGAGATCCATTATTGTGCTGATCCATATCACAGGCTCAAATGGTGGCTTCCCACTATTTTTCTATGAGGGTTTCCAGGTTGTCCTGTTGTTATGTCTTTAGTTTGCATCTCATTGTTGCTTGCTTTTTTGATGCATCCCGTTGTTGCTTGCTTTTTTGATGCATCTCGTTGTTGCTTGCTACTCGACTTCTTCTTAGTCTACATCCTGACCCATCCTAGGTCATCCTTGGGTGGGAACCCTCTTCAATTTTCAAATTTTAAGTTTCTCGATTTGAGTTTTTGGGTGGGATTTTTGTTTTCAAAATTTCAAATTCCTTGCTAGGTGGGATTTTCTTTTTCCCTAGGGCTGGATTATTCATTATGTTTAGTTCCTACTGGGCAAGATTTTTCAATCTGATAGATTCCCACTAGGTGGGATTTTTCAAATCCGTCATCCTATTGGTTTTCCCACTGGGCAAGATTTTTCAAAATTGGTGGTTTCCCGCTAGGCGGGATTTTCAAGCTCTATGGTTCTTCCTGCTGGTTTTCCTGTTGGGTGGGATTTTCAAATTGGTGGTTTCCCATTGGGCGGGATTTGCAAGCTCTATGGTTCATCCTGTACATTTTCCTACTAGGTGAGATTTTCAAAATTGGTGGTTTCCCACTAGGCAGGATTTTTCAAATTTGGTTGTTTCTCGCTGAGCGAGATTTTTCAATCTGTATGTTTCCCACAGGGTAATATTTTTCAAATTGGCTATTTTTGTCCTTTTGTGTGGTAGGTTGACCTATTATAAAAATCTTTTGGGGCCCTTTCAAAACCTGCTTTTAATATAATTTTAATATACAAAAAAAAAAATGTTATTCAAGGGTATGTAATTTATAAAACAAGTCAATATCTTACATAGTTACGAATTATCCATGCATATAAGACATAACAAGGTTAAATGATAATTAAACTAAATTAACAAATGCTTTTTAGTTTAAATATTCATAATATATTCTATTTTCTAAACTATTTAGATCTTGAAGGGATTGATAGATGAGACGTTTTTTGCAGGACTGCCCAAACTGTCGAACTCGTTTCGGCCATATCTCACTCATCCGGACTCGGATTGAGCTGAAATTTTGAGGGTAGATGCCTGAAAAACCCTAGAACATCTCCACCAATTTTCATATCATTTGGAGCAACACAGATCCTAGCGCATCCCTATGTGTGAACGACATATTTGGCAAGCGGCTATGCGAGGGTTTCATCTGGGTTGAGTGCAAGCAGCTCCAGAGGTTGGTTTTTAGGGCCTTCGGGCCCTAGCGGCCAATATTTTTGTGGTTTATGCTCAATATTTTAGCAGGAAATGTTGCAGGGGATACAAGATGGGTTAGAAATTTGTCTTTCAACAGATCATACTGTGAACTTGAGTGACAACGACTTCCAATTTGCTGCACAAAAGAAAAGTGAAAACCATACCTTTCCACGGCGTCTAGGGCAAGGATTAAAGAGATCACGAAACAAGTTTCAAGCAGTTGATCAAAAAATGGCTCATATCTCAAGTGAATCTGGTGCTAAGGTGCACCCACAAAATAATTCTACTATGAAAACCCCTATCAAGGGTAAGAATTTTGAAGACTCGGTCCCAAAAATGAATTTTAGGGATGCCCTTCGTGGTGGACAGCCTCGGCCCAATGCTAATATCAATATTAGGGCTTCCCATAAACCTCTAAGAATGCCTAAGATTGATCCCAGGAAAACGGATTCAGGATGTCTTAAAGCGGTTGATGGAACTCCTATTGTTAAGCTTGATATGGGTAACATTCAGACTGGCATTGAAGATTTGGAAAAAAGAGGACTAATTTGTCGGTTCGTGGGTTTTCGTCCGAGTCTATCTGCTTTCAAAGTCTGGGCTGCAAAAAGCTGGAAAACTAAAGGTGAGTTACAAATCTCTATTTATCCAAATGGTTATTTTCTTGTTTTATTTGCTAATAATGAAGATAGAGAGAAAACTTTTCAAGGGGGTCCTTGGTTTTTTGGAAGGGCGGGGCTTTTCATGAAGCCCTGGCATACTAAATTTAAAGCCGAAGAAGAGATGCCTTCTATAGCTCCCGTGTGGGTTAGACTCTTTGGCCTCCCTATTGAATTTTGGAATCCTACTATTTTTTCTTCAATTGGAAACTCTTTAGGAACTTTTATGATGATTGTTGATTGTACTCAAAATTTTGAACATATTATTTATGCTCGGATTTGTGTTTTAATGGATTTTGACAAACCCCTACCTAAAAAGATCACATTACAATTTGGGGAAGACACTTGGGAGCAAGTAGTGGACTATGAGAACATTCCTTTTCGTTGTAGAATTTGCCATGAATATGGTCATTTGGCAGTGCTTGCCCAAATAAAATTCCTGATCAAAAGAAAGAAGATATAAACTCAGCAGGTTTCCAAATACCTAAGAAGAAGAACACTCAGAAAAAAACTAGTTATGAAGGATCAATCAAAGTCATCTGCTAATATGTTTGAAATCCTTTCCACAAATGATGTCCCAAGTGAGGAAGAGGAAATAATGGAAACTAAAATCTTAGAAACACAATTTAAATATGAAGGGAAGAACTCAGAGACAAACCAACAAATCAAAGGTTTTCAACAGAAAAAAAAAGGAGAAAATTTACACAAGAAAAACAATATTTCAAATGTCAAAACTTCAAATAATGCAGGTCCCAATATAGACTCCGTTGAACCATCTAGTAAAATTTTGGTTGTGTACGAGCATTCTTCAAGGTTAGAAGCCATCTCAGATTCAATTGGAATAAGTCAAGAAACGGGGAAAAAAAATTGAAGATGGATTCTAATCAAAAAGTAGGTCGCAAGACCAATCAATATCATATGGTAAAAGAAGGTGAAAAGCTTGTAGAGGAAGGTAAGATTAATGCCCTTCCCAACTTTTTTAGCCCTGGTATTAATGAAGATCATCACTTGGAATATTAGAGGACTCAAAGGGAGTCTTTCAAAACAAAATGAAATTAGAAGAATGATTCAAGTAAATCATCCACATCTTGTTTTCCTTCAAGAAACAAAGATGTCAATGGAGGATATGGACTTAATTGCCGGTAAAATTTGGCCAGCTGGAAAAGTGGTTTCCCTCGGTTCCCAAGGGACTTCGGGTGGCATTGCTTGTCTTTGGGATCCAAAAGAGGTAGTTATTCACCATATGGTTGGCGAGTTGGGGTTTGTTGGCTATAGCTATTCAAAGTAGACATTCCAACCAGATTATGCTCTGCATTACTATTTATGCTCCGACTTCTTTGGAGGAAAAAAGAAGACAGTGGAAGGATATTACTCATATTATCTCTCATTTTCCTAAAGCTTGGATCTTGATCGGAGGAGATTTCAATACCATCCTCTCTCTGGATGAGAAAAGGGGGGAAATAGAAATTTGGACAAAAGCAACGACCTCATGAGCGAATATATTGCAAACCTCCATCTTGTGGATATCCAACTGGATAATGGCCTTATGACTTGGTCTAACAGAAGGCAAGGCTTAGCTTGTATAATGGAGAGATTGGATAGGTTTTTGCTCTCTAAAAATTTCTTAATCCATGGTCACATTCCTAAAGTGAAGACTCTTAATAATGTTGGTTCGGATCATTGGCCGATCATGGTGGAAATGTGGAAAACCAATGTGAGTTTCTCTCCTTTTCGTTTTCAATTAATGTGGCTTAGAGACATTTCCTTCGGACCTCATGTGCAACAATGGTGGAAGGAAGGTAAACCTAGGCATGGGACTAAGATGTTCTGTTTTGCCAAAATACTGCAATACATTAAATCCAAAATCAAGACTTGGAACTAGAAAGAGTTTGGGGATGTTCATAAAAAAAAACATGAAGTTATTGCTCATCTTGAAAATTTGAATAAGAAAATCCGTTTAGATGGCCTCACAGAGAAGAGAAGTGCGAATGAAATTAAACTCACAACTCGGTTAGAGGAATGGGAAAAAGAGAAGAAATCTTATGGAAGCAAAAATCTAGAATTCAATGGCTCAAAGAAGGAGATCGAAACACAAATTTCTTCCACAAATCTCTTCTAGCTCGAAGATCTCACAACTTTATTTCTTCCTTAAAATCAGATTATGGAGATGTTGTTTATACTTGGGATGGCATGAACTCTATTGTTGTTGATTACTTTTCCAATATTTTTGTTGCTACTCCTCTTGACTCAGCTTCACAACATAATGTTCTTCAAGCAATCCCTTCTCTTATCACTTTTGAGGAGAACTCTATTTTGATTGCTCCTGTTACTATCAATGAGCTTCAACAAGTAGTTTTTAAAATGCAAAAAGGGAAAACCCCAAGTCCTGATGGTTTTCCTATTGAGTTCTACCAAGAGTTCTGGGATATCCTTCATGTTGATTTATTAGAGGTGGTGGAAGAAGCCGGGAAAGCCAAAGAAATTTTGAAGGTTATCAATAAAACTTATATTACTCTTGTTCCAAAAGCTCAAGAGGTTGATCATATCTCAGCTTTTAGACCTATTGCTTTATGTAATGTTCTTCTCAAAATCATTACTAAAATCATGGCGAGAAAGGTTGAAGCCTCTTTTGCATAAGATTATTTCCCCAGAGCAAGGGGGTTATGTGGAAGGACGTCAAATAGTAGATGAGATAGTTCTTGCTCAGGAAGCCATCCATTCCATGGATATGCAAAATTCTCCTTCCATGTTCATTCGGTTAGACTTATCCAAAGCTTATGACGAGTGGATTGGCACTTCCTTATCAAAGTTTTGAGGCAATTTGGTTTCTCTAAGGATTGGATGGATTGGATTATGGGATGTATCTCTTCGAGTTTCCTACTTAGTTCTTATCAATGGCGAGGCCTTCTCGGTCTTTCCCAGCTTCCAGAGGTATTAGGCAAGGTGACCCGCTATCCCCTTATTTATTCATCATTCTTGTTGAATGCTTGGGTAGGACTATAACCAAAAAGAGGGAAAACAAAACCCTTGAGGGAGTTACCATTGCTCATGGAGCTAGACCTATCTCTCATCTTCAATTTGTGGATGACTCTACTCTTTTAGGTAAAGCTACGGTTAAGGAAGCTTCTAATATTAAGCAAATCATTAGCTGTTTTTCTAAGGCTACTGGGCGAGTTGATCAATGAAGACAAATCTAAAGTTATTTTCTTTCATTGCTCTGCTAGACGAGGAATCCATGGTCTTGGATAAACTAAGATATAAGAAGACCTCTCTTCCAATCACTTATTTAGGTATTCCCATAAATATTCAAAGGCAGAAAAATAAATATTGGAATTGGTTGTTGGACAAAGTCAAGAAGAAAATTGGAAAGTGGACCAACAAGTGGCTTTCTTACGGGGGTAGAATCACCTTGGTAAAATTAGTCCTTAAAGCTATTCATATTTATGTTTCTTCCATTTTGAATATCCCAAAGGTTGTTCTTCGAGAATTGGATCAAATCGAGTCATCGTTTCCTTTGGAGTGGTACTAAGGAGAAAAGAAAATGGGCCTTGGTGAAATGGGATACTTTATGTCTTCCTAAGAGTGAAGGGGGGTTAGGATTACGGTCTTCAATTAATAACAACAAAGCTTTAGCTGCTAAATTATATTGGAGGATGTTGCATAACCCCAATGCTCTTTGGGCCAATAATCTTCGTGCTAAATATGCTTAGAACAAAAGTCCTGAAGACCTTGTTCGCTATCAACTTCCTACCAAAGGTTCTCCCATTTTAGGAGTTCTTAAGACTGGTGAGGATTTGATAAAGAAAAAATTATTTTGGATCATTCATAATGGTCAACATGCAAATTTTTGGACAGATTCTTGGGATGGTCACAAGCCTTTGATAACTCGGTTTCCCGATTGGAGGCCTTGGATGGAGGAGCTTCACCGAGCTAATTGGATAAAGGTGGCTAATTATTATCGGTACCATACTTGGTAATTCAAAGGTTGGTAGATATTGGATCCCTATTGAGGACTGGCCTATTCAAATCCCAGAAAGGCAAAGACAAGATATCCAAGGCATCCTTCATATGAGATCCCTCTCTTGGTCCCATGAAAAAGATTGTTTTGGATGGAACAACACTACTAAGGGTGAGTATTCGGTTGCTCAAGGTTATTTGACCTTATGCCATAATAATCCCAACCATTCTTCTGACATATTTTCTCGATTGTGGGCTCAAAAGCTCTGGCCTAAGGTGAGGTTCTTTAATTGGCTTTTATTGCATCGTAGGGTGCTTCCTGGTGAGCAACTTATGAAGCGTGGTTTTCATGGCCCTTTTAGATGTGAAATGTGTGAAGAGAATGTAGAAAATATCAACCATATTTTTATTGAGTGTACTTTAGCCTCCGAGCTATGGAGGAGAATGGCCACTTTACTTGGCTTACAGTGGTCCAATTTTTTTACTTTTGAACGACTTTGGAGGGATTGGCCTAATCAAGAGGGTGTTGATCATTTTATTAGGCGAGTAGTTTGGATGGGTTCTACCATTCTTCTTTGGAATATTTGGAATGAAAGGAACAACCAAATTTTTAATCAAGATAGGAAGGATATTCACTATATTTGGCAAAAGACCATAGCCAACTTAGTTGAATCAGTCCATCATCTCCTTAATCACCCCCAAAACTCCCACCAAATATGGGATCAAGTGATGCAAAGATTGAAGATTAAACCTTCTAAGGGCAACCAACTTAAAGGGAATGTGAGTATTAGTAAGATGGATAGGAATAGAAATTGGCAACCTCCTCCTAAGGATTTTGGAAAAGTCAATACTGATGGAGCCTCTAGAGGGAACCCTGGAAAAGCCTGTGTGGGAGGAATTGGTAGACTTTCGAGATGGCTCCCTGGTTTTTACTTTTGCTTGAGAATTTGGGTATTCTTTCCAATAACCTTGCTGAGGGGTATGGTATCCTCGAGAGGCCTTCGAGGAGGCTACTAAGGTTGGATGGGAAAAGGTGTTAGTTGAGTCGACTCTCAACTTATGATTAATCTCTTGAAGAATCCTTCTAAGAATCATAAGGTGGATTGGAGAATAAAAAGAATTATTGAGAAGATTCGGTTAATCCAGATGGGATTTTTGAAAGTTGATTACAATCATGTGGTGAGAGATCAAAACAAGAGTGTTGATGCTTTAGCTAATTGGGCTTTGGACAAAGGTGATCTTACTTGTTATGGCCACCCTCCTATATGGTGGGCTTCTCAAATTAGGGAAGCTCTTCTTTCTATCATTTCTTTGGATGGCTCCAGTTCGAAGGTACCTAGTTTCTTCTTGTTTTTTTTTTTTGCTTCTCTTTGGTTCATTCAGTTTTTTTAGTTCCCTAGCTCATTCTATTCTTTATTTTGTTTCCTCTGTTGATTCTTGCCTTAATAGTCTTATGGTCTAGATAGGTCATTGTTTTGTTCATTTTTTTTTTTTTTTTTTGTTTTTTTTGTTTAGTTTTTTAAGGTGGGTGGGTTTCTTTTATTTTGTTTTGTTTTTGTGTTCTTTGTGTTGTTTTTTGTTGTTCTTGTGTTTTTGTTGTTTTTTTTTTTTTTATGTTTTTTGTTATTGTTCTTGTGTTTTTTTCGTTCTTGTTCTTGGGTTTCTCTTTGTTTGTGTTATTTCGTGTTTTTATGTGTGAGTGTTTTCTATGTTTTTTGTTTTTGTTTATTGTCTGTTGTTGGTTGTTTTTTATTTTTATTTTTATTTTATTTTTTAATTTTTTAGGTTTTGGTTGTGTTTATTTTTCATGTTTTTTTGGGTTATGTCTTTGTAGTGTTATGTTGTTTTTGTCTTGTTTGTGTTTTGTTATGTGGTTCTTGTGTTTTTCTATGTGGTTTGTGTTGTGGTTTCTTTTATCTTATTGTGCGTGTTTGGTTGTGCTTTTGTTTTTGACACACTCAAGGAGCATGTTTTTTATTTTATTTTATTATTTTTGTTGTTATTTACTTATTTTTAAATTGGTTTTGTGTGTTTGTTTGCTCCTTGAGTATGTCAAAGGTGGTAGGCCAGGTCCGAGTCCTGGGCATTTTTGGCGGAATGGATACCCATGCCTCCTTGGGTCTTACCCGAAAGTGGCATCCCTTTTGGGATGTAAAAAAAAAACTATTTAGATCTTAGGTAAAGTTAATATTTCTAAACATACAAGGCAATCATAAGCCATAAACAAAATTCTCTATTAAACATTTGTGAATCTTCTCTGAATATTAGGGTGAACTATAGTTTACATTTCGAATGGACAATAGTGGACAACTAATTCTATTTGTTGGTCACGAATCTGCCTAAGTACAAAATATTATTTGTGCACCCTAGACCCGACCAACATTGAAAGGCCGAAGGAGAGAGATGTCCTCTGGGCCAATCTCCAGAGAGGGCTGGTTCTCGTACTAAAACTAATGATCGGTTTAAAGCTTAGGGTAACAAGAAAGAAATGGGAAATATGGCTATAAGCTAGATATGAAAGGTGGGGATAAACTAACAACAAAAATTCACAACAAGCATTGGTTAGCATATAACAGAAATCCAGGCACAGAAACCACTCACAGTTTTGCAGAGATAACTTCCAAGAAGCATTCCAGTATTCACTCCCTCACAAGCAGTAATTAAATCCAGATGCAGAATTTAAAATCAGCAAATAAAGGACATGAACTTAATCAGAAATGACAAGCAGAAAGAGATCAAACACAATACTACTCAAGGAACCAGAAGCCGAATGTCTTTCTATTTATGCAGAAAACTTAAAGTGTTTTTCTGCAGAGTGTCTATCCTCCTTCATTACATTGAAATACTTAGTATTTATAGAGGATTTCACCTCTTTCATTAAATGCACAACACAACAAAATATCGGTTGGTCAAAAATCAGCAATAGCAATTTCTTCCTTGGTAATGGTGATGCTCGAATCAGATTATTCTTCAAGGGACAATGATCCGGTTTTCATGGAGTGCGCTTGGAAAATCGACAAAAATGGATGATGGAAAGAACGTCCCAAGCGTCGGTGCATCGAGACTCAGCAATGTCACATAGCAATCAAGAGCTTGGATATTAAATTCTGGGTGCCATTACATTCTCTTATGCCTTGGAATCTTACCCTTGCCAGTTGAAATCAACGAAATTTAATTCTGCTTCGAAAAGGAATGAAGTCCATAGAGGGCGCCTTGAAAATCATCGAGATCACACCGGATTTGAGGATGTAGCATTTAATCCTGGCAACTTTTTAGCAAAAATTTTGGATCATCGCTCTTACTGCCCCAAGCATTAAATTTTATCAATCTCTATCCTTTCCCAAAAAATCTATAGTTATAGCACTTCAAATAGTAACCCTGGTTGATGATTACCTTCAAGCTAGAATTTCACCTTTCATTTTAATTGATTTCACCCCACGACTTCTTGTTCGAATGATAGGAAAAATGGGAGTTTCACCCCTCAACATACTTTCACCCCTTTCCTGGGTAATTTCCCCTTGAAAATGATAAAAATATCTTTTACAAGGAAGGAGGCAAAAATAATTGATTTCACCCTTGAGAGGGGTGACAATGACTTTCACCCCAACCCAGGGGTGACGTTGACTTTGGACAATCTCCTCAAACGTTTCATTTGGAATTTCACCTCGAAGGAGGGTGAAAATGATTTTCACCCCCTCTAAGGGGTGACTTTGACTTTGAATTTTCTATCATTGCCTAGATGATATCATCTTTATGTTTGCTCTTCGAAACTACTTTTTAGGATTTCACCCCTAAGAGGGGCGAAAATGATTTTCCCCTATTAGGGGTGACTTTGACTTTACCCCAATTAAATATTTGCCCCTTTCCAAGGGCACTTTTGACTTTGACATCTTCGTCACTTGCAAATTTTTTCTTCTCCTTCATTTGGACAAAATATTCAAGGTAGTTTCGCCCCAAAGGAGGGGCGCAAAGGATTTTCACCCCTCCATGGGGGAAAACATTTTCCTTTAATTTTAATGGTGCCTTCACTTTCAATAAAAAATGCCAAAGTCGTAGTTATTTTTCCATCAATCCTTTTATTCCAAAACACCTATTGCCATCAAATTTCTCCTACATTTTGCTCACAACTTCCATTAATTTCTTACCGAAAAAACTACTATGCATCTCCAAAAAAAATCAACCTTTTATTTAATGAAATTGCTTACAAGGAAGGAAAATATTAAAACATAAAAACAACACAACTGCATCATTTATCTTCTTTTCAAAATTTTACAAGAAAAATTTAGTGTGGTAAAATTGCCAACACTTTTGGTGGCTCTCGGGGTATTCAGTTCTTCTAAATGCAATCGACCCCAGGCCTTTATCCATTGGGCTTAGCTATCACCACCATCTCATCCTATTAGATGGTGCATTTGATCCCACAGCCTCCTTCTTCTCTCTTTCCTCTTGCCTGCTTCTCCTATTCTTCTATTGCTTGTTGCTCTACTTCTGCCCATGCTTGGGCTTCATGCTTGGTGAGGCTCTCACTTGTAGTTTCATACACGACAACTACCTCAACCTAGGCATCATCTATGAATGCTAAGAATGTGCTCAATGAATCTATGACAAAGCAACATCTCAACGTGATCCATGTTGATGTGATTAGCTCTCTACTGAAGTTCCAATAAGGAAGATTCGATGTGGGTGAGCCTCTCCATACAGGGCAATGCTTGTTCCTCCATTATTGGTTCCTCCTAGCTATCGATTTCTAAAGTATCTTCTACAAAAGCTTTCCAGGTCATCTTCAACTCTTTTGTTGGCAACAACTCACCCTGCTCATCAACGAAGCTCGAAAACCCAACATCGGCTAGAACCTCAAAATATATGAGTGAAATGCAATGCTCCTATTCAAACATAGTTATCAACTTTTAAGCTTCTCTTGCTAGCTCCAACCGAGAAAAATAGTCATGCAATATCATTCTAGCCTTGGACCAACTATGATCCATCCCGCTCATCGACTTAACCTAGAAATCAGAGTTCGCCAATACCTGAATCTTTAGTGCCATTTCCAGTTTTGGTTCTAGCCTCTCTTCAACATATTCCAAAGTTCGCTCTCCAATAAAAATCACTATCCAAGCCTCATGAATGTACAATAAAACCTTGAGTGCATCCATCACCAAAGTCACACAATATTTCAATAAATGGTGATGAGTCTCTTTGATTTTCTCCTTGGAGAAGCCTACTGATTGCATGGCTTTCTCAGCCAGCTATTTTTGTACAACCTCAAGTTGGGTTGTTAATGCTTGCACTTATTTCTCTGCTCCTACCCAAGCTGTCTGGTAACCCTTGGCTTCTTTCTCCCATTCTTCTACCTTCTTCTGCTAATGCTCTACCTCTAATTTTGTTGTTTCTAGTTGATCTCTATTTTCAACTAGAGCATCATTCAACTCAATAATATTTGCCTCAGCCTCAAAGAAGCTTTTCTTGTAATGCTCATCATGCAAGTAAAGAGAGCTCATATCCACCTGCATATTCCCCAACTTCTCTATGGTGTCAATCTTTGTCAGGTCCTTTGTAATGACTTCATAAGTGTAATCACTTGGAGTCATTTCTCCTTGAGGCTTCTGGACCTAGGGAATCATTTTTACAGTATGAGACTCCATAGTTTCAGGGTCAAAAGTGACCTTCTTCAATACCTTTGCTAGAGCCTGAGCTTCTTTTCTCTTATGAATCTTCAGCCATTATGATGCACTTAATCGAGCTCGACTCATCTTCACTACAATAGGATGCTCTAGTACAATCTCTATCTCCAACTCTAGAAGCACCTACAACTCAAGAAAAGGAGTAGGGGAAAATGAGCCTACTAAAGTTTTGGCTTGAGAAGGGAAGTGGAAATGGGAATGGTTGATGTAATAGAAGTGGTTAAGGGGATGAAAGTGAGGGTTTTGATTATAGTTACACTCACTCGAGGAGGAGCTTGTGTACTTATAGCCATGGTAGAAATTACTAGAATGGAGGATGAAGGGAGTAAAAATGGGTTGGGACCAGATGCAAAAGAACTGAAAGAAAGGGAAATAGTAGAAGTGGGAATAGAAGAAGAGGGAGCATCGATGACTGGGGACTGGAAAATAGGAAGTGAAATGGAGGTGGTAGGTATACCGAATGGAGGGGATACAGAAGCAACAACTACAAAATGGGGTGCAATAATCACCGAATGCTCAAGAGAAAGGGAAGAAGGTGTAGAAAATGTACCTTTAGGCTCAGACACCTTCTTAGCCAGCGATGAGGATGACTATGGTGATGGCCTACCCTTGTGTTGATCCTCCTCTATCTCCTTCTCCAGATCTATGAATTCCATGTGTTGGTCAAGTTGTTCAGCCTGAACCAAAGGAGGATCTTCTAAAATTTTAGCCTATGTGGCTTTGTCTGTAGGAGGAGGGTTCACCCCAGATGGAGTAACTGTGCCTGTTCTAGGATTTTTGGATATTTTTGGGAAAGGGAGCACCTCACACTTATTCTTATTCTTCTATTGGAGTTGTACTTCTAGCGATGGTTATCTTTCTTCTTCCACAAGTGGTGCTTCTTCAACCACATGTTGCTCATGTTCAACCATGATCTCTTCACTGTCAGATCTTTGAAAAGTTTGAGGTACAATCTTGGTGAAAGAGATTGGTTGATAGCCATCATAGTACTCATCATAGACATCCAAAAATACCTCATCCATTACTAGACCATAAGCTGACCCGGTTTTCCCTCTATGGGCCCTCATAACCCACCAGTTGGTAATTTTTTCATCAGACCAAGCTGGCAATTGTTCTTTCATCCTTCCAAACAAACCCGAGGGAGGAATTTGATGCCTGTAAACTACGGGGTTGTACTCAGCCTCCATCTCATAAAAATCATGCCATGGTGGAAGTGGCATCATCTGCTCAACATGCCATTCGAGATCATGCCCTTCTAGATTATTTTTGTGTCATTGAATATCAGGTCTAGGACAACAATGAAATTTTTTGGCTTTAATAAAATCTATGAACCGACCCAAAGGGTCATACTTCCACCACTGAGGTAACTCCACCATACCCATATCATAAAGTGCTTCATTAAGCAATTTATTCTAGCCAACTTGGTCAATCTCAATGCCACCAAAGCGAAATGGCATGGTACATGTAGTCTTCTTGCCTCGTCCTACCCCATAGATTTCATTGATGTAGTCGGTCTGATAGATGACTTCCATTGCAAAGAGGTGCTCGGTAGTAAAGTAAGGAAGGAGAAATGACTTGCCAATGAAGCCAAAAATTTGCACCATGATGCCCTACATCAACAAGAAAATATCTCCTTTCTCCTTAGTGACAATTTCTTCCCTCATTGCCCTCAACACTCTCTCACTTGTGCAAAAAATAAGTTCAAGGGTAGGACCCAAGAACATGTGGTTAAAATTATAGAATGACTCTCCCCTTGACAAGCTTGAAGTCCATAAATATACTGGCAACTTATTATCTACCTCATCAACTTGCTTCACTACAATAAAAGAAAACATTGGTGCATATGGAAGAAAAAATACCAGGCCAAAAATGAAGCATGCCTAAATAAAACTGCTTCTTCGCTCTATATTCTCTCCAACTAGGTGTGCATTGCTCGGGCCACATAATCTACCCAATCAAAGAAGATGGGATTTGTGCTTGCTTGCAAAGTTATAGGGGCATAAAATTCTACTTACAAAATGCACTACACCAACATTGCTTGCCATTTGTACACCGTGGTATCAGTAGGAAGACCAGACACCCAAGCCAACATAGAATACATATCCAAGCTTTTAAATTCTATCAAGGGTTTCAATAAAGCTAGCAACTCTCTAAACTGGGTACCTTTATCAACTGGTTCTCCATGAATTGGTGCAATGTTACAATTGATTGGTACCTTTCCTCTTGCTCCTTGAGATTCATCTTCTTGAACATGACATCCGAGGAAGGCTTCAACCCACAAGCAAATGCCTCTCTGACTGCATTAAGTGAAATGGTGAACAATTTATCTCCCTTTGCATTTTGGATGGCCCTAGTTGTAGGTTGATAAAACTTTGCAATTGCCATTACTAGCTCAGGGTAAGGATGCACAGGTGTACACAGGTACCAGGAAATTTATGCATGATAAGCAATTATTAATGGGATTTCCGATGTCAAACCTTGTCTGACTATAGTCTCCACATCCTAGCATAATTTTTCTATGCCTTTGTTCGAAATAGAACAATCTCCAATATTAGCCAGCTTATCAGAATATGGGTCCAGCTCGGTATTTTCATGTCGCCTAGATTTTTTAGCTTTTTTACCACCTTATGCTTTTTTGGCTTTAAAGCTTTCTTTGGATCAACTATCTTCTTTCCCATATTTGTAACAAGCTCCCACTATAACATCTAGTGAATCTGCAACAAAGTAACAACTGGGCTAAAAAATAACCAATTCAAAAATAATATTCGATTGCAAGCTTCTAATTCATCTCCTTTTATAACTTTCACCCTCCAACTACCAGATTTAATGCAAGTGTTGCACCTGAGGAATTCGGATGAACGTGCTCCTCGATTCTCTCACTCGACATTTTTTTAATGAAAACTCAACTACCCATTAACTGCCAATAACACCCTTGCATTGTGAATCTTCCTTGGACATCAAACTCAACCACTTTTTTACCTTGGAGGATGCAATATAGATATTTAATAGCTCATCTCAAGAAAAGCAAGCGCCACATGTGAGAGATGGGGTAAAAATAATTAATTTCTTCTATTAAAATGTCAAAACATCTTCTAGAATATTTACAGGTGAAATCAATCCACATATTAACTTTAAAATATTTCCTAAAATTAGCACCATTCAACAAAAACATTGAAGGAGCGCTGCTTAGCAAAAAATCCAGAGGAAAAATATTACATCACCTCACTCAAAATTACTTCTTCTACCTACTTTATGAAATTACATGCCTCTCAATCCTTTTTAAAATAATTCTTCTCTAATTTCACCCCAAAAGCAAAATTTTTTACTAAGAGTGCTTTGCATGAAAAAGCAAGGCAAAATTAATTTTACCTTCTTCCTTGCCGAACTTAGCACCATCAACTAGAGTTTAGAAAAAGCATGCATTTATTTTTAATTCTTTCTTAGCAGTTTCACTCTAAAAACATCTTAGGGAAATAAATGAGGGTTTCACCCCAAAAATAGAAAAAGCAAGGTAAATCCTCCTTGTGGGGCAAAAATAAAATTTTAAAATCCTTCTTGCTTTCATCTTTTTCTTTTCTTGGCAACTTTAAAACAATGTGGGGCAAAATTAAAAACGGGCGCTCTCTTTTTTAAACATTTACTTTTTCTTTTTTTTTCTTTTTTTTTATTTCTTTTGGCAAAATAGGAGCGCTTTTTAATGAAAAAGCAAAACTCATGGCGCTTTCATAATTTCTAAAAAAAATCTGCTTTCTTTTTTCCCCTTTTCACCCAAAAATAATATAAAAGCCTTTTAAAACGTTTTGAGTGAAAATGATTTTTTAGGTGGCAATCTTTGGAAATCACTTGCTTTGGGGTAAAAATGATTTCTCGATGAAATCAACTTTTTTTCTTTATTTTTTTATATCATATCACTTTAAACATATTTAACTAAAACAAAATAACATTTATGTACATATATACATACTCGATCAAACTTCTATCACTGATGGTAGGCCTTCAAATGAAGACCATTTACGAGAATTGGTAGCGCATGACCATCCATATCCTGCAAATAAAATGAATTGATTTGATTGACACCCAAAATCTAGAATGGGCCCTCCCATATTGCTTCAAACTTGTGGTGCTTGTCAGGCTTAGCCTTGTTTTCATTCCATTTCAGCACTAGATCACCTACCTCAAATGACTTCTCAAAAGCTTTCTTGCCAAACCATTTCTACATCATCCGAGCATGTTCCATGAAGACATTGTATGATATCTCCCTCTCTTCTTCCAACTATAAAAGTTGTGCCAACCTCATGCTCATGGGATCAGATTCATCGTCATCTTCACCATACAACAAGTGCCAAGACTAAAGAGCCGATAATTCAATATGAATGGGCAACACTGCTTCTTTACCATATACCAAGGAATAAGGAGATGTTTTAATGGATTTCTTCATAGAGATACGGTCGACCCATAATGCTTGGTTTAAAAGTAAGTGCCAACTACGCTTATTGTCACCTAGGGTCCTCTTCAGAATTCTTAACAAATTCTTATTTGTGGACTCAACCAAGTCATTTCCCTACGGATAATAGTTAGATGATATCTTCAAATAAATTCTATACTTACCCATGAATTCTTGATCCTAGCACCGATGAAGGGAGTCCCATTATCCATTATGATTGCATCTAGTATGCCAAAATGAGTGATTAAACCCTCAAGGAAAGCAATAACTATTGCTTGATCCACCTTCTTGGTTGGAATTGCTTCTAACCATCGGGTAAAATAGTCAATTGTAATCAAGATATATTTATGTTCGATAGAGGAATTGGGATCAATGACCCCAATAAATTCTAAACCCCATTGCTGAAATGGTGCTTCTACTTGAATCGGATGAAGGGGCAATGATGCATTCTTGCTTCTACCGACATATCTCTAGCACTTATCACAATTCTGACTGATTTTGAAAGTATCTACAAAGAGAGTAGGCCAAAAATATCCTACTTTGATGATATTTAATGCCATTGGCCTCCCTACATAATGGCCTCTTGATAGACCAGAGTGAAACTCCTCTAGGATTCTTTGTTTTTCAGATTCTCGAACACACCTGAGAAGTACTCCATCAATATTTTTATGGAACAACCCATTTGGCAGCATCACGTACCTAAGGGCCTAGAGTCTGAATCTCCTTCTCTATGAGGCATTAAAGTGTGAAGGACATCTTCCTGATTGGAAATATTTGACAAGGTCCTCTATCCAATCATGATCGCCTATAGAGCGGTTAGCGAAATTGCTTGTTGAATTTTCAAGTTGGCAAACCATGGATTCAGATGCAACACTTTTTGCAAGCTCCTGACATAGTGCTTGACCTCGAACCAGCTTGGTTGGATGGATTTCAATATCATATTCCTAGATTTTGGAGACCCATCCAACTCTCTTGTCTCCAAGCTCTCCTTGAATGATGAAACTTCGAACATCTGGGTGAACCACATAAACTATTATCTTGCTTTGAGAAACAAAATGTCAAAACTTCTTCAAGGATTTCATCATCGCATATACTTGCTTTTCAATGAAATTATATTTCTCTTCATGTGGTTGGATGACTTGACTCAAGAAAGCAATTGGTCACTCATCTCCATCATCTCCTTTTTGTGTGAGCACCATTGCATAGCTCTCTTGCTCACCAATGACGTATAGGATAAAATCTTTTGAGTAATCTAGGTTCACCAAGACTAGAGCTTGAGAAATTCTCTCTTTTATCTCCTTGAATGCCTACCTCCTCAACTCGATCCATTTGAATTCCACATTCTTCTTTAACAGCTCTATCATTGGCTTCACCACTTGGGTGAAATCTGCAACAAACTTTCGAACAAAGTTTATTTACCCAAAGAATGATTGTAAATCCTTCTTGCTAGCTGGTAATGGAAGCTTCAGGAGGGCTTCAGCTCTAGCTGGATCAATCGCCAAACCTTCTTCTAAAATAACATGTCCTAGGAGCTTTCCTTATTTTACCATGAAGATGGACTTCTTCGGGTTGATTGATATTCTAAACTCTCGACACTTTTCAAACACTTGTCTCAGATGTAGACTATGTTCCTCCCTATTGTGAGAGAAAATAGTCATGTCATCCAAATAAATAACAATAATACGATTCAACAACTCACCGAAAGCTATGTCCATTGCTCTCTAAAAATTTGCACCAGCATTTGAAAGACCAAATGACATCCGTTGATAAGCAAAATTTCCCCATTTTATGGTGAACATCATTTTATATTGGTCTTCATCCTTGACCCAAATTTGATTATAGCCAGAAAATCCATCTAACAAAGAGAATATTTGAGCACCAGCAACCACATGAAGAATCTGATCAATTTGAGGTAGTGGATAGTGATCCTTCAGAGATGCCTAGTTTAAATTTTAAAAATCCATGCACAGGTGGATATCTCCATTCTTCTTTCTCACAGGGACCAGATTTGCTACCCAGGTAGAGTGCTTAATCGGGTAGATGATTTTAGCTTCAAGCATCTTCAGCAATTCTACTTTCATCAAAGTCTCAATCTTGGGATTGATCGATCTCTACTTTTGCCTAAAGGGTTTCACTCCTTCCTACAACTCGATGGTATGTTGGATTACATATTTGTTGTAGCCTTTCAAATCTTGGTAGCTCCAAGCAACAATGTCTGGGTACTCATGACATAACTCTTTAATCTGCTCCAGCTCTTCTTGAGTGCAATCAGTGCCAACTTTGATCAACTTCTCAGGTCCCAGATGTAGTTCAGTATACTCCTTTTCATCCACCTTGATCCTATGCTTTTTTGCTCTATCATTTTGATCAAAGAGGCTCTCAAGTGTAATCAACCCCTTTGGGATATGATTATTCTATAACTGGATCAAACCCTCAACTTCTTCCTCATCAAGTGTTCTCTCTTCCACATCACTAGCTTCTCTTATCAAGAAATTAACAATCTGCTCATCACTTTCAAACACTTGCTAGTGGATATTTTTGTTAGGGACTGAAGGTCTATAAATTAACCTCACAGTCTTGGGCTTCCTCACCACATGCTCCACTGGGGAAAAATTAGCACCAAGGGATGCCAAGAGATCGACATGCTTATTTTGCTCCCATGAGATTGCTTGGATATTCAATGTTGTATAAGCTTCAAACAAATCCCATACCTTATTTTGGTATGCCTTCAAGTAGTGCTGCTTGGAAACACACTTACTAGTTACCTGGTTGATGATTAGCTCAGAATCTCCAAAGATCTATAGTTGCTTGATCTCAAGATTCTCTACCTTTTTTAGACCCAAACAGAGTGCTTCATATTCGATGGCATTGTTCATGCAACTCCAAGTCAATCGATAAGAGTACATATTTTGTATACCAGAAGGAGAAATGAGAACAATTCCAGCTCCTGCACCATTCTTACACCTAGCACCATCAAAGTACAACTTCCATAATTGATCAAGAATAGGATCTTCATCATCAGACACTTTTGCTTCAACCTTTTTAGGCTTAGTGATGGTGTAGCAACCGATTTCGATCTCCATCATGGCATTAAAATCGAGCATTGAAAACTCATCTTCTATCCAAAGCTCATCCAAAACTTCTTCCATCAAGTCTAACTCCTCCAATTCTTTGATCATCAAATTGATAGAATTCATGGGTTTATCCTCCTCTTCAATCTTCTCTATGTGATAAGTTGAAGGCTTCTCATTATAAATTCAGATTCTCCTCCCTTTGATAGGAATTTCCAAATGAGAATAGTCAAGAGAAAGGTAGCCTCCCAACTTGGCAGTAAACTCCCATGATAGGCACATGCTAAAGTAAGGCTCCAGATCAACCACGACCACCTCTTGGATCATAGTTATCTGAGGCATTTTATGCAATACGATGGGGATATCTTTGATGACTCCCACTATCCTGATAGGGGTTCCATCTAACTACAAGATGCTAGGGCTACTCCTTGTATACTCCATACCCATAACATCGCACACTACCTTTGGCATGATAGTCATTGTAACACCTGAGTCGATCATGCAATTGTGCACAATCCAACCTTCCATCCTGAGAGACAAGTAGAAATGGGGTGGTCTATTCTTTCTAATGGTAGAAGTTGTCAGTATTTGAGCTAACACTATCTGAGTCAGATTCTTCCCCTTATCTTTCACAAATTTTAATGATTCTTGCAACAAGTCCACTTGTCCAAGCAATTGTAGTGCATCATAGAGACTCACCTTGGCTGGAATCCTCTTCAATTCTTCAATGATGTTATACATGGATGCACGACCCCTTTCCTTCATTGGCAATTTCATATCTACTCTGATACTATTGTGTAGCTTCTACCCTCTAACATTTTGTCAAATATGGGTACTTGAGATTTTCCCTAGCTTGCTCCTCTATTTTAGCTCTTGCCTACAAATTCGAAGCCTTTTCTTACACTTTCTCTTTCGCTCATGGAGGCAAAATATCTTTCAATAGGATAGGTGCATCTAGCTTGGGTACTAAAATAACTACCTTTGCTTGCACTTGTTTCTTCTCATTTTGCACCTTTGAGTCAATAGGTACCTTCAGGGGCTCCAACTCAACTAGGTCCATAGTAATAGGCTTTCTTCCAGTTCTCATGAGAACTAAAACTTGCTCTTCAAAAGGGACCATGAAATTATGATCAACTTCTGTGATCATGTTGATTTGACTACAAAGGAACTTTCTACCAATGTCTGCACGTAGTTCAGATGAACCATGCAAGTTTCCTCACCATGTGGATCATTGCACGTAGAGCACCAGTATGCTTTGTCTGATGTGCCAGCTTCTTCATTTGTCAGCACCATCAGATTTCTCTTAGGCACCTTGCTAGTCGAAGCTCCTTGCTCCCTAGTGATCGACGATGGTTGAAATATCCTAGGCTAGAAATATTTTTGCCTACTTCCTTTTGATCATCATAATTTCATTACCCATCACTCTTATGGCTGAGTTCATGGACTACAACTCTTTCAACACTTTTTCTTGTGGATCAGGGTTTGAGGGTGTTAGAGGAGCTGGTAATGGTAGTGGGACAAGTGGAGATGGTAATGCTAGGAATGGAACTAGAGTGGGTAACTACGGAATGGTTGGAGCGAGGAGTTGAGGGATAGAAACTATCATCATGGTCTGAGATGTACTCAGATTCCATGAAGGGATTGGATACATGGGTGACATGGGCAAAGGTTGAGAAGATGCATTAGCATACAAATACTATGGAAGATCAAGAAAAATAGGCATGGCCATTTTTGGTGGAAGCTTACCAATAGCAATCAAATCAACTTCAACTTTTGTGCAGTAGAATACAAATCAAGAAATGTATTGACATTAGACTATCGGATGGCCATACTGATATCGAAGTTGAAAGCTCGGAGGTAGTAAAATACTGCTTGCTCAAGAGTCGATCAGAGACCATCAAGAACTCTATGCCAAGTTTAAGTGAACCTGACATTGAAGTCCATGATTTCCTCCTATGGATGCCTCTAAATGGTAGTAAACTGATGCAATAGAGAGAATGGATCCACTTGTTCATTGAAACCTTTGATCAACAATTCAGCCAACTGGTCCCAGGTAGTAATGGTGGTAGGTTGTAATGATCGATACCAATAAAGCAACTTACCTCTAAGAGAGAGCACAAGCAATCTTACCATTATATCCTCATCTATGATGCTATGGATTATCACCAAGGTAGCTACATCTTGGACATGCTCATAAGTCATCTTCCCCATACCATCATAAGTAGGCAAAGCCTTCATTGCTGCTTGTGAAATTAGGTTCTGAGCTTACAGATTTAGAGGTCCAGAGTGGTTCCATGTTAGGAACTACCTTGGTGGCTATGGTGGTGGATTTTGAGCCATGTGGACTAGAGTGTGTGGTTGGGGAGGTGGAAAACTAGTGGTTGTGCTAGCAGGACTCGAAGGAACAGAGAACACACCAACTAACTATGAAGATGTAACACTTGATGGGACAGCTGGAGTAACTAACCTAGGATGTTCTCCTAGCACTTGGGTGTCAAGCTCATAAAACTCAATGGGGTCTTCTAGATTTTTGGCCTTCGATCTTGTGATCATGAAGAAAGATTTCGCTCACTTCACATTCGAAGGCTTCTAGGTAGAGCTGAGTCACCAGATGTTCTAATCATACAATACAAAGGTGAACATCAAACCTTAATACTATTGAAAGTGGAACTTTTTAGAGTCCCACCAAGCGTGCCAAAAATTATTGGTCATGAATCTGCCTAAGTACAAAATATTATTTGTGCACCCTAGACCCGACCAACATTGAAAGGTCAAAGGAAAGAGATGTCCTTCGAGCCAATCTCCAGAGAGGGTTAGTTCCCATACTAAAACTAATGATCGGTTTAAATATTAGGGTAACAGGAAAGAAATGGGAAATAATAGAAAGGAATGGGAAATATGGCTATAAGCCAGATATGATAAGGTGGGGATAAACTAACAATAAAAATTCACAACAAGTATTGATTAGCATATAACAGAAAGCAAGGCACAGAAACCACTCATATTTTGTAGAGATAACTTCCAAGAAGCATTCCAGTATTCACTCCCTCACAAGCAATAATTAAATCTAGATGCAAAATTTAAAATCAGAAAATAAAGGACATGAACTTAATCAAAAATGACAAACAGAAAGAAATCAAACACAATACTACTCAAGGAACCAAAAGTCGAATATCTTTCTATTTATGCAAAAACTTAAAGTGTTTTTCTACAGAGTGTCTATCCTCATTCATTACATTGAAATGCTTAGTATTTATAGAGGATTTCACCTCTTTCATTAAATGCACAACACAACAAAATATTGACTGGTCAAAAATCAGCAACAACAATTCTCTTCCTTGGTAATGGTGATGCTCAAATCAGATTATTCTTCAAGGGACAACGATCCAATTTTCATGGAGTGCGCTTAGAAAATCGACAAAAATGGATGATGGAAAGAATATCCCAAGCATCGATGCATTGAAACTCAACAATGTCACACGAAAATCAAGAGCTTAGATATTAAATTTTGGGTGCCATTACATTCTCTTATACCTTGGAATCTTACCCTTGCTAGTTGAAATCAATGAAATTTAATTCTACTTCAAAAAGGAATGAAATCCATAGAGGGCACCTCAAAAATAATCAGGATCACATCGAATTTGAGGACGTAGCATTTAATCCTAGCAACTTTTTAGCAAAAATTTTGGATCATCGCTCTTACTACCCCAAGCATTAAATTTTATCAATCTCCATCCTTTCCCAAAAAATTCTGTAGTTATGGCACTTTAGACAGTAACCCTGGTTGATGATTACCTTCAAAGCTAGAATTTCACCTTTCATTTTAATTGATTTCACCCCATGACATCTTCTTGTTCGAATGACAGGCAAAAAATGGGAGTTTCACCCCTCAACATACTTTCACCCCTTTCCTAGGTGATTTCACCCCAAAAATGATAAAAAACATCTTCTGCAAGGAAGGAGGCAAAAATAATTGATTTCACCCCTGAGAGGGGCGACAATGACTTTCGCCCCACCACAGGGGCGACGTTGACTTTGACTATCAATAAGCTCTGACATTTCCCTCGAAACTTTTAATGAATTTTACCCTAAAGAGGGGTGACTTTGACTTTGACTTTTCTATCTTTTCTTGGATGACATCATCTTTATGTTTGCGCTCCAAAACTACTTTTTATTGGGTTTTTACCCCTAAGAGGGGCAAAATGATTTTCACCTCTGTTGAGGGGTGACTTTGACTTTGACCACGTCCAACAAGTTTCAAAAATTATTTTCACCCTGAAGATGCTTTTAACTATATTTTCACCCCTAAGAGGGGCAAAAATGATTTTCACCCCTTTCAAGGGGTGCTTTTGACTTTGACCCATCTTCATCACTTGCAAATTTTTTCTTCTCCTTTATTTGGAAAAAATTCTTTTCAAGGTAGTTTCACCCCAAAGGAGGGGCGCAAAGGATTTTCGCCCCTCCATGGGGTGAAAACATCTTTTCTTTAATTTTAATGGTGCCTTCATCTTCAAATAAAAAATACCAAAGTCATAGTTGATTTTCCATCAATCCTTCAATTCCGAAACGCCTATTGCCATCGAATTTCTCCTTCTACATTTTGCTCATGACTTCCATTAATTTCTTACCAGTAAAACTACTATGCATCTCTAGAAATAAAATCAACCTTTTATTTAATGAAATTGCTTACAAGGAAGGAAAATATTAAAACAGTAAAAATAACACAACTGCATCATTTATCTTCTTTTCAAAAAATTTTACAAGCAAAATTTAGTGTGGCAAAATTGCCAACACTATCTTAGAAGAAAATTTTAAATATTATTTTAATATCCGAAAAAAGCAAACCTAGCAATGCTTCCAACCTTTGCTTTTACATAAAACAAAGAAGGTTAATTTTTGTATTGCCTCTGACATGCCCACTGATGGTAAAAATGGGGAGGTATAACAAGGCGAGATTTATTATTGAGTTTGCAATTTTTAAAATGTATACACATGAACTGGTGCGTCTTTCTCATAGGATTGAACTAGTCTATTGGCTAAAAAATATGGTCATCCAACTCTATCTGATGTAATTAGCTAGTACTTGGAACTATCACGGTAGAATTAATATTGGATCTAGGTTTCGCTAAAGGTTTACAACATTGTTTGTTTCCAAGATATTACTCCTATTAAAATCTTAACTTTAACAACAAGGTATTTCTATAAAAAATTTATCTTTTCCATTTAATAAACTTATATATAAACTCTAAATCATCAAGACAATATTTAAAACATTAAATTGTTTCTACCCTAACTTTATTCCATAAAAGACAAAACTAAAACATTAAATAAAACTACCAAAAATTATATAAAAACATCAACCGAAATACCCTTACTTGGTAATCATTATTAACAACCAAAAATTATATAAAAATATATCAATGGAACTCAAATTACTTCAAACTACGGTTTGCACTTATTTTGAAATTACCACGGATGCAAATCGTCATTATACTACATGGAACAAAGTGTATGCAAGCTATAACTACAATTTTATCATTGGAAATAAATACGATTTCATTTATCCAAACATTTAAATATACCAAAGTATTTATCACAATAGTCCCTTGTAAATAAGCTGGCAGGAACTACCATTCTACTTTTCAAGGAATGTAAATATTTTTCGTAAATAACCAACTATAATATTATGTTTCCACTTTAAATCTTAGTCATTCTTTAATCCAAACAGACTTTCATTTTAAACATTCAAATGATAGTTCTTTTCTTAAATGTATTGAATTTAGGTAAAGTAATCTCTAATTGATCTGAGTTTATTTTTTCGGTAAACAGTTTGACTACATGTTTAAGCAAACACCGAGGGAAAACATCTAAAGTTTGGAAATTTTTAGGGTTGACATGATTATTATAATATTTCTTTTCAAAACATTTCTATGTCTCCTATAATTTGATATAATAATAACACCTTCTGAATCTACGATGACTCTTGATATGAAGAAAAGAAAATATCAATTGGATGCCACGGTCATGTGCACCCGAGATGCCATTATGACCTAATTTAATCATTTCCCATAATGTTTTATTTACATTCATTGATCATTTTGCCATATTTTCCTATGCTCGGTTGAACTATACATGAACCACGATAGTTTTGAGAATAAAAGTTTCAATCCATATACATGAATGTTATCTAATCTAATCAAACCTAAGATAATTAATACTTCCAATCAACTGTTTTAGCAACACTGGTCACATTGCCATTTGAATGAAAGTGCACAAATAAAGAAAAGTAATCCTTTGATTATTTCTACAACTACGGTAAACATTGCCCCAACATTTAATAAGAACATTATTTATGAGATAAAAATAGTGGTACAACTCTCAGTCGGAAACGAATAGTAAGCAATAGTAAACACCAAATTGGACATAATTTTAATTTTAAAAATAAGGGAAATGAAATATTTCACATAAAACTTATTTTAAAGAGCTTTCACAACCTTTTGGTTGTGTACAGAATACTAGCCAGTACTTAGTTCTCCAAAATTGGATACAATCTATTACAGTGAGTTGGCTGATCAAAAGTATACAAGACATTTGTGATGATATGGCTTATTTTCCACATCTATTCGATCTTTGAGAAGTCTGACAGTTAGTAGAATATTTTTTGCTCCATTATCTTTTCTTCATGGTAGGGAGACAGTGGGTGATGCATGTATTGGGTCAGCATGACCCTTATGTATGCAACTACAACATGTAGACAACAGTGAAAATATATAATAAATGAATACAATTATGCATCTTATTTTAAGTGTGAACCCTTTTTACACAACTATAGTTAATGGCAACTTATTATAAGCTTTTTACTGTTAAAATCAAATTAATCGACACCATTTGTTCTTTCACTGTTACATACAGTCCATATGCCCACACTTTGAGTGCAAACTCTTCAAATCAAATTATAATTATAGTTAACCAAATTAATAGACACCATTTGTTCTTTTACTATTTCACACAGTCCATATGCTCACACTTTGAGCGTAGACTCTTCAAATCAAATTATAATTATAATTAACCAATTTAATAGACACCATTTGTTCTTTTACTGTTTCACACAGTCCATATGCTCACACTTTGATTGCAGACTCTTCAAATCAAGATATAATTATAGTTAACCAATTTAATAGATACCATTTGTTCTCTTACTGTTTCACACAGTCTATACGCTCACACTTTGAGCGCAGACAATTAACCAGTTTAATAGACACCCTACTATTTCACACAATCAAAATACTCACACCACGACTCGATTTATGAGTGTTATAAATTCTAGTATATCACTATAAACATTAGTTTATGGAATACAAAAAGCACACATAGAGCTATTAGCATAACTTTCTATTGGGATTTAGAGGCTGACCTGAAGATTAGTCGAACTGGATACGTCGTCCAATAGTAAGCGCAGATGAAGAAGTACCAAATCAGATGCCCCAAAATGAGTTTCATTTTCCCTTTTAAATAATTTGAAAGGATTTTTGTGAAGACAAATCAGGCTTTAACTTGCAGTATGATCATTTCCTCTGGTCGCCATATGGCATGATCTTCGGTCATCCGAAGGAGAGAAATTTCATACCATAAATATTTTTAATAAAACGAATTGCTTGTTTATATGTATAATTACACATACTTTATTTTATTTTCATATATTTATTTATTATTATTATTATGTTTATTAATATATATTATTATTCTTATATATAGTTTAATACACATTTTAATAATATTTTAGATTTAATGTTTACATTTATGTATAGTTTAAATTTTTGAATTAATATATATACATATATAAATTATTCATCCTTTATGAAAACAAACAATATATACTAGTCTCACCTAGCAGGCAAAAATGCACAAAATGCAAGCAACATGCAAAAATTCCTATATGAATTCCTTTCTGTGGGCTTCCATGTACCCACAGGCCAAGGTACATTAAGCACGACATCATTTCCCACCTTACCTAATGCATACGACCACTGTCTTTGCCAGAGGTGGGTGCTAAACTCGTTCAACTCGCTTGAAAACCTGCATCTGCACTCACAAACATCTTCAGCAGTATTACATTCTTCAAGAATTTTTTTTAACCAAATAATGGGGATGTTACCTGCCAAAGAAGAATCAAATCCCAAACCATTGTTTTATCCCTTTAGGAGGGTGTGATGAATATTTGCATCATGTGGCTTTTTATTAAGGACAATTTTATGACTTTTAATATGTAAACATATACTCAAAAACATAATTTTATTGATAACAATGAGTAATTGTTTTTTTTTAATTTATAGGGGAGTTGGTTACATCCATCGTACTTTTCTACTACCAAACAAGGTTCAAATCTTGGGGTTGCCCCCACAAAAACTTATTCCACCTCATTATTATTTAACTCGGTGTGAGGAGGATCATCAAGGGCTCAGGATTGATACCATCGGGTTGGCATGCACTCAACAGACATAGGTCAAACTACTACCTCTGCACAAACAAGCATACCCTCAGGGTTTGAATATAGGTCTCTTTTTCGAGTAATTGTCGATATGATTTTTATTTTAATTAATGATATTCAAGGATTTGTGATCAGCCTGAAGTAAGCTTTACTAGGTAGCATAGAATAATCGTCATATTGCAAAGTATTACTTATAATTCAAGGAAGCCCTAACTAGAAGTATGGATGTCCAAGTTTGAGGTAAGAGAAAGTGTGAATATATGGCAAGTTTGATTTAGGGAAGATATGTTACACCAAAAGTGATTATCAAGGATGAGATGATTGAGTATGATATAATGATTCTTAAAAGCATAGGGTTAAAATGTAAGTTATATGGATACTAGAAAAGGTTTTTGGATATTCAAAATTGGTTCAAATGGAAGTGAGAATTAAATTCAAATTACTTTATAACTTTTCTTCTAAATTTTTTTCCTAGTCTTTTCAAGCTCAATAATCAAGAATAAAATAATGGCTAGTAGCCATGGTTTAGGAAGAGAGATACCCTTTATTTAAAAATAAAAAATAATTTTTTTGTTGAGACAAAAACTATTAAAAATCGTTTGTTGTGCATTAGGCTTTTTGGACTTTCATATTAGCTTAATAAGAAGGATGTTTTGAAGAATACTGGAAATACCTTAGGGAAATTCATCAAGGAGGGACCAAATTCTAAGGATAGAAAGCATGCTATATATACATGAATATGTGTTACTAATGGTATTTCAAAACCTTTGTCATGATCCATTAAGATTAAATTTGAATTAAGATAATGGGATCGTCAAATGGAATATGAAAACATTGCATTCTATGCTACAATTGTTATGAGACTAGAAACTTAGCAAGAAATTGCAAAGTGAAACCAATGAAAAAAGAGACAAGAATTTGGTCATGGGATAAATTCTAGATAAAACAAGGAAATCGTATTATCCTAGAAGTTGAATTAGATCAAGGATATTCCATTCCAAAAGAAGAGACAAATAAAACCTTTTTATAGCATAAAATGGGAAGGACCACCATAGTTCACCCAAATCAACAAAGGGATGAGAAAGTACAATGTATAAGTTCAAATTCTAAAGGAATTAAAGGTGCAAAATATGTGGAGGAAATTTTTGAAAACAAAGGAGGTAAAAGAGGTCAAGTTTACTCTAGGTAAAACATCTCCATTTTCCTCAAGTAGTATAGAATTATTTCCTAGCAATAGAAATGAAAGTAGCGTACAGGTTATCCCTTGTGCTCTAGTGTTTCAATATCAACATCATAAAGAAATGTGGATGGAGATATTCATAGCAATTTAGGGTTACTAGGACAATATAAGAAGGTAATTATTATCAATAAGAGTCCTTGCACTTTAGGGTTTCTAGGGAAACATAAATAAGAAAGTGTTTTTAGGTTACTCAGACTTTAAACCTTTCATAGCAAGACAATCCTATAGATGATAAGCCTCATTATTTTTACATGAAAATTTCAAAGAGATTGATGAAGATGAAAGTGTTGGTGCAAATGATAAAAATATAGGAAGACTTGATAAGAAAAAATAAATAGAAAAGGAAACTCAAAGGGATATTGATATGGAGAAAAAAAAAAAAAAAGCAAATGTCACTAGTGTTAACAAAAAGTGGGGCCAAGACCATAAATAAAAACAAAAAATGATATATTGTAATATCAGGGGCATGAATAAGACCCTAAAAAAAGAGCTATTAAGGAATGGAGAGGTTGTTATAGCCAAAAATTTTATATATATGAAAACCAAGTGACAGATATTTTAGTCATTAGCGGTATGGAATTTTATCTTGGCCAAATTCAAATTTTAAAAAGCAATTGGATGAGATAGTTATTCTCTTACTAAAAAAAATATAAAGAAACTAATTACAGAAACATAGTAGTTTGAGGAAGATGGTGAATATCTTTAATAGAAAAACACATGAAAAATATCTTTGATAAAAAACAAGTTAGATGTGGTTTAATTGATCTAATAGTGATATAATGAGAGTAATGTAATGTTTTTTTATTTCAACTAGAGTGGCATCAATATAAACCATAGCTAGGGATTGTAACATTGGATCCTAGAGCAGGCATAAGAGGAAGTGACCACTATAGGTTTTGAACTACCTAAACAAAAGAACATACAAAGAAAAAAAACATCTAAAGAGCATGTAGTCATCTCCACCAATAAGTTTGCTAACCTCCCAATGAATGATGAGGAGAACATCATAGAGATAAAGATCCTAGAAATTCCTTGTCAATCCCTAAGAAAGGAACCAATAGTTGAATAAATAAATCACAACACTGAGCCAATTCTAGATCTACTAAGTATCCTACAAGAGAACCCACCCAAAAATTTGAAGAGATCCCAAAGGAAAAATAAAAACCAAGAGAAAGATAATGATTTTTACTAATCAAATGGAGGAACTCATAAAGGAATGGCTAGTGGAGGTGCACCTAATAATATTTTTACAGGGCCATGGTGGTTTTCTCATCTATGCTAGGTTTGGAGTCCATACCAGGGCCAATAAAAGTGAGATAGGATTCTACTCAAAATATGAAGCCTAGATATATACCAAAGAGCAGGTAGGAAGACTACTCGATATCAAATAGGGAAAGAAGGTGTAAAGCTGATAGCAATGGGTAAGGTCAAGGATCTTATCCATATTTTTTAGTCCTCATGCTTGATAAAGTGCATCACCTAGGATATTCAAGGGCTAAGGGTAGCTCGATAAATAATAATGAAGTAAATCAAATGATTCAACAACATCATCCACAAATGGTTTTCATTCAAGAAATAAAAGTGTAGTAGAAGAGATGCATATTTTAACCAAAATTATTTGTCCTACATGTAGGGTTGAAGCCCTAAGCTTCCAAGGATATTTTGGAGTATTGGCTTGTCTTTGGGATCCAAAAGAGATAGTGATATACCAAACAATGGGAAGTTGGGGGATTATGGATATATTGGCCCAAAGTAGACATTTTTCTCAGTATTGGTTGTGTCTTAATGTATACTCTCCTATCAATATGTATGAAAAACAAAAACAATGGAGGAATGCAACTTATATTATTGGTCATTTCCCTAGAGCTTGATCGCTTATAGGTGGTGATTTCAACACCATCCTCTCATTGGAAGAGAAGATAATGGAAATTATACTCTAGACAGTAGTATTGACCTCATGACAGAGCATATTAGATCTCTTCATCTGGTATAAATAAAACTAGAAAATGGTATGATGACTTGGTCTAATAAAATGCAAACCCAACATGCATTCTAGAAAGACTAGACATGTTTTTGTTATTAAAGGAGTTTATGATCAATGGATATATTCTAAGAGCACAAATGTTGAATAATGTAGGATTAGATCATTGGTTGGTGTTGAGATGTATAGTTTGTTGAAGAATATTATATTATTTGGCACGTGCTAATGTACCCCCATGGTACCTGTGGTAAAATGTAAATATTAGAATAGGGCTTGAGTCTATAGTTTAGGAGTGAGATTTATATTTTCCCTTTATGTAAGTGTCTATGTGTAGGATATGCACAAGTGTCATGTAAGAGTGCAAGTATGTAATGAGAGAAAGTGCACAAGTGTTATGTAATTAAAAGTTCAAATATGTAATGTAAGGATGTGCACAAACATCATATATTAGGTGTGCATGTAGAATTTTAAGTGTCATGAATAAGAGTGCAAGTGTCATAGAGCTAAGTGTGCATGTTAGAGAGACAAGAGTCATGTATACAAGTGGCAATATGAGAAGCCAAAGGACATGTGAGAGCCAAGATTCATGTATGCACGAAATAGAAAAGGTTGCAACTCTTGTATATGTGAGGAGTGCAATAGTTAAGTATTGAAGAGTCACATTTATAAGGTTATATATGGAGATAAAGCTCCATGAAATGTATCTGGAAAATGTATGAAATATTAAATCATGAATATTGAAGCTTGTATGCCTATTTTGAGCAATATTGTGTATTCTTCATGTTATTGCATGAATTATTTTCACCATTTATATTCATATTTATAATTTTTATGGATATTATAATTAAATATGTTGGCCATATTATATATTGATTTCTATTATATTTGAGTCTACTCTACATCCATAATATTGGTACCTAAGATAATCTGGCTTAAAAGCCAACACAATTTTGTTAGGAGGCTTCAATACCTCAAGTCCAAATTGAGAACATGGAATTGGGAGGAGTTTGGAAATATAAAGGAAAATAAATGGGATATATTAAGTAGACTTGAGGACTTCAATGATAAAATATGAATGGATGGAACTATTAATATCTAAAGCAAGGAGGAGGCTAGGGTCATGACTCAACTAGATGAATGAGACAAAATAGAAGAGATCATGTGGAAACATACATCTAGGATCCAATTACTCTAGGAGGAAAATACGAACATTAGCTTCTTGCATAAATCTCTCCTCGTTAGGTGATCACACAATTTTATCTCTTCCCTAAAAATAGTTGCAAGTGATTCAATACACACATGGGATGGGATGAAAGATATAGCAAGAGAATACTTTGTCCAAATATTTAAGGTAAAATGACTAAATTAGGAGTTACAACAGGAAGTACTCCAAGATATTTCTTCTCTCATCACTGAGGAAGATAATGTAATTTTGATTGTCTTAATTACTGCCAAAGAACTACAACATAAATTTTTCAAGATGTGAAAAGACAAAACTCTAGGCCCAAATAGATTTCTCATAGAATTCTACAAATATTTCTAGGATATCCTTAAGGAAGAAATGTTGGAAGTGGTATAAGAGGCTAGGATAGCCAAAGTGGTGCTCAAAGAGGTGAACAAGACATATATAGTGTTGGTTCCAAAAACCTAAGAGTATGAACACATATCTAGCTACTAACTAATTGCCCTTTGTAATATCCTATATAAAATTATCACTAAGATCATGATAGAAAGGGTCAAACCTCTTCTTCACAAAATTATTTCTTTAAAATAAGGTGGTTTTATGAAAGGAAGATAAATCTTGGATGAGATAGTCTTAGCTCAGGAGGCCATCCACTCTATGCAGGTACAAAAATTCCCTTCATGTTTATTAGGTTAAATCTATCCAAAGAATATGATAGAGTTGACTGACACTTCCTCCTAAATATGAGGAGATAACTTGAATTCTTGGGTGATTAGGTAGAATGGATCAATGGATGTGTTTCCTCAATATCTTATTTGGTTCTAGAAAATGAAGCTCCTACCCAGCTATTTATAGCTTATAGAGGTATTATGTAGGAAGACCCCTTATCCCCATACTTATTCAGCATACTGGTTGAATATTTGGGCAAACAATTAGCTAAGTATAGGAACACTAGAGCTTTGGAGGGGATAATAATAACAACTAGAGCTACACCAATTACTCACCTACAATTTGTTGATGATAACATTATTAAGAAAAGCAACAACAAGGGAGACCTCCAGATTTAAAATTATTATAGGATGGTTTACAAAAGCAATTGGACAACTTATAAATGAAGAAAAGTCTAAGATCATCTTTTTCCATTGCTAACCTAGGTATGATATAATGTTGTTGGATAAATTGAGATACAAGAAGAAATATATTCCACTCACCTACCTAGGAATTCCACTTATAGTTGGGAGGTAATAAAAGGAGGAATGGACTTGGTCGTCAGAGAGAGTGAAAGCCAAATTGGGAAAATAGACTAATAGGTGGATTTCTAGAGGAGGATAGATGACCCTAATAACAAGAATAACAAGGCACTGTCAACTAAGTTATATTGGAGATTACTAAAATCCCCTAAGGAACTGTGAGCTCAAATTTTGAGGTTTAAATATGTAGAGAATAAAACCTTGACAGAGCTTATTCTATTTTTGCTTTCTAGCAAAGGATATCCTATCTTAATGTGACTTAGAATAGGAGAGGATATGATCAAGGAAAGATTGTTCTAGATTATTCATAATGGAAAGAAGGCTAACTTTTGGATAGATTCATGGGATGATCATCCTCCTCTAATAACTCAATTCTTGACTTGGAGACCATTGATGGAGAATATTCATAGAAATAATTGGGTTAAGGTAGTCAAATACTATAAGCCTCAAAGAAGTAGTTGGGAGGTAGGAAGGCAATGGATCCCAATAGATGATCGGACAATCCAAATCCTAGAGGATAAGAGAAAATAAATGTATAGGATCATCCATACAAGATATCTCTTGTGGTCTCAAGAAGAGGATACTCTTGGTTGGGGAAGAAAAAATCAAAGTGAATATACAATTTCCTTAGGATGTTAGCCCTTTTTAGGGTACCCTAAGCTTGTTAAGTGATATATTCACACAACTATCAACACATAACCTTTGGCCCAAATTTAGATTCTTCATTTGGATTCTACTCCATAGAAGGGTGCTAACAAGATAAAAATTGATGAAAAGAGGGGTGCATGGGACTTTTAGATGTGAGATGTGTTAGGAGAATGAGGAAACAATCTCTTATTTCGATTTGGTGGACTTCCTTATGTATCCCTAATGTTTTTAGAAATGTAGAAGTGCTTTTGTAAAATGTAGTTCAATTTTTGGTTGATTTTGTAAAGTTTTGTAAAAAATCAGCTTTTCTAACACCTTATTACTCCTATTGAACTAAGCACTTTTTCAATTTTGAAAAGGTTTTAATGTTGGATTTATTTTGTTCCTTTTGAGAAATTTTGAGACAAGAATATTATAAATTTCCAACCTTAGAAAAAACCTTAATAACCTCTTTTAATATCCCTTAGGATTTGATTTTAGTGTTTCTAATTTTCAATAACCTAGTTTTGTTTTGTAACCCTTATAACTCCAAAATTTGGAAAATTAGAGCACAATAATATTTGAAAATATCAATGGATTAATTCCAAGTAGTGTCCCTTATTTCTCCTATGTTGTATTTTGAAAATATTAGATTACTTTGATATTTAATTTCCCTAAGTTTTGCTTTCAAATAAAGATTTATTTCCTTTGATACTTCAACCTTAGAATATAACCTTATAACTCCCTTTTTAATGAAAGCAAATTAGATGGGGAAAATTCTACCTTAATAAAGCTTTGCACATTTATAAAATCGGATGTGTATGGCTATAATTTGTCCTTCTTGGGCACTGTGAGTAATGAAAGATTCTTCAATGTGCTCCTTAGCTTCAACGCTCTTCTTTAAGGCTTCCCTTGACCTGTTTGACTGAGAGTTCTTACACTTCTCTTCACTACTTTTGAATTCTTTTGAATGTTGTGTTCTTCTTGGTCCAAGGTGCCTTTAATAGGTGATCAATATTTTGATGAGTGACAAGTGTCATAGCGATTTTCATTCAATGCTCCAAGGATGCTTTATACATTTGGTGGAGTCACCAACTCTGTTCTAACATCTGTTACAAGTGTCACCTTTGCTTGGAATGTTTGTATTCCCTCTTTGTGTGTTGTCCAAGTGACTTCTCTGCTTCAACGTATGTGAGGCCTCTTACTGTAACACTTTTTTTTTAAAGTAACTCCTCTTCCACATCGAATATGGGTGCCAAAATAATATTGTAACATCTCCTTTCGCATGTGTGAAATTCAACGTTCCTTTATGGGTATTTTTAGGGTTCTTTTGGAGAATGACAAGTGGCACCTTATTTCCTTTGCATACTCTTGTATTATCAATGCCTTCTTGAAAGCCCTTCAAAATATTTGTCCACCTTGTTCTTTGCTATACTTCGTTGGTGTTGAGATATTTCCAGCCAAGCAATGCGTATGGTGGAACTTTGGTGGATATTTAGAGGAGATTTGGTGGAGCGTTGATGGCTTTTAAATGGAGTTTGAATGGCAGCACTTTGGTGGAGACTTATTTATGCTCCAATGATGATATTGAGTGCTCCTTGATTGGACGTATGATTCCAATTTTTTTACTTTGATTGCCCTTGCTTATATATTGTTGTATTTGTCTCCTTTAGTGAGCAATGTGACACCTTTCTTGTGCTTTTTAGGTTACCTGTTATAGCTATCCAACCCGTGCATGATGTGAGCCCTTTTTAGAGGCTTGTTAATGCTTGGAAGAATGCTAGCACTCGTTCACCTTTGGCTGGTTTACCCTACAGATATTGTACCTTTAAGGTACCTTCAAATCTACCCTCTTTCCTGTAAACTAGATTAGGATAGTGCAATGTAACAATATTTGTAAATAAGATGTCTTTATTGCACCCTTTCTTGCACTCATTTTTGCAGGTTTAATTTTTTGTTTTTATGGCAGAATTTTTGGAGACAATGCAAGGGTTTTGAGGTTGTCTCTTTGATTAGACACCTTTCCCTTTTCGCTTGGATATTTTGATGATAAATCCAATCTTAGATAGAAGTAGATATAAGCTCCTTATTTGATGCAATGTTCTGCACTTTTCTCCTTGAAACTAACCCTATAATGCTTTGGATTTTTGTTAGTTGTCTTCTTGTCCAAGTTTTGTAGGTTTCTAACCTATTTTGGCGGCTTCACTTGGACACTATGTGTTGCAGATTTTTGTGTACTAATAGTGTTTTTAGACACTTAAAAAAAATATGAATTTGTGCCTTTCTCAAGAACACAAACACTAAGCCTTTTGAGAGTAATATAGTAGTGTAAATGAACCCACTAATATTCCACTTTTAATGCACTAACAATCACACCTTGTCACTCCAATAAACTCTCAAAATAACTTATAAGTGCACTTAATCAATTTACTACAACTAATCAAGAATAATTTTAAATGAACCTTCAAGAATTATTCTGCAAATTCACTACAATTAATATTGTAGGACTTAGTCTTCTTTTTATTTTTCCAAAGTAGATGATAGGTAGTTGATATATGTAGTTCTGAAATATAATCAACTCCTAACTAATGTGCAAATGAACCTTAAAAGGAGCTTTTCTCTTTTTGCACTTTTGAATACTATAATCCAATTTTCCTTCTTACAATTTTAATCCAAATAAGGTGCTCTAATGAATCTGATTAGTAATCCAATTAATAAATCTACTTGCACCAATAGTTGCTTACCTTTTTCTAAAAGCTTTTATAGAGGATGTAGTTTTTATAGAGGATGTAGATCTTGGTGTCTAAGATCACCAAGTTGTTTCCTTGAGTAAGATCTTGCAACTCTTTGTAGGCTATCCTAAACAACTCCACCAAAATATGATCTCGAACTTTCTTTCACAAACCTAGGATTTGGTGGCTTATTCTCCTCTTGTAATCTCCTCCTTTTTGCTATATATTTAAAGAACTCCTTTCTCTAAAATATACCTTCATGTTGTGAGAGGCAATCTCCAAATCTCCTAGATTTGGTAGGCTTCTTTTGTCTGAATCTTCCTTCAAGCTTCTTGTCAAATTTTGACTTCAAACAAGATCTTCTTCTCAAGATTTTGAATATCTTGAGGTCTTATAATATTTGACACTCCTTTCCAAATTCTTCTTCTTCTTTTGGGATTGTTTTTGGATGGCAAAATTTATCCTAAATATTTCACTATCTTCTATAGTGAATTTCTCCAATGAGTTCTCCTTTGATGATTTCTTCAGTAATGCTCTCCAAGACTTTTACTAGATGCTCGTTGAGACCTTCCCAAGGTCTTTGATATTACAACTTCTTCTAGTCTTATTTGAGACCTTTTCTTAAACCTTCTACTCCTAGAAGTGTTGGTGGTGATATATTCTTATGGATCTTTTATTCTACTATTTTTGGATTCGAGCAGGACTCTCCTAGTCCTTCTTCTTCTTCCAATATTAGAAGTTCTTCAATGAGATCTTCTCTTGATTTCTTTACCTTCAATTTTACTTTAGGTGTTGGATTTATTCTGAAGAATATACTCTTCCTAACTTTCTTGTAGGAAGTTTCCCAACTCATTGAATCTCCTTTCCCTACAACAAAGTATTAGTATTGAAATATTAATCTACTTTTGAATCAAATACTCCCTTATGGAGTCTTCTTCAGGATCAAGTCTTCTATGGCCTCTTTTTTAGTATCAAGGCTTTTGTGGCATTTTCTTCAATATCAAGGCTTATGTGGATTTTTCTTTAGTATTAAGGCTTTTGTGGCATTTTCTTCAGTATCAAGGCTTCTATAGCCTTTTCTTTAGTATCAAGACTTTTGTGGCCTTTTCTTCATTATCAAGGCTTTTGTGGCAATTTCTTCTGGATCAAGTCTTTTATGGTATTTTCTTCTAGAACAAGGCTTATATGGCCTTTTCTTCTAGAATAAGGCTTTTATGGCCTTTTCTTCTTCTGTGAAGTTCTCAATATAGAAATGGAGATCTTCAATGTCCTAACTTCACTACAACTCTTCTCTAGAAGTATTCTTTCACGATATTCTTTTCTTGCACAAGGAACTAATCTTTGCACTATGAAGGTATGTCGACCTTCGGGCAACAAAGTTGAAGTCTCATAGCTTTCTATTGTAGGAGTCCCAATCATATGAGAATTAATTTTTTGCAATAAAAGAAACTTTGGGCAATAGTTAACAAATTATAGATATCCTAAATGATCTTCACTAAATGATTTTTCAATCTAGTGATTTGAATGTTGAGTCCTAGTCTTTATGAGTTTTTTCTACAGCTTTGTGGAAAGACTCTAGCCAAATGTAATATCAGTATTTTTGGAACTGATATTTTTTTTAGTCCTCACCTGTGGCTCTCCCTAGTTATACCACCTAGACTCTTCTGAGAGTTTTTTATAGTGGTTGGTCCAGCAGTGCATCAGATTGACAAAAAACTCAAGCTCAATGATAATAGTGGTTTTTTTATTGATCTACTATGGCTAGATCTATCATGGATTTGATACCACTGATAGATTTTGATGCAGTATGCAATGGAATATAGCAATCACAAGATTCAAAATAATATGAAAGAAATTAAATCTATGAGATGATTGAAATATGCTATAAATAGAATTGATGGAAATGAATACAATGTAACTATGGAGAAAATGGATACTGCATGAATAAATCTACTAGGCTACATTGCACCCATCACCGATATATGGTGATGTACACAATATTATGCTACGACCAATGAATATGCTTTGAGCTTGTGTATCCTACTTGTTACAATGAGGCCCTTTTTATATAGGAAGATAGGTTCCTTGGCCAACACTCTACCTAGTTGTGCAAGGAATACCTTGCACATTGAAACTTATGCATTTATTACATTGCATGAAGTAAACATATAACTTCCCCCTAAAGTAATCTAATGTCCTAATTATGTTCCTAGAAAGGTACATTTACATGACCCAAATGATGTAATATAATCTATTTCTAACAAATTCAATATCTTGCTAAAGAGTTTAAAGAAATCAGGTTTACACATATATTAATGGAAGGAAACAAATGTGTAGATAAGCTAGCCAATAGAGAGATTTTTACTGAGGTTCATGAAGTTAAATTTTTCTTTCCATGGTTAGAGGAAGTAGTAAGTTTAGTTGAAGTTGACAAGAAAATGTTGATTGTCTGATTCAATTAATTATTAAAATTTACTTTAATGTTTTCCATTGGTAATATATACTTTATTTTGTAACAATAATATTTTTTCATTTAGACTATTTATTATAGTTTTTGTGGTTGCACTTGTGTTTTAGGAATGAATCTAGCAATCCAAAATTTGGTAAAGCGGAATATGATGATATGATATTTTGGAAATATTACTCTTCTAAGATGCAAGGTATAGATAGTAGAGGTGATTTTTTGGCATTGTGAAGGCTACTATAGGAAAATATCAATAAATATGCTAACTTTTGTAATAATTATATTCATACATAAAATTGAAAAGATCTAGAAAATGAAAATCAAGAATTCAAACACTTTATGAAAATGATGTAGGTTTCTAGCGATAACATCTCAATTGAGATGATAAATGTATTTATTTATAAACTCTCAAGCTCTAAAGAAGAGAGTTGTAATTTGTTAAGGGTGGGGAACCCGAGTACAACCCCTTATTATCCAACCAAAAAAACATCTAGATGTATAGTTTTTGAAAAATAAGATACTATTATTCTCAATTTGTCAAAGACTCTTGTGCAAAATGAGTGTTTTTTCTTTCAAATTTGTCATTGTTAAAAGATTTTTATTTCTATGTTGATATGGGCATGTGATCTACAACTTAATATATCATTTAAATCTAGATTTTTTCCTAAGGATCCTTAAGGATATGTGATAAATAATCAAATACCACTTATTTGTTCTAACATAATATACATTCATTTTTACTTGGTTACTAAAGCATTTAAAATCGAAACAAAAATATTTCATGGGAAGGTGCCACACTTCCATAAAATTGTGGAGAACTTGTATTATTCTTTTTTGGAAATATATTAAAATTTTCCATGTTATTTTTGCGGGGTTAACTCTAAAAGGTATTGGACACTCTCTGTGTATCCTCATCAAGGTTTAGGGCCGATCCAAACCCCAAGCTAAGCTATTTTTTAGACACATATGTGTTGTTTAGGGTTAAATATTTGAACCCATGGTATTGTAGAATTTGTTCTTGTGCGGTTGTTACTTAATTGCACTTGCATCAGGGTTTGAAGAGAGATGAGAGATGAACATTATTGTATTGGAGATGGTTAAGTTTATACAATAAGGAAATATTATTGTGTTGGATTTTTTTCCATAAGGGTTTCCCAGATGAAATATTGTGTTATTGTGTATCTCTTATCTTCTTATTTTTTCTTTGATTTTGTATTTATTGTTTTTCTAGATTTAGTTTATCGGGGCCTTTTTGCTCTTCATTTGGTATAAGAGCTAGGTTTTTTAGCTTTGTTTGAGGAGTAAGGGTTTCAACCCTATGATAAATTAATTCTTGAGTGGGAGTCATACGCAAAAGAATTTGGGAAAAAGAATTTATTATGAGAAGCACATGGGTAGAGATTAAAAATTTTAATGGATAAAATTTTGAGTTATGGAAACTCAAGATGAAGGATTTGTTGGTTGATAGAGATCACTGGATTGCAGTCTTAGGAATAAAATCAACATCAATGACATATGAGGATTGACTAAATATCTATAGGAAGATAAGGAGTTATATCATATTATGCTTATCTTATTCAGTATTGTTGAATGTATCAACAAAGACCATGACAAAATTGTTATGGGATAAGTTGGGAACTTTGTATGAGATAAATTCACTAGTAAATAATCTCTTTCTCTAAAATTTGTATTCGCCTAAGATAAATGATGGTGACTTTATGGCTGAAAATTTGAATGATTTTAATACTGTGGTAAGTCAATTAAACTCTGTTGAAGTAAAAATGGATGAAGAGGAAAAGTGTATTACTTTACTTTGTTCATTACCTAATTTGTGGGATAACCTAGTTATGGCTATCACCAATACTACTTCTACATTGAAAGTAGAGGATATAGTACAAACATTGCTATATGAGGAAATGAGATGAAAATCTTTTGAGGATTATCATAAGAAGAATTCCTTGGTTGTGAGAGGTCGTTCTTAAGAAAGAAGCAAAAAGAAATTATAAGAAAGGAAATCGATATCTAGGGGTAAATTTTTTGCTCCATAAAAGAAGAAATTTTGGAAGTGTGGTAAATTAGGGCATTATAAAAGAGATTACAGATCTAAAAAAGTTGATGATAGTCGATCATCTATTGAAGGAACTTCTACAAAAATGAAGACCATAAATGAATATTCAGGGAATTTATTCTTAGTTGCAGCATGCTCAAGTGAATTTCATGACTCATGGTTGATTGGCTTAGGTGCTTCTTTTCATATGACTCACAAGGAGGGGTTCTAGCAATATGAAAATATAAATGGAGGTGAAGTATTTATGGGAGATAATTCGAAATATAAAATAATAGGTTGAGGAAGATTCAAGTTGAGGTTAAAATATGAAAGAAATAAAACCCTTCCTAGTGTGTTGCATATTTCGAGTTTGGCAAGGAATCTGATATTCGTGAGTAACATGAATGATGCGGGTGTGACTATGGTATTTATTAAGGATAGTTGCAAAATGGTTTATGGAGTTTTTGTGTTGGCAAGGGGAGTTTAAACATGAACTCTATTCGGACTTGAGGCTAGCCCTGTAAGTATTGATTACATTAGAGGAGAATAATATGGTAGAAGTGGCTTTGAGTATTCTTGTAGTGAAGACAATGTTATGACACCAATGCATGGGGCATATTGGTGATAAAGGCCTTCGAACATTAAAAATAAAGGTATGGTTAAAGGAAACTTTGATTGCCCATTAAATTTTTATTTTTATGAGCACTGTGTTTTTAAAAAGCAAATCCGAGTTAAGTTTCCTAATAGTGCTACAAGATTTGAAGGAATTTTCCATCGAGTTTACAGTGATGTATTTGGACCTACAAAAGTACCATCATTAGGTTAATCTGTCTATTTTATTATATATATAAATGAAATTTCTAGAAATAATTGGGTATATTTTTTACAAAACAAATATGATGTTTTTTTTAAAATTTAAAGAGTTTAAAGCTCTTGTAGAAAATTATATAAAGAAAAAGATAAAGGTTTTGATAAGTGACAATGATGGTGAGTATTACTCCAATAAATTTGAGCAATTTTGCAAGGACTATGGAATAGAAAGGCAAAAAACAACTTCATATACTCCACAATAGAATGGAGTTGCAGAACGGATGAACAAAATATTGATGGATAAGGCTAGAAGCATTCTAAGTGGTGCAAGGTTAGAAAGGAAATTATGGGTAGAAGTCATGTTAACTGCTTGTTATCTCATCAATAGATCTCCTACCTCAACTTTGGTGGACAAGACTCCACAAGAAGTGTGGATTGGTAAGAAACCCTCTCTCAGTCATATAAGGGTTTTTGGTTGTGATGCTTATATGTATGTCCCAAAAGAGAAAAATACTAAGCTAGACTATAAATCTAAAAAATTGCATATTTGTGGGTTATAGTATTAGTGTTAAAGGATATAAGTTGTGGAACCCATAAATACAAAATATTGTTTACAATCGTAATGTGGTCTTTAGAGAAACAAAAGGGGTTCTAAAATAGGAAATGCAACCAAGCAAATAACCTGAACTAGTTCAAGTTAAATTTGAACAGAAGGAAGAACCTATGGTAGAACCTGGTGCTACAAAAGAAGATGAACTACATAGAGAGTCTAAAGAGGAAATTTTAGAGGAAGAAGGTGAGGAGGAAGATAAATATGCAAAACCTGGAACTCCAAGTTTGAGGAGATCCGATCGAGTGATAAGACTCCCAGAAATGTATAGCCCTTCAAATGTTTGTTCTACATTTAATATATCAGTTACTGATGAATAACACAAGACTGTAAAGGAGGCACTTTAATCAAGTGACATTAAGTCTTTGAAAAATGCTATGGAGGAAGAAATGGAATCCCTGGATAAAAATAAGACATGGCACTTAATGAAATTATCCCTTGGAATAAAATGGGTTGGTTGTAAGTGGGTATTCAAGAATAAGTACAACGTAGAAAGAAAGTTGGAAAAGTACAAGGTTCTCCTAGTAGAAAAAGGATTTTCTCAAGTTGAGGGAATTGACTTTGGTGAGATTTTTTCTCCTATGGCTAAACTAACTTCAATTAGATTTTTGTTGGCTATTTTTGTTGCTTTTGATCTTGAAATAGAACAGATGGATGTAAAGACAACATTTCTACATGGTGAACTTGATGAAGAAATATATGTCACAACTAGAATGCTTTAGGATAAAAGGTAAGGAGGACTTGGTATGCAAGTTGAAAAAGTTTCTTTATGGCTTGAAGCAATCTCCAAGAATGTGGAACCAAAAATTTGATAGGTTTGTTTTGACACTTAGGCTTGGAAAAATCAAAGCAAATCTGTGTATGTATTTTAAACAAGAAGGTAAAAATTTTGTTATCATTATTTTGTATGTGGATGACATGTTAATTGGTAACAATAAGGAGATAATAAAGTTACTAAAATCTTAGTTATCTTCTAAAAATTACACGAAGGATTTGGGTGCTACAAAATTTATTTTGGGTATGGAAATAATAAGGGATCATAAAAATAGAAAGTTGTGGTTAAATCAAAGAAAATATGTTGATTTTATACTATATAGGTTTAGGATGCATGATTGTAAACCAATATGTACTCCATATCCTATTGGTCAAAATTTATCTATTGAATAGTGTCCTAAAACAAATGATAAATTTGAAGAAATGCATCATGTTCCTAATGCTAGTATTGTTGGTAATTTGATGTATGCAATGGTTTGTACTAGACCTGATAGTGCACATGTTTAGGAGTAGTTAGTAGATATATGTCCAATCTAGGATAGGAACATTGGACTGTTGTGAAGAGGATCTTCAAATACTTACATGGAACTTCATACTATGTTATCTATTACCAAGAAAATTTTGGAGATAGTAATATTGTAAATCTACAAGGTTTTTTGGATGCTAATTGGGCTGGAGATCTGGATAATAGAAGATCCATGAGTGCTTATGTGTTTAGAATATTTGGAGGAGCAGTAAGCTGGATGAGTAAAAAGCAATTAGTAGTTACTTTGTCCACAACAAAGGTAGAGTACATTGTAGCAACTCATACCTATAAAGAAGTGTGTGACTACAAAGGTTGTGTTCAACATTTGGTCTTCAGCAAAATGCTGTGAGAATTGACAGTAATAGTCAAAGTGCAATATTTTTGGCCAACAATCCTAGTTTTCATGATCGGTCAAAACATATTGATATCAAGTACCATTTTGTGAGAGATATGGTTGAAGAGAATCAGGTGATGTTGGAGAAAGTTGATACAAAGAATAATGTTACTAATTCATTAACAAAGGTTGTACCTACTCAAAAAATTTCTTGGTGTAGATCTATGGTGGTTGCCCTTAACAGTTGACAATACCAATTTTTATCCCCTATGGAAAGTATTCAACAAGTGGGATAATGTTGGAAATATGTTGAATATTTTCCAAGATACTCTTAAAGGTACTATTGGTCATCAAATCTGCCTAGGAAAGGATTTGGATAGGTGTATGCACCCTAGACCTGGACCAACATTGAAAGGCCGAAGGGAAGAGATGCCCCTCGTGCCAATCTTCGGAGAAAGGTCGGCTCCTATGCTAAACTACTTTGGGGTTTTGAGATAAGGGTGTAGGAAAGAGATAAAAGGAGTTAGGGTTAGAGAAATAAATAAAAAGGGGAAGGGAAGAGAGATCATTGATTTAAGGTGGGAGAGAACAGGAAGCACGATCACTAACTGACAACCTGGATAGAAGTAAAGAACACCAATAATAACCAAAATAAATGTAACATTAACCTTCCTAAGTATCCTTCAGGCCAGTTTCAAGGTACAACCCTCGATCGCACACCGGATGCAGGATTCAGCTTCTCGGTATACAAACAAAGGAAGACAAAAGAATTTGAACACAGAAGGTAGCATAAAAGAAATTCAATATGACATTTTTCCTCTCCTATGTATCCTTCAGGCAAGTTTCAAGGTACGACCCCCGATCGCACATCGGATGCAGGGTTCAGCTTCTCAGTATGCAAACGACGAAAGAAAAAAGAATTCGAACACATAAGGCAACATAAAAGAGAGAAATTGAGCCCAAAGCTCTTTAGTATTAATCGTAGGACATCAAGTTATAGCAGCTTTCTTAGCAGATAGTTCCCCCCTTTTTCATTACAATGTCTGGGTTTTTATAGAGGACCCAACCCTCTGAGTCATAATTACACAGTAAGGAGAAGTACGCCCTTGAGCCTTGAGAATTCGACTCCCCGAGGCTCTCGTGATCGACCTTTCAAATCCATTACTAAAACTGGAAATCATGACCGGGTCAACCGTGGAAAGATTCATTGATGAGTCATCTGAACGTCCTTGGTCTCCAGGTGCGGTGCTCGAGTGGCCGCCATGCTCGTCAGGCTCTTCATCATGGCTTGATACTTTTCTTTCAATTACAAAAAATAAGCAGCAAGCTTACCAGGCACGAAAAAATGTATTTATGAGGCACTTGATCACCTTGGGAAAATACTTGGCTTGGAGCGCGTGCCTTTGAGGTGCTTTGCTAACTTTTCAACTTTGCTTCACTACGGCCCTATTTCGAAGCAGATTCTCCATGATTTGCACTTCACATGGTGAAGCTTCGCAAGACAACTTCGGGGGTGATGGAGGCCGAAGCATATCTCCTTCACAAAATAGGGTCTTTACTTCTCGTTGCTTTGCTGAGTCAAAACTACTTCGGCGATGCCTTGGAGAAATGCTTCGTTGCGATCCTCTTTCAAAACTATGGTTCGAGAAGGATTCGGCCGAAGCAATTGTCTTCAAAAGATGTTGCATTCTCCATGACCTTTGTTACTTTGGGTAGAAGTACTTTGCACGAAAGCTAGCCAAAGCAGATGCTTCGTAACAACTTTCAGCGAAGAAAAAATGATTTGTTGATGGAGGGGCCCAAAGTGGGTGCTTCGACAACCTTTTGGCGAAGTATTTTCAATGCTCTTTTGAGTCCCGCTTCGCTAGTTTTCTGGCCAAAGTATTTGCTGGAAATGCTTTGGGTGCAAAGTAGTTTCATTCTCCTTCCTTTGTATTTTACTTTGGTGACACCGCTTCACAAAAATCTTGCCCAAAGTAGCTACTGGAAATACTTCGGGCCCGAAGTAATTTTCTTGCCTTAGTCAATTTGGACCGCAGTCTGGACCTTCCTTCTTCGGCGAAGTTGTTCTTTTGAATGCCGCTTTGCTCAACTTTTTCCCAAAGTAGATACTTGAAGCGCTTCGGGCCCGAAGTTCTTTTTATCGCTACCCTCGTATTCTTCTTTGGCAATACTACTTCACAAAACTTTTACCCGAAGTAGTGCTAGAAATGCCTCGGGTGTGAAGCTCTTCTCGTTTTCTTTTGGCGAAGCTCTTTCTCTAGCCTGTTCGACAGCGAAGCTCTATCTTTTTTTTTTTTTTTCTATACAAAGGGGTGGCTTTGAAAGCCAAAATTGCTACAACTTTTCAAACAACAAAAGAAAAACTTTCACACACTATACAAAATTTGAATCTTCTTTTCTACCCCTTAAGAAATGTGACAAAATTGTCAACATTCTTGGTGGCTCACGGGGCAACGAGCTCGTCTCGATGGGATAACCCCTAGCTTTGATCCATTGGGCCAGAGTCTCCTTTAGATCCTTCTCCTAGTTCTCCCTCTGGAAGTGCTTCCACAGCTGGTTCTCCTTATTCTTCTGCTTCTTCTTCCTCCTCTTTGCCTTCTTCTTCTGGCGCGGCCTCTTCGGGAGCAGTGTCCTGCGGTGGTGATGGGGCAAGACGCTCGTGGATCTTCTTCATAGTTCGGTGGACCTGGGACCAGGCACTCTTCGAGAAAGGTTCTAGATCCTGTAGAGCCTTGATCAAAATGCGAAACCGATCAATTTGCCCGATATCGATGTGTTGGGCTCTAGTATACAAATCGTTTAAACAGGCCATGATCTTGCAGTATCTCAAAAGGTAATTTGTGATCTACATTTATGTTATTGGCTCTGCCCATTCGTCTATCTCTGAGACGTCACCTTCAAACTGAAGCCATTTCGGATTAATCTCTTCTTTGGACAAGAGATTCCCATCATCATCTGTGAAGCTCAGGAAGTTCATAGAAGAGAGATCTTGAAAATAGCCCATTGATGTGCGCTGCTCATTCTCAAACATGTCCAAGAGGTCCTTCACCTTTTGCATTTTTTGCACCTTGGAGAAGAAAGTGCGAACTGTGGCCCAAGCTGTAGACCAATCCTTGGCTATTCGGCTCATCGCAGGGACCTACAAGTCTTGATATTTGGCACTTTGGACATCGAAAGCTAATTTGAGTCTGCTTCTAGCTTTCTGAGTGATCTCATCGATGATTGTCCCTCCTTCGATAGCGGCACTTCGAGCTTCCACGATATAGGCCAAAATTGAAAGGGCACTAGAGGCCTGAGATCTAAAGTTTTTTAGCAAGTGCGAGCGAATCTCCTTGATCCTACTTCTGTCACATAGCCCTAGGCCTTCCTTTTCATATAGCTGACTCTGCATCTGTAAGATTCTTCCTTCGAGCTCTTTGGCCTTCAGATCATTCTCGGCCTATCTTTGTGCTCTATTTTCAGCTGTACTCTCTAGTTGAATCTGCAATTTTAGGGCATGTGCTTATTCCTTCATCACCTTGTACTGCTCTTCGGCACCTGCTAATTGGGACTGAGTTCTCACCAGCTCTTCCTCCAGTTTGATATTAGTGCTCTCTGCTTCAAACCTGCACTGGTTGGCGATATTCGCATGTGCTCGGAAGGTTTCGATTCTGACATGCATGGAAGCTGATTCATTGTCCACATTTAAATGCTCCAGGTCCTTGGATTTGTCTTGGTACTCGTAATCCACTGGAGTCATTTCATCCAAGGGCTTCTGGACCTTGGGGATCTTCTTTACTTTGTGTAGCTTCCCGTCCTTCAAATCGAAGACAGCGCATTTTTTGACTTGAGCCAGTGAGCGCCCTCTCTTCTTCCTTGCCTCCTTCAATATTTTCTCTATATTATGGTGGGCTTGGAGGAGCTTTTCAGCTAGAGGGTTTTCTTTTATTATGGACAATTGGGATTCAAATAATGTTGGGTCTCCAGCCGAGGGGGTAAACAAATACAATGAATCAATGGGGGGTGTCTCACCAGAAGGCTCAGTGACGGGTGTGGCTGGGGCTTCGACGAGTGGGGCAATACCTTGTATGATGGGAACCTGGGCTACAAGGTTCGGCATTGAGGTACTATCTTCACCCTGGCTAGGGACTGATGGATCGACAATGTGGGCAAGCGAGGATGTTTCGACAGGTTTGTCCTGGCCAGATGACTCGGGTGGAATGGGGCTAGTACAGGGTGAACTTGGGATGGCCATGGGCACGACATGGAGAGGCAATTGACCTTGCATAGGTAGGGGAGGCTAAGGATAATCCTTAGCTGGGACCATGGTAGATGCTTGAGATACCAAGGCAAAGGGTGGAGAAAGTGTACCTACATGCCCTTCTGGTAGAGCGATCATGGTGACTTCTTGCGTGATCGGTTCCTACTCGTCCTGGGCTTCAGCACTCCTCGCCTCTACGATTTCTACTTTAGCGTCTCCTTCTGATTGGAGGATTGTTTCTACATTGATGATATCTATATTGGGGACTATCTTGGCACTTGGTGGCATGGCACCTTCAACATTTGCTTCGGCCAGGACTGGTGCAGGTTGTTCGACAAGAGCACTCGGATGCCCTATTTGAGGTCACTTCGGATGGCTCGGAGGCACTTGTATTTGCTCTGGCCTTTTCCTCTTCTTCCTTTCCAATGGCTACTTTGACTCTTTACTACTTGTATCTTCAGATGGTACTTGTGTTAGTACCCTTGGTGCAGCTTTAGCTTCTTTCTGCCCTCTCAAGGCATCGTCAGTCCTCCCTAGGCTTTTGCACGATCCTAGGGTAGCTAGAGGAACAAAATCTGTGAAGGATATGGGCTTCCAATATCCAAAATTGGTTTCATAGACAATCACGAAGTCCCTATCCATTCCAAGAGCCCATAGGAATTCATTTTTCAGCCATGGACTCTCATTATCCACCATTCCCTCAGCTGTTCCTCATCCCAGTTCTTCAATTCCTCCTTTAAATCGTCTCTAGCTTTCCTCCAAAATGTGGAGTCTGGAGTTGGGAAGGGATACCGATCAGGGTCAAACTCCACTTCCATGGGGTAAAAATCATGCTAGGGAGGCAACGTTCTCACTCTTTCTAAGTGCCACTCCAGATCCTTCCCATTGGGGTTATTTCTATGCTTCATTATTTTGGGGTGGGGGCAAACATGGAAATTCTTACATTTCAAATGATCCTTCATCACTCCTAGGGGATCATAAAGCCATCTTTAGGGAATCTGGAGTAGGCTGAAATTAGCCAGTTTTTCCTCCAGGAAAACGTTCTGCTTCAAGGCAAAAACTTCAATCACCCCCATCCTAAAGGGGAAGTTGCATGTGTGGGCACACTTTCGACCATGGTCGTAGACTTCATTGGTTGTGTCACTCTGTCGAGCAACCTCCAGCATGAATTGGTATTCATATGGGAAGAAATGTAGCAAGAAGGGCTTCTCCACGAAGCCGAGCAGGCGTATCACGAGCCCCTATGTTAGCTGGAATACATCTCCCTTTCTTTCCTGTACCACCTTGTCTCTCAGACTGAAGGGGCACCCGAGGGCTGGACCCCATTCACAATTGCATGGCGGGTCCCAAAAATTGTTGGTTGAAAGAATAATAGGACTCCGACCTCAATGGGAGGCAAGTCCACTGATATACAGGCAGAGGATTTCCATCCTTGCCACTTGATTTAATTGCAACATGAGGAAGATTCTTATACGTATGGTAAAATAATAGCCAGACAAGAAAAGAGCATGGACTAAAGTGTTGCTCTACTCCAGAGCTCTTCATAGTGGTAAGCCACGTGTGCAGGTTTTGGGCTACCCATTCTGCCCAGTCGAAGAAGACTGGGTTGGTGTTCGGCCTCGAAGCATCAGGGGCATAAAATTCCCCTCTAGAAATACACTAGGCCAGAGACACCTACCAAGGGTGCACCGAAGCATCAGTCGACAGGCCCGCCACCCATGCGATGATGGAAAAAATATCTATGTTCTTGAAGGCCTCCAAGAGTAGGGGCATTTGGGGAAGCTTGCCCGAAGGGAGCCCGCTTTTGAGATTCTCTCAAAGGAATTTCAACACGTAGTTGTTCGAGGTGAACCTCTCCATCTGTTCACTCAAAATAACACTACGAACTGTATACCCCTTCGATGGCCCTTACTGTGGTGTGAAAGCTGCTTGCACGTCCTCCTTCAAGATAGAGAACAACTTATGGCCAACGAAATTCAACACTTGCCTGGAAGCTGGTTGGTATTTTTGTGTGATGGCATAAATCAGCTTAGGGCAATGGTGCATAGGATGAGTCAAATACCAATAGATTTGTGAGTAATACGCGATGGCCCTCTTATTGTCAACCGAGAGCCTGCTCTTCATAAAATCGATAGTATACCTGAGCTCGGCCATGCTTCTTGAGAGTTTCGTATCTTTAATTTTCTCCCACCTATCAATTGGTGGCTCGTTGTTCATCTTTGGATTCTTTTTTGTGTTCCACAACTTGTTTCTTTAGGCGGAGGTTTGGGTTGACCTTCTTAGGTCTCTGCTTCTTCTCCTCTAAACCTTTTGTTTTCTCTAGAATCGTCGCTTTAGGCTCTTGCCCCCTCTTGGTGGAACTTTTCTTTCCCATGTTGGATGCTTATGGCAGCGACATTGGCAGCACAGACTGTTTCAGCTTCAAGGAATCTCACAGCGGGTGGGGCAGAATTCGCAGACTAGCAATGGGCTCTCAATCTCACATTTGCAAATAACCCTTTCTTTGCTAAAACCTACGTTTTATAGCCTTAAGGGGCAACTACCCTTATTTATGGCTCTTACCATAATTAAATCCATGCTTACGACCTAGGAGATCATTGTGCCATCCGATTGGTTATCTGGCGGCATCGTACGTGGGGCCACGCGCTTCAATGATTACTCCTTGCATTGGAAGCACGACCTGCTACCATCTTGTACTCAGACGTGAGCTTTTCTTACAATCGAATCACCTCAAGATGCACCCCACCACCTTGCCTTAAATTCATCCGCTTCAAACTCTCTTCAAGGTGGTAGTCAGCACATTTCTCGAGACATGCCTTAAATGCTCCCATCTTGCACATTATTGCTTCGGGAAAAACATTGAAAATGCTTCGCGACGAACCTTTGGTGCGAGCCACTTTTCGACACTTTGGGCCCGAAGTACTTCTCCTTTGTCGTGCTTTGCAAGGACCACCTACCGAAGCTTGTGTTCTTGAAAATTACTTCGCAAAAGCCCCTTTCAAAATTTGCTTCGCAAAATTTCTACCTGAAGTAGCTGCTGGAAATGCTTCGGGTGCGAAGCTCTTTTGTGCCTTTGTTTGAATTTTGGTTTGGCCTTTTACCTCCTTGCAACTGCTACTTCGGATAAAAATCCTCGAAGGAGATTTTGGAGTGTAGTTCTTGGCTTTTGCATCTTGAAACAGGACATATATGAAAACATATATACACACAGGTACATATACACACACACACACACATATATATATATATATATATATATATATATATATATATATATATATATATATATATATATATATTTAAGAGAAATTGACCTCAACGATGAAGTCTTCAGATGAAGACCATTAACAGAGATCGGAAAAACCTGGCCATCTGCATCTTTGAGGATGAAAGAGTTGGCCGAGTTCACCTTTACAATTTCAAACGGTCCATCCCAGAAGGCATCCAGCTTGTCGTGATTCCCAAACTTTGCCTTCCAAGAGTCCCACTTCCACACTAGATCTCCTACTTTAAATGTGCGATCGGATGATTTCCTTTTGAACCAGTTTCGGGTGATCTGAGCATGCCTAGCAAAGCTTCGGTAGGCTTCCTCACGATTTTCCTCTAGCTATAATAGCTGAGCTAATCTTTTTCCCATTGGGCTAACTCCATCTTCTTCTGCTAATAGCTGCAGTGCAGGGATCTCCACATGGGTGGGCAAGATGGCCTCCTTATCGTAGACCAGGGCATAAGGTGAAGTCTTGATTGACTTCTTGATTGAAATTCGATCAGCCCACAGGGCCTGATTCAGCAGAAGATGCCAAGTCCTTTTGTTTGTCTCTATAAGCTTTCTCAACACCCTCAACAAGGTCTTGTTGGTGGATTTTGCCAAGCCATTGCCTTGTGGATAGTAATTGGAGGATATTTTATGATAAATCCCATATCTAGAGAGGAATTCATTGATTTTGGTGCCAATGAAGCCAGGACCATTTTTCGTAATGATTGCTTCATGAAGGCCAAATCTGGTGATCAACCCTTCTAGGAAGATGATGACAGTCTTTTGGTCTGTATGTTATGTAGGAATCGCTTCGACCCACCTAGTGAAGTAGTCTGTCACAGTCAATATGAACTTATGCCCAGCAGAGGAGTTTGGTGATATGACTCCTATGAAATCCAGCCCCCATTATTGAAAGGGCCTCTCTACTTGCATCGGTTGGAGAGGCATTGAAGCATTTTTGCTTTGACTGGTGAACTTCTAACACTGCTCGCACCTTTGACAAACTGAGAAAGCATCAGCAAAGAGTGTAATAATAACCCGCCTTGATGATATTCAGCATCGTTGTTCTCCCTACGAAGTGACCTCCAGATAGTCCTGAATGAAATTCTCCCAAGACTCTCCTTTTATCATCATCTTTGATGCACTTAAGAAGGACACCATCAATGTTTCTGAAAAATAGGCCTTCGAGGCATAGAGTGTATCGGGAGGATCGCATCCTGAAATGTCTTCACTATGACACATTCAGATGCGAAGGACATCTATCGATGTTGAAATATTCAACTATTTCACTAACCCAATCCTTCTCGTCTTCCTCCTGGTTCACGAAGCATCCTTCGGTCGGTGAGTCATCCCCTTGAGATTCGGTCACTTCGGTCGCTGCGCTCTTCACCAATGCTTGACACAATGCGTGACCACGAACCAGTTTTGTGGGCCTGATCACAATGTAAAATTCCTGTATCTTGTTCACCCAATCGGCTCTCTTGCTCCCCAATTCTCCCTGGATGATGAAATTATGCACGTCGGGGTGTATAACAAATATCGTAACCCGACTTTGGGAGATGAACTGCCTAAACTTTCAGAGAGACTTCATTACTGCATGCACCTGACGCTCTATGAAATTGTATTTTTCTTCATGGGGATTGGTCACTTGACTCAGAAACACAATGGGTCGCTCTTCACTGTCTTCCCCCTTTTGCATCAGGATCGCAGCATAGCTTTCGAGCTCCCCTATTGCATACAAGGTAAAATCCCGACTATAGTCAGGGTTGATCAAGACCAGCGCTTGAGTGATTCGAGCCTTAATTTCTTCGAATGCCTCCCTTATTTCTTCTGTCTAGATGAATTTGATGCACTTCTTCAAAAGTTTGGTCATTGGTTTGATGACTTGGGTAAAATAAGGGACAAAATTCCTTACGAAGTTAATCTGGCCAAAGAAAGATTAAAGCCCTTTCTTGTCTGTTGGGAGTGGAATTTTCGTTAGAGCCTCGACTCTATCGGGATCTACAGCGAGTCCCTTTTCTAATATTGCGTGCCCCAACAACTTTCCTTCACTAACTACGAACATGGACTTCCTTGGATTGATTGAGATGCCAAACTCTCAACATTTTTTGAAAATTTGTTGTAGGTGTAGTGGGTGATCTTCCCTTCTTCAAGAAAAAATGGTCATGTCATCTAGATAGATGACGATAACCTTATTCAAAAGCTCACCAAAAGCTAGGTCCATCGCCCTTTGGAAAGTGGCACCAGCATTTGAAATGCCAAATGGCATTTGCTAATAAGCAAATGTCCCCCACTTGGTGGTGAACATTGTTTTATGCTGGTCTTCGTCCCTGACCCAGATCTGATTGTATCCAGAGAAACCATCAAGCAGGGAGAAGCATTGAGTTCCGACCACCGAGTGCAAAATCTGATCAATTTGCGAAATAGGATAGTGGTCCTTGAGAGAAGCTTGGTTCAGGTTGCGAAAGTCCATGCATAGTCATATATCTCCGTTCTTTTTTGTGACAGGGACTAGGTTCGCCACCCACAAAGAATGCTTGATAGGATATATTATCTTCACCTCAAGCATTTTCAAAAGTTTGGCCTTCATCAGGACCTCGATCTTTGGGTTAACCAACCTTTGGTTTTGTCAGAAGGGTTTGACTCCATCCTACAATTCAATTGTGTGCTAGATCAACTACGGATTATATCCTCTGAGGTCTTGATAAGACCAAGCAATTATATCTGGATACCTCCTACATAGAGTCTGGATCTACTCTATCTCTTCTGAAGTGCAATCGGTTCCAACTTTTATTACCTTTCTAGGTTCAAGCTCTAAATATCGATACTGCTTTTCATTAACTTTGATCATGTGAGAGAGTGCTCAATCATTCTGATCAAATAGGCTTTCAAGAGTGACCAATCCCTTGGGAACATAGTTGTTCTTCAATTGGACCAGCTCCTCATATCCTTCTTCATCAGGGTTCTTTTCTTCGATTGTGGTGGCTTCTTGAATCATGAAATTTACAATCTGCTCATCATTGTCAAAGACTTGCCAATGTAAGTCTTTGTCCGGGATAGAGGGTCTGTAGATCATCCTCACAGCTTTGGGCTTGTGCACCATGTCTTCTGTAGGAGAGTACTTGGCTGCGATGGATGCCAGAACATCGACATGTCGATTCTTTTCCCATGGGATAGACTACAGATTAAGAGACTCGAACTGGTTACACAGGTCCCATACCCTGTTGCGGTATGACCTTAGATAATGCTTTTTTGAAGTACACATGTTTGTGACTTGGTTGCAAACCAGTTCAGAATCTTTGAATATTTGGAGGTGCTTTATGCCTAACTTGTCAGCTTTCTTGAGTCCTAGGCATAATGCTTCATATTCTGCTGCATTGTTAGTGCAGCTCCATAGCAACTGATAGCAATACTCCTTTTGCTATTCGAATGGTTAAACTAGAAGAATCCTTGCCCCAGCGTCATTTTTACATCGGGCACCATTGAAGAACAACTTCCATAGTCCTTCTTGGGCACTTGTTTTATTCTCTGGTTGGGTGTGTTTCTCGGGCTTGGTGATAGTATAACATCCCATCTCGGTCTCTACCATGGCATTAAATTCTGCTAATGAGAACTCATCTTCATAACTTAGTTGCACAAGAGCTTTCCCGACCAAGTCCATCTGCTCTACTTCCTCTACTATCATATTCATTGGATCGTTGCTCTCTTCTTCGGTCATTTTTTGCACAAGGAAGGAAGAAGGCTTTTCATTGTAGATTTTCACCTTCTTTCCTTTGAACAGAATCTCCAGATGAGAGTAATCCATAGACAGATATCCACCCAGCTTTGCTGTGAATTACCTTGACAAGCACATATTGAAGTATGGTTCTAGGTCGACGACCACTACCTCTTGTATGACCGTGATCGGAGGCATCTTATGTAGTCAAATAGGAATGTCTTTGATCACTCCTACAGTCTTCACTGGGGTTCCATCCAACTGGAGTACACCTTGGCTACTTCGCATATATTCCATCCCTATTTCTTCATAGACTGCTCTCGGCATGACAGTTATCGCGGCCCCAAAGTCGATCATACAGTTATGTGCAATATATCCTTCCATATATAGGGATAGGTAGAACGGAGGTGGTCTGTTCTTCCCCATAATGGATGTGGATAGGGTCTGCACAAGAGCAAGCGGTGCTGCTTTTTTTGCTTTAGTCATCTTTAATGATTCTTGCAGTAAGTCCACCTGTCGAGGTAGTTGCAGTGCATCGTACAAGCTGATCTTGGCTGGAATCCTCTTTAACTCTTCTACAATGTTGTATGTTAGGGAATTGAGCACCTCGGGTTCCTTTCTCGGCTCATATCTAGTGCGGTACTGCTCCGTAGCCTCAACCCTTTGTCTCTTAGTTAGTGAAGGAAACTTGAGCTTTTCCTTAGCCTGCTCTTTAGTTTCTGCCTACGGTGGTTCGGCATGGGCCTTTTAAGCTTTTTCTTTGTTTGTTATAGGTGGAGGAGCTTCATTCGAAGCCAGAGCAGATGATTGTCCCTTCTTGGGTTGATTTTGCACTTTCAAGAGAGCCACTTGGGTAGCATCCACTTCTATTGTCCTATTTCCCCCTCTAGTAAGCACTGCAACCGGTTCTTCTTCATCAATCGTCAGGTTTTGACTCGTTTGCATGATGACGTTGACTTGGCCACCATGACTACTGCTCGCCAGCATTTGTACATAGTGTTGGTGTAGCATGCAGGTATTCTCTTCATGCGGATCATTGCACGTAGAGCACCAATATACATAATTGAAAGTGCTCGGAGCTTCATCAATCGCAGTGTTTCTCGTCGAAGCCTTCCCTTGCTAGACTGCTTGATCTTTGGTAAGTGTAGGTGTAGGATAAGACCTTCTTGGTATAAATTCTTATTGTTCTTGCTTCTTCTTCACAATAGTCATGTCATTGGACAATGTCTGAACTATGGAGTTCAGAGATTGCATCTCTTGAAAGATTTTAGCTTGTATATCATCGACTTTTAGAATGAGTGGCAACAGAGCCATGGTCGGTATTGGATGCAGGGCAGGATGTTGAGGTGGTGTTCTGGTAGTACAGGGAACGCCGAAGTGACAGTGGGTTTTGGAGTTGAAAATGTGGGAAAATGGATTTATGGAGCTATGATTTGAGACACAATAGGATTCGGGTTCCAAGGTGAGATCGGGAGTGTAGAGGTTGCAGAGACCTATGAAGTGGCTGCGCTTGCATACTGGAATTGAGGAAACTCGAGAAGTATTGGCATCGACATTCTTTGGGAAAGCTTACCTACAGCTATCAAATCCATTTATGCCTTCTTGGCTAACTCATACAACTGGGGAAAATTATTGATGTTAGAATATCTTACCATGATACTGATATCAGGGTTGAAAGCCCGAAGGAAATAATATGCTACAGCTTCATCGGTTGGTCAAAGTCCAACTGGTACTCTCTGCCAGGTTCGAGCGAACCTAACGTTGAAGTCTGTGATCTCCTCTTGTGGATGTCTCTGGATTGAAGTGAATTGATGCAGGAGAGAGGTAGGATCGGAGGACTCATTGAAGTTTCCCATCAGTTGCTCGGCTAACTGGTCCCATCCTGTAATAGCACCGGGTGGTAAAGATCTATACCAGTTGAGGATTTTTCCTCTAAGGGACAGAACCAGAAGCTTCACCATAACTTGCTCCTCTATGATGTCATGAATTGCTGCCAGAGAGATTATGTCTTGAATGTGCTCCAGAGCTGTCTTCCCAGATCCATCGAATGTTGGGATCTTCTTTATAGCAACGGGTGGCACTTGCCCTTGTCCCACTAGATTTAGTGGTGACAACGAATCCCATGACAGGAACCACCTTGGCGGCGGTTGCTACTGCATTTGCTATTGTTGTTGTTGTTGTTGTGCCATACTTGCCCCTAGATTTTGAGAAACAGGACCCCCCGAAGCTCCTCCTTGATTGCTAATAGGTCAACTAATAGGAATGGGGGCACTAGGATGCTTCGATGAGTTGGGAGGATTGGGAGGAAAACTAGATACTATGCTATCAGAAGTCGGGCCTTGTTCATCAACAACAACCTCTTGCGAGGACGTTTTGTGTAACAGTGATTCGGGGGTGACCAACCTTGATCGCTCCCCAAAGGCATCAATATCTAGCTCAAAGAACTCGGTTTCCTCTCCTCTATTCTTAACTCTCCATCTCGTTTGCATGAAGACACAGACTTCAATGCCGATATTTTCAACTTAATATTCTCGGGTAAACCGAGTTGCCAGATGCTAAGAGTCTTTCGATAATGAGAGCATCGATTCTCACTACCACTAGTCAGGTGAGACTAACCGGGTCACACCGAGAACTGGTTAGAACTATTGGCCCCGATGAAGATGAGTTTGCATTAAAATATGGGACCTTGACTGGTTATGGATCTTACTGAGACAAACACAGTTGGGTCCCACCGGGCGTGCCAAAATTGTTGGTCATCAAATATTCCTAGGAAAGGATTTGGATAGGTGTATGCGCCCTAGACCTAGACCAACATTGAAAGGCCGAAGGGAAGAGATGCCCCTCGTGCCAATCTCTAGAGAAATACCGGCTCCTCTGCTAAACTACTTTGGGGTTTTGAGATAAGGGTGCAGGAAAGAGATAAAAGGAGTTAGGGTTAGAGAAATAAATAAAAAGGGGAATGGAAGAGAGATCATTGATTTAATGTGGGAGAGAACAAGAAGCACGATCACTAACTGACAACCTGAATAGAAGCAAAGAACACCAAGAATAACCAAAAGAAACGTAACACTAACATTCCTATGTATCCTTCAGGCAAGTTTCAAGGTACAACCCTCGATCGCACATCGGATGCAGAGTTCAGCTTCTCGGTATACAAACAAAGGAAGACAAAATAATTCGAACACAGAAGGCAGCATAAAAGAAATTCAATATGACATTTTTCCTCTCCTATGTATCCTCCAGGAAAGTTTCAAGGTACAGTCCTCGATCGCACACCGGATGCAGGGTTCAGCTTCTCAGTATGCAAACGACGAAAGACAAAAGAATTCGAACACATAAGGCAGCATAAAAGAGAGAAATTGAGCCCAAAGCTCTTTAGTATTAATCGTAGGACATCAAGTTACAGCAACTTTCTTAGTAGATAGTTCCCCCCATTTTTCATTACAATGCCTAGGTTTTTATAGAGGACCCGACCCTTTGAGTGATAATTACATAGCAAGGAGAAGTACACCCTCGAGCCTTGAGAATTCGGCTCCTCGAGGCTCTCGTGATCGAGCTTTCAAATCTGTTACCGAAACTAGCAATCGTGACCGGGTCAACCATGGAAAGATGCATTGATGAGCCGTCTAAACGTCCTTGGTCTTTGGATGCGATGCTCGAGTGGCCGCCATGCTTGTCGGGCTCTTCATCATGGCTTGATACTTTGCTTTCAATTGCCAAAAATGAGCAACGAGCTTATCGGGCACAAAAAAATGCATTTATGAGGCACTTGATCGCCTCGAGAAAATACCCGGCTTGGAGTGCGTGCCTTTGAGGTGTTTCGCTAACTTTTCAACTTTGCTTCACTACGGTCCTGTGTCGAAGTAGATTCTCCATGATTTGCACTTCACATGGCGAAGATTCGCAAGACAGCTTCGGGGGTGATGGAGGCCGAAGCATATCTCCTTCACAAAATAGGGTCTTCACTTCTCGTTGCTTCGTTGAGTCAAAACTGCTTCGACGATGCCTTGGAGAAATGCTTCACTGTGATCCTCTTTCAAAAATATGGTTCGGGAAGGATTCGACTGAAGTAATTGTCTTCAAAATATTTTGCATTCTCCACGACCTTCATTACTTTGGGTAGAAGTACTTCGCACGAAAGCTAGCTGAAGCAGATGCTTCGCAATGACTTTTGGCGAAGAAAAAATGATTCACTGATGGAGGGGCCCGAAGTGGGTGCTTCGACAACCTTTTGGCAAAGTATTTTCAATGCTCTTTCGAGTCCCACTTCGCTAGTTTTCTGGCCGAAGTATTTGCTGGAAATGCTTTGGGTGCGAAGTAGTTTCATTCTCCTTCCTTTGTATTTTACTTCGACGACACTGCTTCGCAAAAATCTCGCCCGAAGTAACTGCTGGAAATACTTCGGGCCCGAAGTAATTTTCTTGCCTTAGTCAATTTTGACCACGGTCTGGACCTTCCTTCTTTGACGAATTTGTTCTTTTGAATGCCGCTTCGCTCAACTTTTTCCCGAAGTAGATACTTGAAGCACTTTGGGCCTGAAGTTCTTTTTATCGCTACCCTCATATTCTTCTTCGGCAATACTACTTCGCAAAAATTTTACCCGAAGTAGTGCTGGAAATGCCTTGGGTGCAAAGCTCTTCTCGTTTTCTTTTGGCGAAGCTCTTTCTCTATCCTGTTCGGCAGCAAAGCTCTTTATTTTTTTTAATTTTTTATACAAAGGGGTGGCTTTGAAAGCCAAAATTGCTACAACTTTTCAAACAACAAAACAACAAAAGAAAAACTTTCACACTCTGTACAAAATTTGGATCTTCTTTTCTACCCCTTAAGAAATGTGACAAAATTGTCAACAGGTACAAGACACTCTTTGTGTATCCTCATCGAGGTTCGAGGTCGGGCTAGACCTCGAGTAGGGTTTTTAGGGTGATAGCCCTCGACAGAAGTTTTAAGGTTTCTTAAGCTATTTTTTAGATCCATATGGGTTGTTTAGGGTTAAATTTTTGAACCCATGGTTTTTTTCCCATGGTATTGTAAAACCCATTATTGTGTTGTTGTTATCTAATTGCACTTGCATTAGGGTTTGAAGAGAGATGAGAGATGAACATTATTGTATTGGAGACGGTTAAGTTTATACAATAAGGAGATATTACTATGTTAGGTTTTTTCCCATAAGAATTTCCCAAGTGAAATATTGTGTTATGTGTGTATATGTTATCTTCTTTTTTCTTTGATTTTGTATTTACTATTTTTATAGATTTAGTTTATCGGGCCCTTTTGCTCTTCATTTTTTATATTTTTGTGAATTTTAATACGTTGCCTATAAGGACTAAATTTTAGATGAACATCAAGGCATTATCATTATTGTACTTGGTGTAGAGTTCTTTGAACATAGTCATATCTACTTCAATACATTCTTTACCTAACATAAAACATTTACCATTAGTAATTTCAACAGGTTGATAAGAAGAGGGTTTTACCTTCATGCTTGGCTTGTTGGCATTGTTAGGATTTAAAATACTTTCCAAAGTGATGAGGCCCTTGTGTATTTGATTTGACCTTAATTGTATGACTCCTTCCCTAAAATTATTCATATAAGCGTTGTGATTTTGGCATGTTGAGCTTATCAAATTGTGAATTTGATTATTTATTTTTCATTATTGAATACTTGCTAATGATTTAAAATATCAAGAACTAATAGACACCATTACTTCTAATTCCTTAGTTTTGTTCCACGTATCCATAATAGGGTCAAAACATACAACTATAGATGCTAATTCATCAGTTTTTATATTATATCCTCTTGGGACTACTATAATTTTGTAGCTTTCAAACTTCCAATTCCTAAATCAATTTTTATAAGCTTTGATTTGCTTGTTTTAGTCATGGATCAATTTTACTTGATTTATTAGTAATCCTAAGTCCCTAAATTTTTTAATATGTTTTATGTTGATTATTTCTACCTTTTGTAATCTAACACATATCTCCTTGTATTTTTCCATGTTATTTTTGTGGTTAAATAGTAATTTGCAAACATCATTGAAGTGTTCTACCTATGAATCTATGAATTGTATCCTTGATTTTTCATCATTTCTTATTCTAGGACCATCAAATTACATAATCCATGGATTCTCAATTTTTTTGAGTTTATTATTTTATTAAAGCTAGCATCACCTTGAGTTTTCAACTACTAAGTACTTTCCTAATTCTATCTCTTCAAAAGAACCTTCCAAATCATAATTACAATCATTAAGAATATCTATAATTATATCCCTTTTTGAAATCAATTTACCTTATAGCAATTGATCCTCCATAAATTGAGGTAATTTGTTCCATTTGATAATTGTCAAAATTTATTTTGTGAAGGAGATAATTGCATGGTGGTTAATTTTCAATCCTTATGATCTTGTTGTCTTCTGGTACTTTCACATGTATGTAGTCTATAGCTAAGTAGTCAATCTTGGAGGATTCTCTAGTTTACTTTTATAATAATAACGTGCCAAAGTAGGGTGGTGGGTCAAATTCAATGACTTCTTGCACTAAAATTAGCCTAGAGTGTTTGGAAACTTTTATGATCATCAAATTCTTATGATATTCACCCTTATTCCACTATTTGGACTAGTCCCCTAAGTTACTGATATAAGGGAGACTTGTTTTATCATAGCCTAGGTTTATTTGATTTAACTAAGGCAATATAATTTTAGCATGTGTAAATTGTGATAATATGTGGTTATGATGACCTGACAATTTGTGAATGATATTATGTCATGTGATTTATTCTATAAATACATGATTATAGTTTTATGGTTTTTAGATTTCATTTAAAGCATTATATACAATTTTGTTATCTTGTGATAGGACTAACTATAGACTTGGTTTGAGTGCTTGATAGGGGCTACCCTCAATTGAGTTCTAGAAGTATAGGATCATTGGGAACAAGATAACAGGTGTTAAATTATTAACTAAATTAGAATGAAGGAAAATCATGCACAACCCATGTAATTACACTTAGGCATAAAATTGCATGTTTGCTTGTGTTAAACTACAAAGGAAAAATGCATTGAAATTTTAATTTGATGACTCTATATTTAAGTGTTTTCTTGTGAAGTTATAAATATGTTGTGTTCAAAACTTAAAAATTATAAAAATACATTCTTATGTCTTGTAAGGCCCTTATGAAGGTTAAATTAAATAATGAGCCTTAAAGGGATAAATTGAGTTATTTCTTCCTTTGAAAACTTTGGTCACTCACACACCTTGTTTGATTTAACCAACTATGTTGAGAATCGCACAAGAGGAAAAGGTGAGCAATGTGGAATAACCCCAAGAATAAAGCATATTTGAAAACTTTTTGAGGGAAATCAACATGAAGTGTTAAAACCCTAGTGCTAATTTTATAAGATTTTTCTTTTTTGGATGACTTATTTGTCATGCTTTTGGAGAGGAGAAGAAAGACTATAAGCTAAGGGAAACTTATATTGCAATTCCTAAAAGGAATACCCAAAAGTTAAGAATAGAAGAAACCCCAATGAGTTAGTTATAAAAAGTGTTATATTCCTCGAGAAAGTTGTTTAGGGAAAGGAAGGGTTTTAGAGGCAACAATATTATTGCAAAATGATTAATTAAATATACCCTATGATAGGTTTGAGGAGGATAGAGAGAAACATATGTGAGCATATGGGCAACAATGATGTATTCACCCATAGTGATGTTGGTTAAACCAATTATATGATTAACTTCAATTAAGGGTTTAATATATTTAATAGAATATAATTTAACCTCTAAGTCTAGTTATGTTGATCTGAGACTTTTAATAAATTAGGGATTATGAATCACTATTAATATCCCTAATGATTGATCCATTATATGATTTTATGTGATATTATATTGTAGGGGCACCTCTAGGCATCCACTCCTTGTTTCAACTCTCTCTCCTATTTGTTTCATCTATATACCCTTTTATTTTACTCTCTTACTCTTTTGGATATGATTGTGGTGAATGTTATGCTTCATAATATTGTTGGAAATTATTTATCAAACATGGTTTCAAAGCCAACCCAAAGTAGCAATGCTTAATCATGAAGAATAAATCCTTCTAGTGGCATCATTCGATTGCGAAGAAATTTTATTTTCTTTTGGCAATTCAAGAAGCTAAAAAAATGAAAAAGCAAAACCTTATTTTTGTATTTAAAGGGAAAATTTAATATTTGAATTTTTGGTAACAATATTCATGGACCAAAACTACTTAGAAAGGAGAAGAAAAAAAAGAAAGAAAACAATTATGCAAAATTTGAATTTAAAAAAAAAAAGGAGGGTGCCATTTCTTTTAGTGCAATAAAGTAATTTTTTTTAAAATGTGTGTATCAAAAATTGCACGAGTCATTTCAAAATGGCATATACAGACAACCAAACAAGTTTTTCTTTCATTTTTTAGTCTTGATGTGAGGATGTGGCATAGTTGGAGGGCTCTTTTCCTTTAAAATCATCAGTTCTTTTATTGATGTCGCGTTGTCAAATCTCGAGTTTAAAATAATTTTACTCCTTTTTGTGCACTAAAGTAATTAATGAAAAAAACTTGTATGTTAAAATTTGCATACGGATCATTTCAAAAGAGCATTTACAAACAACTAAACAAGTTTTTTCTTTCAATTTTTAACTTGATGTGAGGTTGTGATATAGTGGTTGGCTCTTTTTCTTCAAAATTATTAGTTCTCTTGATGTCATAAGGTCAAATATCATCGAGGTCAAAGTCATATTTTTTTTTCCTTCTTACTATTAACCGTTTGATATAATTTTAGCTTATTAGTATCCTTATCTTTGCTCAACTTGTTGACATATTGACTAGTGCAATAAATTTTGGTACCTCTCTTAGACTTGTTGAATGTTCAAACCCCACCAACAAAAATATTTTTTAACAATATAGATGGTGGTTATTCCATAATATTATCATGAAAATCCAAGCTATAACTATTGGTTGGGCATAGTGGTCAATGTATAGCCATTAGTATTTGTTTTTGGAAATTTAAATATCTAAATCTTGGCAATGTTATTCTTTAATGCCCTTATATGTCTTATAAATGGATTTCTTCAATTTGTTTTTATCTTGACCCAGTAGTAGGGTATCGTGGCTAGCATAAAAGTGTTGGTGTCTTCTTCATCTCAAAGGTTGAGATTTCAATCCTCAATGAAGAAAAAATTTATTTTGCTTCGCATACTTTAGGCATACTATTAAAAAGAGGATCATGAGTTTTTATCTCAACTTGACGACTCAACAAAGTGGCTAGAAAAACAACGTTGGTGTCTTTTAAAAGTAACAAATAATCAGTCTAATTCATGATTTCCATTTTAGAGAGAAAATACTTTGTATTTTTTTACTCTCATAGTGCACCCCTCCCCACGTCTATGACATGGTGTGACTTCATAGTCAACAATACCCATTACTATGGCAATTAGTAATCTTCTTTGTGATAGATGGTGTCTTTTGGAAGTAAGTATTATATGGTATAGCACCCTCATTTTTATAAATATATTCATCTACTTTACCTTTAATTCCAAAGGTACTATTTGGGTACTTGTGTAGTCTAATGATTCTAAGGTGTTCCCCATGCAAAGATCTTAAGACTGACTCCCTTTGACAATCGATATGACAAAGACTTGGTTATATATGTATTATAATTTTATTACATATGCAATAACACAACAATACAAAACTCACCAAGTATTAGTTACTTATTTACCACTTCAATACAATGGTAACCTTTTGGCATCAAACATCTAATCAATATATGACAAGTGACACTTTCTAAATGTTACATGTGGAAGGCATGGATTGGTTCATTTTGTTGGTAATCCAATGCTATTTCACCATACAAAAATTTCATAGGGTCTCACAAAATTTATAGACTTAATAAATCTCATAAATAATGCACAATAAACTCACTAAAATCTTTGTTGCAAATACATCTACTATAAGCAATGCATAAATGCAATGCTTCTTCGATATATATTACAAGGTTTTGTCTTCAATATATACATACATGAGACTCTTCATATGCACATGACTCTTGAAATTCATCTCCTCATACTCACGGGAGATCTAACTCTTCATATTTCTATCTTACATAATAAATATCACATATTTATATAAATACAATGTCTCTCATGATTACTCGTAACTCCTCACTTATAAACATGACACTTCGCACACACAACTCATACTTACTAGCATGACACCTACTATTGACACAAATATTAAACATACCCTAAATTAAAATATTTACAAGGTACCAAATAACGTAATACCTCCAACACATTTCATTCCTAAGGTTTGAATTTTTTTAAAATTTAAGTAAATATTATGCCCAATCTTTTGGAGGCCATAAATTTTGTATAGATATGCGTTTTCAAACCACTTTTTAGATCACATGGTTTTTGATCCCTATGCATCGATTATATCAATTAAAGGACATGTTATAGTGCAATAGAAGATTTTTTACCAAAAGAAAATTAGGTCATAGATGGTAAACACAAGATACACCTTGTTCTTATAGGTCCCTTTCGAATGATTGGGGTTGAATATTTAAAAACTTGGTTTTTTTATCTAAGTATTCAATAATGTTCTTTTAATATTTAGGATAAATTATGGCTACTATGTTGCATATTGAAGATGTTTTCACAAGAAGCTCAACATATTTGATCCAAAAGGTAAATTTCTTCATGTTCAAGGAAGGGTTGATCTAGTTCATGTGCCATTCGCAAGAGAAGATAGTAGGATGCATGATCACGATTTGTTGGTACATTTGAGCATTCATTATGGGGGAAGATATACCATCTTTAATGTCTCCTTTCATTGTTACCTCAACTCAAATTATGTGGGGGTGTTGGAATATCAATAATCAGACCTTACCTACCAAGGTCGACTATGTTAAAGTGTCTATGGGTTATCTTGATATAAATCCTATGGGCATGTACACTGTAAGACTATATACACTCTCTATTTAATTCCATAATCAATAATGATATATTCACTATTAACGATATCAATTAAACCACTTGTATGGTTAACCTTAATTAAGGTTTACTGTTTGATCTCCTAAATTTTAGCCTTGAAGCCAAATTTTTTTTAAAAAGCTATGTGTGGCTTCTATTGGGGGACACTCCCATTTTTCAATGAGTTTACACATGTTTTTATGAGGGAAAATCTTATTAAAAATAATAAAAAATTAAATTATTCTTATCAATAAACGAGGAAAGGCTAAAGCATAAAATTGTTTTTTTCATTATCAAAACCTATGATGCACATAATACACTTTTTATACAAATTGGTGTCTCTTGAGTTTAGGATACCGTTGGCACTTCAAATACCAGCATGGGATGTATTTTGATATTCTAGGTCTTCTATGGTAACACTTAAATAAATAATGTAATTAATCCTAACAGTTCTCATTACATTTTATTAGGTTAATTAAACCATATCTAGATTGTTTTTTTATCAAAGATATTCTTCATTTTTCTTTCTACCAAATATATTCATTGTCTCCCTCTGAGAAACCTGTCTCATTATCTCTCTCACTTTCCACCTCCCAAATGAGATAATCATTTGGGCTATTTTCTTCACACAAATCATTTTCTTCTTTGAGATTCACAAAATCTCTCTTCATACAAACTTCTTGGGCTGATGAACAAGAAGTATCTCTATTTATCACATTCTTCTCCCCCTTTAGAGTAACTCTAACAATTTTATCTTCTCCTTGTAGGATATCTTTATTTGGTATTTCAATAGAGCACACATCCATTCCAGGTGAATGGTCTTCAAGCCAACGGTCTTCCATGAACATTGCTTTTCCATCGTCATGCCAACAATCTTGTTTGAGCTCGTTTTCTTCATTATTCTCATCCATGAGAATTTTAGGTGCATTCTCCATAATACACTCTTCATTTGTCTTCTCCATGAGACATTCATCATCATACATTTCACCTTGGTGGTCTTCAAGCAAGGAACACTCCAATGTGAGTGTTTCTCTTCCTTCATCTTCAAAGTCTTCTTCCATTTTTGAGTGGTCTTTATTCTCAAATGTTGAACTTATCTCCCCCTTTGTAGAAACTCCAACATAGGCAAAATCTTCAACATAGGTCTTGTCTCTTTGTAGAGACTCTTCACAACCTGTAACTCCATCAAAATATCCAATAACAAACTGATTTGCATTAGTAGTAACAATACAATAATTCTTATTCATGAGAAGATCACAAACATTATGAACCTCATCAATATGGGTAAGATCAAAATTTTCAAAAACTATAGGTACCTCCTCCATGAAGCACAAATCTGGAACAATAGTACCTAGAGATTCAATATTCCCCTCAATCTCAACAATGCACTCGTCAAGTGCTTCACAAAAAACCTCTAGAACAACTATGCACTCCTCTTCATTTGCATGACTCACAAAGATTATGCAAGAAGCAAAACCTCTCTTACCTCTTCCTTTGGAAGCATAAATACCTCTTCTTCTCAAAATTTCCTCGTAGACTTTATACGTCTCTTCTTTTTGCAAAGAAACATCTTCAAAAAACAAGGGTTGATCTCTCTTTTTCACAAAATCATCACAAGTGAATTCATAATATTGTAGATTATCATTCACACAATCAAATTCACAATCTCTTAGATTGTCTTCAAAAGTATTTTCAAAAATATATCCTTCACAATCTTCTATATTTTCACTTAACTCATTCTCAACATTATCAAAACTTTCTTTAAACATTTTCCAAACATCAAATGTTGATCTACAATGCTTGATAAGAGGAAAAACATTTTGTGTTATACCTCTTCTCAATGTCATGAGTGCCATACAATTGGTGTGTTGTTATGCCTTTTTTTGACTTCTCTCTGCTTCTTCTAGGCTGATCCAACATGGTGGCTCCTCATATCCACTCTCTACAATATTCCACAAACCTTTACCTATGAGTAATGTCTTCATCTTGATAGACCGGTACTCATAATCCAACCCAATAAATTCAAGAATGGGCAGGTTGTTATTGGCAGCCATTGATGCCAATCAACAAAACTTTGAAATAATGTAGATAGCTTCTAATATAATATTTTTTGCAATAAATTGCAACAACATATCTTCTTTTACTGCACAGTCAGCTCCTTCCTCTGATTGCAACAATACATGATTTTTTTTTTATTTACCAAAATCTCAAGCACCAAATTTATAATAAAGCAGCCAATACTAATTGAAAAAACTACTGTAGACTTCTGATATACATATCTGAAAACCCACTAAATTTTAGAAGCAAATTCACATGAATGAGAAATATGTGATCAAATTACTTTTGCCCTTTCTAGATCTTAGAGTGTTTTTTAAGACAACCTCAATGTTTTTCACATAAATCAATCCATACAGCTCCAAAAAAAATTTAAAATTAAACTCTGTATTCCTGAGACAATAATCTGAAAACCCTCTAAATTTTAGAAGAAAATTCACAAAGGTGAAAAAGATGTGATAATTTACTTTTTCCCTTTTTATCACCATTATGAATCTAGGATTTTTTGAAGAAAAAATCAATATTCACACAAATCGATCAATACAGATCCAAATGACCTAAAAAAAATTTTGAATGATGATTTTATCTAAATAAAATTTCTCCCAAAATTTTAGAAGCAAATACCCTTTCTTCCACCTTATACAACCATTTTATTGCAAAACTCAAAATGCTAATAAAATCAGCAAATGAGCTCCAAATTACCTGAATTTTGTACATCCTATTGATGTGATTATCTAAAAACCCTCAAAATTTCATCATAAAATACCTCAATATGTGTGAGATATTAATGATTTACTCGAGCTCTTCTTAGCTCACTCTAGTGACAAAGCCTCTTGATGTCACTCTTCTCTGATCAAACACAATTTTTGACTCCTTGCAACTCTGCTGAGTGTTGGCCACTTGAGTTTCTATGACAAAGTGCATGCTTCAAATATCTTCATGCCACTCTCCATAGGTTTTGATCCGTCTGAGAAAACCTGGGACGTTCTAATACCAAATGAGAAATAATTATTTGATTGTTCTATTAATCAGAGCAACCTTACAATCTTAAAGAGGCTTTGATAGCCAAAATACATGCTAACAACCAAACTCTAATATATACTAGGACTAGAATAGACTTGAGATAAATTCTCTCATGACTAAAAAACTAACTAAACGTGGACTCAAATCAATAGTAAAATTTTATCTTTGGTCAAACATTGACCAATCAAGCTAATACCTCGACATTACAACAAATAATTAATCAAAATGCTAAAACTAAATAGTAGGACTTAAACTTAGGAACTTAGGAATAATTTTGGATATTCCAACATTCTCCCCCTTGATATTTATGGAACTTCTCCCAAAATTTCATCAGCATCACAACATTGGAAGAAACTCAGTCTTTTTTGTCTCTTCCAATTTTGTAACAAAAAATCACAAAATACAAAATGATGACTTTTATGAGCTACTCCCCCTTCATCAAAAGCTCCTTCAAATGATGGCATTCCCATAATTCCACGAGTATTGGTTCTCACTAGACAATCTAGAACATTTCTTTCATCATTCATTCTATGGTCTTCAAACCATATTTCAGCTCCTAATACTCCTCTTGAGTATTATGTAGGTGGTTTTTCCATATTACAATTTCATATACCTCTACATAGATATTCAAACAAAATATAGCTATGCAATAGCTAGTTATAAATGCAACAAAAAATTGTTGCTCCTCACACAATGGTTCACTTTTTACTATGGCTTTACATGATTTCTTCCAAGGAATTTTAAACCCAAAATACAGCCAACACATATCCATGGTTTTCATCATCATGTTGTCCATGTTCTTTGTAAATAAAATAACTTCATCCAATTATGTCTCTACAAGACAATCATCTCTCAATAATACCTTTTTAAGACATTCTCCTCCTATATTCAAATACCTATTCACAAAAAACAAATCATTAATCACAAAAACATTACCTCCAATGTGATTAGATTTGATGCTCCCCATAAAGCTATTTTGTGGCATATCTCTTTCACTTTATGTTGCTTCAAGATCAAACATCATCTCTTCACTAAGAGTTATCCTCCTTTGTTCAATCCATGTTGGTGTGTTGAAACACCATTCATTCAAATAATCATACATTGTTTTTTTTTCAATACAACTATTTTCCTTCAATGTAGACACTCCAAGTGAGTGATATTCATTCATGAGTGATGTTTCCT